>CM057449.1:160232500-161590833 GCA_016271365.2 Neoceratodus forsteri
CCTCGTCTTGTTTATTTTCTGTCTTGCCAACATTCAAGAGATGGAATGTATACTACAGATGGAATACAAGAGTTCAAACTTCTGCTCAATTCTACTGGCAGAATGTTTACCTCCACTAGCACACAACAGAAGGCCTAGACGGAACCAGGGCTTTTGTTTTATCTGTAACAGGTTAAGCAACACAGATTTCCCCAGTAAGCAGGTGAGGATGAGAGGAGGAATTTCATGGTCAGCAAAGAAACACCATACATTGAAATTGTAAGTACTGTAGTGTTTCATTTTTATGCTGTTTTGCACATGCACAAGCAACATTTTGTGGCAGTAGGAGATGATAGTAGGAGAAATGCAGAGGTGTGTCAGTTTTGGTGAATGCAGGGCAAGCTTTAGAAGGTGCGTCCCTCATTCGCCAATTAGCGAGCATGCTAGCGGTGACACAAGTTTTATGCAGTGCCACCAACTTGAAACAAACTTGCCACTGCAATCAGGGACAAGCTCATAATGTAGCAGCACAGATGACACACCTCCCCTACATGCCTTGCCTGGTGAAACATTTCAATAAACATGGCGGCGGTTTGCACTGTCCACCTCTCACGATCCCTAGAAAGCTGACTTGGGGGGTGCCCAATCCTCCTGTCGGCATGTTTAATACCCCTCAAGATTGTGTGGCACACTGGGAGCCCACCCCAGTGTGCCTTTGTGGTGTTCGGAAGCCAACCATGTCAACATGTTCCTGCCCACACCCTACCCCCATTATGTGCCACACTGGAAGCCCACCCCAGTGTGGCCAACATCACCCCCCGAAGTCATGGGGCACACTGGGAGCCCACCCCAATGTGTGTAACATTTGTTTTCTTGCACCTATAAAGAAAGAAAAACGCCCGCAGTGTTCCTTTTTTTTTTAAATACCTGAAACAAAGAAAATGGTCCTCGCTGTCTGCGCGCCCCCTCCCAACCCGCACCCACCCTCTGCATACCCCACCACTCACACACACCTCACCCCATATTTACCTCCCGAGGTCAGCACTGCAATCTTCGGTGGAGCGGAACACGCCTGCACTCTTCAAAGCCGACTGCAAACTGAAGAAATGCCAGTAAGCTGTTTAATGGCTTCAATATGGGAGGTTTCAACTTAGGTGGATATCTCTGTCCTTTTTTTGACTTTTGGCTTCAAATTTTCAACATGGTGTTCTTGGGACCCCACCTCATAAAATTAGTCACTGTCATTTCATTATTCGATCCCGAAAGGTGATTTCGCAGTCACTGTGCAGAATCACCTTTTGGGACTGAGTAGCAAAATGATAGTGCTACTATTCACGAGGTGGGCTCCAAAAAAGCCTATGTTGCAAATTTGGTGAAAAATTCCAAGAAATGACTGTGTTACGAGCGTGCGTTGTGCAGTTTCCACGCATGCTCGTAACTTTGAGAATTGTTAATATTTTCACTCCAGATCTTCAACATTGCTATTTTTTCACACCTCCTTATGAACAGTACAGCTGTCATTTTTCACATCCTGCCCAAAATGTGTTTTTGAACATCTGGTACACAATGGCGCAGTCGTTGTGGGAAATCAATGTTCGGGACAGATTAACAAAATCACAGTGACACTGTTCATAAGCAGAGGTCTCAAAATGCCTATGTTGAAAGTTTGGTGAAAAAATTCCAAAAAATGACTGTGTTACGAGCATGCATTGCGCAGTTTCCACACACGCTCGTAACTTTGAGAATTTTTAATATTTTCACTCCAGATTTTCAACATTGCCATTTCTTCACACCTCCTTATGAATGGCATAGCTGTCATTTTTCACATCCTGCCCAAAATGTGTTTTCGCACATCTGGCTCAGAATGGTGTGGTCGCTGTGGGAAATCAACGTTCAGGACAGATTAACAAAATCACAGTGCCACTGTTCATGAGAGGAGGTCCCAAAATGCCTATGTTGAAAATTTGGTTAAAAAATAATCCTCCAAATAATTGCGTTACGGGCGTATGTTGCGCAGTTTGTACCCACACTCGTGACTTCACCAATTTTTCATATTTTCACTCCAGATTTTCAACATTACCATTTTTTTACACCTCATAATGAACAGTACAGCTGTCATTTTTCACATCCTGCCTGAAATGTTTTTTTGCACCTTTGACGCCAAATGGCACAGTCGCTGTGCAAAATCACCTTTTGGCTAACGAACTGATAATGCCACTGTTCATGAGGTGGGGTCACAAAAAGTCCATGTTGAAAATTTGGAGTGAAAATACCAACAAATGCCTGGGGTGTTAGGGTTTCCAACTGTAACACCCCACCTTGTTGAGACTAACAGGTGTCAGGGGTGTGACTTGGGATTTTTGGCTTTAATGCTCACGCCATTCCACCTCCACCCCCAGCCTGCAGCCACTGATAGGCATTGAGGTGTGCCTTGGACTCTTCGGCCCCAAAGTTCACCCCATTCTCCTATACTGCACCCATCTCAGCATATTTCCTTATGGAATGGGGTGAGCATAAGATCCAAAGACCCCAAGGCACACCGCAACACTTGGTGTCTGCAGGGTAAGGTGAGGTGAAATGGCATGAGCGCTACAGCCAGTGACCCAAAGGTACACCCCAGTGCCTGTCAGTCTCTCCAGGGTGGGGGTGGGGTTGGCATCAGTTCAATACTTCACTGCCATTCCTATTTCGCATCTCTCTAACTTCTGCACTAACAATGCCAATGCCAGCAAGACAACATTTGGCATTGACAAATGCTTGTTTAAGTTATGTAAGTGTGTGTAAGAAGAGGATTACGAGGGCAAATAAACATTTAATTATTATGTTTTTAAATCAAAGACAATTTTATTTTTAGGGACTAGTTGAAGGTTTTTAACGAGTAAAGGTGACAGCCACATTTGTGATGGCAGTCAGGGATATGTAATACTATCGATTTTATTGTGAAGAGGCTGCTGGTTCTTCTTCCAGTGCTATTGTGTTGGGATATCAGCACTGGGTTCCGAGCTCTTCAGCCAATCAGGATTCTGGATTTTTTATATACCCATTTTATAATCTTAAAATTGTACACCACCTTCATATTCTATACTGTAATGCTGCATTACAAAACCACCTCCTGCTGCATTCTAAAGTACAGTACCATGCATCTGAACATTTTGGATATGTATGCACTGTACCCAATGCTGTGTCAGCATTTTTTCTTCAGCTGATGACTACAATTACAGTTTCTTAAGCTTTGGAGAAATAAGTCCTATAAGGTTGCTGACAAGCAGGACTAGACTGTGAGTTCTGGTTATGACATCAGTACCTCTTCACTGAAACTGGCTTTTCTGAACAGGGGTTACAAAATGGCTCACAATTTTTAAACAAAGTAGCTTTGAGATCCAATTTTTGGTATGATGTTTATTAGGGATATGATGATTCTAATTCTGCAATGCTGCACTTTTGGCTGGACTCACTTTTTAAAGCAGACAGTAGTGGAAATGGGAAGGAAACTGGGGAAGACTCAGTTCCAAGAGTGAAATTAAAAGCCGGACTCAGTTCCAGGAGTAAAATGAGGAAGGACTTCTTCTACGTAAAAATGCACACCCCCTAAAGGTATGAAGCTGACTAAATAAATTGTAACAATCCAACATAGTGTATAATGAAGAAACCTATCCTCGGACCCTGTCACATATGTTCAATACTAAATCACAGGTGATGGGTTCCCTCAGTGAAGCCTTTCTATTTTCAATACTGAAGCTTGACTTCATGTTAGCATTATGCTGGGCATAACCAAAACTGGAAAAAGGTGAACTTTGCTGTTTTAAGCCCTCCGAGGTAAGAAGAAAGTGGGGTGCCGACCACAACATAGCTGTAATGCAGTGCTATAGAGTGCACAGAAATCTATACCACTGCATACCAGCTGCTTGACTCCTCCCCCTTCAAGAATGTTCTGGAGGGTAGATGAATCCATGTCCCATAAACCTTTTCCCTGTTTTCAGTAAATGTGGGATTTTTACATCACAACAATACAACAAGTAAATGACGACTAAGCCACATGTTAGTGTAACCTCTAGGTAGCACTATCCCAAGAGCTACTACCCCTACCTGCTTGGCTAGTAGCAGGTTAAGGTGCTTGAGTTCTGAAACAGGTGCCTCCACCCGGAGGTCAGGGTTGGTAGTGGTCAAGCTAACCTGGGCACAGCCCTCTGGGACACTGTAACCCCCCCTCTTTCCTCACTAGTGGCCGGAACAATACACATTAATCACTTTCACAATACCCCTGATACAGTACACATGTACCCACACTGTTTGCACTTACCACCAGGGCTTTCCTCTGGCCCGGCCCTGGGGACCCCCTGTAAAACAAGGTTATACACAGCAAATAACAGCAGTACAGTAAGTACTGTTGCACAAACTGAAACCACAGTCAGGGTAAATGCAAAAAAGAGTTAGATCTGATTTATTTAAGGGGCTTGAACAAGGGAGGGGCGTAATCAGGTTAATTTGCTTAAAGGCTATATCAATCAAACAGTTATGCATGCACTTCAGGGTCCATAAACAGTCACACACTCTGGGTACCCAGATGGAGAATGGTGAGCTAGCCAGGAACGTTGCAGCTGGTTGGGGCCCTGTGATGAAAGAAAACAACATGCACAACACACACTATTTGTAATCTGGAGCCGGAGGGCTCAATTTGTGAAAAGAAAACAAGAAGACAATCAGATGACACACTTTTAGATTAGGCTGTTGTTGCAGGGAGCTACCCTGATGATTACTTACGATACCCAAGACTGAACACAGGCTGGACGAAAATCGAGACAGCAGGTGGTTAATCTGGAGTGCCAGGAGAAGCAGGGCCCACACGAATCGCTGAGGCATCATTCCTGTTCAATCGTGGAGCAGGGGGCTGAACCCCAGGCAGGTCTCTCGTCAATGGCTTTCTCTGTGCAGCGGTTAGTCTGGCTGGGCCAGTGTGGCAAGGCCCAGGCTATATGGAGACAAATTTGGATACAGTCCGTTTTGGGCTAGATACAGCTTCCAGCAAGCAGAACACAGTTCACACAGTGGGGGACCAAATTACGACCCACTTTCAATACACAGCACATTTACACGTAAAGGATTCTATGATACCAGCAAGCCGAACACAGTTCACGCAGTGGGGAACCAAATCATGACCCACTTTCAATACACAGCACATTCACATGTAAAGAAATTCTACTGTACCAGGCAATCCACCCTCCGGACATGATCGCAAAGTCCCTGCGCAAACCAGGGATTCAAAAGCAGCTGGAAATCCTGACAGGCCGATCGCATTCAGCAAAATCTTCGGTCTTCTTCAGGTATGAGCCTGGTAAAAAATCAGTGGCTTACTTTGTTCTAACAAACTTGGATTTAGTCCAAAATAATTCTCTTCTGTCCCTCTCATGGGCAGCAGGCAGACATGCAGGCCACAACTCAGGCCTTTCCACAGTTCTCCTGCGCAAAACTACTCAGACGGCTGCTTGACTGTCTCAAGCGCTTGCTTTTTCAACTCCCAACTGAGATATGACTCAAACTGCAGCAAGCCTGGGAATTTCCCCAAGATCCAAAAGGTTTGGTTGGCTGATTCATCTGTCAGTCACAACAGGAGCTCCCCCTTCAGGGGCAAAAAGGCACCAAAAGCCCCAAACTACAATTCCTACAGATTCTGACTCCAGACAGCTCTTGTAGTCCAGCTCCATTTTAGGTCCCACCAGTACTGATTAGTCCAGTTCAGCAGTCCAGGACCAAGATAGTGGAGATAAACGAAACAGTCCTTGCTGCAAAGAAGGCAGGTTAGACAAACTACATTATCATTATTACTCTAAATGATTTTCAGCATATAGTTACATCTTTCAACAGAGCTCCCTCTCAAATTACTTATAACTGCAATCCAGGCAGCTCTTAAAGAGACAGTACACAGAGGCTATACAGGCACTCTCTGGCAATCACATTTAAACAGCTAAAATGCAGGACACCAGCCTGGCAGTGAGCATTTAGGCAAGCTCAAGGAAGACTTTTCCGGACCCCATTTGTTGGGGGTCATACCCTTCCGGCCTGGAGAAAACATGGCGTCCGTGTCAAGTCTGTACCATCATGCATCAGTTAACATAAACTTATTACTTTACTATACATATTCACTACATTTCCCAATACTTTGTCCATTCTGACAATACATCATGCATATTTCACACAAGTCAGTTGAACATTACTATACTAAATCAGTTAATAACTTCTTGTACCTTGAACAATGCAAGAGGGGGCCCTTCCCTATCAGCTAACTTGGGGCTGGATGGGGCAGGGGCACCATGGTGAGAGGGCAGAACAAGTAACCTGGAATGGGCCGTCAACCTCAATTTGGGCAGTGAGCTTGGTGAAACATAAACACCTTTGTGAACCACATGGAGAGGCAAGTCCACAGGCGTCCCCGGAGAATCATAGCTGAAACGCAATATTGGCTTGACAGCTCGGACAGTCTTTCTGGGGGGAACAACCACAGCCTCTGTACTTTCAGAAACAGTCTTGGGGCTTTCATCACTTGTGAGGGGTGCCTCTGCCTGGATGGGAATGTCCAAACTTGGGGCACTGTCGGCTCCTGGCTCTGCAGGCTCTGTTTCTATAACACTTGGCTCATTTCGCGAAGGCGAAGGCACAATCAAACTTTGAGGCATTGAAGGGGGGTTGTCAACACTCTCATAGTGTTCTTCAAGTTCTGGTATGTCACCAGAAAGACTCAAACCATCAGCCCCTCCCTCAGACAAATCATACAGTTCCACAGGACACAGAGACTCAGCATCTTCAGATGTGATACTTTGCACTCCACTTTCAGGGAGCATTGGCTCCAAGGACAAAGCTGGGGGGTTAGGCAGTCCAGAAGGCCCAGCTTCATCCCCACAATTAATCAGGGGGTTACCTCAAAACAGCTGACTCAGTTCATAAGAGGGGTAATAGGCATAGTCGCACTCACTTTCGTCAGAAGTGGACTGACAGTCACTATCATTCTGGGCCTACTGCGGAGGAAACCTTAAATCTGTGACCACTGGGGTAGGCTGACTCTGTCTCTTTCTTGCAGCAGCATGAGTCACTGACCCGGGGGCTCAATTTCTGGGGGTTCAGCCTCAGTCATGACTTGGCCAATAGGTAGCAAGTGGTAACAGTGCATGGTCTTGACAGCTTTGGAGTTGTTCTCTGGTCACACCTTGTAAACAGATAAATCACACAACTATCCAGCTACTATATGGGGAAGATGGTGCCACCGATCAGCAATTTTGTGTTTACCATACAGTCCCAAATTGTGTAACAACACACGGTCTCCAGGTCGAAGCTCTTGAGCCTTTACTTTTTTATCATGCCTCTCTTTGTTGGCTAGATTTCTCTTGGCGGCCATTGTCTGGGCCAGTTGATAGGCATGGTTCAATTGAGCTTTCAGTTTTTGTACATATTGCAAGTAGTTTTTGGCTTAGACCCCATCTGGAGAGACCCCAAAATAGACATCAACTGGCAGCCGGGCCTCTCTCCCGAACATGAGGCAGTAGGGGGAGAACCCAGTAGCATCATTTTTCATGCAACTGAATGCGTGTACCAAGGTACTAATCTGCTGGCTCCATTTATGCTTGTCTTTTGGGTGGAGGGTGCCCAGCATGTCTAGAAGGGTGCAGTTAAAACATTCTGGTTGAGGGCTTCCCTGCGGGTGATAGGGGGTGGTTCTTGACTTTCGCACCCCCCATAGAGAGAGCATTTCTTTGATTAGTCGACTCTCAAAGTCTCTGCCCTGGTCAGAGTAGATCTGTTGGGGGGCACCATAGTGGATGAAGAAATTTTCCACTAGCACCTTGGCCACAGTAGATGCCGTTTGATCTTTGGTGGGAAAAGCTTGTGCATACCGTGTGAAATGATCCGTAACCACTAACACACTGCCAATGTTCCGCCGATCAGGTTCTAAACACAAGAAGTCTATGCAGACTAGTTCCATGGGGGTGCTGGTAGTAATATTAACAAGGGGGGCAGCCCTCTGAGGCAGGGCTTTTCTTTGCAGGCAGCGACTACAAGTCTTTACATGGTGCTTAACGTCGGCCCCCATTTTGGGCCAGTAGAAGCAAGATTGTACCAGGTCAAGGGTTTTGTCAATATTGAGGTGCCTCAAGTGATTGTGGAGAGACCTCAGTACCAAATCTTTAAAGGCCTTGGGCAGGACCAATTGTTGCTTGTCTACTTTGCCACTGTGATCTACTGTCTCTCTATACAACAACTGATTGAGCAACTTCAATCTGGGGCCTTCTTTAAACAATAAAGCAGTTTGCAAGTCAGCGGAACGTAACTTAGACACATCTTTTCCCGCACGCAGGGCATCAAGTGCTGGCTGAATCACAGGATCTTGGAATTGAGCCCACTGAATGCCATCATTGTCAAACTGAGGTAGTGCACTAATGTCTAGAGCAGAGAAGTGGCAATAAGCAGCTGGTATGCAGGTGTCAGAAGGGCCCAAGCAATTTACTAAACAGTCCACTGTGTCCGCAGACATCTGTTCATCTCTATCAAACTTTTGGCACAATGCTCGAATGTCAGGTTCAGACAGCCTGACCCAATCACTCTTGGAAGTGGGCCTTTGTGATAGGGTATCAGCATCAATATGGTTCAGGCCCGGTCTGTATTCGACAGCATAATCATAGGTTGATAATGCAGAAAGGCACCGGTGCCCAGTGGCATCTAACTTAGCTGAAGTCTGTACATAGGTCAACGGGTTATTGTCAGTCTTCACCAATATCTTTGCCCCATAGAGGTATTCATGAAACTGGTCAACGATGGCCCATTTTAGCGCAAGGAACTCCAACTTACGCATAGGGTAGTTTCATTCAGACGGGGTCAAGCTCCTACTGGTGAAAGCTACTGGTCTCAGCCCAACCTCATGGTCTTGATACAGCACCAGTCCTAGACCCTGCAGACTAGCATCCGTATGCAGCACATAGGGTTTGTGGGGTCAACATAGGCGAGGATGGGGGCGTGGGTGAGCTGGTATATGATCTCATGGAAGGCTGTTTCACAGTCGGGCGTCCAACGGGACCTGAAGAGTTCACCTGGGCAGAAGTATACTTTTTATGGTTCTTTAATGGACCTTTTTTTGTATTTATGACTGGTAGGAGGGTAACCCTGGGTAAGGTTCAAGAGTGGGTGAATCACCTTGGAATAGTCTTTTATGAACCTGCGGTAGTAGCCACAGAACCCCAGGAAACATTGTAGTTCTTTCAGATTATAGGGCTGGGGCCAAGTAGTCAGTGCTTCAACCTTACTGGGATCAGTCTCTATCCCTTTTTCTAGATACTATGTGCCCCACATACTGTACTTCACGGAGGTTTGGAAAAACTGGCACTTGTCAATGGTCAGCTTGAGGCCAAAGTCTTCCAGTCAGTCTAGGACTTTAAACAGTCATAGATACACACATAGATACATAGACAGTGTCGGCAGATAAGGGCCTATGGCCCACCCAGTCTGCCCATTTTAGCTTGTAAGTTCAGTTTGTTTTCCTAGAAGTGTGTTGCACCTTACCCCTGACCTCCAGAATTCCTTTATGCCTATCCCATGCATTCTTAAATCCCGTGATTGTTTCAGCCTCCACCACTTCCTCTGGCAGGGTGTTCCACTTGTCCACCACCCGTTCTATGAAGAAATTCTTTCTCATGTTTCCTCTGAATCGTCCTCCCTCCAACTTCATCCCATGCCCTCTAGTCCTGGAACATCTTTTTTGCTTAAAAATAGTGTTTTCCTGCACCCTGTTCCTCCCTGTAAGATACTTGTATGTCTCTATCATATCCCTCTCCCTTCTCTCCTCCAGGGAGTACATGTTCAGTTCCTTCAACCTGACTTCATAGGACTTGTGATGCAATCCATGCACCATCTTTGTTGCCCTCCTCTGAACCTTCTCTACCCTGTCTATGTCCTTACGTAGGTATGGTCTCCAGAACTGTACACTGTACTCCAGGTGGGGCCTCACTAGTGTCTTGTATAGCGGAATTATGACCTCCCTTTTCCTGCTGGTAATGCCCCTGCCTATACATCCCAGCATCCTATTTGCTTTACCTGCTGCCTTGTCACACTGTTTCCCTACCTTGAGGTCATCAGAGATGATAACCCCAAGATCCCTTTCCTGCTTGGTGCATGCTATATCCTCACCCCCCAACTGATATATTGTGCCAGGGTTTTTGTGCCCCATATGCATTATCTTGCACTTCTTTGCATTGAATTTCAACTGCCAAACCCCTGACCATTCTTCAAGTTTCTGCAGGTCGCGTCTCATTCTGTCTACACCCTCTGGTGTGTCTACTCTGTTACAGAGCTTTGTGTCATCAGCGTAACAGTGAAATTCTGCCTCTAGGTCCCAGCGCTATGTCACTGATGAAGATGTTGAATAGGACCGTGTCCTAGCACTGATCCCTGTGGTACCCCACTGGTCACTCTTCCCTCTGTGGAGTGACAGCCATTTACCACCACCCTCTGTGTCCTGCCACCCAGCCAGTTACCTACCCACCACACTACTGTCCTGCCCACACCCATATTCCCAAGTTTGTGTAATAGTCTTCTATGTGGCACAGTGTCAAAGAATCTTCCGATCTGACACACTGTGAATCTGGACCATCACTCATCAGTCAGTTCTCATCCTCCTCTAAGGGGCTAGGTGTCAGGACCTCTCTCGAAATGGCCGTTCATCGTGCAGGTGTATGTGATGCTCCACACCCTGGACACGTCCCACACCCCATTCCTTCAACAAAAACACTTGGTCTCTCTGGGCAAGTCTCTTGCTAATTCTAGCCTTCCATTCAGCTGGCAATGGGGAGTCACCAAAGTCAAACAAGTCTGGGGTCACTCTCTCCTTCTCACCAGGGTGCTTGTTGCTGGGCAATACTGCAGTGTCTGCGCAGTGTACCGTAACTAGGGTGCAGCCTCTGTTCACCAGAATCTCCCGATCTGACACACTGTGAATCTGGACCATCACTCATCGTGCATAGGCATGGGCACGAGCAGGAAAGATGCTGGGCTTGACCAATAATCCTTCTGGCAATTTTCCATCGCCTGGCACATCCAACATCAGTATTTTGTTCTTGACATCTTTCCAGAGGCGGACCTCCCCTTGAATGGTACATTGGGCGTTAGGGACCAGTACCATTGAATCAGGATCCTTCTTCCACACGATCCCCACCGGCTCATCCTGGTCTACTTCCTCGGGTTTCTGTTGCAAATCATAGGCCCTCTTGATCAGAACTGGAATTCTCAGGGCCCTCCCAGTCTGTCACCCTTGTTTCTCATGACAGAGTTGCGCCAGTCTCTCAAACATATGGGCGTTTGTCCCAATTAACAGGGGGACCCTATCATAGAGTCCGTTGGGGAGTGGACACTAGGGCCAATGTCTCTGCTTGCTCCTCTACACCAGTTACAGTTGCAGGAAAAGACAACCAGAGGCAGACATACCTTAGGTAGGGATAAGACTTGTCACTCAGGCCCCACACATGTAGGCCTTCCAGGGATTGCAAAGGCACATCAGAATAATGTTTGTCATACCAGTCCTGGAATACAATGATCACTTATGACCCAGTGTCAAGCATAGCCCGAGTATGAATACCATTCACAGTCACCGTAGTCTCGATTGAAGGGCCCACTATTTTGGACCAGTCTGGACAGGCAGTAGCAGAGGCCAGGACAGATGATTTACCCACAAAGAAATCTGAGTTAGGGTTTCTTGAACCCTCACTACAGTCATTTCGGGAACTCCTTGGCCATTGATTTGCTTTTCGGAGCTCCCCTTGCAGTCTGTTTACTACTCTTTCTAAGTCCTTCTGAGACCAGCATTCTCTTTTTGTATGGCCATCCTTTCCACAGTTGTGACAAATGATAGACTCCTGGGTCATCCTGTGAGAGAACATCATATGAGGAACTGAAGCAGTGGTAAGAGAGTGGGATCTAGTATCTGCTTGCAGCAGTGAGAGTGGTGCAACGCGTCTTAACAGTTCCTTTAGAGTGGCAGTCAATCCAGTGATCTCAGCCTTGGAGCCACCCTTGGTAGCGGATGCCTGAGGGTGCACCCCCACCCCCATGGCAGTCACATCCTGAAAGGAACCAAAATCTTGTTCCCTGGGGGAAACCCTTGCAGAGGCACCTGTCTTCAATTCTCGGACCTCCTTTAGTAGCTCTTCTTTCCAATGCTGGGCCCAGGGTGGGAAGTTCTTTACATTCTCAGAGTGCTCGTTAAGTGCCGACTTTTGCCCCTGAGTCTCACTTGGCTGATCTCTCTCGATCACTTGCGCAGCAGCAGCAGATATGGGTGCAATTCCCCCATGGGGTTGCCTTTGCTCAACCCCCCACCGAATTTCTTTCATTAGCTCATCATGGAAGGGGAGCGATTCCAGTCGGGTGGCAAGGCGCAACTGAAGCAGTAACAATTCTGAAAATTGAGCAGACTTAAGGATCCGGTCCAGCCTAGTTAAATCTAATTCATTTGACGGCAAACTACCCTTTCTGAGGCACTCTTTTAGCAGCTTTTCAAGCCGAGTTACATACATAGACAATGGTTCCCCTGGGTACTGCTGTGCGTTTCTTTCTCTCCACCACAGATCCTCATCTGAATCCAGGCTTCCATACACATTCTCCAATGCATTGAGATAGTTCTGTGCAGTTGCTCTGGGGTTATTGGCCCGCTTGGCATGGATGGTAGCCAGGGCATGATCTCGGAGGCTCTCACTCAACCTCTTTTGTTTCTCTGCTTCTGAGCATTGCCATTCAAGTACTAGAGGGGCAACATAGTCTATCCCACACTGGTCCAACATTAAGGGGCTCAAAGTAGCTCAAATGAATATACAAAGCCTCAGGTGGAAAATGCCGGAACTTGAAACCTGGGTCATGCACTACAAATCCGACGTCTTATGCATAACCAAAACCTGGCTAAAACCCACCATACTTTCTCATGAGATTTCGCTACCTGGTTTTACATCCCATAGGTGTGACCATATCTCCAAGAGAGGGGGAGGAGTGCTTATCTATACAGGGAATGAGTTTGCAACCTCTATACTTCCAGGTCTTACCATATAAGCGTCGATTGAGAATCTTTTTATCTCCATTACACTGAGTAAATTCAAACAAGTAATTATAGGTTGCATCCACCTGCCCCCCAACCTTGCTTCCTCCTCCTACCCTGAAATCCTCAACAACCTTGACTTTCTCCCTCAAACAGATTCAATACTCTGTAGACTTCAACCATGACTTCTTAGGCCCTAACAGTAAGACATATCAGGCCTTTTTGTCGGATGTTAATCTGGAGCAACTGATCGATCAACCCACCAGACTTAACAAGAGAACCAGCAATCATAGCCTATTGGACTGGATGCTGACCCACAAGAAACACAACATCAAGGTCACTGGAATTTTACCTGATGCCCTAAGCAACCACCTCCCCACCTATTGTGTCTGGAGGAACAATTTCCACCCTCTCCTCCTCCCAAAACCATAAAAGCTCAAGTTCAAGTTTCATGTTCAGGTTTATTGTGGGAAAACTCCCATTAAGCAAGCTCATTCACAAGGAGGTCATTTGACACAGACAGGTAGTTACAGATTGCATAATCGAAAAAACAGTACAAATTCAAGTACAGAATTATGGGCAAGCATTAACATGTTGCATAAAAATGACAATGACAGAGAAAAATACAAGTATAGAAAAAAGGTACAAAGTGCTTGTTTTGGAATATCAAGGCAGCTAATTTCTAGGTAAGTAAGAGAGCAGTGGGCTAGTGTTAGAGCGGTGAGCTGGGATTTTGAAGCAGCTGCCGCGATCTTTTATTTTGCTGTGCCAACCTTTTAAATAGGCTGACAGGGACAGTACCGGAAGCTTCAATGCATTTGGAGCTGGTTCCAGATAGTTAGGGATCTGATCGATATGGCGGCTTGCTGAGTGAGGTGCGAGTTCTTGGTACATCGAGGAGGAGGAGGTCATTTTTCCTAAGAGAGTAGGTGTTATGGGAAATACGGAAAAAGGTTGGGAGATAGTTAGGGAGCTTGTTCAAGAGTAGCTTAAGAATCCAGATGCCAGCATGAAGCATCCATCTAGTTGAGAGTGATGTCCAGCCAGCGGCTAGGTACAAATCGCAATGGTGGGCTCGATAGGGTAGGTTTGTCATGAACCGTATGGCACAGTAGTAGAGGACGTCTAGTTTGTTGAGTCCTGAGGCTGCTGCGAAGGGTTAGATTAGCTCTCCATAGTCGAATAACGGCAAGAAAGTGGCCTGGACCAGCCTAGTTCTGGTATCCAATGGAAAGAGGGACTTGTTATGGAAGAAGAAACCCAGCCTAAGTTTTAGCCTCTTTGCCAGATCGTCAAGGTGGTCGTGAAAGGAAAGCTTGTTGTCTAGCCACATACCAAGATATTTGAATTTGGAGGTGATTTCAAGGGGTTCACCTAGTGAGGTAGTGATAAATTCTTTGTGCATGTTTGCAAGGGAAGTGGAGGTGGTGTTTGGGGCAAAGATCATGGTCTTAGTTTTCTTGGCATTGAGGAGTAGTTTGGCATTGATTAGGTTGATTTCTAGTTGTGCAAAGTCGGCTTGGAGTACATCCCTCACTTCAGCCAGTGTAGGGCCTGATGTATACAGTACAGTATCATCAGCAAAGAAATGCAGATGGGACTGGGATATATGTACGTCAAGGTTATTGATGTACAGGGAGAAGAGGATGGGACCTAATATGGAGCCTTGTGGGACTCCCCTGACAACTGGGAGGGATGTAGAAAAGAGGCCACCAGCTTTTACTTTCTTGGTCCTTCCAGACAGGTAACTGGTAAACCACTGGGCAGCAAGGGCGGGTGGTGCCTACTTTTATTAGGCTTGAGATTAACAGATTGTGGTCAACAGTGTCAAATGCTTTGGGACTTAACAAACTTCAGTCCTGCTGCTTTCATACTTAGTCTAAAATCGGTCGACTGGTCACCCATTACATCGCTCCCAGACATTAATAAGGCATTAGAATATTTCATCCAGGGAGACTTCCGGTGACATCATGCTCTGAATGGGAGCATAGGTCAATAGGCTTGCTACTCAACCCAAATAATTCCTCCTAATACTCCTGTTTCATTGGAAAGATTTTATACCCCAATGATGGAGGACAACAGAAATGCAGAGGAGAGGAGAGGTGATCAATCCAGTGCTAAACCAGACGAGGACAGAGACGAAGGTGGATTGTCGGGGGGGACTCCAGCAGTGAGGGCTCGCAGGCATCGGTCTCTTCCCGCCAAAGCAGGTCCCAGACAAAACATGTCCCCCTAAGCAAAATACAGCGACAGATGTCCCTAGTGCTCAGTGAACTTAGGGGCTTCAGGAAAGAAATAAGGTCCACTGCCACAGCCCTCCATACTGACCTCTCAAAACTTGAAAAACAACAAGAGGATCTCAAACTCCAGGCCTCGGAGGTGAACTGGTGAGTGGACAGCACGGAGCGCGCCATACTGCAGCTGCACCAGAATATCCAGGGCCTATAGGCGAGGGCAGAAGACGCCGAAAGTCACAATAGGCATAATAATATATGCATCTCAGGGGTCCTGGAGGGAGCAGAGGGCATCAATATGCTCCGTTTTATTAAACAGCTGCTGTTGGAAGGAATAAACACACCGGAGCCGCTTTCTATGGAAATAGAGAGGGCACAGTGCACGTTAGATCTGAGACCGGCTGTGGGGCTGCGCCCCCGGACAATCCTTGTGCATTTCCTTAAGTTTCAGGAGAAGGAGACGATACTGCACTCGGCGTGGAAACAAGGTACTGTTATGTTTGGAACAAGCAGACTTTATTTTGAAAATGATTATGCCCCTGACATCATGCTCCATCGCAAACAGTACATCCCAGTGCTGCGAGCCTTAAATACAGCGGGCCTAGGTTTTAGAACCCCATACCCTGAAAAGCTGACAGTATACTTACAGGAGGGAGCCCAGACCTTTGAGAATGCAGAAGAGGTAGCTACGGAGCTTAAAAAACGTAACATAGAAGTGATCCAGGGGCAAAATGTGAAAAAATCCATGATCGCTTCCAAACTGGCGCAACAAGTGTGGAGCACAGGACAACGGGACTCACACAGGCGACAGAGAGAGGCCATTCTACGAGATAGCTCACCACCCTGGCGCAATTAACCTGCCCTCCAATCAAGGCAATTCTGAAGATAACCAGCCCCTAGGCTCCCGCTGAAGATCACTGAAGATCGTGACAGGGAACCGCCGCCTTAGGACTTACTGGGCCATTAGCAACCAAATAATCCAGACTTAATAAAGAAGACTGGGGGTCAGAAATTCTGAACACCTGTGGACATTTCTCTCACAGCTTATCTACACCAATGGACTGAATCAACGCTGCATGATCAGATAAGTCCCAGTCTACATTAATATTTCTTTGTTTCCCTCACTTTTAACAAAAATGTTAACAAATCTATTTCCTATTAGCTGCCGAGGTGCTTCTCATCTATTGATTAACCCTTTAGAGAAACCCAATTCCCATTAACTCCCAGGTCCTAACCTCTCCCTAACGTGAACCCCCCCCCAACTAGGAAAGCTGTACTGAATGTTTTCTTTCTAGGATCCCAGTTGCTGCTGTTGTACTCAATAGCTACTTAATGTCCTCAGTGGCAAGGGATCCACAATGATTGCTTTATCAGACTGGGGCGCTCTTTACTAACAGCATCTACTAATAACTAAACTGGGGAAGGGTGTACAGTTGGGGGCTGTGGAGGGATGGGAAAGGTTGCCCTGGGATGGCCTCACTCTCCCCAATCACGGCTTCTGTCGGGGCTGTTGAGGGGGGCGCTCTCCCACCCTCCTTGTAAGGGGGGGGTGCGCTAGCCTCGGGCTTCTGGCGGATCTACCCCCTTCCTTGTCATAGTAATAACGAATATTAGACCACAGCAATGTAAACTCTCCCAATCACTCTCCCATATATACTGTTGGACTAATGGGGGTGAGTGCGAGAGCTGTGGACGTCCCAAAACCTCTTTCCTCTTTTTCCCATTGACACTAAGAGTGTCATGACATCCCCGGATAGCTCCGGAGATACACAAAGGAGGCTTAGAGCCTCCTTGGGTCATGAGGAATGACCGACTTGATGGAAGCACCACAGCTGGATTGTGGATCAGGCTAGTCCTGGTAGCCCAGTTGGCCTAAGGATTTACCTGTAACCACCAAAGGTTAGGGAAATTCCCCTTTTCAGTTCACTAGTTGATCACTTAGATCGAATTGTATATAATGTTGGGAAGGCTGACTACCTCGGCCCAAGGATATCAATTTTGGGCCCCATGTTGTTCAGGTCCCCCGATAGGTTTTATACAGTGGACCTACACCTTAGGAAAATAGTAAACAGTCACAAGGTCATAACAGTTTCGACAGAGTTGACACGAGCCAGGTGGAATAAACCAATGTATGTATGTATATTGTATAAATGGCTAACAAACACTTGAAAGTATATTCTCTGAATCTGAACAGCCTGGGTAGCCTGATAAAAAGGTCGAGGATTATTTCCTTAATAAAGAAATCCACAGCCGAAATAGTATACATGCAGGAGATTCATATGACACTTGCTGAGCACAAAAAACTTAAGGGAAGGGGCTTTACGCAGGTTTTCTCCTCGGCAGTGGGGGGTGGTAGGAAAAGAGGGTCATCATACTTGTCTCAAGCCACCTCCTTCCGATGCTGAAGGAGTGGGTGGACCCAGAGGGTCGGTTGGTCATAGTTCAAGGGTTTCTGCAAGAGCGGGAAGTAACGCTAGCTAATTTATACCTCCCACCAGCCACTAATTCACCAACAATCCAACTCATGCTTGATAAAGTGGTTGAGATGGCAAGGGGCACCCTGATATTGGCAGGGGACTTCAGTATTGCCCCAAACCCCTCCCTAGACACTTCTAGAGCTGTGAGGGGTAGGCAGCCAACTTCACACACATTTTTTAAACAATTCATTGGGGAGGTGGGCTGGGTAGATGTCTGGCGATCCCTACACCCAAGGGACAGAGGGTACTCATACTATTCAGCGGTCCATGGAATATACACACGCTTAGATCACTGCTATATGCAAAAAGAGAATCTGAGTTTACTAGCCAATGCCACAATGGGTGCCATAGCACACTCAGACCATGCCCCAGTAATAACTACATGGGATCTAGGCATAGGGAGGCACAACACCAGGTGGAGACTTAACCCAGCACATATGAAGCATGAACAGTTTAGGGAATTTCTTAATGAGAAGATTGGAGAAATCATCCAGGATAACTCAGATCCGGAAATTCCTGAAACCATCCAATGGGACACCCTGAAGGCGGTCCTTAGAGGCCACCTAATAAAACATACAGCCACACTAGCCAAAGCACGGAAAGAGAAACAGACACAACTAGAACAGACTATACAGTTTCTACAAATAGCACACCAACAGGAAGACCAATCGGTACTAGAACAGATTAAACAGACCAAAAAGGATATAGACTCACTATGCTCTCAACGAACTGAAATAGCACTGGCATATTTGAAACAGTGATATGGCAAGATAGGCCTGCGGGCCTCTTGCCTTCTAGCATATCAGTTACACCAAAAGCATAAAATGTCCACCATAATGGCTATAAGGGACCCAAACACGGGCATACATCACACCAAACTGGAGAATATAACCCAAGTTTTTTGCCAGTACTATAGGGCCCTTTACACCCCGGAAAGCACGGCAGACCCAGTATCTACCAAGGCTTTTTTGTCAGCCTTAAACTTACCCAGACTTACCCTGGACCAGCAAAACAACCTGTTTGCACCTGTCACCCCAGAGGAACTGGTACAGGCCTTTGCCAGATCTAAAACACAGAAAGCTCCTGGACCCGACGGGTATGGAGCGGAATTTTATAAAGGCACAGCACAATCAATAAGCCAATTACTGCTTAATGCTCTCAATGAAGTAATGCAGGGAGAGGCACTCCTCCCTAGCTGGACTTATGCAACAATCTCGCTCATCTCAAAACCCGACAAGGACCCCCTGCAGTGTGGCTCATATAGGCCAGTCTTGGTGCTCAATATGGACTACAAGTATCTTATGTCCATCTTGGCCCAAAGAATGGATGTGGTCCTCCTGACTCTGATTAACCTAGACCAAACTGGCTTTGTAAGCTCCAGATCCACTATAGACAATACACGAAGGGCCCTACATTTAGTCCACAGGATGCAGTCCCGTAAGGTCCCATCAGTCCTCCTCAGCCTAGATGCTGAGAAGGCCTTTGACCGTGTGTCATGGCCTTTCCTTTTCAGACAACATGAAGTCTTGCTGTATTCTGACAATATGCAGTATTCCCCAGCACTGGAACTGCCCCGGAGAACTAAGGGTTAATTCTATGCCAGGGCATAGGACGTTGAACTTGTGCTCAGTTCAAACCACTACCTGCTGCACTTCAAACCAAACCATCATATTCTTTACTCCACCTGACTGAACGGTCGCTCCGGCGAGATTCTCCATTGCTCGGTTTCGGTACAGTAAGTCGTTGGTTCAAACCGATAAACTTTAGTTTGTTTCGGTTCAGATTACTCCTGCTGTGGTTGTGAGTATATTGTCTTTTTCTGTGTGGAAATTGTAAAAAAAAAAAGTATAGTGTAAGGAAAGTTGTGGGTAGCTTAGTCGGTTCGGCTGAACCGATTACCCTTGTTTTCTGTTGTTTTTCCCTTTAGGTTTGAGGTTCCGGTGCCGATCGGTTCTAAAAAAACCCGCATTTTTCGTTTTTTTTCCCATACCCATAACACGGTTAGGAACCGATCGGTTGGTCTTGCTTGGCCTGAAGCCGTGTAAAGGGCAAGTTTTTCTTGTTACTATGGCTCAGTCTGAGAAACCCAGAAAAAACTGGGCCCACTAGGTTTCAACACTGCGGTGTATGTGGGGAGGCCTTTGCTAAGGCCAATCCCCACACCACCTGTGTGTATTGTCTGGGGTTTGACCACTTCGATTCAGACTGCCAGATCTGTAAGAATTTTCCCAAATCCACCTTGGATAAGAGATTGGGTAGGCTGCGGGAAAAGGAGGCTGGAAAATCCGCTGACCCGGATGGCCAGCCGGTTCGGTTTCCACTGAACCAGAGGAAGTGCCCTCTGACCAGGGCCAGACTTCCTCGGGCAAAAGAAGAGTCAATCCCGAGGGGTCGGTTCCGACGAAGAGAAAGAGAAAAAATAAGTTGGCTAGTTTGGATCCAGAACCGTCACGTCCAACCGACGAAGAAATAGCCAGAGCGATTAGTATAGTGGAATCGCTCTGTTCGGTTCCGACTGATCCGGCACCACAAACCAGGCGATCGGTTTGGTCGGTTCCACTGGTTCCCGATTACTCCCCTGAAGATTTCTATGAAAGAGATTTGGAGGGGGACGAGGATTTTGACTATGAACATGAGGACGCCAGTGATGAAGATCTGGATGAGCCTATCGAACCAGACATCTCCCCAGACAGACCTTCTGGTGTTTCCCCTCCTAGGCTTTCTGAGTCCTCTTCCCATTTTCTGTTTTACAGAAAAGTGGTTGAGACCCTTCAGCTCCCTTTGGGTGAGACTGTAGGGGAGTCAGAGGAGCCTGACTTTGTGGAGATGATGGATATCCCAGAGTCCAAAAGATTGTCTATTCCCCTCCATAAGTCTTTTGGGAAACAGACACACAAACTGTTGAAGACTCCTTATTCCTTACTTCCAGTGGACAAAAGAATGGACAGGAGGTATTTGTTGTCAGGCTCTGATTCGGAGTTCCTTTACCAGCAATGCAGCCATGTTGGGGTAGTGCAGGCTGCAGCCTGTGACAAGGCTAGCATACCTTTGGCATCACACCCCCCTGACAAGGACTCCAGGAAGATAGATGCCATGGCCAAAAAACAGTACTTGGCATCTTCTCTGGGACTCAGGCAGACGAATTACATGGCCTATGCAGCCAGGTAACAAAGATCCAGGTGGGATACAGTGCTGGAACTGGCTAAGCAGGCTTCCCCCCAGCTAGCCAAGGAGCTGGAGGAGGTGGCTGCTGATGGGATTGAGACATCAAAGATACAGTTTCATGCTGCTGTGGACTCCAATGATGTTTCATCACAAGTCATGGCTACTTCTGTGGCTCTTCGGAGGATGGCTTGGCTCAGGTGTACTAGCCTATCGCAGGATACCCAGGCTAAGGCCAAGGATTTTCCTGTTTTATGTAATTTTCTGTTTGGGGAGCAGACAGAGAACTACATGAAAAAGATGGACAAGTACAGGACCACTTATAAGAGTGCTCAAGCTAAGGAAAAGCAATCAACTCCTCAGAGGCAGCAGTCTAGGGGCAGGGGCAGGCCTTTCCATAGGCCTTCCTACCAGGCACAGGCCTCCTCTCCTTTTTCCCAGAGGGGGTTCTTTAGAGAGAGAGGTAGAAGGGGGATGAGCAGAGCTGCATCCACCTCTCAGCCTAAGCCCTCTGCCAAGCAGACACCCTGATGTGTCAGCCCAGGTCGACTCTCCTATCCCTGTAGGAGGCAGGCTGGCTTATTACTTTTAGGCCTGGAGGTAGTAAGCCAGGGACTGGTCCTCAGCTTCAAGAAGTTTCCAAAGCTGAGGATCAGGTCTTTTCCACCTGCAAACAGCTCCGAAACCATTGCCCTAGAGGCAGAGGTTTCCTCTCTGTTGGTTCTCAGGGCCATAGAGAGAGTTCCTACAACTCTCAGGGGCAAAGGTCTGTACTCCAGGTACTTCCTTACCCCAAAGAAGACAGGGGAGTGGCGGCCCATCCTAGACCTAGATACTTAAACAAGCATTTGCTGAAACCAAAGTTTAAAATGGTGACTCTGGGAAAGATTCTTCCCTCTCTGAGACCAGGAGACTGGCTAGCCTCCCTGGATCACAAGGATGCCTACTTCCACATCCCTATCAGGTGGTCCCACAGAGTACCTCAGGTTCAAATTGCCCTCAGGCCATTATCAGTTCAAGGCAATGCCTTTCGGCCTAACATCAGCCCCAAGGGTGTTTACAAAATGCCTAGCACCAGTAGTAGCCTTCCTCGGAAGGCAAAACATTGCCATATTTCCATATCTGGACAACTGGCTCGTGGTAGGGCAGTCTCCAGACCAAGTCAGGTCAAGCTTGCAAGTCATTCAGCACTTGCTCACCTCCCTAGGATTTCTCCTCAATCTCCCAAAATCAGTTCTGGAACCTGTTCAGCTCCTCACTTTCATAGGAGCGGAACTGGATACTGTTCAGGCAAAGGATTTTCTCCCTCTGGCAAGAGTAAAGGCCATTGCAGATCTAGCTTCTTCCTTTCGCCTTCGGATCTCTCGGCCAGCAAGGCATTTTCTTCAGCATTTAGGACACATGGCAGCCTCCACAGCATTGGTACAAGGTACCAGGTTTCAGATGAGGGACATTCAGTTCTATTTAAGGGCTTATTGGTCACAGAAAAAGGATTCCCTGACCAAGCTGGTTCCAGTGACTCAGACTTTGATCCAGGCTCTCCAGTGGTTGTCGGATCAAAGCAACCTAAGGCAAGGTGTCCCTTTCATCCCCCAATCCCACTCACTCGTTCTGACTACAGATGCCTCTCTTCTGGGCTGGGGTGCTCATCTGGAAGATCTCACAGTTCAGGGGTTGTGGTCTCCTCAGGATTCCCTGCTTCACATCAATCTTCTGGAGCTCAGGGCTGTCTACCTGGCTCTATTAGCCTTCTCAGAATCAGTTCAGAACAAGGTGGTTCAGGTCAGCACAGACAACACCACCACCATGTGGTACATCAACAAGCAGGGAGGCACTCTTCTACGGCCTTGTGCACAGACGCCATGAAATTATGGTCTCTGGCTTATTCTCTGGAGACAACCCTAGCAGCAATCCACCTTCCGGGGAAGGACAATCTGATAGCAGATGCATTGAGCAGGATTTCTCAGGGCCATCACAAATGGTCCCTGGATCCCCTAGTCTTGAAAGAGATTTTCTCAAAATGGGGCACCCCTCAGATAGACCTCTTTCCAGCCCCAGACAATCACCAACTCCCCCTCTTTTGTTGCAGACCCCCAGTTTTGGGTGTAGTCCCTCTGGATGCCCTACTTCTGGATTGGAAGGGGAAATTTCTGTATGCCTTTCCTCCCTTTCCTCTGGTATTCAAAGTTCTAGTCAACATAAGGTCACAGTCTTGCAAAGTGATTCTGATTGCTCCAGATTGGGCCAGACAGCCTTTGTATCCTCTGTTACGGTCTCTGGCAAGTCATCCTCCTCTGGTTCTCCCCCAGAGTCACAATCTGTTAACCTCCTCTCAGGGGAGAGTTTGGTACCCCAACCTTCGGTCTCTCAACCTCAGGGCCTGACTCTTGAAGAGCTAGAATTTGCTGGTATGAATCTGTCCCAAGGGGTTCTGGATATTCTTAGGGCCTCCAGGAAACCTGCTAAAAGGAAAACTTACAATTCCAAATGGAAGTGATTTTCCATTTGGTGTTCAGATAAGCATATTTCTCCAACCACTCCTGGCCTGTCTGCAGTCCTTGACTATATGGTTCACCTTAACAGTTTAGGTCTTAGGCCAACAACCCTCAAGGTTCATTTGGCTGCTGTTTCCGCATTCCTGTCAGTAGGGAAGCCTTCCTCACTGGCATCTCACCCTTTATTCTTGAAATTCTTTAAAGGGCTTACCCATACTAACCCTCCCTTTAAACAACCCATTCCTGTTTGGGATCTTAATATCTGTATTGCTCAACTGATGCAGCCACCTTTTGAGCCCTTGGCATCAGCAGAGTTTAAGTACCTGACTTGGAAGGCTGTGTTTTTGGTAGCCATCACCTCTGCCAGATGCATCAGTGAGTTGCAGACCCTCTCAGTGAAGCCTGACTTTATCTCATTTCACAGGGACAAGGTGGTCCTTAGAACTAATCGAAAGTTTCTACCAAAAGTGGTCTCAGACTTTCATCTGAACCAATCCATGACCCTTCCTGTCTTTTTCACTGACCACTCCTCTTCAGGTGAGAGGAGGTTGCACAGTCTGGATGTTAAGAGGGTCCTTAGTTATTACATTGAGCATACTAAGGCCTTTAGATCTTGATCTTCCCAATTGTTCCTCACTTATGGGGAAGTGGGAAACGGTAAACCCGCTACTAAGAGAACTATTGCCAGATGGATTGTCTCTTGCATACAATTCTGCTATGAAAAGCTGGGCAAGGTACCTCCCTCAGGCCTGAGGACTCATTCGACTAGATGTACAGCAGCTTCTCTGGCTGCTGCCAGAGTTGTTCCTCTCTTAGAGATTTGTAAAGCAGACACCTGGAAAACAGTTCATACTTTCACCAAGCATTACTCCTGGGATATCCAGGCTAGGAGTGATGCGAGGTTTGGCACAGCAGTACTGCAGAGCCTGTTTTCTAAGTAGGTTCTGGTCCCTCCTCCGGGGAGTTACTGCTTGGTAGTCTGCATATTGTCCGAATACAGCAAGACTTCATGTTGTTTGAAGAAAAAATTACTCACCTTAGTAATTGTGTTTCTTCTAATGGAGTCTTGCTGTATTCTGACCTCCCTCCCTGCCTCCCTTTTCAGAACCTAGCTGTTTTGGGATGTGGGCTGGCAGGTGCAGTGTTGCACCTCAGGGGTGAATTGCCCTTCTCCCTCATTGGCAGAGGGGATGCATAGTGTTTTTGATAGTGCTCTTTTAAAATTCTGTTCCACTACTAGGTTTCTTTGTTTGGGGTTCTTGACTTGAGTCTTAGGGAACCTAAGTATTAATTGCCCTTTTTGGCTATAGTGTTTTTTTACAGTTTCCACATAGCAGCTACAGTTGCCATTTGGCTCGTAAGAATCTGACGGTTTGGTTTGAAGTGCAGCAGGTAGTGGTTTGAGCCAAGCACAAGCTCAATGTTCTATTCCCTGGCATAGAGTTAACCCTTAGTTCTCTGGGGCAGTTCCAGTGCTGGGGAATACTGCATATTGTCAGAATACAGCAAGACTCCATTAGAAGAAACACAATTACTAAGGTGAGTAATTTCTTCTTCGCCACCATGGCCACAGTGGGCTTCCCGGACCACTTCATAGATATCATTCAGACAATATACGCCGCCACTCAGCATGCGTTAAAGTGTCTGGACACCACTCTGACTATTTCCTCCTTTTTAGGGGGACACGTCAGGGCTGCCCCTTGTCCCCTGGACTGTTTGCTATTTGTATTGAACCCTTGGCCCAGGCAATAAGACTGGCCCTGGGAATCTCGGGAGTAGGGATGGATGAAGCTGAACACCGCATAGCCCTTTATGTGGATGATGTTCTATTATCCCTCACAAACCCCGTACAATCAATTCCATCAGTCTTCCGCATTCTAGAAGAATTTGGAACCTACTCAGAATATCGACTTAACACTTCCACTTCAACCCCCCCCCCAAGACACTTAAGAAAAGGTACCCATTCCGATGGGGATTGGATAAGTTGAAGTATTTAGGCATCTATCTGTCACATAAAGCAGAGGATGCCATGCAAAATAACTACTTGCCTTTCTGCATACCACTAAACCAAGATCTTGAAAGATGGAGTATACTCCCTTTGAACCTGATCCAGAGAGTCGAAGTGTTGAGGATGGTGATCCTCCCTAGGCGACTCTATCTTTTTCAGAATATCTCGCTCAGTCTGCCGAACAAATTATTCCGCTCATGGAACAAGGCCATCTCTGGCTTCATCTGGGCAGGAAAACAGCCTAGAATCAAACTTGAAATACTATTTCTTCCTAAGACAAATGGAGGCCTTGCGCTTCCTAACCTTAAAGTATATTACTGGGCCTCCCACCTATCCTTCATGACCCAACGCCTCTTGTGGGTCACCCCTGCGCAATGGAGGGAGATGGAGGATGGTGCTTTACCCAAAACAGATCTGAAGAGGCTCATCTTCCACCTGAATCCCCCTGTGCTGGGGAGGCTGACTCTGAACCCCTGGATCACACACTAAATACAGGCCTGGCACTCTGCACGTAAATCACTAAAGGTCACTCCATTTCTGGTCCTGCTATGTCCGATTGAGCTACTGGAGAATTTCACCCCAGCTCTAAATGACCATACATTCCATCAATGGAGGCATGTACACCTTACCAAACTCACACAATTCTTGATGGGATCCCATTTCAAATCATTTGAGGAGGTCCGGCAAGAATATCACCTGCGACAATCAGACTTTTTTCGGTACTTACAGATACAGCATTATTATGACACCCTCCCCCAGGCAGTACGCAATCCAGAGGAATACTCCCAACTAGTGAGGCTGCCTCAACAGGTAATGAAGGACAGAATGTTGCCTCATGCCATCTCAGTCCTTTATAAGTCCCTGACGGAGACAGCTGGAGGGGACACAGGGTCAACAAGGGAAAGACGGAGTAATGAATCAGACATTCAAATAACCCCACAGCTGTGGGGCACTATATGCCACACAACATTGAGGATCACCTGCTCCCATACATGGAGACTGTTCTCCTGGCAATTGCTTTTAAGATTTTTCCGCACTCCAGCTATAACAGCACACTACCATACCTCCAGATCAGCAACATGCTGGTGCCAGTGTGGGGATACCAGTGCTCACCACTCACATGTACTGTGGTCTTGCCCAAAACTACAGACACTCCTGCAGGAACTGCAGTGTGAACTGGAGGAGCTCTTCAGGCTTGGCATACACCTGTCCGGGGAGTTTTTCATCCTGCATGTGCTCCCATGCGAGCTAAGAAGCCCTCATAATCGCTACCTAATGGGGATTTGTCTTCTTGCTGCGAAGAAGGCTATCACAAAATGTTAGCTTACCACAGTGATTCCTTCACTGTCTGACTGGAGAGACATAGTTAACTGCATATATAGGTCAGAGAGAATCACATATAACATGAATGACAATGCAGACCTCGGCTCCATTAAGTGGAGGAGATGGATAATGCACATCACGATCAAAGACCCCCACTTTGTACCCTAGTTTGCAGACTGGCCCAGTCTTATATAAACCTCAGGCACCCTGATTAACTTTCAACCACTTTCCAATGTTGAGATGGGACCAAAAGCCCCTGTCCAGGTCAAAGGGTCCTAGCACTGAAGGTGGTGGAAATACTTTAGGAGTCAAATACTAGGAGGTGTGGATCGGAAGAGGAAGAAGGGGGTCAGGTGGAGGAAGGCCAGCCGGGGGGAAGTAAGAAAAGAGGGGGGAATGGGCAGGGCTATATATATGAATTAAAGAAATGTTGAGTTTTTAAGGTAAAAATCTCCTGCAGGTCTGATGTATATTAATGACAATCTAAATGAACTGTAACCTTGTCTGTATGGTAAAGTATAAATAAGGAAATGTGACTGTAAAAATGTGAACATTTTTCAATAAAAAGTATATTTAAAAAAAAAAAAATGAATATTTCATCCAGACCTTCACTTCCATCCTGGACATGCATGCCATTTTCAAACTAAGGCCTGTCAAAGGTAACCCCTCACCCTGGCTATCTCAGGACCATAGACAACTAATGCATGCTCATGATAAAGCATGGAAAACCTTCAAAGAATCCGGACTACTATCCGACTGGCAATCCTATGGACAATTGCAGAATGTCTGCAAATCAGAATCCACAAAGCCAAGCAGAAATACCTCCACTCCCTGCAGACAACAAACCTCGCTAACCCAAAAAACCTCTGGTCACAAAGCAACTCCCTACTCAAGGGTAAAGAACACACTATCTCTCAAACTATGATTTTTATGGGTGAAACACTATCTAGCTCCCCCGCACCTCGATATAGCCACAGGCATAAACAATTTCTTCATGGACCTGGAAAAATATAAATCTGACCTACCATCCCCTCCCAGCAACCACAGGCTGGTTCGAATCCCCCCTTCCATCTAAAACGTACAACACGTTCTGAGGTTCTTAAATTGTTAAAAGGTCTTAATCTAGACAGCTCCCCCGGATTCGACTCCCTCCAACCTAAATTCCTCAAATTAGCGGCTCCTGCAATTGCCTACCCTGTATCTTTATTAATAAACAGATCCTTCCTCACACAATCCATTCTAGACAAAAGGAAGACTGCTGTGGTAGTCCCCATACACAAGAGCGGCCCCACTGACCTAGAAGAGAACTACTGCCCAAGAAAGACAATCACCAACTCCCCCATCTACAAACACCTTTATTCCTACCTTGAGCAGACCAATTCCTTAACCATATATCAGCATGGTTTCCGGAGACTGCATGGCACTGAAGCTGCCCTTCTGCATGTCACAACAGACATCCTACAGGCCATGGATCGGGCTTGCTACCGGGGCCGCCTTTGTGGACCTAATCAAAGCCTCTGACCCCATCAATCACCAACTTCTAATAATAAAACTCTGCACAATAGGTCTTGATACCATCTCTATCTCCTGGTTTACCAACTATCTGACCAATAGGCTACAATGTGTCAAATGATCAGGTTCTATTTCTTCCCTATCACCCATCACAGACGGGGTCCCCCAGGGATCTATACCGGACCCTCTACTCTTCTCTGTCTTTATCAACGAGCTTCCATCAAACTGTGGAGAGGCATCCATTCAGCTATACGCCAACAATGCCATACTCTACAGGTCCTCGAATGATATTGCCTCCTTCAATATCAACCTGGGGAGGAACTTCCAGCAACTGGAGGCGTGGTTTAATAACAACCTATTGGTGCTCAACATAAAAAAAAAAAAAAAAAGACTAATTTCACCACGCCTCCTTTGATAGTTCTACCCATCCGCCACTGTAATCAAGACCACTGTAACCCCCCCTACAAATGGGGTTCCTAAAATGTCTTCCTGGGCTTGCCTAATGCCCACTGCCAGGCTGGTGTCCTGTGTTTAAACAGGTTAAAAGTGCCTGCATGCGAGTGCCCTGTTAGCGTCTGTGCCTGTCTCTTTAAGAGGTGTCATTTTCGTAGGTTATAATTGATCTGGGTGGGGGTCGAGTGATTTCAGGCTTGAGTCCCACCCGGGCTGCAGTACAGCCGCTTCTTTCTGCCATCGGTAACTGCGCAGAGGAAGCCCTACTAGGATCTGTAGTTGTTTATTGATTATCTGCTTTAGTAATAATAATATCGTGATTCGTCTAACCTGCTTTCCTTTGCAGCATGGAAATTTTTGCTAAGCACCACCATTTTGGTACTGGACTGCCAGTTTGGACCAATCAGTACCTTTGGGGACCTTAAAATGGAGACTGTCCCCAGGTGTCTTGTGGGAGTGAATTTCTGTAGGAAATTAGGAATTGTAGTTTTTACTGTTTGGCGCCTAAATGGACTTGGAGGGGGAGCCTTGCTGTGACAGACAGATGGATCAACCAACCAAACCTTTTGGATTGCTGGGAAAGCCCCAAGCTGCCTGCAGCAGTGAGTCAGTATGTAGTTGGAGTTGAAAGAGTGAACAGCTCGAGTAATTTGAGCAACTGCTCCTGCGTAGTAGCATGGGGGAATTAGCGGGAAGGCTGTGTCTGGCCTGCCTGCTACCATCTTCTCGAGTGAAGAAGCCTGAAATATTACGTCGGACTTTATCCGAAATTACCGTGATTGTGACCAGAATCCTGAATTGTGACAGAGTGAATTTCTCCTGGTGAGGACCAAAGAGTTGCTTCTGAGCGATCGGCCTGTCAGGACTCAAAATAACTACAGAGCGTACAGTTTGCAAAGAGACACTGTTTAATTGCAACTGAACTGTCATCCGAACTGTGGTATTTACCTATCCTTACTATAATTGTGCTGAATGTGTAGTGTGGGTCGCGATTTGGTTCCCCACATTGTTGAATGTGTCTCTCTAGCTGGAAGTTGCATCCAGCAACTTACTGGACTATATCCGAATCATCCACCAGGTCTGGGCCTCACCATCTCAGCCCAGATTGCTGCTCGCGCAACAGAGATTCTTCCGATGAAAGACCCGCTCGGGAAGTCGGCTCTCTGCTCAACACCACCAAACAGGAACGGCCGCCGCAGAACATTGTGTGGGCCCTGCTTCCCCTAGCAAACCAGCATACCATACTGAGGTCTTCATCTCATCAATCCTGTATCCTGGTCTGGGTAGCGTGAGTAAACATCAGGGTAGCTTCCTGCATCAAAACTCAAATTAAAGTGTGTCACCTGATTTAATTGTTTTGGTTGATCATTACGGACTGAGTCATCTGGCTCCGGAATACAAATTGTGGGCCAAAGTGCATGTTGTGTTTTTCTTTCCTAAGGGCCCCAACAACAGCTGCAATGCTGGCCTACCCCGGACAACGCTTCAGGCTAGCCTGCATAACAATCAAAAACAGAATACCAGTGCACAACCCCCACCCCCCCACAAACATGGCACGTATTAGCATTTAAACAATTTAATGCAAAGATTTCGAGCATGCTGTTTGGTTGTCTTTAGAATTTTAGGAGTTGTGGTACTCCTTTTAGCATGCTCCCTGTCACCACTTGTGTAAATTCCTGTGTGGAATCCCCTTATTTAAAGGAATCAATAAGGCAATGCATTTTAAGCCAATTTAGGCAGCACTCTATATTTATGAGTAGCCACTACAGGCATTTCAGAGCTAAGAAGCTAGTGTAGAGACTATACCGAAAGGGTCCCACCGTGAAGTGGTGGTATAGCTTGCTCACCTTGGAATTCCAATCTGAAAACTAAGAGGCCCCCCTTTTTCATTGAGTTTAAAGTAAGAAAAGCCAATAGGCAGTTAAATTGTTTAATTTTGAATATGTACCATGTTTGGGGGGAGGGGACAGTAGCACCCTTCACCAGAAATGTGAATTGCATTTTGAGCAATGCAAAGGTTTTGAGTGTGCTTTTTGGTTGTCTTTAGCCTGCATAACAACTGGGCACCCAGAGTGTGTGTGACTGTGCTAGAAGGACTCTTAAGCATGCATGTTTACCCTGACTAAATCAGATCTAAAATCAACCACCAGATTACAGCCCCTCCCTTGTTCACATCCCTCGAATAAATCAGATCTAAATCTTTTTGCATTTAAACTGGCTGTTGTGTACCTTTGCGGTGGGAATACTGTGTTGCTATTGCCTTTCTTCATTGCAGGGCTTATTTTACAGGGGGGTCTCCAGGGCCAGTGCAGCTGATCCAGCCCTGGTGGTAAGTGTGCCAAGTGTGGGTATAACATTGCATTCTGGTGTTAATTGTGACTGTCTAATTGCTGGCCAGTTTAGACCACTAGAGGGGTTCGAGGGGGTATCAGTGTCCTGGAGGGCTGTACCCAGAGCAGCTGCGCTACCCTTAAACCAACCCTCCAGGTGGAGGCACCCATTCACAGAACTCAGGCCCCTCAACCTGCACCTAGTCACGCAGGCAGGGGTAGTATCCCTTGGGATAGCGCCACCTAGGGGTTACACCACTACCGGTGAAACTCTAAAAGGGATTAACTCCTTAAAATATCTAGGGCTAACACTAGATGAGCACCTAACATTTGAATTACATATTGCTAAAGTCATAAAGTCCATGCACCAGAAGCTAGGCCTTCTATACCAGACTGTCCCCTACCTACGACCCCAGACCAGGTGAATCAATGCCACTGCCACCCTACTTCTTGGCCTTCTCTATGGCACCACACTACTGCACTCGGCAAAGAACACTAACCTAAACAGATTAAGACAAGCCTACCATAGAATAGCTCACTTTGCTGCATCAGCCCCTGTGCGAACCCACCACTGCATTGTGCTTCACACTCTAGGCTGGCCATCCTTTGAAGCTCAACTTGAGTTCCCCTTGCTTTGCACCACCTTTAAGCTAATCCACCTGCTCTCCCCACCCAACCTCACCAACTACTCGCACTGAAACCCTTTACCAGATCTCTCTGATCCTCACAATATCTGCTCCTAAAACCGCCCAAGACCAACCTAGCTACTTGCGAACAATCTTTCTCAGTTGTGGCCCTTCTAAAGTGGAATAATCTCCCACCGGATCTACTCCCCTACACGTCACTTACTCAATGTAAAAGTTTATACAAGACTAAATTCTTTTCACCTCCCATCTGTGACTGTAAATAATTTGTGTTTGTAAATAATAAAGTGTTACACTTCTGTAACGCCCCCACCCCCCATTTGGGGGACTTACTTGTCATGCCTTCGGGTGCCTCCTGCTGTCTCCTGGCGTCTGCCCACGGCACTCTGCCACTCCTGCCCAGATCTCCCTGTTAAATGAGCCCTATGGGACTTGCTGAGCAATTTGCAAGCGGCCAGCATGTCGCAGAGCCGCCGCTCACATGATCGAGGAGGCGCACTATGCATTATGACCACCGTTGCGGTCAGAAAACCTTCTGTGTGTCTATACCAGTTCCTGGTGCCCTACTTAAGCTAAAAGAGGCACCGAGGACACTCAGATACAGGGGGAAATGTTTTTAAAGAAAATAAATCGGCAGACGCCATGAGCGCTGCCTCCAGGGCACCAGATAAGGTCAAAGGGCAAATGTCAGGGAATAGAGCCCTAATGAATATTCATAAGCTGCTGTGTGTTTTCTGGGGGTGCGACTCCCTAGGGGAAGTGTTTATTTATTTGAAAGTGGACTTCCTGGCAAGAGAACTGTTGGGGCTATAGCACAGTGGGGGATATAAATAAGATTAAAGAAAATCTTGGCTGCACCAGAACATTATATATGAGGACAGTGAATTGTACTGCTTGGGAAACTGTCTGCAGCCGTCATTTTAGTGCTTTGCCACCAATTGGAAGCCAGGCTTTAATAAAAGGGCTTCTGGGGATTTGCCAGAGACTTACAGGAAATTATCTGGGACAATTTCTAGGTGCCAATTAAACACCAACCAATGAACATCTGGGAACTGTTTAAGACAGATTTGACAGCCAATAAGATCTTAGAAACCTTGCCTCATATAAAAGAGGGCAACTGCTGGAAAATATCAGATTTGGAGAGACAGCCCAAGTGCTAGTGTATGTGCCTCTGGGGAGCTTCCCAGCTCTCAGGGGTTAGGCCAGCCTGGCCTAGACTTTTTTCAGTTGTCAGTCCATGGGTCCAAATTGTTCCAGCCTGGGTAGCTGTAATCTGATTCCATAAGCCTGAGAAGAGAAGATCAGCCTGCATCCTGCCTGGAAGGACCAGAAAAGGGTCGTGTTTACATATAAATGTGTTTGAGCTGTTCAAAGTGTTGTGCGGACGAGTAGTTCGAAAAACATTCGTGTTGCATGTTTTCCTCAGCCCAAGTGACGTGTTCTGCCAGCCTGAAGACCAGCATCATCAACGAGGACCACGAGGGACTTCACCTCCATCTGTATCCAACTGTGTCTACAGGTCTTATTTCATCGGAGAATCACCTGGTCTGGGTAGAGTGAGTAAATATCAGGGTAGCTTCCTGCAAAAAAGATCAAATTAAAGTGTGCCATCTGATTTAATTGTGGGTTGCTAATTATTTTGGACTGAGCCACCCGGCTCCGGATTACAAATTGTGGGTAAAGTGCATGTTGTGTTTTCTTCCCAAGGGCCCCAACAACAGCTGCAATGCTGGCCTACCCCAGGCAACACTTCAGGCTAGCCTACACTAACAACTGGGTACCCAGAGTGTGTGTGAATGTGTTAGAGGGACTCTTGAGTGCATGCCTTATAACCTGATTAAATCAGATGTTAAATCAGTCACCAGATTGCTGCCCCTCCCTTGTTCATGTCCCCCAAATAAATCAGTTCTGAATCTTTTTGCATTTAAACTGTTTGCGGTGTACTTTTGTAGTGGGATATTGTGTTACTGCTTTTCTCCATTGGAGGCCTTATTTTGCAGGGGGTCTCCAGGGCTGTTGCAGCTGATCCAGCCCTGGTGGTAAGCGTGTCAAGAGTGGGGTTAACATTGTATTTCTGTACTAATTGTGATTGCCTAATTGCTGACCCATATGGGCCACTAGAGGGGTTAGAGGGGGGTATCAGTGTCCCAGAGGGTTATACCCATAGCAGCTACACTACCCTTAGACCAACCCTCCGGGTGGAGGCACCCACTCAAAGAGCCCAGGCCCCTTAATCTGTACCTAGGCTCGCAGGCAGGGAAGGTAGCCCATAGGATAGCACCACCTAGGGGGTTACATCTTGGAGGCATCACTGGGATTAGTGCCCCCTAGCCAAAACCAAAAATTGCAACTAAAAAGTTAATGGGTACGCCTGAAGCCATGGCTGTGCATCAGTTGTTTGGATGGTGCACGGGGCATGAAACTGACCCCCAAAATGCCTTGTTGATACTTGATATACCACTGGGCACTAGCAAAGACACTGTAGAAGGGGCCCTTTCAAAGATCGAATGCCTGGAAGAGGCTGTAGTGGTGGGCCGACACGCTGACTTGATTGCCAAAACTTTAATGGTGTTCGTGGAGTGCAGCAACCCTGTGGACAGTTTGAAAGTGCCAAAAACTATTACCATTGATGGGTCCCCAACTGCCTGGAGGGTGATTACTAAGGATAGTGAGGACCCCTCAAGAAACGAGCTCCCACCCCATCTGAAACCCTTGAGGAAAAGATTGTCAAGTTGCTACTGGAGGAGGGTAAAACAGTTGAGGACTTCAAAAAGCTATTCATGCCACCCGGGGAAGTTCCTGCCCCAACGCCTCTGCCAGTTGCCATACCTGTCCCTTCCCCAGCTTCTGTGCACACACCAGTGCCTGCATTTAGTCACGACTCATATCGCCGGCTGAGGATGTTTCTGGGCAACCTTCCCACCCCCAGGGGGAGGACAATTGGGAGACCTGGCTAGACTATGTTGCCCCCCAAATACACGAATGGCACTGTCCTGAGGCAGAGAAGAGGAAAAGGTTGGTTGAAAGCCTTAGAGGCCCTGCCCAGCTTACTATCCACACCACATGGGCTAGTAACCCAGGAGCAACTGCTCAGTATTATTTAATTGCATTGGAAAATGTGTATGGGAGCCCCGATTCAGATGAGGATCTGTGGTGGAGGGTCAAAAACACTCAGCAATACCCAGGGGAGCCCTTATCCGTGTATGTGCCTTGACTTAAAACAATGCTACAGGTATGCCTCAAGAAAGGTGGCATGGCCCCAGCTAAGTTAGATCGGACTAGGTTGGATCAGATTCTTAAGTCTGCCCCATTTTCTGAATTATTGCTGCTCCAACTATGACTTGCAGCCCGGCTAGATTCACCTCCTACCTATGATAGACTGATGAAAGAAATTCGGAGGATTGAGAGGAGGCAGCCATGTGGGGGGCTCCTCATGTATCTGCTGCTGCTGCCACCCAAGTGACCAAGGATGATCATGCAAGTGAAGTTCCAGGGCAAAAATACAGTGCCAGTTGAGCACTCGGAGGCTATCAAGGGCACTCCGCCATGGGATGAGATACTGAGAGAAGTCCAAAAAGTGAAGGCTGCCGTTTCCCTCCTAACCCTTTCCAGAGACACAACAGACCTGAGCCCCTCTCAGAGCGCGTCTGCTATGAGGTGGGGGTGCATGCCCAGGCATCCCCCACTGATAGCAGCTCAAAAATTGGTGAATTGACTATGGTAGTAAGAGAATTACTGAGACGTCTCCCACCACCTTCAACACCACAGACAGAGGTTGAACCAAGATTTTCTGTTGGTAGTACCCCTCCCAGGTCCCCAGCTCCCAATGTGATATTTCAGCCACGCAGGCCCAGGAAAACATATTTCGTCATAACTGTGGGAAGGATGGGCATATGAAGAAAAAATGCCGATCTCCGAAGGACCTAGATAAAGTTGTATAGAGATTTCAAGGGGAGCTCTGGAAAGTGAGACAAGGGCTGAGGGGTGCTGGGAATCCCAACTCAAATTTTTTTGTGGCTAAATCGTCTGTCCAGGCCCCTGCTACTGTCCCTCCAGATTGGTCCAAACTGGTGTACCCTTCCATGGATACTACAGTGTGCATCGATGGGATTCCAGCTCGAGCAGTGTTAGACAGCAGGTCCCAAGTCACCATCATTTTTCAAGATTGGTATGAACAACATTTATCTGATCATCCATTACACCCTCTTGAAGGACTGCATGTGTGAGGGTTGACCGAAACCTCTTACCCTTATCTGAGCTATCTGAGGGTGTGGCTTTCTTTTCTATCTTCTGTGGCAGGTGTGGAGGATGCTGTGGAGACTCTAGCCCTGGTTTGTCCTTCTACCGGGCTCTATGACGGTATCCCTGTACTGATTGGCTCAAATGCACACCTGTTTGGGCACCTGGCCCAACTATGTGAAGAGAAACAGAGGAAAAGGACCAGAAAAGTCCTGTGAGTCCACGCCCTGGTCCAAAAGGCCTACAAGAAGCACATGCACCCTGAGCCAAGTGAACAAGATGAGTCTGTGGGCATGGTCTGGTAGAAAGACCCTGTCACTGTCACACTACCTCCCAATGCAGAATGCAGTATCAGCAGTGAAGTGCACTTGTGAAGAGATGTGACTAACAAAATTTTGATGCTGGACACCCCAGATGAGGGAAAATTACCTGAAGGACTGCTGATTAAACCCAGTGTGCTTCTGGCCCGGGCTCACGCTTACATCTGACGAGTGGTAGTTCAAGTGCAAAATGTTACAGACTGAGACATCATGGTATCTAGGGGATGCACCCTGGCTAAAGTCTACTGTGCTGACACTGCTGTGCTTCCCTCCAAGTGCAACCTGAAAAGGGGATGTGAGGTGTAGCCTGATATGTATTTCCCCTGCCCTGCAGACTCTGTGCTTAGACATTCAACCCCCACCCCATTGTTTTGCAGCCCCTCCACAAACCTACCTGCTATTAATCTCTCCCTCTTTTCTCCTCCACCTCCACAGATTGCTGGCTGTAGGCTCCAGTGGCTCCCCCTGAGGGTCGTGAGGGCAGTAGGAAAAAGCCCTCCCCCACAGGAGTCCCACAGCTGATCGCGCTCGGCTGAGGAGGACAAAAAGACACTTGGCACCTTTTTTTACAAACCAGACAGTGTGCCTTAAAGCTCAAACCTGCTGCTTTCTTTCATTTATGTCACCATCGTAAAGTAGATAGAATTAATGCCACTATGCTAGCCAGAAACCAATGTTTGAAATGTATGTTAAGGGGCCAGCCTCGTGGCGCTGAGGGTTGACGCGCTGGATGCTACACCTCACGCTAAGCCAGCGACCCGAGTTCGGGAACGAGCTCGGGCCATCGGGGGTCGACAAGGGAGGGAAGAGATTGAGCGTCCTGAGGACTGCCTCTCTTCCCGGGTGGGCTCTAGGGATGCGCTGCACAGGGCGACTTCTGGTGGAGGGCCGGAGGAATGCCGAGTTTATGCTTGTTTGCATAGCGAGGGAGGTGCTACAAGGGCGAGCATTCGTGCACATTGACACCATTGCACAACTGGAGCATGGGAGGAAACAGAAAACGGAAAAAGAGCCCTCCAGAGGATAGGTGAAGGCACTGCCGCCAGCTCCACACTCCCAACGCTGGGCTCCTCACTCTTCCTGGCCATGCACTCCAACTTCAAGGCTCACTATACTGTAAGATAGAGTGCCCTGGGAGGATAGGGCAGCCCTTCCCCATGGGGCTTAGATCCGGGGGTGTAGCCTGGTCAGAGTGAGGGAGTAGGTGCGGTTGCCACAGCAGGGAGGTAGAGAGCTGGTTGGATAGATGCTGGAAAGAGAGTTCCTCTGGTTAGGGGCGAAGAAATAAAGTATAAAAAAAAAAAATGTATGTTAAGTGATTTTTAAAGCGAGTGTAAACCCAGTCTGGCACAACAAGCTTTAAAGTCAGTGTAACGGAGTATGTTACTTATTCTTGAACCACTGCAGCTTTAAAGTCTCAGCCGTTCTGTTTACTTAAGGTTTACCTAATTTCTGGTTACATTCCATGCTTTAAAGCTCATGTAATGCCTGAGTGCTGTAGAAATTCGAATTCAAAGATAGTGTAATGGAGTATTTTACTTATTCTTGAACCACTGCAGCTTTAAAATCCCAGCCGTGCTGTTTACTGGGATTTACTCACCTGGTAAACATGGTTATCTGAGTACCCTTTATAGTACTCCGCAGTCAACACCAGTGGGTATTCCTCGTCCATCCTATAGGTTGATGCACGATCCAATCAAATCAAAGGTGGGCGAGGACATCCCTCCACCCTCATCAGAATATCTCCAGTGTGAGTCTTCCATAGCTATATAGTGAGAGAGAAAAAAAGAAAAAATACAAGCCAGAAATAAGCCCAGCCCAAGGCAGACCCATTGAGAAGATGAGCTTCCTAGTGCGCTGGACCCTGAGATTATTGCCTGGGAGCCATTACTTATATTATGGGATGGAACACTTAGTCAGATGTTGCTTTTCACCCATCACCTTTATTGTATTATTTTCCTCATCTACAGAAATAGATATACAGTTTGACATAGACTGTAACATTCTGTTACATCATATCTTCACATAAAATCATTAGTGACGCTGGTCCTAGTTTCACCTGTCCCAGTATATCATATGGGGGGTAGCTCTTACTGCTAACCTTACCTGAGGGTAATCTGCCGTCCCAGGTGGGCCTGCGGAGTACTATAAAGGGTACTCAGATAATCACCTTTACCAGGTGAGTAAATCCCATTATATTTCATACCCTTTATAGTACTCCGCAGTCAACACCAGTGGGACCTTAGTAGCAGTGTACCGTTAGAGTGAATACTCTCGGGTGGGTAAGGAGAAGGCAGACTAGTTCAGGTCTAACCCTGTAGATTACCTGCCTCCAGTACCGACTTGGCAAATATGGTCCTTTCGGCAGATGCTATGTCTAACCTGTAATGCTTAGTGGAGGTGTGTATTGATGACCAGGTAGCCGCTGAACAAATGTCTTGTGTAGACATGTTTCCCCTTTCTGCCCAGGATGTTGCTACTGCCTGGTAGAGTGTGCTTTGAGGCCTTCTGATGGCGTCTGCCCCACTGCCCTATAGGCCTCGTTAATGGTCTGCTTGATCCATCTGGCTATGGTGTCTTTGGAGGTTGCCTGCCCTACTCTGTGCCCTTTGGTTAGGATGAACAACCTGTCTGACTTCCGAATATCCCTAGTGATACTGAGATACTTTTCCAACTGGCGGCCCACATCTATAGGGTGGTGGGTCAATGTGTCTTGGTGGTTACTGGGAGTTATGTATGGCAATAGGACATCCTGGTCATTGTGGTACTATGATGCCACCTTGGGCAGAAAGGATGGTAACATTCTCAGAATGACCCTATCACTATGAAAGGTGATAAAAGGTTTCCTGATGAATCTCTGAATCTGAATGGGCCTGAATCTCTCCTATTCTCCTGGCTGAGCAAATTGCCACAAGGAAGGCTGTCTTAATAGTGCACCAGTGTAAAGAATCTTGCTGTAGGGTGGGTAACTGTAGTGCATCTAGCACTGTATTAAGTTGCCATGGTGGGCATCTCTGCCTCACCCTTGGTGCTGTTAATGCAACCGCCTTAAGCAGTCGGATGTTGTCGGGGTGTGAACCAAGGTGACCTATTCCCGGTAGTGGACCCCTAATGGAGGAAATAACTGATGCCTGCATTCTGAGTGAGGCTGGGCGTAGACCCTTGTTCGCCCCTTCATTCAGGAAGTCCAAAATTTGTGGTAACCCCGCCACTGAGGGTGAGTTACCCATTTCCCTGCACCATTTGTGGAAGATTTGCCATTGTCTGAGGTAAGTCTTATTTGTAGACTGTCTCCTGGATTGTAGCAGATGATTCACAACCCTGGTGTGGTAGCCCTGGTTTAACAGTCTGTTCCTTTCAATAGCCAAGCCGTCAGATTCAGGCTGGCTGGATTTGGATGGAGAACTGGTCCCTGTGACAGTAGGTTGGGCCAAGGTGGTAGAATAATCAGTGGGTTCACTGACATGGCTTGGATGAGTGAGTACCATGGCTGTCTCAGCCAATTGGGGGCCACCAGGACCACTGATGCTCCCGTGTGTCGAATCTTGTGGAGCACTTTGGGTATCATTGGGAGTGGTGTAAATAGGTAGGCTCATGTGAAGTTCCAAGGGGCTGACAGCATATCGATCTCCTGGGCCTGGGGGTCTGAGAACCTGGAGTGGTAGTTAGGCAGTTGCGTGTTTGTCCGTGACGCCATTAGATCGACTTGCAAGGGCCCCCATCTGGACAGTATTCTCTGAAAAATGGACCTGTGGAGTCTCCACTCTGACTGGCTGATGGTGACCCTGCTTAGCCAGTCCGGCTCTGTGTTGGCCTCTCCTGCTAGATATATTATGGTTAGGGACAGTAGGTTCTGTTCTGTCCAGTGGAATAGTTGTAGTGACTCCTTTATCATTGCCTTGCTCCTTGTAACGCCTTGTTTGTTTATGTATGCTACTGTCCCTTGGTTGTCGCACCAGACAAGGACTGGCCTGTTGGTGAGGAGGGGTGTGAAGAAGAGTAGGGCCAGGTGAACAGCTCTCACTTGTAATATATTGATGGGTAGTGAGGACTCCTTCTGAGTCCACAGGCCTTGGGTCACATGATTGTTGTATGTTGCCCTCCAACCCGATAGACTGGCATCTGTGGTGATTACTTCTGCTGTTACTTGTGTCAGTGTTGTGCCCCGCAGTAAGTGCGGTTTCAGAGTCCACCATCATAGTCCGGCTAACACCTGAGGTGGGGGAGGGACCCGGAATTAGAAGTTTTGGGTCGTCTGGTCCCATGAGTCTATTAGAAACCTTTGGAGTGTTCGCATGTGTACTCTGGACCATGGAACCATATCGAGTAGTGCTGCCATGACACCCAGTACCTGGAGGTAGTCCCATACAGCCCTGTTTGGTCTGCTGATTAGGCCCGACACCAGTGTTCAGATGTTCTGAACTTTGTCGAGTGTTGGGATTACCCTGTTGTTTTTTGTATGTATTACTGCGCACAAATGGGTAATGGACTGGGCAGGAATCAGCTGGCTCTTGGCCTTGTTGATTATCCATCCGTGTTGCTGCAAGCAGCTGATTTCTAGTTGTGTGCTTCATAGGGCCTGCTCCACCATTCTTGCCCTTATCAGCCAGTCGTCCAGGTATGGTATTACATGGACTCCTTGTTTCCTGAGATGTGCTGCGAGAACTACCAGGATCTTGGCGAAGACCCTGGGGGCAGATGCCAGGTCGAATGGTAGGCACGTGTATTGAAAATGTTGCCCTTGGATGTTGAATCTGAGGTAACAGTGGTGTGAGTGCCAGATGGGGATGTGGAGGTAGATGTCCTTGAGATCTATTGAGGTCAAATAGTCCCCCGGTTGAATGGATGTCAGTGTGGACTGGAGGGTCTCCATTTTGAATTTCTTGTAAGTCACTGTCTGGTTTAGATACTTGAGGTCTAGTACGGGGCGCATCCCGCCCGTCTTCTTTGGGATGACAAAGAACAAGGAGTAGACCCCTGTGTCCTGTTCCTCTGTGGGAAATTGCGTGATAGTCCTATTGCTGAGTAACTCCTGTATTGCATTCTTTATTGCTTGAACCTTGAGCGGGTCCCTTGGCATAGGTGATAAAAATGGTCTGTGTCTTATCGGCTTGCTGCTGAACTCAATCGCATAGCCCTTGGTAACCACTTCCAACACCCATTTGTCTCTTCGTTTCTGGGCCATTGTTGACCTGTAAACCACCTCAGCCTCCCTACCGTGACCAAGTTTGCGATGAGCCCGTGCGCCTTCATTTCTTGTTACCCTGGAGCTTGAAATTTGGTTTTCACCTCCATGGGAGTACTGGCCCCTGTATTGCCTCTTGCCCTATTATTGTATGCCTTGTGCTGGAAGTGGGGTATTTGGGGCCACTGCTTTGTGTTCTGGGAATTGTATGACTGCATTTTGTGTTTGAAAAACTTGCTTTTGGGGCGAAAAGTTCTGTCTGTGTGGAGGTAGACGTCCTTGTCTCCCTGTGCCTGTTTTCCGGCCCCCTTTGTTTGAGGTATGGGGTTAGACCTTCTCTGAAAAGGGTACCCTCTTTGAAGGCTAGTTTAAGAAGAGCGGTTTTAGACTCATTGTCCGCCTGCCATAGTTTTAGCCACAGGGCTCTTCTGGCTCTATTGACCAGCACTGTGGTCCGATCCCCAAATCTGAAAATGTCAGATGATGCATCCATGATATATTTCACTGCCTGGATGGCACACTCTGCTGCGTCCGCTTGGGGGGAGTCCTCAGGGATGTTCTCGGTGAATATATCTAGCCATCTATGGAGAGCCCTGCAGGTGAACCACACGTTGGTGTCCGCTGAGAGCGCCATGCCAGCCACTTCGTGAATTTTCTGGAGGTGTTCCTCCACCTTCTTATCCATCGGGTCTTTGAGTGCTGCCGTACTTTCAATTGGAATGGTAGTGTATTTGGACAGCTCCGAGACAGGTTGGTCCACCTTAGGAGGCTTACCCCAGTGGTTCCTTTTTTCCTGGCTAATGGGGTACCACCTGTTTACCATGCTCTTTTCAGGCATCCTGGTTGGGTCTAGTGCCTCGTACTCCTTGGCAAGAAGTGTGTCAAGGGCCTTACAGGAGGGGAAGTGAACTTTTTCCTCTGGCTTGCCCATAGAGAGTAGGGGGTCCTCTGACATGGATGGCTGTGCGGGCTGCTGTGATATTTTGAGTGCCGCCCATACCATTGTGATCAGCTCATCTATGTTCTCCCCGTGGCACATTCGGGTTGACTTATCCGAAGCATTCTCGTCTGGGTTGGTCGTGTTGTCGGATGTGGTGCTGTCAGTATCCAGCCTGGGGCATTTCTTTGTGGGTTCCTGATCAGTGGCTTTCAGTGGTGCTGTGGTAATGGGGTTGCCTGCTTTCATGCATTCCTGAAGCTGGAACAGCAACTGAGCCTGGTTGGCATCCAATGCAATTGGGGCAGTCGGTGGGGAGTGGGATTCCACGATGGAGTCCTCATCTTCCATCTGTGCTGCACCACTGTGCGCATTAAGGATACACACCGCACATGTTTGGTCGTCCTCTTCTATTGGCGTGAAGGACACTCCACATTCCCTGCATTTTCTCATGATGTGTAGGGATCTGGAGGAATCAAGAGAGAATTGTATTAGGAAGGGACCACCTAATGCAGCAGGCCACATAATTAATTTACAGTTGCCTGTAATAACGTTGCTGCTGAACAAGATGGGAAAATAGGCTAGCACAAGGGAAAGTGCAGAGTGGAAGACCCAGGCAAGATGGCGGTCGTGATATCTCGCGAGAGCTCACAGGGTTTGGGATTGTTGTATATGGGAAGATGGCTGAGGAAGTCTCGCGAGATTACTAGCAAGATCTGCAGGACTGAGAAGGAGCCACTGAGCATCATGGGGGCGCAGAGCGAGCAAACACGTGGCTGAATGCTGTCTCGGGGGGGGGGGATGGGGAATTGTTTTCTGACCCCCGAGAACAAAAGGATTTCAACAGGGCGTGAAGGGCGAACTGGTTTGCTGGAGAATGGAGGGCCTGTGGACAACACCCAGCCTGCCGAGAAGGGGAATCTAGTGGCACTGCACCTCCTCAGGTACGTGGAGAAAGGGGCTGATTTTTTGGTAGGCTGTTGCCAGCTTGCCTGATCCAGGCTCTGCAAGCTCACTGCACTCTGAGTGGGAAGAGAGGTGGGAGCATTTCTGTTGAGCCCTGAGAATGAAAGGGCTAGACATTTGGGAGGCTGCAGCTGGAGGTGCCTTGAGGATTCACTAGCCAGGCAAGAAAAGGTCAGGTTTAGAACCTTGAAGGTTGTGTTGTGCTACTGCCTTGGGCAGGGATCGCTACCAGAGGAGATCCCTGCCCAGAGTGTCTGCCATGAGGTAATTACTGCTGCTGCGCAGTTAGGCTGGTCGCCTGCTACTGGGGAGGGGGAAGTAGCAGTCACACAGTAAGGTGGATTGCTGTCCCACCTAGGCAGGGGTCACTACGGGAGGGACCCTAGCCCTGATCGGACCAGCAGGGGTGTGCAGCCATTGTGTGTTCTGGACCCGCTACAGGAGGGGGTCCTGATCCCCAAGCAATATTTGTTAGGACTTCTTTACTAGCCTTGCTCTCTACTGCTTACAGCTGTAAATACCCAACAGATGAAATAGACGCTTCATAGAGAGAACTGCGTGCAGTTAGTAGTATGCTGATCTTGCTATCTCCCAGGCTGCTTGTTATATACACTAGAAGTAAAGAACATTTTTTTTTTTTTTTTTTTTTACAGTACCTGTACAGTTGTTGGAATTGAATAAGACTGTTGGGAACAGTGAGCACATGACCAACCTATCCTGATGCACAAAGTGAACTGGAGATATTCTGATGAGGGTGGAGGGATGTCCTCGCCCACCTTTGATTTGATTGGATCGTGCATCAACCTATAGGATGAACGAGGAATACCCACTGGTGTTGACTGTGGAGTACTATAAAGGGTACGAAATGTAATTCAAGTTTACTTAATTTCTGGTTACATTCCATACTTTAAAGCTCGTGTAAGCTTGAGTGCTGTAGCAATTCGAATTCAAAGCAGAGTGCTCTCACTCCCAATTCTGTTGCTTGGAAACTAATTTCCCCTGTCCTGCAGACTCTGCTTAGACGTTCGACCCCAACCCCATTGTTTTGCAGCCCTTCCCCAAACCTACCTGCTATTAATCTCTCCCCATTTTCTCCTCCACCTCCACAGATTGCTAGCTGTAGGCTCCGGTGGCTCTCCCCCCCGAGGGTCATGAGGGCAGTAGGAAAAAGCCCTACCCCACAGCAGTCCCACAGGTATGCAATTGATCGCGCTTGGCTGAGGAGGACAAAGACACTTAGCGCCTTTTTTTACAAACCAGACAGTGCACCTTAAAGCTCAAGCCTGCTGCTTTCTTTCATTTATGTCGCCATCGTAAAGTAGATAGAATAAATGCCGCTATGCTAGCCAGAAACCAACGTTTGAAATGTATGTTAAGTGATTTTTAAAGCGAGTGTAAACCCAGTCTGGCACAAGAAGCTTTAAAGTTAGTGTAACGGAGTATTTTACTTATTCTTGAACCACTTCAGCTTTAAAATCCCAGCCGTGCTGTTTACTTAAGGTTTACCTAATTTCTGGTTACATTCCATGCTTTAAAGCTAGTGTAATACCTGAGTGTTGTAGCAATTCGAATTCAGAGATAGTGTAACAGAGTATTTTACTTTTTCTTGAACCACTGCAGTTTTAAAATCCCAGCCGTGCTGTTTACTTACGGTTTACCTAATTTCTGGGGAGATACCAGATGATTAAGGATCCCTCCTGCGCACAGGCATAATTACGGCACTAGCTTGCTCGCCTCGATGTATCGCCGCCCACAGATACCGCTGTTGCACCGCCTACTGCCGTGATGTCACCTAGAAAAAAAACCAGCCGGCCGTAATAATTTACGGATAGTAAAACTAAAGCAAAACATACATAAATACGTGCCCCCCCCCCCAATTACAAGTACAAATATTCATACAGCCACGATATTTAAACTAATAAAACAGACAAATCAGAAATAGAAATAAAGCCCTACGGGGTGGGGAGCAGAGCCCCCCAATTACCAATGCATACTATTAGAATCACGATATTTATTAAAAAATGCGAAGTAGGTGTTAATGGCATCTAATGGCCAGGAAGCCAGATGGCAGACGGTGCTGTGGCTGAAGCCTTTGTCTCACTAAATTGTGCAGCAATATATGTTAATCCCCATAATGGCCAGATTAATGTTACCCTACATAGTCTGGCCCTGGGCAGCTTAACTCGGAACTTTGAACGTATTAGGACCGTGCAGTGGAATCCGGATGAATGTAATGCTTTTCAAGGACCGTACAATGAATGCTTTCTTGTGAGACTTTGTGCAATCCAATCCTGAGGAATGTGCTGCTTTTGGAGCATGTGCAATTTTATGTATTCAGTATTTTCCATAGACAAGTGCAATATATACAGTCTCGTTATGTGCAATATGCGTTACGTATTTCTTGTATTTCTACAAGTGCAATAAATACAGTTTCGTTATGTGTAATATGCATTACATATTTCTTGTATTTCTACTATATCCATTGTATTTCTACAAGTGCAATATATACAGTTTTATGTGCAATATGCGTTATGTATTTCTTGTATTTCTACAAGTGCAATATATACAGTCTCGTTTTGTGCAATATGCGTTATGTATTTCTACTATATCCATTGTATTTCTACAAGTGCAATAAATACAGTTTCATTATGTGCAATATGCATTATGTATTTCTTGTATTTCTACTATATCCATTGTATTTCTACAAGTGCAATAAATACAGTTTCATTATGTGTAATATGCATTACATATTTCTTGTATTTCTACTATATCCATTGTATTTCTACAATTGCAATATATACAGTTTTGTTATGTGCAATATGCGTTATGTATTTCTTGTATTTCTACAAGTGCAATATATACAGTTTCGTTATGTGCAATATGCGTTACGTATTTCTACTAGATCCATTGTATTTCTACAAGTGCAATAAATACAGTTTAGTTCACATGTCATGGCAGGACTTGTCCTTGTTGAAAAGTGTGCTGCCGGAAAAGGGGCGTGTGCAAAATGACAGTGAAATCTGTCAATACCGTAGCGCACTGAATTTTCACATTCGCGCACGAGGGATCCTTAATCATCTGGTATCACCATTTCTGGTTACATTCCATGCTTTAAAGCTCATGTAATGCCTGAGTGCTGTAGCAATTCGAATTCAGAGATAGTGTAATGGAGCATTTTACTTTTTTTTGAACCACTGCAGCTTTAAAATCCCAGCCGTGCTGTTTAATTAAGGTTTACCTAATTTCTGGTTACACTCCATGCTTTAAAGCTTATGTAAGCCTGAGTGTTGTAGCAATTCAAATTCAAAGATAGTGTAATGGAGTATTTTACTTTTTCTTGAACCACTGCAGCTTTAAAATCCCAGCCGTGCTGTTTACTTAAGGTTTACCTAATTTCTGGTTACATTCCATGCTTTAAAGCTCGTGTAAGCCTGAGTGCTGTAGCAATTCGAATTCAAAGCAGAGTGCTCTCACTCCCAATTCTGTTGCTTGGAAACTAATTGCCCCTGTCCTGCAGACTCTGTCCTTAGACATTCGACCCCCACCCCATTGTTTTGCAGCCCTTCCCCAAACCTACCTGCTATTAATCTCTCCCTATTTTCTCCTCCACCTCCACAGATCGCTGGCTGTAGGCTCCATCGGCTCTTCCCCCTGAGGGTCGTGAGGGCAGTAGGAAAAAGCCCTCCACCACAGCAGTCCCACAGGTATGCAATTGATCGCGCTCGGCTGAGAAGGACAAAAAGACACTTGGCGCCTTTTTTTACAAACCAGACAGTGCACCTTAAAGCTCAAGCCTGCTGCTTTCTTTCATTTATGTCGCCATAATAAAGTAGATCGAATTAATGCTGCTGTGCTAGCCAGAAACCAATGTTTGAAATGTATGTTAAGTGATTTTTAAAGCGAGTGTAAACCCAGTCTGGCACAACAAGCTTTAAAGTTAGTGTAACAGAGTATTTTACTTATTCTTGGACCACTGCAGCTTTAAAATCCCAGCCATGCTGTTTATTTAAGGTTTATCTAATTTCTGGTTACATTCCATGCTTCAAAGCTCGTGTAAGCCTGAGTGCTGTAGCAATTCGAATTCAAAGCAGAGTGCTCTCACTCCAGTTTTGTTGCTTGGAATCTAATTTCTCCTGCCCTGCAGGTACGCAGTTGATCACGCTTGGCTGAGGAGCACCCCGCTGATGCTACACGTCAGGTCCCCACCACCCCCACCACCACCCTTGGTCGACATCGATTAATATAGTACTAGACATGTGACGTTCACAGGCAATCGGCTGTTTCCCATTAGCAAGCTATCCTGCTTTGCCACTAGTGGCCGCTACTGCATTTAACAGTTTCCACTACTTGCCTCTCTAAACCACTATGCTCCAATCCCTTCTACTGTGCCTTCTTCTGTTAATTCCACTCTCCTCTCCTCCACCTATCCCACACTCTGCTCCCCAATATGGCGACCCCTCGCCACACACCTTCCCATCCTCCACTTTTTTCTACCCCTGCCTCGCCCAACTCTATACTACCACTTCCACTCCATACACCCTTCACTGCTCCACTCGAACGTACTAAATCTTGAGGCTTTTCTCTGGTACTTAAACCTCCGTGCTCCACCCTCCAGGTGCAGATCCAATAAATACAACCAATCCCCTTTCCTCACCATACCGCTTCTACTTCTACTCCTAGCTGGTGACATACATCCAAACCCAGGGCCTTTAGCACCCAGACCAACCTCGCCAGGTTCCACACCCTCATCCACCCTGCCCCCTGACTCCCTCTCCAAGGGCCTCCGTATATTTCACCTCCTATGCCAGGAGCCTCCTTCCCAAACTTGATGCTGTCACCGTCTGGGCCACCCAATGCCAACCAGACATACTTTGCATCATGGAATCCTGGCTATCCACCCGAATCTCCAACCCCACTCTTGACATCCCTAACTATATCCTGTTCCGCCAGGACTGCGGGAAGCGTGGCGAGGTTAGCATTGTACGTCAGGCACTCCATCACATGCTCCATTATATTGAAGGAATCCTGTCCTTCCTCCCACAAATCCATGGTCGCTCACCTATCCTTCCCATCGTCCACCCACCTCTATGTTGGAGTTCTGTACGCACCACCAAAATCCTCGTCCGACTCCCTTGTCAATGCCATCTCGGCAATTTCCTCAAGTACTTTAAATAGCGAACTCATTCTACTAGGCAACTTCAATCACGACTGGCTGTCCTCCTCCGCCAAACCCACTGCCCTAAGGATTGAGGCCCTAAATCTCTCCCAGTTAATCCAGGAACCTACCCGCCTAAACCACCAGTCCCAAAGTCTTACCCTCCTGGACTGGATTCTATCTACCCATCCACACAGGATCACATCCTCAGGCATCCCTCTGATACCCTCAGCAACCACTGTATAACTTATTGCACCCATAAAAATCCACTCCCCGCACTCTCCTCCCAAATTCATCTGGTCTTACCCCCTACACCGCCTAAATGAGTCGGCCCTACAGTATGACCTAACAATAGCAGACTGGTCTCCAGTCTTTTCTGCGACAGATGTGGACCTCGCCCTATCCCACTTCTGCGACATTTTACACAGTACCTGGGACACCCATGCTCCCCTCAGGAAAGCTAGAGTTAAACTGCACCATCATCCCGGGATCACATCTGATCTCATTACATAGATACATAGACAGTGTCGGCAGATAAGGGCCTATGGCCCACCTAGTCTGCCCATTTGAGCTTGTAAGTTCAGTTTGTTTTCCTAGAAGTCTATTTCCCCCTTACCCCTGACCTCTAGAATTCCTTTATGTCTATCCCATGCATTCTTAAATCCCGTGATTGTTTCAGCCCCCACCACTTCCTCTGGCAGGGTGTTCCACTTGTCCACCACCCGTTCTGTGAAGAAATTCTTTCTCATGTTTCCTCTGAATCGTCCTCCCTCCAACTTCATCCATGCCCTCTAGTCCTGAAACATCTTTTTCGCTTAAAATAGTGTTTTCCTGCACCCTGTTCCTCCCTGTAAGATACTTGTATGTCTCTATCATATCCCTCTCTCCTCCTCTCTCTCCAGGAGTACATGTTCAGTTCCTTCAACCTGTCTTCATAGGATTTGTGATGCAACCCATGCACCATCTTTGTTGCCCTCCTCTGAACCTTCTCTACCCTGTCTATGTCCTCAGTAGGTATGGTCTCCAGAACTGTACACTGTACTCCAGGTCGGGCCTCACTAGTGTCTTGTATAGCGAATTATGACCTCCTTTTCCTGCTGGTGATGCCCCTGCCTATACATCCCAGCATCCCTGTTGCTTTACCTGATGCCTTGTCACACTGTTTCCTACTTGAGGTCATCAGAGATGACAACCCCAAGATCCCTTTCCTGCTTGGTGCATGCTATATCCTCACTCCCCAACTGATATATTGTGCCAGGGCTTTTTGTGCCTATATGCATTATCTTTGCACTTCTTTGCATTGAATTTCAAGCCAAACCCTTGACCATTCTTCAAGTTTCTGGCAGGTCCTTCTCATTCTGTCTACACCCTCTGGTGTGTTCACTCTGTTACAGAGCTTTGTGTCATCAGCGAACAGTGAAATTCTGCCTTCTATATCCTGTGCAATGTCACTGATGAAGATGTTGAATAGGACCGGTCCCTTTTACTGTCCCTGTGTGCCCCATGGTCACTCTTCCCTCTGTGGAGTGACAGCCATTTACCACCACCTCTGTGTCCTGCCACCCAGCCAGTTACCTACCCACCACACTACTGTCCTGCCCACACCCATATTCCCCAGTTTGTGTGATAGTCTTCTATGTGGCACAGTGTCAAGGCCTTGCTGAAGTCCAGATAGGCCATGTCCACTGCCCTCCCCTGATCCACCTCCCTAGTCACCCAGTCAAAAATTCAATGAGGTTGGTCTGACATGGACCTCCCCGGTGAAACCATGCTGCCTTGGGTCCTGTAGTCCATTGACAACCAGATGTTCACCAATCTCTCCTTCAGTGATGCTTCCATGATCTTTCCCACTACCGAGTGTGAGGCTGACTGTCTGTGGTTCCCTGCTTCCTCTTTGTTCCCACTTTTGTATTAAGGGGACTACATTTGCTGTCCTCCAGTCTTTGGGTACCTCCCTGTTTCCAGTGATTGGCTGAACAGGCTAGCCAGAGGTTCAGCCACCACCTCTCTTAGTTCTTTAAGGACCCTGGGTGCACCCATCTGGCCCCATTGCTTTGTCAACTCTTGTACTTCCAGTTCCTTCAGGACCCTTTCTCGTGTAAAGGGACTTGTGTCCATTTCTGCACCATTCTCACCCCTTGTACTCCCTTCAGACCCATTACCCCTCTTCCTTAGTAAAGACTGAGCAGAAATACCTGTTCAATATGTCAGCTTTTACTGTTGTCATCCTCCACGCGGCTCCCATCCTCCCCCTTCAGTCTAACTATCCCTCCCTTTGTCCTTCTTTTTTCACTTATGTACCTGTAAAAGGTTTTGTCCCCTTTAACCACTGATTTTGCAATGTGTTCTTCTGTCTGAGCTTTGGCTTCCCTTACTGACTTCCTTGCCTCCCTTTGTTTCTCCTGGTACTTCTCCCTATCCCCTTCTGCCTGTGTCTTTTTGTATTGCCTGAATGCAGTCTTTTTGGCTTTCACTTTCTTTGCTACCTCTTTGGAAAACCATAATGGTCTCCTCTTTCTTTTCCTCTTGCTAACCTGCTTAATGCATAATTCTGTTGTTCTTATAATCCCCATTTTAAATACTGTCCACTGTTCCTCAATCCCTGATTCCTGTCCCATTCCCCTTAATGCCTCTTTCAAGCATCTCCCCATTTTCCCAAAGTCTGCCCCCCTAAAATCCAGGATACGTGTTTTTGTGTGGTTTGGTTCTGCTCTTTCTGTGATTTCAAACCACAATGACTGGTGGTCACTGTTACCCAGGTGCTCCCCCACTGTTACCCCCATCACACTGTCCCTGTTTGTGAGCACAAGGTCCAGTATTGCCTTCTGCCGAGTTGGTTCCATGACCAGTTGCTTGAGGAAGGCACCCTGAAGGAGTCCAGGATAAATCTGCTCCTAGTTGATGCTGCTGCTGGGATGCTCCAGTCCACATCTGGTATATTGAAGTCTCCAACCAGTACTACCTCACCCTTGTCAGCCATCCTTTGGATGGCTAGCATCAGCTCCCTATCTGTTTCTTCCTCCTGGGCTGGTGGTCTATAGACCACACCTGTGCGGATGGCTGGCCCCATTTTCCTTTTCATTGCCCTGTGCTGCTTCAGGGACAAGGCATGGAGGCTATATAAAGCCTCCCTTGCCACCCGTGACCTCCAAGCTTACAAACACCGTTCAGCAATCCAAGTCCTCCTACTTCAAAGCACAACTTACACTGAACCAAAATTCCCCTGCATCCTTCTGGAAGGTAATCAACTCCCTCACCAACCCACCCTCAAAGCAGACTTGTCCTGTCCTAAACATCGACAGCAAACCTGTCTCAGATACTGCCTCAGTGGCAGAACTGTTCAACTTGTTTTGCGTTTCTTGTGCCCTGCCCAACTGCCCCCCTCCCTTACCCGACTATTCCGAACCCTCCCCACCCTCCCTCTGGCTTCCACTTTCCTCATACTTCCTGAAGTCTACAATGCTCTCACCTCCCTAAACCAGTCCACATCCAGCCCTGACGGCATGCACCCCAGATTGCTCCGCATCTCGGCCCCAGCCATAGCTGCACCCTTGACACACTTACTCAACCTCTCGCTCGCCACAGCCACAGTTCCCTCTGCCTGGAAACTGGCCAAGATCCTCCCTCTGCACAAAGGTGGCAACCCTTCCCTGCCAGGAAACTACAGGCCCATTTCGCTTCTCCCCTCCCTCGCAAATATCGAAGAATCCCTCATGCTCTCAAAACTGTATACTTTTCTCTCCTCCAACAGCTCCCTCTCACCCTTTCAGTCAGGATTTAGAAAACACCACTCCACTGTCACTACCCTTCTGCGAGTTACCGACTCCATCCTCACTGCCATGGACAACCGCCAAACCACCACCGCCATTTTCATCGACTTGGCAAAAGCCTTCGACTCTGTCTCCCACCCCCTGCTGCTCCGCAAACTTAGCTCTTTTGGCCACGCCCAACCCGCCATCAACTGGTTTCACTCTTACCTCCAGAACAGACAGCAGTCTGTACTAATTGGAGACACCCTCTCCCCCCCACCCATCCTCTCAGGAGTCCCCCAAGGCTCCATCCTTGGCCCCATCCTCTTCTCCCTTTTCATAAATGACATCCCCCTAACCTGTCCCTCCTCAAAGGTGCACCTATATGCCGACGACACTATCAGTTTATGCCTCGGGCCCTTCCCATGACAGTGTCCTCTCAGTTCTTCAAAATGACTTCAACAGAGTCCAGTCCTAGTTCCTGAAAAACCAGCTTAAACTCAATGCCAAAAAAACTGTAACCATGGTCTTCGGCTCTAGACAAAAGTTTGCCTCCCTACCTGCTCTCCCTGCAATCATCACCCTGGGCAACTCCCCCCTCGAGTTGGTCCCCGCCTTCAAGTACCTGGGAGTCTGGCTGGACAGCCACCTCAATTTCTCCACCCATGTCGAGGCCATCTGTGCCAAACTCCAGCTGAAGCTCGCCATTCTCTATCATCACAAAGCCAGTCTTCCCCTTTCCACCCGTGGTGAACTCATGCGGAAAACAATCCTGCCAGTGCTGGACTATGTGGACATCATCTACAGAATGGCTCCAACCTCATCCCTTTCCAAACTTGACATACTACTCAACTCTTTCTGTCATTTTGCCACTGCCTCCCCCCACTTACTCATCACTGTCTACTCTACACCACCCTTTCCCTGGCCCCACTCTCACACAGGAAATCCATCCACAGCGCCTCCCTCATAGCTAAATATTGGCTAGGCTCCCTATCCCCCCTACCTCACTTCCCGCCTTTCGCCAGCCAATTCCCTAGACTACTCCCTCCGCCACAGGGATGCATGCACTTTCCACCTCCTGCACCCCCACAATGTTGCTGGCCAAGCTGCCTTTTCATATCATCTCCCCCTCCTATGGAACAATCTTCCACCTTACCTTCACCAGGCTTCCTCCCTGTCAGCCGTTAAACAACTCCTTAGGCTCCTCCCCCTGCCATAGATGCTGCATGGGGCCTACCCCTACTTGGGACTAAGTCTCGGAAGCCGCTATGGTCATTATTGTACAGCAGGTCCCAAAGTGAATTCATGCCTCTCTATCGTATAATTCCAGGACTTGTTTCGACCATACTGTAATTGGTAAATGCCTGTACTGTTTTTCTGATGTTGTACATACTGCCTGTATTCCGTAATACTGTTTGTACTTTTTATGATGTTGTACATACTGCCTGTATTCCTAAATACTATTGTACTTTTTGTATACCTCAGTGTACACTTGTACCCGGGTCGCACCTGGAAACGAGCCTTGGCTCAGTGTGCCTTTCCCGGAAACCAAATTTTAAAATAAAAAAAATTAAAAAAATAGTTGACAAATATCATGAATATCTATATGGTGCTAAAATCCTAGTCAAGACTGATAACAATCCACTAACTTATGTTCAAATGACAGCTAAACTAGATGCTACCGGACACAGATGGCTCTCTGCCCTAGCGACTTATGATTATGCGGTAGAGTACCAACCAGGTCTAAACCACATAGATGCAGATGCTCTTTCACAAAGACCTGTTCCTGACCAACAGTGGGTGCACATCCCTGAGCAGTCTGTAAAAGCAATATGCCATAAGTTCAACCAAGAAGAAGTCCTGTCCTCTGAACCTGTAAATTGTTTGGCTGATTGTCTGGGACCCCCAGAAACATGTGTGCCAGCTGCCTATTTTAATTTTGCAGCCTTGGACTTGAGTTTCTTACCACCGCTAACTCCAGCTGACATTCGAAGAGAACAGTACTACAATTCAATGACCCGACCAGTAATTGATACTTTGAGAAAGGGGGAAGATATCTCCAAAGTGCAATCCAGAGACCCCAATACTGCTTTGCTTCTCCGTGAGGGGGGCAAGCTCAAGCTTCGAGAGCAATTGTTGTTGTACCGAGAGCTTACTAACTGCCAAGGAGAGATTGTAAGGAAGCAGTTAGTACTACCAGCTAAATTCAAAAACATAGTCCTGAAAGCATTACACAACCAAATGGGACATTTGGGTGGTGAAAGAACTCTTGATCTGGCCCAATCACATTTCTATTGGCCCAAAATGAATGTATATATACAGCATCACATTAAAACATGCAGTAGGTGTCTTCAGCGCAAGGCTCCACCCCAAAGAGCTGCCCCCATGGTAAACATTGTCACGAGTGCACCCATGGAACTTGCCTGTATCGATTTCCTCAGTTTAGAGCCAGATTCTAAGGGCATTGCCAATATCCTGGTAGTTACTGACCACTTCACAAGGTATGCACAGGCCTACCCAACCAAAGACCAAAAAGCCTCAACTGTTGCCAAAGTACTCGTAAACAAGTTCTTTGTACATTACGGTGCCCCCCAGCACATTCATTCAGACCAAGGGCGTGACTTTGAAAGTAGACTCATTAAAGAACTGTTCTCCTTATGGGGTGTAAGAAAATCCAGAACAATGCCACATCACCCCCAAGGAGATCCACAACCTGCAAGGTTCAACAGAACGCTACTGAATATGCTGGGCACCTTGCAGCCTCGAGATAAGCCAAAGTGGTGTCAACAGATAAGAGCACTCGTACATGTCTACAACTTTACCAAGAACGATGCCACCAGGTTTTCACCGTACCACCTCATGTTTGGCAGAGAAGCTCGCCTTCCAATTGATGCATGTTTCAGAGTGTCCCCAGATGGTGTTAAATCAGACAACTACCTGCAGTATGTTAAAAACCTAAGAGCCCAGCTTGATCATGCCTATCAGCTTGCAAACACCCTGGCTACAAAAAGAAACATGACTAATGAAACCCAGCATGACAAGCGTGTAAAGGCCCAAGAGCTTCAACCAGGTGACAGTGTGCTAATGAGGAATTTTGGACTACCCGGAAAACATAAACTAGCCGACCGCTGGAGTCATGTCCCCTACATTGTAATCAGTAAGTTGCATGATCCTCTAGTATATAAAATACATCTGGAAGGTGACCCTTGTGCTGTGAAAACTATCCACAGGAACCACCTGTTACCCATCGGGAAAATAGTGATCAATAACGTTCAAGAGTAAGTAAAAAGTAAAGTAAAATTTTATTTATATAAGGTGCTCTTCCACAGCTCAGGGTGCCTTTACAATAGATATACAGTAACGTTAACAATATTATAATTAAAAACAATAAAACAGTAGCAGTCAGTCAGAGACGGATGCTCCTCGTCATCCTGCCACTAGATCAACCACTAAAGCCAGACAACACGATCAGTCACCTTCTGCTTCCCAGTCTGTTGTTCTTGATGCCTCAAATTCTGCAGACATTGCAGATAATACAAACACTGGAAGTGATGACGAAAGTGAATTCAGTTCCATTTTCTATCCTTCTTGTGAGCTGGAAAGAGTGTTCTGGGAATTCCTTCCATTAACTACGGGACGAACCTGAACCCCCAGCTGTGGTACCAGATTCTAGTTCATCTCTTGTACCAGAACCTCCAGGAAGTGATGGTCACAGTGTGGTCCTTGATGAAGTTGGATCTCTGTGTATGGCGGAACTAATGGAAATCCCTCAATCTGAATCCCACGAGCCAGGTAGTGAATCTGCAAGGGACAATGCAAGTGAGAATGAATTGAGTGGGCTACATGAACTGTTCCATACTAATGAAAATGTCAATGAAAAGTCAGGAAGAGATGCTGTGAATGAATCCAACTTTGCCGAAATAACCATGACAAATGACAAGCTTCACCACAAAGTGCCAGTGCCCCCTTTGCCACGTCGCTCTGAGCGAGCTGTAAAGCCAGTCTTGAAGCTAACTTATGACACCCCAGGACAGCCTGTCAATTTGCCCATGAATGTAGTGCACAAAGGGGTGTATGTCACGCCAAACTCTCTGCCCAAAATGGTATTCAGAACCTCCACCCGAGTTAAGGTGCCCTCTCAATACAACAAGGGGTTTAGAGGTAACCAGATGGCAATAAGGTTAAATGTTTCAAAATTATGTGGTGGATATAATGCTATTGAAATTGTATACAGTTTAAAGTAATAAGAATGCTGAATTACTGAAGTATACTTATTGAAATCAAAATGTCGTACAATGCTAAGAGAATCAAAATGATAGTACACTGCCTTGTACATAGTTATATGCCTAGTCAGGTTAGCCAGATATATCTGTTATAATAGAGTTTTAGTAAGACTGTATTTAAAATTATGTTAGTGGTTGATAATATATTTTAGACTTGGCACGGATGCCAAGCTTTCCAAGGCAGGGGAGAGTGTACAGCCCCCCCTTCCCCATTTGGGGGGCTTACCTGTCATGCCTCCAGGTGCCTTCTGCTGTCTCCTGGTGTCCGCCCAGTCGCCATGGCACTCTGCCACTCCTGCCCAGGTCTCCCTGTTAAATGAGCCCTACGGGGCTCGCTGAGCAATTTTCAAGCAGCCGGCATGTCACAGAGCCACTGCTCGCACGTATCGGTCAGAAAACCTTCTGTGTGTCTCCACCAGTTCCCGATGCCCTGCTTAAGCTAAAAGAGGCACCGGGGACACTCAGATACAGGAGGAATTTTTTTTTAAATTAAACAAATCGGCAGACACCGTGAGCGCTGCCTACAGGGCACCAGATAAGGTCAAAGGGCAAATGTCAGGGAATAGAGCCCTAATGAATATTCATGTAACCCTTAGTTGGTGCTACCCCAAGGGCTACTACCCCTGCCTGCTTGGCTAGTAGCAGGTTAAGGGGCCTGAGTTCTGAAATGGGTGCCTCCACCCGGAGGTTAGGGTTGGTAGTGGTCAAGCTAACCTGGGCATAGCCGTCTGGAGCACTGTAACCCCCCCCTTTTTCCTCTAGTGGCCTAAACACTGTACAATAATCACTTTCACAATACCTCTGGTACACCACACAAGTACCCACACTGTTTGCACTTACCACGAGGGCTGGTGCCTCTGGCTCGACCCTGGGGACCCCCTGTAAAACAAGGTTATGCACAGCAAATAGCAACAGTACAGTACTTTGAGCACAAACTGGAACCACAGTCAGATTACATGCAGAAAAAGTTAGATCTGATTTATTCAGGGGACTTGAACAAGGGAGGGGCGAAATCAGGTTAATTAGCTTAAAGGTTATATCAATCAAGCAGTTATGCATGTGCTTTGAGTCCTCCCACACAGTCACACCTCTGGGTACCCAGGTGGAGAAGAGATGGGCTAGCCAGGACCGTTACCCAGGGTTGGCCGGCATTGCAGCTGGTTGGGGCCCTGTGATGGAAAACACAACATGCACAGTACACACTATTTGTAATCCAGAGGGCTCAGTTCGTAAAGGAAAAGAAACAAAAAGACAATCAGATGACACACTCAGATTAAGCTGTTGTTGCAGGGAGCTACCCTGGTATTTACTCACGATATCCAAGACTGGACACAGGCTGGACGAAAGTCAAGACTGCAGGTGGTTGATCTGGAATGCCAGGAGAATTCAAGGCCCATACGAATCGCCGAGGCATCGTTCCTGTTGAAGCGTGGAGCAGGAGGCTGATCCCCAGGCAGGTCTCTCGTCAATGGCTTCTCTGTGCAGCTGGTAGTCTGGCTGGACCAGTCTGGCAAGGCCCAGACCACATGGAGACAAATTCAGATGCAGTCCGTTTTGGGCTGGATACAGCTTCCAGCAAGCAGAACTCAGTTAACACAGTGGGGAACTAACTCATGACCCACCAACAGCTCACAGCACATTTACATGTAAGGGAATTGTACTGTACCAGGCAAAGCGCTCCCCGGACACAATCTCAAAGTCTCTGCACACACCGGGAGCTTAGGGGTAGCTGGAACTCCTGACAGGCCGATCACATTCAACAAAATCTTCGGTCTTCTTCAGGTTGAGCCTGGCCTTCAGTAGCTTACTTTAGTCACACAACTTGGAATCAGTCCAAAAACAATTCTCTTTCCCCTCTCAGGGCAGCAGGCAGACATGCAGGCCAAAAACTCAGGCCTTTCCACAGAGACTGTCTCAAACATCTTGCTTCTTCAGCTCCCAGCTTAGATCTGCCTTAAACAGCAGGCAGCTTGGGGATTTCCCTCAGATCCAAAAGGTTCGGTTGGCTGATTCAGCTGTCAGTCAAAGCAAGATCTCCCCCTTCAGTTGCAAAAAGACGCCAAAAGCCCAAAACTACAATTCCTACAGATTTTGACTTCAGACAGCTCCTGTAGTCCAGCTCCATTTTAGGTCCCACTAGAACTGATTGGTCCAATTCACAGTCCCAGGCCAAATGGTGGGGATAAACAAGATAGTCCTTGCTGCAAAAAAGGCAGGTTAGACAAACTACATTATCATTATCACTCTAAATGATTTTCAGCAAATAGTTTCATCTTTCAACAGAGCTCCCTCTCAAATTACTTATATGCAATCCAGGCAGCTCTTAAAGAGACAGTACACAGAGGCTATACAGGCACACTCTGGCAATACATTTAAACTGCTAAAACGCAAGGATACCAGCTGGGCAGTGAGCATTTAGACAAGCTCAAGGAAGACTTTTCAGGAACCCCCATTTGTAGGGTGGTTACATTCATAAGCTGCTGTGTGTTTTTTGGGGGTAGCGTGTTACGGGAGCTGCAACTTCCGGGGGAAGTGTTTATTTATTTGAAAGTGGACTTCCTGGCATGAGAACTGTTGGGGCTATAGCACAGTGTGGGATATAAATAAGATTAAAGATAATCCTGGCTGCACCAGAACATTATGTATGAGGACAGTGAATTGTACTGCTTGGGAAACTGTCTGCAGCCACCATTTTAGTGCTTTGCCACCAATCGGAAGCCAGGCTTTAATAAAAGGGCTTCTGGGGATTTGCCAGAGACTTATGGGAAATTATCTGGGACAATTTCTAGGTGCCAAAACACCAGCTAATGAACATCTGGGCACTATTTAAGACCGATTTGACAGCCAGTAAGATCTTAGGAATCTTGCCCCATATAAAAGGGGACAACTGCTGGAAAAGGTCTGATTTAGAGAGACAGCCCAAGTGCTAGTGTGTGTGTGCCTCTGGGGAGCTTCCCAGCTCTCAGAGGTTAGGCCAGCCTGGCCTAGAATTTTTCTGTCGTCAGTCCACGGGTACAAATTGTTCCAGTCTGGGTAGCTGCTGCCTGCAGCTGCAGGTAATCTGATTCCATAAGCCTGAGAAGAGAAGATCAGCCTGCATCCTGCCTGGAAGGACTAGAAAAGGGCTGTGCTTACATACATTATAAATGTGTTTGAGTTGTTCAAAGTGATGTGCAGCCAAGTAGTTCGAAAACATTAGTGTTGCATGTTTTCCTCAGCCCGAGTGATGTGTTCTGCCAGCCTGAAGACCAGCATCATTGACAAGGACCACGAGGGACTTCACCTCCATCTGTATCCAACTGTGTCTACAGGTCTTATTTCATCGGAGAATCACCTGGTCTGGGGTAGAGTGAGTTAACATCAGGGAAGCTCCCTGCAACAAAGCTCAAATCAAAGTGTGCCATCTGATTTAATTGTGGGTTGCTAACTATTTTGGACTGAGCTATCCGGCTCCGGATTACAAATTGTGGGTAAAGTGCATGTTATGTTTTCTTCCCAAGGGCCCCAACAACAACTGCAATGCCAGCCTACCACGGGCAACGCTTCAAGCTAGCCTGCACTAACAACTGGGTACCCAGAGTGTATGTGAATGTGTTAGAGGGATTCTTGAGTGCATGCCTTATAACCTGATTAAATCAGATCCTAAATCAATCACCAGGTTGCTTCCCCTCCCTTGTTCACGTCCCCCAAATAAATCAGATCTGAATCTTTTTGCATTTAAACTGTTTGTAGTGTACCTTTGTGGGGAGATATTGTGTTACTGCTTTTCTCCATTGCAGGCCTTACTTTTCAGGGGGTCTCCAGAGCTACTGCAGATGATCCAGCCCTGGTGGTAAGTGTGTCAACAGTGGGGTTAACACTGTATTTCTGTGCTAATTGTGATTGCCTAATTGCTGACCCATATGGGCCACTAGAGGGGTTAGAGGGGGTATCAGTGTCCCAGAGGGCTATACCCATAGCAGCTATGCTACCCTTAAACCGGCCCTCCAGGTGGAGGTACCCACTCAAAGAGCCCAAGCCCCTTAACTTGTACCAAGGCTCGCAGGCAGGGAAGGTAGCCCATAGGATAGCGCCATCCAGGGGTTACACTTCCTTAAGTTTCTCTGTGAAACATTGTATACAATGTGTAATTTCCAGTACTGTGTGAATGCACCTCACTGCCTTTACTAGACCTACCAGGCAATCCAAGCTGTTTAATATGTATCGTTCCTCTGCTTTGCACTCCTGGTCCTGTCCAATCATAGTATGATGTTTAAGATACCTACAAATGACCTTACATTTCTGTACATATATATGCAAACTGTTCCACCACTGTATGACAATGTTCTCCTTGTATGGAATGCTTATATTCCCCGGGTCGCCCCTGAAAAAGGGAAAATTCTGTCTCAGTGGGCCTACCCGGTCAACAAAATTCAAATAAATAAATAAATATATAGCAAACCCCCAGTCATGTGTCATTTTAAAAGATTGTTGAGCCACTCCATGACTTTCAATCAGAACTTTTTATACTCTGATTTCAGAATATAGCTAGGGACCAGCTATAACAAAAGACAAACAATGGGGATTCGGTGGTTCTTTAGTATCTAGAAGAATGCTAAGTAAAACAAATTTAGATTTTCTCCTAAAGCATTGCTTTAATTTTTGTGCTCTCATGCTTTTGAAAGACTCCAATCCTGCCAGCCTGGTGGCGTAGAGGGCTGAGGCACTGGAGGCCTTACCTCATGCCATGCTGGCAACCTGGTTTGAGGACAAGCCAGGGTTGTCGGAGAGCCAGCCGGGGGCTAGGACTGAACAGCCGTAGTGGCAGCTCTCCTCTCCCAAGGAGGATCCATGTCATTGTCTTCCCCCCACTACCAAAGTTCTGATGACATCAGCAGGAGGTCTGATGGACTGCGTAGGCAGGTGGGGGCAGCAAGTAGCGGGAGGGCACCTCAGTGATGCAGTGTGTGCGTGCCTCCACACACGCGCATGACTGAGGCACAGTGAGGGGGGGTGAAAGGGTAAAAACCAGGGACATAAAAGTCTATATAGAAAAAAAAAGACCCCCATCCCCCAGTGCTTCAAGCCCTGCTGTCACATCTTGTTTCAGCTGCTGCATCTGTGGGATCAAAGATAGGAAAGAACACAGAAAAATGAGCCCCAGAAAGAAAAGGAAACGTGTCACGATAAATGGAAAAATATAAAGACCCAGAGAAAGAAATGGGGAGAAGTATCTAGGAACAAACATGAAAACCGTATGTTCCATGCCTGTTCAGCAAATGCCGCGTATCCTTTTCTGAAGGAATACTCTACACATGTTGTATTACAAGCGGGTAGTAGTCTGAAAAAAACTATGAAGCAGGGGCATGGTTACTTGAGATAGCAAGTGACCAGGTATCTGAAGGTGTAGGTGGGTCATTTGTTTGGGATGGATAAGGGGCTTATTATTGGTTTGTGAGTCCGAAATGCATATGAGACTATGCCAATGTCCTTATTAGTCTCAGGCATGACAAAACAGATTGACTTAGAAGAGTGAAGAGTGCAAGTTCTCTCTGCTGGTACAAGGAGGGCCACAAGATGATCCAAGCAAGCATCTGCTCTGGTATACATGGCGAGAGAAAACCTGGCAAAGGTGAAGCTGTCTAGAGTTTGAGTTTGAGACAGTTTTTTGTACTCTTGTCCTGTCAGTGATCAGGAGCAGTTGTTGGCAGTACTTACATCAGAGCTACAAGGTGTTTATAAAAAGAAGTTGCAAAAGTACTCCAGCAGTCACTGTCAGGATATGTTGACCATGTTTTTTTACCTGGAGTTCATGTTTTTTAAGTCATTCTTTTTGCCCCTTTCTTCAGTGGTGGTCCCTATCCATCTTGGGGACCTCCCAGCCTCACTCATGCCTTCTCTGCCACTTAGCTTGCCATCCTCTTATCTTGATCGTCCCCTTCTGGGGTTGGGTCCATGAGGAGCTGGGCACCATGCTCCCCACCAAAATTCCTCAGCTCGCACTTCGGGGAATCTCTTGCAGCAGGCCATCACAGGTAAGACTTCGCCATAAGGCACTAGGACCACATGGGAACATTTCCAGCTAGTAGTCTACCAACATGGGCCGCCCACCTCCGACGTTACACACTGTTGTGAGCCATTCGTTATAGGTGGGCAGCCCCCCATGTTCTCCCCCGTTCTTCCCTGCCATCAACTTAGTCACATTGGATCTGCAAGAAAACCGCTGGTGCTTCAGTCGCCATTTTCACGCCATTGACTTTCATTTCCCACCTTAATTTTTTCTCATCCTTTGATAGTTTTTCTTTTTGTGTATGTTGTCTTCTCCCTCTTCTTCAATGGAGAAGTGCAACAAATATGCCTGTGGCCAGCATATTCCTAAGAAGGATGGCCACTCAGCTTGCCTTTTCTGCCTAGGCCCAGACTATAATGTAGAGTCTTGTGAATTCTGCAAGAGGTTCAACGCCACAACCTGCCGCCACCACCAGCGGACCTTCGAAGGGCACTTGCTAAAGCTGAAGGTCACCTCAATGGAACATCAGCTGCAGGCACATTCTTCTCCAGCCTCCCAGGCCCAGCCTCTGGCCAGCCAGGCCCAATCTTTAGCCTCTTAGGCCCAGTTCTTGGGTTTGGCTATGGCCCAGCCCTGGGACAAATCTTCAGGGAAGCACAAGCACCGGGATGAAGAAAAACATAGATCCGGTCTTCGTCTTCCTACTCACAGTCGCTGCACTCTTGCTCAACCGCTTCGAGGTCCTCCTCCTCCTCCTCCAGAGGGTTGGCCATACATCCCATCAATGCCCCCCTTACACAGGGCAACCGGTGGTTCCTCTTCTTGCCAGCATCGCTATCTCTGGGGGAGGAGCGTTGGGACAGGGATCTTTCCAGCCTGCTAAGTCCCTGCTGCTCAGGCCCATTTCTTCCTTGGGCACACAGCAGAGAGGCCCTGGCAGAGGTCCTACCACTGACGTGGGTGGAATAGATGCAGGGGCAGCTTTGTCACCCCTCCCATTGCCTGCCTCCCCAACATCGGTTACCTTAGGTAGGTCTGTGCCCCAGGTGGAGATAGGCTTCTCGCTGGCTCCAAGCCCTCGCTCTACCCCACAAAGCGCCCACCCTTTGCTGGCCCTGACATTGCCTGCTCCACCACAGGGCCCTACATACCCTGCGTTGGATGAGCCATACTATACTTATCCCAGTTACCCTATGCCGGCACCAGGAGCTCTGCCAGGCTAATCCTACCCACCACCGCTGGGACCTACATCAGTCATGGTGGACATTCAAGAATTGCTGTCCTCCCTTTGGGAGGTGCTCTATTAGCAAATACCAGTGACAACCCCTCTGCCTACTCCAAGGGACCCGCCGCAGGAGCCCTAAGTCACTAGCCCCCCGCATCCGTCCTAAACCCCTAGGAGGGCTTTCTCCCCTTCTCCCCTTCCAACAATGGGGACGAATACCACAGTGATATAGTCCTTCCAGACTTAGGTGATAAGGATGCCCCAGATAAAAGCGAAGGTGATTCAGGCTCCTCCTTCACTCTTCTGGCTCCTCTGAGGGGTCTCTGCCCCCAAGGTCATTCCTCAGTCCCTACTGGATGACCCTTCTTTTTCAATAGTCATGTGCCACATTCAGGTGGCAATGGGCATTGGTTCGGAGGAACAGGATCCCGAGCATAGGTGGCTCACTGTTTACCTGTGCAAGCCTGATGCCCACCACAGGGGTTCCCCCCACTAATTGACACATATGAGGATGTCACCATGGCAGCCTGGCGTCGGCCCCATCTCCTCCCTGCCATGTCTCGCAGGGTGGACAAGCTTTAAAGTGCCCCAGAGGGCAGACCTTTTTTGGGGGAGCAGGCACAGGCAGATTCAGTAGTCATTAATGCTGCACATGACCATTACAAATGTTCTAAACACCTTAGCTCCCTGCCCCCAGACAGGAAGTCTTGCCGTTTGGATTTGTTTGGCAAGCGAATGTTTGCTTCCTCCACTTTAGCCATCCGGGCCCTTAATTACCTGGGCTACATGTTGCAATACCAGAACTCCCTGTGGGACAAGATCCAGGAGGTTGTCCTCTCTCCCCAGAGAGGACTCCTAAGTCAGAGTTGCAGGACCACCTCAAAGGAGTTTCTGATGTAGGTGACCACCTCCTTCGTAACACTTACAATGCTGTAGATGCATCGGTTAGGGCTGCGGCAACCGACATCTGCCGTTGTCATTCTGGCTCGGAGTGTCGGGGTTTGCACAGGATCTGCAACAATCTATCCTAAATGCCCATTTCAGAGGTCCTCTGTTGTTTGGGGGCGATGTGACGGATATTCTTACCAAGCTTCAAGCCTCAGGGAAGGCCATTCGGTTGGTCCACTCCCTTCACCATACACAGTCTAGCCTGCCCAAAGCAGCCTTTTTGCCACCAGCCCCAGCCAAGCCCAGAAGCAGGGAGAGCCCAGGGCCAATGCAAGTCCACTGCCCCTGCCTTGTCCACCCAGATCCTCTGCCAGCAAAAGCCCCTGAGGGGGACCTGCGGCCCCCCCACCTCTGCCCCTCCCTTCACTCCCTGCCTGACCCCCCTCCCTCGGGTAGAGTAGGAGGTGGTAGTAGGGGGTAATTTCTCCCTCCACCTACCCAAGTGGAGGGAGATCACAACTGACAGTTGAGTATTTCAAATAATTGAGCACTGTCACTCCCTGGAGTTCCTGGAATAGCATCCAGACAACCCTATGTCTCTGTCACACTACCCTCCACACCATGTTCCTCTGATATGGGAGAAAATCCATGCCCTTCTGTGAAAGCGGGCCACTGAATTAGTACCGGTATCCCAACAAGGGACGGCCTACTGCTCTCATTTCTTCCTAGTCATTCACTAAAATACCACCAACATCTCAATCTGGTTCTGTACATCAGTCTACATCTGTACACATATTCCCCTTCTCTTGCCCCCAGGTCGCACCTGGAAACAAGTCACGGCTTAGTGTGCCTCTCCCGGTTACAAACTTTCAAATAAAACTAAATACATAGTCTCAAAGTGCACAGGAGACCTAAGGCCCATTCTGGACTTTAGCAGTCTAAACCTTCCCATTCCGAACAAAAAATTCAGAATGGTCACACTGCAGGGCCTCCCCCCCATTACATCAGGGGGATTGGATTTTTTCCCTGGATATGCAGGATACGTACCTTCACATCAAAATGTATGCTTCTCACAGGCACTATCTTTGCTTCCATTTCAAGGGAGCCCACTTCCAGTTTCGGGCACTCCCCTTTGGCTTGTCTTCAGCCCCCAGAGTTTTTACCCAGTGCCTAGCAGTAGTAGCAGCTGCTCTCAGGCTCCAGGGATTTTATATCTTCCCCTACCTGGACGAATGGCTCCTGGCGGCCTCATCCAGTGAGCGTCTCCTGCTAACTCTTAAGCATACCAGCAATTTTTTCCAGAACCTGGGGGTGACCGTCAATCTGGCCATGTCCTTCCTGTCTCCCTGCCAGCACATGCAATGCATCGGGGCAGTTTTGGATATGGCCCAGGGCATAGCCTTCCTCCCCCAGGACACAGCAGACCGACTGATGGAGCCGACCAGACTTCTGTACTTCACCCATCAGGTTCCAGCCCATGACTTCCTGCACCTTTTGGGGCATATGGTGGCAGCCATAGTAATAGTCCCTTTGGCCAGGCTCCACATGAGAGTTCCTCAGTGGACACTCAGGGTTCAGTGGGAACAGCGTACAGATGACCTTGACCAGATGGTCATGGTCTCAGAGTCAATATAGAAGGATCTGCTGTGGTGGCTGGAGCCAAGCAACCTCCTCTGGGGGGTACCCTTTTTTATTCCCCCTCCTCAGCAAATCCTGACCATGAACGCGTCCAACTCAGGATGGGGGGCCCATCTGGGGGTTCACCAAACCCAGAGGCTGTGGTCAGCTGCTGAGGGCCATCTGCATATGTAACCCCCCCCCCGTTGGGGGCTTACCTTTGAGCCCCCGGAAAAAGGCTTGTTTCCCCAGGGGAGTTTGGTCCACCCCATCTTTTTGTGTCCAGGTCCTAGATTTCCTGGCTTGCACCTGTGTTTTCAATCCTCTCCTGCTGGCCCCAGGGTGCTTTTAGAGAGAGTGGGGCTGGAGGAGCTGGTTCGTGGAGCCGCCAGTTCCAGAAATGGCACTACGGTGCTGGCGAGCTCCGCACATGCACAGAAGCGCATTTTTGTTCGGCCGTTTCGGCAGCCTTTCAGTGTGCCTCTCCAGTGGTCCTGGTCTCAGGGTAATGTAAGAGAGGGACTGGGACAGGATCGGAGAGGCGGCAGGAAAATGGCAGGAGCAATTTTAAAAAGCACCAATCACGCTAAAGGGATCGGGAGCCACTTCATTAATATTCATGAGGTGGCATCCCTTTGAAGCTTGGGAGTTCTGTGCAGTGCCCAGGGGCACAGTAGGACGGTGCTAGCGACAGAAGGAAAAAGTAAACAAATTAAATAAATGAAGCAGAGGTGTGCGAGGAAAAGGGGAAGGCTGTCAGTCTGTGGGGGAGTAAATAAATAAAGTGATTCCATAGACTGCAGCCAGAGAACAAGTGGGGGCACACCTGGATTGCAATGGGATGATGTGTAGCTGCCTGGGGGCTATGTGAAACAGCAGCAGCGACTGAGAGGTGGCAGGGTAAAATGATTAATGAATGCAGCCGTTACACAGGCACAGGGATGGCTACAACTGTGTGGGTGTGGGCAGGACAGTAGTGTGGTGGGTAGGTAACTGGCTGGGCGGCAGGACACAGAGGGTGGTGGTAAATGGCTGTCACTCCACAGAGGAAAGAGTGACCAGTGGGGTACCACAGGGATCAGTGCTGGGACCGGTCCTATTCAACATCTTCATCAGTGACATTGCGCAGGACCTAGAAGGCAAAATTTCCCTGTTCGCTGATGACATAAAGCTCTGTAACAGAGTAGACACACCAGAGGGTGTAGACAGAATGAGAAGAGACCTGCAGAAACTTGAAGAATGGCCAGGGGTTTGGCAGTTGAAATTCAATGCAAAGAAGTGCAAGATAATGCATATGGGACACAAAAACCCTGGCACAATATATCAGTTGGGGAGTGAGGATATAGCATGCACCAAGCAGGAAAGGGATCTTGGGGTTATCATCTCTGATGACCTCAAGGTAGGAAACAGTGCGACAAGGCAGCAGGTAAAGCAAATAGGATGCTGGGATGCATAGGCAGGGCATCACCAGCAGGAAAGGGGAGGTCATAATTCCACTATACAAGACACTAGTGAGGCCCCACCTGGAGTACAGTGTACAGTTCTGGAAACCTTACCTACGTAAGGACATAGACAGGGTAGAGAAGTTTCAGAGGAGGCCAACAAAGATGGTACATGGATTGCATCACAAGTCCTATGAGGACAGGTTGAAGGAACTGAACATGTACTCCCTGGAGGAGAGGAGGGAGAGAGGGGATATGATAGAGACGTACAAGTATCTTACAGGGAGGAACAGGGTGCAGGAATACACTATTTTTAAGCAAAAAAGATGTTCCAGGACTAGAGAACATGGGATGAAGTTGGAGGGAGGATGATTCAGAGGAAACATGAGGAAGAATTTCTTCACAGAATGGGTGGTGGATAAGTGGAACACCCTGCCAGAGGAAGTGGTGGGGGCTGAAACAATCATGGGATTTAAGAATGCATGGGATAGACATAAAGGAATTCTGGAGGTCAGGGGTAAGGGGCAACAGACTTCTAGGAAAATATAAAGTGAACTTGCAAGCTCAAATGGGCAGACTGGGTTGGCCGTAGGGCCTTATCTGCCGACACTGTCTATGTATCTATGTAACCCCCTACAAATGGGGGTTCCCGAAAAGTCTTCCTTGAGCCTGCCTAAATGCTCACTGCCAGGCTGGTGTCCTGAGTTTCAGCAGTTTAAATGTGATTGCCAGAGAGTGCCTGTATAGCCTCTGTGTACTGTCTCTTTAAGAGCTGCCCGGATTGCAGTCATAATTAATCTGAGAGGGAGCTCTGTTAGAAGATGTACTTGTTTGCTGATCATTTGTTAGAGTAGTAATAATATTGCAGTTTGTTCTAACCTGCCTTCTTTGCAGCATGGACAGTTCTGTTTGTTTCCATCATCTTGGTCCTGGACTGCAGAATGGGCCAATCAGTACATTTGTGACTCTAAAATGGAGCCTGCCTACAGGGGCTTGTTGGGGCCAAACATGTAGGAATTGTAGTTTTGGGCTTTTGGCGCCTAAACTAACCTGGAGGGGGAGCCCTTGTTGTGACTGACAGATAGATCAGCCAACCGAACCTTTTGGATCTCGGGGAAAGTCCTACACTGCTTGCAGTTTCAGTTAGATCTGAGTTGGGAAGTGAAGAAGTAACAGCTCGAGATAGTTCGAGCAGCAATCGATAGTGGATTCGCGTGGGAGAACTGTGGAAAGGCCTGAGTTTGGCCTGCATGCTGTTCCTGAGATGGAACTTGTGCTTTTTTTCGGACTGAATCCGAACTTAGAGAGCGAATTAAGCCACTAAATTGTGACCAGGCTTTAACCTGATGAAGACCGAAGATTTATTGAATGCGATCGGCCTGTCAGGACTTCCAGCAACCTCTGTACTCCCGGACTGTGCAGAGACTCTGTAATTGCGACCGGAGAGCCATTTGCCTGGTACAGTTTAATTTCCTTACATGTGTGTAACCCCTAGGTGGCGCTATCCCAAGGGCTACTACCCCTGCCTGCTTGGCTAGTAGCAGGTTAAGGGGCCTAGGTTCAGTGACAGGTGGCTCCACAAAAGGTCAGGGTTGGTATTGATCAAGCTAACCAGGCCACAGCCCTCTGGGACACTGTGACCCCCCTCTTTTCCCACTAATGGCCCACTCAATACACAATATTTACCTCCCCAATACCCCTGATATGCTTTGCACATACACATACATTTAGCACTTACTCCCAGGACTAGTTTTTCCTGCTTGGCTCTGGGGACCCCCTGTAAAACAAGGTTAGGTAGAATAAAAAGTGACAGTACAATACCTTGACCACAAACTGACACCACAGTCTAGGTAAACTGCAGAAAAAGAGTAGATCTGATTTATTCAGGGGGTAGTAAAACAGGAGGGGGCGCAATCAGGGTAATTAGCTTGAATACTCTAAATCATTTACGATACAGTGTGGGCATTTAGAGTCCCTATGACAGTTACACTCTCTGGGTACCCAGGGGGATGAAAGATGGGCTAGCCAGGACTGTTGCCCGGGGTAGGCTGGCGTTGCAGCTGGTGGGGGCCCTGTGAAGGAAAGAAACAACATGCACCACACCCTAATTGTAATCCAGAGCCGGAGGGCTCGGTTCGTATAGAAGAAAAGAAATAATCAGTTGACACACTTTTGATTTAACTATATGTTGCAGGGAGCTACCCTGATGATTACTCATGATACCCAGAACTGGACATAGGATGGACGATGGTCAAGACAGTAGATGAGGTTTCTGGATTGCCAGAAGAAGCAGGGCCCAAACGATTCACTGCAGCATCATTCCTGTTCAGGCAGGGAACAGGGGCTGATCCCCTGGCAGGTCTCTCATCGATGGATCTTCTCTGTGCAGAAGGGTGGGGTAACAGAGCCCTCGTGGCAGGGCCTAGCTGCCTTAGATAGCAGCGGATTCAGTCTGATTCGAGTTGGGCACAACTTCCAGCCCTCAGCAGACAGCTTAACTTGGGGGGAAAACCAGATTGCGACCCCCCTTCAGTACACAGCACATTTATATGTAAAAGCCAGCAGCACATAGTTCACACAGTGGGTGGCTAGATCGCGACCCCCATTCAGTACACAGAACATTTATATCTAAGGAAGGATTACTGTACCAGGCAAACTGCTCCCCGATCCTGATCGCAAAGTCACTGCTCAAACCCGGGAGCTCAGAGGTAGCTGAAGTTCCTAATAGGCTGATCGCATTTAGCAAAATCTTCGGTCTTCTACAGGCTGAGCCTGGTTACACTTCGGTGGCTTCTTTGTTCTCACAAAACGGAATTAGTCTGAAAATAATCCTTTTCTCCCTCACAGGGCAGAAGACAGGCAAGCAGGCCAGAAGTCAGGCCTTCTACAATTCTCCTGCGTGAACTACTGCGTAAACGGCTGCTCGAACTATCCGAGCTGTTGCTCTCTCAGCTTCCAACTTTGATCTGGCTTGCCAGCAGACAGCTCAGGGGCTTTCCTTCAGATCCACAAGGTTCAATTGGTCGGTTCTGCTGCCATTCACAGTAAGAGCTCCCCCTTCTGTTGCAAAAAGGCGTCAACAGTCCAAAACTACAATTCCCAGAGTCTTGCTCCCAATATTCTTTTCAGTTGCAGGCCCCATTTTAGAGTCTCAGAGTACCGATTGGTCCAATTCGGCAGTTCAGGACCAAAATGGTGGAACTAACAGAAACAGTCCTTGCTGCAAAGGAGACAGGTTAGCACAGACTACAAATTTATTATCACTCTAACAAAGCCCTCTGCGCGATTAGCAACGGCAGAAATGAAGCAATTAGTCAGCAGCCCGAGCAGGACTCGAGCATGGAAACACTCAGTCCCCCTCCAGGATTAATTATAACGGCAAGTTGGCAGCTTTTAAAGAGACAGTACACAGAGGCCACAGAGGCACTCACTGGCAACACATTTAAAAGGCAATAGCGCCGCACACCAACCGGGCAGCTAGCATTTAGGCAAGCTCATGGAAAACTTTTCGGGCACCCCCATTTGTAGGGAGGTTACATGTGAATGTGCTGTGTGCTTATAGTGGGTCGTGATTTGGTTCCCCACTGTGTGTCTGAACTGTGTTTTGCTTGCTGGAGGCTGTATCCTGCTCCACGGACTGAATCCGTATCCATTTCCATTTGCCTGGGCCCTGCTACACTGGCCCAGCCAGAATACCTGCTATGCAGAGAAAGTCATTGACAAGAGACCGGCCTGGGGATCAGCCCCCTGCTCAATGCCTTGAACAGGAATGATGCCTCGGTGATTCGTGTGGGCCCTCCTTCTCTGGGCACTCCAGCTCAACAGCCTGCAGTCTCGATTTCGTCCTGCCTGTGTCCAGTATTGGGTATCGTGAGTAAACACCAGGGTAGCTCCCTGCAATAACAGCTAAACCTAAAAGTGTTGTCATCTGATTGTCTTGTTGCCTTTTCTTTCATGAACTGAGCCCTCCGGCTCCAGATTACAAATAGTGTGTGTTGTGCATGTTGCTTTCTTCCATCACAGGGCCTCAACCAGCTGCAACATTCCTGGCTAGCCCACCATTTTCCTACCTGGGTACCCAGAGTGTGTGACTGTGTAGGGACTCTGAACTGCATGCATAACTGTCTGATTACTAGCATTTAAGCAAATCAACCTGATTACGCCCCTCCCTTGTTCAAGTCCCCTGAATAAATCAGATTTAACTTTGTTTGCATTTAACCTGACTGTGGTTCCAGTTTGTGCCAAGAGTATTGTACTGTTGTTATTTGCTGTGCTTAACCTTGTTTTACAAGGGGTCCCCAGGGTCAAGCTAGAGGAACCAGCCCTGGTGGTAAGTGCAAACAGTGTGGGTAATTGCCTGGTGAATAAGGGTCATTGTGAAAGTGATTATTGTGTACTGTTCAGGCCACTAGAAGGAGAAAAGGGGGGCTACAGTGTCCCGGAGGGCTGTGCCCAGGTCAGCTTGACCACTACCAACTCCGACCTCTTGGTGGAGGCACCCATATCAGAACCTAGGCCCCTTAACCTGCAACTAGCCAAGCAGGCAGAGGTATTAGCCCTTGGGATAGCACCACCTAGGGGTTACATCTTGGAGGCTCACCGCTGGGATTTTGTGCCTTCTAGTGGCCAAAAATTACACATTATTGTTAAAGATTAATAGCTACCCCAGTAGAAATGGTTGTACATCAGTTGGTGGGGTGGTGTACTAAGCAGGAGATTGATCCCCAAAATGCTCTGCTTATACTGGATATTCCCCTGGGTACCAGTAAGGACACTGTCGAGGGAACACTCTCCAAAGTTGAATGTTTAAAAAACCCTGTGGTGGTGGGTCAACAGGCTGATTTGATCGCCCCAACTTTCTTAGCCTTGGTAGAGTATAGTGACCTCATGGATAGCTCTAAAATGCTACAGACTATTGCCTCAGAAGGGGTCCTAGCCGCCTGGAGAGTGATAACAAAAGACAGTAAAGACCCTGGGGAGGATGAGCTCCCACCATTATCTGAGACTTTTGAGGAGAAATGTGTTAAGTTGTTGCTGGAGGAAGGGAAAACCATAAAGGACTTTAAGAAACTACTCCTGACACCTGGGGTGTTCCTTCCCCAACACTCCCTCCAACTCCAGCACCTGTTACTGCTCCGCCTTCTGTGCCTGTGCCAGTGTCGGCCCCTATATCCGTACCCACCATTAGTCATGACTCCTGCCGAAGGCTGAGAATCTTCTCGGGCACCCTCCCCACCCCCCAGGGGGAGGATGATTGGGAGACCTGGATTGATTATGTTGCCCCCTTGGTACCCTAGTGGCAGCGTGCGGAGGCTGAGAAGTGGAAAAGAATCATAGAAAGTTTGAGGGGCCCTGCCCTTGAAGCCATTACATTTTTGAGGTCCATGAACCCTAATGTATCTGCTCAGAAGTACCTATCTGTACTTGAAGGCAATTTTGGGAGCATTGAGTCAGGGGAGACTTTGATGTGGAAATTCCAAGGTATCAAACAATGGAAGGAGGAAAGTTTGTCTGTGTATGTTGCTTGCCTAGAAAGAGCTCTGCAGAAAGCTTACTGGAAAGGTGGGGTAGCCGCCAGTGATTTGAACCGTGTGAGATTGGGGCACATACTGCAACATGCCAAGCATTCTAAACTGCAGATCATCCAGTTAAGGCTCCAGAATAGGAGAGATAACCCACCTAACTACTGTGACTTGATAAAAGAACTCCGGGAGGTAGAAGGTGAAGAGGGAGATTGTAATTATAGGGTGAGTGCAGCCCAAGTGATCATGGCACCGGAAGGACCTTCCGAAATGGAGACCACTATGAGTGTCCTGCCTTGGGCTAAACGGTGGGGAGAGGAGTTGCTGAAGGAAGTCAGAAAATTACAACCGGGTGCATTTGCTGAGGTATCCCCTGCTGACAGAGACCCTGGCCCCTGACAGGATGTGACTGTTATGGGGGTGGGGGTGCACCCTCAGGCATCCTCTACTAAGGGTGGCTTCTCAGCTGAGCTCAAGGAATTGACTGCCACCCTAAAGGAACTTTTGAGAGATGGTACACTACCAGCAGAAGTCAAATCACAATCTCCCGTCGATGCTCCAGCATCCCCTGCTATGTTCTCCCCAAGGATGCCCTGAGAGCCTGTCATTTGTCACAATTGCGGCAAGGATGGCCATATGAAGAGGGAATGCCGGTCTCAGAAGGACTTAGAGAAAGTGGTGAACCGGCTTCAAGGAGAGCTTCGGAAAATGAGTCAGTGGTCAAGGGGTACACGAAATGACTGCAGTGAAGGCTTCGGCCATCCTAACTCAAACCCCTCTGTAGCTAAATCGTCTGTCCAGGCCCCTGCTGTTGTCCCTCCAGACTGGTCCAAAATAGTGGGCCCTTCAATGAAGACTACTGTGGCTGTGAATGGCATTTCTACTCAGGCTGTGTGCTTGACAGTGGGTCGCAAGTGACCATTGTATTTCAGGACTGGTATGACAAACACTTATCTGATGTGCCATTACAATCCCTGGAAGGCCTACATGTGTGGGGGCTAAGCGACAAGTCTTATCCCTACCTAGGATATGTCTGCCTCTGGTTGTCTTTTCCTGCAACTGTCACTGGTGTAGAGGAGCAAGTAGAGACATTTGCCCTAGTGTGTCCCCCCACTGGACTGTATGATGGGGTTCCCTGTTAATTGGAACAAACGCCCACATGTTTGGGAGACTAGCACAACTCTGCCATAAGAAACAAGGGCAGCTGACTGGACAGGCCCTAAGAAGTCCAGCCTTAGTAAAAAGGGCATATGACTTACAACAGAAACCCAATGAAGAGGATCCAGATGAGCCAGTGGGGATAGCGTGGAAGAAGGAACCTGACTCCTTGGTATTGGCCCCAACGCCCAGTGCACAATCCATGGAGAAGTCCACCTAAAGAGAAATGTAAAGAACAAAATATTAATGTTGGATGCACCAGGAGATGGAAAGTTGCCAGAAGGATTATTGGTTAAACCCAGCATCTTGCCTGCCCGTGCCCATGCCTATGCATGACGAGCGATGATCCAGATTCAAAATGTGTCAGATTGGGAGGTCCAGGTGAACAGAGGGTGCACTCTAGCTACAGTATTCACAAAAGAAGATGAGGAGGAGTCACCTAAACCAGACAATAGAAGCACTCTGGGTAGGGGGGTTGACACTAGTCCATTTACAGAAGAAAGAGTCCTGAAAGAACTCCTAAAACTCAAGGTGGACAAAGCAATGAGGTCTGACAGGATTCACCCCAGAATCCTAAAAGAACTAAGGGAGGACCTAGTGACATCACTGACCACACTTTTTAACAAATCGTGGGAGGATGGGGTGGTACCTGAGGACTAGAGGAGGGCAGATGTGATTCCCCTTCACAAAATTGGGAGCAGGGCAGAAGCAGGAAACTACAGACCTGGAAGTTTGACCTCAGTGGTAGGGAAAATGATGGAATCACTTCTGAAAGAAAAAATTGTTGAGTACCTAGAGGCCAGCGGGGCACAGGACCCAAAGCAGCATGGATTTACAGCAGGAAGGTCATGTCAGACTAATCTAATTGATTTCTTTGACTGGGTGACCAAAGTAATAGACTAGGGAGGGGCTGTGGATATGGCCTATCTAGACTTTAGCAAGGCATTTGACACAGTCCCGCACAAAAGACTAATAATCAAGTTAGCCAGCCTGGGAGTGGGTTCCAGGGTGGTAGCCTGGGTAGCAAACTGGCTGAACAACAGGACACAGACGGTAATAGTGAATGGAACACATTCCGAAGAAAGGGGGGTTACTAGTGGAGTACCTCAGGGCTCAGTACTGGGTCCGGTCCTCTTTAACATCTTTATAGGTGATATTGCAGAGGGTCTGAAGGGAAAGGTATGCCTCTTTGCAGATGACACAAAGATCTGTAACAGAGTTGATACACAAGGGGGGTAGAAAGGATGAGAAGGGACTTGGCAAGGTTGGAGGAATGGTCAGACATATGGCAACTTAGATTCAGTGCAAATGTAACCCCAAGGGGGCGCTATCCCAAGGGCTACTACCCCTGCCTGTTCCGACTGTAACAGGGTAAGGGGCCTAGATCCATTGGCGGGTGCCTCCACCCAGAGGTCGGGGTTAGAACAGTCGAGGTTGACTTGGTCACAGCCCTCTGGGTTGCTGCAACCCCCCTTTTTCACCACTAGTGGCCACACAGTTCAATTGCAGTGTCCTTACCATACACCTTACCCCCGGCTCGGGCCACTACCACCCGGGACCCCTGAAAAGTAAGGTGCAGTTACACAATATGCACTGAGCAGTAATTCACCATTAATACACAAACTAGCCAGTGTACCTTTGCAAACAAGCAATCTGATTTATTTAAGGGGAGATAACAAGGACCAGGGGGAGTCAAGTTGATTGACTTACCACCACACTATATAAGTATCTACCTAGGGCTCTGTGCACAGGCCTAACCTATAAGTTACTGTCCCTGGGTACCCAAGCCCTAAAGGCTAGTTCCTCGATGCAGCTGGTTGGGGCCCTAACACAAAGACAGGCATGAGATTCCTACGAAGATTACATAGAGCCAGCGGGCTCAGTTAGCATAGTCAGAAAAGTAACCAGAAGATCTTGCCCTTATTAGGAACATTTGACAGGGAGCTACCCTGATTTAGTACTCACGACTCCAGAAGCCCTCACACCACTTACAGGACCGAGCCTGGACTCCAAACACTTCTCCACACATTTATATGGAAAGCAACAGAATGGTACCATACCAGGCAGCTGCTCCAAGGGCCCGACCAAACTCACAGCTAATCGGGAGTCTCACTGCAGCTTCACTCTTCCTGACAGACCGAGCGCGATTCAGCAGATTCTACAGTCCTTTACAGGGTGAGTCTGGTAGGTAGCTGCGCTCCTGCACAGCCTCCTCTGACCGCTGCCCAGCGGAGTTAGTCCGAACTTGCTAGCAATTCAAAACGCCCGACACTGGCCTTACATGCGCTTCCTGCGTGAAAACTCAACGGCACAGGAGCCCAGAGCTCCTTCCTCGCTCACAGCTACCACATCTCTGCCCCTTGGCAGTATGGGACAATCCTCTCAGTTCGGGTGCCACCCGATCCCATTGGCTGGCTACTGATGCCAGTCACTTAATTTTTGCCCTCATTGGTGCGAAGAGGCGCCATGGTCCAGACTTCACTTCCCAGAATTATCAGCTGTGTCTTCATTGGTCAGCCAGCTCACTAGAGAGTCCTAACTCTGGTTGGTCGAACAGATCTCCATTTTAGGTACTCCTCACTCATCATTGGCCCAGTTCAATAGTCCAGGTCCAAAATGGAGGGGCCAAGCACACAAAGTCCCAGCTGCAAGGGAAGCAGGTTAGACAAACTGTAATTCCACTTAATACTCTAACTAGTTATAGCCAAACGGTTACATCTTTCAAAGGGGCTCCCATTGCGCTTTTCAGCGGCTACATGGAGGGAGCAATCTCCCTGCAGCTTAGGCGGGATTTGAAGAGGGAAAACCCCAGTCCCCCCATTCAAACCACTAAAACCTGCGAGCAGGCAACTCTTAAAAAGACAGTACTGGAGGCTCTAAAAGCACTCACTACGCCCGCATCTAGCGGCCTTACTCCGAACACCAATTTGGCATAGAGCATTTAGACAAGCTCTGGAACGGCTTTTAGGAACCCCCATTCATAGGGGGGGGTTACACCAAGAAGTGCAAAGTAATGCACCTGGGAAACAAAAACCCAGGAGAAGAGTACACAATAGCAGGGGAGGTACTAACAACAACAAAAATGGAAAGGGACTTGGGAGTAGTCATATCAGATGATCTAAAGGTGGGTAAGCAATGTGAGAAGTCAGTAAGGAGAGCCAGGGGGATACTGGGATGCATAGGAAGGGGCATCACAAGTAGAAAAAGGGAAGTGGTTATCCCTCTGTACAGGCAGTTGGTGAGACCCCATCTGGAATACTGTGTGCAGTTTTGGAGACCCCATCTACACAAGGACATAGACAGGATGGAAGCAGTCCAGAGGAGGGCAACTAAAATGGTGCAGGGTCTGCATCAGAAGCCATATGAAGAGAGACTGAGAGAGCTTAATGTAACCCCCCTGCAAATGGGGGTTCCCAAAAGACTTCCAGGAGCTTGCTTGAATGCTCCAAGCCTGAATGGTGTTTGGCGTTTAAGCCATTTATCAGTGAGTGTTTTAGAACCTCTGGCACTGTCTCTTTAAGAGCTGTCTGCTTGCAGACATAATTAGTTTGTATGGGGGACTGTGTGCTTCTCTGTTTGAGTACCACTCGAACTGCTGCCAATTACTTCATTTTGCAGTCACTAGGAGTGCAAAGGAACCTATCTGAAAGATGTAACTGTTTGCCAGAAATTATTTAGAGTAATAATGAAATTACAGTTTGTCTAACCTGCTTTCTTTGCAGTCAGAACTGTGTCTGCTAGTTCCCCATTCTAGTTTTGAACTGCTGAACTGGACCAATCAGTGTGGGGTAAGCTAGCTCTAAAATGGTGCCTTGGACGAATCAGAACTTGGACTCATAATCTGAGCCAGCCACAAGAGGATTGTATGGGCAGTGACTCTGGGAGATGTAGTTTAGACTTCAGTGCCTTTTTGGACCAACAGCAGCAGTCTATTGTGAGTGACAGCCAATCCAGTCAAGAACTGGGAGGAACTCAAAGGAAGTGCCCGGTTTTTTCAGTTGGAGTGTCAGTTGAGCTTTGGCAGTGAAGAAGGAAGGAGCCCTGTGCTTTTTCAGTGTGCAGTTTTAGTAAAAAACGTGTGTAAGGCCCAGAGTTCCGGTCTGCAGCTTGTGTAACAGCTTGTTAGGACTGAATCCGTCCTGTGAAAAGAATCAAAGGATCTCTGAAGAGTAGAAACCAGGCTCACCCTGTAGAAGACTGGAGGAATTGCTGAAAATTGCACTCTGTCTGTCAGGAACTGAATCTGCTGTGTGTTCTCCGGTATTGTGCAGTAATTGCGATCGGGATACAGATGCAGCCTGCCTGGTATAGTGCTTTCTTTTATATGGATGTGTGAAGAGGTTTGTGTACCTCAAGTGAGCCCTGCTGACATTGAAGGACCCTATCTTATTTGGAGGTCGTGAGTACTAATTCAGGGTCGCTCCCTGTTGAATTGCCACATTAAATCCAAATGGAATTACTGTACTGCTGACTGTTTAATTCTCCTTTTCTCTGTGTGAAAGGGCCCCTACCAGCTGCCACGGTTTGGACTAGCCACTGGGCTTGGGTACCCAAGGACAGTAACTGATAGGGATAGGCCTGTGCACAGAGCCATAGGTAGATTATTAGAGTGATAAGCTAATTAACCTGATTTCCCCTGTCCTTCCTGTTATATCCCCTAAATAAATCAGAGCTGCTTGTTTCAGCAAGTTATACTGCCTGAGGTATTTGTCTATGTTAAAGTACTGTACTGTGATTGTTGCACTGTATCTCATTTCACAGGAGGTCCCAGTGCTGGAACCAGACCTGGGGGTAAGTGTATACTGTGAAGGTAATTCTGATATATTGTGTGGGCCACTAGTGGGAAGAAAGGGTTGCAGTGTCCCAGAGGGCTGTGACCAAGTTAGTTTAACTATTGCAAACCCTGACCTCTGGGTGGAGGCACCCCGCCATTGGATCCAGGCCCCTCAACCTGATAGTGGCAAATCAGGCAGGGTAGTAGCCCCTGGATAGCACCATCTAGGGGTTACATCTTGGAGGCTCACCGCTGGGATTGTGTGTCCTCTAGTGGCCATATTTACGAACCACTGTTAAGAAAAAATGGGTACCCGACAGAAGTGGCTGTGCACCGGCTGGTGGAGTGGTGTACTGGGAGGAGATCGACCCCAAAATGCTATGCTTATCCTGGACATCCCCTGGGATCACTGACACTGTGCAGGAGTACTTTCCAAGGTGGAAGGTTTACAAAACCCTGTGGTGGTGGGTCGGCATGCTAATCTGCTCACCCACACTTTCCTGGCCCTAGTAGAGTTTAAGGATCCCATAGATAGCTCCAAAGTGCCACAGACCATTACCCCAGAGGGAGCCCTCACTGCTTGGAGAGTGATAACTAAGGACAGTAAAGACCCGGGGGGGAATCAGCCCCCCACCACTATCTGAAACTTTTGAGGAGAAATTTGCTGAATGGTTGCTGGGAGAGGGGAAAACTGTGGAGGACTTGAAGAAACTATTCTTGCCACCTGGGGGTGTTCCTCCCCCAACACCCTCTCCTGCTCCAGTGCCCATGTGGTGGCTGAACCAATGCAGACTCCTATTTCTGCACCTGCCATTAGTCACGACTCTTACGAAGGTTGAGGATCTTCTCTGGCACCCTCCCACCCCCAAGGGGAGGATGACTGGGAGACCTGGATAGACTATGTTGCCCCCAGTGCTAGAATGGCAATGCTCGGAAGGTGAAAAGCGAAAGAGGGTTAGTGAGAGCCTCCGAGGTCCTGCCCTGGCTACCATCCGTGCTAAACGGGCCAGTAACCCTGAAGCGACTGCACAGGCCTATCTTGAGGCCTTGGAGAATGTGTATGGGAGCCCAGATTCTGATGAGGACCTATGGTGGAGAGTAAGAAATGCACAACAGTACCAAGGGGAGTTGTTGTCTGTGTATGTCTCTCGGCTGGAAAAATTTTTGCAAGAATGCCTCAGAAAGGGTAGTTTGCCAGCGATTGAACTGGACCGAACCAGACTGGACAGAATCCTTAAGTCTGCCCCCTTCTCAGAACTGCTGTTGCTTCAGTTACGCCTGGCAAATCGACTGGAATCCCCACCCTCCTATGATGAGTTAATGAGAGAAATTGAGGAGTTGAGAAAAGGCGACTCTCCGGAGGTACCTGCACCAACAGCTGTGGCTACACCGAGTGACTGAGGGTGACCCATCAAGTGAAGTTCAGGGCAGAGGTTGACAGTCAATGAGTGCTCTGACAAGGAAAAAGATATGCCACAATGGGGCGAACTGTTGAGAGAGATCCGGAATTCAAAAACAGTCCCTTTATGAAGCCACGCCTGCAAGTACGGGCCCTGACCTATATCCGACTGCATCTGCCGATGGGGTGGGGTACCCACCCATGTATTCCTGCTGATAACAGCTCCAAACTCAATTCCTTGACCATGGAAGTGGAGAAACTGACGAGATGTCTCCAAATGCTTATCACGCAGAGACAGAGATGGCACCCAGGTTTCCAGTTAGTAATACCCCGCCCTGGCTCCCAGTGTGGCGCCTCGGCCAGCTCAAACTCCAGAAAGTATGTTTTGCTATAATTGTGGGAAAGATGGGCACATGAAAAGGGAATGCCAGTCCCCAAAAGACACTGACAAAGTTGCATATAGGCTACAAGAGAGGCTTGGAGAAGAAATCAGTGGTTAAGAGGTGCACGACATGATCCCAGTGAGGGCACCAAAATGCTAGTCACGTCCTTTGTGGCAAGGTCCGTTGCCCAGGCCCCCACTCACCGCTTCCAGACTGGTCCAGAATAGTGGGTCCCTCCATGGAGACCACTGTAAAGGTGAATGGAGTGTCTACAAGAGCTGTATTAGACAGTGGCTCCCAAGTGACAATTATGTTCCAGGATTGGTATCAAGCATTTGTCAGACGTACCTTACAACCATTAGAAGGACTGCATGTATGGGGTTAAGGAGAAGGCCTACCCCTATTCCGGTATATCCGAATTTGGCTGTCTTTCCCCACCTCCGTGGCTGGAGTGGCCGAACAAGTAGAGACCCTAGCCTTAGTGTGTCCCCCACTGGACTGTATGATGGTGTCCTTTGTTGATTGGAACAAATGCTCATATGTTAGGAAGGCTGGCACAGTTGTGTTATGAAAACAGGGTCAAAGACTAGTAGAGCTTTAAGAGTTCGGCTTTAATTAAGAAGGCCTATGAGGCACAGAGATGCTGAAAAAAAACAGAACCAGAGGACCGGTCGGAATTGTATGGAAGAAGGATCCTGAGTCTCTGATCCTGGCCAAATGCCCAGTGTACCTTACAGGAGAGGTCCGTATCAGAAAGGATGTTAAGAATAAAATATTAATGTTGGATGCACCAGGCGATGGAAAATTGCCAGAGGGACTGCTGGTGCAAGCTAGTATTTTGCCCGCTAGAGCCCATGCTTATGCCAGAAGGGTAATGGTCCAAGTTCATAATGTGTCTGAAAGAGACATTCGAGTAAACAGAGGTTGCATCCTGGCTAATGTGCATTGTGCAGACACTGCAGTGCTACCCAGCAGCAAGAGTTCAGGGAAGAATGACGAGTAGCGCCTGACTTGTTTGATTTCGGCGACTCCCGCTGCCAGCTGAATGGAAAGTGAGGATCAGTGAGAAGCTTGCCCAGAGAGACCAGGTGTTTTCTTTAAAGAGGAATGGGATGTGGGATCGTGCAAGGAGCTGAGCACAATATCCGCTGCATGATGAAAGACCATTTCGTGAGAGGTCTGGCCTGGCACCTGCTGACATAGATGATGTGAGGCGGCATCTGCAAGAGATGTTAGCTGCTGGTGTAATACAAGAATCCAAGCCCTTATGCTTCCCCATTGTGGTAGTGAGGAAAAAGAATGGAACAGTAAGGATGTGTGTGGATTATACGCACCTTAAACCGGGCGGACTATCCTGATCAGTACACAATGCCCGCATTCAGGATGCTTTGGACTGCCTAAGCGGGAGCAAGTGGTTCTCTGTGCTGGATCTCCGCAGTGGGTACTACCAGATCCCGATGGCCCCAGAAGGACCGTGGAGAAGACGCCTTTATCTGTCCGGGTTGGCTTCTATGAATTCATGAGGATGCCTCAATGGATTTCAGGTGCCCCAGCCACTTTTCAACGATTGATGGAGCTGCAGTGGGGACATGAACTTACTAGAGTGCCTGGTATACCTAGATGATGTTATTGTGTTTGGCAGCTCACTGGAGGAACATGAGAGCAGATTATTTAAGGTATTGGACCGACTGGAGGACTTTGGCCTTAAACTGTCCATTGATAAGTGTCAATTCTTTCAAACATCAGTAAAGTATGTGGGACACATAGTATCCACCGAGGAATAGAGACCGACCAAGTAAAGTTGAGGCCTTGACCACTTGGCCACAGCCAAAATCTAAAGAACTGCAAAGATTCCTGGATTCTGTGGTTATTATCGGCGCTTCATCAAGGACTATTCAAGAGTGATCGCCCTTTACTTAACCTTACTCAAGGGTATCCCCAACCCACAAAAATACCAAAAGTCAGCGTCCCTCAAGACTGAAAGAGTGTATTTTCATCCGGAGTGAAGTATTTGGGGCCGCTGGACTCCTGATTGTGAGACTGCTTTTCATGAGATCATATATCAACTTACCCATGCTCCAGTGCTGGCCTATGCCGATCCAAGAAAACCTTCGTCCTGCACACTGATGCTAGCTTGCAAGGGTTGGGGGCTGTGTTGTACCAAGAGCACGAGAATGGCCTGAGACCAGTGGCCTTTGCCAGTAGAAGCCTGACCCCATCCGAAAGAACTATCCTGTACATAAGTTAGAGTTCCTAGCTTTGAAGTGGGCTATTGTTGACCAATTCCATGAGTACTTGTATGGGGCTAAAATACTAGTAAAACTGACAATAATCCTTTGACCTATGTGCAGACCTCAGCTAAGTTGGATGCCACTGGCCATAGGTGGCTTTCTGCATTATCTACATATGACTATGCCTCGAATACCGAGCAGGTCTGAACCACATAGATGCTGATGCTCTCCCGGAGGCCTGTTCCCCAGAATGATTGGGTCCGATTGCAGAACCTGACATTGGGCACTCTGCCGCAAGTTTGACAGGAGGAACAAATGTCCCACGGACCCAGTGGACTGCATGGTGGATTGCTTGGGACCCTCTGAGAAGCATACCTGCTGTTGTGCCACTTTTCTGCAATAGACATTGGTGCACTGCCTCAGCTGGACAATGACAGTATTCGGGCGGTCAACTCGCGATCCCATGATCAAAGCAGCTTTAGAAGCCCTCTATGCAGGAAAAGATGTGTCCAAATTACGCTCCACTGATTTGAGAACTGCACTGTTATACAAAGAAGGTCCTAAGTTGAAACTGATCAATAAACTGTTATACAGAGAAACAGTAGACAGAGGGGACAAGTAGACAAACAACAACTAGTGCTGCCCACTGCCTTCGAGACTCAGTACTGAGGTCCTTGCACAACCACATGGGGCACCTTGGTATAGACAGAACACTTGACTTGGTGAGATCCAGATTCTATTGGCCTAAGATGGGGGCTGATGTGGGAGCAACACATTCGAACTTGTAGTCGCTGCTTACAGAGGAAAGCTTTGCCCCAGAGGGCTGCCCCCCTTGTTAACATCACCACCAGTGCACCCATGGAGCTGGTCTGTATTGATTTTCTGAGTTTGGAGTCAGATCAAAGAAATATCAGTAATGTGCTGGTGGTCACTGACCATTTCACGAGATATGCCCAAGCTTTCCCCACCAAAGACCAGAAAGCATCCACTGTGGCCAAAGTACTTGTAGAAAACTTTTTGTTCACTATGGGGCTCCACAAAGAATCCATTCTGATCAAGGGAGAGACTTTGAGAGTCGTCTGATCAAAGAGATGCTTTCTCTGTGGGGTGCTGAAGTCCAGAACCACTCCTTACCACCCCAGGGGACCCACAGCCTGAACGTTTTCAACCGCGACTTGCTAGATATGCTAGGCACCCTGCACCCAAAGGACAAGCCTAGATGGAGCCAACAAATTAGCACCCTGGTACATGCTTATAACTGCACCAAAAGTGATGCCACTGGATTCTCCCTACCGCCTGATGTTTGGAAGAGAAGCTCGACTACCAGTAGATGTGTGTTTTGGGGTCTCTCCTGATAGGGTTCAAGCTGACAACTATTTACAGTATGTGCAAAAGTTAAAGGCCCAGCTAACTCATGCGTACCAACTGGCTCAAACCATGGCTGCCAAAAGAAATCTGGCCAACAAAGAAAGGTATGATAAAAGGTGAAAGCACAGGAACTCCAGGAGGGAGATCGGTATTGCTAAGAAATCTGGGACTGCATGGCAAGCACAAGATTGCTGACAGATGGCACCATCTCCCTCACATTGTAGTGGGCAAACTAGATGATCTGCCAGTGTACAAAGTAAGGCCTGAGAATAATTCAAAAGATGTAAAAACAATGCATAGAAATCATTTACTGCCCATTGGACAAATCTTAATTGAGTCTGAGCCCTAGAAGATGCCCCTCTGACCAGTGACTAGAGCTGCTGCTAGAAAAGATCAAGAAAGTCTGCACCTACAGAAGCAAAGTTAAAGTGTTCCCCTCCACAAGTCCCAGTTGAGCATGACTGTCAGTCCATATCGGAAGAAAGTGAGAGTGACTTTGAATACTATCCTTCTTACGAACTGAGTCAATTGTTCTCGGGCAATCCCCTAGTCAATACTGGAGATGAAGCTGGGCTCTGGACTGTCTAAGCCCCCAGCTTCATCCCTGGAGCCAATGCTCCCAGAAAGTGAAGTGCAAAGCATCAGATCAGATGAAATGGAATCATTGCATGGTTGAACTGTTTGAGCTTTCAGGGAGGAAAATGATGGATTGGGTCAGACTGGTGATACACCAGAACAAGAAGAGTATTTTGAGTGCCCTGACAGTCCACTGCCAGTGTCCAAAGCTCTCCCTCGAGCCAAATGTTGTGGACTCAAGAAACTGTAACTCCTGGAGCTGAAAGTGCCCCAAGTTCTAGCCTCTCTACCCCCAGGAGACTCCCTGACAAGTGAGGACAATGCTGAAAATGAGGCTCAGAGTGCAGAGACTGTAACAGTTCCCCTAGAAAGACTGGTCGAGCTGTAAAGCCTGTGGTGCACCTCAGTTATGATTCCCTTGGGAGGCCTGTGGATTTGCCTCTCAATGTTGTCCATAAAGGAGTGTATGTGTCCCCGAGCTCATTGCCCAAACTGAGCATCAGTGCTAACTCCAAGTTACTTGTGTTGCCCTCTAAGTATGGTGCCTTGCCCATCCAGCCCCAAAGGTAACTGATAGGGAAGGGCCCCCTCTTCAGGTTTCATGTTCAAGAGGTAATACTTGAGTTATGGTACAATGTGTATGTAATACTGTGTAAAGAGGACGTACTGCAATGTTTCAGAAATGTGTTCTTGGTAAAATGATATATTGACTGATGATTACATATGCGAGCCTAATGCAAATGTATATGGTTGCAGTTGAAACTTATGGTACTTGCTTGACGCGACGTCAAGCTTTCCCAGGCCAGGAAGGGTGTAACCCCCCTGCAAATGGGGGTTCCCAAAAGACTTCCAGGAGCTTGCTTGAATGCTCCAAGCCTGAATGGTGTTTGGCGTTTAAGCCATTTATCAGTGAGTGTTTTTAGAACCTCTGGCACTGTCTCTTTAAGAGCTGTCTGCTTGCAGACATAATTAGTTTGTATGGGGGGACTGTGTGCTTCTCTGTTTGAGTACCACTCGAACTGCTGCCAATTACTTCATTTTGCAGTCACTAGGAGTGCAAAGGAACCTATCTGAAAGATGTAACTGTTTGCCAGAAATTATTAGAGTAATAATGAAATTACAGTTTGTCTAACCTGCTTTCTTTGCAGTCAGAACTGTGTCTGCTAGTTCCCCATTCTAGTTTTGAACTGCTGAACTGGACCAATCAGTGTGGGGTAAGTTAGCTCTAAATGGTGCCTTGGACGAATCAGAACTTGGACTCATAATCTGGAGCCAGCCACAAGAGGATTGTATGGGCAGTGACTCTGGGAGATGTAGTTTAGACTTCAGTGCCTTTTGGACCAACAGCAGCAGTCTATTGTGAGTGACAGCCAATCCAGTCAAGAACTGGGAGGAACTCAAAGGAAGTGCCCGGTTTTTTCAGTTGGAGTGTCAGTTGAGCTTTGGCAGAAGAAGGAAGGAGCCCTGTGCTTTTTCAGTGTGCAGTTTTAGTAAAAAGCGTGTAAAGGCCCAGAGTTCCGGCTGCAGCTTGTGTAACAGCTTGTTAGGACTGAATCCGTCCCTGTGAAAAGAATCAAAGGATCTCTGAAGAGTAGAAACCAGGCTCACCCTGTAGAAGACTGGAGGAATTGCTGAAAAATTGCACTCTGTCTGTCAGGAACTGAATCTGCTGTGTGTTCTCCGGGTATTGTGCAGTAATTGCGATCGGGATACAGATGCAGCCTGCCTGGTATAGTGCTTTCTTTATATGGATGTGTGAAGAGGTTTGTGTACCTCAAGGAGCCCTGCTGACATTGAAGGACCCTATCTTATTTGGAGTCGTGAGTACTAATTCAGGGTCGCTCCTGTTGAATTGCCACATTAAATCCAAATGGAATTACTGTACTGCTGACTGTTTAATTCTCCTTTCTCTGTGTGAAAGGGCCCCTACCAGCTGCCACGGTTTTGACTAGCCACTAGGCTTGGGTACCCAGGGACAGTAACTGATAGGATAGGCCTGCACAGAGCCATAGGTAGATTATTAGAGTGATAAGCTAATTAACCTGATTTCCCCTGTCCTTGTTATATCCCCTAAATAAATCAGAGCTGCTTGTTTCAGCAAAGTTATACTGCCTGAGGTATTTGTCTATGTTAAAGTACTGTACTGTGATTGTTGCACTGTATCTCATTTCACAGGAGGTCCCAGTGCTGGAACCAGACCTGGGGGTAAGTGTATACTGTGAAGGTAATTCTGATATATTGTGGGCCACTAGTGGGAAGAAAGGGGGGTTGCAGTGTCCCAGAGGGCTGTGACCAAGTTAGTTTAACTATTGCAAACCCTGACCTCTGGGTGGAGGCACCCGCCATTGGATCCAGGCCCCTCAACCTGATAGTGGCAAATCAGGCAGGGGTAGTAGCCCCTGGGATAGCGCCATCTAGGGGTTACATTAATATGCATACCCTTGATGAAAGGAGGGACAGGGGGACATGATAGAAACTTTCAAGTACCTCAAAGGAATCAACAAAGTCCAGGAGGGTAGCAGCTTTCAGAAAAAGAGATGTGTAAGAACAAGGGGGCACAATTTAAAGATAGAGGGGGACGGCTCAGAGGTAATGTGAGGAAATTTTTTTTCACGGAGAGAGTGGTGGATGCATGGAACCACCTTCCTGGGGAGGTTGTGGGGTCTAAAACAGTGGGGGAATTCAAACATGCATGGGACAGACATAAGGCCATTGTAGTGGGGGGTTGCAGGAAATAGGCTGTTGGTTAACTAGAATCTGCAGCTTATCCAATAGGAAGGGAAATGGGCAGACTGGGTGGGCCAAGTGGTCCTTATCTGCCGTCAAAGTCTATGTTACACTGGGCAGACACTGCAGTATTTCCCAATAACAAGTACTCTGGCCAAAAGGAGAGAGTGAACCCGGACTTATTTGACTTTGGTGATTCCCCACTGCCAGCTGAATGGAAGGCTAGGATTAGCAAGAAACACCCAGAGAGGCCGTGTTTTTGTTAAAAGAATGGGACGTGGGGTGTGTCCAGAGTGCAGAGCATCATATACGCCTGCATGATGACCGGCCATTTCGAGAGAAATCCCAACACCTCACCCCAGCGGATATAGATGATATGAGGAGACACCTGCAGGAAATGCTCGCTGCTGGCATGATACAGGAATCAAGGAGCCCATATGCCTCTCCCATTGTGGTTGTGCATAAGAAGAATGGGTCGGTGAGGATGTGTGCTGATTATCGAACCCTTAAGCGGCAGACCATCCCAGATCAATATACCATGCCCCGTATACAAGATGCTCTGGATTGCTTGAATGGGAGCAAATGGTTCTCAGTATTGGATCTTCACAGCAGATATTACCAGATTCCGATGGCCATGAAGGACCATGAGAAAACCACCTTCATCTGTCCTTTGGGGTTCTATGAATTCCTGAGAATGCCAAAGGGGATTTCGGGTGCCCCGGACACCTTTAAGCGACTGATGGAACATGCGGTGGGAGATATGAACTTGCTGGAATGCCTAGTGTACCTAGATGATGTCATTGTGTTCAGATGTACATTAGAGGAGCATGAGACCTGACTGTTTAAAGTCCTAGACCGATTGGAAGACTTCAGCCTCAAGCTGTCCATTGACAAGTGCCAGTTTTTTCAAACCTCTGTGACGTATCTGGGGCACATAGTATCTGCAGAAGGGATAGAGACCGATCCCAGTAAGGTCGAATCACTGACTACTTGGCCCCAGCTCCATAACTTGAAAGAACCACAACATTTCCTGGGGTTCTGTGGCTACTACCGCAGGTTCATAAAAGACTATTCCAAGGTGATTCGCCCGCTCCTGAATCTCACCCAGGGTTACCCCCTACCAACTGTAAATACAAGAAAGGGGCTGTCAAAGAATCCGAGAAAGTGTACTTCTGAACAGGTGAACCTTTTGGGCCCCACTGGACACCCGAATGTGAAGCAGACTTCCACGAAGTCATATACCAGCTCACCCATGCCCCCATCCTCGCCTATGCTGACCCTACCAAGCCCTATGTGCTGCATTTGGATGCTAGTCTGCAGGGCCTAGTTGCTGTGCTGTATCAAGACCATGAGAGTGGTTTGAGACCAGTGGCTTTTGCCAGCAGATGCTTGACCCTGTCAGAACAAAACTATCCTGTGCACAAGCTGGAGTTCCTTGCCCTAAAATGGGCCATTGTTGACCAGTTTCATGAGTACCTCTATGAGGCAAAGATATTGGTGAACACCAACAATAACCCGTTAACCTATGCAGATCTTCAGCTAAGTTGAACACCACTGGGCACCGTGGCTCCTGCTTTATCAACCTATGATTATGCTGTCAATACAGGCCAGACTGAACCATATTGATGCTGACGCTCATGTCATGAAGGCCAGTCTCCAAGAGTGATTGGGTCAGGTTGTCTGAACCTGACATCCGAGCATTGTGCCAAAAGTTTGACAGAGATGAACAGATGTCTCATGGACACAGTGGACTGTCTAATAGATTGCTTGGGCCCTCCTGATACCTGCATACTGACTGCCTATTGCCATTTTTATTTATTTTATTTATTTATTTATGACTTTGATAACCGGGTGAGTGCACTGATCCCAGAGACTGTTTTCAGGCACAACCCGGGCCATAACACATGGCGCAGGGTGACAGTAGAGTACAAGGTAACAGTAATTTCTCTGCTCTAGATATTAGTGCACCACCTCAACTTGACAAAGACAGTATACAGTGGGCTCAATCCCAGGATCCTATGATTCAACCCGCACTTCATGCCCTGTGTGCAGGGAAAGATGTGTCTAAGTTGTGTTCCCCTGACTTGCGAACTGCCCTATTGTTTAAAGAAGGCCCCAGGTTGAAGTTACTCAATCAGTTGTTATACAGAGAGACAATGGATCATAGTGGTCAAGAAGACAAGCAACAATTGGTCCTGCCCATGGCCTTTAAACAGTTGGTGCTGAGGTCCCTCCACAATCACATGGGGCACCCTCGGTATTGACAGGACTCTCGACCTGATACTATCTTGATTCTATTGACCAAGATAGGGCATGTTGAAGCACCATGTAAAGACCTGTAGTCATTGCCTCCAAAGAAATGCCCTGACTCAGAGGGCTGCCCCCCCTTGTCAATATCACTACCTGCGCCCCCATGGAACTTGTCTGCATAGATTTTTTGTGTTTAGAACCTGAGCAACGGAATATTGGCAATGTGTTAGTGGTTATGGATCATTTCACACGGTATGCACAAGCTTTTCCAGCTAAAGATCAAAAAGCCTCTACCATGGCCAAGGTGCTAGTGGAAAAATTCTTCGCCCACTATGGTGCCCCCTTGCGGATCCACTCTGACCAAGGCAGAGACTTTGAAAGTAGGCTAATCAAGGAAATGCACTCTCAGTGGGGGTGCTGAAGTCAAGAACCACCTTATCATCCGCAGGGGACCCTCAACCAGAACGTTTTAACCACACCCTTCTAGACATAGCTAGGCACCTCCCCCAAAAGACAAGCATAAGTGGAGCCAGCAGATTAGCACCTTGGTACACACGTACAGTTGCACCAAAATGATGCTACTGGGTTCTCCCCTACGCCTTGATGTTTGGGAGGGAGGCCCGCCTGCCAGTTGATGTCTGCTTTGGGGTCTCTCCAGATGGGGTCCGAGCTGAAAACTACCTGCAGTATGTACAGAAACTGAAAGCTCAATTGAACCATGTATATCAACTGGCCCAGACAATGGCCGCTAAAATAAATCTCGCCAACAAAGAGTGGCACAACAAGAAAGTAAAGGCTCAAGAGCTACGGCCCGGAGACTGTGTGTTGTTATGCAATTTGGTACTAAATGGCAAGCACAAAATTGCTGATAGGTGGCACCATCTTCCTCATGTAGTAGTTGGAAAGTTGGATGATCTACCAGTAGACAAGGTACGCCCAGAGAATAACTCCAAAGCTGTCAAGACCATGCACCGTAACCACTTGCTGCCTATCGGCCAAGATATTATTGAAGCTGAGCCAGCAGACATTGCCTCCCCTGGGCTGGTGACCTGTGCTGCTGCAAAAAAGAGACAGAGTCAACCTACCCCAGTAGTTACAGAGTTAAGGTTCCCCCGCAGCAGGCCCAGAATGATAGTGACTGTCAGTCCATCTCTGATGATAGAGTGTGTGACAATGCCTATTACCCCTCCTATGAATTGAATCAGCTGTTTCGAAATAATCCTATGACTAATTATGAGGATGAAGGTGGGCCTTCTGGACTGCCTAACCCCCCAGCTTTGTCCTTGGAGTCAATGCTCCTTGAAAGTGAGGTGCAAAGCATCACATCTGAAGTTGCAGACTCTCTGTGTTTTGTGGAACTGTGTGAATGGCCCGAAGAAGGGGCTGATGGTCTGAGTCTCCTGGTGACACACCAGAACTTGAAGAACAGCATGACAGTACTGACAGCCCCATTTCAGTGCCAAAAAAGCCTAATTGTGCCTAAACCTTCTCAAATGAGCCAGCTGGGCCCTCGCCAGAAGATAGTAATGAGCAAAGTGTTGTGGAATCAGAGTCTTACAGAGCAAGGAGCTGACAGTGCTCCCAGTTTGGACATTCCATCCGTGCAGAGGTACCCTCACAGGTGACAAAGCTCCAAAGTTAGTGCTGAAGGTACAGAGACTGTGGTTGCTCCCCAGAAAGACTGGCTGAGCTGTCAAGCCAGTACTACGCTTCAGTTATGATCCCCGAGAGGCCAGTGGATTTGCCTCTCAATATGATTCTCAAAGGGGTTTATGTCTCGCCAAGCTCACTGCCCAAATTGAGCTTGATCGCCAATTCCAGGTTACTTGTTTTTCCTTCTCACCATGGTGCCCTGCCCCATCCATCCCCAGTTAGCTGATAGGGAAGGGCCCCTCTTACATTGTTTAATGTGCAAAAGTTATTACCTGAAGCAGTATTGAGACGTTACTAATGTGTTAATCATAGTAGAATCAGCATTACCTGTATGAAACATGCATAAGTATTGTCAATATGGACTAGTAATGCGGATATTGAAAGGTATAGTGATGTAACAAGCTAATGATATATATGTCTCGTTTATATTGCATTTTGATATTGTGATGGTACAGACTTGACGCGGACGCCAAGTTTTCTCCAGGCAGGGAAGGGTGTAACCCCCCCTACAAATTGAGGTTCCCGAAAAGTCTTCCTTGAGCTTTCCTAAATGCTTACTGCCAGGCTGGTGTCCTGCGTTTTAGCAGTTTAAATGTGATTGCCAGAGAGTGCCTGTATAGCCTCTGTGTACTGTCTCTTTAAGAGCTGCCTGGATTACAGTCATAATTAATCTGAGAAGGAGCTCTGTTAGAAGATGTACTTGTTTGCTGATCATTTGTTAGAGTAGCAATAATATCGCAGTTTGTACTAACCTGCCTTCTTTGCAACATGGACAGTCCTGTTTGTTTCCATTATCTTGGTCCTGGAATGCAGAATGGTCCAATCAGTACATTTGGGGCTCTAAAATGGAGCCTGCCTACAGGGGCTTGGTGGGGCCAAAACTTGTAGGAATTGTAGTTTTGGACTTTTGGCGCCTAAAATAACCTGGAGGGGGAGCCCTTGTTGTGACTGACAGACATATCAGCCAACCGAACCTTTTGGATCTCGGGGAAAGTCCCACACTGCTTGCAGTTTCAGTTAGATCTGAGTTGGGAAGTGAAGAAGTAACAGCTCGAGATAGTTCGAGCAGCAATCCATAGTGGATTCGCGTGGGAGAACTGTGGAAAGGCCTGAGTTTGGCCTGCATGCCTGCCTGCTGTTCCTGAGAGGGAACTTATGCTTTTTCAGACTGAATCTGAACTTGGAGCTTAATTAAGCCACTGAATTGTGACCAGACTTTAACATGAGGAAGACAGAAGACTTGCTTGAATGCAATCGGCCTGTCAGACTTCCAGCTACCTCTGAACTCCCAGATTGTGCAGAGACTCTGTAATTGTGACCGGAGAGCCATTTGCTTAGTACAGTGGAATTGCCTTACATGTGAACGATGATGTGCTTATGGTGGGTCGTGGTTTGATTCCTCACTGTGTGTCTGAACTGTGTTTTGCTTGCTGGAGGAAGTATCCAGCTCCACAGACTGAATCCGTATCCATTTCTGTTTACCTGGGCCCTGCTACTGGCCCAGCCAGAATACTCTGCTACTCAGAGAAAGTCATCGATGAGAGACCGGCCTGGGATCAGCCCCCTGCTCAACGCCTCGAACAGGAACGACGCCTCGGTGATTCGTGTGGGCCCTGCTTCTCCTGGCACTCCAGCTCAACAGCCTGCAGTCTTGATTTTGTCCTGCCTGTGTCCAGTATTGGGTATCGTGAGTAAACACCAGGGTAGCTCCCTGCAACAACAGCCTAATCTAAAAGTGTGTCATCTGATTGTCTTGTTGTTTTCTTTTCACGAACTGAGCCCTCCGGCTCCGGATTACAAATAATGTGTGTTGTGCATGTTGTTTTCTTCCATCACAGGGCCCCAACCAGCTGCAACGTTCCTGGCTAGCTGACTGTTCTCCATCTGGGTACCCAGAGTGTGTGACTGTTTATGGATCCAGAAGTGCATGCATAACTGTTTGATTGATACAGCCTTTAAACAAATTAACCTGATTACGCCCATCCCTTGTTCAAGTCCCTTAAATAAATCAGATCTAACTCTTTTGCATTTACCCTGACTGTGGTTCCAGTTTGTGCAAGAGTACTGTACTGCTGTTATTTGCTGTGTATAACCTTGTTTTACAGGGGGTCCCCAGGGCCGAGCCAGAGGAAAGCCCTGGTGGTAAGCGCAAACAGTGTGGGTACTTGTGTGGTGTATCAGGGGTATTGTGAAAGTGATTATTGTGTATTGTTCCGGCCACTACTATGAACAGAGGGGGGTTACAGTGTCCCGGCGGGCTGTGCCCAGGTTAGCTTGACCACTACCAACCCTGACCTCAGGGTGGAGGCACCCGTTTCAGAACTCAGGCCCCTTAACCTGCTACTAGCCAAGCCAGCAGGAGTAGTAGCCCTTGAGATAGCGCCACCCAGGGTTACAATACAAAAATGCCAGCAGAAGCAGGTTTATCGAGTCTGCTCGACTGCAGCTAGACCTCAACTAGCAGCTTCCCCACCCCTCCCCACCCCTCTCATCACAACACCCCATCCTGTCCCAACCCCTTAAAGCCGCCCGCCATTCTGCAGGATACCACCCTTGGCAGAGCATTCCACCTGAACACCACCCGCTCAGTGCAAATCTTCCCCTCCAATCTCAGCTGATGACCTCTCATATCCTCCCTCTTCTAAGCTGGAAAATCCCTTCTGTATTAGCCTTATTTATCCACTTAAGGTGTTTAAAGTTTCAGTCATATCCCCATCCCTCTTCTCCTCCAGGGAGTACATGTTCAGCTCGCCAAATCTATCCCCGTAGGACTTTCCCTTCAATCCCTGGATCATCTTGGTCACCCTATGTTGTACCACCTCCAACAATTTGATGTCCTTCTTTAGGAATGGGTGCCAGTACTACATACAATACTCAGGTGTGGCCTGACCAGAGATCTGTACAAGGAAGGATCATCTCCTATTTCTGGAGGAGATTCCCTCAGATACACCCAGCATCCTGCTGACTTTGCTGCCTTCCTGCACTGAGCTGAGTTGTTCATGCTGCCCGTTATAAGCACCCCCAGATCCTTTTCCTCCACGGTGCTTTCCTGCTGCACCCTTCCTAGCTTCTAAATGCAGTACATTGCACTTCTTGGCGTTGAACCCCAGGTGACATGTTTCCAACCACTTCTGTAGTTTGGTCAGGTCCTGCTGCATCCCCTTCCACCCTTCAATGTCATCTACCACAGCTCCCATCTTTGTATCATCAGCAAACAGACTGATCCTACTCTGGATCCCATGTGAGATATCTGCTATGTATATCCCCATACAGGGGTCTTTCATAAAGATCTGAGTGACCACTGCGCTGTCACCTGCATCAGGTGTTCCCCACACCTCCCTTCCACCTCTACCTTCAAATTAAAGTGCAGTCTAAAACATTTCTGCCTCCCTGCCTTCCTGACAGATCTTTGGAGTATCATGTGGCAGGATTTCTATCTCACACCTTCTGTGACTGAAGCCTTCTGCATCTTTCAGGATCTGTTAACAAGGATAATAATTAAACATGCTCCCCTAAGAAAGGTCAAATCATGAAAACAGGCACCTGACTGGTTCAGCCCATCCCTAAAAAGGGCTTTGCAGTCCAGAGACACTCTATGGAAAAGGGCAAGAAAGTCACAGACTGATGCAGACTGGTTCTCCTTTCGGGTAGCCAGAAATACCTGCACTAAACTGGTCAGGGCCAAAAAATCATGGTTCTTTCAGTCCACCCTTGAGGAAAACAAAAATTGTTCTGCCAAGTTCTGGTAAATCTTGGGAGAGGTCGAAGGCTACCTCTGCCACCCCTAATCCGCCAAGATTATTGTGAACAATAAGTTTTACACAGGCTGAGATCCTCAATCAACTTAATAATCATTTTGCTAATGCAGACCTTGCATTCAATGCCTCTCCTGTCAGCATAACTATGTGCCCCAAGCACCACTAGCATAGGTACCAGCCCTCTCTGCCCTTGGCACCGGCTGCCCTCTCTTCAGCTTCCTGCCAGTATCCTTTAAGCAGGTGGAGGACCTTCTCCTCTCCTTGGATACCAAAAAGAGTGCTGGTGCAGATTCGTTAGAACCCTTCTTTCTAAAAGCAGGGTTCTATTATCTAAAAGCTCTAATTACTCACCTATTTAATTGCTCACTTATGCAAGGGGAGCTACCGTCTAGCTGGAAAATTACGCACATTGTCCCCTTATTCAAGTCGGGAGACCCCACAGACTTGAACAATTACAGACCAATCTCGATTCTTCCTGTACTGTCCTAACTATGAGAAAAAATCACCAACTCACAATTGAGGGAGTATTTGGATCGTGAAAACATCCTCAATCCAGCCCAATTGGGGTTTAGACCGAAGCATAGCACCGTGTCGACTCTAGCCAAAGTGTCTAACGACTGGTTGAAAGCCCTGGACAGCAAACAGCACACCTATGCTCTCTTCCTTGATCTCAGCAAAGCATTTGACATGGTTGATCACTCCATTCTGCTTGACTCTCTGGGTAATATTGGCCTAACCCTTGTCACATTAAAGTGGTTCCATTGTTACCTCACAAATAGAAGACAACAAATTAAAACACAAGGGAACTGTCTCCACTTAAAGTTTTGCCCCGAGGCATGCCACAAGGTTCCATCCTGGGGCCCATCCTCTTCACACTCTACATAAACTGCATTGACTCTGGCATCCTAGCAGGAAATGTTCACCTTTTTGCAGATGACACAGTCCTTTATACAACCAACCCCTCATTAGATATTGCTCATAAGGAGCTACAGCAAGACTTTATCACCCTCCAATATAATCTGTTGAATCTCAAGCTTTTGCTCAATACAAAAAAAACAAAAGCCATGATTTTCTCCCCGCACCCCCATCATAATTTAGGGACATCTGGCCTCCCCCGGATTACCACCCTCCTTGGTGAGCCCTTGGAAATAGTGGATAAATTCAAATATCTGGGAGTCTGGTTGGATAATAAACTCAGTTTCAGCGCACATCTGTGTGAGTTAACAAAAAAATTAAGACAGTGCCTTGGCATAATCTTCCGCATAAGGAATCTTCTCACACTTGAAGCCAGGAAGCAGCTGGTTCAAGCAACCTTTTACCCTGCTTGATTATGTAGATTTTCTATACAGCCATTGCCCCCAGTATGCACTTCAGAAGCTTGATACAGTCTACCATCGAGCCTTGAGATTTATACTCGATATGCCACTCCGGACTCATCATTGCCTGTTGTACCAGGCAATAGGTTGGCCATACCTCCCTCTGAGGAGGCACATAAACGCCCTTATGTGGATCTTCAGGGTGCTCTCCAACAAACTCCCACCCTACATCTGTAATCTGTTAGAACAGGTAACTGGCATATATGGCCTATGTAATTCCTCCCTTGTCCTCCTCAAACTACCACGAGCAAGGACATGCCATGGCGCAGCTGCCATCAGCTTCTTCCTACCATCACTTTGGAATAATTCACAAAAAGTTCTTAAACTTTCCTATCTGCCAAGCCCTTTTGTACTCAAACAATTGCTTTTCAGCTGCCTGAAAACTGCGTGCGAATGTTTCCGGTAAGTGTTGGCACACAATTTGAATTTATCCTTAGCTTATGGATCCTCCTGGCCTCCCTATTCCCCCTGTTGTCTGGCAGCCCCTTAAGGCAACTACCCCTTCCTAGCTCCCTCCCCTCTTCCCTCCTGTGGCAACCCCCTGGGGACTCTAACATATGAGGTTATCCTCCTTCCCCTCATGTGTTTCTATCCCCCCTCCACTGTACCCTATGTACCTACCGTCCTCGCATGCCTCGCTCCTTTGTTGACCCCAACATCCTATGATGTAGTATCTGTGTATGAATACTGCCTTGCTATCCAGACTTATTCCGATATCATATTATCCTGTAATGTTAGTTATGTTTATACTGTTTTTTTCTTGTATGATATGCCTCGACATGTTGTCGTAAACTGTAAATGGATATTGTTCTGTGTGTCCAGGACCATCTTGAAAATGAGCTCGCTCAATGATGCAACTGCTTGGTTAAATAAAGTTTGATTGATTGATTGATTGATTGAAACAGCACTGGTCCCATTACCGATCCCTGTGGCACCCCGCTCATCACTTCCCTTGGTGATGAGAGTTCCCCACCACCACCCTTTGCTGCCTTCCATTCAGCCAGCTGACGATCTATCTGATCATCTTTGTTCCAACCCCTATGAATTCAGCTTCCCCCTCAGCCTCCCATGTGGCATGGAATCAAAGGCCTTGCTGAAGTCCAAATACAAGACATTAAATACAGGTGATTGGATGCTGCAGATCCCCATTGAGAAAGCAAGCACCCAAGGCACCTTTTTCAAATCACAGCTTGGCCACTGCTTTGCTGTACTACTCTCCGGACATTTTTTTTCGCCCCCACCCTTTATTAAATACACTTCCCAGTGATCCCCGCCCTGAGGCCTCATACTAGTCAATTAAGCAACACCTTAAAGGGTCTCCTTTCTGCAACTTCTTAAAGGGTGATCCTTTCTCGTGCTCAAATTTAACTGCAAAAATGCTGCTTCATCCATTCAGCATAGGATTTCTACTTATTAGTGTAACCGTCACATACTGTGGGTCTCTAAACCCACAAAGTTTCAACACCCAGGCATATTCACAGGCTACCTAAATTTTATACGCAAATTTCTAAATGTTTCCCTCCCACTGCCACTTACCGTACCTGGCCTCCATACTACCATACACTGCTGTACTCATGTCGGGTACCAACTGCCTCTCCCTCATGGGTTTGCCCTTTCAATTAAAGCTGTTCTGTTTGCTTACTATTGCCCCTCGCCTCGCTGTTTGGCCTTGGAGAAGAGTTTGAGAAACTGCCCCTGCCTTGGGGCAAAATTCTGCCATTCCGACTACTTTTTAGTGCTATAAAAAAGATGCTCCTGCTGCTACTCATCTGTGCTGGTAATGTTGAATTAACCCTGGTCCCCCTCTCCATTCCTGCCCCAGCTGACCTACCTTTACTAAAAGGGTTATAAGTTTTGTTTTTGAATGCCTGCAGCCTTCTGAAAAAGCTTGATGCTATCAAAACTTGGACCCTCCACTGCTCTCTTGATGTTCTTATACTCTCCGAAACTTGGCTAAGACCAACCGCCCTGGACTATGAGGTTAACATTCCTCCATACAACTTTTTTGTACTGATAGGAAATCCCGGGGAGGGAGTAGCCATCTATGTCTGGGACAACATTACATAACTATGATGGACACGACTACAGTCCCTAAGGAGTTCGAGTGCCTCACGCTAAGAATTCAAATAGCCAAATCAACCTCTATCTGCATTAGTGGTGCTATAGGCCCCCTAGCTGGTCTTTCTTTGCTCAAACACCTAAGTGACATAGTAGCTACCACCTCATCAGAAGTATCCATAATTGGTGACCTCAACCTTGACTGGCTCTCTCAGTCTCCTTACCATTGAAAGAATTCTGTGATGCCCATGGACTTACCAGATCATTAATGAAGCTACCGCCCAAACACCAAAAACCCAGAGTGTAGCTCCCTTCTTGACCTAATCCTTGTAAGCAAGCCTCACCTCTTCTTCCACTCAGGTGTATTCTTTAACGACATCAGCGACCACTGTGCCATTGCATGCGTAAAGTCGGTGCAACTCCAAACCTCCTCTTCCTCTAAATACATCCATAAGAGATGTAAATGGAATTTCTGCCCAGATGCTTTTCTCTATGACCTCCAGTATGCTAAGTGGCAGAAATTTTACCTTGCATCTTCTGTGGAAGAGGCACATGAGGTACTTCATGTAATACTCACTGGAACCCTAGACCTCCATGCCCCAGTTACCAAAAACAGAACCAAAAGAAAATCCTATCCCTGGTTCATGGATAACCTAAAGACTGCCTTATGGCATAGGGATGCTCTTTGGAAAAAAGCCAGAAAGTCTAAATTGGCCACAGACCGATCTGCTTTCTGAACCGCAAGGAATTTCTGCACAAAAACTATCAGAGCTGCAAAGTCTAGTTATTTCCGCTCTGAGCTTAACGCATCCACTAACTCTGCTACAAAGTTTTGGAAAACTTTAAGGGAGGTAGAAGGCCATAACAGCACTGGCACGCTTCCCCAAAAAATTTTGACTGGTGATACCCACACTACAGATAAAAATGAGATCCTTGACCTCCTTAACAATCACTTTGCTACAGCAGGGATGGCTTTTGATACCTCCCCAGCAAATGCCATCAGGTCACAGTTCATTAGTCAATCATCTGATTGCCATGATCCAGAATCTATAGACCCTTACCACTCTTTCTCCTTCTGTCCGGTCACCATCAAACAGGTTGAGGATCTCCTTCTTCAACTTGATACTAAGAAAAGTGTGGGTGCAGATATGATTGGGCCTTTCTTCCTAAAGTTGGCCTACTATATTTTGGCTCCCCCTATTACCCACCTTTTCAATCTGTCTCTCAATCAGGGCTCCCTCCCCAAGGTCTGGAAGATGGCCCATGTCATCCCTCTATTCAAATCAGGGGACCCCTGCAACCTAAATATTTACCGCCCAATCTCCTTGCTCCCGGCCTTGTCAAAACTATTGGAGAAGGTAGTAAACGAACAGCTCAAATCTCATCTGGAAAATTTTAATCTACTAAACCTGATTCAGTCCGGTTTCTGTCCCATGCATAGTACCTCCACTGCCCTTGCTAAGGTTATAAATGACTGGCAGTCCGCACTTGATAACAAACAATACATATGTGCCTTGTTTCTGGACCTTAGCAAGGCTTTTGACATGGTGGACTGCGATTTACTCCTGGTGACCCTGAAGAAAGCTGGGGTGGACAACCTGGCCCTAAGTTGGTTCACAAACTATCTTGTGGACAGAGAGCAGCAGGTCAAGGCTGAAGGAGAAATATCACCAAAAAAAATACTCCTTAGAGGTGTCCCCCAAGGATCCATACTTGGTCCACTTCTCTTTGTCATTTATATTAATCAAATTGACACTAGCCTAAAGTCATCTAGTGTCCATCTCTTCGCTGATGATACAGTGCTATACATTTACAGATCAACTCCGGATCAAGCCATTTTGGACCTCTAGAACGATTTCAACATTCTCCAAAAAAATCGACTCAACTTGAAACTCCTGCTCAATGCCAAAAAAACTAAGGCCATGATTTTCTCTCCACTGGCCTCTCATCTCAAAAAAAAAAAACAGATAATGTTCCTCACATAAGCACCTTTTTGGGAGAAGCCCTGGAGTTCATGGACAAATTCAAATACCTGGGGGTCTGGATTAATAATAATAATAGTTTTTTTTTATTTATACAGCGCTTTTCCAATTCCAAAACTCTTTACAGCTTGAACAATTTAAAACAGACATTAAAATCCAAAATCTCAAACATAGATAAAAAGATCAAATTCTGAATTCAGTTCAGTTTTCCAAAAAGGCCTTTTGCCAGAGAAAAGTTTTTAATCCTCTCTTAAATTCCTCCACAGAGGTGCACTCCTGTGACCGATGGGATAGAGAATTCCAAAGGGTAGGCGCAGCATTGAAAAAAAGCTCTCGAACCAGATGACTTAAGGTTCACCCTTGGAATCTCTAGCAACCCCTCATCGGCCGAGTGGAGCGATCAACCAGGGGAGTAGGGGACCAGAAGTTCTTTCAGATAGGCCGGACCCTGACCGTGAAGGGCTTTGAAAGTCAGTAAACCGACTTTAAAGGTGATCCACCACCGTATAGGCAGCCAGTGCAGTTCATGAAACACCGGGGTAATATGACAGGCTCTACTAGAGCCTGTCAAAACCCAGGCCGCTGCGTTCTGCACCAGCTGCAGGTGGCGAATTTCAACCCCTGAAAGCCCAAGGCAAAGGGAGTTGCAGTAGTCTAAGTGCAAGGACACAAAGGCATGGACCAATGTTGGAAGGTCATCAGACGGAACCAGATGCCTAACTCTGGCGATATTCCTAAGGTGATAAAAGGAGGTCTTGACAACAGCTGACACCTGCGCCTGCAGTATCAGTCTATCATCAAAGACTACCCCAGGGTATGCACCCGTTCAGAGGTTGGGAGAGAAATGCCGCCAAGAAAAATTCCTGAAGGCACACCAACACCCAACCCCTCTATCTGTCGACCAGGATCCACAACCAGTACCTCTGTCTTTTCTGAGTTCAACTTCAGCCAGCTAGAATCCATCCATTCCTGGATTTCTTTCAGACAGTTGTTAAATTGTCCTTAATTGATCACAATGATGAACTCACTAAAAAACTACATCAAAGACTTGGTATTTTCTTCAGGATCAATCACTCACTAACCCAGGAGGCTAGAAAACTCCCAGTCCAAGCTACCTTCTTGCCTCTCCTAGATCTCTCCAAGCTTGATACCCTATACCACAGAGCCCTTAGATTCATTTTGGATGCCCCTTATGCCACGTACCACTATATCCTCTGTTCTTCCATAGGCTGGACCTCACTTAGCTTCAAGAGGCAAAAGAATGCTATTCTATGGACATATAATGCAATCACTCATAAATTACATCAGTACCTCACAAGCTGCCTTACTCCCTGCATCCCTAGTGCCTATTCTCTCAGAAGTCTTACCATCTTATCTCTGGCTATCCCTAAAGTTAAAATGCGCTTTGGTAGAGCCTCAATAAGCTTCACTCTTCCTACACTCTGGAATATGATCCAGAAAACCTTAAGGTTCGCTACCCCTGTTACGTTCTCCCTCTTCAAATCCTTGTTCCTGAGGACCTTCTCCGAGGTCTATCATTGTTTCAAGTCAAGGTCTTAACATCGGGATTTGTTACTGCTTTAAATTCTGGACATAAACCTCGACCATTGCCTGAGGCGTCATTTGAGTTCTGCCTTCTGTCATTGTCCAAATCAAGGTCCCGACATCACAATCTGTCTTTGCTTCAAATATTGGACTTAAACCCCAACCATTACCTGTGGCATCTGCCGTGTTCTCCCTTCGAACAGTCCTTCCTCCCTAGGCCATCATGTCCAACCCTCCCTATCTCATCTGACCTTCCCTCCGCACTCGTGATACACCCTCCCTTCCCACCCCACATGCCAGGCTATGCCTACAGTACTTATCAAAGGACTCTTACATCGCAATCTTCTTCGCACTTTGATGCTAGAGGAACTGCCACACCTGCTCACTATGACTCCTCCAATGATGTTTACAGTATAAACTTTAGCTCATTACCTTACATCCATGTATCTGTATCCAAGCAATTGTATTTTTTTTTTTTTTTTAGTTGTTTAACCAGGTATAGCACACTAAGCTGAAAGCTTTTTTACAGGAGCGACCTGGGAGCACAAGGAGGTTAAGTGACTTGCTCAGGGTCACACAGTATACAAGTGGAAGCTGTGGGATTCAAACCCAGGTCTGGTCTGCTGGATGTTACCAGATTTGCAGCTCAGAGCCTTAGACCACTGCGCTATACTGCCTACTTAATTAAATTGCACTCCTTAATTAAATGGCACTACCTCCTGTTGAATCTACTGCTACGTTCTGGTGCAAGTATCTTGTCACATGCGATGGTTATATGTTGTTATGTTGTTATTATTACTATGTAATTGTTATGTACGTTCACTCAACCTGTGATGCCTTAACCCTGTTGGCAATTGTTTTGCCCCAGGTCCATCTTGTAAATGAGCTTGTCTCAATAATGTTCCACCTGGCAAAATAAAGATTTTGATTGATTGATTGATCCACCACACGGCCCCTGCCCAGCTTACTGGTCACCAAGTTGTAATACTCAATTAGATTTGTCTGGCAGGATCTGCCCGAGACAAACTTGTGTTGTTGGCCGCTCCTGGAGACCATTGCCCCTAAAAGGTCATTAGCCTCTCTTTTAGGATTGTCTTCATGAGCTTCCCACAATTGATTTGAGGTTCACTGGTCTGTAGTTGCCCAGTTCATCCCTAGGACCACTTTTGTGAATGGGCACCATATGGGCCATCCTCCAGTCTTGTTGTATGCAACTTGTGTCCAGGGAGGTATTGAACAGGTCAGCCAGTGGTCCTGCAGGATCTCTGCCAGCTCTCTGAGTACCCTAGGGTGAATGCCGTCCGGTCCTGGTGCCTTATCCACCCTCAGTGCCCTTAATCCTTCCAGAACCCTGTCCTCTGTAATCCCGTCAGTCACCCCTTCCCCCCACTACCCACTCCACCCCTCCCTTGGGATATCTGCTGCCCTTTCTCCTTCATGAACACAGAGCAGAAGTATTCATTTAATGCCTCTGCCTGTTACACACCCTTTTCCACCCACCCTCCATCCTTCCTAATCCTCACAATCTGGTCCTTTTTCTTGCTTCTTTCTCTAATGTATCTGAAAAAGTCCTTTTCTCCTTCCTTAACACTCTGTGCCAGTCTCAGCTCTCTTGAAGTCTTGGCCGCTCTGACTAACCTGGAAACCTCTCTGGACTTCTTCGTATACTCATCCTTGTCAACCTCTCCTCCCAATGTCTTGAGTTTCCGAAATGCCTTCTTCTTGGCTCTCACCCCTCTATAACCTCTCTAGTCAACCAACTGCTTTTGTCTTCCTTCTATTTTGTATTTTTGTCCAAGTCCCAGTGGCCTCTGTCGACCTTTTATATTATCCATTTTGATTATGATCCATAGCCAATCCATTCTGATCAAGGGAGAGACTTTGAGAGTCGCCTGATCAAAGAGATGCTTTCTCTGTGGGGAGGCTGAAAGTCCAGAACCACTCTTACCACCCCAGGGGACCCACACAGCCTGAACGCTTCAACCGCGACTTTGCTAGATATGCTAGGCACCCTGCACCCAAAGGACAAGCCTAGATGGAGCCAACAAATTAGCACCCTGGTACATGCTTATAACTGCACCAAAAGTGATGCCACTGGATTCTCCCCTACCGCCTGATGTTTGGAAGAGAAGCTCGACTACCAGTAGATGTGTGTTTTGGGGGTCTCTCCTGATAGGGTTCAAGCGACAACTATTTACAGTATGTGCAAAAGTTAAAGGCCCAGCTAACTCATGCGCACCCAACTGGCTCAAACCATGGCTGCCAAAAGAAATCTGGCCAACAAAGAAAGGTATGATAAAAAGGTGAAAGCATGAACTCCAGGAGGGAGATCGGTATTGCAAGAAATCTGGGACTGCATGGCAAGCACAAGATTGCTGACAGATGGCACCATCTCCCTCACATTGTAGTGTGGTAAACTAGATGATCTGCCAGTGTACAAAGTAAGGCCTGAGAATAATTCAAAAGATGTAAAAACAATGCATAGAAATCATTTACTGCCCATTGGACAAATCTTAATTGAGTCTGAGCCCCTAGAAGATGCCCCCTCTGACCAGTGACTAGAGCTCCTGCTAAGAAAAGATCAAGAAAGTCTGCACCTACAGAAGCTAAAGTTAAAGTGTTCCTCTCCACAAGTCCCAGTTGAGCATGACTGTCAGTCCATATCGGAAGAAAGTGAGAGTGACTTTGAATACTATCCTTCTTACTGAACTGAGTCAATTGTTCAGGGCAATCCCCTAGTCATCATCACTGGAGATGAAGCTGGGCCTGACTGTCTAAGTTCCCCAGCTTCATCCTCGAAGCCAATGCTCCCAGAAAGTGAAGTGCAAAGCATCAGGATCAGATGAAATGGAATCGTAGTGCATGGTTGAACTGTTTGAGCTTTCAGGGAGGAAAATGATGGATTGGGTCAGACTGGTGATACACCAGAACAAGAAGAGTATTTTGAGTGCTCCTGACAGTCCACTGCCAGTGTCCCAAAGCTCTCCCTGCGAGCCAAATGTTGTGGACTCAGAAACTGTAACTCCTGGAGCTGAAAGTGCCCCAAGTTCTAGCCTCTCTACCCCAGGGAGACTCCCTGACAAGTGAGGACAATGCTGAAAATGAGGCTCAGAGTGCAGAGACTGTAACAGTTCCCCCTAGAAAGACTGGTCGAGCTGTAAAGCCTGTGGTGCACCTCAGTTATGATTCCCTTGGGAGGCCTGTGGATTTGCCTCTCAATGTTGTCCATAAAGGAGTGTATGTGTCCCCGGCTCATTGCCCAAACTGAGCATCAGTGCTAACTCCAAGTTACTTGTGTTGCCCTCTAAGTATGGTGCCCTTGCCCATCCAGCCCCAAGGTAACTGATAGGAGGGCCCCTCTCTTCAGGTTTCATGTTCAAGAGGTAATAACTTGAGTTATGGTACAATGTGTATGTAATACTGTGTAAAGAGGACGTACTGCAATGTTTCAGAAATGTGTTCTTGGTAAAATGATATATTGACTGATGATTACATATGCGAGCCTAATGCAAATGTATATGGTTGCAGTTGAAACTATGGGGTACTTGCTTGACGCGGACGTCAAGCTTTCCCAGACCAGGAAGGTGTAACCCCCTGCAAATGGGGGTTCCCAAAAGACTTCAGGAGCTTGTTTTGAATGCTCCAAGCCTGAATGGTGTTTGGCGCTTAAGCCATTTATCAGAGTGTTTTTAGAACTCTGGCACTGTCTTTAAGAGCTGTCTGCTTGCAGACATAATTAGTTTGTATGGGGGGACTGTGTGCTTCTCTGTTTGAGTACCACTCGAACTGCTGCCAATTACTTCATTTTGGCAGTCACTAGGAGTGCAAAGGGAACCTATCTGAAAGATGTAACTGTTTGCCAGAAATTATTAGAGTAATAATGAAATTACAGTTTGTCTAACCTGCTTTCTGCAGTCAGAACTGTGTCTGCTAGTTCCCCATTCTAGTTTTGAACTGCTGAACTGGACCAATCAGTGTGGGGTAAGCTTAGCTCCAAAATGGTGCCTTGGACGAATCAGAACTTGGACTCATAATCTGAGCCAGCCACAAGAGGATTGTATGGGCAGTGACTCTGGGAGATGTAGTTTAGACTTCAGTGCCTTTTTGGACCAACAGCAGCAGTCTATTGTGAGTGACAGCCAATCCAGTCAAGAACTGGGAGGAACTCAAAGGAAGTGCCCGGTTTTTTCAGTTGAGTGTCAGTTGAGCTTTGGCAGAAGAAGGAAGGAGCCTGTGCTTTTTCAGTGTGCAGTTTTAGTAAAAAAGCGTGTAAGGCCCAGAGTTCCGGTCTGCAGCTTGTGTAACAGCTTGTTAGGACTGAATCCGTCCCTGTGAAAAGAATCAAAGGATCTCTGAAGAGTAGAACCAGGCTCACCCTGTAGAAGACTGGAGGAATTGCTGAAAAATTGCACTCTGTCTGTCAGGAACTGAATCTGCTGTGTGTTCTCCGGTATTGTGCAGTAATTGCGATCGGATACAGATGCAGCCTGCCTGGTATAGTGCTTTCTTTATATGGATGTGTGAAGAGGTTTGTGTACCTCAAGTAAGCCCTGCTGACATTGAAGGACCCTATCTTATTTGGAGGTCGTGGAGTACTAATTCAGGGTCGCCCCTGTTGAATTGCCACATTAAATCCAAATGGAATTACTGTACTGCTGACTGTTTAATTCTCCTTTCTCAGTGTGAAAGGGCCCCTACCAGCTGCCACGTTTGGACTAGCCACTAGGGCTTGGGTACCCAGGGACAGTAACTGATAGGATAGGCCTGTCACAGAGCCATAGGTAGATTATTAGAGTGATAAGCTAATTAACCTGATTTCCCCTGTCCTGTTATATCCCCTAAATAAATCAGAGCTGCTTGTTTCAGCAAAGTTATACTGCCTGAGGTATTTGTCTATGTTAAAGTACTGTACTGTGATTGTTGCACTGTATCTCATTTCACAGGAGGTCCCAGTGCTGGAACCAGACCTGGGGTAAGTGTATACTGTGAAGGTAATTCTGATATATTGTGGGGCCACTAGTGGGAAGAAAGGGGTTGCAGTGTCCCAGAGGGCTGTGACCAAGTTAGTTTAACTATTGCAAACCCTGACCTCTGGGTGGAGGCACCCGCCATTGGATCCAGGCCCCTCAACCTGATAGTGGCAAATCAGGCAGGGGTAGTAGCCCCTGGGATAGCGCCATCTGGGGTTACATTAATATGCATACCCTTGATGAAAGGAGGGACAGGGGACATGATAGAAACTTTCAAGTACCTCAAAGGAATCAACAAAGTCCAGGAGGTAGCAGCTTTCAGAAAAGAGATGTGTAAGAACAAGGGGCACAATTTAAAGATAGAGGGGGGACGTCAGAGGTAATGTGAGGAAATTTTTTCACGGAGAGAGTGGTGGATGCATGGAACCACCTTCCTGGGGAGGTTGTGGGTCTAAAACAGTGGGGAATTCAAACATGCATGGGACAGACATAAGGCCATTGTAGTGGGGGTTGCAGGAAATAGGCTGTTGGTTAACTAGAATCTGCAGCTTATCCAATAGGAAGGAAATGGGCAGACTGGGTGGGCCAAGTGGTCCTTATCTGCCGTCAAAGTCTATGTTACACTGGGCAGACACTGCAGTATTTCCCAATAACAAGTACTCTGGCCAAAGGAAAGTGAACCCCGACTTATTTGACTTTGGTGATTCCCCTGCCAGCTGAATGGAAGGCTAGGATTAGCAAAAACACCCAGAGGCCGTGTTTTATTTAAAAGAATGGGACGTGGTGTGTCCAGAGTGCAGAGCATCATATACGCCTGCATGATGACCGGCCATTCGAGAGAAAATCCCAACACCTCACCCCAGCGGATATAGATGATATGAGGAGACACCTGCAGGAAATGCTCGCTGCTGGCATGATACAGGAATCAAGGAGCCATATGCCTCCCATTGTGGTTGTGCATAAGAAGAATGGGTCGGTGAGGATGTGTGCTGATTATCGAACCCTTAAGCGCAGACCATCCCAGATCAATATACCATGCCCGTATACAAGATGCTCTGGATTGCTTGAATGGGAGCAAATGGTTCTCAGTATTGGATCTTCACAGCAGATATTACCAGATTCCGATGGCCATGAAGGACCATAAACCACCTTCATCTGTCGCTTGGGTTCTATGAATTCCTGAGAATGCACAGGATTTCGGTGCCCGGACACCTTTAGCGACTGATGGAACATGCGGTGGGAGATATGAACTTGCTGGAATGCCTAGTGTACCTAGATGATGTCATTGTGTTCAGATGTACATTAGAGGAGCATGAGACCTGACTGTTTAAAGTCCTAGACCGATTGGAAGACTTCAGCCTCAAGCTGTCCATTGACAAGTGCCAGTTTTTTCAAACCTCTGTGACGATCTGGGGCACATAGTATCTGCAGAAGGGATAGAGACCGATCCCAAGGTCGAATCACTGACTACTTGGCCCCAGCTCCATAACTTGAAAGAACCACAACATTTCCTGGGTTCTGTGGCTACTACCGCAGGTTCATAAAAGACTATTCCAAGGTGATTCGCCCGCTCCTGAATCACCCAGGGTTACCCCTACCAACTGTAAATACAAGAAAGGGCTGTCAAAGAACTGAAAGTGTACTTTGAACAGGTGAACCTTTTGGGCCCCACTGGACACCCGAATGTGAAGCAGACTTCACGGTCATATACCAGCTCACCCATGCCCCCATCCTCGCCTATGCTGACCCTACCAAGCCCTATGTGCTGCATTTGGATGCTAGTCTGCAGGGCCTAGTTGCTGTGCTGTATCAAGACCATGAGAGTGGTTTGAGACCAGTGGCTTTTGCCAGCAGATGCTTGACCCTGTCAGAACAAAACTATCCTGTGCACAAGCTGGAGTTCCTTGCCCTAAAATGGGCCATTGTTGACCAGTTTCATGAGTACTGCCTCTATGAGGCAAAGATATTGGTGAACACCAACAATAACCCGTTAACCTATGTACAGACTTCAGCTAAGTTGAACACCACTGGGCACCGTGGCTCCTGCTTTATCAACCTATGATTATGCTGTCAATACAGGCCAGGACTGAACCATATTGATGCTGACGCCATGTCATGAAGGCCAGTCTCCAAGAGTGATTGGGTCAGGTTGTCTGAACCTGACATCCGAGCATTGTGCCAAAAGTTTGACAGAGATGAACAGATGTCTCACGGACACAGTGGACTGTCTAATAGATTGCTTGGGCCCTCCTGATACCTGCATACTGACTGCCTATTGCCATTTTTATTTATTTTATTTATTTATTTATGACTTTGATAACCGGGTGAGTGCACTGATCCCAGAGACTGTTTTCAGGCACAACCGGGCCATAACACATGGCGCAGGGTGACAGTAGAGTACAAGGTAACAGTAATTTCTCTGCTCTAGATATTAGTGCACCACCTCAACTTGACAAAGACAGTATACAGTGGGCTCAATCCCAGGATCCTATGATTCAACCCGCACTTCATGCCCTGTGTGCAGGAAAGATGTGTCTAAGTTGTGTTCCCTGACTTGCGAACTGCCCTATTGTTTAAAGAAGGCCCCAGGTTGAAGTTACTCAATCAGTTGTTATACAGAGAGACAATGGATCATAGTGGTCAAGAAGACAAGCAACAATTGGTCCTGCCCATGGCCTTTAAACAGTTGGTGCTGAGGTCCCTCCACAATCACATGGGGCACCTCGGTATTGACAGGACTCTCGACTGATACGATCTTGATTCTTGGACCAAGATAGGGCCGATGTTGAGCACCATGTAAAGACCTGTAGTCATTGCCTCCAAAGAAATGCCCTGACTCAGAGGGTTGCCCCCTTGTCAATATCACTACCTGCGTCCCCATGGAACTTGTCTGCATAGATTTTTGTGTGTTTAGAACCCGAGCAACGGAATATTGGCAATGTGTTAGTGGTTATGGATCATTTCACACGGTATGCACAAGCTTTTCCAGCTAAAGATCAAAAGCCTCTACCATGGCCAAGGTGCTAGTGGAAAAATTCTTCGCCCACTATGGTGCCCCCTCTGGATCCACTCTGACCAAGGCAGAGACTTTGAAAGTAGGCTAATCAAGGAAATGCACTCTCAGTGGGGGTGCTGAAGTCAAGAACCACTCTTATCATCCGCAGGGGACCCTCAACCAGAACGTTTTAACCACACCCTTCTAGACATGCTAGGCACCTCCCCCAAAAGACAAGCATAAGTGGAGCCAGCAGATTAGCACCTTGGTACACACGTACAGTTGCACCAAAATGATGCTACTGGGTTCTCCCCTACCGCCTGATGTTTGGGAGGGAGGCCCGCCTGCCAGTTGATGTCTGCTTTGGGGTCTCTCCAGATGGGGTCCGAGCTGAAAACTACCTGCAGTATGTACAGAAACTGAAAGCTCAATTGAACCATGTATACAACTGGCCCAGACAATGGCCGCTAAAATAAATCTCGCCAACAAAGAGTGGCACAACAAGAAAGTAAAGGCTCAAGAGCTACGCCCGAGACTGTGTGTTGTTATGCAATTTGGTACTAAATGGCAAGCACAAAAATTGCTGATAGGTGGCACCATCTTCCTCATGTAGTAGTTGGAAAGTTGGATGATCTACCAGTAGACAAGGTCACAGAGAATAACTCCAAAGCTGTCAAGACCATGCACCGTAACCACTTGCTGCCTATCGGCCAAGATATTATTGAAGCTGAGCCAGCAGACATTCCTCCCTGGGCTGGTGGACCTGTGCTGCTGCAAAAGAGACAGAGTCAACCTACCCCAGTAGTTACAGAGTTAAGGTTCCCCACAGCAGGCCCAGAATGATAGTGACTGTCAGTCCATCTCTGATGATAGAGTGTGTGACAATGCCTATTACCCCTCCTATGAATTGAATCAGCTGTTTGAAATAATCCTATGACTAATTATGAGGATGAAGGTGGGCCTTCTGGACTGCCTAACCCCCAGCTTTGTCCTTGGAGTCAATGCTCCTTGAAAGTGAGGTGCAAAGCATCACATCTGAAGTTGCAGACTCTCTGTGTTTTGTGGAACTGTGTGAATGGCCCAAGAAGGGGCTGATGGTCTGAGTCTCCCTGGTGACACACCAGAACTTGAAGAACAGCATGACAGTACTGACAGCCCCATTTCAGTGCCAAAAAGCCTAATTGTGCCTAAACCTTCTCAAAATGAGCCAGCTGGGCCCTCGTCCAGAAGATAGTAATGAGCAAAGTGTTGTGGAATCAGAGTTACAGAGCAAGGAGCTGACAGTGCTCCCAGTTTGGACATTCCCATCCGTGCAGAGGTACCCTCACAGGTGACAAAGCTCCAAAGTTAGTGCTGAAGGTACAGAGACTGTGGTTGCTCCCCAGAAAGACTGGCTGAGCTGTCAAGCCAGTACTACGCTTCAGTTATGATCCCCGAGAGGCCAGTGGATTTGCCTCTCAATATGATTCCAAAGGGGTTTATGTCTCGCCAAGCTCACTGCCCAAATTGAGCTTGACTGCCAATTCCAGGTTACTTGTTTTTCCCTCTCACCATGGTGCCCTGCCCCATCCATCCCAAGTTAGCTGATAGGGAAGGGCCCCTCTTACATTGTTTAATGTGCAAAAGTTATTACCTGAAGCAGTATTGTGACGTTACTAATGTTTAATCATAGTAGAATCAGCATTACCTGTATGAAACATGCATAAGTATTGTCAATATGGATAGTAATGCGAAGTATATTGAAAGGTATAGTGATGTAACAAGCTAATGATATATATGTCTCGTTTATATTGCATTTTGATATTGTGATGGTACAGACTTGACCTGACGCCTAAGTTTTCTCCAGGCAGGAAGGGTGTAACCCCTACAAATTGAGGTTCGAAAAGTCTTCCTTGAGCTTTCCTAAATGCTTACTGCCAGGCTGGTGTCCTGCGTTTTGCAGTTTAAATGTGATTGCCAGAGAGTGCCTGTATAGCCTCTGTGTACTGTCTCTTTAAGAGCTGCCTGGATTACAGTCATAATTAATCTGAGAAGGAGCTCTGTTAGAAGATGTACTTGTTTGCTGATCATTTGTTAGAGTAGCAATAATATACGTTTGTACTAATACCTGCCTTCTTTGCAACATGGACAGTCCTGTTTGTTTCCATTATCTTGGTCCTGGAATGCAGAATGGTCCAATCAGTACATTTGGGGCTCTGAAATGGAGCCTGCCTACGAGGCTTAGTGGGGTCAAAACTTGTAGGAATTGTAGTTTTGGACTTTTGGCGCTAAAATAACCTGGAGGGGAGCCCTTGTTGTGACTGACAGACATATCAGCCAACCGAACCTTTTGGATCTCGGGAAAGTCCCACACTGCTTGCAGTTTCAGTTAGATCTGAGTTGGGAAGTGAAGAAGTAACAGCTCGAGATAGTTCGAGCAGCAATCCATAGTGGATTGCGTGGGAGAACTGTGGAAAGGCCTGAGTTTGGCCTGCATGCCTGCCTGCTGTTCCTGAGAGGGAACTTATGCTTTTTCAGACTGAATCTGAACTTGGAGCGCTAATTAAGCCACTGAATCGTGACCAGACTTTAACATGAGGAAGACAGAAGACTTGCTGAATGCAATCGGCCTGTCAGGACTTCCAGCTACCTCTGAACTCCCAGATTGTGCAGAGACTCTGTAATTGTGACCGAGAGCCATTTGCTTAGTACAGTGGAATTGCCTTACATGTGAACGTGATGTGCTTATGGTGGGTCGTGGTTTGATTCCTCACTGTGTGTCTGAACTGTGTTTTGCTTGCTGGAGGAAGTATCCAGCTCCACAGACTGAATCCGTATCCATTTCTGTTTACCTGGGCCCTGCTACACTGGCCCAGCCAGATCTGCTACTCAGAGAAAGTCATCGATGAGAGACCGGCCTGGGGATCAGCCCCTGCTCAACGCCTCGAACAGGAACGGCCCGGTGATTCGTGTGGGCCCTGCTTCTCCTGGCACTCCAGCTCAACAGCCTGCAGTCTTGATTTTGTCCTGCCTGTGTCCAGTATTGGGTATCGTGAGTAAACACCAGGGTAGCTCCCTGCAACAACAGCCTAATCTAAAGTGTGTCATCTGATTGTCTTGTTGTTTTCTTTTCACGAACTGAGCCCTCCGGCTCCGGATTACAAATAATGTGTGTTGTGCATGTTGTTTTCTTCCATCACAGGGCCCCAACCAGCTGCAACGTTCCTGGCTAGCTGACTGTTCTCCATCTGGGTACCCAGAGTGTGTGACTGTTTATGGATCCAGAAGTGCATGCATAACTGTTTGATTGATACAGCCTTTAAACAAATTAACCTGATTACGCCCATCCCTTGTTCAAGTCCTTAAATAAATCAGATCTAACTCTTTTGCATTTACCCTGACTGTGGTTCCAGTTTGTGCAAGTACTGTACTGCTGTTATTTGCTGTGTATAACCTTGTTTTACAGGGGTCCCCAGGGCGAGCCAGAGGAAAGCCCTGGTGGTAGCGCACAACAGTGTGGGGTACTTGTGTGGTGTATCAGGGTATTGTGAAAGTGATTATTGTGTATTGTTCCGGCCACTACTATGAACAGAGGGGGTTATAGTCCCGGCGGGCTGTGCCCAGGTTAGCTTGACCACTACCAACCCTGACCTCAGGGTGGAGGCACCCGTTTCAGAACTCAGGCCCTTAACCTGCTACTAGCCAAGCCAGCAGGAGTAGTAGCCCTTGAGATAGCGCCACCCAGGGTTACAATACAAAAATGCCAGCAGAAGCAGGTTTATCGAGTCTGCTCGATTGTGCAACTAGACCCTCAACTAGCAGCTTCCCCACCCCTCCCCACCCTCTTCATCACAACACCCCATCCTGTCCCAACCCCTTAAAGCCGCCCGCCATTCTGCAGGATACCACCTCTTTGGCAGAGCATTCCACCTGAACACCACCCGTTCAGTGCAAATCTTCCCCTCCAATCTCAGCTGATGACCTCTCATATCCTCCCTCTTCTAAGCTGGAAAATCCCTTCTGTATTAGCCTTATTTATCCACTTAAGGTGTTTAAAGGTTTCAGTCATATCCCCCATCCCTCTTCTCCTCCAGGGTACATGTTCAGCTCGCCAAATCTATCCCCGTGAGGACTTTCCCTTCAATCCTGGATCATCTTGGTCACCCTATGTTGTACCACCTCCAACAATTTGATGTCCTTCTTTAGGAATGGGTGCCAGTACTACATACAATACTCCAGGTGTGGCCTGACCAGAGATCTGTACAAGGGAAGGATCATCTCCTATTTCTGGAGGAGATTCCCTCATACACCCAGCATCCTGCTGACTTTGCTGCCGCCTTCCTGCACTGAGCTGAGTTGTTCATGCTGCCCGTTATAAGCACCCCCAGATCCTTTTCCTCCACGGTGCTTTCCTGCTGCACCCTTCCTAGCTTCTAAATGCAGTACATTGCACTTCTTGGCGTTGAACCCCAGGTGACATGTTTCCAACCACTTCTGTAGTTTGGTCAGGTCCTGCTGCATCCCCTTCCACCCTTCAATGTCATCTACCACAGCTCCATCTTTGTATCATCAGCAAACAGACTGATCCTACTCTGGATCCCATGTGAGATATCTGCTATGTATATCCCCATACAGGGTCTTTCATAAAGATCTGAGTGACCACTGCGTGTTCACCTGCATCAGGTGTTCCCCACACCTCCCTTCCACCTCTACCTTCAAATTAAAGTGCAGTCTAAAACATTTCTGCCTCCCTGCCTTCCTGACAGATCTTTGGAGTATCATGTGGCAGGATTTCTATCTCACACCTTCTGTGACTGAAGCCTTCTGCATCTTTCAGGATCTGTTAACAAGGATAATAATTAAACATGCTCCCTAAGAAAGGTCAAATCATGAAAACAGGCACCTGACTGGTTCAGCCATCCCTAAAAGGGCTTTGCAGTCCAGAGACACTCTATGGAAAAGGGCAAGAAAGTCACAGACTGATGCAGACTGGTTCTCCTTTCGGTAGCCAGAAATACCTGCACTAAACTGGTCAGGGCCAAAAATCATGGTTCTTTCAGTCCACCCTTGAGAAAACAAAATTGTTCTGCCAAGTTCTGGTAAATCTTGGGAGAGGTCGAAGGCTACTCCCTGCCACCCCAATCCGGCCAAGATTATTGTGAACAATAAGTTTTACACAGGCTGAGATCCTCAATCAACTTAATAATCATTTTGCTAATGCAGACCTTGCATTCAATGCCTCTCCTGTCAGCATAACTATGTGCCCCAAGCACCACTAGCATAGGTACCAGCCCTGCCTCTGCCCTTGGCACCGGCTGCCCTCTCTTCAGCTTCCTGCCAGTATCCTTTAAGCAGGTGGAGGACCTTCTCCTCTCCTTGGATACCAAAAGAGTGCTGGTGCAGATTAGTTAGAACCCTTCTTTCTAAAAGCAGGGTTCTATTATCTAAAAGCTCTAATTACTCACCTATTTAATTGCTCACTTATGCAAGGGAGCTACCGTCTAGCTGGAAAATTGCACATTGTCCCTTATTCAAGTCGGGAGACCCCACAGACTTGAACAATTACAGACCAATCTCGATTCTTCCTGTACTGTCCTAACTATGAGAAAAATCACCAACTCACAATTGAGGGAGTATTTGGATCGTGAAAACATCCTCAATCCAGCCCAATTGGGGTTTAGACCAAGCATAGCACCGTGTCGACTCTAGCCAAAGTGTCTAACGACTGGTTGAAAGCCCTGGACAGCAAACAGCACACCTATGCTCTCTTCCTTGATCTCAGCAAAGCATTTGACATGGTTGATCACTCCATTCTGCTTGACTCTCTGGGTAATATTGCCTAACCCTTGTCACATTAAAGTGGTTCCATTGTTACCTCACAAATAGAAGACAACAAATTAAAACACAAGAGGAACTGTCTCCACTTAAAGTTTTGCCCGAGGCATGCCACAAGGTTCCATCCTGGGGCCCATCCTCTTCACACTCTACATAAACTGCATTGACTCTGGCATCCTAGCAGGAAATGTTCACCTTTTGCAGATGACACAGTCCTTTATACAACCAACCCTCATTAGATATTGCTCATAAGGAGCTACAGCAAGACTTTATCACCCTCCAATATAATCTATTTGAATCTCAAGCTTTGCTCAATACAAAAAACAAAGCCATGATTTTCTCCCCGCACCCCATCATAATTTGGGACATCTGGCCTCCCCGGATTACCACCCTCCTTGGTGAGCCCTTGGAAATAGTGGATAAATTCAAATATCTGGGAGTCTGGTTGGATAATAAACTCAGTTTCAGCGCACATCTGTGTGAGTTAACAAAAAATTAAGACAGTGCCTTGGCATAATCTTCCCATAAGGAATCTTCTCACACTTGAAGCCAGGAAGCAGCTGGTTCAAGCAACCTTTTACCCTGCTTGATTATGTAGATTTTCTATACAGCCATTGCCCTAGTATGCACTTCAGAAGCTTGATACAGTCTACCATCGAGCCTTGAGATTTATACTCGATATGCCACTCGGACTCATCATTGCCCTGTTGTACACAGGCAATCAGGTTGACCATACCTCCCTCTGAGGGGCACATAAACGCCCTTATGTGGATCTTCAGGGTGCTCTCCAACAAACTCCCACCCTACATCTGTTAATCTGTTAGAACAGGTAACTGGCATATATGGCCTATGTAATTCCTCCTTGTCCTCCTCAAACTACCACGAGCAAGGACATGCCATGGCGCAGCTGCCATCAACTTCTTCTACCATCACTTTGGAATAATTCACAAAAGTTCTTAAACTTTCCTATCTGCCAAGCCTTTTGTACTCAAACAATTGCTTTTCAGCTGCCTGAAAACTGCGTGCGAATGTTTCCGTAAGTGTTGGCACACAATTTGAATTTATCCTTAGCTTATGGATCCTCCTGGCCTCCCTATTCCCCTGTTGTCTGGCAGCCCTTAAGGCAACTACCCTTCCTAGCTCCCTCCCCTCTTCCCTCCTGTGGCAACCCCCTGGGGACTCTAACATATGAGGTTATCCTCCTTCCCCTCATGTGTTTCTATCCCCTTCCCACTGTACCCTATGTACGCTACCGTCCTCGATGCCTCGCTCCTTTGTTGACCCAAACATCCTATGATGTAGTATCTGTGTATGAATACTGCCTTGCTATCCAGACTTATTCCCGATATCATATTATCCTGTAATGTTAGTTATGTTTATACTGTTTTTTCTTGTATGATATGCCTCGACATGTTGTCGTAAACTGTAAATGGATATTGTTCTGTGTCCAGGACCATCTTGAAAATGAGCTCGCTCAATGATGCAACTTCTTGGTTAAATAAAGTTTGATTGATTGATTGATTGATTGAAACAGCACTGGTCCCATTACCGATCCTGTGGCACCCGCTCATCACTTCCCTTGGTGAGGAGTTCCCCCACCACCCTTTGCTGCCTTCCATTCAGCCAGCTGACGATCTATCTGATCATCTTTGTTCCCACCCTATAGATTCAGCTTCCCCTCAGCCTCCCATGTGGCATGGAATCAAAGGCCTTGCTGAGTCCAAATACAGAACATAAATACAGGTGATTGGATGCTGCAGATCCCCATTGAGAAAGCAAGCACCCAAGGCACCTTTTCAAATCACAGCTTGGCCACTGCTTTGCTGTACTACTCGGACATTTTTTCGCCCCCACCCTTTATTAAATACACTTCCCAGTGATCCCCGCCCTGAGGCCTCATACTAGTCAATTACAGCAACACCTTAAAGGGCTCTCCTTTCCTGCAACTTCTTAAAGGGTGATCCTTTCTCGTGCTCAAATTTAACTGCAAAATGCTGCTTCATCCATTCAGCATAGGATTTCTACTTATTAGTGTAACCGTCACATACTGTGGGTCTCTAAACCCACAAAGTTTCAACACCCAGGCATATTCACAGGCTACCTAAATTTTATATAAATTTCTAAATGTTTCCCTCACTGCCACTTACCGTACCTGGCCTCCATACTACCATACACTGCTGTACTCATGTCGGGTACCAACTGCCTCTCCCTCATGGGTTTGCCCTTTCAATTAAAGCTGTTCTGTTTGCTTTTCTTGCCCTCGCCTCGCTGTTTGGCCTTGGAGAAGAGTTTGAGAAACTGCCCCTGCCTTGGGGCAAAATTCTGCCATTCGACTACTTTTAGTGCTATAAAAGATGCTCCTGCTGCTACTCATCTGTGCTGGTAATGTTGAATTAACCCTGGTCCCCTCTCCATTCCTGCCCCAGCTGACCTACCTTTACTAAAAGGGTTATAGTTTTGTTTTGAATGCCTGCAGCCTTCTGAAAAAGCTTGATGCTATCAAAACTTGGACCCTCCACTGCTCTCTTGATGTTCTTATACTCTCCGAAACTTGGCTAAGACCAACCGCCCTGGACTATGAGGTTAACATTCCTCCATACAACTTTTTGTACTGATAGGAAATCCGGGGAGGGAGTAGCCATCTATGTCTGGGACAACATTACGCAACTATGATGGACACGACTACAGTCCCTAAGGAGTTCGAGTGCCTCACGCTAAGAATTCAAATAGCCAAATCAACCTCTATCTGCATTAGTGGGTGCTATAGGCCCCCTAGCTGGTCTTTCTTTGCTCAAACACCTAAGTGACATAGTAGCTACCACCTCATCAGAAGTATCCATAATTGGTGACCTCAACCTTGACTGGCTCTCTCAGTCTCCTTACCATTGAAAGAATTCTGTGATGCCCATGGACTTACCCAGATCATTAATGAAGCTACCGCCCAAACACAAAACCCAGAGTGTAGCTCCTTCTTGACCTAATCCTTGTAAGCAAGCCTCACCTCTTCTTCCACTCAGGTGTATTCTTTATGACATCAGCGACCACTGTGCCATTGCATGCGTAAAAGTCGGTGCAACTCCAAACCTCCTCTTCCTCTAAATACATCCATAAGAGATGTAAATGGAATTTCTGCCCAGATGCTTTCTCTATGACCTCCAGTATGCTAAGTGGCAGAAATTTTACCTTGCATCTTCTGTGGAAGAGGCACATGAGGTACTTCATGTAATACTCACTGGAACCCTAGACCTCCATGCCCCAGTTACCAAAAACAGAACCAAAGAAAATCCTATCCCTGGTTCATGGATAACCTAAAGACTGCCTTATGGCATAGGGATGCTCTTTGGAAAAAAGCCAGAAAGTCTAAATTGCCACAGACCGATCTGCTTTCTGAACAGCAAGGAATTTCTGCACAAAAACTATCAGAGCTGCAAAGTCTAGTTATTTCCGCTCTGAGCTTAACGCATCCACTAACTCTGCTACAAAGTTTTGGAAAACTTTAAGGAGGTAGAAGGCCATAACAGCACTGGACGCTTCCCAAAAATTTTGACTGGTGATACCCACACTACAGATAAAATGAGATCCTTGACCTCCTTAACAATCCACTTTGCTACAGCAGGGATGGCTTTTGATACCTCCCAGCAAATGCCATCAGGTCACAGTTCATTAGTCAATCATCTGATTGCCATGATCCAGAATCTATAGACCCTTACCACTCTTTCTCCTTCTGTCGGTCACCATCAAACAGGTTGAGGATCTCCTTCTTCAACTTGATACTAAGAAAAGTGTGGGTGCAGATATGATTGGGCCTTTCTTCCTAAAGTTGGCCTACTATATTTGGCTCCCCTATTACCCACCTTTTCAATCTGTCTCTCAATCAGGGCTCCCTCCCAAGGTCTGGAAGATGGCCCATGTCATCCCTCTATTCAAATCAGGGGACCCCTGCAACCTAAATATTTACGCCCAATCTCCTTGCTCCGGCCTTGTCAAAACTATTGGAGAAGGTAGTAAACGAACAGCTCAAATCTCATCTGGAAAATTTTAATCTACTAAACCTGATTCAGTCGGTTTCTGTCCCATGCATAGTACCTCCACTGCCCTTGCTAAGGTTATAAATGACTGGCAGTCCGCTTGATAACAAACAATACATATGCGCCTTGTTTCTGGACCTTAGCAAGGCTTTTGACATGGTGGACTGATTTACTCCTGGTGACCCTGAAGAAAGCTGGGGTGGACAACCTGGCCCTAAGTTGGTTCACAAACTATCTTGTGGACGAAGAGCAGCAGGTCAAGGCTGAAGGAGAAATATCACCAAAAAAATACTCCTTAGAGGTGTCCCCAAGGATCCATACTTGGTCCACTTCTCTTTGTCATTTATATTAATCAAATTGACACTAGCCTAAAGTCATCTAGTGTCCATCTCTTCGCTGATGATACAGTGCTATACATTTACAGATCAACTCCGGATCAAGCCATTTTGGACCTCTAGAACGATTTCAACATTCTCCAAAAAAATCGACTCAACTTGAAACTCCTGCTCAATGCCAAAAAACTAAGGCCATGATTTTCTCTCCACTGGCCTCTCATCTCAAAAAAAAAACAGATAATGTTCCTCACATAGCACCTTTTTGGGAGAACCCTGAGTTCATGGACAAATTCAAATACCTGGGGTCTGGATTAATAATAATAATAGTTTTTTATTTATACAGCTTTTCCAATTCCAAAACTCTTTACAGCTTGAACAATTTAAAACAGACATTAAAATCCAAAATCTCAAACATAGATAAAAGATCAAATTCTGAATTCAGTTCAGTTTTCCAAAAGGCCTTTTGCAGAGAAAAGTTTTTAATCCTCTCTTAAATTCCTCCACAGAGGTGCACTCCTGTGACCGATGGGATAGAATTCAAAGGGTAGGGCGCAGCATTGAAAAAAGCTCTCGAACCAGATGACTTAAGGTTCACCTTGGAATCTCTAGCAACCCTCATCGGCAGTGGGCGATCAACCAGGAGTAGGGGACCAGAAGTTCTTTCAGATAGGCGGACCCTGACCGTGAAGGGCTTTGAAGAGTCAGTAAACCGACTTTAAAGGTGATCCACCACCGTATAGGCAGCCAGTGCAGTTCATGAAACACCGGGAGTATATGGGCTCTACTGGGCCTGTCAAACCAAACCGCTGCGTTCTGCACCAGCTGCAGGTGGTAATTTCAACCCCTGAAAGCCCAAGGCAAAGGAGTTGCAGTAGTCTAAGTGCAAGGACACAAAGGCATGGACCAATGTTGGAAGTGCGTCAGGCGGAACCAGATGCCTAACTCTGGCGATATTCCTAAGGTGATAAAAGGAGGTCTTGACAACAGCTGACACCTACGCCTGCAGTATCAGTCTATCATCAAAGACTACCCCAGGGTATGCACCCGTTCAGAGGTTGGGAGAGAAATGCAGCCAAGAAAAATTCCTGAAGGCACACCAACACCAACCCCTCTATCTGTCGACCAGGATCCACAACCAGTACCTCTGTCTTTTCTGAGTTCAACTTCAGCCAGCTAGAATCCATCCATTCCTGGATTTCTTTCAGACAGTTGTTAAATTGTCCTAATTGATCACAATGATGAACTCACTAAAAACTACATCAAAGACTTGGTATTTTCTTCAGGATCAATCACTCACTAACCCAGGAGGCTAGAAAACTCCCAGTCCAAGCTACCTTCTTGCCTCTCCTAGATCTCTCCAAGCTTGATACCCTATACCACAGAGCCCTTAGATTCATTTGGATGCCCCTTATGCCACGTACCACTATATCCTCTGTTCTTCCATAGGCTGGACCTCACTTAGCTTCAAGAGGCAAAGAATGCTATTCTATGGACATATAATGCAATCACTCATAAATTACATCAGTACCTCACAAGCTGCCTTACTCCCTGCATCCCTAGTGCCCTATTCTCTCAGAAGTCTTACCATCTTATCTCTGGCTATCCCTAAAGTTAAAATGCGCTTGGTAGAGCCTCAATAAGCTTCACTCTTCCTACACTCTGGAATATGATCCAGAAAACCTTAAGGTTCGCTACCCTGTTACGTTCTCCCTCTTCAAATCCTTGTTCCTGAGGACCTTCTCCGAGGTCTATCATTGTTTCAAGTCAAGGTCTTACATCGGGATTTGTTGCTGCTTTAAATTCTGGACATAAACCTCGACCATTGCCTGAGGCGTCATTTGAGTTCTGCCTTCTGTCATTGTCCAAATCAAGGTCCCACATCACAATCTGTCTTTGCTTCAAATATTGGACTTAAACCCCAACCATTACCTGTGGCATCTGCCGTGTTCTCCCTTCAACAGTCCTTCCTCCCTAGGCCATCATGTCCAACCTCTCCTATCTCATCTGACCTTCCCTCCGCACTCCGTACACACCTCCCTTCCCACCCCACATGCCAGGCTATGCCTACAGTACTTATCAAAGGACTCTTACATCGCAATCTTCTTGACTTTGATGCTAGAGGAACTGCCACACCTGCTCACTATGACTCCTCCAATGATGTTTACAGTATAAACTTTAGCTCATTACCTTACATCCATGTATCTGTATCCAAGCAATTGTATTTTTTTTTTTTGTTTGTTGTTTAACCAGGTATAGCACACTAAGCTGAAAGCTTTTTACAGGAAGCGACCTGGGAGCACAAGGAGGTTAAGTGACTTGCTCAGGGTCACACAGTATACAAGTGGAAGCTGTGGGATTCAAACCCAGGTCTGGTCTGCTGGATGTTACCAGATTTGCAGCTCAGAGCCTTAGACCACTGCGCTATACTGCCTACTTAATTAAATTGCACTCCTTAATTAAATGGCACTACCTCCTGTTGAATCTACTGCTACGTTCTGGTGCAAGTATCTTGTCACATGGATGGTTATATGTTGTTATGTTGTTATTATTACTATGTAATTGTTATGTACGTTCACTCAACCTGTGATGCCTTAACCCTGTTGGCAATTGTTTTGCCCCAGGTCCATCTTGTAAATGAGCTTGTCTCAATAATGTTCCACCTGGCAAAATAAAGATTTTGATTGATTGATTGATCCACCACGGCCCCTGCCCAGCTTACTGGTCACCAAGTTGTAATACTCAATTAGATTTGTCTGGCAGGATCTGCCCGAGACAAACTTGTGTTGTTGAGCCGTCCTGGAGACCATTGCCCTCTAAAAGGTCATTAGCCTCTCTTTTAGGATTGTCTTCATGAGCTTCCCCACAATTGATTTGAGGTTCACTGGTCTGTAGTTGCCAGTTCATCCCTAGGACCACTTTTGTGAATGGGCACCATATGGGCCATCCTCCAGTCTTGTTGTATGCAACTTGTGTCCAGGGAGGTATTGAACAGGTCAGCCAGTGGTCCTGCCAGGATCTCTGCCAGCTCTCTGAGTACCCTAGGGTGAATGCCGTCCGGTCCTGGTGCCTTATCCACCCTCAGTGCCCTTAATCCTTCCAGAACCCTGTCCTCTGTAATCCCGTCAGTCACCCCTCCCCCACTACCACTCCACCCCTCCTTGGGATATCTGCTGCCTTTCTCCTTCATGAACACAGAGCAAGTATTCATTTAATGCCTCTGCCTGTTACACACCTTTCCACCCACCTCCATCCTTCCTAATCCTCACAATCTGGTCCTTTTCTTGCTTTCTCTAATGTATCTGAAAAGTCCTTTTCTCCTTCATAACACTCTGTGCCAGTCTCAGCTCTCTTGAAGTCTTGGCCGCTCTGACTAACCTGAAACCTCTGGACTTCTTCGTATACTCATCCTTGTCAACTCTCCTCCCAATGTCTTGAGTTTCCGAAATGCCTCTTCTTGGCTCTCACCCCTCTATAACCTCTCTAGTCAACCAACTGGGCTTCTTTGCCCTTTCCTTCTTACTCTGTATTTTTGTACAAGTCCCAGTGGCCTCTGTCAGACCTTTTAATAATATCCCATTTTGATTAGCATCCATGTCGGGTTGAATTCCCATGAGATGCCCACTTGAAGGGCTTTAGCCTGTGGTTCAATGGGAAATAACTCTGCCTCTTTTCCTTGTTTAGCTACCTCCAAAACTCACACAGTGCTTAGTTCATTTTGGACTGAGCTGCTCTGAGTTTTGTGGCTGTGCTTCTGGCTGCCTTTCTGCTCTTTTCCCTTTCTGTTGCTGCTTCTTATCTTCTCTTTCCCACCCCTTCCTCTTCCTCCTCTTTCCCGTGGCTGTCTGCTGCATTCTCTTTTCCTCCGTTTCCTCTCTTTTTGCCTGCCTCATCTTTTCTTTCATTTGCCTGGCCCTGGCATTGCTTTGCTGCTGATTCTCCTGGTGTTGCTGCTTGCACATGTTTTGGCACTGTGTTTTGCCACACCACCCGAGGCCGTTCAGCTGCCACTTCCCTTCCCTCTCCATTCCTCCCTGTACCTGTTGTGCCTCCTTGTTTTGTTCTTTCTTTCTTGGGGTTCCTTTTGGTCTGCTCCAGCTCCTCATCCCCCTCTCCGCTTACTGTCTCATCCTTCCGGGTTGCGTGCCGACATCACCTCTCAGTGCTTCCTCCTCCTACAGCTTTCTTCTTGCATGCCTCATGACTACTGGAGCTCTCAGCCCAGCAACTTGGCAGAACCAGCTATCTATAGCATTGCCACCAGGCAGCTTCCTACAAGCTTTCTCTGCGTTACGTGCAAGGACTTTCATTGGCACTACATAAGTCTCCCAGGATTCATCCAGTCTCCATGCATTACATGGCTCCCTTTGCCCTTGGTCAATCCTAAAGGTGCAGTAACATTTCTACTGCAGTTTCTGTGTCTTTCTAGGACTAATCTCCTCTTTTTTTTCTTTGTTTGTTTGTTAGCAGGATTCTGATTCACATTGCATAAACTGATGTTAAGAGGGCCTTTTGCCGATCTGAAAGTGTGTTGTTTAAAGCTACAGTACCTTCCTCCACCTGGGCAGAAAATCTACCAGTCATTTTCAATTGGCTCTGAGCAGACTCCCTTCCAGTACAATGCACTTTGTTTGACGGCACACCTTCACCTTTGACTCCTCCAAGCTGCCTGCTCCACCTCAGATTTCCCAGTTTAGCATTCCTTGCCTCTTGCTTGAAGATATCCCCTTAACCCTGCAAATGAAATATCCAGGCTTGTTGCCCTCATCCTCATCACCAAAGCTACACTCCACCGATTGAGTCAGCCAGCCCGGAAGAGGGCACTTCTTCGCAGCCTACTTCGGTACCAGAACCACCAGCTTTTCATCTGCGGCGGTCTAAACCCCTATACTCTTTCAAGGATTGGATTACTCCCTGTCTTAATGGAACTCAAGAGGCTGGGTGTTCCCCACTCTCCTTCTGCTAGGAAGCAAGACCTATTAGAATTACTCCTTAGGACTGATTCTGGACTCCTGCTGCCCTCCCTGCCTCGCAGCCTCAGTCAGTATCCGACACCATTGCTGAACTCCGTAACCTTTTCACTCCTCTAGCAACTTCTCTCTCTCTCTCTGCTGTACAGGATCACCTAGCATCCTTGTAAGCTGATTAGCCCTGCAAATGGGGGTTCCTAAAAGATCTAATAAGCTTGCTCTAAGGCCCCAGCCTGGATGGAGTTCGGCACTTAAGCCACCTATTTGTGAGCGCTTTTAGAGCCTCTAGTACTGTCTCTTAATAGCTGTCTGCTTACAGGCAGGGCTGGAACCTAGGGGCTGGTGGTTCCTTGCTTCAGTCCCGCTCGAGCTGCTGACAAATTGCTCCATTTCTGCCATCGCTAAGTGGGCAGAGTGGGCACTACCAGGAAGGTAACTGTTTGCTAGCGATCTGTTAGAGTGGTGGTGAAAATGTAAGTTGTCTAACCTGCCTTTCTTGCAGCTGGGACTTTGTGTGCTTTGCCCCTCCATTTTGGATCTGGACTGCAGATTAGATCCAACCAGGAGGAGGGGCACCTAAAATGGAGTATTGAGCGACCAACCAGGATCAGAACTCTCTCGGGAGCTGGCTGGCAATGGGGATATAGCCAGTAATTCTGGGAAGTAAAGTTCTGGACTGTGGCGCCTTTTCACACCAATGGGGAAGCTTTGAGTGACTGGCAACTGAAGCTCACCAATTGGGCTGGGTGGCCGACTGAATTCCCTGCCTAGTGACTGAGAAGGCAGATCTGTTGTGGCCGTGACTGGGAAGGAGCTCTGGGCTTCTGCGCTGCCGAGTTTTCCACGTGGAAGCGCGTGGAGACCGAAGTCGGGCGGCACTTTTTGCCATGGCGATCCGGACTGAATCGGCTGTGTTTGGAGGAAAGGAGAGGCTGTGTAGCTAGGGAACCAGGCTTAACCTGTAGAGGACTGGAGAAACTGCTTCATTGCGCTTGGTCTGTCAGGAGAGTGAAGCTGCATCGCGAACTCCTGGGTTGGCAGTAAGTGTGAGCGGGATATGAGAGCAGCTGCCTGGTATGTAACCCTCTTTACATATAAATGTGTGGGTGTGTCCTGTTCACAGAACCCTATTCCCTGCTGTGTGAAAGGTGTCCAGCCAAAAGTAGTGAGTGAAAATCAGGGTAGATCCCTGCCAGCTGTACCGTTGAATTGCAAGTGTTTCATCTGATTTTCTTTCTTGATACATGAACTGAGCCAACCAGCACCAGATTACAATTGGGTATTGTGCAAGTGTTTTCCATCTCATTGCCCCAACCAGCTGCACCGATCCTGGCTAGCTCCCTCATCCTGGGTAGCCAGTGAAAGTGACAATTAGGGACTCTGACATTGTGCACAGTGCTGTGAATATTAGTGTGATTGATCTAATTAACCTGATTTCCCCTGCCCTTGTTGCCATCCCTAAATAAATAAGATCTGGTTGTTTCAGCAAAGTTACACTGACTAAGATATGTGTTTGAGTTGAAATATCGTACAGTGGCTATTGTATTACATCATCTTGCTTTACAGGGGTCCCAAGTCAAGCTGACCAACCAGTCCTGGGGTAAGTGTATGCTGTGAAGGTACTTCTGATATATTGTGTGGGCCACTAGTGGGAAGAAAGGAGGTTGCAGTGTCCCAGAGGGCTGTGACCAAGTCATACCAGACAGTATTAACCCTGACCTCTGGGTGGAGGCACCCGCCATTGGACCTAGGCCCCTCAACCTGTCAGTAGTCAGTCAGGCAGGGTAATAGCCCTTGGGATAGAGGCCACCTGGGAGTTACACTTGTATCTCCATTCCTCAGCCACCCGACTCTGCCATGTCGGACCTACATGCACGTCTTTCGACACTGAAGCTCAAATGGATGCCCATCCAAGCCTTCCAACACCTGGCCTTCCTTTGGTCATGTCTTCTGCTCATGTCCTCACTTCCAAAGGTTACTTTGCCCCCCATACCTTCCACAGCCTCGGCGGCAGGACCTCCTCAGCCTGACATGGATCAGTCATCTGCTAGCTGTTCCATTTCTATGCCAGCTATATCTGCAATACATTTGGTTTCCTCTCAACTGTGCAAAGATGTCATAGAGGGCAATAGCGTCAATCTCATCTCTCTCTGATTTCTTCCCATGACACTATAGAAAACAGAGTTGTCTCTTGTGGTGGCATTTCGGTCATACTTAGGTCTAAAGATCCTCGCCTTGCCAAGAAGCTAACCGACCCTGAATTCATACTTACCTTTAGCCTCTACAGAGACATAGTATGTTCAACTTTTCCTTCCCGCCATCAGGAACTCCACTCCTATCTTTATCTCTTAGTAGATCTGGGTGTTAGATGCGGATACGTTGTTTATGATTATCACCATTCCTTCTCTGCGAAGGCAGTGGCAGCTCTAGCCTATTTTATACCAAACTCGACTGGGCTACCTTAGACAACGAATTGTTTTGCCACCACTTTGCGGCCATCAAGCCTTTTCCTGTCAGCTATGTGGAGCCTTTTCCCACTTCACTTTGCTCTGTCCGGTCTGTTTCCCAATCATCTGACCATCCATCAGGAACCACATCCAAGGACTCCTAATCTGCTGCCTCCAGTCTTACCCGCACCCTATCCAGAATCATGACTGCAGAGGTCGCCCACTGACTTTCGTGGGAAATCAACCCATCTGCAATAATTAAATTTCTCTGGATGCTTCACCTAAGGATGCATAATCTTCATGTCTGCAGTTCTGCACCTTCTGTAGCGGAGCTCATTCCAAAGCTGTCTACCCACACCTGCCTCACTGATGCCTGTTCTCATTCCTTCTGAGACTCAATCAGTCCAACTTCCACCATGTCAGACATTCGTGGAGATCCAACACTCATGCCTGCCCATCCTATGGACATCATCCTTCATCACTCATTCTCGACCATAGCTGCCTGGAAGTCTGCTCCTGTCATCTCCTATACGGCAATGGCAGACCACTTGGGGTCCCACCATTCTGTACAACTCCTCTATGGCAATGGTGGACCACGTGGGGTCCCACCATCCCAATTACTCTTTTCTTAGTGGTACAGCGATGGTGGACTGTGGGGTCCCACCATCCCTATCACACCTGGTTTGTGACGGCAGACCACGTGGGGTCCCGCCGTCCCTATCCCACAATACTAATGGTATGGTGATGGTGGACCACATGGGGTCCCGCCATCCCTATCACACCTAGTGGTATGAATTCACGACGACGGACCACGCATGGTCCCGCTTGTCCCTATCCTCGTTGCTAAATGGTACGTGATGGAGGATCACGTGGGTCCCGCCATCCCTATCATGTTCAATTCTCTGCACTGTGATGGCAGACCAAGTGGGGTCTTGTCATCCAAAACTATTGCATGCTCATCAGGGAGCGCACTAGAATTCCAGTCATTACAGACTTACGTAATTGGGAGTCTCATTTTCTACGGACCTGTTGAAGTCTTTGCGAGTCACTCTACCTAAAGGATTACATTTAGGAAGTGATGATGGATCTGCGGTCTCCAGCAGTCCCTTCATTCCAATTCAACCTATAACAGACCTTCAGACCAGATCCCTCTAGCTTGGCTCAAGAGATCTAAACCTACAAATATGCTTCTCCTTTAACTGGATCTTTGCTTCAGGTTCTGACTTTCAACCTAGGGAGGCAGTTTAGCGCAGTTGTTTAAGGCTCTGAGCTGCAAATCTGGTAACATCCAGCAGACCAGACCTGTGTTTGAATCCTACAGCTTCCACTTGCAGACTGTGTGACCCTGAGCAAGTCACTTAACTTCCCTGTGCTCCCAGGTGGCACCTGTAAAAGCTTTCAGCTTAGTGTGCTAGTCCTGGTTAAACAACTAACAAAAAAAACCTTCTGGAATTTCTGTCACATGTACTCTTCTAAGTTCTCATCAGCTAGCCACAAGCCTAGCACCATGCCTTCAGCGAATCTACCATTCAGCACATCTGCATTTTGACTGTCAAACTTCTACGTAAACCTCCTTCCTTCATGCCCCCAGTCCTATGCCACTACTATCCAGGACTCTGTTTGAACTGGCAAGTTGCGCTATCAATATCCATGGTCAAGTTATTTTCACTTCTCCTGCATCTTAAAAACCTCAGTCTATGTCATCAAGTTCGATCATCACCATCAAAGAAGAAAAGATTCTAGGAATACTCCCTCAACCAACCCTTCTCAGGCATTCCTTTGGTACTCAAAGTTACTATCAGATAGAAATACCTTCTTTAGTATGCCCAGAGGAAGGGCAGTCCAGCAGCCATGGTTCCTCAGAGATTTCCCCAATGGGGAGGGGTTCCGCTCCTGCGTTGCTGCCGTTCACACTCTCCGAGTTGGAGGAGGTATTTTGATGCTCTTTTGGGCCTCCATTCTGATCCGGCCTTCGAATAGAAGGGTCAGAACAAATAAAGCCAAAGTAGCTTCGACACAATCACGGTGTGCATGAGCACGTTATTTCCTACACTGAACCAACATTTCCATTCTTTAAAGTCCGCCTTTAAAGTCAATCACCCTGGTCCCCATACCCCCGGGTTTCCCTACCCATATTGAGGTGAACCACACGGTGGTGGTCACTCCTAGCCAGAAGGTCCTCCACTCCCAGTTCTCTTACAGCCTCTATATTTGAAAATGCCAGATCCAGCGTCCTCTCTAATCTAGTCGGCTCATGTACCAACTGCACCAGCAAACTGTCCTGAAATGCATCTAGTATGACCTGTTCCTTGTACTCATGGTGGTTGGAGTGCTCCAATCCACCCAGGTAGGTTGAAGATCCCCCACCACCACTGTTTTCCCCTTCCTACAGACTCTTCTGATTTGCTCAGCTAGCTCTCTATCCAGGTCATCCACTTGTGTTGGTGGTTTGTATACTACCCCCATCCTCAATGTCCTTCCTTCGAGTCCTGAAACTGCATCCATAGGACCTCTGTTCTGCCTTCCTTCCTCCCTTATACACCTTATCCCTTCCCATACATAGAATGCCACCCCCGTCTTTCCATCAAGTCCTATCCTTCCTGAATATTCTATACCTGGGATCATCACATCCAGTCCTGGTACTGGGGCCCACAGCTCCATCATGGCCACAATGTCCACCTTCCCCACTGCCAAGAGAGCCTCTACTCAATTGACTTATTACCCAGGCTCCTCACATTCAGCATGACCACCCTCCACCTCATTTCCTTCCTTACCTTCCTAGTTTTCCCCTCCTCCCCCAGTGCCTCTACCCTGACTCCTACCCTGTTAACATGGGTGGGTGAAGCTTATCTGTCTCACCTCTCTGGGATCCCTGCCACCAGCTGTCCACTTGCCAGCCTCCCAGTTTAAACCCACCTTGCTGCTATGTACCCTCTGTCCCCCTGCTTTAATACTCCCTTCCTCCCCACTCAAGTGTGAGCCTGTCCCTGCGATAGATCGTTATTGTCCCAGGTTCTGCCCCAGCCACCCACTAGCCCATAACCCTTGATCGACACCATTCCCCAGCCATGTGTTGAACCTCTAATCCTCCCTTTCCTCACCATACTTGCACAGGGCACTGGAAGCACCTCTGAGAATGCCACCAATTCCCCAGCTTCTCACACAACCTTCCCAGCTCCTCGAATCTCTCCCTCACAACTTCACCATCTCCCTGCCAGGTCATCTGTACCTATGTGCACCACAAGATGCGGTTTCCTCCTAGCCCTCCTTGTGCCTTCAGAATCGATTGCCCGCCCTGTCCACCATTGACCCAGATATGGATTCTGCCCATATCTACGACTATGCCTTTCCCCTTACTGCCCCATCTTATCCCTTTTAGTATGGAATACCCCAGCACTAGCACCCCCCATTATTCCTCATTCCCCCCCACCCTTATACCAAGGTACCTATCTCTAGAGGCCACCACATTTATAGCTCTGCCCTTCACCTCACGGTTCCCTCCCCCCACCCTGACCTGTCTCCCCTCTCCCTCACTGTTCCTTCTCTATCCTCCAGATCCTCCCAACCTTGCTGAACCCCTTCTGCCCTTCCTGTCCTCCCTACCAGTATTGCTCCTCCCCTTCCCCCGTTTCCTCGACTGCCCCTCCAGCTGCTCCTCCCCCTTACTCATGTCTCTCTCCTCCTACCGATTACTGTTCTCTGTGCATGCCCCTCTCTGTCCCTCTCCCTCCCCCTCCTGAGAATCCTCCCTCCTCCTCCACCAATGTTGCCAGCACCTTTTCAATTGTTCTGCACTCCTTCATGCTTGCCTCTGCATCTTTCCCATGTTTTTTCCTGATCTTCCTCCCATTTAGCCCTAGTGGGGCAAACTATTCCTCTGCTCTAAGTCCACTGTCTTATACCCCTCTGGTCGATAGTCCTCCACTTACTCCCTCCTCCTTGTCCTCTGCACAGGGTTTGTACCTTTATACTGTATCACCTGCCATTCCCCAGGATTCTCTTGTGCCCATTGCTGCCCTTATCCAGGATTCCTGTATCTCTTCTGGTGCTTCCTCCCTCCTCCACTTGCATTCATGCTTCCCAACTTTCTCCAGTCCCCATCCCATCTTCCCTTCCTACAGCTGAGTTTGCTCCTTGTCCCCGGCAGCTCCCTTTTGACTGTGCCTTGTCCCCTGCAGTCCCCTTCTAGCTGCTGTAGTTCACTCGTGGGACCCCTCATGTCCTCCCATCAACTCCTCTTCCTTTCCCAGTTTAGTGCCCATCTCAGCCATCCCACCTCCTCCCTTAGCTGTGCAATCTGCCTGCATACCATACATCCCCTCATTTTCCAGGCTATATTCAGTACCATGGCTGACCCACAATCAATTACCTACCACCCTCCCAGAGATGCCCCCAGCCCTTGAGGTATTGAGACCCTGCCCTGGATCTGCTTCCACCCTGCTCCATTGCCTCTCAATGTGGTCCCCCATATTCTTCTCTTGCCAATCTTAAGCTTTTAGTTTAGGCCCAAGGGTGAGATTTTCCCTGTTTAAAAGCTATGTATTTCCACACCCCTGTGGCTTTCATACTTCTGGCCAGGCAATGAAATGGGCTGCACCTGGCAGTCCTGACCACCAATCGTGGGTAGCTCCTCCCATAAATGAGCAGTACTCTGGGATGGGAGGGATGGGTGAGTGTGGGATTTGGGCCCTGACCCTTTCCCCACCGAGACCTCTCAATCCCCACACAAAGGTACAAGGCCAAACTGCAGCTTCCTGTCTGAGTTCCACACCTGAGTGAATCTCACACACTAGCTCCAAAAATTCAAACAGCACAGATTAAATATCACAGCCCATAATTTCACTCAGTAACAGCTGTAACTGATTTAAATCCCCACCTTATCCCTCACAGCACAAACAATTCCAATATTAAAATTAAACAGAAAAAATGAAATAACCCAGCACTTCCCTGAACAGTTCTCTTGCTTCTCTTGCTTCCCAGTGAAACTGTTAGCCAAGATGGAGCCTGATATTACCCTCCCCCTCCCACAAGGCCAAACTGCAGACTCTGGGACTATGGAAAGGGACTGTTGGGGAAAATACCAGGGAGTGTTTAGGTACCTTTCTGCACTAATGAGGCATCGAGGGAGCCTCATATATATTATTTTGCCTAAGGACAGTGGCTCCAGCCAATGGGAATAGGAAAGGGCTCCCAATAAAGCTGGGCCAGTTGGGCTTTGAGTCAGTTAAGTGGGAACTCCTCCAGACGGAGGATCTCCTGCCCCTGGAGAGAATGGGGCTTGAGATGGGCCTGCCTGGGGCTGCCAGCAATTTGTCCCCAGGGCAAGGGTGCCTGCCCCATCAGGGAAAAGAAAAGCAGCTTGGCAGAGAAAAGAGAGAAAGCTCTGTGTTGTTCTGAAGTTGCACCACAGTGGTGAGCGAAGCGCAACTCGAATGTAAAGGAAAAGCTGCAAATTGCAAGAGAGAGGTTGTGTCTGAGCCTGAATAAAAGGAAAAGATTGGGTTTAAGCCTGGAAAAAACCAAGGTTGTGTTCTGAGCCTAGAAAAGAATGAAAGGTTGCATCTAAGCCTGGAAAAGACGGAGTACAGAGGATGAGGAACAAGAGAATATAAATGTGATGAGAAAGAAAAGGAAGAGTGATCCTCTTCAACTCAGAGAATTGCTAAGTACCTGTACAGCGAGAAAAGGGTCTGTGAGTGCAGGTGATATGTGTAGCCAGAGTGAGAATGTGGCTGTGTTCAGGCTGAGAGACTGTGAAAGCAGAAGGATGGACAGGTATTTTCAGAAATTCAGTACCTGTTGTCTGCTCCTGAGATACAGAAAGAGAGAAACGGATTGTTGTGGCTACACACCGTGGTGGAAAGGATAGAGATAAAGAAAGACAGAGCAGCAGAAGAGAATGTGCTGAATGTTTCTGCTGACACCCAGGGCCAGGTGGGGACCTCGTTAACCCCTGTCAAGTAGGGTCTGCCACTGCAGGGGTCACGCAGATCTTGTACCAGTGCTAGGGCGCTCTGATCCGGAGGGCCAGGCTGTGGGGCCACTCCCTTGTCTGGGTCTCGGTAGTTGGCAGGCTTTGCACGTGCCCTGCAACAGGGCCTATGATGGGCCAAAGGGACAAGCTGCAAGATCCGCAAAGCAAGATGACGGAAGAGCAAGCTGTAGCCTCGGTGCCCCCTGTTAAAGCTTTGTGCCCGCTTCAGCTGTGTTGCCATCCGTCCCTTCAGTGAACTGTGTCATCCGGGCTGAGTCTGCAGAACTGTGAGTGAACAGCAGGAATTGCTCTGCACCTGGGGACTGTAAATATGTTGGCCCACAAGGGCAGGAGGCAGAGATAAGGACTGGACAGAAAAGATAAAAGGTTAGCTCTAACCAAAAGAAAGAAGTGTCAAAAGTGAGTTACTAAATTCAAGTAAGCACGCTAACGCCGGCTGCCAGCTTCACCTCAGGCCTGCAACTTTAAAACTGGGTACCCAGGCACTGGACTTTGGGGAAATGGACTGGGACCTGTGGGTCTGGGTTGAGACACCTGCAGCAGTTAGTTAGTTAGACAGAGGTGACAGCTGCATTGATTGGAAACATGGGATTGGAATTGAAAAGGAAATGTGATTTAGCAAATGCAAATTGAAATGCTTACGTGAACTCTTTCCACTTACCCCATCCTAAACCCTCTCCCCTGTAGATAAATCACAAAGTTATTGTTTTGCAGCAAAAGGGATCCAGAGCTTAATTTTAGTGAGCCTATTTATTGGCTGCAATGGAACAGACAAATGGTATAATGGAATGCAGGGCTGTTTGAACCTGGTAAGTACATGCCTAGAGGTAATTGTTGGGGAGGTGGGTTGATGCGAAATCCCAGAAGATTGTACTGCAAGTAATCAGACCCACTAATATGTACTCTGGGTGGAGCACCACCATTTCTATTTTAACTTTTGGAAAGGACCCTCGTAGGTCAGCTTTGGGAACCCAGATCCCATGTCCTGTATCCTAGGCAGCAGGCAGGGGTAGTGGCCCTCTCCAGGATGGCACCAGAGAGTGTCTACATCATGGAGGCACCGCTGAGCTCTCCTGTGCCAGTCATGCCCAACATGGACCCCCCAGCTCACTAAAATGTGGGACCCTTGCAAGTTGTGGGAAATGGAAAATAGGCTATGAAGGGTATTGGAGAAGTGATTTTGGTGCCAAAACTGGCTTGGGCTGACTTTTCATTGCTGGTCAATGAAAAATGTAGAGAGAACACCCCGGTGGTCGAAGGTGGAAGTTGTGCCAAAAGTGTACCTTGGAAATTATGGTGCCAAGGGTCCCTAGGGAGGTTTATACCATCAAAAGCTCTGAATCAATAGGGAAGGTGTCAATTGTTGGGACTAGAAGATGACTGTGGAAGACGAAAAAAGTTTGATGTTGATGGAACATCCGCCAGAACTAGACACATAGTGGATTCTCTGCAGGAGAAGGCCTCAAACAACTGGTACAACAACCCACAAGAGACAGGGCTATCCTAGATCTAGTACTGACTAATGGGAAAGGATCACAGATCTCCAGGTAGAAGGTCACCTGGGGCCAGTGACCATCACATGGCCAAATCGCTTTGGGTAACCCTTGCCTCAGTGTTTGCGCTAGAGGTTCTTTGTCTTTTAAATAGTTTTTATTTTAATGGGTTCACCACAATATATCCAAGGCACACTGCCTTAAGGGTAGCTGGTCCATTCCACTGGGGTGTCAAACAGGCGAGGCATACTGATGAGTCCCTGGTAGAGACGAAACACGTCTAGTCTTCTGTTAGCACCCTTTGCAAACTGTGAGAGGACTTTCGGCACCATGCAATTCTGCTAAAGTTGGACCAGCATAACATTCTGTGGTGATTTGCATATGCAGCCATGATGCTTTTCAGTGTGGGGGCATGTGTGATTGTGTATTTTCTTGAAACTTGGCTTCCCAGCCAAATGCCCTTGGGTAACCCTTGCCTCAGTGTTTGCCGACAGAGGTTCTTTGTCTTTAAATAGTTTTTATTTTAATGGGTTCACCACAATATATCCAAGGCACACTGCCTTAAGGGTAGCTGGTCCATGCCACTGGGGTGTCAAACAGACAAGGCATACTGATGAGTCCTGGTAGAATGAAACATGTGTCTATGTCTTCTGTTAGCACCCTTTACAAACTGTGTGAGAGGCCTTTTGGCACCATGCAATTCTGCTAAAGTTGGACCAGCATAACATTATGTAGTGATTGCATATGCAGCCCATGATGCTTTTCAGTGTGGGGGCATGTGTGATTGTGTATTTTCTTGAAACTTGGCTTCCCAACCAAATGCCCTTAAGGGTAACCCTTGCCTCAGTGTTTGTGCACAGAGGTTCTTTGTCTTTAAATAGTTTTTATTTTAATGGGTTCACCACAATATATCCAAGGCACACTGCCTTAGGGTAGCTGGTCCATTCCACTGGGGTGTCAAACAGAGGAGGCATACTGATGAGTTCTGGTAGGACCCTTTGCAAACTGTGTGAGAGGCCTTTCGGCACCATGCAATTCTGCTTAAAGTTGGACCAACATAACATTCTGTGGTGATTTGCATATGCAGCCCATGATGCTTTTGCAGTGTGTGGGGGCATGTGTGATTTGTATTATCACATGGTATGGTTCAATTTAGCCACTAGAACTAAATCATCCCATCTCAAGGCAAAAATATGGGACTTCAGAGGAGCTGACTTTGATAAGATAGCCAACAGAGTTAAGCTAGCCTGGCAAGAAGAAATACAAGTGAGGGTACAGGCAAAGTGGGCGAAGCGTGAAGGATGTAGTACTTGAAGCAACATCCCATTGTGGTAGAGAAAGCAAGAGCAAAAAGAAGGGAAAACCACTTTGTTTCTCAAAACAGTAGCAGAAAAGGTCAGAGCCAAAGGCTGTCCATCAGGATATATAAGGGAAAGCAGTGGGACAAAGATAGGGAGGCATATCAAACTTCCTAAAGAAAGCAGGGAAGGCAGTAGGCAGGCAAAGGTCAAACTGAGGAAACACTAGCACGAACAGTAAAAGAAGGGGACAAGAGTTTCTGTAGATAAATTAGTGAAATGAGAAAGTCCAGAGGTATTGCTAAGATCAAAGGGGATAAGGGGCAATGTGTGGAGGAGGACCAAGGAAAAACATCTATCCTAAATAGATACTTCTGCTCAGTATTTACTGAGGAGAAGATGCGACGCAGAGCCCACAGCTCAGCACCATGGACACAAGGGGAGGAGGTGTGCACTAATCCCTTCACAAAAGAAAGAGCCCTACAAGGCTCGCTAAGCTCAGGGTGGACAAGGCAATGGGACCTGATAGGGTCCCAGGGTACTCAGAAACCAAGGGTGGAACTAGCAGAGCCATTATCAGAACTGATTAGTGAGTCTCTGAGCACAGGAGAGGTCCCAGAAGACTGGAGAAGGGCTCATGTGATCCCGCTCCACAAGAGTGGTAGCAGAGAGAAGGCAGGGAACTACAGACCAGTCAGTCTTACCTCAGTAGTGGGCGACGATAATGGAGGCACTCCTTGAGGAAAGGATAGTGCAACACCTGGAATCTAGAGCACAGGATCCAGGACAGCCTGGATTTACAACAGGAAGGTCCTGTCAAACTAATCTCATAGATTTCTTTGACTGGGTAACCAGAGTGGTGGACCAAGGGGTGCAGTTGATGTTGCCTACCTTGACTTCAAAGCTTCGACACTGTTCCACATAGAAGATTGATTAATAAGCTGGGTAGGCTCAGGGGTGGGTCAGAAGTTGGTCAACTGGGTGGCAAATTGGTTGGCAGACAGAAAACAGAGAGTGGTGGTAAATGGTATACAGTCAGAAGAGATGCAAGTCACAAGTGGGGTTCCTCAGGGATCAGTTATGAGGGCCAGTCCTCTTCAATATCTTCATCAGTGACATTGCAGATGGACTGGAGGGTAAGGTTTGTCTGTTTGCAGATGACCCCAAGATCTGCAACACAGTAGATGATCCAGATAGTGGGCAGAATGAGAAGAGATCTGGATAAACTGGCAAAATGGTCGGAAGAGTGGCATCTGGGGTTTAATGCAAAGAAGTGCAAGATCATTCACATAGGAAAGGACACCCTGCCACCTATAGGTTGGAGGGAGTTGCTGGCAATCACAAGGGAAGAAAGAGACTTGGGCATCATCATCATCATCACAGATGACCTGAACTCATCCAAGCAAACCACTAAAGCAGTAGGTAAGGCTAGGGGATATTGGGGTGTATTAGTAGGGGTATCTCAAGTCGTAAGGGAGGTAATAATCCCTCTTTACAAGACACTGGTTAAGCGCCATCTGCAGTACTGTGTGCAGTACTGGAGGCCACCTGCATAAGGACATTAACAAAATGGAGGCAGTCCAGAGAAGGGCAACCAAAATGGTGCAGGGACTGCATCAGAAAACATATGAGGACAGATTAATGGAGCTCAATCTGTATACCCTAGAGCAAAGGAGAGAGAAAGGTCATATGATTGAAACATTCAAACACCTTAAGGGCATTAACAAAGTAAAGGAGTCTAACATGTTTCAATATTATTTATTTATTTATGAATTTTGATGACCGGGTAAGCCCTCTGGGCCCCGAAGGTCCCTTTTCAGGGGCGACCGGGAATAACATTAAGAGACACATACAGTAGAAAACATGTGGGAGTACAGAATATCACAGTATACAGTATTCAGCTGTTTACACATAGCAGACATGACATTGGTTAGATGTTGTTCTTTACATTATCCATTGATAAAGACATTATTGAGACAGTACTGTAGATTTCATGGTAAGCCTAGTTCAGAGGAGCATTAATAGGTTCAGATTAGGGGAAGGAAGCGATAGTGCATACATTGTTGAGGCTACACACTTATTAGTTAGGTGAACAGTCTGCAGTGGTAACTGCAATAGTGTCAGGCGGAGGCAATGGCATATGCTTGTTGATAGAAAATGGGCCTTGAGTCTGTGTGGAAGCACGGCAGAGATGGGGTGTCCAATCTCCACAGGGAGGTTATTCCACAAGGAAGGAGCAGTATGAGAGAATGATTTTTGTCCTGCCTTAGTCTGACCTTGGGGACATCCAGTAGCGTGTGGCCGAGGATCTAAGGCTCACGCTGGTTTAGTTTTGCAGTAAGGAGTCCCAAGACTCTGGGAAGCGAGGGCTAATTATCTTCTTTGCCAGTAGAGTGCAGAGTAACTGAGGTGAGATTGAAGGTTGGCCAATTAAGCTTTGTCAGTCGCCCCGCAGTGGTGGCTCCTGGCGTGGGATGAGGTTGCAATGTGGGCCACCTTGTTGTATAGGGTCTGTAGTCTTCCGAGGCTCAAGCTTTGCATTACCCTGAATGACGGGGTAGCATAAGTTAGAGTTGAAGTAGGACACTATTTGCTATAGCAATCCTCTTCTGGGGTCAGCGATTCCTTGAGCCGATACAGTAATCCTAGTTTTGCATGGATTGTTCACGTGACTTGGTCCACATGTTGTTTGAATGTGAGACCTTGGTCAATAGTAAGGCCAAGGTACTTAGTTGAGAGACAACTTTGAGCTTGTTACCCTCAAGGGACGATAGTTGGAGTAGATGTGTTCTATCTAGTCCAAGGGCTCTTAGTCCTAACAGCATGGCTTTGGTTTTGCCTGTGTTAAGGACCATTTTATTCCTGATGAGCCACTTCACTGGGTCACCTATTCCATATATCATAGAAACATAGAAGTTGACTGGCAGATAAGGACATAAAGCTCATGCAGGCTGCCCATTTTTCTACCTTATGAATGTGCCATAGGCCTTAAATATAAGAAAATAGCAGGACAAGAGGACACAGCATGAGATTAGAGGGAGGCCGATTAAGGTTAATGTGAGGAAGTTCATTTTCACAGAAAGGGTGGTGGATGCATGGAACAGCCTACCTCAGGAAGTGGAGGATATGAATACGGTGCAGGGCTTGAACAGGCATGGGATAGGCATAAGGGAGCAATACAGATGAGTATGAATAGATAGGCTATTAACAGAGTACAGGCCTATGGCACATTCATAAGGTAGAAAATGGGCAGCCTGCATGAGCTGCAGATCCTTATCTGCCGTCAACTTCTATGTTTCTATGATGTATGGAATAGGTGACAATGTATAGAGTAGGATGCCATAGGTTTGACATGACTGTTAATGGATTGGGTCACAGAGATGACTTGAGAGTAAGTCCCATGGCAGGCACAGACACCAAGCATCGAAGGGAGGGAGTATAACCCCTTGCGGAGAGCTTACCTTTGAGCCCCCGAAAAAGGCTCGTTTCCCTGGGGTTTTGGTCCACCCCATCTTTTTTGTGTCCAGGTCCTGGTTTTCTGGCTTGCCCTGTGTTTCAGTCCTCTCCTGCTGGCCCCACAGTATTTTTTAGAGGCCGGGCTGGAGGAGCTGGTTGTGAAGTCGCCAGTTCCAGAAATGGCACTATGGTGCCAGTGAGCTCTGCGCATGCGCAGGAGTGCATTTCTGTTAGGCTGTTTGGTGACCTTTCAGTGTGTCTCAGTGGGCCAGTCCCAGGCGTAATGTAGAGGACGGAAAGTGGCAGGACTGGAGAGGTGACAGGAAAATGACAGAAGCAATTTTAAAAAGCATGTCGCACTAAAGGGATGGGAGCCACCTCATTAATATTCATGAGGCAGCATCCCTTTGAAGCTCAGGAGTTCTGTCCAGCACCCAGGGACACAGTAGAATGGCGCTAGCGACAGAGGAAAAAGTAAACAAATTAAATAAATGAAGCAGAGGTGTGCGAGGAAAGGGAAGGCTGTCAGTCTGTGGGGAATAAATAAATAAAGTGATTCCACAGACTGCAGCCAGTGAATAAGTGGGGCACACCTGATGGATTGCAATGGGATAATGTGTAGCTGCCTGGGGGCTATGTGAAATGGCAGCAGTGACTGACAGGTGGCAGGGTAAAATGATTAATGAATGCAGTCGCTACACAGGGCACAGGGATGGCTACAACTGTGTGGGAAATGACTAAATAAACTTTTAAAACCTGGGACACTGGTAAATGTGAAGACACTGTTTACACGGCCACCATGTTTAAGCAGCTATGTGACACCAGACAGCCAACCACCAAGCCATGATTCTTGCCAGGGACTCTGGGATTGTTGAAAGGACTGTTGGGGAAAATACCAGGGAATGTTTAGGCGCCTTTTCTGCACTAATGAGGCATTGAGGGGCCTCATACATACTAATTTTGCCTAAGGACAGTGACTCCAACCAATGGGGGAGAGGAAAAGGCTCCCAAAAAGCTGGGACAGTTGGGCTTTGAGTCAGTTCGGTGAGGAGCTCCTCTTGGGGGGCTCCTGCCCTGGAGAGAATGGGGCTGCGAGATGGGCCTGCCTGGGGGCTGCCAGCAATTTTCCCCTGGACAGAGAGTGCCTGCCCATCGGGAAAGGAAGAAACGAGCTGGCAGAGGAAAGGAAAGCTGCAGGATGCTGAAAGTTCTGTGCTGTTCTGAAGTTGCACCACAGTGATGAGAGAAGCGCAACTCAAATGTAAAATGCTGAAGATTGCAGAGAGAGGTTGTGTCCTGAGCCTGAATAAAGGACAAAGGTTGAATCTAAGCCTGGAAAAAGACCAAGGTTGTGTTCTGAGCCTGGAAAAAGAACGAAAGGTTGCTTCTAAGCCTGGGAAAAGACAGAATACAGAGGATGAGGAACAAGAGAATATAAATGTGATGAGAAAAGAAAAGGAAGAGTGATCTCTTCAACTCAGAGATTACTAAGTACCTGTACAGCGAGAAAAGGGTCTGTGAGTGCAGGTGATATGTGTGAGCCAGAGTGAGAATGTGGCTGTGTTCAGGCTGAGAGACTGTGAAAGCAGAAGGATGGACAGGTATTTTCAGAAATTCAGTACCTGTATGTCTGCTCCTGAGATACAGCAAAGAGAGAAATGGATTGCTGTGGCTACACACCATGGCAGAAAGGATAGAGATAAGAAAAGACAGAGCAGCAGAAGAGAATGTGCTGAAGTGTTTCTGCTGACACCCAGGCCAGGTGGGGAACTTGCTAACCCGATCAAGTGGGTCTGCCACTGCGTGGGTCACGGGTCTTGTAACCATGAGTACTAGAGCACGCTGATCAGAGGAGCAGAGCCGTGCGGCCACTCCAGTCTGGGTCCCTGTAGTTGGCAGGCCTTGTACATGCCCTGCAACAGGAGCCTGTAATGGGCCAAAGGGACAAGTTGCAAGATCTGCAAGCAAGAGAAAGAGAGAGCAAGCTGCAACCTCTGTGCCCCTGTTAAAGCATTGTGCAAGTTCTGCTGTGTTGCCATCCGTCCCCCAGGACTTCAGTGAGCTGTGCCATCCAGGACTGGGTCTGCAGAACCAGGAGTAAAAGAGGAATTGCCTTGCACCGGGGGGACTGTAAATATGTTGGCCCACTAGGGCAGGAGGTTGAAGCTAAGGACCACATGGAAAAGATAAAGGGTTAGCTCTAACAAAGAAAGAAGTGTAAAAAGTTAAGTTACTTAATTCAAGTAACGCAACACCAGACTACCAGCTTGCACCTCAGGCCTGCAACTTTAAAACTGGCTACCCAGGTGCTGGACTTTGAGTAAATGGACTGGGACCTGTGGGTCCTGGGTTGGGGCACCTGCAGCAGTTAGCTAGTTAAGACAGAGATGATAGCTGCATTGATTGAAACATGAGATTGGAATTGAAAAGGAAGTGTGCTTTGGCAAATGCAAATTGAAATGCTTAAGTGAACTCTTTCTCCCCTGCAAATAAACCATGAAGTTGTTATTGTTTTGCAGCAGAAATGGATCCAGAGCTTAATTTTACTGAGCAGGTTACTGGACACAATGGAAAAAGGCAAATGGTGTAATGGAATGTGAGGAAGTTCGAACCAGGTAAGTCCATGCTTGGGATAACTGTTGGGGAGGTGGGTTGATACGGCATCCCAGGGGTTGTACTGCAAGTAATCAGACCCACTAATATGTACTCTGGTGGAGCACTGCCATTTTATTTTAACTTTTGGGAAAGGGACCCCCATAGGGTCAGCTTTGGGAACCCAGGCCCCATGTTCTGTATCCTAGGCAGCAGGCAGGGTAGTGGCCCTCTCAGGATGGTGCGGAAAGGGCACACATATAAATGTTCTGGGTAGCCTGGGTGTGGGTCACAAGGCAGTTAACTGGGTTAGAAATTGGTCGAAGGACAGAAAGCAGAGGGTGGTAGTGAAAGGAGTTCAATCTGAGGAAAGGGGGTGACCTGTGGGTACCACAAGGTTCAGTCCTGGGACCAGTCCTTTCAATGTCTTCATACAAAGGAATCAACCTCTTCAAGATCCACACTGTGGCTATCACTTTCTGGAGGTTCAGGTACAATTGATAAATTGGAATCAGTTAAAATTACTGGATTTTCTGAGTCAGCACTTTGGTTAACTGAGGAAATCCCTGGAACAATCTTTCAAGTTCAGAGGATGAGTAGAAGACCCTACAGGGGACCTGGAGGCTCTGGAAAGGTGGTCTAGAAAGCAGAAGCTGAGGTTCAATGCAGGAAAATGCAAGGTACTGCACCTGGGAGCCAGAAACCCGGGCCAAGTGTACACCCGAGGGAGGAATGCTACAAGTCTCGATGGCTGACAGGGACCTGGGGGTGGTGGTGGCTGTCAAGATGAACAACTCGGAGACTTGTAGGAGGGCTGTGGCAAGGCCAACAGGATGCTTGGATGCATCGCTAGAGGATCACCTCCAGAAGGAGGAGTGATACTCCCACTGTATAACTGTTCGGGTGAGGCCGCACTGAGTACTGCATGCAGTTTTGAGGCCACATTTAAAGAGGGACATTGAACTCCTGGAGAGGTCCAGAGGAGGGCAACCAAAATGATTTGGGGCTTGGGGACAGGACTTATGGGGAGAGGCTCGAAGAGCTAAATATATACATTGGAAGAGAGAGAAGGACCAGAGGGACATGATAGAGGTCTTCAGGTACATGAAGGGGTAAATAGGGAGGAGCAGTCAGGGTGCTCCGAAGGAAGGGGGGCAACTAGAGGACATGTGTGGAAGCTGGAGTGGGGAGATTCAGGAGAAAGGAGGAGGTGCTACTTCAATGAGAGGGTGGTGGAGCCATGGAATGTGCTGCCCAGGGGCTGGTGGAGGCAGAAACAGTGGAGAGGGTTCAAGAGAGGGATGGGACAGGTACAGGGAAGTGTTCTGGAAGCAAAAACAGCGCAACAAGAATATCCAGGACTGGGAAGGGAAAGCCAGCGAGAGAGAGGGGCAGCAGGTCCAGCTCCCAGGGTGGGAGGGCTGACCAAACAAACGAACAGCGAAAGACCACTAGGCCTATTCTGTTGGCACTTTAGTATGTTAGTAAGGCAGTACAGAATTCACTTTCATCATCTCTTTCAGACTCAGTATTCTCAGTATTTACAGTGTTTGTAGGATTGGAGACATTACTGTCAGAAGCAACAGGCTGGGAAGTAGGCGTTTGCTGATTTTGTGGCTTTCCTTAGTAGCAGACCTGGTTACAGGGCACTGAGGGCGTAACTCTCTTGGACTTTATTGACTACTATTTGGCCGATAAGTAAAGGTGATTTCTGTGAATGCTTTTGACAGCATGGGGTCCCCTTCTGAATGCACTTCATACACAGGCAAATCATTCAGCTTACTAACTACAATATATGGGCTGTGACTCCAGCGTCGGCTAGTTTGTGTTTATCTGAAGTCCAAAGTTTCTCATTAGTACCCTGTCACCTGGTTGGAGCTCTTGGGACTCAACACGCTGCCATGGTATTTGCAAGATGATTAGCATGGTGTAATTGAGCTTTTAGCTTTTGACATACTGCAGGTAGTTTTCTGATTGAACACCACTTAGAGACACCAAAACATACATCAACCAGAAGTGAGCTTCTCTGCCAAACATAAGGTGGTATGGTGAAAAACAGTAGTATCGTTCTTTATAGCAATTATAGGCATGTACAAGTCGCTTATCTGTTGGCTCCATCGAGGCTTGTCTTTAGGATGCAGGGTGGCAAGCATATGAGCAAAGTTGATTAAACTTTTCTGGTTGAGTATCCCTTGTGGATGACAGGGGTTGTTCTGGATTTTCTTACACCATAGGGACAACAGTTCTTTAATAGGTCTGCTTTTGAAATCCGGCCTTGATCCGAATGGATGCGCTGGGGCACGTAATGTATGAAAAACTTTGAAGCGAGAACTTTGGTTACAGTTGAGGCCTTTTGGTCTTTGGTTGGATAGGCCTGTGCATATCACGTGAAGTGATCCTAACTACTAAACACATTAGCAATGTCTTTTGATTCTGGTTCCAAACTAAGAAAATCGATGTAGACAAATTCCATCGGTGCAGTTGTAGTAATATTGACCAGAGGGCAGCTCTTTGTAGTTGAGCTTTGCACTGAAGACACTAACTGCGGTTTTAATATTTACTAGATTCAAGCCCCATCTTAGGCCAGTAGAAGCATGAACAGGCGAGATCCAGAGTTCTTTCGCTACCTAGATGTCCCATTTGGTCGTGAAGGCTCTTACTACAACATTTTGAACTTAGATGGCAATGCTAGCTGTCTCCTCACAACTTCACTTTGGTTGTTAGTAAGCTCTGTACAATAGCTGCTCTTGAAGCCTGAGTTTAGGTCCTTCTCGAAGAAGTAAAGTAGTTTTGATGACACTGGACCGCATTTTGGAGACATCTTACCCCTTTCTTAAGCGTCAACTAGTGGTCTGATCATTGGATCATACTAATGTGCTTTTGGATGTCAGCTGTGGTAAAGAACTTAAGTCTAAAACTGCAAAATTACAGTAGGCAACTGGTATACAAGTCTCTGGAGGTCCCAAGCAATCTGCCAGACAGTTTACAGCGTTGGAGGACAGGGTCTATTCACGTCGAACTTGTGGCATAGTGCTTTACAGATTGTTCAGGAACATGCACTCACTGCTGGTCAGAAGCAGGTCTTTGTGAGACAGCATCGGCATCAACATGATTTAAGCCTGGTTGGTACTCCATCCATAATCATATGTTGATAAAGCGGAAAGCCATCTGTGTCCGGTACATCTAACTTGGCTGTTGTATGTACATACATTTGTAACCCCTAGGTGGTGCTGTCCTAGGGCTACTACCCTGCCTGCGTGACTATGCTTGGGTTGAGGGAGCCTGAGCTTGTTGAGCAGGTGCCTCCAACCAAAGGAATGATTCTGGGGTAGCGTAACTGCTGTTGGTATAGCCCTCCAAGATGCTATAACCCCCACCAAAACCCTCTAGTGGCCTGAACAATATAGCAACAAAACATTCACATGTACCAGATGGCAGTAATGACTTGCACACCCTTGCACTTACCACCAGGGCTGGATCCTCTGCAGCTGCCCAGGAGACCCCTATAAAATAAGACCTGTAATGCAACAGTTCAATTACAGTACAATACCCTCACCAAAAAGTACACACTAATCAGGTTAAATGCATAAAACAACACAATCTGATTTATTCAAGGAATATGAATAGGGGTGGGGCATGGATCTAGCAGATGATTAACAGATCTGTTTCTTTCAGGCTGAATATCAAAGGCAATGAGTCCTTTGTATACAGTCACACAACCTTGGGTACCCAGTTGTTAAACACTGTTAAGCGCCAGTGGTTTAAGGCTCTGAGCTGCAAACTGGTGACATCCAGCAGACCAGACCTAGGTTTGAACCCACAGCTTCCACTTGCATACTGTGTGACCCTGAGCAAGTCCTTACTTCCTGGCGCTCCCCAGGTGGCACCTGTAAAAAAGCTTTCAACAGTGTGCTAATCCTGGTTAAATAACTAAAAAAAAAAAAAAAAAACAGGCTAGCGGGGCGTTGCCAGGGATAGGCTGGCATTGCAGCTGTTGTTGGGGCCCTTAGGAAGAAAACAATTACATGCACATCAACCCAGAATTTATAATCCGAGCCAGGTGGCTCAGTTCGTTATAATAAACCCAAATAAGTAAATCAGATGACACACAATGATTTCAGCTTTGTTGCAGGGAGCTACCCTGTTTAGTACTCAAGCTACCCAAACCAGGAGGCAGGACTGATGAGATGAAGACCTCTGGATGTTGTACTGGATTGCCAGGGAAGCAGGGCCTACACGACTCACCGTGGGTGGTCGTTACCTGATCGATGGTGTTGAGCAGGAGGCCGAATCCCGAATGGGTCTTTTGTCAGAAAAGTCACTGTGGTGGGGAACAGCAGTCTAGGCCGAGATGGCAGGGCCCAGGCGGAGTGAGCAGTTCGGATACAGTCCATGATGAATGCTGGAGCAGCTTCCAGCTACCATAACACACTTGGGGTGGGGAACCAAATGCAACCCATAAAGCACATTCAACACATTTATAAGCACACAATACTTAGACACAGTTTGGATAACAGTCCGGTTGCAATAAAGCAGGGTCTCTGTGCAAACCTTTCAATCCGTGACTCACTTTGGTACCTGGCAGGCCAGTCGCTTCTGGAGCAAGTCTTCAGTAGACATTCAGGCAATGATTAACATTTTGCTTCAGACTTCAAATCTCAACAAAGGAATCAGATTTAAGTCCAACTTTCACATTCACAGGCTTTCTTCTCACTGGAAGATGTGACAGGCAGGCCAGCACAGCCTTCCTGCCGATTCTCCAGTGCTCCTGCGGAACAGCTGCTCGATGGCTCGAGCTGTTCACTCTTCAAACTCCAGCTCACAACTAACTCTGCTGCAGGCAGTTCTGGGGATTTCCTCTGAGATCAAAAAGGTTCGGATGGCTGAGGGAACTGTTTGTCACAGCAAGGGCTCCCCTCCAGGTCCATTTAGGGCTAAACCTTAAAACTACAATGCCTACAGATTTCAGTCCCACAAGACCTCTGAGGACAGTCTCCATTTAGGTCCCTGAGAGGTTTGATTGATCCAGATCTGGCAGTCCAGAACCAAAATGGTGGCTCTGATGCAAAAGTCCAAGCTGTAAGAGAAGGCAGGTTAAACAAACTTCTATTGCCAGCCTGGTGGTGATGAAGGTTGAGGCACTGGATGCCACACTCGTGTCACGCTGGCGGCAGGGTTTGGGAGCGATCTTGGGCCACCGGGGTTGTCAAGGGAGAGAGGAGTTGAGCATCCGGAGGACAACTCTCCTCTCTGGGGTGGGATCCAGACTTGTCTGGCATTGCAGCAGCCCCGGTGGCCACGAGGCACTGCACATGCTAGGGCTGCATGTGGTGGGACAGAGCTGTGGCAGGCATCATTGAGCAGCCATTGCATCCGAGTTCTAGGGAGAAGGGTTCAATGGAGTAACAAGCAGGAAAAAAAACTCTGCCTGCGGGTGAGGTGTGGCAAACTCCAGAGGCCAGGGCCCACCGCCTAACGCTACTCTCGACTCTACCCTTTGGTGACTCACAGCCTCTCCATCGGGTCTGGGAGGCAGGGAGCCCTGATACCAATACAATTGTTGGGAAGTGGCAGTTCAGGTGGGTGGTCAGGGCTGCAGGCCTTGAGAGGGACCCTGAAAGATGTCCCAGTGGGTAGAGGCGAGAAAAGTTAAAAAACAAACAAACTTCTATACTGTTATTAATGTAACCCCCTACAAATGGGGGTTTACGAAAAAGTCTTCCTCAAGCTTGCTAAATGCTCACTGCCAGGCTGGTGTCCTGCTTTTTAGCAGCTTAAATGTGATTGCCAGAGAGTGCCTGTATAGCCTCTGTGTAGTGTCTCTTTAAGAGCTGCCTGGATTGCAGTCATAAGTAATCTGAGAGTGAGCTCTGTTGAAAGATGTAACTATTTGCTGAAAATCATTTAGAGTGATAATGATAATGTAGTTTGTCTAACCTGCCTTCTTTGCAGCAAGGACTGTTTTGTTTATCTCCACTGTCTTGGTCCTGGACTGCTGAATTGGACCAATCAGTACTGGTGGGACCTAAAATGGAGCCGGACTACTGGAGCTGTCTGGAGTCAAAATCTGTAGGAATTGTAGTTTTGGGCTTTTTGCCTTTGTGCACCTGAAGGGGAGCCTCTGTTGTGGCTGACAGGAGGATCAGCCAACCAGAACATTTTGGATCTTGGGAATTTCCCAGGCTGCTGCAGCTAGTTTCAGTTTTGAGCTGAGAAGTGAAGAAGTAACATGCTCAAGTGATTTTGAGCAGCAGTTCTGTGTAGTTTTGCATGGGAGAACTGTGAAAGGGCTACACTTTGGCCTGCCTGCTGTCCCTGGTAGGGAAAAAGAGTTTATTCAAACTGAATCCGAGTTGTGAGAACTATTTAAGCCACTGGACAGTGACAAGACCGAAGATTTGCTGAATGCGATCGGCCTGTCAGAATTTCAGCTGCTTTTGAATCCCGGTTTGTGCAGAGCTTTGCAATCAAGACCAGAAGCGGTTTGCCTGGTACAGTAGAATTTCCTTACATGTAAATGTGCTGTGTATTGAAATTGGGTGTGATTTGGTTCCCCACTGTGTGAACTGTGTTCTGCTTGCTGGAAGCTTTATTCAGCCTAATCGGACTGAATCCACGTTCATCTCCATTCATTTTATTTATTTATTTTTTATTTAGATGTTTATGTAACCCCCTGCAAATGGAGGTTCCCAAAAACTTCAGGAGCTTGCTTAGATATGCCCAAGCCTGAATAGTGTTTGGCGTTTAAGCCACTTATCAGTGAGTGTTTTAGAGCCTCTGGTACTGTCTCTTTAAGAGCTGTCTGCTTGCAGACATAATTAGTTATATGGGGGACTGTGTGTTTCTCTGTTTGAGTACCACTCGAACTGCTGCAATTCACTCCATTTTGCAGTCACTAGGAGTACAAAGGGAACCTATCTGAAAGATGTAACTGTTTGCCAGAAATAATTTAGAGTAATAATGAAAATACAGTTTGTCTAACCTGCTTTCTTTGCAGTCAGAACTGTGTCTGCTAGTTCCCATTCTAGTTTTGAACTGCTGAACTGGACCAATCAGTGTGGGGTAAGCTAGCTCTAAAATGGTGCCTTGGACGAATCAGAACTTGGACTCATAATCTGAGCCAGCCACAAGAGGATTGTATGGGCAGTGACTCTGGGAGATGTAGTTTAGACTTCAGTGCCTTTTTGGACCAACAGCAGCAGTCTATTGTGGTGACAGCCAATCCAGTCAAGAACTGGGAGGAACTCAAAGGAAGTGCCCGGTTTTGTCGGTTGGAGTTTCAGTTGAGCTTTGGCAGTGAAGAAGGAAGGAGCCCTGTGCTTTTCAGTGTGCAGTTTTAGTCAAAAACGTGTGTAAGGCCCAGAGTTCGGTCTGCAGCTTGTGTAACAGCTTGTTAGGACTGATTCCGTCCTGTGAAAGAATCAAAGGATCTCTGAAGAGTAGAAACCAGGCTCACCCTGTAGAAGACTGGAGGAATTGCTGAAAATTGCACTCCGGTCTGTCAGGAACTGAATCTGCTGTGTGTTCTCCGGGTATTGTGCAGTAATTGCGATCGGGATACAGATGCAGCCTGCCTGGTATAGTGCTTTCTTTTATATGGATGTGTGAAGAGGTTTGTGTACCTCAAGTGAGCCCTGCTGACATTGAAGGACCCTATCTTATTTGGAGGTCGTGAGTACTAATTCAGGGTGGCTCCCTGTTGGTGCCACATTAAATCCAAATGGAATTACTGTACTGCTGACTGTTTAATTCTCCTTTCTCTGTGTGAAAGGGCCCCTACCAGCTCCCACGGTTTGGACTAGCCACTAGGGCTTGGGTACCCAGGGACAGTAACTGATAGGGATAGCCTGTGCACAGAGCCATAGATAGATTATTAGAGTGATAAGCTAATTAACCTGATTTCCCCTGTCCTTGTTATATCCCCTAAATAAATCAGAGCTGCTTGTTTCAGCAAAGTTATACTGCCTGAGGTATTTGTCTATGTTAAAGTACTGTACTGTGATTGTTGCACTGTATCTCATTTCACAGGAGGTCCCAGTGCGGAACCAGACCTGGGGGTAAGTGTATACTGTGAAGGTAATTCTGATATATTGTGTGGGCCACTAGTGGGAAGAAGGGGGTTGCAGTGTCCCAGAGGGCTGTGACCAAGTTAGTTTAACTATTGCAAACCCTGACCTCTGGGTGGGGCACCGCCATTGGATCCAGGCCCCTCAACCTGTTAGTGGCAAATCAGGCAGGGGTAGTAGCCCTGGGATAGCGCCATCTAGGGGTTACATTTAACCAGGAGTAGCACACTAAGCTGAACACTTTTTACAGGTGCAACCTGGGAGCATAGGGAAGTTAAGTGACTTGCTCAGGGTCACACAGTATGCAAGTGGAAGCTGTGGATTCAAACCCAGGTCTGGTCTGCTGGATGTCACCAGATTTGCAGCTCAGAGCCTTAAACCACTGCGCTATACTGCCTCCCTGGGCCATGCCACTGGCCCTGACTACCCACTGCACAGAGAAAGCCACCGACGAGAGACCTGCCTGGGATCAGCCCCTGCTCCACGCTTGAACAGGAACGATGCCTCGATGAATCGTGTGGGCCCTGCTTCTCCTGGCACTCCAGATTAACCACCTGCTGTCTCGATTTTCGTCCAGCCTGCGTCCAGTCTTGGGTATCGTGAGCAATCATCAAGGAAGCTCCATGCAACAACAGCCTAATCTAAAAGTGTGTCATCTGATTGTCTTGTTTTCTTTTCACAAACTGAGCCCTCCGCTCCGGATTACAAATAGTGTGTGTTGTGCATGATGTTTTCTTCCATCACAGGGCCCCAACCAGCTGCAACATTCCTGGCTAGCCCACTATTCTCCATTTGGGTACCCAGAGTGAGTGACTGTTTATGGACCCTGAAGTGCATGCATAACTGTTTGATTGATAGAGGCTTTAAGCAAATTAACCTGATTATGCCCTCCTTGTTCAAGCTCCTAAAATAAATCAGATCTAACTCTTTTGCATTTACCCTGACTGTGGTTCCAGTTTGTGCAAGAGTACTGTACTGCTGTTATTTGCTGTGTATAATCTTGTTTTACAGGGGTCCCAGGGCTGGGCCAGAGGAAAGCCCTGGTGGTAAGTGCAAACAGTGTGGGTACTTGTGTGGTGTATCAGGGTATTGTGAAAGTGCTTGTGTATTGTTCCAGCCACTAGTAAGGAAAGGGGGGTTACAGTTGTCCCAGAGGGCTGTGCCCAGGTTAGCTTGACCACTACTAACCCTGACCTCCGGGTGGAGGCATTGTTTCAGAACTCAGGCCCCTTAACGTGCTACTAGCCAGGAGGCAGGGGTAGTAGCCCTTGGCATAGCGCGCCATCTAGGGGTTACATTTATAAGGCAGATAAACAGTAAATGAACACAGGTTCACGGTATGGAGGGATGGAAGGAAGATCCTGGGGATCGCTGGGAAGGCAAGATGGAGAAGGTGAGCTGGATGTCATTATCCACCTAGGTACTAATGACCTGGCAAATGAGGAGCCAAAGGAAGTTCAGGAAGAGTTTAGGAAATTGGGGAGGGTCTCAAGCAAGTAGCTACTTCTGTCACCTTCTCAAGTACTACCTCGAGAGAGGCATGGGAGGAAACATAGGGTGCATGCACCAGGAACTTTAACTCATGGTTGAAGAACTGGTGCTGTGAGGAAGGGTTTGGATTCATTGGTGACTGGGGACTCACCTGGAGGGATGGAGGCGTGTTCAAGCCTGGCGGCCTGCATCCATCCTGGAGAGGAATCCAAGCACTCAATGATAAGTTTAAATGCTATATTAACAAGCATTTAAACTAGTCAAGGGGTGGCAGGCCAGGAAGGAGGGTACCTAATTGCCCACCCCACAGCTAGCAGTGGAACTAGTGAACCAGAGAGTGGATCTCTACAAAGCAGTGTGCAAAAGATGGAGATAAGTGCCCAAGAGGTGGATAGCCAGAAAAGGGAAAAATTCAACAGAAGGACAGACAGCAAGGGGAACCAGGGATAAAGGACAACCAGGGAAGGGGCAGGAGAAGAACAGCTAAATAGTTCTAGGGAGGTCAAATCATGGAAAGCCATGTGTGCCAATTCCAGGAGCCTTAGCAACAAGATGGAGGATCTGAGGCTGTCATGGTGCAGTCAGACCTGGACCTTGCGGCCATCACAGAAACCTGGTGTAATGATAACCATGATTGGGAGATGGCCATGCCTGGTTACAACATATTCAGAAGAGACAGGGCAGGTAGGAAGGGAGGAGGAGTGGCACTGTATGTGAAAAATGACAGAAGGGCCACAGAGATCCAGGAGGAACAAAATGAGGGAGAGGTACTGTGGGTTAAGCGGAAAGAGGAAATGGGGCCAGCCATCTGCACAGGTGTGGTCTATAGACCACTAGCCCAGGAGGAAGAAACAGATAAGGAGCTGATGGTAGCCATCCAAAGGATGGCAGACAAAGGTGAGTAGTGCTGGTTGGAGAGCTCAATATTCCAGACGTGGACTGGAGCATCCCAGCAGCAGCATCAACTAGGAGCAGATTTATCATGGACTCCTTCAGGTGCCTTCCTCAAGCAACTAGTCATGGAACCAACTTGGCAGAAGGCAATACTGGACCGTGTGCTCACAAACAGGGACAGTGTGATGGGGTAACAGTGAGGGAGCACTGGGGACAGTGACCACCAGTCATTGTGGTCTGAAATCACAGAAGGAGCAGAACCAAACCACACATAAACACGTATCCTGGATTTTAGGGGACAGACTTTGGGAAAATGGGAGATGCTTGAAAGAGGCATTAAGGGAATGGGGCAGGACTCAGGGGTTGAGGAACAGTGGGCAGTATTTAAAATGGGATTACAAGAACAACAGAATTATGCATTAAGCAGGTTAGCAAGGGAAAAGGAAGAGGAGGCCATTATAGTTTTCCAAGAGGCAGCGGAGAAAGTGAAAGCCAAAAGATTGCATTCAGGCAATACAAAAGACACAGGCAGAAGGGGATAGGGAGAAGTACCAGGAGAAGCAAATGGGGCGGGAGGTCAGTAAGGGAAGCCAAAGCTCAGACAGAAGAGCACATTGCAAAATCAGTGGGTAGAGGACAAAACCTTTACAGAATACATTAGTGAAAAAGAAAGGCAAAGGGATGGATAGTGAGACTGAAGGGAGAGTGGGGGCTGCGTGGAGGATGACAACAATAAAGCTGACATATTGAACAGGTATTTCTGCTCAGTCTTTACTGAGGAAGAGGAGGGTAATGGGTCTGAAGGAGTACAAGGGTGGGAATGGTGCAGAAATGGACACAAGTCCCTTTACGAGAAAGGTCCTGAAGGAACTGGAAGTAATAAGAGTTGATAAAGCAATGGGGCCAGATGGGGTGCACCCACGGTCCTTAAAAGAGCTAAGAGAGGTGGTAGTTGAACCTCTGGCAATCCTGTTTAGCCGATCACTGGAAACGGAGGTACCCAAAGACTGGAGGACAGCAGATGTAGTCCCTTATACAAAAGTGGGAACAAAGAGGAAGTGGGGAACTACAGACCAGTCAGCCTCACCTCGGTAGTGGGGAAGATCATGGAAGTACTACTGAAGGAGAGATTGGTGGAACATCTGGTTGTCAATGGTCTACAGGACCAAGGCAGCATGGTTTCACCAGGAGGAGGTCATGTCAGACCAACCTCATTGAATTTTTGACTGGGTGACTAGGGAGGTGGATCAGGGAGGGCAGTGGACATGGCCTATCTGGACTTCAGCAAGGCCTTTGACACTGTGCCACATAGAAGACTATTACTCAAACTGGGGAATATGGGTGTGGGCAGGACAGTAGTGCAGTGGGTAGGTAACTGGCTGGGCGGCAGGACACAGAAGGTGGTGGTAAATGGCTGTCACTCCACAGAGGGAAGAGTGACCAGTGGGGTACCACAGGGATCAGTGCTGGGACCAGTCTATTCAATATCTTCATCAGTGACATTGTGCAGGACCTAGAAAGCAGAATTTCCCTGTTTGCTGATGACACAAAGCTCTGTAACAGAGTAGACACACCAGAGGGTGTAGACAGAATGAGAAGGGCCTGCAGAAACTTGAAGAATGGTCAGGGGTTTGGCAGTTGAAATTCAATGCAAAGAAGTGCAAGGTAATGCATATGGGCACAAAACCCTGGCACAATGTATCAGTTGGGGGGTGAGAATATAGCATGCACCAAGCAGGAAAGGGATCTTGGGGTTATCATCTCTAATGACCTCAAGGTAGGAAACAGTGTGACAAGGCAGCGGATAAAGCAAATAGGATGCTGGGATGCATAGGCAGGGGCATCACCAGCAGGAAAAGGAGGTCATAATTCCACTATTCAAGACACTAGTGAGGCACACCTGAGTACAGTGTATGGTTCTGGAGACCTTACTTACGTAAGGACATAGACAGGGTAGAGAAGGTTCAGAGGAGGGCAACAAAGATGGTACATGGATTGCATCAAAATCCTATGAGGGCAGGTTGAAGGAATTGAATATGTACTCCCTGGAGGATAGGAGGAGAGAGGGATATGATAGAGACATACAAGTATCCTACAGGGAGGAACAGGGTGCGGAATACACTATTTTAAGCGAAAAAGATGTTCCAGGACTAGAGGGCATGGGATGAAGTTGACGGAGGGCGATTCAGAGGAAATGTGAGGAAGAATTTCTTCACAGAGCGGGTGGTGGACAAGTGAAACACCTGCCAGAGGAAGTGGTGAGAGCTGAAACAATCACAGGATTTAAGAATGCATGGATAGACATAAAGGAATTCCAGAGGTCAGAGTTAAGGGGCAACATACTTATAGGAAAACGTAAAGTAAACTTACAAGCTCAAATGGGCAGACTGGGTGGGCCATAGGCCCTTATCTGCTGACAGTGTCTATGTATCTATGTATCCTAACAGGGCACCCGGCTAGCATATAGCGACTGCAGAGATGGAGCAGAAATACCACTAGCTTGGCCGGTCATGAGCCCTAAACTACTCGGACCCAGCCCAGACTAATTTCTAACACAGCATAATGGCCTCTTAAGAGACAGGCACAGAGGCTTTCTATGGGCCGCTCATGCAACACATACAGCTACTGCAGACACAGGACACCATCCTGACAGTGGGTATTAGGCAGCCCAGGAAGACATCTTAGTAAACGCCAATTTGAGGGGTTACACTTGCATGTTTCTTTTGGAAATTGCTTATCCATTTAGAATTGGGTCAGTCAGCAGTGGCTTTGGAAGATTCAACCCAGCTTCACATGGTTGGGGGTACAGAAGAAAAAGCAATAGGGCCCATTAATCAAAACATCTAAACTTGGTGGTGGTGTCCCCAGGAGGAGCAGAAACAAATTAACTTGTTCAGTTCTTTGATCATGGTGCCATCAAGGGGATGGGGCAGCATGGACAAACTATGTACATTCAGCAGGATGGATACAAAAAAGTACATTATAAAAATTTCATATGCACTAATGGTTATTTTACATTTATTGGTGGGGAGGTGGGCCCACAAAATATTTTGCAAGGGGCCCGCACAGTTGTTGGCACAGTCCTGGGACTGAGCAACCCAAATGCCGATGTTGAAAGGACTGAGCCTGTGCCTGCCCCTCCCAGAAAGTCTGGAAGAGTCACTAAGTCTGTGGTATGCCTTAGCTATGATTCCCCAGGAAGACCTGTAGATCTTCCCATGAATGTAGTTCATAAAGGGTGTATATTTCTGAAAATTCTCTTCCAAAATAGGCTACACTGCAACCTCTAAGTTGATAATAAAGCCTCCAGTCAGTATTCCAGTGACATCTCCCCATGCAGCCCAAGATTAACTGATAGGGTCAGCCCCCAACCATGTGTGTTGGTGTGCAGGAGGTAATACAGACAAGGGTGATACAGACCATGTGTTTAGCTACTTGAACTAGTTTCTGTGAAAAAGTAGTATGTTCCTGTACAGTATTCATTGCAAAAAGTAATATGTACTGTATAGTAATACTGTTATCTATAGCTAGCTTACTTACTACTGATGCATCAGATGTTAACCATTTTGTTATATAACTGTGGTGGTTTATGGCTTGCAGCCTGTAAATATATGTATATATTTATGTATAGTGTTGTTTATATAAAATTGTTTTTAATGTATAGACTTGAAATTGACGCAAGTTTTTCCAGGCAGGGAAGAGTGTAACCCCTCCCCCCACAAATTTGGGGTTTACCTTAATGTCTTCCTGGGCTCCTCCATGCCCACTGCCAGGCTGATGTCCTGTAGATGTAATAGATCCCTGGATATCTGTTTGTTCTGTTCATTTGCATGAGAGTGCCATTCTGTGCCTCCGTGCCTGTCCCTTTAAGAGTCTAGCCAATATGTGTATAGTGAATAGTCTGAGCTGGGTTTGAGTGATTTAAGGCTTGCGACTGGCCAGACACCGCTCTGATTTGCTCCACTCTGCAGTCAGTAGTATTGCAGAGGGAGCCTATATGGGAACTACTTATTGCTGTTTACATGCTGTTGTATTTGAAATAGAAGTTTAACCTGCTTACCTTGCAGCTTGCCTGTTGGAATGGGAGTCACCATGTTAGGTCCGGGACTTCCAGTAAGTGGACCAATAGGACTCAAGGGGACCTAAAATGGATCCTGGCTCAAGTGTCTCGTGGGAAGGAAAACTGTAGTTTTAAGCTGGTGCCAAACTGACTGAAGGGAGGGTCCCAACTGTGGCTGACAGCTTCCCAGCCAACCCAAATCCTGGAACTGAATGGAAATGTCCAAAACTGCAAGAGACAGTGGATCAGTTAGAGTTGGACTTGAAGTGTGAACAGCTCAAGCTTTCGAGCAGCTGCTTGCTGAGCGGAGATTAGGGGGAATCGGCAGGAAGAGCCTAACTTGCCTCCATGCCACATTTCTCCTGCCTTGACTGCTTGGTCACAGAAGTTGGACTTGTTCTGATTTAAGCCTGGAACTGTTGGAATGAAGCAAGACATTTACAAGCACCGCTACATTTTGGACTGAAGAATTGCTCCTGTGAAGCGATCGCCTAACTAGGTTTGCTCAGTGCATCCACTGCAATTGCAACCAGCCTGTATCCGAACTGTAGAACATTACTACTGTTTGATTCAAATGTGATGAATATTTCTCATAGGTTGAGACCTGCTTGTCCATGACCCAACTTGTTACACTAGCTGGAGGCTTCACTAGCAAACAAAATGAACTTTGCCAATGTGCTTATCACATCTGGGCCTTTGCCATTCTGATTGCCCTGCACCAGAGATTTCACAAGAGACTGGCTTCGGAATCTAGCCTCTGCACAAGAACAACTTCGCTGGTTGCAGCCACCTGGAGGAAAGGCTGTAAAGAAGATGTGTGTCGTGTCGGCCCTGTTTCCCCAGGCTCATCAGTGAACACCACAAGGTCTCCATATCACCTGCAATTCCACTGCAATTTGGTAGCGTGAGTACAATCAGGGTAGCTCCTGCAATGGGTCATTTAATCATCTATGGTCAGTGGCAGCTCCAGCTTCTGTTGGTTACCAGGCCACTGGGCAGGCACTACATGTTGGCAGCCAGGGCACCTATAGAAACCTATTCATGCACATCTGCCTCGTGGGGTATTTGAACAAATGATGAATGTTATGTTTCCAAGCTAGTAGAAGCAGAGCCATTCCCCACACTGAGCCAGAAGAAGCAGGCACCCCCCACCCCGTGCCAGGAGAAACATGGTGATTCCCCGAGCCAGAAGAAGCAGGTCCATCCCCACCTTTCCAGACATCCACCTCCCACAATTGGTCCCCCATGAATTGCCGTGAGGGACAGGAGATAGAGGGCTGTGCGTTGTCTTCCTCAAGTCCCTCCCTCCACCCAGAACTGAGACATTTTCAAATAAATGATAAATATCTTCAATAAAAAAAAAAAAGCCACCTCAACAAAATGGCACCAGCAGTCAGGACTCCGTTTCTAATTCTGCAGGCAGCTTCTCTCTATGGCTGCTGTTGCCGCTGCTGGACCTTTACTTGAGAGGGTTGGCTCTGTGCTACTGCTGCAGCTGCTCACTAGGCAGGGTGGCTAGCTGCTGCTGCTGCTCTCTCTGTTACTGGCCCTGCTCTAGTCTCTTATGAAAAGGCAGACAAACAGCTCTTTTAAGGTCGGCTGTACTGCTGGGTCTGGGGGTCTGTCTGTGCTACAAGCAATATGGTTCCAGCTTTGGCGGGTGGGGCGGCTCCCAATTCAGGCAACAGGTGAGGCGGCATCTGAGTTTTACCATACTACTTTTGACTAAAGCAGTCCTTAGACTCTCAGCAGCACCGCTGCAATCCTACGATGGCAACCCTGAGCAGCACTGACTCTGCTCGCTCTCAGTTGGCTACTACTGTGGTGCCAGTGTCCAAGAACACTGGAGGGCAGGAGGGATTATGATGTGCATGGACCTGGGGACCAGCAGAATAACTGGCTTTTGTGGCGAGGTGACAAAATGCAGCTGGAATCTTGGCGCAGTGCAGCCAATTGGCTGTGTTGGTGCACTGATGTCAGGCTGAGTGCATCTGTGACAGCTGCAGAAGTCTGACTCAACCACAGAATCTAAACTCAAAGTGCCACACGTCCATGTGGAGTTTGGGATGGGAGTCAATGGTCAGTCTTGCGGGTAGTGTTGCAGGGAGATGCTCAGAATCGGGACATGATTCGGGACCCGGTGCAGCTGGCAGCAACATTTGAGCTCTCAATGAGCTGCAACATGCAGTATGGACACAGAGAGGCAGAGCACCGGGGCATGAACCATGGCAGAATTTTGACTGGGGCCGTGCCCTGGTGTGCCCTTTTGAAGCGCCACCTGTGTCTATGGTACCATCTGATTTCTTTAACTGTCTGAGTTTCAAAAGACTGATCCAACTGGCTCAGATTACAAATAATCACCTTGTTGTTGTGCACGCTACTGCCTTTTTTTTATCAAGGCCCCAACATTAGCTGCAATGCCAGCCACCCCGGCAACACCTCTGACTAGCCAGCTTTCCATCCTGGGTACCCAGTGCTGTATAACTGTACAGTTGGGACTTAAAGTGCTTGCCAGAAACCTGAATCAAATCAGAATACCAATCATTTAACTAGATTCATGCCTCTCACTTGTTTACATCCCTGAATAAATCTGATTTCCTGTTTCACGTTTAACCTGGCTACTGTGCATACTGTTATTTGGGCTACAGTGCTGAAAGTGTACAGTTGTCTTGTAACCTTATTTCAGAGGGGGTCTCCACGGATATTGCTGAAGGTCCAACCTTGGTGGTAAGTGTGAAGGGTGTATGCATATTATTAGAAACATAGAAACATAGAATTTGACAGCAGATAAGGACCCTTGGCCCACCTAGTCTGCCCATTTTCCTACCTAACAGATAAGCTGCAGATCCTGGTTAACCAACAGCTTACTTCCTCCAACCCCTACTAGGACTGCCTTGTCTGTCCCATGCATTCTTGAATTCCTCCACTGTTCTTGACTCCACGACCTCCTCAGGGAGGCTGTTCCATGCATCCACAACCCTCTCTGTGAAAAATACTTTTCACATTACCTCTGAGCCGTCCCCCTCTATCTTCAAATTGTGTCCCTTGTTCTTGCACATCTCTTTTCTGAAAGATGCTACCCTCTTGGACTTTGTTGATTCCTTGAGGTACTTGAAGTTACTATCATGTCCCTCTCCCTTCTTTCCTCAAGGGTGTACATATTAAGCTCATAAGTCTTTCTTCGTATGTCTTCTGGTGCAGACCGTGCACCATTTTTGTTGCCCTCTTCTGGACAGCCTCCACCCTGTCTATGTCTTTCAGAGATGGGGTCTCAGAACTGCACACAGTACTCCAGATGGGGTCTCACCAACTGTCTGTACAGAGGGATAACAACTTCCTGTTTTCTACTATTGATGCCTCTTCCTATGCATCCCAGTATCCCCCAGCCTTCCTTACTGCCTTCTCACATTGCTTGCCCACCTTTAAGTCATCTGATATAATTACCCCAGGTCCCTTTTCATTTTACTGTTGTCAGTATCTCACCTCCCATTGTATGCTTCCCTGGTTTTTGTTTCCATGTGCATTACCTTGCACTCTTTGCATTGAATCTGAGCTGCCATACATTTGACCATTCCTCCAACCTTGACAAATCCTTCTCATCCTTTCCACTCCATCTTGTGTATCAACCCTGTTGCAGATCTTTGTGTCGTCTGCAAAGAGACATACTTTTCCTTCCAGTTCCTCTGCAATGTCACTTATAAAGACATTAAAAGACCGGTCCCAGTACTGAACCCTGCAGTACCGCTAGTAACCCTCCTTTCTTCACTGTGTACTCCATTTACTACTACCTTTACGTCCTGTTGTCTAGCCAATTTTTTTCGGCTACCACCTTGGGACCCACTCCAAGGCTGGCTAACTTGTGTATTAATCTTTGTATGGGACTGTATCAAATGCCTTGCTAAAATCTAGGTAGGCCATGTCCACAGCCCCTCCCTGGTCTACTACTTTCACCCAGTCAAAGAAATCTATTAGATTCGTCTGACACGACTTCCCATCGTGAATCCATGCTGCCTTGGGTCCGTGCCCCACTGGCCTCTAGGTACTCAACAATTCTTTCCTTCAGAAGTGATTCCATCATTTTCCCGACCATTGAGGTCAAACTAACTGGTCTGTAGTTTCCTGCATTTGTCCTGCTCCACTTTGTGAAGAGGAATCACATCTGCCCTCCTCCAGTCCTCGGGTACCACCCATCCTCCCATGATTTGTTAAAGAGAGTAGTCAGCGGTGTCACTAGTTCTACCCTTAGTTCTTTTAGAATTCTTGGGTGAATCCCATCAGGCCCTATTGCTTTGTCCACCTTCAATTTTATTAGTTCTTTCAGAACCCTTTCTTCTGTAAATGGACTGGTATCACCCCATCTTTAGAGTGTTTCTCTTGTTTGGTTTAGGTACCTCCCCTCCTCTTCCTTTGTGAATACTGAGCAGAAATATTCGTTCAGTATCCCTGCTTTTCGCTGTCACCCACTACCCACATTCCCTCCCTTTATTAAGCCTCAGTATCCTCCTTTGGTCTTTCTTCACTCCCTAATGTACCTATAAAGGTCTTATCCCCTTCTTAACCGAATTGGCTATCCTTTCCTCAGTTTGGGCCTTTGCTATTCTGACTGCCTTCCCAGTTTCTTTTCTGCTTTAACTGATAAAGTTCTCTGTCCTGCTCCTTCTGTGTTTTCTTATATTTCCTGAATGCTATCCTTTTCTCCTTAACCTTCCCTGCCACCTCTTTTGAGAACCATAGCGTTTTTTCCTTCGTTGTGTTTTATTGATTTGCTTTACACAAAGGCTTGTTGCCTCTGTGATGGCTGTTTTGATTACTCCCATTGTTCCTCCACTCCTCCTTCTTGCCTGTTTGCTATACTTTTCTGAGGCACTCTCTCATTTCCCCAAAGTTAGCCCTCCTAAAGTCCAATACTCTTGCTTTTGTATGGCTTGATTGTATGGCTGCGTTTATAAGTGAACCACACTGCTTGGTGGTCGCTTGTTCCCAGATGGCTACCCACTTCTAAATCTGAGATTATTTCTCCATCCCCATTTGAGAGAACCAGGTCTAAGATTTCTCCCTCCGAGTGGGTTCCAATACTAGCTGTCAGAGGCATGCCCCTGTAGGCCATCAAGAATGGCCCTGCTCTTGGATTGCCTGCAGCAAAGGTGCTTCATTTAACATCTGGCATATTCAGGTCCCCATCAACAATATCTCCCTTTTTCTGCCATTCTAAGGAAGCCTTCTATCATTTCCTTGTCCATTCCCTCCCCTGAGATGGGGGTCTGTATACAACCCCCATGCGGATTGTGGTGCCATTTCCTGTCTCAGGGTGACCCAGAGTGCCTCATCTGCTCCCTGTTTACTCTTTAGTTCTGTTGCTTTGATCCCTTCCTTTACATAGAGAGCTACTCCTCCTCCTCTTTTACCCTCCCTGTCCCTCCTGTAGATTGTGTATCCTGGTATGTTGACATCCCAGTCACGATTCTCTGTGTACCATGTTTCTGTGACTGCCACAATATCCAGGCAACCCTCTTCCATCAAGGCCACTAGTTCAGGGAGCTTGTTATACAGACTACGGGCATTGGTACTCATCACCCTCCACTTTTTGATAGCCTTACCCTTTTAGCCCCATTCCTGCCCTTACTGCCTTTGCCTTTTTACATTTACCTCTGTTCTGCTCCTAATAACTTCTCTACCTTGGTGTTTACCTCACTAATTACCATGTTTTTGTGGCGGGCTGGGATTTCCTGCTCCTTTCAGTGCCTCCCCTTGGCTGGTTTAAATGCTTGCCAATGAAGCATTTAAACCTCTCACACCTAGGATCCTGGTCCCCCGGACAGATGCAGACCATCGTGCCAGTATAGGTCTGCATCCCTCAAGTGGCTCCCAGTCCCCAGTGAAGCCAAACCTGAGCTCCACACCAGTTTTTAACCAGTCATTGAATTCCCTGGTGAGGAGTGCCCTAGCATCACCCTTGCCATAGACAGGCAGCACCTCCGAGAAGGTTACCGTATGCGCTACTTGTCTAAGGCCCCTCCCCAACTCTACAAACTCCTCTTGCACTGCTCTGATCCCATTCCTAGCCAGGTCATTTTCCCTAGGTGGACAATGACATCCAGCTCCCTCCCTTGTGCAGCTCCTCCCACGATCCTGAGGATTCTTTCTGTCCCTCAAGCCGTGGCGCCAGGAAGGCACCTCCCTCTCCCTTCCTCCCCATTTCTACCCCCTAATGATTGAGTCCCCACCAGGAGTTGTTTCCTTCCCTGTGGGTCCCATGCCACCCTCCTGTGGGTCTTCTTTGTGAAGGTTCCAGCATCACCCTTGGTCTCACTGCAGGTGCCTCCATGAGGAACCACTATCCACCAGATGAGTGAATGAATGTGGAGAGGTACAGCTGGAGGGATGCAACTCTGTTCCACCACCCTCTGCCTCTCTGGGCCCACCCTGGTCCAGCCTCTCCTCTTTCTTGGCAACCTCTGAGGTAGTGGCATTGGCCCTGGTGGTCCCTGGATGGGGAGGAGGTTTCACAGAATCCTAGCCAGGTCAGCCTGGAGGCAGGCAACCTCCTCTCTCCAGACCAGAGAGGTGCCTGCAATTAGGGCAGCATCGCAGCCTCCAGAATGTCTCCCAGACACTGCCGCCTCACAGCCATTGCACTGCACCACTCCTATCATGTCTTATTTTGTGTCCCTCTCCTGTTTCTCTGTATGCTTACTCTCTCCTCTTACAGCTCTCACCCTTCCTGTTCTGGGAAGGCAACTTCCTATCTTCTTCAGTAGCCTCCTTCTTCCTTGCACAATGTCAGACCACCAGCAGCTGGGGAGAGTGAGCTACTTTATTCCTTTAGGGTTGACAAACCAATGTTTCTCTATGATCCTTCCCTTCCTACTGCCAAACAGGAAGTTCCTATTGACAGTCAAATCCAGTGGGTATAAAAGTAGAACTGGCTTTGGGTGGGATGTAGGAGCAATTAGTAAGAAAAAGGCTAGCAACAGGAAGTTGTAATTTGAGTCACCTGCTTTTATAGTGTCTAGCCACACCCCCAGTTAAGCTCTCTTTCCTCCTACTGGTTTAGCAAAGTCAGCTGATACAGTACCCTTCCAGCACAGAACCACACTGTTTCTTTCTTTTCTTTCTTTCTTTAACCCTAAATAAGACCCTTCTACTTCTATTAAAGTATTTGTCTACTTAATCTCAACAGACACTGACTCCTGCTGAGATATAAGTTTTAAATTAAGAAAATGTAGCTTTTTTTTAGTTAGCTGCTTTCTGCTCTACAAGCAAGGCTAGCAACAGCTACTGTACTGCTACTTACTGACTGTGTGTTACAGTAGATACTGCTAAAGGTTCAAAGCCACTAGGAGGGTTAGTGGGTGGGTATAGCTTCCCAGAGGGCTATAACAGGTTAGACAGACACTCCATTACTTGTTACTCTGGGTGGAGATATCTAAATACTGAATCCAGGCCCCTCAACCTGTGCGTAGAAATACTGCCTGGGGTAGTAACCTTAGGGATAGCACCACCTAGGGTTACTTGGAGAATTAGCAATTTAGAGTATTTAGTACACTGTAGTATATAATCTAATCTCACATGATCCAAATCGCTGCCAATCCCCACCTTTTCTGTAAGCTCTGTAAGACTCTCTCCAAACGTGTAACATAAGCAGACAGACATTCCTCTTTCCACTGTTTGGTGGCTTTTTCCACATTAGAGCTTCCCCAGATTCAATACTACCAAAAACACCCTTCTAGTGCAGACAAATACTTTTGAGCTGAAGCATCAGGGTTTGTGGACCTCAAAAACCTAATTGCTTCTAATGCAAGATCCTTAGACTTTCCATGATCGTTTCTGTTTTTCTGTTCCCGCACACTGCCACTCTGGAACCAGGGGGATGCATAGTCCATCAAGTCTCTCGATTATCTTCCCCTGGGGTGTGGGAAGTGCCTAAAACACTCGCAGCCTGTAGTAAGAGTCGTGACTAACTGCGGGCACAGGTGTGGAGTGTTGGCACTGGTGTGAGCACAGGGCGGGTGTACGGAGAGGTACCAGAACTGTATAGGTGTCAGGAAGGAGCACCCCAGGTGGCAGGAATAACTTTTGAAGTTCTCGAGGTTTGGCCTCATCCAGTAATAATTGGCAAGCTTCTCCTCAAAAGTCTCAGATAAGGGTGGGGGCTAGATCATGTCCCAAATAAGCAGGCAGGAAATATTCTCTATGGATATCGAATATTGATAGGCTCCATCAACCAATCAGAACTCTGGTTTTCGTTTGCCACTGTGTGGACTTTCTGGGATTACTTCAGTCTGCTCCCCGGGTTCTGTGCAGTCAGCAGGGCCGCAGTAATGGGGGAAGTGGGGAAGTTGTCCGGGCCCCGAGCTCAGGAGGGCCCACCTGAGGAGCTGGCATTACCCTTGGCATTAGCTGGTTTGGGAAAAATTGCTTGATTGACTTGCCCTGGAACCCAAAATTATAGCTGTAGCCCCGCAGTCAGATATTCTGTGAGAGTGGATGGTGGACTCCAGGGGCTTACTCAGGCCCTATTTGAGGATTGCTGTTGCCAGAACTGGATCGAGAAGGAAAAGAGAGAAAAGAGACTGAGCTGTGATTCTGATTCCCCAGGTGCTTGTTGCAGGACTGAACTGTGAAGGGAAAGAAGGAAAGAGACTGAACAGTGAATCTGTTTTCCCAGGTAATGAGAAGTTGCTTTGCTAATGCAGGGAGAAAACTAAATGCTGCAGAAACCCTGCACTGGGAAGCTGAAATAGCTGAGAGGACTGTGCAGATTTTCAGAGTGTGACAGTAATTGCTGAGAGGTCATTTGCTTGTGTGGGACTGTAATTGAAATCCTGAAGAGGCAGAGCATCTCTGGTCATCGAGGTGCTAGCGGGTGCTGTGAGTATCCTGGGGAACTGGTGAAAGTGGCTGAGAGCTGAGGCCTAGCTGCAGCCGAAGAAAAGGTTGTGGACACTTAAAGCTACCAACTTTCCGAGGTGTAAAACTAGGACAGTCCATCCAGACCATGACCCCCCATCGTGTCACTCCCACAGGTACCACCACAGGCAGTGCTGCACACATTAAATTTTGCTGCTTGCTCTGAGCACACCACCCCAAAGTAACACCAGCATCAAACATTCAGACTAAACCATACATCATTCTGCTGCAGCAAGTACCAAATCATGATGTATAAAAAGTTAATTAGGGACAAACCTGCATTAAATTGTGATTGGACATTCAAGCTGCATGTACAGTATTGCTCCTCTTGACAGTCCCATCAACCTGTTTACACTCACCTCATTTGCTGAGCAAACTTCACTTCAGTGACTCCCACCACCACACCAGATTGTTTTCACACACTTCCCTACAGCTGATCAGGTTCAGTTACCTTGCTTCAAAGCTGTTGATCTCTTCCCTGTCTGGAGTCCTCTCAGCTACTGGCGGACAGACATCCACATGTGCTCGTTTGCAGTACTATCCAGTCTAATCAACAGGAAGGAACATGCTTTATTGTGCCCCCACTGACGTGCTTGGGTACAACACGGGCGCAGGGATTGAAGCTGCAAACTGCTGTCCAGCGCCGAATAGCACCACAGTGGTGCTGAAATAACTGTCACTCACTGATTAGCAGCCAGCAAAAAAAAAAGGACAAAACTGGGACTGGTAAGCAAAAACCAGGACAAAAGTGACAATTACGAAACTTGTGGGGATACTGGGACATGCTGCCTAAAATAGGGACTGTCCTGGGAAAATAGGGACTGTTGGTAGCTTTATGGGCACTGCTTAACTGGAAGTGTGAACTGGTGTGCAGGGGCTGTTGTTTTGCCCCCCATTGGACTGCACCTGCGCTTATTGGAATAGAGGCTAGCACCACTCAAATTGGCACTGGACTTTATTGGAATGACTGCCTGAAAACCTTTTTGCTGAGGACTCAGTGCAGGGACTGCAGGAGGTCCCCACCATTTGGGAGTCCTCACCCAGAGCCAGGGAGGGATTTGCTAACCCTCCCAAGTGGGACTCACTGTTTCAGGGGTCACCAGCGCTTGCTGGGGTGCTAGGCACCTGCTACCCATCAGGGGAGCCAGGCTGTGGAGCCACTCCTGGGTCTGGGCCTTGTGGGCTGCTGTTGTCCTGCCACAGTGCTCGCAACAGGCCAGAAGCGGCTGAAGGTGACACATGGCCAGAACTACAATCAAGGTGACCAGCTGCAAGATCCTCAAGCAAGTCAGAGGGATCTTGGCCAGCCTGTTTCTGCCTTGCTGCACTAAACCAAGGAGCTCTATTTTCCCTGGTGCTGAGATAGACAAACTGTGAGTACCCAGGACCCGGCTACTGGGAGGGAAAGGGGAATTAGTCGGTTTTCATTTTAAGTCTTCTAAAATATTTCAGGGCCCTAACAGCCAGCCAACACATGGCAACCGATCAGGCCTGCACCTAGTGGGTACTCTTAGAGACAGTTTGGGGACATTGGTACCAGTGGGGAGGGCTTGGCCTAGGGCCCACCTGTTTGTCATTGTTGCCTTCCAATAACCTTTTCCTTCCTTCACAGCTACCATATGTCCCGTATCCATTTCCTAGTCCTTATCCCTGAATAAAGCTGCAAATTTGTTTGTTGAAACTGCTGTGTCAGGAAATTCATTGCATGTGTTTACTGCTGAGATTTAGGTGGGACACGGTATTTGGGGACACAGTGTGCAGAGTGGTTGGTTGGGGAGGTGGATAGGTATATATCCCAGGGGCTGTATCAGCTTAATACCTGGCCCACTAATACTTTACTGGTGAAGGCACTGCACTATTATTAATATTACTGGGAATGACCCCCAGTTGTCACTGTAGCAGGACCCAGGCCCTTGCCCAGTATCAGACAGCCGGCAAGGGGTAACTCACTGGCATATGGTGCCAAGGCTACACACACACACGCATCTGTTTGTCTTTTAAATACATCTGGCTGCTCTTGCCATTCCCAACCCAACATTTCCCATTCCCCACCACTCCTGACGGTCCACAGTCGTCCCCACAGCTGATGTCAGTGGCAGGTTGCTGCCACAGATGATTCAGCTACTGCAGGTTCAGAACAGCACTGATACATAGATACATAGACAATGGTCCAGAAAACGGCCTGTCAGCCCATCCAGTCTGCCCACCGTATCTAACTGATCTGCACTGGTCCTAGTGGCCATTCATCACCTGTATTTCTTCCCCTCCCCATTTTCGAACTAATCCCATATGCTTGTCCCATCCCTGCTCGAATCTGTTCGTGGATTTGGCCTGTACCACTTCCTCTGGCAGCTTGTTCCACTTGCCACCACTCTTTCTGTGAAACGCTGCTTGTGAATGTCCCTTCAATCTCCCCTGCAAGTTTAAAATGAGTTCCCTTGTCCCTGTACTTGAGCTCAAGGTACAAAGCATCTTAGCATCCACCCTATTTATTCCATGCAGGTATGTTTCGCTCATGTCACCCTTCCCTCCTTTTTCCAAGGCTGTACATGTTCAAATTCTGCAGTCTCTCCTATCTTGCCCCTAGTCCTTGGACCATCTTGGTTGCTCCTGCGCTGTACTGCTTCCACCTTGTCGCAGTCTCCTCAGGTGTGGGCTCCAGCCATGCAGTATTTCCAGGTGTGGTAGCACCAATGGCCTCTTACAATGGGAGGATCACCTCTTGATTTCTACTGCTTATCCCACTCCCTATGAAACACACCATCCTGTTTCCTTGCCCACAGCTCTACTACAATGTGCTGTTGTTTATAGGTTCTCTGATATCATGACCCAGATTCACCAGGGTAGAGTTAGCCCGGTACTGACCTTTAAGAGATTTGAAGCCTTGAGGCTCCTTGCATTGCACTGTTCAAGCCTGTTGCAGGTGTGTGCTGAGGGTTCTAAGACTGCTGTTGGGACCTATAATATGGCCATCACTGCAGCTGTCAACTCCATTAAACTATATGTGTACATCTGGGAGTCTCCAGACAAGACTCCGCTTGGTTTACTGAGCAGCTCAGATGGTTGAATGCCAAAAGGTGGAGAATAGAATGCTCTTGGCTGAGACTGAGGATTGATGTAGGATAAGCTAACTCTGAGAGCTCATTATAAAGAGTATCAGGGACATTCACCCTTAGAAAGGCAGAGTCCCTATCACGGGTGATTGCTACAGGGAGGAACAGACCAGCTCAGCTCTTCCAGACTGTGGATAGGCTGTTGCATTCAACCTGCCTACAATCAAGGGAGCTTTGACACTCGAACATTGCAAGGAGTTTGACCAGTTCTTCCTTGATAGGGTACCTCTATTCACTCCACAGTCTCCCTCGAGTGGGCTGTCAGGGCCCAGCGTAGCCCAGTCTCTGACTAATGGAGGCCTTTGGTCAGTCTGGGAAGAGTTTCACCATTTGCCTACCAAGGAAATTCTCCAGGTGATCATAAAGCTGTGTCCCACCTCCTGTTGACTGGGTATTGGTCCTACTGGTTGTTATTGGACTGCCGGAGGTCTCTGGGTCCATTGATTGCTGAGATTGTCTGGTGTTCTCTTGGGAGGTGTGTTTCTGATGTCACTGAAAATTGCTGTTGTGAGATCCTCCTAAAGAAACCACCATCACTAAACCAGGACATCTTGGAAATTACAGGCCCATCTCGAACCTTCCCTTTTGGGAAGGTGATCGAGAGGGTGCCGGAGATTCACCTGGAGACTTTCTCATGTATGAGCCTTTCCAGTCTGGTTTCAGGGATGTCATGGCATGGAGACAGCACTTGTCAGGGTGTAAAATGATCTTCTAGCAAGAGATAGAGGGTAATGTTCCATCTTGGTTCTTCTCGCACTCTAGTCAGCATTTGGCATTGTAGATCAGGGAACATTGACAATGTGATTGGGAGACTTGGTGGGGACCGGAGGCACCATGTTGAGATGGTTTGAGTCCTTCCTCTCCAGAAGGGTGCAGAAAGGTTGCATGGGAAATCTTTTCTGACATCCAGCTGTCCTGACCTGTGGAGACCCACAGGGTTCAATCTGTCCCCATGTTACTTGTGATGTATGTGCTGCTGGTGGTGGAGGTGATTCATAGGTACAGAATGGAATTTCATTGCCATGTTGATGATACTCAGCTGTACCTGTTGTTTGCCCCTGGGAGGGAAATGTAGTCTCCATGCTAAATGAGTGCCTGAATGTGATTAATGATTGGATGGCTTCCAGTTGGCTCAGGATGAATCCAGACAAGACTGAAGTGTTACCAATGGATTCGGTATTTGTAGTGTGGCGGGTCTGGGGGGCTTTGTCTGGATTACATCTTGACCCTCTCGCTTACTGGCAGAGATAAGGCAAAGAATCTGGGCATCACTATGGACAATCAGCTAATACTAGAACATCAGGTGTCAGAAATAGTCCATGGTGGGTTTTAACATCTTAGAAATATCACCTGATTAAGCCCTTTCTTAGCTCCCAGGACCTGAAGACCCTGGTGCATTGTGACATCCAGACTGGATTATTGTAATGCCCTCTATCCTGGGCTATCGGAAGTTTGATGCATTGCTTGGAGCTGGTGCAGAACGCTCATGTCAGATTGATTGCTGGAGTTCCTTGCTCAGCATATCTCTCCAGCTCTGCTGACATTGCACCAACTGCCTGTGAGTGTTTTTTTTTTCAGTGTGCTTTTCTGGTGAACCCACCTTGAGATCAGCCCACTCCAGGCCCCTATTCATCCCTGACTTACCTCCGCCAGACGAGATACCCTTGGATTGCCTCCTCCAGGGTGGGTCTGCCGCATCAAAGGCAAACTCGCATGATGACAGGAGAAGGTTGCTGGTAGGTGCCTACTGGCATTGCCTCCTAGATTACCCCTCAGGGCAGGGGCGGGTCAGGCCAGATATGGCAGACGTCGGAATAGGTTGGCTTTTCAGGAGTGCCACAGGGCATGATCGGGGCCAGAAGAAGCGGAGTGTCATGTGGTGGCTGCTATTTTTTTCCTTGGTGCTGATATTTTCCTGAAGGAGGCATGGTGTGCAATGACACCAGTGTCCAGCACACTTCCTGAGGAATCTAGGTGCCGTCACAGTGAAACCCGCCTCCGCTAGAGTACGCTTGCACCGACACACAGCCCCTCCTCCCCCAGAATAAGGGAGACATCCAGGGTTGCTCAATCCTTCTTCCCCAGCCAGCTCTTCTTCAGACTTCCTGGGTCCATTCCTGAACCCAGGACGACGTTGTCACAAATGGATGCCATGCTGCTGCGCCGGTGGGATGGCGGTGGCGACTCCTTCAAGATAGATTTGTTAAACATACAAAGCCCTACATGATCTGGGTCCTGACTACCTAAAAGAACTCCGTATCCATATGTCCTGATCACCCCTTTGCCCCTTGGAGGTGAGCTCTTTGAAGTTTCCCAGATCTCATTTAAAGGGATACTGTCAACCTTTTTGCATCATATTATTTCTAGGTAAAACCCACATTTTAAGATTGCTTACCTTCTCTAAAATTCATTGATGTTGCAGGTTGTTTTATCTGTCTTCTTGCTTATTAGAACTGAAACGTATGGGAAGGCATAGTTATACCCAGCCTTGTTTTGCTCCAAATCATTGAACTAAGCTTACTGCATACTTCCTGAACATTAGAAACACCCTGAAACAGTACAGCCACTCATGATACAATAGTCTCCTCTGTTCCCACTGCATAATGAGTATCTAGGTAATCTTGGGCATATTCCTGAGTCCAGGAAAGATGCAGTGGTAGCTGGTCAAAATGTAAACAAACATGTTTTGGTGTGGTAAGACCAGTATGATGGGCACTCAGTTTTTCACTTTTAAAGGAAAAAGGAGTGTGAATCAAACAACCAGCTAGATTAGCAGTCTCTATAGAATGTGAACAATCATACTTACTTACATAATGTCGACAGATAAGGACCCACATGGTCCCCCTAGTCTGCCCAGTTTTACCTTGCTAATGACCCCCAAGATCTTACCCATTCCTCCTTCTTCCCAGGATTCCCATGTGCCTATCCCATTCATGCTAAACCTGATTACCATTTCTGTCTCCACCACCTCCTCTAGCAGGTCGTTTCAAGCATCCACCATCCTCTCTGTGAAAAGTATTTCCTCGTGTTACCTTAAAAAGTCCACCTTCCAGTTTCACGCTGTGACCCCTAGTCGCTGAACATCATTTTCTTTGAAATAGGCTCCCTTGCATTCTGTTATTAACTTTTAGATATTTGAACGTCTTGGTCATATCCCCTGCCTCTCCTATCCTCCAGGGAGTACATGTCCAGCTCCTCAACCTTTCCTTGTATGCCTTTCCCTGCATCCCCTGAACCATCTGGTGGCCTCCTCCTGGACTGCCTCCACCCTCTCAATATCTTTCCTCAGGTGCGGTCTCCAGAATTGAACAAAGAACTCAAGATGAGGTCTGACCAGGGTCATATACAGGGACATGATGACTTCCCTCCTTCTACTAGCAATGCCTCAACTTATGCATCCCAGCATTCTGTCTGCCCTCCCCACCATAGCCTGGCACTGATTTGCCATCTTCAGGTCAGATGTGATGATGACACCAAGTCCCTCTCTGTGCCACAACTGCTGTTTCCTCCTGTTAATCACATATTTCACTCTCAGATTTCCACAACCCATATGCATAATTTTGCATTTCCCTGCATTGAAACCTAGCTTCAGACCTTGGACCATCTCTAGCCTAACAAGGTCCTCTTTCATTCTTTCAATGCCCCTGAGGTATCCACTCTATTACATATCAATTACATATCAAAGATCTGCAACAGGGTTGATACAAAAGGGGGTGGGGGGTGGAAAGGATGAGAAGGGACTTGATAAGGTTGGAGGAATGGTCAAAAGTATGGCAACTTAGATTCAATGCAAAAAGTGCAAAATGTGCCCTGTGAAGCAAAAACCCAGGGGAGGAATATACAATGGGGGGTACTAACAACAACAAAAATGAAAAGGGACCTGGAAGCCTCTCCATATCTCCAGATGCAAACCAATATGGGTGCACGCTTCTCTCACACACTGCTCCAAAGTACTGGAACTCCATACCTCAAACTATTCTCAAGCTCCTACCCTTGCTAGCTTCAAGAAACTGCACTGTGATCATTTGCGTGCTACTAGTCCCTGCACTTGCTTTCATCCACCATAGACTATCCTTCTCCCTACTCTCTGTGACCCTAGGCAACTACTCCTCTGACACTCTCTCTGCCTCTCTCATAACCATCCTAATCCTCTATCATCCCTTACCTCTTCCTCTGTTTCCACCACTCTCCCCTTCCCTCTCCTCCCGGTTTCTACTCTCCCTAAACCTACTGGCCACATAATGGCACTTATTGTATATTGCACATGCTTTTGAAATATCTGTTTTTCTTACATTTTGTTTGCATTTCTTGCTTTCTTTTGATTGTCAAAACTGTATTGACTGTATCATGCTGAAGAATGTTTCTCCAAATCTGCAGTTGATTGTATGTGGTCCTCATCCTCACCTTCTGTTACATTATCTCATGTGCTGCATCACAAGTATACTCATGTATGTCCTCTTGTCATACCTCTCAACCTTTATCACCCAAATGTGTGACAAGGTGTGTGACAACTGGACAAAATGTGACAGATCCTCAAACATGACATTGCAAGCTCAGAATACTGTGGAAATAAGAGCACTAATGTTTATAATGTTTGCTGATAACCTAGCATCTTATATTATTATACATTTCTGCTTAAAAGTATCTGTGATTAGTGTGGAATGTCACATTCTCAATGTGGAACAGAGGGTTTCTGAGAGATAAAATGAGTGACGTACCTCGTAATGTGTGACAGTTGAGAGGTATGCCTCTTGTATGCTCCCAGGTCGTGCCTGAAAATAGGCGTTTCTATGCCTAGTGCACCCACCCAGTTACCAAAAGCAAATAAATAAATATCAGATGACCTAAAGGTGGTCAAGCAATGTGAGAAGGCAGTAAGGAGGGCTGGGGATACTGGGATGCACAGGAGAGCATCACCAGTAGAAAACAAGAAGTTGTCATCCTCTGTACAGACAGTTGGTGAGACCCCATCTGGAGTACTCATGTGCAGTTCTGTAGAACCCATCTCTTCAAGGACATAGACAGGATAGAGGCAGTCCAGAGGAGGGCAATCAAAATTGTGCAGGGTCTGCACCAGAAACCATCTGAAGAAAGACTAAAGAAGCTTAATATGCATACCCTGAAGGAATGGAGGAGAGGGGAACATGATAGAAACTTTCAAATACCTCAAGGAATCAACAAATCCAAGAGGGTAGCATCTTTCAGAAAAGAGATGTGCAAGAACAAGGGGCACAATTTGAAGATGGAGGGGGATGGCTTAGGGGCAACGTGAAGAAGTATTTTTCACAGAGGGGTGGTGGACGCGTGGAATGGCCTCCTGAGGAGGTTGTGGGGTCAAAAAACAATGGGGAATTCAAGAATGCATGGGACAGACATAAGGCAATTATAATGGGGAAGGAAGAAGTAGTCTGTTGGTTAACTAGGATCTATAGCTTATTAGTAGGTAGGGAAATGGGCAGACTGGGTGGGCCAAGTGGTCCTGATCTGCCATCAAATCTATGTTTCTAAATCTTGGTATCATCAGCGAACAAACACACCTCCCTCTAGTCCTACCACAATGTCCCCGATGAAAATGTTGAAAAGGACTGTCCCAGTGCAAACCCTTGAGGCACCCCACTCGTGACCCTCCCTCCTCAGAGAGCACCCCGTTTACCATCACCCTTTGGCTTCTACCGAGAGCCAGTTTCTACCCACTTTACTATGGCCGGACTCACTCCCAGACCCTCCATCTTGTTTAATAATCTTTTCTGGGGAACAGTGTCGAATGTCTTTCTTAAATTCAGATAGGCCACATCCAGTGCACCACTCCTGTTACCCAGTCAGAAAACCCTATTAAGTTTGTCTGACAGGATCTCCCTTAACAAACATGTGCTGTCTGTGATCAACCAGCCCCTTTCCTTCCAGGTAGTCCACCAGTCTTTAGGAGTGATTCCATGATCTTCCTGACCACTGACATCAGGCTTACAGGCCTGTAACTTCCCACCTCCCTTTAACCCCCTTATGAAGTGGTACCATGGTTGCCCTCTTCCAGCCCCCAGGAACCTCTTCCATTTCCAGGACAGGGTTCTGCTAATTCCAGCCTGAGCTCTTTCAGGATCCTGGGATGCATCCTATCTGGACCCATGGCTTTATTAAACCAAAGACAGCTAACTCCTAAAGACCCTGTCTGCCATGAAATGTGTTTTTAAACTAGGAGATTTTGAGGCCTCAGAAGTTGACACTGTCCCTTTAAAGCTGTCTGGGGACTGGTCTTTTGTGGTGGCAGCTCCAGTTCTCTGGAATCAGCTGCACCACAAACACAGGGAGCCCTTCAGCTGAGATATTTAAGCAGGGTTAAAGTATCATCTATTTTAAATGGCCTACCTAATGACTTGTAGTATTTATTAGCACAAGAAAATGAATTCTTTTTTTCTTTTTTTTCCATCTTGTGTTTATCACCTTCATCTCAGCTGCCCCTTCTGTCCGACCCCCCAGCTCACCCCAGTATCACCAGGACTTACCTTCAGCTCGGTGGCGGGTGCAGAGCCTGTGGAGGGTCGGACGCCATCCTGTCGCCAGGGTTTATCCTCCATTTTTTCCCTTTCCCCATTGCTGTGTGCACAGCCAGCCGCAGGCGTGTGTGGAGGTGTGCGCCAGAAGTCCCGCAGCACCTCCCACTTCAGGTGCCCAGCACACCCGCATCGCCTATAAGCCTCACCTGGGTGGTCATTCGCAGGAGCACTAGTCCTCCTCCCCAGGAGAGGAGAGCTGCCCCTGGACATTTAATCCTCTCTCCTGAAGTCGACCTCGGCAGCCCGTCAAGATTCGCGAACATGGGCTGCTGACACAGCAGGAGGTGGCATTGCTGCCTCAGCCTCCACACCACTGAGCCGACACAAGAAAATTGATTATATCATCTTAAATTTGTTGTAAATTGCTGTATATGCTTGTAAGGTGCACAAAGCCTGTGGTATTGGGCACCAAAGAAATAAAAACTACTACTACTACTAGTCCAAGGGTAACCCGAGGTACGTGATAGGTCCACACCTGACCTGGCTGTTGGGTGCTCCATTTTTGGTTTTTTAAATTCTGCTCTTTATTTCCACGCCCACGCCTAACCTCAGCTTGGTCACGAACTCCGGATCCCGCCACCGACATTGCTGACTCCCCCAGTCATCCCTGGCTTACCCCCAGAGAGGGGGGCTACGGTTCAATTTCCTATATCGGACCGCTGAAATCCACAACTGGTCGGGAATGGCTCCTGGTGGCCAATCAGGCATCCCGGAGTAAAGCGTCATATAGACGCTGGGCGGCTTTTATCCCCATTAGCCCATACCCTGAGGGAGGCGGGATGTGCAGTGACGCTAGCGTCTGCCGCCTCGCTCCCACCCCTAATGGCGTAGGCACGGCCGCGTGGGTGATCCCTATCGCTGAGGTCCCTCAGCGCCGACTGCCACCCCAGCCCTCCCCGAGAAGGAGGCAGTCCAGATCGCCGATTCTTCCCTGCCAGCCTCCGACGACCGAGTCCATTTCCAACCCGGTCGCCGCATCGCAAGCGGAATCCAACCGCTGCGCCCGACGGGCCTGGGTGCTCCATGACTTACTCCTCCCAGTGGGGCCACCTACAGGTAGCAAGATGATCATCAGTGTGGATTTCTTGACAGACTTCTGGAGTATGAGGCTGTGGGAGGTGATACTAAGGCTGAGTGCTACCCCAAAGAGAAGCCATATTTTTAATCACTCTTTGTCTTCCTAACATGGCAGTCATGATCCTTCAGCATGACTTCCTAGTCCCATTACTCACCTCCTCTGTGTCTTGCCTCTTCCATGGTGGAGCCTTTGGGTTAAGCTGGGCCCGTAAGTGACCAAATCCAGAGATGCTGGAGCACCCAGTTGGAGGTGCGCTATCTGCAAGAGCCATGTTTCTTTCTGCTGACTGGCATTGTTTTTCTGATGTTCTGTCTCTCCCTGGGATGCCGGCATGAACACAATCCAGAATGCACACACAGTGGGCATGCACGAGCAAGCCCCATGTCTCCCCCACCTTGCTAAGCCCATATTGTTGCGCACCCGGGAAGCCCAGGACGTGGTAGCATAGTTGGCTATATTTAGCCTCCTACCCCAGAGAGTGAGCACCCAATGAGAAGCTCAAGCCTCCTTGAGTTCATTTTCAAATCCAGGTCACTAATATCACAAACAGCAGAGCTGCTGCTATACAACTGGGCAGGCCATGGAAACATCATTTTCTGTTTTTCTCCTTCCCTCTGGATCCCGTGGATCACTGCCCCACACTTTTGCACCATGCTCTCCCTGCTTCAATGCATCTCTGTCTCGTTGCAACCTGGGGCTGGAGGCACAGACACATAATCAAATTAAACTTTATTTTTTAGCTTTCAGAACCAAGGCACTGTACATAAAATCGAATACAAACAAATATAAATATGAGTTAAAACAAACAATAAAACAAGATAACCATAATTAGGGAAGGCCAAAGTGAATACATAAGTTTTCAACTCAATTTTAAACCTATCAATAGTCAGGCATTGTCTTAACTGATGAGGTAGAGAATTCTACGGGTTGGAGCAGAAAAAGAAAAAGCACGGGCACCAGATGTCTTCAGTCCCTGGAATCTCTAAATCCTCGTGAGGGTGGATTGAGAGGGGCGGAGGAGGCAGTAGGGTACTAGGAGGTCTTGCAAGCAGCCGGGTCCCTGATCATGTAGGGCTTTAAAGGTTAGCAAGCCAACCTTAAAGGTGAGCCACTGAATAGGCAGCCAGTGCAGCTTGAGGAGGACAGGCGACATGACTGAACCTAGAGGTCTCAGTCAGAAACCTGGCTGCCGTGTTCTGCACCAGCTGCAAATGGCAGATATCAACCCCTGGTAGCCCTTGGTAGAGGGAATTGCAGTAATCAAGGTGAGTACTGACAAAGGCATGGACCAGTGTTGGAAGATCATCAGGGGGAACCAGGTGTTTCACTTGGGCAATATTCCTCAGATGGTAAAGAGGATTTGATGACAGCCGACACCTGAGATTTTAGTGTCAAACCATCATTAAAAATAATGCCCAGGTTACGCATTCAGTCTGAGGTAGTGAGCGGTATGCCACTAAACAATAAACCTGATGGCTGTCCAGACCCCAACCCGCCCGGCGACGAGGGTCCACTAACAACACTTCAGTCTTATCTGGATTCAGTCTCAGCCAGCTGGTACTCATCCAAGTTCTGATCTCAGCAAGGCAATTATTTAGCATGGAGATTGCATCATTCTGTCTGGGTAGAAAGGATATACAGCTGAGTATCATCTGCATAGCAGTGAAAACTCAGACTGTATCACCTGATGATATCTCCCAATAGCAGCATGTACACTGCAAACAACATGGGGCTAAAATGGAGCCCTGCAGCACCGCAGGGCAGGGAGTGGGCGCCAGAGGAATAAATTCCAGTGGCAACTCTCTGAGACCTGCTCACGAGGAACGAATGAAACCATTTGAGCACAGTTCAGACAGCCCACAAAGAAACCACAGACACTCCGAAAGCACGCCATAGTCAACAGTGTCAAATGCAGCAGAGAGATCAAGAAGGATCAGAATGGTACATGCCTTTCGATCTCTTGTCATTAGAGGTCATTCAATACCCGGACAAGGGCAGTCTCTGTGCTATGCTTCTTCCTAAAACCAGACTGGAGGGTATCATAGACATTGTGAGTTGTAAGGTGATGGGCCAATTGCAGCGCTAACCACCTTTTCAATAACCTTACCAACAAATGGTAGGTTAGAGATAGGTCAGTAGTTAGCTAGACAATCTGGATCCAAGGAGGATTTCTTAAGGAGTGGTCGAACGACTGCCTCCTGGGGGGGTCTGGAAAGACCCCTCTCCAAGGACTTCAGACGATTTCAGCAAGGATCGAGCAGATAACATGCAAATCCACTAAGAGGGTGTAGGGCCCGGATCCAAATTACAACTGATTGGGTGCAATGTTTGGACGATCTTCACAATGTGTGAGGCATCTCTTGGCCCAGTGGCAGGGGTCACTAAAGGAGTGGGATAGTGATGTCCAAAGCATAAGGAAGGAGAGCACTACTGTGGACAGTACCCCCCACCATTGGGACACAAAGATCAGAGTCGTAATGCAAACCTGAGTCCCAGCATGGCAGCACAACAGCCTACCCCTGGGCTGTCTGACAGCCTTAGTCTACCATTACATTTATTTATTTATTGTAATGTTTCACTAGGAGGGCACACTGAACAACAAGTTGCTCGTCTCATGGTGCAACCTGGGAGGGGCTACATGAGGGTGGAAGCTGTAGGAAATACATACATTGCAATTCACAAATGGATTATAGAAGTAGATACAGGCACTGCAGATAAACACTGGAGGGTACACAACTAAGGGCATAATACAAGAAAAACATGTGAAAACTTATATGGATTAACATACAATTTTTGGTAAAGAATGCATAAAATATTATAGAAACAAGGTAGGGCTGGCCTACAGGTTGGAGAGCATGTAGGCGATTATAGAGTTAAGCAGTTATGCCAGCACACAGTAAAAACAAATTTGACAATGTAGGCAATTAAAGTGCTATCGGGCACAGATAGAGCAGCTCAGTCTGGGAGACTAGTAGTGGAGCAAACAATGCAGGGCAGAACGATTAAAGGGCTAAGTGTATTAAGTGCAGTGGGTACAAGGTGAGTATTAAGTGCAGCTGAGTTGAAGAATTGAGTGCAGTAGAGTTCAGTGGGAGAGAGGGATAGAGAGAGGAGGAGAGAGAGAGAGAGTAGGGATAGGAGCAGGGAAGTGGGAGATAAAGGGGCAGGAGGGGGGATACGTGCCAGGTACTGTTCCCTGCAAGATGCTGAGAATCGAGCCAGGGGCAGGACTGGGCAAAATGTGGTCAGTGAGGGAAGGAAGGGAAAGAGAAAAGTGGAGAGGGTGTGTAGGAGGAGGAGATATGGGTTCATGGAGGAGATATATTCCAGGTACTTTCCACCTACAAGGTGCTGAGAACCGAGCCAGGGGCAGGACTGGGCAATGGGGAGGAGAGGAGGGTGGAAGAGAGAAGTAAGAATTGAAGAGGGGGCAGGGAGGAGATATATCCAGGTACTTTCCACCTGCAAGATGCTGAGAACTGAGCCAGGGGCAGGACTGGGCAATGAGAAGGGGAGGGGTGAGTAGAGAGTAAGAATTGAAGGGGGCAGGGAAGGAGATATATTCCAGGTACTTTCCACCTGCAAGATGCTGAGAACCGAGCCAGGGGAAGGACTTGGTAATGCTGAGGAGAGGAGGGGGACGGCAGAAGTAGAGAAGTAGGAATTGCAGGGGGGTTAGGAGGGGGATATATTCCAGGTACTGACCCACCTGCAAGATGTTAAGAACCAAGCCAGGGTAGGGCTGGGCAGTGCAGGTGCAATTGGGAGAGGTGGGGGAGGAGAGGGTAGAGAGTGGTGGTAGGGGTGGGTATAAAGAGGGAGGGTGGCAGAGCTGGGGTGGGTAGGAATAGGAAGAGGGGTCACTGGCAGAAGTGGAGAACTTAAGGTGGATTAAAGCAGGAGCAGCTAGAAGAGAAGAAGTTGTGCAAAGCAGAATCGAGGAGTGGAAGAGGAGGAGGAGGAGGAGGTGAGGTATTTGCAGGGAGAGAGTTCCAGACTTTATTTATTTATTTATTTATTTATTTATTTGCTTTTGGTAACTGGGTGAGTGCACTAGGCGTAGAAATGCCTATTTTCAGGCATGACCTTGAGAACAAGTTGAAATACATAATCACACCATGTGACACAGCACATGAAAGAGATAACAGTGAGAAGGGGTCAAATACAATCAACAAAGGGATAGGGAGAATTGCAGTTTAGGACAGTCAGGATACAGGCAATACAGTAATTATACAAAGTCAAAAGCATGGACATGTGCAAGGCAACTTTAGGGAAGCGATATGAGAATCCATTTTGGCCAGTGGTGTGGTGTGGTGAGGAACCACCAATGTCACAGTGCCAGTGGATCTAAGGGAGTGGGAGGAGGAGTAGGGGTAGAAAGGGATGAGAAGAGGTGGGGAAGTTCCCAAGCCAATATTTAAAGGTGATTTTGGCACAGTGTGAGATGCATCTGTAACCCCTGCAAATGGGGTTCCCAGAAGTCTTCCAGGAGCTTGCTTGAATGCTCCAAGACTGGAGATGTTCAGCGTTTAAGCTGCTTGGGTCTGAGTGCTTTTAGAGCCTCTGGTACTGTCTCTTTAAGAGCTGCCTGCTTGTGACCATAGTGGTGGGGGACTGTGCGTTCTAATGCCCGAATCCCACCCGGCTGCTGCCAGTTCGCCCCTTTGCAGTCGCTAAGAGTGCAAAGGAGCCCATCTGAAAGCTGTAACTGTTTGCCTGTAATCATTTAGCAGCATTTGTGAGATTGCAGTTTATCTAACCTGTTTTATTGCAGCTGGGACTCTGTGTGTGTTTCTCCTCTATGTTGGAATTGAACTGCTGAACTGGACCAATCAACGGGGGGACCTTAAAATGGAGCCTGCTGCTGGCAAGTCAGAACTTGGACTCTTAAGTTGAGCCACACAATGGGACTGTATGGCAGATGCCTCTGGGAATTGTAGTTTGGACTTGGCGTCTTTTTGCACCAATAGGGGAGTCTGATTGTGAGTGACAGCCAAACCAGCCAATTGAACTTGGAGGAACTCAAAGGAAATGCCCGGCTCTGTCTACTGGAAAGATCAGATCAGTTTGGGCAGTGAAGAGACAGGGAACTGTGTGCTTCTTCGTTGTGGTTTAGGCCGGGAATCACGTTAAGGCCCTAAGTTTCGGTCTGCAGCTTGTGCAAGCACCTGTTCGGACTGAATCCGACCTGTGAAGAGAATCAAGGAGATCTGAAGAGTAGAAACCAGGCTCACCCTGTAGAAGACTGGAGAAATTGCTGAATCGCCGGTCTGTCAGGAACTGAATCTCCTGTGTGTTCTCGGTATGTGCAGTAATTGCAATCAGGATAGAGAAGCAGCCTGCCTGGTATAGTACTTTCCTTTACATATAAATGTGTGTAGTGCTTGTGGGGAATCGCTTCAAATCCCTGTACAGTGAATTGAGTGCATGAAGCTGAAGTAAACCCCAGCTTAATCCAGTTCTACATCCATTTGCTCTAAACTGCAGTGGGGTCCAGTCACAAGGACCTTGTCCAGGGTCTGCTCCTCCTGGCAATCCAGGACAATCTGCCTTCCATCCAGTTCCCAGCACTGAGTTTGTGAGTACAAAGCAGGGTAGCTCCCTGCCATCTGTTTATCAATTGCAAGTGTGTCATCTAATTGTTGTTTTTTTTCATTTCTTCACGAACTGAGCCAACCGGCTCCGGATTACAATTTGGGTATTGTGCCAGTGTTTTTCCATCACAGGGCCCCAACCAGCTGCACCTATCCTGGCTAGCCCTCCCATCCTGGGTACCCAGTGAAAGTGACAATTTGGGACTCTGACTATGACAGTACTGTGATTATTAATGTGTTTAACCTAATTAACCTGATTTCACCCTTCCTTGTTAAAGCTCCTTAAATAAATCAGATCTGTTTGTTTCAGCAAGGTTACACTGTCTGAGGTATTCGTTTATGTTAAAGTAGTGTACTGTGGCTTTTGCATTGTATCATCTTGTTTTACAGGGTGTCCCGGGGTCCAGTTGATGGAGCCAGTCCTGGGGGGTAAGTGTACATTGTGAAGATATTCTAATGCATTGTGTGGGCCACTAGTGGGAAGAAAGGGTTACAGTGTCCCAGAGGGCTGTGACCAAGTTAGTTTAATTACTGCAAACCTGACCTTTGGGTGGAGGCACTGCCATTGGACCCAGGCCCCTCAACCTGTCAGCAGTCAGTCAGGCAGGGGTAGTAGCCCTTGGGATAGCACCACCTGGTTACACATCTGTTGCAAGAGGGAAGGCCAGTGCGTGACAAAGATCGCAATGGTGAGTTCGGGAGGGGCGTCAAAGCAAATCCCTGGGAGGGTGGGTGTGGGAGGGATGTTGGAGTAGGAAGGCCTGTAGGGAGGGACTTAGTACAGTAGTGGTGCATGATGTATAATAGGAGTTAAACTCCTCGGCCACTAAGTCCGTGTTAGATATAACGGTGTTATTTATTTTTAGCATGGGGGTGGGGAGAGAGAATAAGACATGGAACACTTTCCAGAATTTTGAAGGGAATTAATATTAGTGTGGAAAGCTAATCTGAAATATTCAGATTTAGCTAGTCTGGTTGCCTTTGTGCATGAGTTCCTTACCGTACGATATTTTACATAGTCGGAGGTGAGCTGAGATGCCTTGTGCTTTCTCCAAGCTTTGTCACGCTCTGAAAGGCAGGTCAATAGTTCAGGGTGATCCGGGCAGATGGTTCCTGGACTCAGATGCATTTAATGGGATGAATGAGTCCCAGGTATTAAGGAAAATGTCTTTAAAAGTGAGGCGTGATCAACAGTGGGGGCAGAAATGAGGGGGCCCAATCGGCAGAGGCGAGAGCATGCAGTGGGGTTAAGGTCTAAAGAGTTAAAAGAGTGGAGGTAGAGAATTTTTGTGGAGTTTTGGTCGTTAGATCTTCCTGACCAGGAAGATGGGATTGTGGTCACTCAGGGCATCTGGGAGGATACCATATTTTGTGACTCTGTGGGGTGAGAGGTGAGTGCCCAGTCTAGCAAGGAATGGTTATGTGATTTGAGGTTTGGGCAGGTAGGTTCTGAGATGAGTTGGGAAAGGTTTTGGGCAGTAATGCCGTTGTGGGTTTTAGACGTGAGAGGAGACAGCCAGTTTAAGGTGAAGTCCAATAAGTATAACTCGCGGAGTGGGAGAGGGAAGAGATGTGGGTTATAAGTTCGGTAGCTGCGAAGAAACAGTATGGCGGCAGTAGATGCCTGCTAAAAAGATCAGGATGCTGAAAGCAAGTGTAACCCCTGCAAATGGGGGTTCCCAAAAGACTTCAGGAGCTTGCTTGAATGCTCCAAGCCTGAATGGTGTTTGGCGTTTAAGCCATTTATCAGTGAGTGTTTTAGAACCTCTGGTACTGTCTCTTTAAGAGCTGTCTGCTTGCAGACATAATTAGTTTGTATGGGGGACTGTGTGCTTCGTTTGAGTACCACTCAGCTGCTGCCAATTCACTCCATTTTGCAGTCACTAGAGTGCAAAGGAACCTATCTGAAAGATGTAACTGTTTGCCAGAAATCATTTACAGTAATAATGAAATTACAGTTTGTCTAACCTGCTTTCTTTGCAGTCAGAACTGTGTCTGCCTAGTTCCCCATTCTGGTTTTGAACTGCTGAACTGGACCAATCAGTGTGGGGTTATCTAGCTCTAAAATGGTGCCTTGGACGAATCAGAACTTGGACTCATAATCTGAGCCAGCCACAAGAGGATTGTATGGGCAGTGACTCTGGGAGATGTAGTTTAGACTTGGCACCTTTTGGACCAACAGCAGCAGTCTATTGTGGTGACAGCCAATCCAGTCAAGAACTGGGAGGAACTCAAGGAAGTGCCCAGTTTTGTCTGTTGGGAGTTTCAGTTGAGCTTTGGCAGTGAAGGGAAAGGAACCTGTGCTCCTTCAGTGCACAGTTTTAGTCAAAAACATGTGTAAGGTCCAGAGTCTGGTCTGCAGCTTGTTAGGACTGAACTGGCCCTGTGAAGAGAATCAAAGGATATCTGAAGAGTAGAAACCAGGCTCACCTGTAGAAGACTTGAGGAATTGATGAAAATTGCACTCGGTCTGTCAGGAACTTGAATCTGCTGTGTGTTCTCCGGAGTGTGCAGTAGTGCGATCGGGATACAGATGCAGCCTGCCTGAGTATAGTGCTTTCTTTTACCATATAAATGTGTGAAGAGGTTTGTGTACCTCAAGTGAATCCTGCTGCCATTAAGTGACTTTTGCCTGTGACTGTTTACCATATAAATGTGTGAGAGTCTCTTGGAGCTCAAGAAGTAACCCTGCTGACATTGAAGGACCCTATTATCTTATTTGGGTCATGAGTACTAATTCAGGGTAGCTCCCTGTTAGTTACTTACATTAAATCCAAATGGAATTACTGTACTGCTGACTGTTTAATTTTCCTTTTCTCATGGAAAGGGCCCCTACCAGCTGCCACGGTTTGGACTAGCCACTAGGGCTCAGGTACCCAGGGACAGTAACTGATAGGGATAGGGCCTGTGCACAGAGCCATAGGTAGATGAGTAGAGTGATAAGCTAATTAACCTGATTTCCCCTGTCCTTGTTATATCCCCTAAATAAATCAGAGCTGCTTGTTTCAGCAAAGTTATACTGCCTGAGGTATTTGTCTATGTTAAAGTACTGTACTGTGATTGTTGCACTGTATCTTATTTCACAGGAGGTCCCAGTGCGGAACCAGTCCTGGGGTAAGTGTATACTGTAAAGGTAATTCTGATGTATTGTGTGGGCCACTAGTGGGAAGAAAGGGGGTTGCAGTGTCCCAGAGGGCTGTGACCAAGTTAGTTTAACTATTGTAAACCCTGACCTCTGGGTGGAGGCACCCGCCATTGGATCCAGGCCCCTCAACCTGTTAGTGGCAAATCAGGCAGGGTAGTAGCCCCTGGGATAGCGCCATCTGGGGTTGCACAAGGAGATGTTAGTGACAGGGGCTTCAGAGGTGGAAGGGATGGAGGAGGAGTATACAGTTGTGAAGTGTAGAGTGGATGGTACATGCTGGCAACACCACCTCCTCTGCCTGCCCTGTCTTGCCGGGTTAAGGAGTAGCGGGGATGGAGATGGATTGATCAGGTATATTAGCATTTAGCCAAGTTTTGGTTATGATTAGTATGTCAGGCTTAAGAGAGACAGCCATGGTTTTAGCAGGTCAACTTTTAATATGCGGCTGTGGATATTTAGGTGTATGATTTTAAACTAATTGGGAGGGTGAAGGCGTGTAAGGTAGGCACGGTAGGAGAGTGGGTGGCGGATGAGGAACATTGGGGACAGTGTTTGGGTGAATATTTCCTGAACCAAGTAAGAGAGGGCTATAATCAGGAAAAGAAGTTTGGGGCTTTTAGGGCAGGGTGAAGGTTTACAAAACAAATCTAGGGCTTCTCAATAGCCCAGTGGGTGTGGTTTCTACCAACTCGCAGTGACATTCATTTTGTTGCCGCTTCGATTATAGGCGCTGGCAAAATGTCGCCAAGCACTGCAGTGTCAGGCATTTGGTCTCCCGGAAGGTACAGCGTAAAGTGGGGCAAAGGGTGAAAGGAGTGAGGCGATCTAAAATCAAGATCGCCCCTTTTACTGTAGCCTTGTTCGTCACCCGTAATTGCAGCAGCCAAATGTAATCGTCAACTTGACAGACTACGTGGGTGATAGTGTCGTGCTCCTGTACTGAGGACCCAAGTTCGTGGCGGACTCAGGAGCGGATGGGCAGCACGGGAGGACTGGGGAAGTGCTGCATGCCACAGTGCTCCCACTCATGGAGGGACGGCACAAGGTTTTGCTGGACAAGCAACTCCTGCTGTAAGCTAAGCTGCCTCCTCCATAGGGGCATGCTGCGTGCTAATGTGGCCTGACAAATTACTACTACCAGGTGCCATGTGGGGTTGGGTCACGGTGAAAAATAAAGTAAATCCTGTGTGCACCAGCCATCAAGTAGGACAGCACTGGCACTCTCAGGTCTTACCCCTGTGGATTTGCATTGCTGTGATAGCGGGAGAGCAGCAGATGAGACTCAGAGACTGGGGAAATGCCTGATGGTAGGTGCAGGTGGTGACCAGGGGCCATAAAACTGAATAAAAACTATTTTTGTGTAACAGCACTACGGGTTGTTACTTTGGAATTATATTCATGCCATCAACATGCTCAATGCAGTGAATTGAGCACCTGAGTTTAAGTGTTAGGTGGTAACTCATGTTATGTTTTTTAATTTTTTCAAAACAAGACCTCATTGAGTGGTCAGGATGGAATCACATTCTATATTTAAGGTGCTATCGTCCCTGCACATTAGTCTAAAAGGGCCAAAGTGGGCCAGGGAGGAGGATTGTAGCAGTGTCCCTTTAAGATGTTTCTCACTGGTTTGTTGCAAGCCATTTCATGATGGCCTGAGGGCATGGCAGAACACACCCACACTCCTTACAGTACTCAAACACCGTAGAGTAGCAACCAACAATACGATAAAATTACAGCAACAAATTCTAACATGAAAAATACCAACACTAGCTACAACCAGATTAGTCACAAAGGCAGAATGTTCACAGAACCACACAGTTCCCTTGCGAGTGGGACCCTGCATCCATCTAGTAATCTGTTCCTGACTTCCACACAGTACTAACTGAGCGAACAGGAAATGGCCCCAACAAAGGAACACATCAGGAAAATGGCAGGCACTAGGCCCAGAGGCCACTTCCCAGTCATCCATCCAGCAAGCCTTCCAAGCGGTCTTAAAACCCTCCAGGTAAAGCGGATCTTTTTCTTTCTCATTTGAAAAAACAAATGAGCATAAAAACAATTTGGAAAAGAATTAAGTTGGGGATCAAGTAGGGTCTGCAGTGTTATAATAGGTACAGCAGGTAACTGTTTACACAGTTAGTACTGTTTGTGGGAAAGTCATGAACAGTCTTTCGGATCAGACGTTAAACTGAGGTCCCATCTGCCTGGATTGGTGGTAGTTCAAGTGGATGTTAAAGATCCCATGGCACTTCTCGTAAAGAGTAGGGAATTTCCTAGTGCCCTGGCCAAATTCCCTCATTCACTAAAATACCACCAACAGCTTAATCTGGTTCAAGGTCAGTTGCATTCATCTGTATCCCCTCCCCGGTCGTGCCTGAAAATAGGCAGAATCTGCCTAGTGCACTACCTGGTCAACAAAAACTAAATAAATAATAAATGAACAGATAACTAGATGGATGCAGGGTCTACACTCACAAGGGAACTGTGTGGTCTCACACTTGGCAGCTTGGTTTCAATGCCAAGAAGTGCAAAGTGATGCATTTAGGAGGCAAGAACCCAGGACACAATTACTGGCTGGAGGGTGTCCCATTAACAAAATCCAAGAAGGAGAAGGATCTGGGAGTGCTGGTACCAGGAGATGAACCACTCTGTTCAGTGCAGGAAGGCAGCAGCAAAGGCAAACAGGATAATAGGGTGCATAGCAAGGGGATTACTTCTAAAATGGGAGGTCATCTTGCCCTGTACAGGTTCCTGGTAAGACCACACCTAGAGTACTGTGTGCAATTCTGCACCCCTACTTGAAAAGGAACATCAAACTACTGGAGGGGTACAGCGCAGGGCAGCAAATATGATCCTGGGGTTGGGGACAGACCATATGAGGAGAAACTGAGAGAGTTCAGTATGTATACCCTGGAGGAAAGAAGGAAGAGGGATATGATTGAGACCTTCAAGTACTTGAAGGGTTTAAACAAAAGTAGACCCAGGTGTATGTTCAATCTGAACGGTGGAAGGAAACCAGGGACACTCTTTGAAGTTGGAAGGGGCAGGTTCAAGAGGGAACTGAGGAGGCACTATTTCATAGAAAGGGTGGTGGCAGGGTGGAGCAGCTCTACCAGAGGAAGTCTTATTGCTGCAGAGTGTTGGAGGCTTCAGGAGGGGTGGGACAGATTCAAGGGAGTACAAATTGGGAGGGTGGGAGATGGCGGGAGGGCATATGAGGGGCAGTTGTAGTCAATGGACTGAAGTGCTACACACTCGAGCAGACTGGCTAGACTGAATGGCCTGTATCTGCTGGCAATTTTGTATGTTAAGTAAATGGGTGAACTAGGTGGGTCAAGCGGTCCTTATCTGCCATTAAATTCTCGTTTCTGTTTCTATGTACCTTAATGGCGGTACTCATTTTAGAATGAACAAAACAACGTGTGTTTCAGTGTCTTACCTGTGAATTGATATAGTTGTTTTTCTGTTTTATTGTGTACTTTGTATTATTTAGGGCAATTTGAAATGGTTTTCTTTTGTGTCTTCCCTCTACTCCGGGTCACAGCTGTGCATAGCTGCTCTCTGTTTATCTCTGCTTCCCTTTACATGGGATAAAGATTGGGTTACCACCTGTTCTGATTCGTTAGGGCAGTCCTGGTTTGGGAAGCTGTGCCCTGCAAAAATATGAAAAATGCTGTTCCATAGGAAACATATTTTCTTGCTTTCCACTAGAAGTCACAAAAACTATGATACCTGAATTAAAATACGTTAAAATGATAGTAAACGATATGAACAATAAAAAACTACAGCACGTAGGCTTATTTCTGATTATTTTGAGAAAAGACATTTGTTGCATTGGTCAAGGTTATGTGTCCTGCAAAATCATGTTTCAGTGTGAAATGGCACTCTTTGGGCTTCCTAAAGGTGGTATCTCAGATAAAGAGAGGGTCCATTATGCAGCAAAACAAAATCACAGTTAGCATCCTCAGTAATCAACTACACAATATTCGAAAAAATACCCTTGAAATTTCAACACATTCTGTTCTTCATTTATTGAGAAAATTAACACGAAAACAGTTTCCTCGCCATAACTCGTCTAAAGGCTTACTCAGGGGATGAGGTCCTAATGCCTCGTCCTGTGACATCACAGTTGTTTCTACAGCAACAGATAGCGATGTCGGAAGCAGGGCTTTATAAGTTCTGCTACAGACTTGGCCATGGCAATGTAAGTAACAAGTCACAACAGGGAATGTGTTTTGAGAGAATTAATGCAGGCCCTGGGTGGACTAGAAGGCACAAGGGCAACAACTGTGTGGCTTTGAACACACCGGAAAATGCATAAATTCTCAAGAAACCTGTGTCCTGGAATGGGGTATTGCACTTATAACATGGAAAAAAACTTGTTTTCTAATGGAAAAATATATTTTTCCTGTAGTTAGGTTGTTACTAAGTAGAATATGTGAGTTTGGTAACTAGGGCTGAAAAGCTTTAAATGAACCAGAAGTGCATTTATTTTACAGAAACCTATGCCCTGTTGTTGTTTTTTTTTTTTTGCATTTAGAAAGTGAAACAGGCCAGATGCTGAGGGTTGAGGTGTTTGACGCCTCCGTGCAATCTCAGTGACCCATGTTTGGGAACGAGCATGGATTACCGAGGGTCGTCAGGAGAGGAGAAGATCAAGTGTCTGACTGACTGCTCTCTTTTCCAGGGAGGGGTTGACTGTCTCGCTCCTTGACTGCCACCTGGTGGAGGGCAGGTGGTAGCTGGTGACTGATAAGCAAGTAGGGACCACAGATCGTGGTGCATGTGCATCAACACAGACACGCATTTATGGTGCCGTGGCATAGGGAGAAAATAACAGAGCAAAATGTTGACCGTGGCTACATAAAGCTCTGCCTGCCTGCCCTCGTCCCGCTCTGCTGCCAGCTCAGAGACATCCCAATCCAGATTCCTGGGTGGGAGGATGGCCCTCCTCTTCCCGGCCCCGCCATGGGAGGAAATCTGTGGGGAGCGAGCTCGGCAGAGTCAGAGGGTGGTAGACGGAGCTGGGAGGTAGGGATGGGGCCGATCTCAGCTGCCCATGGTGCACCATAGTGGAAACAACCTATATGAGAAAAAAGTGAAACAGTTTTATTTTAATGGAGAAAGGTTTTATTTTCATTTGGTTAGGCTATTGCTTGGAAGATCAGGTTAGGTTAGTTACAAACTGTGCATCTACCCAGAGTAATCAATGGTCATGTGATATGTTTAGACCAAGGGAATTTCTAGGATTCTAAATCCATTTTATAACATGTTGTCATAAATATGAGAATGGCTCCAAATTCAAAATATTTGGAAATGTATTATTAAGCGCTACTGGTGTGGACTTTTTGATTTCTAGTGGCCCCTCTTTAAGTAAATTCTACATAAAAGACATTTTATTTCTATGATCCCAATTCCTCATGTACCTTAAAATTACAAAAAAAAAAAGACATTCAGGAGCACTCCAGCCAGAAAATACTTGATCATGACATAATGCCCATTCCTGTGCTGGCTCCCCATAACTGGCCCAGCATTAGTAAACAAGACAAGAGTTCAGTGAGGACTGTGGACCTGCAAGCATTCTTCCATACTCATTTATTACATTAATGAATCAAAGTTTATTTTCTTTATTTTGAAGATAAAACTTACTATTCCTACATATATCGTTCAGCTGCTCATTATCTTTATATATATTTTGTTGTTTTTTTTTTTTGTTATTTTACCAGGAGAGACACACTAAGCTGAAGCTTGTTTACAGGTGCAACCTGGGAACACAAGGAAGTTAAGTGACTTGCTCAGGGTCACACAGTATGCAAGTGGGGCTGGATTCAAACCCAGTCTCCAGGTTTGTAGCTCAGAGCCTTAAACCACTGTGCTGTAAGTGTCTCACTGTACATACAAACAGAGAAAATGTCAGCTGAAAAAGACCATTGGTCCATCCAGTCTGCTGTGTCACCCTATCCTAACCCAGAACCTAATGTCTAGTCAGGTTTATTGCTCTCACCACCCCACCCCTTGCCTTTGCCCTTCTGCTTTCCCCATGTGAAATTATTATGCCTTTTACTCAGTCCCAGCCATGTTATAAGCCTTTAATGGTTCTTCTTACACCCACCATGTCTGCTGGTAGGTTGTTCCACAGCTCATCAACTCTTGCTGTAAAAAAAACTTTCTCACATCTCTCCTGAATCTTCCCCCACCCCCGCCAGCTTCCACTCATGTCCCTGTGTTTTGATCTGCCATTCTTGCAAATATTTCCTCCCAGTCTACCTTGTTCATGACTTTTGGGAATCTGGAGGTCTCTATCATATCGTCTCTCTCCCTTCTGGTCTCTAGTGAGAACATATTCAGATCCTTAAGGGGATCCTCAAAGGATCTGCACTGGTGACCCTGAGTCATGCTGGTTACCCCACACTGCACCATCCTCCGGTCTTTTTTCTTAGTTGGTGACTCCAGAACTGAGTACAATATTCCAGATGTGCCCTCACCAGTGATCTATAGAATATATAGACACACATATAGTCATATATATATACATATATGACTATATAGATACCGCTCCATTGATCCATCTCCAAACAGTTTTGGCAACAAATCGCCTGCTTCAGGGCTCGTGTGCTTTCTCCCTTCAGGCTCAGACTCTTGTAAATTTGTCAAGCATTACTGTAACCCCTGTAGCACAGTTTTGAGACACTTGCTATGAAAGAGAAAAATAAACTCTATACTGTATGAGATCACTAGTCCCATAATGCCTCATATAGTGACTAAAGTGGAGAACTGTCAATCTGGGACTCAGGTTTGAATCCCACAACAGCCACTTACCTCAATGTATGACTCTGAGTGAGTCACTAAGGAAGAGAGACACGAGTGATGCTGTAATTGCCACCTCTAAACAGCCTTGTGGGGACAATGTCATAAACCGGACTATTCATCTCAGTCCTTTTCTCCTGGTTATCAATGAATACATTTTAAAATAAACTTCCTAAAGACTGCCTATATCCAAGTTTTAACTCTTTGACCTGTCCTCTATCCTGCACAGAAAATAAAGGTCGCTTGAGACAGGAGGGTACCTAGAGATTGGCGAGAGGCACATGTGGTGCCAATCCATAAAGGGAGTCGAGGAAGTACCAGGTAACTATAGACCCATCAGTTTGACCTTGCTGGTGGGAAAATTAATGGGCGTATACTAAAGGAACGATTGGGGTGTACTTGGAGGAGGTGGGAGGTCTGGATAGTCGGCAACATGGGTTTGTGCCAGATAGATCATGTCAAACCAATCTTGTGGAGTTCTATGAATGGTAACATCAGAACTGGACAGGGAAAGCCTGTGGATGTATTATTCTTGAACTTCAGCAAGGCATTTGACTCTTCCCCACAATGGTCTGGTGGAGAAACTGACGGGGTTGGGAGTAGGCCTTTGATGGTCAGATGGATTGAAAACTGGCTAGCTGGATGCACCCAGAGAGTAGTGGTCGGTGGGGAGCTCTCGAACCCTAAAGAGGTTGGTAGTGGGGTACGCAGGGCTCGGTCCTGGGTCTGATCCTGTTTAATGCATACATATCAGACATCAGGAGGGTACAGGGTGTGAAATGAGTCTCTTCGCTGATGACTCCGAGATGGGAGCAGTAGTTGAGGGAAGAGGGAGGTTGGCACTGCAGGGGACCTGGACACCCTGGAAGCTGGGCTCACACATGGAAGTAAATTTCAATATCACCAAGTGCAAGGTGTTACATCTTGGGCGGGGAACCCCTAAACACAGGTACACCCTGGGAGGGAGGCGCTGGAGGCCTCAACAGGGAAAAAGACCTAGGGGTCATGGTTGGTGCATGTATGAATAACTCTGAGCAGTGCAGGAGAGTGGCTAGCAAGGCAAACAGGATGTTGGGGATGCATCGTGGGGGATCACCTCTAGGAGCAGGAAGTGGTTCTGCCACTGTACAATGGGCTAGTTAGACCACACCTTGAGTATTGTGTACAGTACTGGAGACCACACTTGAAGAGGGACATACAGCTCCTGGAGAGGGTACAGAGGAGGGCAACTAAGATGATGCGAGGAGTAGGGGATTTGACGTGATGAGGACAGACTTGAGGAGCTCTGCCTGTTTCATTGGAGGAGAGGAGACAGGGGGACATGATTGGGGTCTTCAAGTACCTCAAGGGAATAAATAGGGTAAACATGGAGGGATCTTTAGACTAAAGCAGGGAGGTATCACCAGAGGGCATGGTTTGAAGTTGGAAGGTGGAAGGGTGAGGGGAAAAGGAGGAGGTTTTTCACTGAGAGGTGGTGGACCCTTGGAATGTGCTGCCATGCGAGCTGGTTCAGAGATCCACAGTGGAGGGATTCGAGAGGGTGGGACAGACACAGAAAGTGGATGTATCAGATGATGGCCTGGCCCAGGGTGGGGATGGATGATAGGGGTTTCTGGAACACAAGTGGGGGAGGGCCTTGGCACCCAACTAGGGATCTGAGGTTCGAGCAGACTCGATAGACAGTAAGGCTTAATCTGCTGGCAATTAGTATGTTAGTAAATACACTTTATTTAGAGGTAGTATGGTCTGATGGCCATAAAACAGACTTAGGTGGCCTGGGTTCAAATCCCAGCCAGTCACTAATTTGCTACATGACCCTGAGCAAGTTATCCACCCTCCCTTTTCCACAGTCCACCCAGCATGCAAGACCATGCTGAAAATGGATATCACATCTCAACTGGGCTATCCTATGTAAATAAATGTATATATTTATACAACACCAGTGGTGATACAAATGAAAAGATACAAAGGGTATCTTATACCCATCTCACAAGGTATCATGCTAGCTTGTGTGCTGAGTATGTCACGTATGATATCGTGCCCCATTGGGTAAATCACAGTGCATACTGAACCACTTGAAACAGCTTTAAGCAGTGCTGACAAGATCACAATAGTCACGTGCAGCACTGGCCATTAGTTGAAATCAAACAGAAACAGTTAAATCTTCATAAAAGCAGCAGATTTAAAAGTTAGAATTAGTAAACTGATGTTGCATAAATCGAATATGCAATGGTTTGACTCAAAACACTCCATTTATCATCACTTGTGAAGGAACAGCTCTTTCATAAGTCAGTTATGGCGCTGCCACTTGTGAGCTGTGGTCTGCTCCCTCAAACATGAAGGTAAATTGCATATTTTGAGAAAGCCTATTCTTTATCCCTGGTATATTGATATATAGTTCCATGTGTAAACCCTCCTTCCCCAGTGTCTAGGAGTATGCATGATGTTAAAGTTTATGTGGAGGGGCACTCACAGCCAGAAACACCCTGTCACAGAAATGTTGCTGTGTTTACCAGGCTCAGATTGTTGCTACCTCAGGGGCCATGGCCTCTCTCTCTCTCTCTCTCTCTCTCTGGGTGCTGACAGTTGTAGGGGAAAACTGGGTCAGTGCAATTCAAATCATGATGACATTCACTGATTTCAAGGTCCACACTGATTTAAAAGTTCAAAATTAGGTTTACTGTCCAACAATTTAAAATCAATATCCACTCCATGGAGCACTGGGGAAATAATTTGGCAGGTAAGAGTTCATATTATAAGGCATAAGACCAAGATTCCAGTGCTTTAGGCTGTTTAGAAGATCCACAATGAATGGCTTTCCCTCAGGGCCGTAGACCCTTTAGAGGATGACCAGCAACACTACAGGCTGAAACTAGCTTCTTTCCAGACCTGCAGCTCAAACTCTTCCTGCTCTATACCTTAAGTTTCTCTCCGGTTCCATTATTTTACTACTTACAACTGCAGTTCTGGTGAACACCCTAGAAGACAGCCATACCGATACCTGCTGCTCATGGCGGTCCACCCTTGGCGTGCTGGGCAAGTTGGGGAGTCCTTATGGCTATTCAGTTTTTCCGACAATACACTGTTAGGGCACTTGAGCCAGGCGATCAGTGGGTGCACCAGCCAGGGACCAAGGATACCCATTACTGCAGCTGCTTTATAAGGCTGATGCCACAGGCCCTGCAAATCTCCATGCCATCCCCACCTACTCCAGCTTGACTCTCCATTTCCTGCGAAAACAGTCCGATGTGGGGTGACCATGCAGCAGACTGCCACCCTGCTCCACCAATGACACAGGCTGTCACCTCCCGCTGTGACCCAGGACTTAAGCGGCTAATGGACTGGCTTCAGGATGGGACCCCTCCATGACATTGTATCCCAGTGCTGGGGACAGGGCAGGTCCTATGTACACTTTGGGCGCAGCTTCCTTCTTCAGTGGCATGAAGGTCCATATGGCAGCACTTCAAAGCTGTCATGGTTCTCCCCGATCATTCCACTTCTCACCCGATGATACGTGACAACTGGGATGGTGGCCCGAGGTGGCAATCGTCCCACCCAGCCCTGAACCTCAACCCCATGGACCAACCGCTTACACGCTCTCACTAGGGATCTCCCTTTGGTGCCAAAACTCACTCACTCACTCCTCCTCTCTCTCTATATATATATATATATTTACAAAATGGTGGGGAAATTACTTGGGATTTATTGGATATTGAGCATAACATGACTGTGCGTATATCAGGCGTGACCACACACCTGCACTTTACCCCTCAAAACAATTTTGACATTTATAAGATAGATAAACCACTCTGAGGTGTGCGGTCACCTCTGATGTCATACGCCTTGGGTGGTTGACGTCTGAGCTACCACCAAGGTATGTGTATATCAGGCGTGACCACACACCTCAGAGTGGTTTATCTATTACATATATCGTATGTATATCAGGCGTGACCACACACCTGCACTTTCACCCCTCAAAAACAGTTTTGCCATTTTATAAGATAGATAACCTGCTCTAGGATGTGTGTAGCGCTCTGATATCGCACGCCACGGCTGGTTGACGCACTCTGCCCGCGGCCCTCACACGCAACAATGCACAATCTAAGCTTGTGTTTATCAGAACGCAACCGCACACCTTAGAGTAGGTTATCTATTACATATACACATATGGTGGTAGATGTAAAATGAAGAACTCAGAGACCTGAAGGAGGGCAGCGACAAGGCAAATAGGATACTGGAATGCATCGCCAGGGATTATCTCCAGAAAGGCGGAAGTGATCCTTCCACAGTGCAACTGCTTGGTTAGGCCACACCTTGAGTATTGTGTACAGTTTGGAGACCACATTTAAAGAGGGCTATTACACTCCTAGAGAGGGTCCAAGGAGGACAACCAAAATGATCTGGGGCCTGGGAGAGGACCTATAAGGAGGCTCAAGGAGCTCGACATGTACACCCTGGGGCCATGATAGAGGTCTTCTAAGTACATGAAAGGGATCAATAAAGGAGGCCCAGTCAGGGTGCTCAAAGGAAGGAGGGTGGGGTAATGAGAGGTCATGGGTGTAAGCTGCAGGGGGCAGGCTCAGAGGGGAGAGGAGGAGATGTTATTTCACTGAAAGGGTGGTGGAGCCATGGAATGCTCTGCCCAGGGAGCTGGTAGAGGTGGAGACTGTGGACAGGTTTAAGAGTAGATGGGACACGTACAGGGAGGCTAAATCTGACCAGGCCCAATACAGGTGGAACATCTGGGACTGGGGACAGTATAACCCAAGGGGAGGGGACATCAAAATCGGCCCTCAGTGCGGGTGCTGAAAATCAAGCAGACTCGAGACCATTAGGCCTATTCTGCTGGCATTTTAGTATGTTATTATGATATATATATATATCCCTGAGCACCCTGGCCCTGCCTGCCAGCTGACGGTCCTAGAGAACTCCAAGGGATAAAATGCGAGCAATAACAGTAAGCTTCCAATAGGGGCTTACACATAAATAACAAAACAAGTATTTATGTGTAATGTCTGACCAGGAAAGCACACCAACCTGTGACAGTTCATTTCCAGGTGTGTCTTAGGGGTGGGTTACAGGAACCTGTTTTATTCACAGGGAATGCTGCCCAGGCCACAGGGAAGTATCCATCTCTTTACTAAGTATGGTGGGATCTTAACTTCATATGGCTACCCACCCAAGGTGGGTATAAAATACCCTCTCATCCAAAGGACAGCACCTCAGCTGTGCGTACCCCCAAATGCTGCACAGTGTCAGTACTGATATTTAACCAAGTTCCAGGTTTGGGACTAAAACCTAAGATCTTTCAGTCTTCTAACTCCAGAGGTGAGTGAGCTACCTGCTGTGCCACTGACACTGCATTATAAATACACCAAACAAAACAGATTAATCATAAATGAGCCTTAGTGACATAATCCACTTTTTAAAATATTTGCGCTCCAGGACAGCTTCATGAGATGCATCTCGTTTTCATGAGGGTCCTGGTGGGACAGCAAACACACTCAATGCATCAAGCAGTATTTTTTTTTTACCAGGAGAGACACACTAAGCTGAAAGTTTGTTTACAGGTGTGGCCTGGGAGCAAAAGGAAGTTAAGTGACTTGCTCAGGGTTACGCGAGTATGCAAGTGGGAGCTGTGGGATTCAAACCCAGGTCTCCAGGTTTGCAGCTCAGAGCCTTAAACCACTGCATTATACTGCCTCCTATTAGCACACATCAAGGAATAAGTGCATAACTATTTATTAAAATTTTGGGCCCCAAAAAAAATCATTAATTAAAAGTACCTGTAATAAAAATACAAGGTGACGGGTATGAGTCAATGGTATGACTCACAGATTAAATAAAATCTCTTTAATACCTATTTATCCTGCTTGCATTTTTGTATTGCCTTATGGCCTTTGCTGTGCCTTATTTATTGAATTTTGTTGACTGGGTAGGCCCACTGAGATTAGAAGTCCTTTCGCAGGGCGACCCAGGGGTGGGGGACAACCAACTGAAATTGAACCAGAAGGTGGTATTTTAGTTAATGGGGAAATTTAGCCAGGACACCAGGAAATTCCTTACTCTTTTCGAGAAGTGCCGTGGATCTTTAACATCCACCTGAACAACCACAGGACCTCGGTTTAATGTCTCATCTGAAAGACAGCACCTCAGGGTGCAGTACCCCCTCATGCTGCACAACAGTGCCAATATTGGGATTTACCCCAAGTGCCTGATGTGGGGCTAGAACCCGCGACTTTTAGATCTTCCGGCCTCAGAGGCAAGTGTGCAACCTGCTGAGCCAGGCACTGTTGTGCGTGAAAAGATACATTAGACCACTGCACCTAACAATTAATAAACACATAAATTGCTTTATTGAAGGGTAAGGCTAGCAAGTAATGTTGGTGTGAGAATTTTTTCAGTCATAAATCCTAAGCACCCATACAGAAAATAACTTATTTTCCATAATAAAAAAAAATGTTTTGAGCCATGTAAAATACGAATGGGAACATGTGACAGTCCAGATATATGGCTACATATACGGTCAATATATGCATTTGTGATGTGATAACGATGTCCGTGACTGAGACTTTGGGGCAGTTAGAATGGGCTGCATAGCCTAATTCTGCCTTGAAGCACAATAGTATGAACAATTTGTACTATAAAAGAGTTGTGTAAATACAGTCATGTACTGGAAAATACTGTACGTCATAAATAGAACAAACAGTGCTGTGTCAGTGTGTGGTTGCAGTTTTATCACGTATATGTTTTCCGTGCTTCATATATTTTCAGTATGTACCAAAAAGAGGCCAGTCCTGTATGTTTAAAGAGCAACTCCTCACTTCAGCATGTGCTTTCATAAATAAGAGGTTTCACTTTTTACAATTTACTAGAGAATACATTTTTTTTCCTTTTCAATGTTCCTTTCCAAGATTTGAAGCACATCAGGTAGTCTATCTAAAAATTTTGTATAGAAAACATTTGAAAACCTCTACCCTGTTTACTGCACATGCCTTTGATTATGACATCACAGTGCTCACCATGACAATTGACCATGATGTCACAAATAGCAATTGTGTGGTTGGCAGGGCGAGTCAGAGACATTTTGAAAGACTGAAATAATTGCTGCATTATCTGCAGTATTTAGTAGAGAACAGCGGAAAAGTAAAAAAAAAAAAAATCTATAAAGCAATTAAGTTAAAACATATTTGGTGTAAATCTAGTGTTTTTATGCTTTTATTATAATAAATAGTCACTCTTTAAAAATACAACTGTGACACGTTTGGAAAATTGCAATAATTTTCCTTGTGGGACTCTTGAAGGAAAATCTCCCTATATACCCATGTTTGTTTGTATAAATCAGTATTTGTAATCTGTTGTGGAACTGGTGCCAACTTCCCCAGGACACCTTGTAGAAACAAGACTGCTTATCACAAGGTCATAAGTTCAATTAGAAAAATGTCCTGCTGTTTCACCCCTCCTCTTTTCCCCTTTTTGCAGCTATGAGAAGGTAGGAACCAAGAGCTCAGGGTGGAGGTTTCTGGGAGGACTGCAATATCAGGGACAGCTTCCCTCCCACCACCGGCCCCATTGAAGAAGAACAACTGCTGGAGAGAGAGAGAGAAAGGGGAGTCGGAACAGTCAGCCACACAATACTAACAGCACAGGCCAAAGCCACAAGCCCACACAGGAGTCAGGTAATAGCAGCCCTTTGACCTCCTTGCAAATCAGCCACAAGCGTAACTTGGGTGATGCAGACAGCCACCCTTCAATCCTGGCGACATGGAGAGGGGTTGTTATTGTTTACCAGCCTGTACATGGAGACAACTGTGATGGGGAGGAAGGATCAGGGATATGTTTTGCAAAATATGACAGATGTCAGGTGTCTATCCAGCTTTTTCTTTTAAATGCTTTATGTTATTTTTATGTGGCTGTAGTGCTTTTAAATTGAAAATAATTCTGTTGGGAGATTTGCTGACCTCCCTTTCTCTGCCCTTCAGCCACTTGTGTAGAATGTAAGATTTGATTTTCTGGGTTTTAGATTATGCTTGCATTTCTAGATATGGCTATTTTAATACAAGCGGAAGGCTTTAGTGGCTCTAGTAATAGCAGTGTCTAGGAGCTGAAGTCACAGGAGCCCGTTAGCTTGTCCAGCAGCATACCTCTCAACTATCCTTCACTATGAGGGACCCATGACCCTCATTTCACCCATAAGAACTGCGATGTCCGCTCTCATTATTCCATATGTAAATGGTGCTGCTTATGTATGGAAGGTGCTATAAACGCAAACTTTAAAGCAGAAATTCACAACACTCTACATTACTAAAAATGTATTTATTTATTCATGACTTTGATAACCAGGTAAGTACACTGATCCGAGGACTGTTTTAGCCATAACCCGGGCCAAGACAATGGTACAAGAGCAAAGCGAAAAGCATTGTACATATAACATAATACATGTAAGGCCAGTTTACAGTGATGTCAAGAGTGCTAAAGAAGGATACAGCAGCAGTCAGTTACAATAACTGGGTACAGAAACATAACACATAGTAAGTAATTTTAAAGAACAAAAAAAATACAAGGGGTTAGGTAACCATGGTAGACAAACATGGGAATGCTAAGGAGTGGGCGGTGGGAGACAAGGGGGATAGACTAGAACAGACTCCGGGGGACAGTGTTCAAGTGGAGAAAAACTACCCAGGGAAGCACTGGCAGGATTATGACAGGAGCTGAGGCGTTATTTGAACAGGCGGTGGGTGTCCAGAGCCACCTCTCATTTCAAATGTTTTTGTCACTGAAATGCGGGACGCTGACACTCGAAAAGTGGGACAGTGTGGGACACTGACCCTTACAGTGAGGAGAGATAATCAAACACTGAAGGCACAAGCTCAGAACACTATAGGAAACAGTACCTTAACTTCCAGAGTTAAATTATGATTTAGCAAATTAGAATATTATGAATTCCTACATGAAATGTCTGAGTTTAGCCTCTACGCTGCATGGGCTGCCCCTTTCCATGTGAGGCCGAGACATTTTGAAGGGGAGGGATGTGAGGGACATCCCTCATCATTAAGAACAGGTGAGAAATATGTTGCTAAAGCAAAATTAGACTTGCACTAGTTTCCAGAGCTCAGGGTTTGTCTCGATGCTGGATTATCGTCTGACATTTTGAGGGTCAGTGCCACAGATTTTCATTGTCGATGTCCCACATTGCAGTGACAGTATCCCTCATTTTCAGTGTCTGTCATTTCCGTGACAATAGGTTGAGGCACTAAGTCTGTCAGTATTTCAGGGAATAACCATGCGGAATGACCGGCGCAGTTACAACAATGAAACCAATACTGTAATAGCTACGGGACAGCATAGCGAAGGTAAATTACCACTATCCCTGTAGTTGTTTTGCCATTGGGGAGAGATGAAAGGCCCTGGCTGGCGATGTGCTGGCTGAGCAGCTGCCATGGCTCAGTGGGCAGAGCCACAGGCAGTGGGGGCTGTGCAGCAGCGACGGACCCGCTGGCTTGATTCTTGGTGAGGTTTTTGTGTTTTGTGTGTGTGTTTGTTTTACTCCCCGAGTTTTCTCCCTTTCCCAGTATAGCCCCAGTTTGGATAATTAAAGATAGGGGTTTGAAAACAAACCTACCTCAAACATGTACTTGTAATGTATTTTTTGCAGGCGGTAGTGCTCGCTGTTTTGCTGAGCGACCTCTGTTTTCACTGAGATGCCTGCGGTTGTTTACCGTGCTGTAGTATTCCCGACATATTGACCCTGTGCTGTATTACGGTGATAACACCATAGTAGTCTGGGTTTCCAAGACAACTGGACCAGGGATACTAAGCTGAGGCTGAAGGTCAAGGTATTTATTAACCGTTCAGGTTCGGTTATTACCAATGTAACCCAGACCTCCCCATACTGGTGTTCCGCCATTATATTGAAAAGAAACAACTTGAAAATTGCCAAAATCTGTGTGTCTGTGGCACTACGGCACATCTGTGAGAAAGGCCAGGACTGGGATCGAAGGGGTGCAGCTAGACAATACAGAACTGAAAAATCTGCATGCAAAAATTACTAAAAGAACCAGAAACTCCTTATACAAAACATGCTATTAACTATAGCAGTTATAGGCCCATTATTAAAGATTCATATTAGGTACAATAACAAACTTCACTTTCAGAAAAGGGGTGATCTCTACATGTTCATTGAGGCCTGGAGAATAGTGGCTCAAAGTTTGAAATTCCAAAATGATTCTTTTCAAGCTAGGAGCAGATCAGTCTAACCACGCTATACACCTACTGTCACCTTGAAGTTTTGTTATGGTGTCTAATATGAAGTTTTAATATGGTGCCTCTAACTGCTATAGGGTATAGCATTCTTTGTCTTGTGTGTTTTTTTGGTCTTTTAGTAATATTTCCTTACAAATCTTTCACTCCAGTGTTATCTAAACACACCTTTTCAGCTCATCGTTACTACTATCATAGGGCGTGTTAAGTAGTTTAAGGTCACCAGAGTGTGATTTTCTTTTTATTTTGCACTACCATTTTATTTATATTCACTATTATTAACTTACACTCCTTGCATGTAATTTACTTCATGGGTACTGTCTCTTTAAGAACTTGGACTGTTTAAAGACAGATATCAGTTTCGGGCTTGCCTCTTGAGGAAGCGTGCAGCGCAAAACATTGGGGCTTTTCAGCTGCACTGCATGCTGTTTTGCTATGAATACAGTTTGATACCACAGCACACGGCCTTGTTCTCGTGGCGGTTTACTGACGGATCACAGTCTTATTGCTGGCGGACCTGTGTGTGCGCTTTTGTTTGTTTCTTGTGAGTGTGTGCCCTCTCCTGTGGTGATAATGACTTGAAGTGGAGGGTTTTCCTTTTATACCATCTGTTGTGGCTGTGAATTCCTGGAGGAGTTTTAAAAGTTGTTGTCTTCCCAGGTTCTGGTGTGCCAGAGGCTTTTGGTCTGCAAGAGTATGTGTGTTGACATCTGCACTAATTCAGTGGCATTCAGGCTCCTTCAGGTTATGGAGTCCCTAGGCTTTAAAGCAGTATGTGGTGGGCAGGAACACATTCAGTATTATGTTCTCCATGGGGATTGTGGACGACCAGTTACAAACTGACCCGGTGGCCTGGTTGAACATTTTGCCATGTCCTTCAGCTTGCCCCCTCCTCAGAATGCCTTCCATTATGGAAGTAGTCTATTATCAACCTGGTGGCTTCGTACAGAGTTTTTGGGCCTGATATTTCAAGCATATTGCTGCCTTCACCAAGGTGTTATGCAGTATAGGTTTTATAATTGGCAACCCTGTTGAAGGCCAGTAAATTAATTGGTGCCAGTCTGTTCCCACCCAGCATGTCTGTGGAGAAGCTCACTGTGGTTTGGCACGGAGTTTCACCATTTTAAAGTGCTGGGACAGCACTGGAGAGAAGGTGGAGGAAGTCCAGGTCTGGAGGAAAGGAAGCAAGGAATAGCAATGATTAGAAGGGAAAGGTGAGACTGCATAGAAGAGGACCAAGAAAAGTTGTCATCTTGAACAAGTGCTTCTGCTCTGTCTTCACAGTGGAGGGCAGACAGACCACTAGGGAGTAGTAGGAACAGAAAGGAAGTGTACATGAGTCCATTTTCAGAGGAAAGAGTCTGGAAGGACTACAGCTCTGAGAGTGGACAGGCTATGAGACAGGGGGCACAAAATTCAAAGGCATGGCGCCAGCGCAAACATTAGTGCTGTGCCTTGCAGTTGCCCAGGTGTCAAAAATGCTGTATTCAATAGAATAGCAGACTGGTGATATTCGACTGAATATTGGGGCATGTCAGCCTTGCGCTAAGCCACTTGTCGCTAAGCAGACAGGGCCCAGAAATAGGGCAACTACAATGGCTTGCACCGCACTAAATTTCTGATATTCAAATGGACCCATGCAAATAAGCTCATTGGGCATGCAAGTTTAGTTTAGTTTATTGATTTGTTAGACGCTCTAACTAATTGTGTTTCTAGGAGCTTTGCAGATATTTAACCGATATAAATTCAAATTAAAATATACAAAAACATCACATACCACAATAAGTAAAAATTGGCTAAAATTCATGAAAAGGAGGAAGGCTTTATTAAATAGAAAGGTCTTTAGATCCTCTTGAAGGCACTAACAGGGGGCCTCTCTGGCGAGCGAGGCAGTGAATTCCACAGGGTGGGTGCCACAGCTGAAAGCCAGGGTGCCAGATGATTTCAGATTAGCTCTGGGAATCACTAGGAGGTCCTCCTCAGCTGACTGGAGGGGACAGGACGGGCAGTAGGGCTGTAGGAGTTCTTGCAGGTAACCAGGCCCCAGGCCATGTAGGGCTTTATAGGGCAGTAAACCGACCTTGAAGATGATCCATCACCTAACAGGGAGCCAGTGCAGAGTGCAGCACAGGTGTGATATGACATGACCTTGAAAAGCCAGTCAACAGCCTGGCTGCCGCATTCTACACTAGCTGTAGGCGGCGAAGATCAGCCCTTGATAGCTCTAGGTAAAGGGCATTGCAGTAATCAAGCCATGATGTCACAAAGGCATGGACTAGTGATGGCAGATCATCCACTGGAATCAGGTGTTTAATCCTGGCAATGTTTCTAAGATGGTAAAAGCACTCTGGACCATGGCTGACACCTGACATTCAAGTATCAAGTCGCTATCCAGCACAACACCAAGATTTTCACCTTTGAAGAAGTGAAAGCTGGGATTCTCAAGCCTAAGTCTAGTGACTCAACCAGCCTGCACCTCAACCCTCGGGTGACCAGGTTCCACCACCAGTACCCCAGTTTTATCCGGATCTAACCTTAACCAGTTGGCACTCATCCAATCTTGGATCTCAGCAAGGCATTGATTGATAACTGAGACCGCATCCTGTTGTTCAGGCGCAAGACAGGTACAGCTAAGTGTCATCAGCACAGCAATGAAAACTCAGCTTGTACCATCTTATAATATCCCTAGTGGAAGCATGTACACGCGAACAACATGGGGGACAAATGGAACCTGCGGGACCCCACAGGCATTGGTCCAGAGGAAAAGTCCCCAAGACCATGCTCTAGGCCTACCAGTGAGGAAAGAGTGGAACCAGTTGAGGACCACACCAGAGTTCACAATGAACTGCAGGTGATCCAAAAGCACTCCATGGTGTCAAAAGCAGCTGAGAAGCTAAGGAGGACAAGAATGGAACATTCTTCTCTAACCTCGCCCTCAGGAGATCATTTAGCACCGAACCAAGGCGGTCTTGGTACTGTGCCTTTTCCTGAAAGCCAACTGGAGAGGGTTGTAAATGTTGTAAGTTGACAAGCGGGCCTCCAGTTGTGAGGCACCACTTTCTCGATAACCTTCTCCAAAAGGGTTGGTTAGAGGTAGGTCTGTAGTTACGCCAGGCAGTCTGGGTCTAGCGATCTTTTTTCAAGAAGGGTCTCGCCACTGCCTCCTTAAGGGGCTCAGGAAAGACCCCCTCACTAAAGAACACAGGACTATCCTAGCGAGGACCAGGCTGATGGAATCAATGCACCCTGCAAGAAGGTGCGTTGGACACGGATCAAACTATAGTAGGTCGGCCTCAGCTCCTGGATGACCTGACAACATTCTTGACCGCCAAGTGGTCACAGTTAGTCTAGACAAGCGGGTGCCCGCAACAATCACTGGCGTGTCATTGCAAGCCCCTATGGAGGGCACAGATTGGATCCCAGATCTGATAGAGGAAATCTTATCAGCAAAGAACAGAGTAAACTCATCACACTTAGATTGTGAAAAGGATCTAGTGGACTGAAGACAGGTCGGATTACATAACCTGTCGACAGTCCGAAGAGCTGAGCTGGTCTGTTAGCTGCTGCAGCAATCTCCTGGACAGAACTCTGCCTTCTTATGGGAGATTGCTGTTTGATACTCCCTATAATGAGTAATCAAAATAAGCTATCCCCATCAGCCCAGGATCTCAGCCCATGTCGCTCCAACCTTCGCCCATCGCTTTGACTCCTGAGAGTTCCATCAAACCATGGGATCTCCGGTGTGAGGTGAGGGGCCGAACATGGACTAGTGCGATGGAGTCGAGGCATTGGCTCTAAGGGGCCATTTGCATGGCCATTATAGGCTCATTTGCATGGGTGGCCTGGCAGTTTAGTGCGACACTGCCTCCGACTTGCCCGATTCCATAGAGCTATTCCTGGTGCTAGTGGTCCTCCTGCCAATCGGTGCCCTGATGTAGAATGTTAAATTTCCTGATGTCCAGTGGTTCCCCACCCCCCCGATCACTGTCCCGATGTACAATGTTAAATTTCCCTGGTGTCCAGTTGCCCCTCCCGATCGCAGCCCCAATGTACAATGTTGGTGTCCAGTGGTTCCCCTGCCAGTTGCAGTCCCAATGTAAAATGTCTTTGGTGTCCAGTGTCCTCTCCCTGCCAATCGCTGCCCAATGTTAAAACAATTCCCTGGTGTCCAGTGGTCCCACCTCCCATGCACACCCATACCCTCTGTTTCAGTAATTTTCCTTGGTGTCTGGTGGTCCCTCTCCCATCCACACCATGCCCGATGTGTTATATATATTTTTCTCTTGTATATACCAAAAATTGCTTGTTCCCCGTTTTTTACCCCTTGGCTATCTGAAATTCAGCTGCCGCTTTTGCTTGTCTTACTGTCCTCTGGGCTTCTCTGTTCTTCTGAACGTAATCTTCCCATTTGCTGTTACCTGCTTTCCTTTTAAAGTTGTGGAAGTCGGTCCAGTGGTGCTGAGGTTGGCGCTGGACACCACACCTGCAGCAATACCGGTGACCCGAGTTCGGGAGTGAACTTCGGGCCGTCGGAGTCGGCAGGGTAGGAAAGGACTGAGCATTCGGAGGATAGCTCTCCTTTCTTGGGGTTGGTGGATATGCTTGCCCACGGTGCTAGCGGCTCCTGGTAGTGGCGCAGCTGCGGCCACGCTCTTCCGGGGTGGGAGTGGCGGTGGATGTCTTGCCGCGTAGTGTGGGAGCAGCGCCCGTCAGCGTAGGGCATCATTGCACCTCCGCCCCGTGGACTGTACAGCAATAAGGAAAACCCTGGCCCCACAGTGAAGCGACAGCAACTCCAGTGCCAGCTGCCACACCCATTGCTGAATTCGCTCCTCGCTAGCTCTCTCAATCCCTGCCTTGCTTTGGGTCTGGTTTGGGAGTCGCCAGATCGGGGTAGGGTGGGGAGTGTCTGTCCCCGATTCCCGGTGAGCGAGGATCAGGTGGGGTAGTAGAGCGGTTACGTGAGTGGGGTCTGCTTGAGAGAGTTCTGTGGAGGGCAGTGCAGAAAGAAGGTCTACGGGAAAAAGAAAGCTGTGAAAACCTCTTTTGGTCCTAATAGCTGTTTAGTGAACCATATGGGTCTTTTATGTTTATTCTTATTTGTCACTGTCCTGGCACAGCTGTAAAGCCTCTAAGATGGCTTTTTTAATCGGAGCCCCATATATGTCTTCTACTTCCAGTTGCCCTGGATTCTTGCTAGTTTCCCCCTGGCTATTTTCCCTCTTTTTTTTTTTTTTTTAAACTAGTTCCTCTAAAGTTTAGGATTTCTGCCCTGGATTGAGATTTTACATCCCTAGGGATCATTAAAACCAGATAGAGTTGTAGGCTGTTTGCCAGTGGCTCACCGACTCAGAATAGTGCCAACCAGTTCCGAGTTGGCGAGGACCACATCCAGGATGGTGTCTAGCCTAATTGGCTTGTAAGGTTTCCACCATAGATTGACTTCTTGAAGACCTATCCTCTGCAGTTGCTTGGAAAGTTGCAGCGATCAGGATTTGGGGTGACAGAACCTCCATAATAACATGCTATATATAAATATATGTACTGTGTTTTGTTGTACATTATCAGTTTGTGTATTTTTGTATATTTTTATAGATACTTTTAGCTGGAAGTAGAGCTATGCTCTAACTGCAAGCTGTCCTTATAAAAGAAACTGTAATCATTATCACAGTTTTGTAGTAATTTAAGGTTGTAAGGGCACTATGACCCCCGCTTCCTAAGCAGGGATGGAAAAAAAGCCTTTTGTACAAACATGTACTGATTCACAGCTATTCCCTACCAACTCTGCTATGCAGGGTATCTGATTCCTTTGGTAAGCAGACGTTTGTCTAGGCATACACTGAAGACCTCTTCTGTCGTCATATCTATGGTCTACACGGTGAGAGTGTTCCACAGCTTCACCACCCTGTGGGAGAAAATAACCTCCTACATTTACCTGTGAATTTACCACCTCTGAGCTTTAGGGTGAGTCACATGTTCTGCTGCAGGACACCATGTCATACATCTGTGTATGTTCAGTCTTATTTATCTAGAAACTGCTGACCTGAAAGGCACACTGAGCCAAGGCTTGTTTCTAGGTGCAACCCTAGGGGTAGGGTACAGGGAGCAATTATAGCGACAGTTGCAAAGCAGAGCAGGTGTAATACAGTGCAGATGACACAATGTAATGCAGGTAACAAACAGTGCTGAAACTGGGATAAAGAATGTATACAGTGCAGTACAACAGTATGTGGTATCCTTGTTGTGCACATATTTCCATCCTAACTAAAATGCTGCTGTACCAGAGTATAAGGTCATGGAATGCTGTTGTACCCTTCTGTGGTACATCATCATTTTAATTAGAACAAAAGACATGCCACCTATCATTTTACTTTATCTTCCTCACATAACATACACCAGACCCTCACCTGACACAATCTTCCGTTTCATCCTTTTAAAAAACAGACATCTATCCTTACCCAGGTGGGTTTTCAGCAGTGAAGTGAGAGTGGGTTTAATTTGTTTTTTTTTTTTTTTTTACAATTAAAAAATTAAACTGAAGATTTCTGTGGAAATAAAGAAACAGTATTTTTCTTGTTTTTCTTTCAAACCATATATGAGACAGAATAACACATGGGCAGCCATGTAAAACTCAGCTGTGTTTCTATCTTGGGGTTCTGATGACATCAGTGACCAGTAGAGCATTGCTGTTGAGGGCCCTATGATGTCCTCCGAACCCTTAATGGAACCACAGCCCTGTTGTGCATGATGGCTCATGCATTGCTCTCTATATGTAACATGATCAGCATTCGTGAGTGATGTGTAAATTAACAGCAGCAAGGCCACAGTCACACATCAGGAGTTTTCGATTAAACTGACAAAGTAGCAGTAAACAGAAGAAGCATTTGTTAAGAATCAAGGATTAGAATCACTAATGAATAGTGAATTGTAGTGTAAATAAACCTGCGGTAACCAGGCCTGCAACATCCTCAGGATGGTAGTGCGTGTGTAGTCTTGGGTGAGTGTTGGAGCAAACAGAGGGTTAGAAGCAGGAGCAGAGTCGGGTGTGTGAGCTCCGAGGTGCTGTTTGAGAAAGGGGTAGTAGGGACACCTTTTTCCACAAAGATGGAAATAATGGGATTAAAATGAAATTTGTCATTTTTAAATACCAGTTAAAAGGGACAGTCGTCAGCACAAAGGACCTGTGTGCAAAAAAAAACATTTTGACTTACGTTGCCTTAGACAACTAGTATTGGAGCCCACTCGAGAGGGAGCAATCTTAGAACCTGGTTCTCTCAAATGGAGATGAAGAGAGGATCACAGATGTAGAAGTGGGTAGCCATCTGGGAACTAGCGACCATCGAACAGTGTGGTTCACAATAAACACAACAATAGAGTCCAAGCCATACAAAGGCAAAGGTACTGGACTTTAGGAGGGCTGACTTTGCCAAAATGGGTAAGTGCCTAAGGAATGCACTAGCATATGGGCAGGAAGGAGGGTGGAAGAACAATGGGAATAATAAAACTGCCATCACAGAGGCAACAAGCCTTTGTGTGAAGCAAATAAACAAAACTAAACGATGTAAGAAACCACTATGGTTCTCAAAGGAAGTGGCAGTGAAGGTTCAAGAGAAAAAAAGCTATCAGGAAGTACAAGGAATCGCAGAAGGAGCAGGACAGAGAACTGTATCAGTTAAAGCAAAAGGAAGCTGGGAAGGCAGTCAGAACAGCAAAGGCCCAAACCGAGGAAAAGATAGCCAACTCAGTTAAGAGGGGATAAAACCTTTATAGGTACATCAGAGCGAAGGAAGACCAAGGAGGTCTAGTGAGGCTTAATAAAGGGGGAGGAGGGGGCAGAGGAGACTGTGAAAAGGCAGAGATACTAAACAAATATTTTGCTCAGTATTTACAAAGGAAGAGGGGGTACCTAGAACAAACAGTAGAAACACACTGGATACAGAAGTTGATACCAGCCCATTTACAGAAGAAAGGGTTCTGAAAGAACTCTTAAAACTGAAGGTGGACAAAGCAATGGGGCCTGATGGGATTCATCCCAGAATTTAAAAGAACTAAGGGTAGAATTAGTGACACCACTGACTACCCTGTTTAACAAATCATGGGAGGATGGGGTGGTACCGAGGACTGGAGGAGGGCAGATGTGATTCCCTTCACAAAAGTGGGAGCAAGGCAGAAGCAGGAAACTACAGACCTGTTAGTTTAACCTCAGTGGTAGGGAAAATGATGGAATCACTTCTAAAGGAAAGAATTGTCAAGTATCTAGAGGCCAGAGGGGCACAGGACCCAAGGCAGCATGGATTCACAGCAGGAAGGTCATGCCAGACAAATCTGATAGATTTCTTTGACTGGGTGACCAAAGTAGTAGATCAGGAGGGCTGTGGACATGGCCTACCTAGACTTTAGCAAGGCATTTGACACAGTCCCACACAAAGATTAATATACAAGTTAGCTAGCCTGGGAGTGGGTCCCAAGATGACAGCCTGGGTAAAAATTGGCTGGAAAATAGGGCATGAGAGTAATAGTAAATGGAGTCCACTCTGATGAAAGGGGGTTACTAGTGGGTACCGAGGGTTCAGTATTAGGACCAGTCCTCTTCAATGTCTTTATAAGTGACATTGCAGAGTGACATTGCAGAGGACTGGAAGGAAAAGTATGTCTCTTTGCAGATGACACAAAGATCTGCAACAGAGTTGATGCACAAGGTGGGGTGGAAAGGATGAAAAGGGACTTGGCAAGGTTAGAAGAATGGTCAAATGTATGGCAGCTTAGATTCAATGCTAAGAAGTGCAAGGTAATGCACCTGGGAAACAAAAACCCAGGGAAGAGTACACAATGGGGTGAGATACTAACAACAACAAAATGGAAAGGGACCTGGGGTAGTCATATCAGATGACCTAAAGGTGGGCAAGCAATGCGAGAGGGCAGCAATGAGGACTGGGGGATATTGGGATGCATAGGGAGGCATCACCAGTAGAAAACAGGAAGTTATTATCCCTCTGTACAGACAGCTGGTCAGACCCCATCTGGAGTACTCGTGCAGTCCTGGAGACCCAGTCTTCAAAGACATAGACAGGATGGAAGCTGTCCAGAGGAGGGCAACTAAAATGGTGCAGGGTCTGCACCGGGAGACATATGAAGAGAGACTAAAGAAGCTTAATATGTATAGCCTCGAGAAAGGAGGAGAGGGGGACATGATAGAAACTTTCAAGTACCTCAAGGGAATCAACAAAGTCCAAGAGGTAGCATCTTTCAAAAAGAGGTGTGCAAGAACAAGGGGCACAATTTGAAGAATAGGGTGGGGGCGGCTCAGAGGTAATTAAGAAGTATTTTCACAGAGAGGGTTGTGGATGCATGGAACGGCCTTCCGGAGGTCGTGGAGTCAAAACAGTGGTGGAATTCAAGCATGCATGGGACAGTCATAAAGGCAATTCTAGGGATGGGGTAGGAAAAAGTAGGCTGCTGGTTAACTAGGATCTGCAGTTTATCCAGTAGGCAGGGAAATGGGCGAACTGGGTGGGCCAAGCGTCCTTATCTGCCGTCAAATTCTATGTTTCTATGTTACTTACTGTTCACTGAAGTATTGTAGAATGTATCAGACTAATTTTGCTTAGTACTAGGCTGACATCTTCTGTTACCGCAAATCGAAGAATCCCCTGCAGGTTACATTAGAGCAGGACTGCAGCAGTGGGAGATTCAATAGCCTGCAGTGCATGTTCAAGTTCTTATAATCTCCGATCAGATGTTTTCCGGGACTGCTTTTCTCTAGGGACTGAGTAATCCTCTATGGCTGTACGTAGTCAGGGAGGACAGCAACATCGGAAAAAAAAATCCGAGCTTATAGATGCTTCTTTTGGCACTGTTCCTTCCCTTCACGCCAGTGAAATATGTGTGTGTGTGATTCACCACTCACTTCTGCAATTGCTGGTCACACTGGGCCTTGGACCTGTCCACTGCTCTCCACCCTACACTGTCACTAGTGCAGCCCACTCTTCCCTAGTGTTCAGCCATTACTCCCACCCTTCTTTTACTGCAGTGTTGCTCCTTGCATATTGTTCTTATTATTCTTCTGCAGTTTATTGTATTGCATAATCCTTGTTCAGAAAAAATTGCCTGTAATTGCTCATTTTGTTAAACTTATTTCCATTATTGCATTTTTGTTTCATGCGCAGTGAACATTTTGCTACAAGAGTGGCTTATGAGGGGTGTGATGCTGTCATTCAAATGCAGAGTGGTCTGCAAGGGGTAGTAGGAGGCACCAGTCATCAGCCAGGCTGATCATGACAGTGTTTTGGCATGCTGGGCAGAAACTTTGTCTAGTTCCAAGGAGAAAGCCGACCCAATCATTGGGTAGCTGTTTCCTTTGCTCTCCTCAAGCCGCCTAGCAAACACAGCTGATCTCTCATGATCAGCCTGCAAAAAATCCTCGTAGTTTTTTTTTTTTTTTTAATTTACTCCTGTAAAAAAGAACTTTCCATCGATGTCTACTGCTGCCGTAGCTCTTCCCCTCCCGCCCAACCCATGTTAATATTCTGGCATGGGGTGCCCAATCTCACGTTTGGCTGCACAACCCCCACCTTGCCCATTTTACTTTGCAGTACTGGGAGCCCACCTCTGGTGCTGCCAAACAAAACACTGACACTGGCGGTGCCCCCAGTGTCGCCACCTGAAATTAAGAAAACTGTCCTTGTAGTTTAAAAACAAACAAACAATTTTACACCTGTAAAGAAACGTCCATCGATGTCTGTCTGCTGCTACTGCCATACACCCCCCCACCCCAAGTTCAACCCATGTTAATATTCTGGCATGGTGTACCCAATCCTGTGCTGGCTGCAACCCCTCCACCCTACCCATTTTACTTTTGAACACCGGGATCCCACGCTGATGCTCCTAACATAACACTGACACGGGTGCCCAATCCCCAGTGTCACCACTGAAATAAATAAAACCATCTCTCGTAGTTTTTTCTTTCTTCCTTCATCCTGCAAAAAGGAAAACCATCCAGCGATGTCTGTTGCTGCCTCGCCGTTACTGTCCTCCCATCTCAGCACCCCCACCCCATCCCCAAGGCCTTACTTACCACGGAAGATCCAACACTGCAATTCTTTCTGGACGACACATCTTACCCTTCAGTGCGGACTGTGAACTAAGGAAATCAGGTGTGCGGTTCAATGTAATTACAGTGGAGTTTGAATTACTGGCATAGCTTGCCTATTTTTGAATATGTTTGCCCTAAATTTTCAACACTCTTTTGGGTCCCCACCTCATGAACTATGACGGTGAAATTAGGCAAATCTGCCTCGAAAGGTGATTTCATGGTTGCTGTAGGAAATCACCTTTGGGCAGGAAGCTGAACAATTTCTCCACCCTTGTTCATGAGGTGGGAGTCATAAAAGAGTTATGTTGAACATTTGGGGTAAAAATAAAAACAACAAAAGTAGGCTTGCTTGAAATTCACAGATACGGCTTAGTAACTTTGGTAATTTTCAATATTTTGACCCCAGAATTTTCAACATAGCCATTTCTTCACAGCAGCTCATGAATTTGACAGCTGTCATTTATCAGATCCTGGCCAAAATGTGTTTTACACGTGGCGAAAAATCATCTTTAGGTAGGATTTGAACATTTCCTCCGCTTTGTTCATGAGGTGGGCTTGTTTTATTTATTTATCAGTTTTTGGAAAATAACCTTTGAGTCAGAGACTCATTTACAAAGTTCACGTCAAACACACATAGACAGTGACAAAATACAAATCAAAATAATCGAAACAGGTTACATAAAGGTTGCTGAGAACATGGTATATACTAATAATAGCCAAGGAATATGGAGATTTCAGATACAATTTAAAAATACTGACTCTAGGCAAGCTAAGGCCCATTTTGAGTCTCCACGAACAAAGGGGGGTGACGGGGTGCATATGCAGGGCTGCACCCTTGTTGTCTGTGGGGGTGAGGGAACAGTACAAAAGGGGAGGCAGGCGAGCTGACTAAAGCAATCACACCATTGAGGCGCATAGGTGGTCTCTTAATAAGGTCGTGAACACGCTAATCTTATTTAATGACACAATGTTGCTAAGTAATGAGTTTGTCCAGGATGGGCCGCAGTACGTGAAGGAGCATTAGTAGGGAGGAGCGGCATCTAGGGCGTGAAGGAGAGACCTGGCTGCAGTTGGGTATTTCTGATGACCAGTACAGGCTTTATGATGTCTTTGAGCCCAGGAGGGGCCAGGCCCATGTGATTTTCTTGGCATAAGACTGGTCTGAAATGTTACTCTGTTATCCAGGTTCAGCCAGTTGATTGTGCTATAAAGGGTGCAGGTGTGGGAGTGCGGTCAGGCGAGGCGGCAGGCTTTGTTTAGGGACAGTCTCAGTCTATTAAGGAGGTGGTGTCAGCAGCTCCATAGATAAGGATCCCATAATCTAGCAATGATAGTATAAGAGGAGACTGCTGTCCTGAGGGCATCAGGGGTAAGACGGTGCTTAAAGTGATGTAGAAGGCCGATTCTGGTGTTGATGGCTGATGCAAGGAGGTGGATGTGCTGGTAAAAAGAAGAGGAGGAGTCGAAAGTGACACCCAGGTATTTAATAATAATAATAATAACTTTATTTAATTGAGCACCTTTCACAGTATTAAGAGCTTCACAAATTCACAGATAATTCAATAAAACATAGTTAAAATCACAGCAGATCAGGGAATGTCTTAATCCATAGAAAGCGGTTTCATTACGCTAAGCTCCCCACCGTCCTGCACTCCCGCAGCTGATGGGGCAGAGAATTCAGAGGTTGGGGCAGCAAACATAAAGCGTGAGCCCCACATGTATTCAAACTAACCTCGAATCTCCAGCAACCCTTTGTCAGCCGAGCGGAGCTGTCCACTGAGGGTGTAAGGGTCGGAAGCTCTTTCAGGTAGTCAGGACCAAGTCCGTGTAGGGCTTTGTAGGTTAGCAAGCCTACCTTAAAGGTGAGCAGCCACTGAACCGGCAGCCAGTGCAGATCGTGCAGCACTGGGGTAACATGAGATCTCTAGATACCCAAATCAGTAAGCGTGCAGCAGTTCTGCACTAGCTGCAAGCGGCGGATATCAACCCCTAGAAGCCCTAAATAAAGGGAGTTGCAGTAGTGAAGGTGTCGACCAGTTCTAGTGGGGCCTGATGGATGTTGCGAATGGAGAGCCAAGCATTTTTATGAGGATTTTGGTGGTGGGCAAGGTCATAACTTTTTTTTTTTAATAGTTTAGAACTAGACTCCGGCTAGTAAACCATTGTTCTGCTGCAGTGAATGCTAATTGCAGTGAGTGTTGGAGCAGGAGGTGGGGTCAGAGTGTGATGGTAGAGTCGGCGTCATCTGCGTGATAGCAGGAGCTTGCCAAAGCATGCAACGGGAGGCATTTAGGTAGAGGCTAAAGAGGAGTGGGCCTAAATGGATCCCTGGGAACCCCTGATTTAACTGGCAGGCTAGAGGAGAGGGCATCGCCAATCTTAACTTGTTGAGATAATCTTTGAACCAGCAAATGGTGTCCTGAGAGAGACCTAGCATAGGTAGAGTAGCTAGGAGTAGGCCATGATAGACCTTGTAAGAAGGATATATTGAAAATGTTGATTAAAAATCTACCTGGCTAAGCTCCCCCCTCCACCCCTTGCCCCCTCCTCCTTCCCTCCTACTAGCCCCCTTTTTATTTTAAGACCATTTCTCCTCCTGGGACTCTTAAGCTCATTCTTAGCCTACCATCTCGAGAGAGTGCTGGTAGTGATGGTCTGTCCCCCTGCTTCTTAAAACTAGTGGTCTAGGACATTGCCTATCCACTCATCTTCATCTTTAACCTCTTCCTTACTACAGCCTCTGTTCCACTGTCCGGAAGCAGGCCAAAATTGTCCCCATTCATAAATCAGGTGACCCTAGTCTTATGGACAACTACCGTCCCATCTCTATTTTGACCCATCTTGATAAGCTTCTAGAGAGGCAGTAAGCTACCAAATTACAGAGCATATCTCCAAATATAATCTCCTTTGCCCTCAGCAACATGGTTTCGGAAGGGGCACAGCACTACACGGCCCTTGCTGTCTTCACCGACCATGGACTGAGGAACATGGATGAAGTTAAGCTAACTGGTGTAGTGTTTGTTGATCTGTCCAAGGCATTTGACCTTGTAAATCACAACATCCTAATAGCAAAACTCAATGCCCTTGGTTTCTCCCCTGCCTCCACCACCTGGCTCACTAACTGCCTCTCTGGTAGAACACAGATGGTCTGCCTTGGTGGCGTCACCTTCCCCTCTTGCCTGTCTCTGTGGGTGTCCCCAGGGATCTGTTCTTGGCTCCCTCCTCTTTCCCTCTTCATTAACTCTCTTCTGTCAGAGGGCCTATCCTGTAAATCGCTCCTCTCATGACAACTAATACTATATCAAAGTGACCCCTAGCCTCCCTCTATCCGCCATTCTTACCAATGATTTCTGCAAGGCACATTATTGGTTCTCCACCAAAAATGGTTGGTCAGTGCTGCCAAAACAAAGGCCATGCTTTTGGTTCAAGCAAAACTCTCTGCCCTAGCCTACAGTGGTGGCTTCCTCACTATCAAATCCCCAGATGGCTCTCCCTTGACACTGTTCCGCCTTCAAGTATCTGGTGGTAATTCTGGACATGTCCCTAACCTACATTGACCACATTGCCTCACTGATCAGGCGCATCAGCCAGAAAATAGGGCTCTGCTATCGCATGATTGACCACCTCTCACTGGAAGCCCACCTTGCTGTTGCCGTGGCAACCTCCTTCCCCTCCTTGACTATGGCTGCCAGGTGTGCTCCCTCACCTCCATTACCAACCTTAGCCAACTGGATGCTACCTACAATCGTATATGTCATCTTGTCCTCCGCACCTCTCTCCTCACTCACCCTGAACTCTTTACCAGTCCCTTAACTGGCTCCCTCCACAATCTGGCAGCTCCTACCTGCTGGCATGGATCATTGCTGATACTTTGCACAATCCCTCCTACTCTCCACTATCCCTTCTTATATGGCCTAGAACCTACTGCCGCAATCTTCGTCAGTCTTCACAGTTTATAATAATAATAATAAACTTTATTTATATAGCGCTCTTCATGGAGTATCAGGCGCTGCAAAAAACAACAATTAAAACCATAAAATATTAAAATACAATTCAATATTCACTAAACAGAATTCAATAATGACAATCCATTACAAAGTGGTACCAAAAGTGAGCTGAAATAAATAAGTCTTTAAAGGCAGTCTTGAAGGCTCACTGTCAGGCACTCCGTACCCGACAAGGCAGAGAATTCCACAGGGTTGGGGCTGCAAATGAACGTCCTCAAGCCAGATGTTTTAAATGTACCCTGAGGAATCTCCAGCAATCCTAATCGGTTGGACGGAGCAGTTGGAGGGGCAGTAAGAGTGCAGGAGATCTTTTAGGTAGCTCGGTCCCTGTCCATGTAGGGCTTTATAGGTCAGCAAGCTGACCTTGAAGGTGATCCGCCACTGAACTGGCAGCCAGTGCAGTTCATGCAGCACAGCCTAATATGGCTGGATCAAGATGATCCAGACAGCAGCCTGGCCTCAGCATTCTGCACCAGCTGCAGGCGGCGAATATCAACCCCAGAAGCCCTAGGCAAAGGGAGTTACAGTAATCCAGCATGAAGTCACAAAAGCGTGGATCAAAGTTGGTAAATCGACAGGCGTAACTAGGTGCTTCATCCGGCGATATTCCTAAGATGGAAAAAGAGGACTTGACCATGGCCGACACCTGAGAAGAAGTGTCAAACCGTCATCAAAATTACCCCAGATTTTGCACCCGTTCAGAGGTTGGTAACTGGGACCCCCAAAGCAGAGTCCTGAGGGATGCCCGCCTCGACCCTCTATCCCTCGACCAGGATCCTCCCCAACACCTCAGTCTTGTCAGAGTTGAGCTTTAACTAGCTAGTATTCATCCAGTCCTGGATTTCTACGAGACAGTTATTAAAGACCAGTGCACTACTCTGGTCGGGTGCAAAAGACAGGTAGAGCTGTATATCTTCTACATAACAGTGAAACCTCAGCCTGTATCATCTCACAGTGTCTTCTAATGGCAGCATATACACTGAAAACAACATGGGGGACAGCAGACCGTGCGGCAACCCTAGAGGCAGAAGAATGCTTCAGAGGAATAAACCCCAAGATCACCCTCTGAGATCTACCAGTGAGGAATGAACGAAAACATCTGAGGACTGTACCAGGCAAGCCACAGATGGCATGCAGGCGATCCAGTAGCACCCCATGGTCCACGGTGTCAGAGGCTGAAGAGAGATCAAGAAATACCAAGGTGGTCACGGGATCTCTGGTCTCTCGTAATTAGAAGATCATTGCGCACCGAACCAGAAGCGGTCTCGGTACTATGCCTTTCTGAAATCCGGACTGCAGAGGGTCGTAGATGTTATGGATGGTAAGATGGCTCTACAACTGTAGTGCCATGACCTTCTCAATAACCTTCCTGCAAAGGGAAGATTAGAGATCGGTCGGTAGTTAGCGGGACAGTCTGGGTCAAGTGAAGATTTCTTGAGAAGGAGTCACCACTGCTTCCTTCAAGGAGCAGGAAACTCACCCATCTTCAGTGAACACCAGACCATGTCCCTGAGGACTGGGCTGATGACATCAATACAGATTAATAAAAGGTGAGTAGGACCGGATCCAGACTACAACTGGTTGGGCACATATCCCTGAGAATCTGCATGACATCCTCGGTCCCCAGTCGCTCAAACTCCATCCAGCAAAGCTGAGGTGTAGCGACATTCCATGACCACCATCCCCTCCCCAGAGAATGAGCCAAATGGATGTCCGACCTGATGTCAGCAACCTTATCAGCAAAGAATTGAGCAAACTCCTCACACTTTCCGTAGACGCTCTCGAACTTGTAGACAGGCTGGATTGCACAGTCTGTCCACAGTTCAGAAGAGCTGAGCTGGTCGATTCTGAGCTGCAGCAATCTCCCTGGACAGGAATTCTGACTTCTTATGGGAGATTGCCAGCTGATAGTCCCTAAAATGTCCCATCAGTCTAAGTCTCTCGGCATCCAGGCTGGTTCCTGCCAGCTGCCCTAACCTTCGCCTCTCGCCTCAGACTAAAACTCCCTAAACTCCAACTAGAACGCCTTAACATAACTACGAGGATGGGCCTAGAGCCTTCTCTGCAGACAGACCCTCACTATGGAATGACCTTCCCTCCTTCTTCGTTCCCCGACCCACCTCTATATCTACATTCCCTGTTAAGAATGCACTTTCTGTCCACCATGACCTGTGTCTGCCTACAGGCCGCTAGCATAGCTTCACTTCCTTGCAGTTCACCCTTATCCACCCCCCTCTAGTGCTCCGCTCTCCTCTCCCACCCTGGCCCCTGAATACTATCATTACTCCTTTTGTTAAAGGATGGAGCAACCTTACCCTGTTTAACTAAATATTCTTTACCTGGTTTGCTCAATTTGCTGATGTAGCTGGTACTGTTTACCTTCCATTATACAATGGCAGAAAGAATCTTGGACTGTGATTGGTCAGTTTGGGGCTGGACCCATGGCGTTATCCAGCATGATGCCACAGGTCTAGTCTCAGCCTCAATGTGAATCTGTACATGAGCCATTGGAGCTTGATGATTTTGGATGATGAGCCACATGAGCTTTTTTTTTTTTTGCATCTCCTCTTAAGAAACAAAATATTTTTCCACACTAATAAAACATTCTTTAAAATAATTTTTTATTTTGTATATAACTATGAGCCATTGTATAATAGGAATAATGCCGACAGGGTGTGTTGTGCTGGGATAATGCGCCTGGGGGTTTGGCCACGGGCCGGGCAGTGCATCAACAGCTGGCAGTTATCCCAGCACGACACACACCCCGTCGCATTATTGGCCTCATTTTCTCTGTTAGCGTGACCTGCAGTACACTGTTATGTTCCCTGATGATCTACACTGCTCTCTCAATGTATTTTTACATTGTTTGTGCCAGTTCTGGCCCGTGCCATGCCTGAAAAGGTATTTGGATCAGTGCACCAACCAGTTACTGAATGAATGAATGAATGAATGAATATGAGAAAACAACACAGTTATGAGTCTGTATTGCAAATTATTTTTATTTTGGTAACGGGTAAACCTACTGAGACCAAAGTTCCCTTTTCAGAGGCGACCGGAATTAATGACAAGTAATACAATAAAGTAAGCGGACATTTACAGTAAGCATTTTGACACAGTAGAGGTAAGAAACGATTGACTTGGGTTATTAACGTTTAACATGTAGGCTATGGCACTGCTCGAATGCATAAGGACATACACTAGGTCAACATTTTGACATTCTTTACTAGAGCAATAGAATGCAGTCGAACATTGGAACAGTACATTAGCACGCTAATTAAGGACATTAGGAAAATAAGCATGCGCTCATAGCTGTGGTAATTTTCAATATTTTTATTTATTTATTTATTGCAAGATCAGTTTACAACCTTTGAGTCAAAGACTGGTTTACAAAGGTACCTCGTCAAGAAAGGTGGGGAGGCGACAAATAGAGTGGTGTTAGGACAGGGATGACAGACAGGTTAGATACATAAAATATACATTTGGAGAGTGCAGACAGCGAGCTGTACTGGAGCAACGCTCGTGTAAAAGGTGCTAACATTGGTAAAACAACAGGACTAGCGTTGACCCCAACGTTTCCAACATAACCATTTTTCACACCACCTCGTGAATGTGGCAACTGTCATTTCTCAAACCCTACCAAAATGTATTTTAACACTTGTGGCGCAAAATGACATTTCAGCCATTGTTGTATAAATCGAATGATACCTGTCACGCTCAGAAGGAGTGGTCAGAAAGAGATTATGTTGAAAATTTGGGGTAAAAATGTGAAAAATCAGCTAAGTTATTAGGAAACTAATTGTTTCAACATTTACTCATAACATTATTTTTGCAGATTTTGGCCACTAATGTTCAACATATCCCTTCTGTTACCCTACTTCCAGAACATGGCAGATGTCATTTTTAAATCCCCTCAAAACTTGTTTCCACAGTCGTACAGTGAAATCACCTATCTGATGGCATTTAAAATCTTGAGCATAATGTCAGGTCATAAAAAGACTGTTGGACAATTTAAGTTAAAATGTAGGAGCCCACTTAAAGTATATATTGCCTCTCAGCTGCCCTATCCTGGAAATTAACAATGTGTTAAAGCAGGACACCACTGAAAATGAGACACTGCATCTCATCTGCTCTATCCTGGGTAAATGCAAAGTAAAAATGTGACAAGTAAGACCTGATACAATAGCCATACCAGTGACGGACATTTGACATTGACAAATGCTTGCTTTAAAGTGATAGAAATAGTTTTACACCTCTGGAAGCCCCCAGTTGTGCTTTTATGGCTACTCAGTATTATGATGTTTTTGACCTTTTCTGCTAAAATAATAATCTAACTTGTTGCCTTTGTAACTACCCTGAATCCCTCTCTCCTCGGCAGTTGCTGCTCTCTCTCTTTCATACTGCCTGAACATTCTGTGACATCACAAACTCCTTTCAGGCCATTCAGATGAATAGCATGGAATGGGAGTTATTGATGTCTTAGAATGTCTTAGAAATATGAAAATCGAAGCGGTCGCTGGTGAGGAGAGTGGAACTTATGTAGATCTGAGGCACACCAAAGCTAGATTATTTATTTAATACATCATCGTCAAAACAGCTCAGAATACATAACTGGCAAGGAAAGGAAGATAGAAAGGCAGTTAACTATGTATAAAATAATTTCCTATCTCATTTAACACTGTGCTTTGCACTGTTCTGTCCTCTCCTATCTCCTTGTAGGACATAACTGGAAACAAACTGGTACTAGCTCAGCATGTTTTCCTGTTAAATTGTTAAATGGAGAATAAAGTATGGGTGGGATGTGTAGCGAAGTTTACACACCCGATGGCTTAGATGCTACATAAACCCCAAGCGCAGCTCGAGGTTTATTAAAACACCTAACCCCAGGGTGTGTGTAAACTTGAGTTACCACCACCATGTTTATTTTATATAATTTCTGGGTTTGCCTTTTTGCCTCAGCAATGATATAAAATGAATACAGGTTGCTCAGCGGCCCACCCGGTTCTGAAGGGAAAAGCAGCAGTGGGCGCATCGCAGGCGGGGAAACCGTGCATGTGTTTGCGTTATAAACACTCCTTTATAAACGGCAAATTGCTACTGTTTCCCTATGGGAAAAAAAGCTAAGCCAGTTATTATATAGAGAATAATGCCTGTGCAGGTGTGTGTTATGAGGATTTTTACACACCCAGTACGTGATAATCCATAAGCGCTGAGAAGCGGCGTGAGAGTTAATACTAACACACCTTGCACTGGCATTATTTTTATAATTAACTGGTCCGAGGGAATTTAATGCCAATGCCACTGGAGCAGCTATACACACAGAGGGTGTGCACACACACACACACAATCCGACCGTGTTTCTTCCTTTTCTTTTCTTTTTTTTTTAAAATCCGATAACTTTTAAATTAGGGCAGGCAGGATCAACCAGATAAATACTGAAATATATTAGAAAAGTACCTGCCAGGGTGCTGAGTGGCAAAGTATCAGTGCGGGTGCTCCGTAGCGGAAAAATGGATCTGCGTTTTTGTCAGGTATTTGGCCCACCACACACAGACTTATAGCCAGTCAGGTGGCGTGCTTTAAATGAGTGGCGTAAGCATATAATAACCTGTTCTACGGGTTATTATGGCATTAGCTACAAGCTCTAGTCCGTGTATTAAAGGGGTCACCAGTAATTATAAATAAATAATGCTGGTGAGTGATTTGTCTTCCTGCAGTGCAGGTCAAATATAAGATCCATAGCTATAAGCACTGCATGTAGAGGGAGTAGCCAACTGTTATGCACATTGTAATAGGAGTGCATGTCCTGAGGATATCACTTATGCATGAGAGATGTTCCTATCAGGACAGATATCCAGATGGACCTTCTCCAAGGCCCTCGAGGTTCTGTGGCTTGTGAAGAATGACAAATTTACATCAATTAGACAAGCTAACTTTTTCTAAGAATTTGCTAAAGAGGAAGGGTCTTATTTTTGGCCAGTAGAGGGCATTCTGGGGCAAGGAATGCCTGCATGCTGTGGATGTGCTGCAGTTGTGCCAAGAGGAGGCACTACTGGTCATGTCAAGGGACATTAAGTCTGGGAGATGCAAATTAAGCGATCGGGGCTGGAGGCAGATGGTGCCTGCGGTCAGTAGCTGCAGGAATTGGATGCATGGGTTCACCACGAAGCGGACAGTTGAGCTAGGGTAGCACAAGAGTGGTAGGCCCCGGTTGGAGCAAGGAGGTACTGCGTGTCAACAGTTCCAACTTAAATGCAGCTTATGGAAGAGTTACACCCAGTATAATTGACTATCCTGAGAGCCTGTTGTACTTGCAAGTCTAGGACGTGAGGTACTCAGAAAGATGTAGTGGGGAAAAATGTCTGTGGAAAAAATGCCTGTGGCACCAAGGCGGAGGAGTTCTTGCTATTCTAGGGATAGGCCTGGCATGAAAAGGAGTAGGTGACTCCTTCTTTTAAGGATGTGTTACTGTGAAGAACAAGGAAGCTATCAGGGGACCAGCGGCTCCACTGAGTCTATCTTGTTAAGCAAAGAAAGAAGGGGTGAGATAAATTTAGTCACCTAGGGAGCAACCACAGGACTGCAAATAGAAATGGCTTAGTGCAGCTTATCAGATGAAGTAGTGATATGTAATTTGTGAATGTTAAATGTAGAACATTCACATGGACAGCAGATGAGGGCTGCTGATCCCACCAGTTGCCCATTTTTATTACCTTAATTTTGCTGCATACCCAACTTGATTTCACGGCACTTTCTTTTCCTGCCCCTTCTTACCCCAGTGATTTCCTTGTGCCTATCTCAGGCATTTTGAACCCTACAACTGTTTTCACCCTCTCTACCTCCGCTGGAAGGCTGTTCCAAGAATCCATTGCCCTTTCTGTGAATAAGTACTTCTCACATCTCTCCTGAAACTACCCCTCCAGCTTCATAGCGTGTCCCCTTCTTCTAGACCACATTTTCTCTGAAAATACCCCACCTGTACCTTATTAACCCCTGGGAAGTATTTAAAGGTCTCTATCATATCCCCCTCTTCCTTCTCCCCTACAAGATGTACATATTGAGCTCCTTTAGCCTCTGTTCATCTGTTTTGATACAGACACTGCACCATTTTGGTAGCCCACCTCTGGACTGCCTCCACTCTATGTCTTTCCAGAGATGTGGTCTCCCAAACTTGACACAGTACTCAAGGTGGGGTCTTACCATGATCTATATAGGGCAACACCACCTCCGTCTTCTTGCTGGTGATACCCCACCTATGAACCATAGCATCCCACTAGCCTGCCCAACTACCTGTCAGACTGCCTGGCCACCTTTTAAGTCATCCAGTATGATTACCCCCAGGTCTCTTTTTCTGCTTTGTCATTGTCAGTATCTACCCCCAATTTGATACTCGCCCTGGTTTTTATGGCCCAAGTACATTATTTTCCACTTTTGTTGTATTAAAACCCAGCTGCCATACCCTTGACCGCTCCTTCACTTTTCAGATCCCTGCCTATTCTTTCCACCCCCCACTGGAGTGTCACTCTGTTGCAGATCAGGCAGACCTTTCCTTTCAGCTTCTTTGCTATGTCTCTTTTATAAAGGCGTTAAAGAGGACCAGTCCAGCACTGACCCATGGTATTCCCTGCTGGTCACCCCCTTCCTTGGAGCGAACTCTGTTTACTACTACCTTCTATCTCTAACCAGTTTATTACAGAGTTGCCACCTTATTGCCCATCCCAGGCACAACTTGCTTACCAGTCTCCTTTGTGGAATGGTGTCGAAAGCCTTGCTGAAATCTAGGTAGGCCACATCCACGCTCCTCCTGATCTAACTCCTTGGCCACCCAGTCAAGAACTCTATCAGATTTGTTTGGCATGACCTTCCCTCAGATTCTGTATCTTGTTGGATTAAAGATATTCCACAGTCCTTTCCTTTAATAGTGTTTCCATCAACTTGCCACCACGAGGTCAGACTGACAGGCCTATAATTGCCCGCCTCTTCCTTGCTACCACTTTTGTGAAGTGGGACTAGATCTGCCTTCTCCAGTTCTTTAGGACCACTCCAGTCTCCAGTGATCCATACTGGAGGGAATTCTGGAGGCATTCATTGCTTATTATGCTACCATAAATATTTGAGAAAATATCAGTAATAACTTTTGATATTCCTGCTGCAACGTCAAGACTGCTAAACCATTTTTCCCCAGTTGTTTTGGCGTCAGGATACGTTGACATCAGATATGCATGACAAATGTCAGATCTATACCTGTAGGAGCAGAGAAGTTACAAACATCCACGTGTTTAGAAAGTTTTGACAACATTTTACAAATAATGACATGGTGAAAGTTTGAACCCTGTAACATTAACATTTCTACACTGAATATCTCCTTATTTAGCCAGTCCTATGGGCCTTACAAAAAGTCATGCATGCTAATTTTTACATATATGGCTCCAAAGGTGGCTGAGTTATAAGCAGATAAATATTTTCACAAAATGTCCCGAAAAGTAAAATGTCAGATGTTGAGCCCTATATGTTTGAAATACTTTATCCAAATGTCATATTTGGCATGTCTATAGGGCACCTATTAACAAGTAAACATGCCACATTTCAGGTTTCTAGCTCAACAGGTAGCGATGTATGACTAAATAAACATTCAAAAATTCAGCAAAATTCAACGAAATTTTGCAGAATTGCTAATTCAAATTTTCTAATTCTGCACACTCTGACACTATTTACAACCATGTTTTATTATCGATACATGCTTATTTATTGCAACAGAGCCAAAAAATAGCAAACACATTGTATCCCAGAATACTGAAAGAACTCTGAGAGGTGCTAGTGGCGCCACTGACATCCCAATTCAACAAATCGCTGGAGGAGGAGTGGTACGGAGGACTGGAGGAGGCGAATGTGATACCCCTCCACAAAAGTGGGAGCAAGGTGGAAGCTAGAAATTATAGGCCAGTCATTTTGACCTCAGTGGTGGGGAAAAATAATGGAATCTGTGTTAAAAGAAAGGATTGTGGAATGTCTTGAGGCCAGCGGGGCACAATACCGAAGCAACATGGATTCACAGCAGGAAGGTCTTGTCAATCAAACACATCTGATAGATTTCTTTGACTGGGTGACCAGGGTAACTGATCAGGAGGCGCAGTAGACATGGCCTACCTAGATTTTTAACAAGGCATTTGACACCGTCCTGCACAAGGGTTAGTGAACAAGTTGGGCAATCTGGGAGTGGGTCCCAAGGTGGTAAACTGGGTCAGAAATTGGCTGAGTAACAGAGGCGCAGAAGGTGGCGATAAACAGAGTTCAATCTGAAAGAGGGGTAACCAGTGGGGTACCACAGGGTTCAGTGCTGGGGCCTGTCCTCTTTAATGTTTTCTTAAGCGACATTGCAGAGGCTAGAAGGAAGGTATGCCTCTTTGCAGATGACACTAAGATTTGCAATAGGGTTGATACTCCGGGAGCGGGGTAGTAGAGAAAATGAGAAGGGACCTAGGCAAGTTGGAGGAATGGTCAAGAGTGTGGCAACTTAGATGCAATGCAAAGAAGTGCAAAATCATGCACTTGGAGCACAAAACCCAGGAGAGGAATATATGTTGGTGGGGGTAGGCAGGTACTGATGACAACCAAACAGGAAAGGGACCTGGGGTAGTTATAACAGATGACCTAAAGGAGCCAAGCAATGTGAGAAGGCAGTGGGGAAAGCCAGAAGGATGCTGGGGTGCATAGGAAAGGAATCACCAGTAGAAAACAGGAGGAGGTGATGCTACTGTACAGACAATTGGTGAGATCTCATCTAGACTACTGTGTTCAGTTCTGGAGACCACATCTCCATAAGGACATAGACAGGGTAGAGGGTCCAGAGGCAACAAAAATGGTGCAAGGACTACACCAGAAGCCTTATGAGGAGAGCTGAAGGTCCTCAGTATGTAAACCCTGGAGTAAAGAAGGGAGAAGGGGATATGATAGAAACATTCAAGTACCTCAAGGGAATAAATAAAATTCAGGAGGAGCATCTTTCAAAAGAGATGTTCAAGAACAAGGGGTCACAATTTGAGGCTAGAGGGGAAGACTGGGGGCACGTGAGGAAATTTTTGTGACCCTAGTGGTGGGAAGGAGAAGGTAAACTACGAGATCATTTAGGATCTGGAGTTTATACAATAGTAGGGAAATGGGCAGACTAGGTGGGCTGGGTGATCCTTATCTGCTGTCAAATTCTGTTTCTATGTGTCAGTATTATTTTTGTATCTACAGACTGTATCAATATTCTTTTTTTTCCACAGACTGAATCAATACTGTTTGTTTGTATCAATGCATAAAATTACATGACAGTTTTAAATGACTTGTTCTGAATTTTGCTGATACTACACATTATTTAAGTTAGAAGCTATGTAGTTTACAACTTGGTTTTCATTGATCTTGTGCCCTTAAACGTGTTGTGAACATTTCACTTTCTCATCTAAAAACCTCTACTCTTCCTTAGTGTCCAAAGACAATACAGCCCCAACTTACCTGGAGGCACTAGGTAAAGAAAAAGGGCAGCCAATGCACAGTATGATACAGTCCATAACAGCACACCCTTAACATTTGGAGCACAATATGCTGACAGTGACAAAACCCATCCAGCCCTTCATAGAAGCTGAAATGATGAAAAAGCAGGTTAGCCAATTTAATATTCCTGCAAAACCGACAGAAATAGATTAGCTGCCGTATTGGTCCTTGTAAGAACAGATCCAGAAGCAAATGGTTTGATACCTTTTATTGAACCAACATAAATGTTACAAAAGAAAACAATATCTTAGCTTTCAGACTACCCAAGTCACATTCTGTTAAAACTCTGATTGAGGAAGACAAAGATACACATTTGGCTGTGTTGCAAAACACCTTTACAGAACAGAGACACTCTTCCAAGAAACAGAGCAGTAGAATGTGCAACACAGGTACCTAGGAGTAACTACTTCAATATAAGGAAAGGACCACTACCAACAGAACACATTTAGTAGTCACTTATCATCCTGACCTTGAACTTCTCGTAAAATTACTAAGGACATCCACCCTATATTTAGTGAGGATGAGACCCTAAATTGTATTTTTCAAAACTGCCACTACTATCTTTTAAACAACCACCTAATTTAGCCAGCCTGATTGTTAGGAGTAAACTTGCACCAGAACAGGGTACCATGACACATAATGGTACACGACCCTGTAATCAACCAGATGTAGGACTTGTGAGCTAATTTCCACTTTGAATTGTGTGGTTAGATCACAAAACGACTATTCAGGATACAGGGAATTATACCTGTACATCACGTAATGTTGTTTATTTCATTCAGTGCAAGAGATGTCTGTCACAACCCCACTCAGCAGGTCAGGCCCTCTGCTCCACAGTGCCAGCCTCCGAGCAGTATTGTGAACAGTTAACAGAGCAGGGTAACCCTCCTGTCTGTTTGTGGATCCGAATCACCTTTGGTCTCAAGTTCTGGAAGGATTCAAACTGTGAACCTTATGCTAAGCGTGCCCAAATGTACAGGCTCAGATAATTCTGCTCTTGGGAATGCCAGATATCTTTCGCCTAAGGTCACCTAACCAGGTATCCAAAATGAGCCCTAAAAACTCTATGAAAGACTTTAGGAAAATTCTTACCTTTTCCCAATTTGGTATTACCATTAAGCTTATGAACAGTGTCAACTTTAACCATCTGTACTTCACAGGCAAAAGAAAGAATTTCAAAGGCACACCGGGCAGTCTCTTTAAAATAAGAAGTTTACTTAGAAAATGGATAAGAATATGTACAATGTAAACACAGAACAATATATCACAAAACATACAATCGCTTAAAAGAAAACAAGGAAAAGTGCAAACAGACTCCTACCCCAATACAATTAGACTTGTCTACCTTCTTATAGTGCTTATAGTTAGATGTTGTTTCAGAGTCCAACATGAATGTGTCTCAGATGAAACACAGAATACAATTTTAAAATGCTGTGTTTCAACCCCTTCCATGATGTCATCTAGCTCCTCCTCTCAGAATATAAAAATATACAAAACAGGATGTCCTATCAAGAGGTGTATTAAATACTGTGACTTCAGCAAAACTCATTTCCCAAATTATGACACTCTTTAAATCACATCCCCTCTTTGATCTTGAGTGGTTTCCTGATCCTCTTTGATCTTTGAGCAGTTCCTGTTTCCCCATTTCAGAAGGCAGGAGGTCAATAAAATGCAACTCCTCTGAAAGCGACATAAAAGTTTACAATCCTATCCTTGCAGCTGGTCAGCTACAACTAAGTCAGATAAACAGGAGACCCTAAATTATGTCTCTCTAGTCTTTAATTATCTCCTGGCTTTCAGGTTAACATCCTTTAGCTGAAACAATGGGGGTCATCCCAGGAGCACAGGATGTCTCATGACAGACAATCACATACCACATTCTATATTACAGAAATCATACAATAATCATAACCAGCTGGCCAAGTAGCCACAATGTCCACAAACAAGGTATGTTGGAGAGACAAGCCAACCTCTCCGCTGACTAGAATGAACAGCACACAGACATACCATTAATATGAAGATGACTGACAAACCAGTGGGGCGACACTTCTCTCAGAATGATCACTCAATCTCTGATATGTCAGTAATGGTATTAAAAGGACATTAAAAATACACAACAGAGACAGACTTTTGAGATTAAGCTTGTTTTACTTCTCAATATGGTAGCAGATGGCATGAATATTGATTTGGGTTTCATGACACATTACCCACTTAAACTTAACACAGACATTTACTTCATAGGATGGACATTTAACAGAACTTCAGTGTGTTGTTGTTTTGTGTTTATTTTCAGAGGTTTTTTTTGTTTTTGTTTTATCTTTTACCCCTCCTATGTGCCCCATCTCAGCCACTGCTTGCGGCGTGAGCCAAGGCTGAATCTGACCCATCTCACTGCCCAGTGCAGTTTCCAGATAGCAGCCAACCCCGTGGTAACCCCGACGCACTCTTCTGTATGGGTCCCTCTTCCGAGGGGAAGGCACCGTCGGGGACAGACCAACACTAATGCTTGGCCCCAGGGTGCTGCTAGAATGGATGGATCACAGGACATTGATGGCCTCGGACAGCCAGGCAGCCGTCATCAGGCTGAACATGGAGGCGGGTATTTCCGCTTTCATGACAGTCCCTCGTTGCGTCTTGCATTGCCTCCGGTCTTCACGGGGCCGCTGCAAACAACATCACCCTATACCCACCCCAGGAGAGGAGAGCAGTCCTACAGACACTCAATCCTCTCTTCCTTCCTGCCAGCTCCGCGTCCCGAGTCCGTTCCTGAACCGGGTCGCTGTTGTTTTCGAGGCAAGGATAGAGTCCTTTTAACTGGTCATCAACTGTTGGTTTCTCACCAAATATACTTGTGTGTGTGTGTGGGGGGTAGGTTGTCTTGGTGTGTGTGTGTGTGTAATTTTGCATGTGTGTTTTGGGGTTGGAGGATGGTGTTTTGTTTGGGGAGGGGCTGTGTGTGTGTGGGGGAGGGATTAGGGTAGTGCTTACATATTTAGGTAGGCTTATATTCAGGCACATGTCATAATTTTGCTAGGGTGTTGGGACTCTTGGTTTACATGCATAGTGAATATACACTTTTCTAGTTATCATTTCGGGGTGTAATTCCATTGGGGTTTTATACAGATTCTTAAGACTGTTTCTGTTCATAGTTTCATAGTTTTGTATCCAGTTCAGAAGACCGAGGTCCATAAATGAATTTGCCACCATATCATAACAATTTTTTTCATCCATAAAGATGTCTAAACTTTTGAAAAACTGACATACTTCCACTCTCAACCACATATCTTGGCAATATATTTCAAACATTAACTTTCTGGGTAAACGATTGACTCTTTTAACAGTGATATTCATTTTTCCTTTGAGTCTTAAATTATGTGACCTTGTATTCTTATGATGAAGTGTATTTTAATTTAGACCAGTGAGCTCAAATACTTCGGGTTGTTATAGACCCTAAAATCATACATAACTCTCCCTTAGACGCCTGTAATCCATTGAGTATAGTTGTAAATACTGTAGTCTATCATGATATTGTAAGCCTTTTACCTCTAATATTTCTTTAGTGGCTTTCCTTTGTCCACTTTCTATTCTATTTTTCCTTTCACGGAATAGGGAGCACTAAAGGAAGACAGTACTCCATGAGTGGATGTACAAGGGCTGTATACAATGGGAGAATAACTGGAATCCTACTTTTTATCGATCTCAGGATGCAGTGTATAATTTGATTGCATCTCCTGACAATTTTATCCGTGTGGAAATCAAATTTTAGGTTGTTAGATATCCAGACACCCAAATCCTTTTCATCGGTGCATACCTCAAGCTCTACATTATTAATACTATATTGATATTTTAAGTTCTGTGTTCCAAGGTGCATAACTTTGCATTTTTGTTCATTAAAACTAATTTGTGTTCATGTGCACGAGTCAAGTGATGTAGACTATCTTGTTCATATAGTTAATTGATTATATACTGACTTATTATTGAACTTTGAACATTTTAAGATGCATGAACTAATTTTCTAGGTGGTCCCTGAGAGATTTATTTATTTTGGCAATAATACTGACAGTTGATATTATCTTGTAAAACATATTGTTACAGCACTGTAGGTTCTAATGTTTATGGAGTGTGTTAACTGGTTGAGAGTATAGTTTAGAAAATGTCTCCAGATAGGTTTAATTCTGTATGGATGTTTTAAACAGTTGTTCATACAAGGTACATTTTTCTTATTCCCTCTTATTTCTTACATTAATTTCTATTGTACAGTTTTTATCATACAATACTATCAAGTTTTAACTTAGAAATTTGTGGTACTAAATCTAAAAGTCTTGTTTTTAATGTTGACTGTATTCTCGTAACACACTCATTCATTAAGAATTTCAGTTGGAGGTTTTGGCTGCTTGAGTGTTCAGCTTATCTGATTTGGATATCATTTGACCTTGAAAAGATTCTCAATAGTAGCAAGCTAATGGGATATATCATGCTGCTATTCATTCCATTTAAATTTGTGATTTTTGAAATAGGTATTTTAAACCAGTAAGAATTTTTTTCTGGGTTTTTATGTATGATCTGAGTGTTAATAGAATGTGACTCTCTGAACAACTGCCATAAGTCTCGAGGAAGGACTTGGTTGGTCCAAGCTAAGACATTGTTTTCTTTTGGTAACATCTATGTTCATCTATGCAGGTCCATTTGCTTCTGGACCTGCAAAACAGAGGCACTTTAGAGAGGCTGCCTTTACACAAACAGCCCCACCTGCTAGAGTGACTCAATAGGTAGACACAAACAATTAAAATGACAAAGTTCAAAGGTCAGATGTGGAGTTCCTCAGAAGTATTACTGCCCCTAGTATACTGGTACAAAATCTTTCTGAGATGAATCATTGGAACACCCACAGTCCAAGCAGTCCATAAAGCTTGGTTTGGCTCTTAAAGCTATAGCTGTACCAGTGAGCCCGTGGTCGGGGTGAATAGTACCCATTTTGTAAGTTCTTCCTATTGACAGTGTGGACTAATACAGAACAAGTACATTTTTGCACAACTTACTGTAGTTTTTCCTACTTACAGGAGGGGTGACCATGATTGGGCTAGCGTTGCCTTTGACCTTAAATTACTATGTTACTGTGTTAGTTGTTTAACAATATCCAGTCCAGGTTTTTATCTAAAGCATTAGGTACAGTACAGCCAGCACAGCCAGGAAAAGAAGAATAGAGGATTTTAATGACTGGCTGAGGAAATGGTGCAGGGAGGAGATGTTCATCTGTATTGGGGACTGGGAAGAGACCTGGTCAAACAAAGCACTCTTTTCATCAGACAGGCTACACCCCAGTAGGGAGGGTTTGAGGGTATTCGGGGACAAACTGGGGAATATATAACCACTACACTTAATTGAAACTACGGGGGCAGCGGGCATGCAGGCCTACAGACTCTGAAAGGAGAAGGTCAGTGAACCTCCCCAACAGTGATGGAACAGGTCTGGAGGGAGGAGGTGGAAGGGCAAAAGCACAGTTAGCAAAGGGTGGAGGGTGAGGACACAAAGTGCGTGGAGGGGTACACACAGAGGGATAAATGTGAATAGAAGAATAGAGGGAAGAGAAGGAAGGTCAGATTCTAGGTGGAGGGTGGTGTCTCTGAATGCGTGAGTCTTGGAAACAAGATGGACGACCTGCAGGCACTATTAACAGACAGGAGGTGGACATAGCTGCAGTAACCAATGTCACAAACTCGCTCAGCCGGTCAACCTCTACTCCCAAAGTGCCAACCTCTGAGCATATGATTTGTGTACAGTGAACAGACAAGGTAACCCTCTTGTCTGTTTTGTGGTTCAAGTCACCTTAGTCTCAAGCTCTGGAAGATTCAAACTGATAACCTCTTGTTAGCGAACCCAATTATCAGGCTCAGATAATTCTGTCTTGAGGGGCCAGATATCTTTGCCTACAGGCACCCAACCAGGTCTTTCAAATGAACCCTTAGAACTCAATGCAAGACTTTTAGAGAACTCTATCCATTTCCCAGTTTGGTATACAATAAGCCCATACACAGTGTACTTATAACCTTTAAAAGCTCCACTTAAAATAAAAAGAATTGTCAAGGCACTCCAGCAGTTTCATTTGTAAAAAATATCTTTACTTTAAAAATATCAAAACAGAACAATAATTACAGAACAAATATATATCCCAACACATACAGCCTTAAAACAAACAGGAAAAAGTACAGTTCCTACAATACATACATTTAGACTGGTCTAATCTTACTCTTTTCAGTGCTGTGATGATTCTCTCTCAGTCAGATAATATTCTCTTGTGTCAGTTATAAATATTTCTTGTGTCCCTCTGTCAGGTTCTTGCAGCACTTAAACACACTTCTGAGCCAGCCTTCTCATGAGGTCACTAACTCCGCCTTGGTGAATCAAACTCTATATTTTACAATACAGGGTCTCCAAATAAAATATTTAAAAAACATATGAGATGACCTCACCGATTTTCCTCTCCACGGGTTAACTGGTCAGAACTGGTTTGTGCTCTGCTACACACACACACACACACACACACAAACAGTCTTTTGATGTAAGTCACTGTATTCAAATCAGAAGTGCATTTGACTCCTAAACCTCATCTGGGCCCTGGGTATCTACACATCAATGGGTATTCATGTAATTCAAGGGTTCCCTGAAATGTATATTGGACCTTCCAGAATCGTCTGGGTCTTCCCTAGCTCAGACATCAAACCTTTTCAATGTCCATTCTGGCCTCTCTTGACACCTCTCCCACAAGTCCTTCCATGGCAACTATGCAAGTCAAAGGATCTCCTGAGGGCATTATGAATGGCTAATCTTATTTCCTGGGATGAAAGCAAATTGACTAGGTAATTGCACCCCAGATCTCCGCAGTTTAAAATACCTCCTGATCTTTGAACTTACCCCTGAGGGTCTTGATGTGTCAGTTCCAGTAAAACAGCCTTTTCCTTGAACTGCCCTTCCCTTCACATATTTTATATGTAATAACAAAAATTAATACAGCACTCGAGCACTCAGAGCTGGCTGTCTACGGCACAGCCGAGACTTGGGCAACATCACACCATGACTGGGACCTTAGCGATCCCTGGATATAAACTATACAGGAGGGACAGGGTAGTAGGGAAGGGGAGGGGTGGCAGTTTATATCAGGGACAGAATAACTTGCACGAGGGAGGAGTCTGAGGAAGGGAGGTTGAGGCATTATGGGTTCAATTAAGGTCCAGTAGAGGGAGAAAACGTGAGGTTGGGGTGGTTTACAGACCACCCAGTCAGGATGAGTAGAGGGACAGGGAACTGAACTCACAAATATTGGAAGTTGCAGGGAATAGGGAGGTGGTAATTGTAGGGGACTTCAACCAGCCCAAGGTGGACTTGAGCATACCATCCACAACATGTGCTAGGAGTCAGGTGATCCTAGAAGGACTGCAGAGTGGGTTCCTGACTCAGGGTGTCACTGAACCAACAAGAGCTGAGGCAATTCTTGATCTGGTGCTAACAAATGGGGAGCATGTACAGGAAATAATGGCCAGGAGCCACTGGGTGGAAGTGACCATTGCACAGTGTGGTTCCAGTTGGATATGGGCAGGGAAAGCATCCCGACTAAGACCAAAATCTTGGATTTCAGGAGAGCGGACTTCAGGAAAATGGGAAAAGTGCTAAGGAGCCATCTGGCGGCATCAGAGCAGATATGGGGTCGACCAAAGGTGGTCCATCATTAAGGAAGGAATACTGGTTGTCACAGATGAGTGTGTTAGGCTCAGGGGAAGAACACAAGGGCCAAAGCACCCAGCTGGTTCAGTTCTGAGGTTGCCCAGGCAGTAAGGGAAAAGAGGTTGGCCTATAGAAAATTCAAGGAAGACCAAGAGAGATAGGTGGATAGGGAAAATTACCTAAGGTTGGCTAGTGAGTCAAGTAAGGAAGTCCGAGAGCAAAGGCACAAAAGGAGCTGCAGATAGCTGAAGGAATTAAGGGTGAGAGCGTTCTTTTCGATATAGAAGTGAGAAAAGGACAGAGGGAAGGGATTATTGGAAGCATAGAAAGGTGGAGTGGGTGGAGTTAATGGGGAAAAGCAGAGATACTAAATGAATACTCCTGTTCCATCTTCACCAGGGAGAAAGACGGACCAGTGCCTTCAGGAGGGGAAAAGAGGAGGCGGGGGAGGGAACACAGATGTAGCGATAGAAGAGGATAGGAGTGAGGGAGGGGCTGCTGGCATTGAAGTTGGACAAATCACCAGGCCCGGACAGAGTACATCTAAGGTACTAAAGGAACTGGCTGAGGAGCTGACGGGCCACTAGCAGACCTATTTAATAGTTCACTAGAGTAGGAGTGGTACCGCGAGGACTGGAGAACAGCACATGAGTGCCCTCCACAAAAGTGGTCCCAAGGATGACCCAGGGAATTACAGACCAGTCAGTCTGACCTCCATAGTGGGCAAGCTCATGGAGACCATACTAAAGGAAAGGTTGGTGGAATATCTAGAGGAGCATGATCTTCAGGATGAGAGGCAGCATGGGTTCATTGGGAGGGATCGTGTCAAATTAATATGATTGACTCTTTGACACTGTCACTAAGACAGTAGACAGGGGCCAAGTGGCAAACATCCTCTATCTTGATTTCACCAAGGCCTTTGACTCTGTGCCCCACCAAGGTTGATCAGAAAGTTGGTGGATCTCGGGTTGGGGAAAAGACGGCCAGATGGGTGGAAAACTGGTTGAGGGACAGAACCCAGAGGTGTTTGTGGGGAGAGTTATCTGGCACTAGTGAGGTAACCAGTGGGGTCCTGCAGGGCTCGGTGCTGGGGCCAGTTCTTCATCAGTGACATTGGAGATGGCATTAAGAGCAAAATGTGCCTATTTGCAGATGACACCAAGCTCTGTGGAAGAGTGGACACAGCTGAAGGGATACAGGACCTACAGAAAGATCTGGAAAAGCTGGGGAAGTGGTCCAGGAACTGGCAGCTTGGCTTCAATGCCAAGAAATGCAAGTTATGCATAATGGAGCCAAGAATCCCAGGATAGAGTACTACCTGGGTGGAGTCCCAGTATCTGCATCAGAGGAGGAGAAAGACCTGGGAGTGATGATCACTAGTGACCTGAAGCACTCCATGCAGTGCAAGAAAGAGCAGCAAAGGCAAGCAAGATGCTGGGATGCATATCTAGGGGGATCAGTAGTAGGAAAGAGGGAGGTTATACTGCCCTTGTAAAGGTCACTTGTAAGGCCGCATCTAGAGCATGGAGTTCAGTACTGGTGCCCACACTTCAAAAGGACATTAACCTGCTGGAGAAGGTCCAGAGGAGGGCTACAAAGATGATAGCAGGTCAGCAGGGTAAGGCATACAAGGAGAGATTGAGGGCAGTGAATATGTACAGAGACACAGAGAGAGAGAGACAGAGACAGAATGTTTTTTTTTAGTTGTGCCGTGCAATTATTGGTCAGTTTTAGTTTGGCAGGCAGCAATGCTCTTCTGTTCGATGAAGTGACATCAATTTTGTGAATAACAGTAATGACCTGAGCTGTCAATCATCTATTATTTGCAGATGAAGCATCACTTTAGTGAGTAACAGTATGACCTGAGCTATCAGTTATCTATTATTCCTAGAAGTGATCTCCCCAGGGTGGTAACATATTGGATAATGAACAGCAGGAATAACACCGCTGACACCGTAGAAACACGAGGGTGAATCTCGAACGATCCTAGATGCCAGCATGATCTCATATAAAACACTTGTTATTTAAAACTGTTATTTTGTGCATGCAGTTGATGATGTGTAAGCAGCAGGGCAAGTTAGTAATGTGTATCATTTTTGGGGAGAGGGTTGTTTTGATGGTGTTGCAGCATTAGTGGTTGCTGATTGTTGGCAGAGTGTGGTCTGCGGCACACTGGCATGAGGTTTATGTCAACAGTTAGAAACCACAGCCGGCAGGCCTGCAGGTAGCAGGCCCGCCTGTGCAGCGTGTGAGGCGCCCGCTTATGTACCAACGTCCCAGGTTTGGAGATGGACTGGAGTCAGAGGCCGGCTGGGGGGAAGGATTGAGCATCTTGGGGACCAGGGACAGCACTAATATGCACCAAAAGGGCAAAAAGTTGCATCCTGCCCAGAATGAGCCCCTTCCTTTGCTAGTGGGTCCAAATTGATGCACCTCATAACTATATCTAAAGGAAGGAACGTGAACTCTTCAAAATTTGCCTTTGATCCTGTTTTGACCCAGTAGGTTCCTCTTTAAACCCACATTTGTTTACACCAGTGGGTCCAATTTGACCATGCTTTTAAAACCCCAGTGCTGTCACTGCTGGGGACTGCTGTCCTCCGGGGAGGGGCAGAGTGTCCAGTGCTTTAGGGACCTCTGGTGGAGGCTAGGGATACTGCTGCAGTCAAGTTCAAGTTTATTCAAACAATACAATGACATACATGATCTTATACAAAACAGATGTGGATAGCACCAGTAAAGAGCAATGGCAATGATAAGGTACAGCTTGGATTGTTACAAATAACTGGTACATTACATACAAAAATAACTGCACTGATGTGCACATAGATGATACACATAGAGTGAGACAAATCTTCACTGGGGCAGAAGGAAAAGGAAACAAAAGTGAAAACATGGGGTTGTAGATGACATCGCAGAGGAGGGGTAGGTTCAGAGGGACAGGAATATTGTGCACTGAGATGGGGGTACAGGGAGGGGGTCTAGGAGAGGGTGGTGACTGGGGTAGGGGTAGGAGGGGCAGGGAGACAGGGAGGTTGGGAAGGGAGGTGGTAGGTTAAGTGAGGACAGGAATATTATGCACAGAGATGGGGTACAGGGAGGGGTCTAGGAGAGGTGACTGGGGTAGGGAGGAGGGGTGGAGATGAGGTGGAGGAATAGAAGAAGTGCTAGGGAGGCAGAATGGGTAAGGGGGTTGAGCAGGGCTCCAGATAAGGTGTCTACTGGCCTATTTTACTTACCTCATTTTAGGAATACTCTTCAGAAATTTTTTAATGAGTACCAGTACTTATCCAACATTTGTAAATACTCCACACGCCAAAGAATAGTGCTTCATAACATAACCGGTGATTCAAAGGAACATTTTTTGCTAGATTTACAAGCACTTGTATGCATCCCACTTTTGTTTTACTCACTTTGTTTTAAAACTGGTGGAGTAATTCCTACCAACATTATTTGGAGCATTGTTGGCACCTAAAATTCTCGTCTAGAAAAAAAAGACCATTTTTTAAATAAATGTACTCTCTCGGTCCGCTCTAGCAAGACATTTGTACACAGCTGAATTTCATTTTACTCAGCTCACTTTCAAAATGAGGAGTACAGGTACTCATCCCAAAAATCTTATCTAGAGCCCTGGGATTGGGATAGGGGAGTAGGGGTAGGGAGACAGGGAGGTGGAGGAAGGGAAGAAGTGCTAGGAGGCAGAAAGGGTAGGGGGTTGGGGTAGGAATAAGGGTGAGTGGGGCAGTTGGATGAGAGATGAGGCTGGGTGGTTGGTGAGGAGATAGGGTGACAAGCAGAAGAGCGGTGAGGATTCATATATTAGCTTGGCGTGAAGAGCAGCGAGACCACTTCAAATGCTTTCTTAGCTGGGACTTAAAAGCAATTTAACATGACTATCTCAGTTAGCTTCATGTTTTTGCAGCTGGTTCTGTATAGATGTGAGGATGAAACTAATGGCAGCTCTTCCCTGATTAATACGTGTCCTGGGAACGCCTAGGAGCACAAAGTCTGAGGTGCCAGAAAGGCACACATTGTGAGACTTGTGCACTAGGGAGCCGATGTACTGAGGTAACTTGCCAGTCAGCAGTTTTAGAGTCCACTGCCCAATATGGAACATACGCCTGGTTGATAGTGAGGTCAAGTTCAAAGAAGAGTAGAGGGTACAATGGTGTGTCCTGGCCGGAGCATTTAGTATGAAACGTGAGTGCGCGATGGTACAGGACATCAAGTCTCGAGTGTGAGTTGGTGCTCTGCGATTGTAAATGATATCCCAGTAGTCAATGACTGGTAGGAATATGGCTGGACCAGTCTTCTTCTGCATCCTAATGTAAATAGGGATCTGTTCCTGAAGAAGAACCCAGCCTGGCTTTTAGCTTGTTGACAAGGCAGTTGATATGGGCACTAAAAGTTAGTTTACTGTCTAGCCATATTCAAGACACTTGGAATTGATCCACAACCTCAATTGTGTCCCCGAATATAGTAGTGATGGGCAGTGAGGTACTCTGAGTACTGGGAGTAGAGGGCATATGGTTTGATGAAAAAACATCACCTTTGTCTTCTTTGCATTTAGGAGAAGTTTTGAGCAGGCTAGGTTGAACTGTAGCTGATTGAAATCAGATTGTAACTCGGCACAGGCTTCGTGCAGTGAAGGCATAGAGATGTAGAGGACCATGTTATCGGCAAAAAGTGCAACTTGGATTATTGAATGTTTTTGTCCAATGAGCTGATGTACAGTAAATAGTGAAGAGGGGCCCTAGAATGGATTCCTGAGGACTCCCTTGTGATGGACACCATGTCCAACATAGCTCCATCTGCCTTGATTCTTTGCAGCCTATTTGAGAGGTAACTAGAGAACCATCTTACCTTAGTGTCATGAAATCCCAGGGATGTTAGGCAGTGCAGGAGGAGGTATGGTCCACTGTGTTGAACACCTTGCTTAAGTCAAGGAAAACGGCACAAGTAGACTGTTTGTTGTCAGTGGCAGAGAACCAGTCATTAGTTACCTTTGCCAGGGCTGAGACTGTACTGTAATTCTGCCTGAACCCTGATTGGAGTGGGTTAAGTAGGTTGAAGTTCTCCAGATATTGTTTTGTTTGAGCGTATTAATTTTCCCATTAGCTTGGACAGGACCGTAGAATGGAAATTGGTCTGTAGTTGTTGAGGTCACTCCGTCTCCAGACTTGAATAGTGGGATGATATTCGCAGTTTTCCAGCTGGAGGAACAGTAGTCATGGAGATGGAAAGGTTAAATATGTGCATGATGGGTGCAGCTAATAGATGACTCCTATTTTTAGAAAGAATGCTTCGATTCCGTCAGAACCTGCCCCTTTCTTGGTATCCAACTTGATTAGGGTTGCTCGACTTCCTGAATGTGACCAGGAGAGCTGGAAGGAGGCATGTGGTGGAGGACTCAGGGTAGCCTGGAATGGAGAGGCTGGTGGGCAGCCCTGCAGCTGGTGAAGTGTCAAGGCCATACCAGCTGTGGCGAAGTGGGCGTTAGGAGATCCAATGGTGCATTGCTCAGTGACCAGTGTACCTTTAGAGGTGACTTTTGTGGGAGAGATTGGGGTTTTATGGCCTTGATAGTCTTGAAGGTGTGTCATATTTTGCTGAGTTGTCTTTAGCTTCCTCTAAGGTTTCGACATAGTGAGTGGCCTTGGCACTCTTTATAAACTTAGTGCATCTATTTCTAGCTGCTCTAAATTCCTGCCAGTGGGTCGCAGTTTTAGTTTTCCTTGCATGGGTCCACAGTTTATCACGATGCAAGAGTGCAGCTTTCAGCTCAGAGGTGAACCATGGTGTGAGAATTTCCTAACTCCGCATTTACAGAATGGTGCATGCTTGTTAGCAAGGCCTGTGATGATGGTATTAAAAATAGTGACAGCGGCTTCTACAGATTGGCTAAATAAAAGGATTGCCAGTCTGTCCGCTTCAGGTCTGCAAGATAGTTATGGACATTAAACTTACGGAAACATCTGCTGGTGATGAATTTGGGCCCAGTGGGCGTTTGGTATGGGCACGTGTACAGACCACAGTACTGTGATCACTTACATCATTATGGAAGACCACTGAGTGTTCAATTTTGTGAGGTTGGTTTGTGAGGATTAGGTCGAGAATAGAACTATGGTCTTTGTTTTTCATATTTGTCCTAGTAGGGTCAGTGACTAACTGAGTGAATCCAAGCTCATCACATAGATCTTTGATGACATTAGCTTTGGTGGTGAGCCAGTCAAGATTTAAGTCCCCAAGGATGATGGTTTCATGGGTGTTGGATTCGCAATATCCTGATCTTTGATAGAATATCCAGCCCCACCTGAGGAGGTCTATAACAGCCAATGATATTGATTACTTCAGAGGATGGGAGTAGTAACTAAGCACTAGGCACTTAGGCCCTGTCCACACTCGCCCCTGTGGCGTTACAGAGTGCCCAAACCCGTTACCAGAGCAGGTTTGGGTTTCCTGTAATGTTACAGGAGGGTGTTCGTAACCATTGTTGAAACCACATATGAGGTGGTTTCTGGCGATTATGAAACCGATCCGCCGTTAACGTTACGGTGGTAGTGTGGACTGGCGGTAACAGTCCCCTGCAGGGACGAGCACAGTCACGAGCTGCATTGTGGGATTGGGTGCCACGTAACGGCTGCCGGCTCCCGATCGTGTGAGCGGTGCGGTCTGTAACAGACACCACGAGTTGTGGATGCACTGCACCGCTCCGCAGCCAACGGATTGCATCCGTTACGGGCGCAAGTGGTGTAGTGTGGACAGGGCCTCAAACTCTTTGGGTTTTGACTCAAAAATAGTTCTGTGGCATTGAGCTTGCTCAGGAAGTTGTGGCTAAGAATACAGTGCAGGGCTTCAAACAGGCATGGGATAGGCGAAGGGAGCAATACAGATGAGTATGAATAGATAGGCCACTGACAGAGCAAAGGCGATGGCACATTTATAAGGTAGAAAAGAAATGGGCAGACTGGATGGGCCTTGCGGTCCTTATCTGCCGTCAGCTTCTATGTTTCTATGTTATTGAGGTAGATGCAGCCTCCACCCCTAATGGGCTATCTACTCTGAATGTGCTATATGTGGTAGTGCTATTTGGGAGTCAGTGATGGAGCTGTTCAACCAGGACTCTAGATTACTAGCACATCTGGGTTGGTATGGGCAGTCCTGGTTTGGATTGACTGAAATTTTGTAGTATACTGCAGGCATTAATCAGCATGGACTTAATGCCTGATGCTGATCTTGATTGGCGCCGTTACCATCACCATCACCTAAGGGGCAGGGTGGATGCTGGGCGTCATTGCACGTCCCCACCCCCCGAGGATTTCTGCTTATAAAACTGCTGCGCCACCCTCTATGAAGCCCTTCGCTCTGGTCTGACCATTCCCCTTGGCTCTGCTGGACGACAGGGTAGACATGTGTCTGCTGGCGCCTGGTACCATGGCATCACCCTGGGGGTAAGCCAGGGGTTCCTCTGGTGGTGATGCTGTCTGGAAATCCCAGCTTCAAGGCTCGGGGTCCCAAGTCGGCTGTCTGCCCTCCCAGTGGGGGTAAGCCTGGGATCATTGTCGACCATAGCAAGTAAGTCCTGGGGGATTGGTCAGAGCCTGGGGTAGTGGGGGCTGAGATCTGGGTCTGTGTGGCCAAGAAAAGCATACTAAGTTGCAAAAAAAAAACACAGCTTTTGTGAACAAATGCTAACCAGCTAATATGTTGTTTTTTATTTCAGTCATGTAATATATGTGTGTGTATGTGTGTATTCATTGCAAAAAAATCGTTAATGCATCAGTTAGAGTTCTAGCGACAAAAGTTGGAAAATGTGGTGTTAGGGTTTACAACCCCAACACCTCACCCTGACCCTACATGCAGCAACAGGTGTTGGGGTTGCCTTGGCATTGTTAACCATAATAAGCTGAGATGGGTACAGTATGGGAGAATGGGATTGTGTGTTAGGGTTGACAACCCAAGGCACACCCGCCTGTTGTAGTATGGGAATTAGGGGTGGGATGTGTTGAAACCTAAACTCACATTCTCAGCTTTGTCTCTGGAACCCTAACTGATGCATTAATGAAGTTTTTTGCAACGAATTTCTTACTTTTTGAGATAGCATAATCGTAGTCTTATTTGCTTGTGAGGGCCCTGCACTCCCATCCCTTCTTTAATGCATACATATATGTTGCAGTGTAATCACAGGGTACTCCAGGCCCAGTGCTTGCATTTCTTGTAAAACAGGAAGAAAATTGTCAGCATAGCCTTCCTAGTACCCCACCTCCATGAACCCAGTAATGAGAATTTTGAAACCCGCCAAAGCGTGATTTTGCGCTACTGCAATACCATTGCCTGCCACAGGTTCATAAACGCAGTTTGTCGGGGTTTGAAACATTTTTTATTTATTTTATTTGAGTCTTTGGTAACTGGGTAAGGCCGCTGAAGCACGAGTGCCTGTTTTCAGAGGACGACCTGGGAGCACTGGGTGGTTAAGTGACTTGCTCAGAGTCGCACAGTATGCAAGTGGAGGTTGTGAGAATCAAACCAAGGTCTAGTCTGTTGGATGTACCAAGCTCGTTCACAGCTCATTGCTCCACCTCTAGGCTATACTGCCAGCCCATGACAGCTGTCACATTCATGAGGGTGGTAAAAAGATGTTATGTTAAAAATTTTGAGTCAAAATTTGTTAAATTCCCAAAGTTACAAGGTAGCGTATCAAAATTTGAACATATGCACATAACTTTTGACATTTTTCTATGTTTTGAGTCCCAAATTTTAACACATCTTTCTTATGACCCCATCTGATGAACAACGGTGATGGAACTTCTCAAATCTTGCCCAAAGATGATTTCACCATGTGACCATGAAACCACCTTCTCGGATGGATTTTCCAATGACATTCCTCTTGAGGTAGGGTCCCCAAAGCGCCCATGTTGAAAATTTGGGCTAAAAATATACAGAAATGACAACGTTATGTGACAGAGTTCAAAACCCTTTGAAATACATTGAACCACATTTCCCTTTGTTTCTCATATTGTAGTGGGTGGTTCCTGACTTCAAACCAGTGTGCATTCCATAGTCAAATCACTCTGCAGGCACTAACAGTTACCTCACTTGGTGCTGAAGGGGTAACTCTCATCAGGGGGTGGGGGGCCTTATCCGAGCATACACAAGAGCCAGAAGAAAATGGAGGTGAGACCCAGGGCATAATATAAACAACGAAATCCAGTCTCACCAGGTGTTTTGTTTCAGCCTGTTTGTGTCCACAGGCCTCTTTATTGCACAGACTAGTTAGCCAAATAGAGCATAAAAAGGCTAAAAAACAACCAATGTTTCAGGGTGTGGTAATACTCCTTTCTCAGGGTGGATGGTAATTCTAAGTGTAAGAACAATAAATATATTCACCATCATTTAAAAAAATAAATAAAAGTACATTATCATGATACTTCATCCAACATTACTGTGAAACCAGGCCAGATGCATGTACCTGTTGGCTGTGTATGTATACTAAACACACCTATAACAATGAATAGCAATGCTGTACACAGTCTTTTCATCTTTATACAATATTGAACAAGTGCATATATTTAAGTCAAAGTAATCCTGTTCACTAAGTAAGCATGCATACGAAAGAATTGTGCCGTTAATGGAGATTAACGCACCTCTCAGTGTTGTGAGCCTGAGAGTGCCCTCCACAGCACCAGGGTGTCGCGTTAAATACAAGCTAAAATATAGTGGGATGTGTGTAAACTTTGGGTTTGCACACACACCATATTTATTTTATATAATTGTTGGTTTCTCTTTCTTTTCGCCTCAGCAATTATATAAAATTAAAAAAAGTTGCTGTGTGGCTGCAGTCCGATTACGTTATAGTATGCAGTCAGGGACGCCTTTCACTTTCATTTAAAAGGTGTTTTTTTTTTTAATTGTGTGGGTACTCGATCCGGTAATCCTTGTTGCACATTTCGCAGAGTCTCAGTGGCGGTTTATCTCTGTCTGGGTTTGCGGTTCGGGAAGAAGGGAAGGACAGCGGTCGGAAGCAAGGAGCTCAAGTGGTGCATGCACAGAGTGAGGAAACTGTGTGTGTGTTTGACTGTAATAAACACTCCTTTATTACAGGAAATAATGCCACGATTTCCTATGGGAAAAAGAGGAAGCCAGTAATTATTCCCCATTAACAGCACACCCAAAGTACGTTAATGCACTTATTACATGGGGTATGTTTAAACAAAACAAAAAAAAAAAATTTTTTTGCTTTTCAAACAGGAAAAATGGTACCATATCCTGTCATTTTGCAAAATAGTCCCTAAGAAAAAAGCCACATGCGCTTGCAGTTATACAGATAGAAATGTCACAGATACAGTACTGATATGATCTGTAACATTTCCTGTATATAACATCTTCTGGTACCATGCCTACCACATGTCATTCACCCCCAAACATGCTGTCTCTGTGGATGCTGTACTTTCTGTGTCTCTCTCTCTGTCTCTTAGTCCCTGTGTGCACTTCACTAAGATAAAGGCATGGAGAGAGCTGCAGAGAGCACACTGCAGGAGTAGCAGTCAGGGACAGCCTGCATCAAAAACACACACACACACACACACACACACACACACACACACACACACACACACAGCGGTACTGTGCTAAGCATTCTTACCTGCTGCCAAGCCCTTACTTTACCTTCCTGAGTAACTATCAAAAATTTAGATGTGTCCCTGAACTTAGTTGTTTGTCCCCAATTTGTCAGGCACAAGGTTGAAGATAAGCTCCTGCATGATGAAATCGGGACAGAAGGTGACCTGAATGCCTTTGTTGGTGCCATGTGGGTTGGAGACTTGTTTAGAAGAAGGACATCTCCCCCACAAAAAACTGTCAGCTCCATAGCTGATAACAGTAAGCCCAGTGAGCCTTTGACTACTGATACCTTATTCCGTTCCGAGTTCATTCCTAAAAGTGCTGTATTCCACATTCCTGCCCTGTCAATGCATTATACTTGCAAGTGGCAATTGTTCTCCAGAGAATAGACAGTGATTTTTTTTTTTTTTTTGGGTGGCATACATTGGAGAGGGTGGATGACCACTAGAGGTCGACGTCCTGACAAGATGGGTGAAGTCAGTTAATTGGAATCCCTGCCAGGAGCATATAATTAAAAGTGAAAAGATTTTCCAGTTCTGTGGTGACTTATCAAGTTCTCTGTCATGCGCTGCAGTGATACACTCTCCTCGCCCGTGTTGTCTGTCTCGGCTTTGGTCAAACCAAGCGAGGTAGAGAGAAGACCAGGGTACAGGAGAAAGTCGCTCTGTACCTGCTGGCACAGATATCACAATTTCCTCAGCTGCCTGCTGCATGCTAGCTCCTGCTCTCCACTCACTCGCTGCATGGCTCACAGGGTGTACGAGATCTGATGGGCGGGTGGGTGGGTATATCCCAAGATCCATTTCTAAATGTACAACTCCACATGTTCTGAGGTTTGGACTATGCGGAGGGTGCTCAGAGGTCCACGGGCGGGTGGGTAGGCAGCGACAGAAGGAAGATGGCATGCTACATGTGTTGGTGGGGGCTATGCAGTGGCACACTGCTGTCTGCTACCACACAGTACAGCATGGAGCAGGATGCAGAAGGGACAGCCACGGACACTGCCTGGGGTGTTTAGCCAAGGGACATGGAACCCGACAGTGGGTCAAAGTTGTCTGTGAACTACAGTACAGCTGACTGTCTATCTCCGACCAGCTGTCATTACTTCCCTGTTTGCCATACTGCTGTAGTGCCATCACATCTGACTGGCACTGGACATGAGTAAAGGCGGGGAGCAAGTTGCTGCACCAAATGTCCTGTGCTGTTGCACTGTCCATGAGGGGTGTTGAGGTCAGCTGGGAGTTGAGTGGGGAAAAGAGCTGCAAGTGACAGAAAAATGCTCACAGAACTGTGTTGCAAGGGGAACGTTGGTGTTTTGGGACACTACATGGTATGGGAGGTGAGCAGGGTTTGCAGCGATGCACAAAACTTCCAGCATGTACTCCGTGTTCTGAGGTCCTTTGCCAGGGTGGGTGGCTACATGACATAAGTGCCATGGCAACATGATTTCTTGAGGAACACCAGATTGTAGTGGTAGAGGGCCATGTTCTACAGTGACTGCTGAGTGGTTCACTGTGTGGCTGGTGTCCCAAGGTCTGCTGGGTGAGTGGGGTGGCGAGACACAGAAGTGCAAGTGGGTATCATGTCAGGATTGAAACTCTACGGGGGTGGCGCTGAGTTCCTTTTTGGTCACTTGTCAGCAATCCGTGGAGCGGTTGGATGGAAATGGTTGCAGTGTATAGCGTCTGTGCTTTTACACTGTGCAGTGCATTTTGTGGAGGGGCACCAATTCTGGGACACATCAGGGATACCATGCATGGCAGTCAGGAGCTGTGCTGCTATACAGCCCTGATACCTGCAGAGCCAGGAGATTTCTGAGCAATACTGCATGACAGGTTGTGCTGATAATAAGGATTATTACTGCACACCTCGGGTGCTATAATGCCACTCGACCGCTTACCAAGCTTTTCAAATGACTGCTCTGATGATTTTAGGGTGTAGCATCAGAAGCGGCACCGTTGTGCCTTGATCTTCACCAAGCTGGACCTCATCACCCTGACAGTGCTGATAATGTGGATTATTGCACTGTCAGGTGATGCCCCATCCAGTCAGATTGCTGCCTCTGCAGCCCCTGTCATGCATTAATACTTACTTCAAAGCTTAAATTCCTTCAGCAGCATAAGTTGAACAGGGTATAAAGCAACAAAACAAGTCTTTTAGCATCCTGTGTACCAGCCATTGCAACAAATTGGTCAACAAAACCAGTAGAATTATCAGCACCATTTGTAGGTCATTTGTATCCAGATGTAGATCGTGTATCATGCCTTTGTATAAATCACTTGTCGGACCCCATTTGGATTACTGTTGCCCTTGTGGAGTCCTTACTTTAGGAAGGATTGTAATGCCCTGAAAGGTTCCAGCGGAGAACCACCAAAATGATCAAAGGGCTTACCAGTGATACATATGAAGTTAGATTAGAGAATTGAATCTATATTCACTGGAATTAAGGCGTCTGAGAGGCGATCTATTACACAGAGGATAATGTATGCCTCCCGGTTCATAACAAGTGAGTTAGTTCATTGGGCGGTTGCGTGGCGACCATAAGAACCTCGAAAGTGCAGCTTGAGAGGTTCTGTCGCCACCAACCGCCGAGATAATTCCTACCTTGTTATGAACCAGGAGGCATATATTGTCTTGTATGGTGTATGGCCTCATCATGTCTACATATCTACAGCTGTCAACCGTCAGTTTGAATTCAGTTTGGGATTAATACCTTTGAGTCAGGGACTCATTTTCAAAGGTTCCATGTCAGTGTTGAACAAACATTACAAAAATACAAGGTTTACAGAGAAAAAAAAAAGAAAACATTGACATATACATAAGCAGTAACAGTAAAATTTCAACTTATACACCTCAAATTAGTACATATTAACAGACTGATTAGATAAGAGGGGTTGGGGGTCAGCTGAAGGTGGCATCGTCTGAGGTGGGAGAGAGGCGGAGCTTTCAACCAAGTGAGGCCATCATTAGTATTGGGGGTAGGGAGTGGTTAAGAAAAAGTGGTATATAGCAGAAAGATGTAGAGGGGTAGGTAAATGGGAAAACCGGGGTGAGGTACTATCACATTAAAGCGAGGCAGGTACAATTCATTTCAGAGCCAAGGAGAGATTCGCCACCGTAACTGTCAAACTACAGCTGAGGAGAGTGCATGGCACAAGCTCATTGACGGCCTTGAGACATGTTGTTATGCTGCAGTAGCTACGTAGTCAGTGCAGCCAAACAACGAACAGTTAAGAGGCTACTGCAGCATAACAACACTGTTGTCCTGATGGATTTCCATGCATAAGAATGTTCTGCCATACACTATAATTGTTTAAAATGTCCTTGCATAGCGATTTAATGGAGGACCTGGGTATCAGTTATGCAGTATGAAAATTCAACCTTAGAGCCATGATAAACAACTTAAACTAACATATCAAACAAAAATCGGAGAAGTGTCTTTACTGAGAGAATAATCAACACTGGAATTCTCTCCACAGAGGTTATGGATACAAATAGTATAATTACATCTAAAAGAAAGATTGATACTTACCTTCTCTCAAAAAAGGTGTTACACCCTTGCTTAGGGAGTCAAACACAGTAGTCTTTCATAAGTCTTCTGTCTGCCTTTTGCACCTAGTACAGTACAGAGTATATTCTGTAGTAACTATATACACAAACACCTCTTGTGGTAATGTGGATGTTGCAACTTACTATATTTTATTCTTTAAGCTGTTTTCCTAAATAGAGAAGGGGCTATATTCAGTGAAAAGGTGCTGGGCTAAAGCATCTCATTCATGAGTATATATGTCTATTACATTTAGTCACTCTGTTTCCCTAGTTGCAGCCTGAACCACCCCTTAAGTGCTGCAGCCTGAACTGCCCCTTGAGGGCTGCAGCTCAAGAGCGAGGAGACTCCGGCCCCCCTGGATAGCTGGCAAAAGAGCCACCACCCAAGATCACAACCTCAGACCCTTCCAGAGAGCAAGCAGCCTGAACCACCCCTTGAAGGCTGCAGCTTGAGAGTCAAGGGAGACTTCGGTCCCCCAAGATGGCTGGCAACAGAGCCGCCACCCAAGACCACAACCACGGACACTTCCAGCCAGCAAGCAGCCTGAACAGCCCCTTGAGGGCTGCAGCTGAGAGCCGAGGAGATTTGGCGCCCTGGACAGCCGGCAACAGAGAGCCACTGCCGAGACCACAACCTCTGACACTTCCAGCCAGCAGCAGAAGCCCTGAGCCGCCCAGCCCCTTGAGGGCGCACTGCTTGAGAGCCAAGGACAGCGCCCCACCCCGGATGGCGGCAACAGAGTCACGCCTGAGACCACAACCTCGGACACTTCCAGCCAGCAAGATGCAGTGACGCCACAGCCAGTCTGAATACGAGCACCTTTTGGGCCCCATTCCAGTTGGTCCTCTGCTTGACTACCTTTCTTTCTTGCTCTGAACTGGGATTTTGGCTTTTGAATCTGTTTTAAATCTGTAAATGTGCTGTGCTCACTGTGATAAAATTGTTTAAGTGTAGGATTGTCTAGAAGCTTAAAAGTTTTAAGTGTTATAGCCCTTGTCCTGTGTGTTTGGCTGGGCCCAGTTTCTGGCTCCAAGCGAATGCACATTCCATTGCCCTGCAAATTTCTGCTCTCCTGCTGGGCTGTCTGCCCTTGAGTGCCTCAGGTCTCAAACCCTCGCTCTCCTTCTGATTTCAGCAGCCTGAACCACCCCTTGAGGGCTGCAGCTCGAGAGCTGAGGGAGACTTGCCCCCGGATGGCCGGCAACAGAGACCCGCCACCCAAGACCACAACCTCTGACACTTCCAGGCTGCAGGAGTGCAGCGAGCGCCACACTTTTTGCCCAACCCCTCCCCCACCTCCGACCTTAATTAAATAGCCCTTTGCTGCCCTTGGGTCTAGGCCCTCCTATTAGGATTTCCATTCGCTGCTGTCTTTGCACCTCCTCCTTCACCGCTCTCTCTCTCTCCCCTGCTGGCTCCCTCTTCTGGCGCTATCTCCTGGTTTCCTTTCCCTTTCTCTCCCCTCTCATCTCACTGCTGGTACTACTCAATCTTCTCGGGCTCCTGCCCTCCCCCTCTCTACCTCTGTCTTCCTCTGCCCCTCTTTCGTGCCTTGCACAACCTTATTTACTCTGAGTGGCATAAGAGCTCCTTCCAGTATGCTTCTTAGATTTCTCATCCTCTTTCCTACTTCCTCTTTTTACTTCCTTCTGCCTGCTACCTGTCTCTACCACTCGGCTACCTCTTGGACCACATATACTGCACCCTTGGAACACTAACTGAGGGTGCCTCGCCCTCCGACACGTCCACTCCTGTGCATGGGAAGCCACCCACAGTACCATCGTTAGGGGCGCAAGGGTCCGCTCATCCATATACCACCCTTGGCGTTTGTGACATCCTTTTTGGAACCAACATAGGGAACTCTACCCACACCCCTACAAGAAGGAGTGACGTAAACTCACACTCATGGAATTACACTTATGTTCTTTGAAGCTCCTGCTCCTTCTGCTGCTACTGTTAGGCAATGTTCACCCTAATCCTGGCCTGAAACCACCTGCTGCAGCCAGTCAAGGACCGCACACAGGGACTCTCACCTTTGCAACACTTAACACTTGCAGCCTGCTCACAAGGATTGATGTCCTCAAATCTTTAACTAACACAAACCTGACATTCTCACAGTGGTTGAAACCTGGCTTACACCGAAAGTGCCTGACATGGCTATCTTACTGCCTGGATGCAACATCTTCAGACTGGATCAGAAGTCCAAAAAGGGGGTGGGGTGGGCAGTATACCTCAGAGACTCTCTCCTGGGTCATTCCGTAACTACCCTGCTCTGATTCCTCCACAGCTCCTCCCAATCAAAATCCTGCTAGGTGCCCACAACAAAGCCCTTACATTGTTATGTTCCCCAAAGAGCATGTCAATGGTCTAAATGCTGTTCTGGACTATGTTTAATCCCAGCCTCAGGGGTCCAAGTCAGTCCTGCTTGGCGACTTTACTATAAACTGGCTGACACCTGAGTCAGCCGGCCTCAAGGATGCCATATCTCCTCGCAAACCTGACCCAACTGGTCAACTCGGCAACCAGGCAAAACTACAAAACTGACACAAGCACCCTCCTTAACTGGGTTTTGACCAGTCATCCAAACCGCTTACGCATCTCTGTCCTTCCAGACTCACTTAGTGACCACTCCCCTGTCATCTGCGGTGGACAAATAAATTCTGCAAGCCACCTGAACCATCTCCAGCAGGGTCCTGCCCGCGTGGCCAGCTATCCCACCTCAGCCGGGTAGACTGGACCCCAGTTTACGCAGCTGGGGATGTAATCTCGCCTTGGATCACTTCATCAGCACCTTCAATGCTGCCTGTGACTCCATGCCCCTTTCAAAAATGCAAAGTCAAAGGCATGTGCAACCTGTGGCTCTCTGCAGATCTAATAGCCCAGTTGAAAACTAGGGACTTGTTCTGGCAGAGGGCGAGGGCATCTGGGTCACCCTCTGACATTCAAAACTACAGGTGTGCCCTGAATGACTGCACTAAATCAATCAATCTACACAAAAGTACCTACTTCTTGGAAGCCCTCTCTGTCGTTAGGGAAATGGGAAAGCCTTCTGGAATAATATCAAGAAAGTTACTGGAAACAACCTAAAACCTCACCCTCTATACTTCTCATTGATGGGATGAGCATGTGACTTTACTACTATCGCCAATACTGTCAACTCTGCTTTCACTGACCTCAGCAGTGTTCTCCCTCCTGACTTTTTTGATAAAGACGACACTCAGCCTACCATCCCAGCCCCTGCCCTCGTCTACCCACTCACCTTTCTACTTTAAAGCCCTCCGGATCCATGAAACCCGCAAATATGTTCAGAAAGCAATCGCCAATTCAGTAATAGTGCTGACTCACTGTCCCTCAAATTACTGTCCCTCACCCATAACTGAAGTGATTGGCCCGCTTACTAAGATATTCAACCTCTTCCTCAGTCTTGGTCAGTTCCCTGATATTTTGAAATCTGCAACCGTGACCCCCTGTCCACAAAAGTGGAGATAAGTCCTTCCATAGGAACTATCATCCAATCTCCATTCTGCCTCCGCTCTCCAAGGCTCTTGAATGTATAGTGGCTGACCAGCTTACTAATTACCTGGATAAACATAATATCCTATGCACTCAACAACATGGTTTCAGAAAAGGACATAGCACTACCTCTGCCCTCCTTGAATTCACCAGTGCAACCCACAGTTAGTTGAACAATGGTCTCCTTGCTGGATCGGTCTTTACTCGATCTACGAAGGCCTTCTGCACTGTCCACCATGGCCTCCTACTTGAGCAGCTGTGGATAGCCGGCTCGCCCCTGATGCTACAGCTTGGTTCAAAAGCTACCTGGAAAACCGCACCCAAAGACGTCAAGAATTGCAGATGTCCTCTCTGGAGCCGAAGCCTGTCCGCTCTGGAGTCCAGCAGGGGTCTATTCTGGGGCCCCTTCTTCAGCCTCTTTCTAAATAGCCTTCCACAATCCTGCCCAGAACAAATCTTCCTCTATGCTGATGATGCTGTCATCCATGCCACACATAAGGATCTTCTACCCCTCCAAAACAACCTTCAAAAGACTTTGCCTCAGTTGAAAACTGGTTTAGCATGCATAAACTAGTCCTAAAGTATAAGGAAAAAAAACCTGCTTTTCTGCAGCACTCACAATAAATACAAGGAAAACCTTTAACCATTACAAACTGCCATGGAGCTGCCCTGCAGCAGGTTCACCTCCTTTAAATATCTTGGGATCTCTTTGGACAGCCACCTCTCCTATGGCACTCACATCGACAGTGTTGCCAAAGCCGCTAATACCCACCTTGGTCTCCTCTACAGGCATAGGCAGCACCTTACTCCTGAAGACTTAGGGTCACTATACAGAGTTCCATTGTTTCTATTATAGATTATGGTCTGATCATGCTCATGCTCCGCCATAAGCGGCTTATGTAGACGCAATCCACGACGCTCATCACTGGCTCCCACTGACTCACTCATACATGTGACTTATATGCATAGTCTGGTTGGCTTCAACTCTCAAACCACATGAACATCAGACCTGCATTATGGCGAAGAAATAACTATGGGTCTTGCACCACCAGGGTCCAAGCCCTCCTTTGCCCTAGCAGCAATCCTAGACACACCAGGGGCTCTGCAACCCACCTCCCTCAGGTCCCTCACTGCCGCATCTCCCTGAGGGTCAAAGATCCTTTGCCTACAGGGGACCCCAGGTGGTTGAACATGCTCAGCAGCAACCTCTTATCTGTGCAAATGCTTGGACTGTTTCAAATCCAAACTCCGCCTTGACCTTGCTGCTTCCAGCACCTGTGATTGCCCTGTTTAGTAGCTGTACCCTTCCCCAGACACCTGGGCCTCACTACTTACCCACCTTGCTCCTTCTCTTCACACTTCAACCCCATGCCCCTTTTTTCTTACTTTTTCTTATTTTTGGCTCCATTACTTCTGTCTAATATGTCAATGCCTCTCGCTGCACCTTTCCCATATTTCCCTCTTTACTTTCTTCTCCTCGACTCCAGCACTTCTTTCTGTATTATGACAATGCCTCTGGCTACACCTTCCCATATTCCTCCCTTGTTCTGCAGCCTATCTACTGCTCTTCAGAACTGTAGCGCTAGTTTAGCCTGAATGTTTTTTAATCCCATGCATGTACATGCTGTTATTATACCATTACCATGCCTTTGTAACTCAATGTCTTGCTTACTCTGTATTGTACCTTCTTTAGCGTGGAACCTTTGTACAAGAGCCTTGGCTCAGAGGTACTTGTAATCCTAGATTTAATAAATAAATAAGTTGTATAAATGTGAGGCCACATGCAAATCAATAAACGTAAGAAATTCTATAGACGTCAGCAATTCTGTGCTAATGCATCTCTATTGGGCTGTAAATACTAGCCTCAGTGTTTCAATTTACACTGCTATTTAAACCGTAGTTATCTTAACAAATAGTTCATAAGAAGCACCAGGTACACTGAAACTGGGCCAGAAGACATCATTGCTATGGTTTTGCTATTGTGCAATTTTTGTCTTAATTAAATACATGGCGTTCCTTACCTGATGTGTCTTCAGTTTTTCTTGGCTCCTCGTTTCCTTTCACTGAGTGAGCATCGAACCCACGCCGCTTATATTCAAATTAGTTGTTTATTGATATTGTTTAACTTACGGGCCCCAACATTCTTTTTCCCCTATCCTACAAACCATGGAACTGAAGATATTTTTATATGGGTTGAAGAGGGTTTTGTCTTTATAATGGCAGTTAAAGTTCTGAATTTACTGACAGAATCCCTTTGTTGTGGACATTGGGACAAGAGTACTCTTCACATGGGTACTTAAAATTTTTAATCAATTGTTCTGGTTAAATGGGAATCTCCTAGCCCAGATGCGGAGGAGAGAGAGATAAGTGTTGGGCTTGTTCCAAAGGTACCAGTGATCCCATGATTATTCAAAGGTACAGACACCTCAGGAACAAGTGCAAAAGGCCATCAGGGCAGCAAGAGTGACTTCTGCAAGTCCGTCCTACTAAGTTCTGCCAGTAATCCCCGGAGGTTCTGGAGAGATATTAAATCCCTTGTCAGCGGATCCTCCCATCCGGGAGTTACGGACATGGTCATAAATGGAGTCTCCTGCAGTAATCCTCATACTATTGCCAACTCCTAAATAATCACTTCTCTGACCTCTCTGCCTTCACAACCCTCTTCTCACCTGATGAGGTTCTGTCCCACCCCTTCCCTCCACTCTGCTGGAGGGTCACCCTCCTGTCAAATGTTCCACCTCAGGGCTGTATCAGTTCAGGACTTTCAGAAATGCCTAGCTGGCCTCTCCCAGTACTCCAGTCCTGGCCTAGACAACCTGGAGCCTAAACTCCTAAGCTTGGTGTTGCACATTGCCTCACCAGTAGCCTTTATCTTCAACATATCCCTTGGTCTGGGGACCATCCCAGACATCTGGAAAGAGGCGAGGATTGTCCCTGTACTGAAGCAAGGAAATCCCAAACTACCTGACAATTATCAACCGATTGCCATTCTCCCAACCCTTAGCAAGCTCCTTGAAAAGGTAGTGGCTGAGCAGCTTGGAATATATCCACTCTCATGAACTTCTGTCCCCAGCCCAGCACGGCTGTAAGGGACACAGCACCACCACCACAGCCTTAATCCTGGTTACATCAAGTATCCGGACAGCCATGGACCAGGGCAAACTCTCTGGTGCAATATTTATCGACCTGTCCAAAGCCTTTGATCTCGTTGACCACAAACTGCTTGGTGCACAGTTGTGGTCACTTAGCTTCTCCCCATGCCATGAAATGGCTAATGGGTTATCTACATGGCAGAAAGCAGCGTACTTGTTTCAATAAAGTCTCTCTGAGCCCCTACCGTGACCTCCTGGAGTGCTCCTAAGGCTCGGTACTGGGTCCCTCCTCTTCTCCTCTTCATCAATCAACTACCCATAGTTACTACCAGCTGTAGTGCCACCATGTATGCAGATGATCTGGTAATCTGGCTTACTCCCAGAATGCCACTACCTAAACCAGAACCTGACTGATGACTTTATCAGGGTATTGTCATGGGTTACTAGTCACAAGCTGGTCCTGAACCTGAAAAAGACACAGGCTATGCTCTTTGGCTCAGTGGCTAAAATCAAAGCCTCATCGGCCTGCTTACACGTCATCAGCGAGATGGATTCTCACTACCTGTAGTGAGCTCCATCAAATATCTGGGGTAACACTTGACCCCAACTTGACATGGGTAATCATATCTTAACATCTGCAGGGCAGCAAACTGGGTCTGGCCTATAGGGCCAAGTATAACCTTACACCAGCAGCCAGGCTTGCTCTTGCCAAGGGGTGTGCCTCCCTCCCTCAGCTATGGGCTGCACCTACTTGCTCGGGCTTCTCCAAAGACACATCTCACCCGTGGTACACTGCTTACAATAACATTTGTCGCTTTGCCTTGGCTGCCCCGACTCAACCACCGTTGTGAGCTATATGAGAAACTCTGCTGGCTCACCAGCTAGATACCTTGATTTTGGTTTGGGATGCCTCTCTGGGAAAGTGATCAGAACTAGCACCCCAGGGCTGGCCCAGCTTCTGCCTAAACTGAATCCCACCTCCTACCAACTTAGGTCTCTCACATCAGGGATGCTCAAAGTCCCTCCTACCCGGACCCTCATGGGGATCGGGACTTTGCCATAAGTGCACCCAGACTCTGGAATTAGCTGCCTGTGGATATCCGAGCTGCCCCTCGTATCTGAGTTTTCAAAATTCCCTGTGGGGTTTCCTAAAACTAGCATCAGAGTGTGACTACCCCAATCCTCCCTAGAGTAAAGTGTCAAATTGTTTTGTCTGAACCTCCCGGATGTCTCCATTGAATTCCTGGAGATATTGTCCCCACTGTATCAATGACTTCTGACTACTCCTGCCTAAAAGCCTTGGGCATTTTACACACATTATTGCTCCACGGTCATAGGCTAACCATGACATATTGTATCTTGGTCACTTGGTAGAAACTTGTACTACCAAGTGTTTCTGTTTCTGTCTAACATGTACATATTTAGAAAATGTGATGAGCTGTATATACCTGTTCGAGATCCAACTAGCCTAGGGGTGTATATGACAATGTTATAAGTTATATTATGACCAATCCAGTCCTTGAGCTATGCTCACTCCTATGTATGATGACCTGTATATATCTGTCAGTTGAACTAGCTAGTCTAGAGTGTATAATCTGAAATGTGCTTACTACTGTATGTTTCCTAGTGTCAAATGATGTATTTCCCACGTTTGTTTACTGTGACAAAAAATTGTACTCTCCTTTGCTATGTCTCCTTGACTGTTGTTCCTCATGTTGTACTCTCCCGGTCGTTCCTGAAAATAGGCATAATACTTGTCTGTGTACTTACCCGGTAAACAAAAGCTAAATAAATCTGCAGAAACAGTTGGTTCTGGAAGAGGTTGTGTGAACCTGCTTTTGCTGAGCAGATGGGGAAAGGATTTTAGTTGCTGGATAAGTTTTAAATTCTTATCAGTCTGTGGACTTTCGGGAGGAGTGCTGACTTGTTTAATACAGTGTTTGTGTGGAACCTTCCTCCGGAGGAGGTTGCAGTGGTGAAGGTGCAGCGTGAGGGCTGATACACTCTCGTGAGAGTCGGGTGGGCCCTGATCCCACCTCCCCGCACAGCTCATTTATAGGGGAACACCTGCCTTGCAATTGGAGGAAGAGGCTTAGGTGCAGTTTATGTAGTTCTGTCCAATAATGCAGCCACGGGCAGGAAAAAGCATAGTTAGGTCTCAAATAGGAGTGCAGCATCCACAATGAATTGCTGAGTAGTGTGATAGTTGGATATTGTGGAGGGCCTTCAACTGGAATACATCAGGTAAACTTTCTGTTAGAGGCTAGGCTAGGATTAGTTGGTTATTGGCCTAGAAAAGACTGCTATGATGATGGGGAAGGGACCGCATATCACTAGAGACAGGTATCTTTGGGAGGTGGTTGGGTGCACAGGGTGTGGTGCGGCCATGATACTGGACTGGGCTTGGAAGTTTGGGGGATGCCCAGTGTGCTACCTGTTGGCACAGCTTAAGGAGGAGGTAGAGGGATCCAAAAGGCAGCTGCTGGTGCGGGGGATTGGAGAGGTAGGAGACAAGTGGCCACCTACATGGAAGCACTAGGTGCTGGGGCCTCCCAAGCTGGGGAGGAGTGAAGAGAGGTGCTCACACTAGGAGAGGAGGAAGGGGTACACCGGGGCTCTAAGGGACCCTGGCATGGGGCCCAAAGGTGGAAATTTCCACAGCAGTACGCAAGAGTCTGGGGCTGTCCAAAGGAAACTGAGAGGGGCAGTAGGGACGGGGAGGGGCACTGGGGATGGGCTAAGACTCACAAATTGTTTTAACGCCTCGCCCACTGGTAGAAGAGGGTGTGTGGGAGAGAGGATGATGATGATGCAGCTGCTGGTGAAGCTGGGGCAGGGACTGATAGAAAGGTGAAGGGGCAAGAGGCAAGGGGCAATAGAGGGGTCCTGGACAGGATGGTGAAGGGGGAGAAGGAAAAGGAGGATCAAGGAGAAGGCTGATGTTATGGAACAGGGGAGCCACGACAGGCAGGAAGGTGCAGGACGTAAATGGAATGATGGCGGCAGAAAGCCAAGTAGGCAAACAGATGGGACGGATGGATTAGTAAGGAGTGAGGCAAGAGATATAGAGAAGATACTTGGGAAGGGGGATAAGAAGACCAGGACAAGGGTAGAGGGTGACCAGGGACAATAGTGAAGGGCTACCTTCAACACCCAGATTGTGGGAGGTGCGAGGAGCCAGTTGAGGGAGAATCTGGATGAAGAGATAAGGAGGGGCATGGAAGGAGGGAGAACCTGAGGGTGAACAGGGAGGCAAGGGGAGGTTAGAGTACTGCTATTGGGGGACTCCATGATCAGAGGCATCCAGTGGGAGGGGGGCAGGAGGAGGAATAAAACCTGTCTGATCAGAACCAAATGCCACCCAGGCCTGGCAGTGCATAAGGCCAAGCATGAGGTTGTATTCACTGGCAAGGAATGCGAGTGAATATTCTAGTGCGCGGGGACAAACAACATAAATGGTAATAGTGAACTAGAAATTCAGGCAAGGTTCGGGGGTTGGCCAGGGTACTGCCTTTTCATAGGCTCTAGATCTCCTTTTCAGAAATCCTGCGGTGCCAAGGGCTAGTGAGGAAAACAATATGAAGATTAGGGAGATAAATCAGTGGCTTTGGGAGTGGTGTGGGGAATTGGGGTATGGCCTGGTGGGGACCTGGGAGGATATGGGGCTGTACACTAGGGACAGGCTCCACCTTAATTTGGAGGAAGAAATCCTTAAGCTCAAACTAGCTGGGTTCATCAGCAAAGGGGTTTAAACTTGTGAAGGGGAAGGGATCAAAAAGGGGCAGTGCCAGCAGGTACAATAATTGAGGAACAGGGTCTACACTCCTCTAGGGGGCTAGGAGAGATGGAAATGGGTCACCAGGTGGGGTGCAGGAGCTGAGAAATGGGAGCTCAAGGGGAGAAAGGAGAGGAGGGAAAGGGGTGAGAGTGGTCCTGATAAATGCCAGGAGCTTAGGAAATAAAATGCCTGAGCTCAGGCGATGCAGATGAGGGAGGTAGATGTGGCAGCAGTCACTGAGACCTGGGCCACTCAAAGAGCACGAGTGGGACCCTCAATCTGGAGGGCTACACTATGTTCAGAAAAGATAGGGGGAGGGAAGAGGGGTGGTGTAGCACTGTTAGTCAGAAATTGCATGGGTATTGGAGGGTAGAGGAGGCAGAGGGAGCGTGGAGGCTATTTGGGTCACCTTGCTGATGCAGGGGGTAAGAAAGTAAAGGTCAAGTGGTATACAGACCACCAGCACTGGCAGAGGTCCTGGAAGAAACTTTGGTGGCAAATCTCGAGGGACACTGTAGATTGGGAAAGGGAAGGGTAGTGGCAATGGGGGACTCCAACATGCCAGAAACAGACTGGGGACTATGATGTCACCAGTGGCCAGAGAGCAGAGGCTGCTGGATGTCTTCCAGGATGCGTTTCTGACACAACAGGTGGGTGAGCCAACTAGGGAAGCCCGGACAGTGATCAGATTAGGGGCCTAGAGGTGACTGACCCATTGGCAGGAGTGACCACACCACAGTCTGGTACTTCCTGGCCCTAGGGGAGGAAAGCTGAACAAGGACGGTAGTAACTGACTTTGGGTGCAGACCTCAGGGAGATGGGAAGGATCCTTAAAGATCATCTGGACAGGATAAGGCCGGATATGGATGTTGACAGCAGGTGGGGATCATTAGGAGGGAGAGTACAGGAGGTTACCAGATCCCTGCGTAAGGGAAAGGTAAGTTCTGTAAGGCCAGAAAACCTGCTGGTGGACCCGGGAGATAGGGGAGAGGTGGAGGGAAAAGAAGGCAACCTATAGGCGCTTGAGGTGCCTCAAGGAGTGAAAGGGATCAGGAGTAATATGAGCTGACAGCCAAGAGAGTCACCAAGGTGGTGAGAGCAGCTAAGGCAAAAAAGGAGCAGTTAAGTGGTCAGTGGGATCCAGAGGGAGACAAGGGTTCTTTAGATACATAGGGGAAAAAAGGAAAGTAATGGGACAGATACAGCAAGATAAGGGTAGGGGATGGTTGGGCACAGGAGGCGGGGAACAGGCAGAAGTCCTAAATGAGTACTTTGCCTCAGTTTTTACCAGGGGATGGAGGGGCTATGTTTTTGCAGGAGTGGGGTAAACTGGAACAAGGGGTGGGACCGTAGAGACCAGGGGCCCTGATGGGTCTGGGAAAGGGAGTGGCCACCACAGACAGGTGGGGGGCCCAGCAGTGCAGGTGAAAGGGGAGGACATGGAGGCTGAAATCCCAGTAGAGAGAGTAAGGGAAGCTTCAGGTCCCTTGACGGAGAAAGCACCTGGGCCAGATGAGGTGCATCCCAGGGTGCTGAGGAACTGTGGATGTCCTGGCAGTCCTCTCTAGCGGAGCTTTTCAACATCTCTCCGAGGACTGGGTGGGTGCCCCAAGACTGGAGGGCAGCCCATGTCATGCTGATCCACAAGGGAGATCAAGAGAGGAGGTGGGAAATTACAGGCCCATTAGCCTGACATCGGTGGTCAGCAGAGTGATGGAGGTATTGTCAAGGAAAGGCTATGGGGGTTACTGGAGCAAACTGGGTACTTGGATGATAGGCAGCATGGCTTTGTCAGGGAAGATCGTGCCAGACAAACCTTGTTGAGTTCTATGACTGGGTGACAAGGGGCCTGGACCAGGGTAGGCCAGTGGATGTCCTCTTTCTAGAATTTAGCAAGGCATTTGATTCGGACTCCACAGTGGCCTGCTGGCTAAGCTGAAGGAAATGGTGGTAGGGAGACAGTTGTTAAGGTGGATAGGAAATTGGCTCTCTGAGCATACTCGGAAGGTGGTGGTTGGAGGGTTAGCCTCATCCCCAAGGTGGGTTACTAGTGGGGTTCCCCAGGGGTCAGTGCTAGAGCCACTCCTGTTCAACGCCTATATCTCAGACATCAGGAGGGGATCAGGAGTGAGATGAGTCTCTTTGCAAACGACTCAAAGCTGGGTGCAGTGGTGGATGGGGAGGAGGGGAGGGTGGCCTTGCAGGAGGACCTGGAGGCTCTGGAAAGGTGGTCGGAAAATGGAAACTAAAATTCAATGTGGGAAGTGCAATGTTCTGCACCTGGGAGTCAGAAATCCAGGCCAGGGGCATACCCTGGGAGGAGACATGATTCAAGTCATGGAGGGTGAGGGACCTGGGGGTAGTGGTGGATGTCAAAATGAACAACCTCAGAGACCTGTAGAAGGGCAGCGGCAAGGGCAAATAGGATGCTGGGATGCATTGCCAGGGGATTACCTCCAGAAGGTGGACGTGATCCTTCCACTGTACAACTGTTTGGTTAGGCCACACCTCGAGTAGTGTGTACAGCTTTGGAGACCACATTTAAAGAGGGGCATTACACTCCTAGAGAGGGTTCAAAGGAGGGCAACCAAAATGATCTGGGGCCTGGAGGGAGGACCCTGAGGAGAGGCTCAAGGAGCTAGACATACACTCTGGAGGAGAATAGGGGCGGGGGACATGACAGAGGTCTCTAAGTACATGAAAGGGATCAATAAAGGAGGCCCAGTCAAGGTGCTCCAAAGGAAAGAGGGTGGGGTAACAAGAGGTCATGGGTGTAAGCTGGAAGGGGCAAGCTCAGAGGGAGAGGAGAAGATGTTTTTCACTGAAAGGGCGGTGGAGCCATGGAATGCACTGTCCAGGGAGCTGGTAGAGGCGGAGACTGTGGACGGGTTTAAGAGGAATGGGACAGGTAAAGGGGAGGGTAAATCTAACTAAGCCAAATACTGGTGGAACATCTGGGACTGGGGACAGTATAACTCAAGGGGAGGGACACCAAAATTGGCCCTCAGTGGGTGCTGAAAATAGAGCAGACTCAGGCTCCATGACCGTTAGGCCTATTCTGCTGGCATTTTAGTATGTTAGTATGTAACTAAAGTTCACTTATCCACCATTAGATTCCATACTAAAGGGAGATTAGGCTAGAGAATAAATTAAGAATAAGAAAACTTGTCCTTTTGTTGTTGTTGTCTGGGTCTATCCACCCCACCCTGGACCCAACTCATTACAAAATGATACGGTTGGCCATGATTATCAATGGAAATGTGGGTCTGCTCTGACGTTAGTTCATTTGAATACCCAACATATATTGGTGAAATGGACTGAATTCACAGCTTGGATGGAACAGAATAAATTCGACATAATTATTGTATCTGAAACATGGCTTAAACAACAAATCATAGATTCTGAAGTTTCCTCCCCAATTACAAGTTTTACAGGAAGGATAGGATGGGGAGAAAAAGGGGAGGGAGGATTTTGTTTCCACAAATTAAGCTCTACTTGATTTTTGCCTCTGACCCTAGTTCTGCTTGTGATTTGCTCTCAGTAGAAGTCATTATGGAAATGAAAAGCACTTAAAAATTAGTTCTGTATATGTTCTTCCAGGTAATAGTTTGGCAGGTTTGGAACTTTGTCTCGCCTCAAAAAGAACCATCTGAACGAGAAATGATTATATTGGGAGATTTTAATTGTCATTGGAGGGTTGAGCAAAAGCTAACAACATTAGGGAGACCCTGATATATTTGGGTTTGCATCAATTACTTAAGGATCCCACCAGATATAATTATAGGACAGGAACTGAGGCGGTTTTGGACTGGATTCTGGTCACTCATCCCGATAGGATCCCATTTTCTGGGGTCCTTTTGATAGTTTGAGCGACCACTGCCCAGTCCTATGTGGGTGGTCTACCAAGAGAGAAAGAAATCCTCAAAACATATAGAATGTAGGAATTTTAAACATTTATCTTCAGAGAATATTGAGGCTGTCTTTCTAATGTAGATTGGTCCTAATGGAAGCTATTGGTGACCACTATTTTATTAAATTATTTTATTAAAATATTTCTTGCCATAATGGATGATTTACCACCATCAAAAGAATGAGAATTAGGGCCAATATACATCCCTGGGTTTTCTTCTGAATTGTTACACTTGATGAGGTCGTGGATAAAAGTTGGAAAGTTTATAAGAAACTCAGAGATCCTATTTCTTCCAAAATTATAAACCTTAAGAAATGGATGTAAAATAGAAATTAGGAGAGCTAAAACTCAGTGTTTCCTAACTGAACAAAAACAAGCCCAGGTAATGCTAAGAAGACTTGGAGTAATCGTATCTCTTATTAGAGACAGAAAAGCAGTCCAGTATCTCCTGCAAATCAGTAATGCATTAACCAGTGATCCACCTGTAGTCTCAGAAGTTTTTAATAATTGTTTTGGGGATTTGGATGGTTACAGGTCTCTGTTTTTTTTTCTATGGATAGCAAATCTCAATTTGGTGAAGAAGATGATCTCCCCTAAGTTTTATTTTTAAAAGTTACTCTGATGATGTATTGAAATCGTATTGAATAGGGAACCTCGCCTTCCTTGTGTTCCGATGGACTAGATTATAGAATTATTAAATTAGGTATAACATCTGACATATCCTCTTTCTTATTTTCAATGCCTCCTTATGTTTAGGACTTTTTCCTGCCCAATGGAAATGTTCTATTGTTAAACCAATATTTAAATTAGGGAATCCAAACTTAGTTTCAAACTACCATCCCATTTCCCCATTATCAAAGATACTAGAGAAGATTATCTTTGATCAGACTACTGAATTTTTAAATAAGTATGAGTTGCTAACCCCTCAACAACATGGTTTTAAACAGAAGCATAACACAGAGACGCGGCCTTGGTGGGGTTCTCTAGCTACCTTCAGGGTGCCCTAGATAAGGGACACTCTGTAGCGGCTGTTTTGTGGACCTCACCAAGGCCTTCAGTTTGCTGAATATAGCCTAATAACTGAGATCTTTCAAAACTTCACTCTTTCTCTTGATGTCATCACCTGGTATGTTGACCATCTAAGTAATAGAGTGCATAAAACAGTGATAGATGGTCGGCCTGAAAATAGGCAGAATTTGTCTAGTGCACTTACCCGGTCAACAAAAACTAAAATGAAATAAATAAATGTTTCTTTATCTAAACTAATAGTTTGTGGTGTTCCTAGGGGTCAGTATTAGGGCCACTTATATTTTCTCTGTATATGAATTCGCTCCTAGTATTTGTACACAATCATCTATTTTATGTATGCAGATGATGCAGTTCTTTTCGGTTTGGCCAAGGCCATCTGATGCCATCAGAAAAGCGAGGGTGATTTCAGTCTGCTACAGAATTGGTTATTACAGAATTATGTGGTAATGAATGCCAAAAAGCAAAGGCTGTAGTGTTTTCAAATAAACTAGGAACTACAGGGTTAGATCCAATTCTAGATCTGAAAGGGAATATAATCAAATATGTTGACCAATTTAAATACCTGGGCTGACTCTGGATTCTCAATAAACGCTTGAAAGCCATATCAATGGTCTTAGGAAAAGCGATCCGTCAAAGGCTGGGTGGGTTATATCTGGTAAAACTTGTTTAACCCAGGAATCTCAGGTATTGTTGTCCCATAGTTTTTCTTTTGAGATTATTGGATTATGGCCTTATTATTTATACAGGCTCCAATAATCATTTGCTATCACAACTTAGGGTTACATATAATTCAATCCTTAGATTTATGCTCAATGCCCCATATTGTACCCATCATCGCTCCGCATTTCAGCTGACGGAATGTCTGTCTTTCGATAATAGAGTTCAGTATAATTATGGTGTTTTCATGTATAAGACTACTTTTGGTCTCTTTTCCAAATCTATTATCAGTTTATCTAGCAGGGCTGCCAGTAGTTGTGGGTCTAGATCCCAAGATAGGTATTCTTATAAATGTCCATTATGTCGTAAAGCTATTGGTCAGAAATCTGTCATTTATAGGGCCCCAAATTTTTTCATTTCCTTCCATCCGAGCTGTTGAGCTGTAAAACAGTTCATGTAATAATAATAATAATAATCTATATTTATTCTGCACCATTAACAAGGCGATTACAAAACTTAAAACAAGAAATAAAAATTCAATTTAGAAACAGTAAGATCCAAAAATAACAGTACTAAATATAATAAACTTTGCTCCACAAATGGGTCTTCAGTTTCTGTTTAACTCTACAGAGATAGCGCCTCCCAAAGCTGGCGTGGCAGAGAATTCAAAGGGCAGGGTCGCGTACATGAATGCAAGGGTCCCTGAAGATTTCAAAACTGTCCTGGGATCTCTAGCAACTGCCTAGTCAATGAGCCAAGCAGTCACCGGTAGTAAGGGACAGAAGCTCTTTCAGGTAATCAGGGCCAAGTCCATGCAGGGCTTTATAAGTCAGTAATCCGACTTTAAAGGTGATCTGCCACTGAACTGGCAGCCAGCGAGTTCACGCAACACCAGTGTAATATGGAAGTCCGAGGAGTCCCCGTTAACAACCGGGCTGCAGCGTTCTGCACCAGCTAAAGGTGGCGGATATCAACCCCAGGAAGCCCAAAGTACAGGGAGTTGCAGTAATCGAGGCATGAGGTCACAAAGGTGGATCAGTGTAGGAAGGTCACCAGATGGAACAAGGTGCTTGATCCTAGCGATGTTCCTTAGATGGTAAAAGGACGACTTAACGACAGCTTAATGTATTTAAGAGAAAACTCATGCTGTACTTACAAGAACAGCAGCATTGTGCTTGTTAGGAGTGATGCTATATAAATTTATATTATGTAAAGCAAGGCAAAGTTTTTTTTCAAGGTGCCCAATCCTGGATGCTCTGGGCACTGTACAAAAAAATAATGCACTATTCATAAAATACAGCACATACAGACAAAACACTGGTAAATAATCTGAACAATAAAAACAGTTAAAAATAATAGTAGTCATTAAAGATGCTATCCCAGAAATAAATACTAATAGTGTCTGGGAAAGCTTGACTAAACATTATGACATAAAATTATGTAGCAAGTCTGTTTGTAAGCCTATGTATTTATTGTTCTGTGTATGTAATGTTGTTTTGTTTATGTATTCTTCATCTTGTCGCCTATGGAAAGCGGGCATTTTCTCATCAGGCCTACAAGAATAAAAATAAAAGAAAGTAATTAATCATTGACTTACTTCTTGGAGATTTTAATGCACCAGGCATTTCTTGAATCATATGACAGGAGTAACTACTTTTGAAAAGCATTGATTGATACACTAGTATCCCATGGTTGTCATCAAATGGTGGAATCCCCACCAGAGGGAACACTATCCTGGATCTTGTAATTACAAACTCCAAGGAAAGAATTAGCAATGTAGAAGTTATTTCACAGCTGGGCTGTAGTGATCATAAAACTATAGAATGTATTCTGAATATTAGAAAGATTAAAATTAAAGCTCACCCTTCTTCATTTGACTATAAAAAGTAAATTAAAGCTTTTAAAATTATAAACTGGGGACATATTTTTGCAATATGGATGTTAACTTAATGTGGAATACAATAAAATCCAAAATTCACAAGACAATTGAACACCATATACCCAGGCGTAAAAACAAAAACACTAAAGGTGTCATCCCCCATGGTTCAGTAAGGCAATCAAGTGTCAAATAAATAAAAAAAGGAAAGCCTTCAGAAAGCATACAGTAAGTTAAAACCATCACTAATCAACCTAAGCAAGTACAGAATCCAACAGAGACTGCTGAAAACATTAATAAAAAAAAGAAAATAAAACTTGAGAATAAATTAGCCTCTAACAAAATCATAAGGCCTTCTATGCGATATTAATAATAATAAGCAAACCAATAATAGAATCACCTCTGTCACTGTTGATGGTGAAATAAAAAGCAATAATAAGGAGATAGCTAACAGCTTTAACACTTATTTTACATCAATCTATAAAATTAACAATTCTAAGGCAACTGTCCCTAGCGTGAAAAGTCGGAAGTTTTTAAAGTCACCCAAGATATGGTTGTTAAAGAATTACTTAATATATACATCCTCTTCATCAGGACCGGATAATATTGAAGCTATAATCTGGAAACAGTTGGTGAGGTGGTTGTTAGACCCTTGACTACTCTATTCAACAAATCCATTCTGACTGGTGAAGTACCCTAGATTGGTGTAATGCTATAGTAGTCCCAATATATAAAAGGGTAATAAATCGAATGTTGCCAACTATAGGCCCATTAACCTTATGTCTATCTGCTGCAAGACTTTAGAAAGACTGATTAAAAGTAAAATTGAAGAAGATATAGTTGCATTAGGTTTACAGGATGTCTCTCAACATGGTTTTAGGAAAGGCCTTCGTGCAGCACTAATTTATCATTTTATAGTTTTGTCAGTAACAATTTAGACATGGGATTACCTATTGATGTCATCCTATTGGACCTAGGAAAGCATTTGACACAGTACCACATGACAAATTAACACAAAATGATGTGATTTAGGTCTAAATAAATACATTGTGAGATGGATTGGGAATTGGTTAACGAACAGAAAACGGACAGTAAGAATCAACTCAGTCTCGGATGAAGGTGTAGTCTGTAGTGGATCCTACAGGGTCTATGTTGGATCCAGTTCTTTTGGTTTATTTATAAGTGATCTTGAGTAGGCAGTGACTCGCTATTACCAACATTTGCGGATGACACTAAGATAGGAGGAGAAGTTTCATCCTTGACAAAATACAAGCAATTATGTGAAAGTTTGACTAAAATTGAACAATGGGAAAGATTAACAATATGAAGTTTAATGAAACCCAATCTGCAGTAGTACACTTGGGTAAAAAATCCAAAACACCTATACAGTCTTAATGGAATAATAATCAAAATAGCAAATGTGAAAAGGACCAAGGAGTATGGATAAACTCAGTTATCATCGGGTTCACATATAATTAAAACAGTTGGGAAATGCAATAGTATTATTCGTTCTATCAAGAAAGCCTTTGTTTCCAGAAACACAGCATGCATTATGAAATTATATAAGATTTATGTATTACCTCACTTGGATTATGGATCACCCATCTGAGTCCTTATCTTAAAAGGATATAAATCAAACAGAAAGAGTACAAAGACGATTAACTAAATCCATTAAAGGTTTGAAAACAATGGAATATGGTAAAGGATTGGAGAGTTTAAATCTGTTTTCCTTAGAAACAAGAACTAGGGAGACCTGTTATTAATGTACAAAATCATGAAAGACCCGATTATTATGGAACAATGTAAATTAAATAGATTTCAAAAACAGTAATATAAGATCACATGACAAACAAATTGTCATCAATAGAGTACAAACTGTTAGACACCAAAACTTCTATAACATAATGACTGCAAAGTTATGGAATAAATTACTAAAAGACATTGTAGAGGCATCTACAATACAAACCTTTAAGAAAAAATAGACAAATATTTAATACAAGTGTAAACTAATAGGCCCACTACGTGTGAGAGACAATTTAATGGGCATCTAGCCTACTTTGTCTATATGTACCAAGTTAAACCAAGTTAAACTCCCATCTGGGGAGGCATGCAGTTGTCCTGACATTGGTGTGTCGATGTCACATTGTCAACGCGATGATGTGGGACAGACGTGACATCATGGTGAGATCGGATGGTCGCCATACCCCGACTTAACAGGTTGTCAGTGATAGCAGAAAGTGCCTGAAGCAGGATGCCTTTACTATTTGTAGGTACAGTAACCTTAAGCATTTAAATGGCGATTTTAAAATGTGTAAACTTCCTGGATGCTATGGGACTCAAGTGTTTCAAAACCGGCCAACAGGGTATCACCATAAATGCTTCATGAGACAGAGCTAAATAAAGGGAAGGATGTCACAAGCGGTAGATTAAAGAGGTCAACCCTGAGCCTGTCTCTTCAAATATAATATATAGTTCTAAAAGGAGGGCTACATAAAAGTGGAATTCTTTTATAGGAATGAATACATTATTTTTTACATTTTTTTTCAAAGTTCAAACCCCAATGAAATACATTGAACCGCTGCCTTTAGTTTCTCATGTTGCAGACGGCGGTTCCTAACATCAAAGTTCAAATCCAATATGTGTTGTTAATCAGGGGCCTTTTCACTGGATTCTGCAGTTAGTTTTAGAAAATTACTTTTGAAATGTATTTTGGAACATTTTGAAATCCTGTTCCTTGTTGTTTTTTCGCAATTTGCAACAAAGGATTCCCGAGCATGAAAAAGGCATGGAATAGGATTTCAGAATGTTGCAAAAGACATTTCCAAGTCATTTTCCTAAAACTAACTGCAGAATTGGGGTGAAACGGTCCCTGATTAGCAAAACACGTTAGTTTCAAAGGACTACATCATTTTTTTTTATTTACTTAATGTTTCAGTTGCTAACTAAAATGAAATGAGGGTATAATGAAAGCTTTTCCATTTGCTACAAAGAATTACCCATTTGTGACAAAGAAGCTTTTTTCGAGGCTCACCTCTAACTGGTTCCATAGGAAATAATGGAAACTTTGAAATTTAATAACTTTGGAATGGATTAAAATGTTTCACCAATCTTCAAGAGGCACATCTGTGACTCAAGACCTTTCTACCCTAAAAATATCAGACCAAAATCCTAGACAATTTTTGCACAGTGAGCGTGACAAAGAATTTTACAAAAACTGTAATTTTCAACTTTTTTGACTCTCTGTATCTTTGCACCCAGACATCTGACTGGAGCAAAACTTGCCACATCAAGAGATCTTTGGTCCCTGACGGCACATGCAAATTTTGAGTGTAACACAGACGTGAAGGTTGAACCCTAACTATAGAGGGTGCGACCACATCCCTATAATAGATAAATGTATAATTGTATATATTTGTTTATTTTTGTTTGGCAGAAAAGTACTGCTTTGCCTACCCAGTCTGCCCAAGTGTTCCCTGCCTATTCTCCTCGCAGACTCGATCAGGTCTCCGGAGACTCTCCCTGCCTCTGTTCTGATATACCCTAGGTTTATCCAACACAGCTTGAAGTCCTCCACCATTCTAGCTCTCCACTATTTCAGCTGACAGTTGGTTCCATGCACCTACCACTCTTTCAGTGAAGAAATATTTACTCACATCCCTCCTGAACTCCCCCCTTCCTCGCATGCCCCGAGTCCTGGAGCTCATCTTTACTTGGAAAAGTCTCTCCTCCTGCAACCTGTTCACCTCTGTGAGCAGCTCTAGAGTCTGGATCATGTAACTTCTCACTCTCCTCTTCTCCGGATGTACATGTTGAGATCCTCAGCCTCTCCTCGTAGGGCTTCCTTTGCAACCACTGCACCATTTTCGCTGCCCTCCTCTGGACTGCCTCTAGCCTGTCTATGTCCTTTCTGAGGTGCGGTTTCTAGAACTGGATACAGTTTTTGAGATGGGGACGTACCACAGAGCAATGCAGCGGCAGCACTACCTCTCACCTGGTGATGCCCCTCCCTATGCTCTTAAGCATTCCACTAGCCCTGCCTATGGCCTTGTCACACTGTGCTGCCACCTTGAGGTCCTCCGATATAATAACTCCAAGGTCCCTTTCCTGCTAGTAACTGCCATTACCTCCGCCTGTCCTATACCTCCACATATGGGCTCCTATGCCCTAGCTGCATGACTTTGCGCTTTTTAACATTGAACTCCAACTGCCATTTCTGAGGGTCCACCCTATTGCAGATTTTGGTGCCATCTGCAAAGAGGCATATCTTTTTCCTTCAGTTGTTCTGCAGTGTCCCCAACAAAGATATTGAAGAGGACTGGTCCTAGTTCAACCCTGCAGTACCCCACTGGTTACTCACCTGTCCTTGTGTGCTGTTATCATCCTTGTGTGCCACTTGGCAGGACAGAGGGTCATCGGAGACCAGTTAGGGTCTGCAGAGGAAGACTAGGCAGAGACCATCTGGGCAAACTGGATGGGCCAAGCGGTCCTCTTCTACTGACACATTCTATGTTTCTAACCACTATCCTGTCTCCATCCATTAACTGTTCATAGCTTTCTCTCTCTCGCTGACTCTGTATATATCATGGGAGAATGTTTGTAGCAAACAGTCGTATACAAGGAAATACAGTATTGCCATCGATGGTCAAAACATAGAAACATAGAAGTTGACGGCAGATAAGGACCGCAAGGCCCATCCAGTCTGCCCATTTTTTCTACCTTATAAATGTGCCATCGGCTTTGCTCTGTCAGTGGCCTATCTATTCATACTCATTTGTATTGCTCCCTTATGCCTATCCCATGCCTGTTTGAAGCCCTGCACTGTATTCATAGCCACCACTTCTGAGGTAGGCCATTCCATGCATCCACCACCCTTTCTGTGAAAAAGAATTTCTCATATTCCCTTAATCGCCACCCTCTAATCTCATGTTGTGTCCTCTTGTCCCGCTATTTTTCTTATATTTAAACATGTTAGACTCTTTCACCTTGTTAATGCCCTTAAGGTGTTTGAATGCTCCGATCATATCACCTCTTTCCCTCCTTTGCTCAAGGGTATACATATTGAGCTCTGTTAATCTGTCCTCAGATGTCTTCTGATGCAGTCCCTGCACCATTTTGTTGCCCTTCTCTGGACTGCCTCAATTTGGTTAATGTCCTTGTGAAGGTGTGGCCTCCAATACTGCACAGTACTCCAGAAGGGGCCTAACAGTGTCTTGTAAAGAGGGATTATTACCTCCTCTTACGACTTTGTGATACCCCTACTAATACACCCTAACACCCGCTAGCCTTACCTACTGCTTTAGAGGTCTGCTTGATGATTTCAGGTCATCAGTGATGATGATGCCCAAGTCTCTTTCTTCCTTTGTGACTGCTAGCAACTCCCTCCCAGCCTATAGGTGGCTTCAGGGTTTCTTCTCCTATATGCATGATCTTGCACTTCTTTGCATTAAATCCCAGTTGCCACTCTTCTGACCATTTTGTTAGTTTATCCAGATCTCTTCTCATTCTGCCCACCCCATCTGGATCATCTACTCTGTTGCAGATCTTGGTGTCATCTGCAAACAGACAAGCCTTACCTCTAGTCCATCTGCAAGGTCACTAATGAAGATGTTGAAGAGGACTGGCCTCAGGACTGATCCCTGAGGTACCCACTTGTGACTTGCATCTCTTCTGACTGTATACCATTTACCACCACTCTCTGTTTTCTGCCCGTCAACCAGTTTGCCACCTAGTTGACCAACTTCTGACCACCCGAGCCTACCCAGCTTATTTATCAATCTTCTATGTGGAACAGTGTCAAAAGCTTTGCTGAAGTCAAGGTAGGCGACATCAACTGCCCCCTTGGTCCACCACTCTGGTTACCCAGTCAAAGAAATCTATGAGATTAGTTTGACAGGACCTTCCTTTGTAAACCCATGCTGTCTTGGATCCTGTGCCCCTATGGATTCCAGGTGTTGCACTATCCTTTCCTTAAGGAGTGCCTCCATAATCTTGCCCACTACTGAGGTAAGACTGACTGGTCTGTAGTTCCCTGCCTCTTCCCTGCTACCACTCTTGTGGAGCGGGATCACATGAGCCCTCTCCAGTCTTCTGGGACCTCTCCTGTGCTCAGAGACTCACTAAACAGTTCTGCTAATGGCTCTGCTAGTTCCACCTTTAGCCCTTAAGTACCCTGGGATGTATGCCATCAGGTCCCATTGCCTTATCCACCCTGAGCTTAGCAAGCTCTTGTAGGACCTTTCTTTGTGAAGGGAGTAGTGCTCACCTCCTCCCCACTGTGTCCATGATGCTTGAGCTGAGGCCCTGCCCTACCTTCTCTTCAGTAAATACTGAGCAAAAAAGTATCTATTTAGGATAGATGCTTTACATGGTCCTCCTCCTCACATGCTCCCTTTTCTCCATTAGCTTAGCAATCTCTCTGGACTTTCTCCTTTCACTAATGTATCTATAGAAAGTCTTGTCACCTTCTTTTACTGTTCGTGCTAGTGTTTTCCTCAGTTTGGGACTTTGCCTGCCTTACTGCCTTCCTGCTTCCCTTAGGGCAGTTTGGTATGCCTCCTATCTTCATCCCGCTGTGTTCCCTTATATTTCCTGAAGGCCAGCCTTTTGGCTCTGACCTTTTCTGCTGCTGTATTTGAGAACCAAAGTGGTTTCCTTCTTTTGCACTTCCTTTTCTGTCTAACACAATGGGATGTTGCTTCAAGTATTGCATCCTTATGCTTGCCCACTTTGCCTGTGTACCCCTCACCTGTGTTTCTTTTTGCCAGGGCTAGCTTAACTCTGTTGGCCATCTTGTCAAAGTCAGCTCCTCTGAAGTCCCATATTTTTGCCTTGGAATGGGAGGATTTAGATGTAGTAGCCAAATTGAACCATACCATGTGATGGTTACTGGCCCCAGGTGGCCTTCTACCTGAGATCTGTGATCCCTTCCCTGTTAGTCAGTACTAGATCTAGGATAGCCCTGTCTCTTGTGGGTTGTTGTACCAGTTGTTTGAGGCCCTCCTGCAGGAATCCACTATGTGTCTAGTTCTGGCAGATGTTCCTGCTGGTATTGACCAGTCTGTATCCGGCATGTTGAAGCCTCCCATTATCAGAACCTCCCTTTAGCTGTCATGTTTTGTATATCTTCTAACAGTAATGTGTCTATGTCCTCCCTGGTCTGGGGGCCTGTAGACAACCCCAGTTCTTATGGCTGTCCCATTTCCTGTTTCCAGGGTGACCCACAGTTCTTCTGGCTCCTTATGTGTATTCTGAATTTCTGTAGCTTTGATATTTTCATTGACATACAGGGCCACTCCTCCCTCTTTTGCACCTCAGTCTCTTCTGAACAATACAAGCCAGGTACTGAAGTCTCCCAAGTGTGGTTACTGGTAAACTACGCCTCACTAATTGCTACTATGTCCAGTTTAGCCTCTGACATTATTGCCTGCAGGTCTGGGATTTTTATTTATTTTTTATTTAGTTGTTTAACCAGGTATAGCACACTAAGCGAAAGCTTTTTTACAGGAGCGACTGGGAGCACAAGGTAAGAAATCTTATTTCCCAGGCTGCGAGCATTTGTGTACATGATTTTCCATTGGCCAGATTTCGTGTGTTAGTTGTTGGGTGAGGTTTGGCATTACCCTGTGCATCGTATGGGGAGACAAACCTTTTTCTTACCTGGTGATGCAAATGAACTGCAAACATGCTGAATCCCTGTTTGACCATTTGCTGAGGGGAGGGGTGTTCTTCCCATTCGACGATGGGCTGCTGCACCCTCCCCATTTGCTAGTTTAAATATTCTGCAAAGACGCCAAACTTCTGCCCCAATGCACTGACTCCTCCTTAGTCAGATGCAGTCCATCAAATTTAAAGAACTTTCGCCCCAGAACTGCTGCCAGTTCCTACAAATCTGTGTCCTTTTTCTGGCACCAGCCCTGAGCCACGTGTTTAGCTCCCCTATCTCCCTTCTCTGACCTTCTGTCCATCTGCCCCTCTCCCAGACTGGCAGGATCTCAGAGAAGGAGATGCTGGACTAAATGGATGAGTTTGTCACCCAGCCTAGTCAGGTGTTCCTGGTCTGCACAACTGACCAGCTGGCGAGATCATTAGTCCCTATGTGTACTAGAACATCAATGTTTTCTCCTGCTTTGTGAACAATTTTATAATGCGGTCAGTGTCTCTCCATGCTGATATACCTGGGAGACATCTGACCATTACCCTGGCTGAGATGGGTATCAACTCCCAATCATGGAGTCTCCTATGATCAGAAGTTTTGGATTTCTTTGCTTTTTTTGTTTTGGTTCCTGATTTGGGTGAGTTTTGTTGTGTTAGCTCCTGTGCTTAGTGTCCTGCTCTGCAGTGTCTTCAGTCTCTTTGTTTGATTTCAGAGATAGAGGCAGATACCTATTTGTAGTGTTTATATGGATTTTGGAGGTAATATGTTGGAGAACAGGGAGTGATGGGGCACCCGGTTGCCCCTCTAACCACCTGCCAACCTCCTGGTCCAACTACCCTCTGCGTCGAGGTTTTTCTGTTGGATGCTGGGGAAATGGCGGTGGTTCTTATAACGTATTTCCTCTTGAATATAAAATTTGAGGCGGCAGTCTCTGCCCATGCCGCCCGAGCTGAGCCCTAAGATCTCCAATGGCCCAGCATGTAGGACAGTGTCCTAAATCCTGTAAGACTGGCCTTCTGAAAATTGTTCCACAGTACCTGCAGTTAATGATATCCATTCCAGATAAGTTGCTGGGTTTATAACCTAGTCAGAGTAATTAGAAGGAAAAAAAAAAAGAAAAAAATATAAGTAATGGTTTGATTGTGTTTTGTTTAACTTGTTATAACAAGTTAAATTACTAGTGCCCCTGTAAATGAGCTCACTTTGTGGATGCCCCACTGATCCGCCTCTTCCTGCTCTGCCACAGGAAATGTCACAACTGTGGTACCCTATAAAAGGAGTGTAGTGGGTGGTTGGGGATGGGGTGGGTGGCTGGGCCCTTCCTGCCAAAAAGAAGAACCATGGACGAAAAGAACAAGGAGGTAAGAGCAGAAACAATCAGTCAACAAATGCAGTAACCCTGAAAGCTTATCATAATGTTAGATAAAACTGTAAAACCTGTAAAGCACCACCTGTAATAATTTCAGAGAAGATATACGCTGTAAGAAACACTTTGCTACAGAGAAAAATAAAGCAATGAAATGTTAGCAACAAACAGTAGCAATCCCTCGTAGTAAAAATAAAACAACACCACACAGTAAATCTGCTTAGCCAAAAGAAGTCTTAATCCTTTTCCCTTGCTCTGGTAAGGTTCTCTACTCTGCCTTTCAAGCAGTCTTGGAAGGAAAGAGCTCAAGTGAAGCTAGGTGCCTTGGCCAGCAAACCAAGTCTTCTACGTCCGTCAAACACAATCATACAGTCATAAGTCCAAAGGGTGAGGTGAATGGCCTTTATGAGCTCATTCTTCCTAAGATACTAATATTTCCTCAAGTATATAGGACTTTGCCATCAGTTATTTTGTATACTACATAATTAGCCCTATGATACTAATATTTCCAAGTATATAGGACTTTGCCATCAGTTATTTTGTATACTACATAATTAGCCTCTAAGATGCCAATATTTCCAAGTAGATGGGACTTTGTCATCTGGTATTTTGTATGTTACTTAAGAAAGGTGGTGTTTTAAGTTTGAATCATAGTTACAATCATTTGCGGGTTTGCCTTTGTGTTTTTGTCCTAGTGTGTTTTCCGTAATGTAGTGCAGTTTTTTTTTTTTTTTTTTTTGTAATCCTATAGTCTTTCCATAGTATAGGGTCTTCTGATAAAAGCAGGCATGGCTATGGTGGTCCAGTCTTCAGTTCTGCATTCAAGATTGTGCTGGGAGCAGTGTGTGTTTGGGTGGTAGTCAAGAGTAGCATGGAGTTTGGGGTAGGAAGCAGGCAGAATATTTGGGGCCCAGAATGGCCAACTTATGAGTAAAATAAAAAACTCTGATAAAAACCTAAGTCCAGATGCAGGTGCAGTTACCACATTTTGAGACTGATTGAAGCCATTAGCAAGATGACAGAAAAGTGGGAAGTGCTGTTACATAGAAACATAGAATTTGATGGCAGATGAGGACCGCTTGACCACCTAGTCTGCCCATGTTCCCACGTGCATGGGTAACCAGGGAGGTGGATTGGGAGGGCAGTGGAGTGGCTCACCTGAATTTCAGCAAGGTCTTTGACACCATGCCGCATAGAAGGCTGTTGAACAAGCTGGGGAGCATGGGGTGGGAAAGAAGGTAGTGAAGTGGGTGGTTAATATGACCCGGAGGGTGGTGGTAAATGGCATTCACTCTGCAGAGGGTAAAGTGACCAGTGGGGTACCACAGGATCAGTGCTGGGTCCAGTCCTCTTCAGTGTCTTTATCAGTGATATTGCAGACAGTCTGGAAGGAAAGTTGCCTGTTCGCTGTTGACACTAAGATCTGCAACAGCGTGGTCACACCAGGGGGAGTCGACAGAATGAGGGAGATCTAAGGAAGCTGGAGGATTGGTCAAGGGATTGGCTGCTAGGTTTCAGTGTAAAAGTGCAAGATAATGCACACAGGGCACAAAAAGTCAGGAGCTCCATATCAGCTTGGGGAGAGAGAAATAGCATGTTCCAAGCAAGAAAGAGACCTGGAGGTGATCATCTCCATGACCTCAGAGTAGGTAGGCAGGTGGACAAGGTGGCAGGAAAAGCAAACAGGATGTTGGGATGCATAGGCAGGGAATCACCAGCAGAAAAAGGGAGGTAATAATTCCACTATTCAGGACATTAGTAAGGCCGCACTTTGAATATTGTGTTCAGTTCTGGAGGTCTCATCTACATAAGGACAAAGATAGGGTGGAGGCGGTTCAGAGGAGGGCAGCCAAAATGGTGCAGGAACTACATCGCAAGCCCTACGAGGATAGGCTGAGGGAATTAAATATGTATCTTTGGGGAGAGGGGGGATATGATTGAGACATTTACTGTGGGCACTGACAGGAGAATACTATATTCCAAAGAAAAGATGCTTAAGGACAAGGGGCACAAGATGAAGCTGGAGGAAGGGAGGTTCAGAGGGAGCGTGAGGAAGTACAGTACATCTTCACAGAGAGGGTGGTGGACAAGTGAACTGCTCGCCAGCGGAGGTGGTGGGGTAGAAACGATTACAGGTTTTAAACACACTTGGATAGGCAAAAAGGATTGCTGGTTATTGGTGGGGAGGTGCAACCTAATGCCAGCAGTGCATGATAGAGCGCAGTTTTAGTGGTAATAGGGCAAATTAGGTGGGCTGAAGGCCCTTATCTGCCGACAATTTCTTTGTTTCTGTTTACTGTCACACCGTCTAATCTTACGTGATCGCCAGCTTTATACCCCTGCCCTTGCTTCTAAGTTTCCTTGTACCTATCCCATGCCTTCTTAAATCCCATTACAGTTTTGCTCCCACCACCTCCTCAGGGAGGCTGTTCCAGGCATCCACCACCCTTTCTGTGAAGAAGTGTTTCTTGCAATTCCCTGATTCTATCCCCTCCAGCTTCCTTTGCATGACCCTTGTTCTTATGCATCCTTTTCTGAAATAGACTTCCCTCTTGAACCTTATTTATACCCTTCATGTATTTGAAAGTCTATTATCTCCCTCTACCTCCCTTTCCTCCAGATTGTACATATTGAGGTCCTTCAGTCTCTCCTCATAGGGCTTTTGATGCAGATCCTGCACCATTTTAGTTGCCCTCCTCTGGACTGCCTCAACTCTGTCTATGTCCTTTCGGATACAGGGACTCCAGAACTGGACACAGTACTCCAGGTGGGGTCCAACCAGAGACTGACACAGGTATCACCACATCCCTGTTTCTGCTGTTAGTGGGGGCTTCAGTCTGCCAGATGTAAATTGAGCCTTCCAACTGCAGCTTCAGCTAGAAGCAGGAAAATCTTGGATCACTGCAGGCATTCCGAGGAAATTAGCCGGTGAACCCACTTGTGATGGGGCAATACTGGACCTGGTACCCACCAACAGGGACAGTGTTATGGATGTCAAGATGGAGGGGCACCTGGAGAGCAGCGATTACCATACGGTGTGCTTCAATATAAGGACGACTCAGAATCGAATCCACAAAAAGCGAGGTCCTGGTCTTCTGAGGGCAGATTTAAAAAGATGTGTGAATGCCTCAGGGATGACCTGGTTTGGGGTGTAATGGGTGGGTGGAGGAACACTGGGGAAAATAAAAGAGCATGGTGAAGGCAACAAACCTCTGTATCAAGCAAGGGAGCAAAAGAAAGAGGAAAGAGACTGCTATGGTTCTTGAAAGAGGTGGTGGAAAGGTAAAGCTAAGAGGGTAGCATTCAGAAGGCACAAGGAGACGAGGGAGGAGGATAGGAGGTGTATCAGGGAAACAGAGGGAAGCAGGGAAAGCAGTAAGGCTCAAACTGAAGAGAGAGACTAGCCAAGGCAGTAAATAAAAGGACAAGACATTTTTACATATATAAGTTAAAAAGGAAGACCAGGGTGTGATTGTAAGCTTTTTTTCGATTTCTATTCGCTTGATCTGCAGCTCGTGGGACCTTCTCTCGGGCATCCAGTCCTTGTCCTGCCCGCCTGTGGATCCCTCAGTCTGCACCTCCTCTCCTCCTCCCCCCCATGATCAGCACCCCTGGTTTCACCTGCCCGGGAGGGTAGCCCTTGCCTCTGAGGGCTCTCTTATTAGTCAGACTCTGACTGCAGGTGGGCCTTGGCGGGAGGAACTGTAAGGCAAATATGAGGAGAACCGGCCGGAGGGCATGTGGGTACTGGTGCCACGCCTGTCCCACAAAGCCATTTTTCCTTGTTCTACGCTAGTTCCCCACCCCTGTGTGGGTACGCCTGATGCTCGGGCGACGGCAACCTTGCCTGAGTCAGCCACTGATTTTCATGCTGTCTGCTTGTTGTAGTGACCCCTGGTCTCCACCAGGGGTCGCCTGCACCGAGCTGACCCAACCCATTCACCCAAGGAGGAGAGCACCACAAGGGCACTCCTTCCTCAACTTGCACCTACTGACCCACCAGCGCCGAGCCTGTTCCCCAAACTCTGGTCGCCATGAGTGCAAGGTGTTACGCCCAGCGCCTAACCCTCAGTGCCACCGGGCTGGCCGATTGTAAGCTTAAGAAGGGGGACAGGAAAAGGCAGCTATCCTGAACACACACTTTTTTCAGTGTTCACAGAGGAAAGAGATGGTGAGGGGCAACAAAATGTAACAGGAGCATTGGAGGGAGGGAGTCTGATACTAGGAGGAAGGGAGTCAGATACTAGTCTGTTTACAGAGAAAAAGGACTTGCAAATCTGAAAGTGGACAAAGAAATGGGCCAGACGGTTCCATCCAAGGGTATGTAGGGAGCTCTGGGAGGTACTGGCTGCACCTCTGATGGCCCTCTTTATCAGCTCATTGAAACAGGAGTGGTCCCAGAGGACTGAAGGAGGGTAGATGAAGTCCCACTTCAAAAAGAGGTAGCAGGAAGAGGTTGGCATTGCGCTAGCCTTGACTCTGTGGTGAACAAGCACGGAATCATTGCAGAAAGAAAGATTGGGGAATGTCTTGAATCCAGTGGGTTACAAGACCTGAGGCAGCATGGATTCCTGGAGGGTGGTAATGTCAAACAAATCTGATAGAGTTCTTTGACTGTGTGACCAAATAACTAAATCAGGGTGGAGCAGTAGACGAACTCACCTGGATTTCAGTAACACATTTGACACTGTTCCACATAAGAGACTAATAAGCAAGTTGGGTACCTTAGGAGTGGGTCCAAAGGTGTTATACTGGGTAAGAAATTGGAACTCATTCAGGCCTCAAAGACGCCTTGTAGGGCGCCTGAAAGCATATCCACTCAGGACAATAACGCCTGTAGACGACTCAACTGACTTTCGCTGAGGCCTAGAAACGCCTGAGGAAGTCAGCAGTTTTACCAACTATTAAACAAACCGAATTGCTTAGAATTGAATGCATAGCATCATTAGAAAGGTCATTTTGCTCTGAACAATTTTGCTGCAGATACTTTCTGTCTATCATGTATACTTTAGGAGTTATTCATATTTGTTTAAGGTATGGCGTGCATGGCTAACATTTGTCTCTCAAGCCTCACCTAAGCACCTTGAATAAATCTGAAAAAAAAACAGTTGTTTGGTATTTCAGCTACTATAAAATAAAACTAAATGGATTACAATTGATTGCATAGCACCATTAGAAAGGTTATTTTGTGCTGAACAAGTTTGCCACTGATACTTTGTGTCTACACATATATTTTAGAGTTATTTGCATTTGTTTAAGGTATGGTGTGCATGGCTGACATTTGTCTCTCATGCCTCACCTAAGCACCTTGAAAAAAAATCAGAAAAAATCATTTGTTTGGTATTTCAGCTAGTATAAAATAAAACTAAATTGATTACAACTGATTGCATAGCACCATTGGAAAGGTAATGTTCAGTTGAACAACTTTGCCACCATACTTTGTGTGTAGCATCTACAGTACAAGAGGTAGTCACATTTGTTTGTGGCATGCTGATTATAGCTCGATTTTGCTTAGAAAGGTCCAGGATGCAGTGCTAAGAGTATACAGGACACAAGTGGTGGAAGTCTCAAAGGCTCTTGTGGTGTGAATAGTTGGGGATAGGCAGCAGAGGGTAGTGAGTGGCCAGTTCCTCCGAGGAAGGAGTGTGACCATCAGGTGCACTTGAGGATCAGTCACGGAGTACCGTCCTCTTTAATGTCATAAGTGACATAGCAGAGGAGATGGAAGGGAAGGGAAGGTCTTCCTCTTTGTGGGTAATACCAAGCTCTGTAGTAGGGTTGACACACCTTGGAGGGCAGAAAGGATGAGCAGTGACCTGAAAAACTTGAGGAGTGGTCACTGGTATGGCAGCTGGGTTTCAGGCAGCAAAAAGTGCTACATAATGCACTTTGGGGCACAGACACCGAGGGCAGAGTACAAAATGGGGGCGGGGGCTGATGGCCAAACAGGAAAGAGACCTGGGGTGCTCCTACAGCATGACCTAATGGTAGCCAGGCAGTGGGACAAGGCAGCTGGGATGCTGGGATGTATAGGGAGCGGTATCACTAGCAGAAAGAGTGAGGTGGTGTTCTCTCTGCATAGACCATTGGTAGAACCACGCCTACAGTACTGAGTCCAGTTCTGAGACCACATTTCAGAAAGGACATAGAGTGGAAGCGCTCCATAGGAGGGCAACTAAAATGGTGCAGGGTGTGCATCAGAAGCCCTATGAGGAGAGATTAAAGGACCTAAATATGTACACCCTGGATGAGAGGGAAGAGAGGGGTATTTGATAGAGACCTTTAAATACTTCACAGGGGTAAACAAGGTGAAGAGGAATTATTTTCAGAAAAAAGGTGCTCCAGGGATAAGGGGCATGATAAGGAGCTGGGGGCAGATTCGGGAGATGTGAGAAATACTTCTTCACAGAAAGTGGTGGATTCCTGGAACAGTCTTCCAGCGGAGGTGGCGGGGCGAAAACAGTGGTGGAGTTTAAGAATGCATGGGATGGGCACAAGGGAATCTTAGGGAATGCGAGGGGGGGGGTGAATGGGCCGAGATCAAGTAGGATCTGTGGTGATACTATAGGCAGTGAAACATAGGCAGACTTGGTTGACAAAGTGGTCTGTACCTGCCAGCAAATTCTGTGTTTCTGTGTTTCACAGTCGATGGGTAGCTGTGTGTGCACTATTAGCACCAGCTCAGGGAGCACACACCTCTGTGCCAGGGAGCACACACCAGCACCAGAGCACACACCTCTGCGCCTAGGAGCACACACCCTGCGCCAAGTCAGCACACACCCCAGCGCCAGTCAGCACACACCTCAGCAACAGCGAGCACACTTCCAGCACCAGGGAGCATGCAGTTGACAACACATAGGACAGTAGTGCAGTGCTACACACTGGAAGACAAGGCCACATTAGTGCAGCCTACACCCAATGTGTTACATGGCACAAGCATATGCAGAGGTGTCTCCTCTGCTGTCATTCTGCAACATGGCTCTACAATAGAAGGGTGCCTCTACCAGAGTGACAACACCACCAGCACTACATGTCGATGTGAGTGATCAACTACCACAACATGTCCAGGGTACCACGGCACCCAGCATACACAGTTAATGCTCACCCTGTCCCTTTCTAGGCCATTCCACAGGACACCTACCTCTGTCTGCCTGCAGTTCATTTGTGGAATCTACATGGTGCACTGTGCTGCTTTATAAATTCCAGGTGCATTCAGGCATGCTAATGTATGCATACCTGCCAGTAATGTCATGCTAATGTGGTTGTTTGCCCACTGACTGTGAAAATGACTCATTTGCATAACTTGGTTGAAAATTGTGATTTTGCCACCACACTAATGTGATTGTGTTAGACGATGTGTGCATGCAGTGTCTGCTTTCAGCAGCTTTGGGGCATGGCACAGACATGACATCATGTGCCACATATGACATCATCTGGCTGCATGGCCCAGCACGCCCAGGCTATTGCCAGTAGTTGTGGTGTGCAACCCTGTGCATGTGTCACCCCATGCCTGCACATGCTTCTGGAACAACCCTGGACGCACATGTTATGCAGGACAGTGACATGTTAGCACAATGCTACCATGGCAACGTGTTCAGAAACCACAGGACACAACCAGACAGCCCAGAACCTGGCAAGAGCATGGTGGAAGTGCTAGACCTACTCAGAAGGTGACACAATGGCAAGCAGATGAAGCATGGTCATACATCAGTGGGACCAGAGGTGGTCAAACACCAAACTGGCCAGTTTGGTCAACCTGATGGTGGCCAGAGATGACCAGCTGCCAGGGATGGGGCAGGGTCAGACAGGCAGCAGAGTGAGGTGGCTCACTGTGCCCGACACGGGGCCACCTGCACCAGTGACCAGTATTGGCACCATTACAGTGACCTCCAGAGACTGAGAAGGGAATCATGCTGCCTGAAGCAGCTGAGGACGATGTTGGCTCGTGGCACCATTCCAAGGCCAGCTGAGTACAGATGGCTGTATGTATGGTGTGTGTAATGGTCTGTGTGCAGGCCTGTGTGATGATGGCATGTGACCAGGAAGCACACACCTGTATGTGTTCGGTGTACTTATTCCTCCGTGGGCCATTTACACCACACACCCTGACACCAGGAGCGACACCCCAGCACCAGGGAGACACCCCAGCACCAGGGAGCGACACCCAGCACCAGGGAAGCAAGACACCCAGCACCAGGAGAGTGCGACACACCTGGTGCCAGGGAGAACCCCCAGTGTCTGGAAGACACACCCCAGTGCCAGTAAGCACACTTCCAGCACTAGGGAGCACACAGATGACAACACATAGTACACAATAGTGCAGTGCTACACACTGAGAGACAAGGACACATTAGTGCAGCCTACACCCAGTGTGTGTTACATGACACAGGCATATGCATGAGGGTGTCTCCTGCTGTCATTCTGCAACATGGCCTACAATAGAAGGGAGCCTCTACCTAGAGATGACAACACCACCACCACTACATATAGATGTGAGGGGTCAACTACCACAACATGTCCAGCGCATCACTGCCCCCATATACACACGGTTAATGCACACCGTGTCCCTTTCTAGGCCATTCCACAGGATACCACCTCTGTCTGCCTGCAGTTCATCTGTGGAATCTATGTGGTGCACTGTGCTGCTTTTATAAACTGCCGCGCAATCAGGCATGCTAATGTATGCATACCTGCCAGTAATGTCATGCTAATGTGGTTGTTTGTCCACTGACTGCGAAATTGACTCATTTGCATACCTTGGCTGAATATTGCGATTTTGCCACTGCACTAATGTGATGGTGCTAGCATGCTGTGTTATGCAGTGCTTGCACTTGTGCAGCTTTGGGCATGGCACAGATATGACGACATGTGGCACATATGACATCATCTGATTGCAGCCCTGCACGCCAGGCTATTGTACAATTGTGTGTGCAACCCTGTGCAGGGCTGGCGCATGTGTCACCCCATGCCTGGCACATGCTCCTGGAAGAACCCCCAGGATGTACATGTGCAGGACAGTGACCTGTTCGCAGGGTGCTACCATGGCAATGTGCTAAACAAAACCACAGGACACACTCAGGCAGCCCAGAACCTGGCAAGAGCATGGTGGAAGTGCTAGACCTACCCAGAAGGTGACACAATGGCAAGCAGATGAAGCATGGCCATGCATCAGTGGAAACAGTGGTGGTCAAACACTGAGCTGGCCAGTTTGGTCAACCGGTGGTGGCCAGAGATGACCAGCTGCTAGGGAGTGGGCAGGGTCAGACAGGCATGGAGTGAGGTGGCCCACTGCGCCTCACACAAGACACGGGTCACCCACATCAGTGACCAGTGCTGGCACCATTACAGTGACCTCCAGAGAAGGAATCACACCACCTGCAGCAGCTGAGGACAGTGATGGATGGTGGCACCATCCCAAGGCCAGCTGAGTACAGATGGATGTATGTATGGTGTGTGTGATTGTCTGTCTGTGTGCTGGCCTGTCATGATGGCATGTAACAGAGTTACTGTCCCGAAGGCAATGTGCACATTACCTTTGTGTCCATGTTGTTCCATTTGCCATCAGACATGCTCCACTGCCTTGCCTGTCTGTATGTATGCAGGTGTCTGGGTCACCTGTCCCACGTGAAGTTCCCCTGTGCTGTACATGACTGGACCCATCATAGTTGTCTGAGGTGTGCACCTTCCAGGGCTTCACGGTTGTGGGCTGTCACAGTGACATGGCAGGACTGTCGGGGTGCATGACAGGACCACGGTAATGTCACTGAATGTTGTTCAGGGTTTGGTTACCAGGTACAATGGCCTGGGCGTGCACATGCCAGTTGCTGAGTCACGACCTTGGAGCTGTCATGGGTGTCATAGTTGTAGCTGTGCTGGTTTTCATATCCATCAGGACATGGCTAAGGCCACCGTCTGTGTGAGCACTGTCCGTGGTACCGCTTGGGTACTGGTATGCATATGCCAGGGACAGCATGGGAAACCGCTCTGCTGCACTGGGGTGCTGGCATGTACCACCCACTTTGTGGGGCCATACTCATAAAATCTTGTGCCTACAGCCATTTTGCACATATGCCTTGTCTACCCATGTTTTCTGTGACCTGATGCATCATGCATAGAAATGCACACTGTGCAATGTACAGGACGGTACCGACATGTAAGGTGTGTTGTACAGGGGCTGGGGTGGCTGGATTTGTACAGTATGCAGGCCAGCGCATTGTGCATACCTTTCACAGGGGGTGGATCACACCTGCTGCACCTGGGCCATGGCAGGTATATGTTGGGTGTCCTTAGTGGTCACAGGTATGTTGCAGACCTGCTCAGAGCTGTCCATCTGCATCATGCACACATGGTGGCTGTAGCACAGTACGTGCATATGTTCATATATACTGTGTAGGGTCTCAGAACAGTGCACTGTGTGCCACTGCAGGATACAGATCTCATTTCCCTTTCCTCCTCTACAGACTGCAGCAGACAGCAGGCCCTGGCCAGGGTCACGGAACAGCAGAGTCAGCGAGTGGAGCGCCTGGAGGCTCACCAGGCTGTGATGGGGGCCAGAAGAGCTGATTGAGAGAGAGGCATCCACGTAAGTACCCTGCACTGTGTGTCACACCTGGGGTTGCATGTGTCCAGTCACGCCGGTATCGAAACAGGTGAGGCCACTGTGGCCATGGAATTACACCACTTTCATAAGTGGATGGAGCCTAGCCCTGTCGGTTGTTGCGTCATGACACTTATTACTGTGGAGGACTGTGTCTTAAACATGCACCAGGTGCTGTAACGATGTTAATACAGATCTTTCTGTGTAGCTTTCAAGGTGTCGCAGCAGAATTTAGGAAAGCCAAGTAGTGTTGATGGGGGTGGGTTGATTTATGGCCCACTGAGTGCAGGCATAGTGGTCAGACTGTACTAATGAACATGAAGGGCCTTTCCTTGGGGTGGGGTGTCGCGGTAGGTCATCAAGGCACAGGAATGGTGCTGTCAATCGGTCAGAAAGGGTTACTCCACAAATTATGCATTGTTATCGCTACACAATACAGGTGTGGGTGAACTCACTCAAGGGGACTTTACTCATTATATCCTTGACTCTGCCATTGTTTCTCCTCTTCTGCCACTCATGTCTGTGCTGCACTGCATGCCTCAGTGGCTGGCAACGGCTGTTCATTTGTGGCCTGCCATGCAAGACGATGATCCTGCAGGGGCCTCATCTGTGTAGCTGTGGTAGGGGAAAATCACCCTGCACTTGGGGCTTTGTCCCACAAGTGACACAGTGGTGTGTCATGGTCTGTGCAGTCTACTGCTGTTCATCCACATGTGGTTGGCATGGGGCCCTGTGTCTGTCTCTTGTGCTGTGGCATGCCTTACATCATGCAGTGGCATGTCCACCTGTGTCACTAACGAGACGCCACGTGGAGTTTGTGGTAATGCCCACAGCCCCGTTGTTGCACCCGCCCATGTTGGTGAGGTCTGTTTTGACACATGTTTATGATTATGTATGTGTGGTTGTCATCAGGGTAGTACGCATAAGTGACTGGTGTACCTGTACATTGCCGTGTCCTGCCATGTGCATCATGCAGCACCCATGGTAGCCCACCTGTATTGGTGTCACCTGCGGTGCCACATGCACTGTGTGTCACACTTCTGCAGCTCAGTGGTCCCTGGCATATGTAGCATGGCTGGTAGGCTATGCATGTGGGGTACTATATAGGATCGACAGTGTTGTGCATAGTTGGTATTCTCTAGCCAACACAATGATGGCTAGAGTATAATAAACCATGCATACATTTGGACATGACTGGGTCAGTGCCCTGCACTAGCTCTGTGTGAGTTACAGTGTTTTATCTAGGGCTGTGACATCTTCAGGGTGGGAGGGCACCTCCAAGCGGATCTGCATCCCACACCAGTGCTGTGACAACAAGGGGTGAGCGTGACAGTGCTCCACCTGCATAGACCACCATGGACCTTATGTGGTACTTTGGCTGCTGCATATAGTGCGGCATAATGGTGTCGCCCATATACAGGTAGAGCTTTGTGTAACATGAGTATGGCTGGTCTGGTCCCTGCAGCTGACAGGGTGCTCATAGCTGTCTGTTGTCCCGCGCACCTGTCTTGGCCTGTGTGTTGAATGGCTGGGGTGCAGGGCACAGGGTGTCTGTTGGGTCCTGGCACCTCTGGCATTACCACAGCCTGTTGCACTCTGGCCTGGTGCTGCTGTTGCTTGTGCTGTAGTTCCACATCTGGTATGCCTGCCTATATTTTTTTTTTTTTTACTCTGAGTTTTCCTCCCTCCTCACCACATCTACCCCTTCCTTGGGGTCCTCAATGGGTCGCTCAACTACACAAGGGAACCTGAGGGACACCTATGCTCCTTGAGTGACCTGCTCCTAGTGAACCTACATCCTGGATAACCTCCCGGGTGGGTGGAGTAAGTCTCTCTCACATTCCCCCGCGACCTCAGGGGAGCTGACACCAGAGTTTGCTTCCTTGGTCCCCGTCATTGACACGATGCCTGTTTCCTGGCACGGACGGGGCTTTTCCCTTTGTTCTGGTATCCTGCAATCTGCAGATGTCCGTGCATTCTGTCTCCTTGGCTGCATCAGTACTACCTATGGCCACCCACCCAGGTGATGGCATTATAGCAGCAAGGAGAACAGACCACCTCCCGAGAAGGAGAGAGTCTGCTGGGTGCTCAGTCCTTCTCCCTGGCCGGCCCTCCGATGCCTGCCTGTGTTGATTGTCACTGCACAGCTCTGTCCTGCTGTGCTACAGTACTGCACACCCATTGTAAATGCAGTCCTCTACTGATTGGGACCACAGTGCAGCCTCTGGTATGCCACACACATTTCATTGTTGTGACTTGTGAATCTCTCCACCTATGTGTGGCATGGTGGCCATGTAGCATCTGGTTATACATCTGTTACGCATGTTATGCCACTCCTGTGTCCCTTATCGTGCATGAGCTACTAGCCGAGTTCAGTATGTTTCTTTCTTAGGTGCCCAGAGTATGCTGGAGCAGGGAAGAGACCTCAGGATCCACTGCTGCAGGAGGGATGGGATGACCTGCTATGCAGACAGGTCTGCCTGCTGCATCTCATGGCGCGATGGGTACGGGACTGCATCCATGCAATTGAGGGTCTGCTGGCAGCCATCGCCTGGGAGCTATGGCAACAGCCACCACCACCACCACCCCACTGTCTGTAGCCCCCTGATGGGCCATGGACATTTGGACTGCCTCATGTGCCGTTGTCCTTGCTTTTTTCTTCCAGGTGGATGCCCTTTTCTAGGGACGGGATATGTTATTCAATCCACACTGTCTGGCAGGTTTCTTGCTGCTTTAAATGTTGCTGGAAGATCTTCAGCTGGCTCCTCCCACCCACCCGGTGGTAAAACCCTCGGCTCCACCCCATGGCGCCCAGATCTTCCTTACCACTTGGAAACTCAGGTTTCCTCCTTAGTGCTCTGCGTTTAGGCCTGGATTCGCACTCTTGGAATTTCCAAAACTTATTTTAAAATTTACAAGACTTGGTCTCGTCTTCCTCGTGGCTGCGATGGACAAATCGACTCCGGCTTCCGTCGGTGCCCGTGTGGGCAGAAGATGTCCCGACCGATCCGCACTCCACATGTCTGCTGCCTGGGGCTTGGCCACGACTCACAGGCTTGCTAATTGTGCAAGTCCTTTTCGGCTCGGTCTTGGAGGACCGCGACTGCCAGACTTCTTCTCGGTGACCCAAAATGGTATCCGCCGGTCAAGTCTATGGAGGCCTGTTGGGCGGTGTCCGTAGTGGCAGGCTGCACGGAACAGCTGGAGCAATTGATTGCCCTCAAGGAGGAGGTGGCCCAGGCCACTTCTTCTTCTTCCTCCTCGGCAGCGGCATTTATCCCGCTTTCCTTGGGCTCCTCCTACAGGGCTTCATTTAGGAGCTTTGCCAGTCCCTCTCCACCAAGGGAGAAGGGCCATCTGGACATTCCAGTCGGTCCAAGAAGAAGGACTCTAAGGGCAAGTCCCACTGTCGACATTCGTGGGAGCAGGAGATCCCTTCACGGACCGTTGCGGCTGCGACCGCTGGCTTCATGGTGTCCCTGTCAGGTAGCCGGCCGAGACATTACGTCCAGCAGATCAAGATTTTTCTTGACCCGTCGGACGGTTTGTCGACTGGAGAAGCCGACAACCCTACTTCACTGGTTCCCCTATGGAAACCGAGGACTTACCTGTGCCGGAGTCCCCGGTTAAGGTCCCTGCACTGAGGGAGGAGCGGGTTTCCGTCCCTCTGACCCAACCGCAACCCTGATGGTCTCAGTCTCGGTCCTCTTCCAGGTCCAGCCGGTCCCGCCAACGCCGGGCGGTCTCGGCACCATGGAAGCGGCATCGCCGCTCTTCCTCGTCGTCCTCTTGAGGATAGGCTCCGCGCTAGTTGCGTTGGCGCTACGAGGATTTAATGTGGCAGCAGCTCTTATTATCTGGAATAAGCTGACTCCGTCGCCTTCTCCGGCCATTAAGTGACTGTCACCGGCGCCAAAACAACCTTCAGTGGTCGAGGAGCCGACCCCGCACCGGTTGTTCAGCCAAAGCCGGCTGGTCCACCCATTGTGGTGGAACCTCCGCCTCCACAACTGAAGACTGGGGCCCTGACCAAGGATTCTTGGTTGGGTCTGGTCTTGCCCCACAGGTTGTCGGCCGACTTCGGCAGGTGGAGGGTGGCTCAGGCGCTCGGCAGCTGTTTACAGACTCCTCTGAGTCTGACGACAACTCCTCTCTGTTCTCCAGACCGCTTGACCTGGAGTCTGCAGGAGCCAGTCGGTGGATGAGAGCCCATCCTTCTTTTAGGTTTGCTTCGGCTCATCTCAGAATCCACTGGGATGCAGCTCAAACCCGTTCAAAACAGGCCAAGAATCCCCTCACGGAGATACTGGACCGAGGATTTCCCTCGGAGGCCTTTCTGGTGGCGAAGCCATTATTAGCCAGGCCCTGGAGTTGTGGCAACAGCCAGCATCTTGTCCTGCGCCTTCGGCCAGGATGGCTCGGAAGCACGCCATCCCCACTGGCTCACTCGCCGGCTTCCTCTCGAGAGCACCCTCTGGAAGTGTTAGTGACCGATGGCATTTTCTGGTGTTCCGGAAATGCTCAGGACGTGGACAAACTGCCCGACAAGCAATCCAAAAGCTGGATTACATGGGCGGAAGGTTTACGCTGCTTCCTCCCTAGGCCTTCGTCAGGCTAGCTTGGCTGTTCTGATGGCACATTTCACACACCCTTATGGGCTCCCTGGATGAGGTGATTCCTCATCTCCTGGCTGACCTTCAGATGACGGTCAAGCAGATGGCCAACAACAGCTCAAACTTCGCTGGACATTGGTGATTCTTGTGCCAGATCAGTAGCGGCCGCGAGTGGCGAGCCTCGCGCAGAGCTTGGCTGAGGATCTCCACCCTCACGGCGGACACCCAGCACAAGCTGGCAGATCGCCCCTTCCTGGGCACTGACTTGTTCGGGCCGGAAGTGGAAGGCCATCTCCAGAGGATCGAGAAGTCCAATGCCACCTTGGACTCAGTCACGCCTGCCCAGAAGGAGAAAGGCCGCCAGCAGCAGCATAGCCCTTTCGCTCTTCTGCTCCTGTGGCACATCCGACCCTGCAACACCAGCACCAGGGCCAGCAGGCACACACATGACGCCTAAGGCCAAGTCAGCCACTTCCTCCAGTAGGAAGCATTGAGGCAAGGGTCCAGGAGGTCCTTCAGTGGGCCCTTCTTCCAAGCCTGCCCGGTGGCGGGTTGAGTGGTGTCGACCCCAACCCGTCACTCCTCCTGGGTTGCCCCGTGGGAAACGGCTCAGCCACTTCCTTTCTGCCTGGTCCGCTATCACCACGGACCACTGGGTACTAGAAGTGGTAGGCAGGAGTCTGCCTCTGGAATTGAACAGTCCCTCCCTATCGAGCCATTGTGCCACGGGGACAACGGTTCCAAGAGCTCTCTGTCAGCTCGTCGAGCCGACATTGCCTTTGCTTCTCCAGAAGGAGGTGATCAAAGAGGTAGCGGACCCCCTCCAGACCCAGGGTTTGTATCCAGGTGCTTCCTGGTCCCAAAGCGGATCACGGGCTGGTGCCCCATTCTCGATCTGCACAACCTGAACAAGTTCCTAAGGCCACGCACCTTCAGGATGGTCACTGTGGCTCAGATCATTCCATCCTTGGAACTAAGCATGTGATTCTGTTCTCTGGAGCTTCAGGGCGCGTTCTTTCGTCCCAATCATCCGTCTCATCAGCGATTCCTCCGCTTCGAGGAGAGGGATCTCTTTACGAGTTCGGGCCATGCCTTCGGCCTCTCTCCAGGTTCCAGGGTCTTCACCAAATGCATGGCAGTAGTGACAGCATTCCCTGCGGTGCCGAGGGGTCCGGATGTACCCTTACCTGGATGACTGGCTGATTGCAGCCCCTCCAGGTTGGAGGTGGAGCAGTCCAGGGATCTGGCCCTCCAGGTCTGCTCTCAGATTGGTCTCCTCATCAATGAGACCAAGTTGGAACTTGTGCCATTGCAGGTGATTCAGTTCATCGGAGCAGAGCTTGACTCTCTTCGAGCTAGAGCCCGTTCCCAGCGGACAGGGCCGAGATCCTTTCCTCCTTTGCCCAATCATTTCTGGTTGGGCAATTGTGCCCTGCCGGGACTTCCTATGCCTTCTGGGCCTCATGGTGGCCTGCACCAGCATGGTCCATTGGGCCCACTGGCATATCGTCCACTGCAGTCAGGCAGTGGCCCGCCAATGGTCACAGCGCTCAGTCCTCTGGACCAGCCAGTGACTGTGACCCAGGAGATGTTGGATGGCCTACAGTGGTGGCTTGTTCCAGCTCATCTGCAGGAAGGTATCCCTGCTTGTCCGCCCGAGCCGACAGTCACTCTAACAGCTGACGCCTCTCTGATGGGTTGGGGTGCCCATCTAGGGGAGCTCAGGGCCCATGGCCCTGGCCCCTCAGGAGTCTCGATGCCACATCAACCTGCTGAAGCTTCAAGCGGTGCGTCCAGCCCTCACCACCTTCGCCTCTCTTTATGCGGGTCAAGTGGTTCAGGTCCAGACGGCCAACACCATGACCATGTACTACCTCAACTGTCAGGGTGGGATGCACTCCTTGCCTCTGTGCAAGGAGGCTGTCCGCACCTGGTCTCGTGATCAGCCTGCAGGCAGATCTCCTAGCTATCCATGTGGCAGGAGCCTCCAATAGTCTGGCCAGTGCCCTCAGCCGGATAGGCTGTGCATCTCACAGTGGTCTCTCCTGCCAGAGGTAGTACAAGATCTGTTCTCCCATTGGGGCACCTCTCAGGTGGACCTGTTCGCCTCCAGGAGAATGCGGAAGCTGAGGCTGTTTCATGCCCGCCCCTTCAGCAGGACTCGCTGCAGGGGAATGCTTCTCGAGGCCGTGGACTCGGGCCTCTTCTATGCCTTCCCTCCATTTCCCTTGATCCACAAGGTGCTTCTCAAGGTGAAGTGAGACAAGGCGCAGGTCATTCTGGTAGCCCCAGACTGGCCCGCCAGTCCTGGTATCCAGACCTTCTCAGCCTCAGCTCCAGGCTTCCGAGGCGGCTTCCAGTCTGCCCGACCTGATCTCAGTCGACAAGGGAAAGGTTCTCCATCCGGACCTTCAATCTGCACCTGGCAGCCTGGTTCCTGAGCGGCTAGAGCTCCAGGCCTTGGGTCTTTCCAACGAGGTCCTCAGCATCATTGAGGCGTCCCGTAAGGAGTTGACCAGAAAATGCGATGCCTTTAAATGGAAGAGAGTCTCCATTTGGTGTCAGGACAAGGGTTGGACCCTTCTTCCTGTCCATTGGCTAGCATTTTGGACTACCTGTGGTCCCTTTCTCAGCTAGGGCTTGAGTCGATGACCCTTAAGGTGTACCTGGCAGCCATCTCTGCTTACTGGTGGCCGGCAAGCAGTCGGTGGTGCAAGAGAAGGTGGTCGGACACTTTTCAAAGGCCTTGATCACATATCCTCCGCTGCAAGAACCTCCACCTCCATGGGGTCTACTGCTGGTATTGGCTAAGTTCATGGGCAAGCCATTTGAACTGATGCATAGGTGTCATATCTCCCACCTGTCATGGAAGACCACCTTCTTGGAGGCTATTACGTCAGCCAGAAGGGTGGGAGAGCTCCAGGCGCTTTCCATCGAGTCTCTTTATCTGGTCTTCCACAGGGACAAGGTTGTCCTGCACTCCCACCGAAATTCCTTCTGCAGGTGGTGTCGGAGTTTCACCTTAACCAGGTGTTGACTCTGACGGTGTTCTACCCAATACACCTCGGTAGTCGAATATAGGCTCCATACTTTGGACCCTAGAAGCAGCGCTCTTATTATTATAAGGAGTGAACAGCTGAAGTTTGGGGAGAGGTTCGCCAGCTGTTTGTGACCTTTCCTGAAGCCACACCTGGCTGACCTGCAGCTAGCGGACAATAAGCAGGTGGGTCACCTCCTGCATAGATCTGTGCTATAGGGTAGCAGGCATGGATCCTCCCAAAGGATAAGAGCTCATTCTACCCGCCATATCGCTGCTTCAGTGGCTGCTTTTAGGGACATCCCTATCCAGGAAATCTGCAGGGCTGCTACCTGGAAGTCAGCACGTACCTTTATTTCCCATTACCATATTGACCTTAAGTCACGCTGGTTTTGGGACCTCGGTTCTCCAGTCCTTATTCCCCAAGTAGGGGTGCGCGCTTGCCTCCCTCCTCCATAGGAGTCTGCCAGACAGTGTGGACTGAACAACATATCCACATCCCTAGAAATACAGGTTACTTACCTGTAACAGGAGTTCTAGGAGTGGTATATGTTGTTCATCCACATGACCCATCCGACCTCCCCAGCTTCGACGCACAACCTGGCTTCCAGCGGCTAGATCTGGCATCATGGGCGGAGCGAGGATTTACTCCCAGGTAGGTGGGAGGAGCCAGCTTGAGGACCATCTGGCAACATTTAAAGTGGCAAGGAACCTGCCAGTGTGGATGAACAACATATACCACTCCTAGAACTCCTGTTACAGGTGAGTAACCTATATTTCTTTCTCTACCGGTAGGTGCCCTTGATTTCCCTTCCCCAGTTTTTCTATGGGCAGTTCCCTTGTTTTGTATTTATGATTGTGTTTTGTTTTTGTACCTAGCAAAATGTTGTTTGGATACCTATGCTGCTGTGTTGTGTGTCCTTCAGTGGTGCCCTCTCACACTCACAGATACTCCCCGGATTCAGCGCTATTCTCAGTGCTGTCTTCAGGGCTGTGCAAATGCATTGGCGTGTCTAACAGTCCACCCCTATATCCATAGGATATAGCGCTAGCACAATGAATTTGAATATATCATGGTAGGGACCAATGCAATCTAGTGTAGGCACAGTACAAAGGTAACGCTGGCACACTTTTCTGGAGATCGGGCCCAAAGTGTCTCTAGTTTATAAAAAAAAAAAAAATGCTATGATTAGTCGTATTCTGTAGAGACTGCCTATGTAGCGGATAGTTGGATTCTGATTTTGCCCACCATACTGGTGTTGCCACAGAAAATGTGTTTGTTCACAGTCCTTGATCAGCTCCCACTGTATTTTTCCTGGATTGGAACACCCCAACATAGCCTGACACTCAAAATGCAGCGGGAGGAGAGGTGACTATTGCATCATGAGTGGCCACACTGTGTTTGGGGTGTTGCTAATATTCAGGAAGTATGTGATAAGAGAAGTTAAGGATCTGAAACAAAACCAAGTTGGGTATAACCATACTGTCGGCATGTATTTCAGCTCTACTTAGAAAGGAAGCAGATGAAACAACCAGTGGTGTCAATGAATTTAAGAGAATGAGCAGCACAAAATGTGAGTTTTCAACTAGAAATATTAGGATGCAAAAGGGTTGACTGTGTCCTGTTAAACTGCCGAACAGACTATTACCATGTTTGCAGAGCCCGAGTTCCTAGCACCGATTACACATATGCCAAATGTTAGGTTATTCTGTCCAGGGACAGACACATTATTGAGGTGAGAAATCAGGATTTAAAGTAGAAGTCCATCTCAACCTTAATAATTCACTGTGAAAAACTACATATATGCACAAGTTAGGATTTTGTCTTATATGGCAAAAGGAAAAAGTGATGTTGCAGTTTTTTTTAAAGGAAAACTGTGGATTTCCATATTAATGCATCCCTGACTTAGTTTAACTAAGCTACTGCACACGTGTGTGGTCATTTTATCTGTCTGTTGACTCACTGCAGCAAGTACAGCCCATGTTTGTTCCTCCGATGTAGTGAACTACAATCTTGCCCGGCCATGTTTCTACTGTGTTTTCTTCCCAGGAGTCCATTTGCGCCAAGACGCTCAGCTTACTGGCTGTGGGAGATGCGATTCACAGTGCTCTGCTGAGCGATGCTCGCTCTCACAAGACTGCCGCACTCATGCTCCAAAGAGGAAGTGTTCACAGTCAAACAAGTATTTCAGCACACAAAACAGGTATTATAACCCTTTAGGTGTTGAGAACAATACCCAAAAGTACATATGTCAATATTTAAAAAGCACAAGTCTTCTCAGCTGTAAGCCCCAATCCTGAATACACATTGCCGCAGGATGTGCCTTGAGGGAATGCTTTGTGAATGAGCATTCCGTAAGCGTGAAAGGTCAGCGTGGAAAAACAGTGAAAGTGTAATAGTGGCGACATCCAGACCACTTGAAGATAAACACTGACTTTCAAGGACAGCTACGAGGAAAGTAAGTTAAATTAGCTCTTAAAAGTTAGCGATCGTGGCGGGGCAGATACTGTGGTAGACAAGGAGGAAATTAGCAACCACAACACCAAGAGTGCTGTGAGAGACTTTCTTTGACTGTTCCCAAGTCATTCAACAGGCACCATCGTGAACGCCTCTGAAGGTCTCTCACAACGTTCAAATCATTTGCATATTCAAAGCGCTGAGGTTGCGGCTGTGAGCTACACATGGTGCAGCACATTGCAAAACAGAAAGTTAACAAAATAAAGATGCAGCAAAAGCAAGGTGCAGATACTGATAGGGGACAGTTAAAATGTGACCTTTGCAAAACTGACAGGCTGCACGTTATCTTTTCACAGTTTTCCTTTAAACCCTAACTCTGCCCATCCTGTGCACCGCACTCATGAACCCTTCCAAACTGAACGCCAAAGCACAGTCCAGATTTCAAACATATTTTTACCTTCATAAATAACATAACATGGTACAAGGAACAGTCATACCCAAGATGAACACTGCACTTGTTGCAAAGCTCCTACAGCTCATCATACATATTGCTCCAACCCTGTCGCAGATGTCATTAGTGGTCACGAGCAGCTGTGTGGTCACACAAACCACGCCAGACCCATAGCGGACTTCGTGAATGGACCTTTGAAACAGCTGTATGGTGACAGACTGCACCAGACCCGTAGCAGATATCGCAAATGGATCTTGAAACAGATGTATGGTGACACAGACTGCACTAGACCCATAGCGGACTTCACAGATGGACCTCGAAACAGCTGTATGGTGACACAGACTGCACCAGACCCGTAGCATATATCACAAATGGACCTTGAAACAGCTGTATGGTGACACAGACTGCACCAGACCCGTAGCAGATATCGCAAATGGACCTTGAAATAGCTGTATGGTGACACAGACTGCACTAGACCCATAGAGGACTTCTAGATGGACCTCGAAACAGCTGTATGGTGACACTGCACCAGACCTGTAGCAGGCTTCACAGATAGACCTCAAAACAGCTGTATAAGAACATAAGAATTTGACGGCAGATGGGGACTGAGTGGCCCATCTAGTCTGCCCATGAACCTAACCCTCCCCTATATTTTTGCTGTTTTTTGCTTATACCGTAGTGCCAGTCCCATGCTGTTTAAATGCATTTACCATCTTTACTGCAACCACCTCTGGGTGCAGGCAGTTCCATGTGTCTATTATCCTCTCCGTAAAAGTACTTCCTGATATTGCCTCTGAGCATTCCCCTCTTGTCGTGCCTCTTCATTTGCATGGAAGAGTTTGTCTACCCGAACAGTGTTTATACCTTGATGAATTTGAACGCTTCTATCATATCCCTTCTGTCCCTTCTCTGTTCCAGGGAGTACAAGTTTAGGTCTTGGAGTCTAGACTCATATGGCTTGTGATGGAGGTCCTGCACCATCTTTGTGGCCCTTCTGTGAATTGATTCAAGCGCCTATATCCTTCTTCAGGTGGGGCCTAAAACTGAATGCAGTACTCCAGGTGTGGCCTGATCAGGGATCTATACAGTAGAATGATCACTTCTTGTTTCCTGCTAGTTATTCCCTGCCTATGCATCTGAGGATGCTGCTTGTTTTGGTGCCGCTTCCACATTGATTCCCTGCTTTAAGGTCGCCTGATATGGTTATGCCAAAGTCCCATTCAGTCTTGGTCTCTTCAAGTCGATGTCCATCTAGGAAGTATTGAGTTCTTGGGTTTTGTTTTCCCAGGTGCATCACTTTGCATTTTTAGCATTAAATCTAAGTTTCCAGTCGTTGGACCACTGTTCAAGTTTTTGAGATCCTCCTTCATACTGGAGGCTCCTCCTGATTGTCCACCCTATTGCCTAGTTTTGTAATGTCTACGAACAGGCAGACTTTACTCTCAAGACCATCAGCAATGTCACTGATGAATATGTTGAAGAGGACTGGACCCAGCACCGATCCCTGAGGGACTACACTAGTCACAAAACCCTCTTTGGACATGGCGCCTTACAGACACAGACTCGCACCAGACCCATAGCAGACTTTGTAAATGGACCTCCAAACAGATGTATGGTCACACATACTGTGCCAGACCTGTTGTATACTTCATGAGCCTGCAGGCTACTCACGAGCAGCAGCAACGTACTCACAATGCGTTCGCCATGGTGTGCGAGTGTATTCCTTGTACTGTGTTACTTATTTATGATGTTAAACTCATGTTTAAAATCTGGATTGTGCTTTGGCATTCAGTTTGGCAGGGCTCATGAGGAGTGGAGTATGGGGTTGGGCAGCATTAAGGTTAACAAATGTCTGTGTGATGACAACAGCTGGGTCACTCGAGGACGCCTGCTACAAGTCCAGTGCAATGTGTGTGATGGTGCAGCTGTGGGCCACCAAGAAGTCCGCTACAGGTCCAGTGCAACGTGTGTGATGGTGCAGCTGTGGGCTACTCGAGAAGTCCACTACAGCCCAGTGCAATGTGTGTGATGATGCAGCTGTGGGCCACTCAAAAGTCCACTACAGGTGGGTGCAGTCTGTGTGAAGATGCAGCTGGGGCCACAGAAGTCTGCTCCAGGTCCAGTGTAGTGTGTGTGTGTGTGATGGTGCAGCTGTGGGCCACTCGAGAGGTCCGCTACAGGTCCAGTGCAGTGTGTGTGTGATACAGCTGTGGGGGTCACTGAGAAGTCTGCTACAGGTCCAGTGCAGTGTGTGTGATGGTGCAGCTGTGGCTACTCGAAGTCCACTACAGGGCCAGTGCAATGTGTGTGTGATGATGCAACTGCAGACCACTCTTGACGTCCCGATGCAGCTCTGGTACAGTGTGTGTGTGTGTGTGTGTTGATGCAGCTGTGGGACACTCATGAAGTCCACTACAGCCGCCGCGCAGTGTGTGTGGATGACAGCCAAGCCACTTTGAGAAGTCCGCTACAGCTCTGGCACAGTGTGTGTGATGATGCAGCTGCAGACCACTCCGAGACGTCCACTACAGCTCTGGCACAATATGTGTGATGATGCAGCTGCAGGCCACTTGAGAAGTCCACTACAGCTCCAGCACAATGTGTCTGATGAGGCAGCTGTGGGACATTGAAATCCGCTACAGGTCTGGTGCAGTGTGTGTGATGATGCAGTTGCTGGCCACTCATGAAGTCCGCTACAGGTCCAATACAATGTGTGAAATGATGCAGCTGTGGACACTCGTGAAGTCTGATACAGCTCCAGTGCAGCTGTGAACACTCATGAAGTCCGCTACAGCTCCAGCACAATGTGTGTTATGATGCATGCAGGCTACTTTAAGTCCACTACAGCTCTGGCGCAGTGTGTAATGATGCAGCTGTGGGCCACTCAGAAGTCCACTACAGCTCTAGCACAATATGTGTGATGATGCAGCTGCAGTCCACTCGAAGTCCACTGTGGCTCCGTTACAATGTGTGTGATGATGTAGCTGCAGTCCACTGAGAAATCCGCCACAGGGCTGGTGCAGTGTGTGTGATGATGCAGCTGCAGGCCACCGAGAAGTCCACCACGCCCGCACAATGTGTGTGATGATGCAGCTGTGGTCCACTCAAGATGTCCGCTACAGCTCCAGCATAATATGTGTGGTGAATGCAGCTGTGGGACACTCGTGAAACCCACTACAGCTCAGCACTGTGTGTTATGATGCAGCTGCGTACTACTTTAAGAAGTTCACAACAGCTTGGCACAGTGTGTGATGATGCAGCTGTGGTCCACTCAAGATGTCCGCTACAGCTCCAGCACAATGTGTGTGATGATGCAGCTATGGGACACTCGTGAAATCTGCTACAGCTCCAGCACAATGTGTGTGATGATGCAGCTATGGGACACTCGTGAAATCTGGCCTGGTTCCAGCACAGCGTGTGTGATGATGCAGCTGTGGGACACTCGTGAAATCCGCACAGCTCCAGCACAATGTGTGTTATGATGCAGCTGCAGGCGCTCAAGATGTCCACTACAGCTCCAGCACAATGTGTGATGATGCAGCTGTGGGCCACCGAGATGTCCACTACAGCTCTGGTGCAATGTGTGTGATGATGCAGCTATGCGACACTCATGAAGTCCGCTACAGGTCCGCCGTAATGTGTGCTGCAGATGTAGCAACTTTATGGCCATACTCAAAGTAAGCTTCTATGGATACCTACTGTATATCAAACATAGAGAATTCATTGCAAAAACTACATTAATGCACATGTTTGGGGTTCTTCCTAAAGTGGCAAAAGTGAGGAAACCCTATGGCAAAAGCTTAAGTCCGTGTATGCATAAGTTCCTGGTTCTCGAACTTAGGCTTTTATTTTCACATCTTGCAAAATGCAAGAAACCCAGTCTGAGAAACAGTGCCCTGTGTATGAACCAACATGTAGTTTCTTGAGCCATAGGATTCTAAAAGGCCATAACTTTGCCAACTCTTCAGATTTCCACCCTAAACTTGGGGGCTTGCTTCAATAGGCTAAATCCTCTTGACCACATTAGTGGCAGCACTCAACCCCCAAATGTGTTTTGGGGCACTGGATTCCACCATTTTCATGACTACAACGAGTCACAGAAATAGTGGAATCTGTTATGAAATAAACAATAAGGCATGTTGGTGGTACTGGGTTTGCCCCATGGTTAGGGTGTAGTGAGGCTGAAGTCTGAGTCAGCACCTCAGCTACTCTGACCATGGGGTAAACATAGTACCATCAGCCCCAGAAAAGTTTTCAAAGCCACAAAATATATAATAAAATGTTGCCAAATAATGTAAACTAGTCCCTCCACAGATGTTTTACTTCACAGTCATCTGTCTTTCTACACATTCAGTACATTGTATGATTGTTTACCATGAAATAGAAGAATTCAAAGCTCTGCATTATTCCAAAGTAGAATGCCCCTCCCCCACACACACACATGCGAATGGTAACATGGAACACATGAATTCAGAATTCTTCAGAGTTCCACTGGCATACACACAGAGGCACACAGGTCTCAAGTGGAGCCAGAACCTCAAGTTTTATCTGTTGCCAGGTAAGGAGCAGGGAGTTGTCTGGCAAACTGCTAGGGATAGAAGGGGATTTCTCATGGTCATCAAAGAAACAATGAATAGTACTTGACTTTTTAAATTTGTGTGTGTGTAGGAAGTGGATCTTGAGGAAAATAACATTAAACTTATTTACTTTATGTTATTTAATTTAAAGGACTTTCATTTTAGGGCCTAGTTGAAGTTTTATACATGAGTAAAGGTTGCAGCCATGTTTGTGATGGAAATTAGGAAGTAAGTGGCTTATGAATTCTGTGAGTTGCCCTGGTTGACAGGGACTTGTTTTAGCCATTGGCAGTGCTCTCTTACTGCAGTGGCTAGAACCAAGTCTCAGCCAGTCAGGACACAGGGTTCTTTGCCCATTTTATATTATGTAAGTTGCCCAAAAAATTGACATAGGGCATTTACATAGTTTTCTAAAATACCATTATGAAAAATTCTGTGCAGAATGGACTGTGCATGCATGAAAATGCAGCTTACTGAATTATTTAAAATCAGCTTATTTTTCAACAAAGCCATCTAGCAAAGAATCTTCCTTGAATAAATAACAAACCTGAATGTTTCAGGTTTCAACTCTTAGCTGTACTTGTACTACAGGTAAGCATAAAAATGGTCTTAATAACCATATTTATATGGATAGCACATTAAATGTGCATGTCAATTATAGCGTGGTAAAACCAAGCCAGAAAAAATGTGAGCTGAAAAGAGCTCCAGGGTATTATAGCATGACCATTACAGTGCTATAGGGGAGCTTTTTCACTCAGGCCCAGTACTTTAACAATCACATTACACGGAAGTGAACCAGCTGTCTCCGTGGTGTGGTGGTTAGAGTGACAAGGTACAGTCTGTGGATGGCCACTGGGTTCAAGTCTTCCCCTTATGTGTTTTTCTACATGTGGTGCATCTCTGAGAATGTGTGCGCCGTATGTGTATATATACTAACATACTAACTATACAAATGCCAGCAGAATAGGTCTAATGGTCTTTGTCTGTTTGCTTGATCAGCCCCCCACCCTGGGTGCTGACCTTGCTGTCCCCCCCGCCTCTCTGGCTTCTCCCTTCCCAGTTCCGGATATTCTTGCTGCATTGGATTTTGCTTCCTGAACCTTCCCTGTACCTGTCCCACCCTCTGAACCCTTCACTGTCTCTGCCTCCACCAGCCCCTCAGGTAGTGCATTCCATGGCTCTACCCACCTCCTAGTGAAGTAGCACCTCCTTTTCTCCCTGAATCTTCCCTCCAGCTTCCACCCATGCCCTCTAGTGGCCCCCTCCTCCTTCCTTCAAGCACCCTCACTGTTCCTCCCCTATTTACCCTGTTCACGCACCTGAAGACCCTCATCATGTCCTCCCGGTCCCTTCTCTCTTCCAGTGTACATATTAGCTCTTCGAGCTCTCCTCATAGGTCCTGTCCCCAAGCCCCAAATCATTTTGGTTGCCCTCCTGACCCTTCCAGGAGGTTAATGTCCCTATGTATGTATATTTTTACAGGGTGTGTGGGTGGGTGAAGCTCCTCGATAACATTATGTACGCCTGTTTTTTTCCTGCCGCAGGGAACTGGGATGGGAGAAATTCAGGTGAGTGACTGAGTCTGCCAGCCCCTCCCCATCTGAGTTTGTGCTCCGTGGTTAGGCAATGCTATTTATGTCGCCTGCTCTTTACTGAGCGCTGTGTTTGTAGTGGGTTTTCCTGAGCAGATTTGACCCACTTATTTTGGTATTGTTCATGGCGTATTGATGTGGAGCCATTTATATATTTTCAACCTGCTAGAACTCTGAAGTGGCCTAACCAACAGTTATCTAATTTTAGGTTCCAGATATCCTAGCACCTATAAGGTGCAAACATATTTTGTTATTCCATCATCCAGGGATGGCTGTCCATTAAGGTGCAAAATCGAGGTTTAATATAGAAATGCCTATTCAACTCTAAACTACAAGAACACGCTTAATGTATATACATATATATTATAGGTTGATTCTGATAGCAGAGTGTCATATGCAATGTACACAGTTTCTACCCCCCACTGGCTGCCTCTACCACCTTACCTGGATGGGGAAGAGGGATGGCACAACCTCAGAGGCAGACCCTGTCTAGGGGTAGTTATCGCTCTTTTCACCAGAGCCATCCCCTGTGACACTCAGACTTCCCAGATCTGGCTTTGTCCACACCCCTGGAGGCATGGGGCATAATCTAAGTCTCTGTGCCACCCTGGTGGAACTGTTAGCCACACCACCTGTGCTCCTTTGAGGAATCTGCTTATCACTTTCTTCATGTTCTTCTTCTTGGTTTCTCCCTCTGCTTCCTCTGGTGTTCAGCCCACTGCATGTTCATGTAACTGCCCACAAACTCCAGACAGACCTTGACTCTGGGGCTAAACAGAGTCACCCTGGGTTTGTCAAAAGATAGGGTTCACTGTTGCACCTCAGGCAACTAGGGATATAACAGTTTATTTAATGTTAAACCATAAACTTCTTTTGTGTTTTGCATTAGTTGTTGCAATTACAGATTAAACTCTGCACCCATTTCAGTACAAGGCACCACGCTTCAGGCTCACGATCCCTCTTAGCCTGCTGCCTCATAAATCAGGGACATGGCTTATATGAATCGGGACAAAGGATCATTATGGGACACATCTTATAAACTGTGGTACCTACTCAGGGCGCTAGTAGCTAAATCAGGATGTCCCTGAAAACCCGGACAGTTGAGAGGTATGGTCATAGTATCGGGTCCAGTAGCTACTAGAGCCATTATGGTTCTGCCACTGTCTGTGGATAAATTCCCATTTCTTGTTCTCTCATACTTATCCAATGCGGTCTTACACATCTCCAGAGTTCCTACTTCCACAACCTCCTTAGGAGCACATTCCAGTTGTTCACCACCCTTTGCTAAACCACTTTCCCTCCTCATGGTGTTATATTTACTCCTTTCAGTTGTAATGAGTGCCCTCTTGTTTGCATGCCCATTGTTTCCTTCCAGTGTAACCCTGTAACTTCCCATAATAAGCTGTTCTTTGTATCTCTGAACATAAAACATAAATCACCTCTTATTCAACGGTATGCCATAGAATGTAAGTCACATAAGTATAATCTCTCCTTATACTCATTGTCCTTCATCCTGTTATTTTTTGTAAATCTTCATGGACTAGGTCTATCTTTTACACATCCTTGTTCCTGTGGTGCTAGAAGGGTGCTCCATATTCGAGCAATGGCCTAACCAGGATCTATACAACGGAACCAAAACTTTGCTATTCCTACTTTTTATATTTCTAATTATATTCCATGAATCTTATTGGCTTTTGTAACCTTTTCAAGGGTGTGTTTAACAAAAGACATTGTTTGATATGACCACTCCTAGATCTCTTTCATGGTTAGTAACAGTAACTGGTTTATTATTTAGTTCATGATTCTCCTTGTCTGTTGTTATGACCAAGATGCATTACCTTGCACTTATCGATGTTAAATTCCAATTTGTTCTCTTTAGCCCAATCTCCCAGTTTGTCCAGTTGTTTCTGGAGATTTATTACCAAATTGGCATCGCTTACTACTGCTCCCACTTCAGAATCATCAGCATACTTACAAATCCAGACCCCGCCTGATACTTGCATTGATGATATTAATACTGTGAAAAGCTTGGGTCCCAAGACCAGCCTCATGGGACTCCACCATAATACTCCCTCCTCAGACAGATATCCTCAACCTTACTCTCTGTCTCCTGTCACACAACCAAGAGGCCACCCATCTAACCCAAGTACAACCTAATTCCTAATCTCTGCATTGATGTCAACAATACTTCATGTGACACAGAGTCAAAGGCTCCACTAAAATCCACATAAACCATATCCAGTGCTTCACTAATTGGTTCGAAAAAGGTCATGAGGTTAGTTACAAAAGAGCTTCCCTTTCAAAGCCATGTTGACTGACATCCACATGATTTATTGTACTTAAATTCTTTTCTAACAGTTCCCAATAAATCTTTCCATAATCTTCCCAATTATGCATGTTATGCTAATTGATCTGTAGTTTTACATTTCTTATGTCTCCTGTTTGTGTATTGGTGTAATATATGCAGTTTCCCAAATGTCCAAAGTGCTAGGTCCCTTAAGGATTTGTTAAATAATATTGCCTGGGGTTCTGCCAGTTCTTCCATCAGTTCCTCAGAGAAATCTAGGATGGTATCCATCCTATTTATATTTATCCGATTTATATTTATTTAGAGCACTTAGTTTGTGATGATAAACATGTTTTGCTGTTATTAGTGGATAATCTGTCTGTTCTGTCCAGGTGCCTTATTAGTTTGGTAATATCTTATCTCTTTCTTGTACTTATTTAGAAAATATTGATTGAAGGGTATTTGCTATTTGTTCCTCTCCTGTAACCTACATCCCTTCCTTTATTATATATATTTGACTTACACCTTTTTAAACTCCCAACATAATAATAAAAGAATTTCCTATTATCATTGATTTTATTTGCAAGTTTTACCTCGGTATTGGCCCTAGCCTTTCTAATGGCTTGTTCATATAGTCTGACACATTTTCTATAGGTCTCTTGCCCTTTAGAGATGATTTTTAATAGCTTGAAAGCCTTCTTTTTAGAAATCAGTTTTTTTTAATTTTCTTTGTGAACCACAGGAACTCTTCCTTCTTATTATATTTATTAATATGAGGAACGTGCATTCTATACAATGTTGTAAAATAGTATTTAGTTTGTTCCACATTTTGTAATGTTAAATCTTTCATTTCCACAATTTTGAACCCTTAATAATTGTTTAATTTGCTCATAATTTGCCTTAGCAAAATTTCTAATAATTGTTTTCCCAGTAATTTCTTGCCTGTCCTCAAGTATAGTGCATTCCACCATCATGTGGTCACTGCCACCCAGTGGTTGCTTTACTACTACATTTTCTATTCTTCTGCCATGTTTGTTAATATTAGATCCAATAAATGCTTGTCTCTGGTGTTTTCATGTACTGTTTGCTTTAAAGAAAATTACACCCAAACTTGAAAATATATGCTGTGCAGAGTGTTTTAATTTGTATGTGAAGTTCTAGTGTTTCCTTCCTCTGACTGGTATTAGGGTTTTCCTAGATTAGCCTGCTAGCTTAGGGTAGTTTATGACCCTGGAGATCTCCATATCAAATAGCTTTATTGCATTTCTCTGTCTACAATGCACCTTGTTTCATGTGATGGGGATGTAGCAGAGCCCATAAATCCAGCAGAAAGCATTGCATCACAATCAGTTCACAACAACAGAGATGGCTATATTTTAAAATCTGTAGAATTCAGCTTGGTGACCACCCTCATCCTAAAGGTTTTACTGTCCTGAAAAACTTTGCTGCTGGTAATTTTTGTGCAGCTTGTAAAGCTTCCAGGATATTTAGTTTGTTTGGCATGTGTGCTGAATGTTGGGTCTCTTACATCACAGTCACGTGAGACAAGATGCACTGTGGGAAGAAGAAATACAATTACGCTATCAGGTATGAAGATCCCCAGGTCGTAAAACTAGCATAAAGCTAGCAGGCTTAATTTGGGAAAAGCTCCAATGCCAGTCAGAGAGAAGGAAACACTAGAACTTCACATACAAATTAAAACACTTTGCACAACATATATTTTTTCAAGTTTTGGGTGTAGTTTTCTCTAATCCATAGCTGGTACATAGATCTAAAAAAACATTTCTGATACTGTTATTCCTGATATAGATCCAGTCAATCGCTGGGAAATTAAAATCCCCAATATTATAGTATGTTTAGTTATGAGACCACTGTCAGTGCATCTAGAAATTCAGTATTTCTCTCATCTAGATTAGGTGCTTTATAACTTAACCCCGAAGGTTATTTAATTTAGTTTGTGTTTTAAATTTTAACCTAATTGTTCTACCTGTTCAGTCTCTCCACTAATATTGTCTAAGACGTGCTTTCAGTTTGTCAGCTATATATACCCCTATTTCCCCTTCTTATGCAGCCTTGGTCTATGAAAGAATTGGAACCCTTCTATTTTGTCTACCCAATCTTCTGGTTTTAACCATGTTTCTGTCAGTGCACATATATCAAAGTTCTCTGAATGTATAATATATCTTAGTTCATCAGTTTTATTTTTAATACTTCTGGCATTTACCGATAGCAACCTTATACCTTTAGACTCTTTTCCACTTTTAGTTATTGTACCAGTCATAGATGTTTTAGGTTCTAAAATCCCTGTTATTCTAAGGTTTGGTTGCCTTCTCCCCACAGTTTTTAGTTTAAATATGAATCTAAAGTTTTCCTAAAACACATTCCCAGTTTATTACTGCCAAGCTTACTTAGGTGTAATCTGTCTCTTCCAAACAAGCTAATTTCATTTTCAAACAGCTCCCAAGTTGTTATACTGGTAAATGTTATTCATACAGTACCATCTTCTTTAACCAGTTGTTCACCCTCCGTATCTTTTCCTGTACCCTTTCCCCAGCTCTGGGCATGGGAGGATTTCTGAGAAAATTGCACACCATCCACCTGTTTTATCTTTTTTCTATATTCATAAATTCTAAATAAATTTGATCCTCTCTAGTATATTTTATATTGTTAGTTACCCGTATAATTATTACAGGGTTATCCTGTTGTTTTTCACTATTCTTGGCAGTAATGTTGATATATCTGATAGTTTTGCCCCAGGCAAGAAATTACTAGTTACTGTTTCTTTTCTGTCTTTAGTGGTGTAAGCATCTGTGAATCTTATAATAGAATCACCGATAATATAACCTCTGTTTGCTTGATTATCAGTTTCCATTTCAAATCCGAATTCATTTATTACATTTTGACCATTTATATGCTCTATGGGGTGTTCCTACTGGGTTTCTTCTCCTCACTAATTCCTAAAGTCACTTGCAATACATGTGTATCCATAATGCAATTTGTGTTTCCTACACTTATTTCGTTTAGTTGTATTCCTGCCTCTTTATGACCCATAGACAAGTCTTCCTGACTTAATATGTTCCTTTTAGTACTTGTTTCAGCGGAATATGTAGGGACTCAGTTTCCAGCCCTATTTCTACATTTTGTAGAGTAGTCATCAGGGTGTGTAACTGTTGTTTAGAGGAATTTCAAATGTCATGGCTCTCCTCCTTTCTTTGAATTATTTGTTGTTTTTTGGGTATTATTCCAGTCATTTATTCTATCTTCACTCACTCTTCCCTTTTGATTCCTATCTGAGTCACTTTTCTAGTCTTCTCATCCACACCAGTTACTTTAGATCACTGGCATCATTTAAGCTCTAACTGCAGGCCAACCAGCTGTACCTTAAGTTGTTTTAATTCCATACACTCTTCACATATGTATTCCCACACCACTCGTCTGTATTATGCTAAACTTACTACACTCCCTGCATTTTGTAGCCATCTCACCTGATTTCAACACTACAAAGAAATTATCCATTGCTTGATTGTTTATATAGTATATGCCTCTGTAGCTATATCCTCTACACATACCCTCATTCGTAATAGCTGTTTTTCATGACGTTTCTTCTGGCTCCTGCTCCCCTGTCAGGCGCCTTTGCTCCATCTTGGCAGCTCGCTCAGCGCCACTTATATCCCCAGAAGTGCTGCATCACTATCAGGTCCAGAGAGTCAGTCTGGCAACACCTGCTACCTAATTGTGCAGCTACAAGCACCTGTTGGCCCTAAAGGAGCCGCAAGACCCTACTCTCACTCTAACCCAGCTAAAGTTTAAGGCAGGATGCTGTGAATCAGTGCCTTGTTGTCCACATGCATCTGCGTTTCTCTGCCACACTTCATAACGTAGTGCCACTATACACACTGTCTCTCCGTCCCTACTACCGGCCCTTTTACCTCAGGACAGGGACAGCAGTTGCAAATTCAGGTCCCACACAGTTGCAGAGCACAAGAGATCACACTGCACCCTTTCCTGTCTCTCAGCTTTGGCTGACTCAACAGGTATCCCAAGAGTACTGACAATCTCCGACACTCGCTCAGCGCCTCACTTATATCCCCAGAAAAACTCCAAACAGTTTTTACAGCATGTGTGCATGCAGAGGATGGTGACAGGGATTACATGGTTAGTGCCGTGACTGATACCCGCCTAGGGCCCAGTCATCAGCAGCATTAAACAATCGGCAGCAAATCAGATATATGTCCGCTGTCCTGGACTGGCCAGCCATGGGTTAAAGACACTTAGCCGCATATTTGTATTTAATATATTTATAAGTTGCAGCTAGTGATGCACATCATAGGTTGTCATTAGGGATCTCCTCTGCAGTCGGGAGTGTGAAAATGAGACCTGGGGTCAGGGCCAGATTAAGACTGAAAAGGCCCCTGTGCGCTTTCAGGCTGGAAGGCCCACCCCACAAACTGAAAGTATGAGATTCCATCTTTTACAGAAAGTGGGTTTAGAATTGAAACTAACTTTTTAGCTACTAGTCGGGCGGGGCTAGTGACTGGAGCAATCCACCAGCCCAACAGGCTTTTCAGTAGCCCAGCACAAAATTGATCAAATATTAAATCAAAGACCTTTAAAGAGCAGCTAACACATTCTTAGGAGTCAGGCAGGCAACTCATTTCAGGGAGTTGCCTGCCTGACTAAACTAAATGAGCTGCAGTTAAAAGATTTTAAGTAGTTTGAAGGTATTAAGTGTAACTTTGTTTGCCCAGCTTGTAACTTCCACGTACAAGTTGAGCAATCATCGAGCACTGCAGCCCCACCCTGAAAAACATCACTGATGACGTGAGGTAGGAAATGGGGCTGCAGGCGCCTATGTAGTTACTAATAGGATCGGGAGGAGGCTGTCTAAATGTACTATGATTATCTTTGCTGGCAGTTCTACACGTATAGGGCAAGTATATTATATACATTATAGGAGGTGGTGCAGGCATGACCCAATGGAAATCTTAATGCTTCTGCCATGCGGATGTCACAACTGGAGCCCACAGATCGCACCGCATGAGCTGTGGTTGTGGCGTTGGCATAGCAGCAGCATTAAGAGATCTTTGAGGACTGTGCTGTTTGGCTGTGTCCACTTTTCCCACGAGACCACCAGGTATTGTTTTTATAACTGCAGAAATAGGGACTTATAGGGGAATAGTAGGCTACTTGCACTAGGATGGTGTTACTTACTACAGAGACAGAATGCAACGGAAGGTGGGGGGTTGTCCTTCAGTTCCAGTGGGAATAGAAACTAGAACACTGAGGTCAGCCTGCCGGTGCAGCAGTTGGATTTCACGGCGACGCCGGGCGCACCTGGTTCAGGAATGGACTCGGGTCGTCGGAGGGCCGGCCGGGGAGGAGAAGGATGGAGTATCCTTGGATGGCTCTTCTTCTCCAGGGGGGAGGGGTGAATGTTCGGTGTCTAGTGACATCCAGCAGAGGCGGGTAGCCGCTAGTAACACCAACGTCTGAACCATCAGAGCCGGGGCAGATGCTGGTCGTCATTACTTGCGTCCCTGCCCCTCGCGCATAAGAAAGGGAAGAAAATAACCAGGATCGGCCTCCCCTGGGGTCTCCACTAGCCTCCTATGTCAGCTTCCCAACTAGATATTAGTTGATGCGGCGACTTTCCCAAGGTAAGCCTGAAATGAATAAGCCATGGGGAGTGGCGGGAGCGCTGGCAAGTGATCGGAGGTGGAGGCACAGCAGCCATGACTAGGGCGTGAGCAACGACTTGAGCCACCCAGAAAAAAGTATAGTAAATAAATACACAAAAAAAAAAAAAAAACTAGAACACTACCTGGCACAGTAAGGGCTTTCTGCATCTCCCACCAACCACCAGGTACTTTTATTAAATACATTAGAAACGATGCCGTCCTGGTGGCACAGAGGCTGAGGTGCTTGAGTGTCTTACCTCTCCCACACTGGCGCACCGGGTTCAGGAACGAGCCTGGGCTGCCAGGGCTTGGCTGGGGTGGGGGAGGCTGGGAGTGGATTGAGCGGCTGCTTGGCAGCCTCCTCTCCCAGAATGGAGCGACAAGCCTTCCTGGCTCTTGGCTGCCACCGAGTGGAGGCTCAGTGGCAGTGCCAAGCAAATTGGGAGGGGGGACTGCCGCTAGGCCAGGGATGGGTGGAATGGGGTCAGCAGTTCCGCGTGGCACGCACGACTGTGTCACCGAGGCTCTGGTGAGCTAGGGAGGGAGAAACCAGGCAAAAAAAGTCCCCCGTCACTGTGTGTGACAGCTCTTGGGACTTCCAGGTCCTGCAAGTAGTAGATTCCTGCCAGCATGATGGCAGGGGTGGCAGATGGGACTGGGACTATAAGCACAATTACTATTGCTCCATTTACCTCTAGGCTGTTTTAAATGAAAGGTGTTTAGTACATTATGCGTACTTGTTTTTGTGGTAATTTCCTGAGACGATAGATTTCACTTAGACATGGAGTACCATTAAAAGCTGTTTATTTTAACATACACAGTTAACATATTTCTAACACTTAAACATTGTCATTATAAAACATTTGTTAGGAATCCTATCCAGACCTGTGTTTCTTTTGCGACAGTAAATCTTTTCACAGTTCTCTCTACGTAGGTATGAGGCCTAGTGCTGCTTCTCTGGAGACACTTTTAAAGCAGTATCCTTTCCTAGAATATTTTTACTAACCAGTACCTAATTCCTTGGTACTAATAAGCTTTGCTAGCATTTAAAATAACATTTCACTGCAGTATTTTATGTATCTATTTCTAGAACCAGGATTCTTACTTGAGGCTCTTGCAGTAGATAATTACATATAGGACTGGCCTTGACCGGCGCGAGACCTGAAAAATTTCTAGCTAGCAGTCCCTGGCGAGGACCGCCCCACGTCAGGTGACGGTGTCATGTGACGTCGGTATAAAGGGGCGGTCCCGGATGCCCACCTTCAGTTCTTTCCCACCGTTAGCTCGTGCAGCTCTCGCAGTAAAGTTCGTGCTTAGCAAAACCCTGTTCTTTCGTTAGTTTTACGAAGTTTTTAGTATTTTTCTTCTCATCGTCAGGTCAGCGTCAGTGTATGTGTCGTCCCTACACCTTCCAAAAACAAGTGCTACTCGTGCGTGCGCCCAACTGCCACACAAGGCGGCATTCTCTCTGCCTTTTGCCGGCCCTGACCACCCGGTCGACAAGTGCCCGCATTGCCTGCACTTCAACGCTGCTACCCGCAGACGACGCTAACAGTCCCTGGAAGCCCATCTGCTAAAAGAAAAGATGTCTTCAATGGAAAAGAATTGAAGAAGCTCAGGCAGGCGTCGACTTCCTGAAGGACATCGCAAAAGTGGGACAAAGAAAGGCACCGGGAGAAGGCCTCCTCGCCAGCGACTCCAGCTGGAGCCGCCCAGGTAATATCCTCTCCGGGGACCGTCCGACGGCAGCCTCCAAGGTTTTGGAGGAGGCGCCAGTCCAGCCGTCGGGCTCGCGCTGTTCCTTGCAGGCGCCCGAGCAGAGGCCTCTGCCTCCAGTACCACCGCAGGCTTGCGGCCTACTGGTGCGGCACCTTCCCATAAGCCGGACGTCAGCTCCTCCGATGTCCGGCCGAGAAAGTTAATAAGGACGCCCGACCCTTGGGCGGCGACGACCTCAGACCGGCCGCCTCCGGCGAGGACTCCGTAGTTGGACGCCGCTCCTCCGCGCCCGCCAGAACCAGCCCCTAAGACGTCGGCTCCCGACATGCGCTGGCTACGGAACCACGACGGACCTCCAACCCCGTCATACCGTTCCCCGCAGCCTCGCTGCCGTCCGGGAGCCTGAGTCACCCCAGCCTGACCCGGGACTTTTTCCACCGCCCCGGTAATGCGGGGATATTCCACCCCATCAGACCCTCCTCCTAGGGAACCAGATCTGATGCCGGCCCCGACGCCGGTCCTGCCGACGCCGTTTCGACGCTGGCCCCACCGGCGCCAGCGGGATATTCCTTCCGTCGGGCCCAACCCCTGCCCGGGCCTCTCAATGTTGACCCGCCCGTGGGGCCTCCTTCCGGGCCGTCTGCTCCGGCAGCTCCTTCGCCGCCGGGTACCCGCCGTCTTATCCGACACCGCCTTACCCGGGTCCACAGTATCCAGCGCGGCAGTACCCGGCCGCCCGGTTCGCCCGGCCTTATTACCCGATGCGGTTTCCCGCAGCGCGGTTTGAGGATACTCGCCTTACGGATACAATCCGTATACTTATCCCCTCCTCCTCCTCCACGCCCCCTCGGTCCCAGTGGATCTGCAGGAGACTCTGGCTTCCTGGTGGGCTGAGGCCAAGGCTCAGCTCACCAAGGAAGAAGGAGCAGCCTACGGCGGCGGGCGCCTCCTCGCCCCGTGCGCCCGAGATGTCACACTCTCATCCTGCCTCCGGATCCCAGAGCCTTCCTCTGGATCCCGAGAGGCAGGACACACATCCAGGATCCCCCTAAGGAACCCTGCCCTCCCTAGACGTGCCAGGAGTCTTATTCTGCTTCTGATTCTTCTTCTTCTTGCCTCGGATCTCCTGGATTCCTCCAACAGATGGTCCAAGAGAGAGCAGAGCTCGCTGTCCATCCAAGCCCGGCCGAGGACTCCTCTGAGGACCCTTCCTTCACAGAGTTGCTCAGGAAGATCCAGGAAGTACATCAGTGGTGTTCTCTGGAACCAGATCCTCAGCGGGTCAAACTCACCCGAACATCTGGACCTGCTCCTCACGGCTCCTACTTTAGTGCCACCCTGGATCGAGCCTCCGCCCACCTTGTTTCCACTATTTGGAAACAACCGTTGAATCTTAGCCCTGCTTCCTAGGAAGTCCAACAGGCTATACCAGGCTCGGAGGGTGTAGACTTTTGGATTCTCACCCTCGTGCAGACTCTCGGTCGTGATTAAGCGCTGCTCACGGCGGTCAGCACATCCCAAACATCTAAGCTCGTCTCCTCCAGATAAGGAATCTGCCTCCTGGACCAGTATGGAAGAAAATATCGCCTCTTCCACACTGGGAATTCGGACCCTGAATTATGTAGCTCATATGGGGATTACCAGAGGGCCATCCTTCCCAGGCGGAATCCAAGATTGACTCCTTACCTGACTCCCAAGTCTAGCAGGAGTTAGCTGACCTAGTCCATTCTGCCGTTCGACCAGTCGTCACATCCTGCGGATGACATACAATGCAGTGGACACTGCGGGCGGAGCTCGCGTTTGCCGTAAGTCTTCAGCGTCATGCCTGGCTCCGGCGTGTCAGGTTTGGTCCCGGAGGTGCAGTCAGCAATCCAGGAAGCACCTTTCAGGGGTTCAGTGCTTTTGCGGTGATGTCAAGGACATCATCGACCCGCAGGAGAAGGGGCGGCTCTGAAATCCATGGATTCCATGTACCGTCCCCATCCCCCACAGCACCATCCTTTTCGCAGACGAGTGGCCACAAGCGAAACCCCAAGGAAGGCGGGCCACTAAACGCTGGGCCCCGCAGCTGCCAGGCCCCACTGCCTAAAGCAGCGGGTGCCCCAGCTGCGGCACTGCCCCACACCACCTGACTCCTCCCTCTCCCACCGCCTCGGACACACGGAGGACCGTAGGAGGGAGGTTCTCCTCCACCTTCCGGGTTGGGAGAGGATAACAACGGATTCATGGGTGCTTCAGATTATAGCGGAGGGCACTCCATAGAGTTTCTACAGAAACCACCCCTCTGAAGTCGTCCTATGCAAGGGACCATCTTCCTTTGGTCCGGGAAGAAATATCTGCCCTTCTCGTGAAGCAGGCCATAGAACCCGTTCCCCTCACCTTCAAGGGGCGGTTATTATTCTCATTTCTTCTTGGTCCCAAAGAAGGCGGGAGATCTCAGACCCATTCTCGATCTCAGCCCTTGAACCTTTTGGAATACAAAAGTTGAGGATGCTCTCCCACAAACCCTTCTGCCTTCTTCGGCCGGGTCAATGGCTTTGTGCTGGATATGCAGGACGATATCTGCACATCCCCATTCATCCCTCGCATCGCAAGTACCTCGGTTTGCTTTCCAGGGGACCATTACCAATTCCGGCACTCCCGTTTGGTCTTTCCTCGGCACCGAGGTTTTACCAAATGCCTGGCAGTGGTAGCGGCCCACCTGCGCATTATAGGGAGTTCAGGTGTTCCCCTACCTGGACGACTGGCTCCTAAGCGGCCTCGTCCAGGAGGAACTCCTGCATTTTCTCTCCTCACCCAGCAGGTTTTCACTTGTCTGGGTATTACCATCAACCATTCCAAGTCTCATCTGGATCCCTCCCAGAGACTACAGTTTATCGGGGCCATCCTCAATACGACGGTGAGCAAAGCCTTCCTTCCTCCGGACAGGGCGGCCTCTCTTCAGTCACAGATTTCCCTGCTATCAGAGCGCAGGAAGATTCCGGCGGGGTCGGTTCTCCGTCTCTTGGGGCTCATGGCGGCGGCCGCCATCCCGACAGTACCAGCGCGGCTCCACGTGAGGATCTCTCAGTGGACTCTCCGCTCCCAGTGGGATCAACTAGTAGACAACCTAGATCATCTGGTTCTGATCTCCTCACCGATGACGAGACTTGCAATGGTGGATGGTTCGAGAGAACCTGTTGGAAGTCCCTTCTGTCATCCTCCCCTCCCAGACTCTGACCACGGACGCATCAGGGCAAGATTGGGGACTATCTGGGTCCTCACGAACCCAGGGTTTATGGTCCAGATTGGAGCTAGCTCTCCACATCAGTGTGCTCGAGCCACGAGCAGTTCTGTATGCTCTCCAAGCCCTTCACCAATACATCCTTCCTGGTCACCTAGCTGTCCAGACAGACAAGTACATCAACAAGCAGGGAGGACTCGATCCTACCTCTATGCAGGGAAGCAATGAGGGTTGGGACTGGGCAACGCTTCACAACCTCATCTCACAGCGATCCATGTTCCAGGAGTCGACAATACCCTGGCAGACAAGCTAAGCCGCTCCTCTGCTCTGCCACATGAGTGGGAGTTGGACCAAGAGGTTCTAGATGACATTTTCCAGCTTTGGGGACTCCACAGGTAGACCTGTTCGCCTCTTCCCAAACGCAAAACTTCCCACCTTTGCTCGCCGCCCAGAGCGACGCCTGTCTCTAAACTGGAAGGGCAGATTCGTCTATGCTTCCCCAATTCCTCTGGTCCCTCATGTACTGCAGAAACTAACATCAGAAGAAGTGAGAATGATTCTGATCGCCTCCTTTCTGGCCCAGGCAAATCTGGTTCTCTCTTCTACAACAATATTCAGAGGTTCCTCCTCTTCCTCTTCCTTTATCTCGAGGATTGCTGACCCAGGATCGGGGACCCTGGTCCATCCGGGCCTCAAGTCCCTACAACTTCATGCATGGCTCCTGCAGACCTAGCCCAATCTCGCTTTGGTGTCTCCCAAAGGTGGTCGAGATTCTGGTGGAGGCTAGAAAACCCTCCACTAGTTCCACTTATGCCATGAAATGGAAGAGATTTTCTATTTGAGCCGCCTCTAGGAACGTGGAGCCTTTCTCCTGTCCAGTGGCCATTCTGCTTGATTATTTACGTCATCTCTTGACCTGAGTCTTAGTCATTCCTCCTTGAAAGTGCACATGGCGCTATTTCAGCTTACCATGTTCCTTTCGCTGATAAAGCCTTTGCCCAATTAGAGGTGTCTAAGACTTAGAGGGTCCTTCATCTGAGGCCCCCGTCCGGACTCCTGCTCCCTTGGGACTTGAATTTTGTTCTAGAGAAACTTACCTTCCTCCCTTCGAACCTCGGCATCCGTAGATCTGAAGTTTGTCGTGGAAGACGCTCTTCTTGGGGCTATTGCTTCCTGTCAAGAATTTCCGAGCTCCAGGCCCTGATGTGTAAAATCCCTATTTGATTTTTCAGAAAGAGCAGTGGCTCTTCGCACGAACCCTAAGTTTCTCTGAAGTGGTAGCGGAGTCTACCTTAAATCAGTCTATAGAGTTACCTGCCTTTTCACGCAGTACTCCAACCAAGGAGAATTGTTACTCCATACCATGGATGTTCACCGGATTCTGAGATACTACACCCGATAGGACAAAGGATCTCAGAAAACTGACCAGTTGTTCGCTCCTTTGCTCAGTAAAGGGAAGGCAATGCTGTTTCAAGCAATGCCTGTCAGTGGTTGGCTCATTGCATCACTTTCTGTTATGACAAGTACAACAAGACCCTTCTGGGTCAAGTCAGAGGTCACTCCACTTGTGGAGTAGCGGCCTCTGCGGCTTGTTTCAAGAATGTGTCTGCGGCAGACATCTGTGTTGCCGCCACCTGGACTTCCGTCCCAGCCTTTACTAAACACTACAGTTTGGACATTGCCTCGCGCCGAGAGCAGGCTTCGGTTAGCTGTTGTTTTGCAGGGCCTCCTGTCTTGAGGCCTGCAAGGCTACTGCTTCTTTCAGGGTAGTTTCCTCCTCCGGTGCCTTTTATTTGTTCCAGACTGCTTGGGATTCAGTCCTATATATAATTACCTACTGCAGAGCCCTCTCAAGTAAGATAGTACAGTTACGTAAGAACTTACTGTAACAGTAGATCTTCGAGAGAAGTTTTGCAGGTAATACCTTCCCACCCTCAATCCCCTAGGCTTTTTCAACTCCTTTTCCATTGAGAAATATCTGCTTCTCTCGTCCGGGCCTGTGGCGGGAAAGAACTGGAAGGCGTCGGGACCGCCCCTTTATACCGGCGTTGCATGGCGCCGGGTCACCTGACGTGGGGCGGTCCTCGCCAGGGACTGCTAGCTAGAAATTTTTTCTGATAGTCCCGCGCCGTCATGCCAGTCCTATATGTAATTACCACTGTAAGAGCCCTCTCGAAGATCTACTGTTACTGTAAGTTCTTACGTAACTGTACTTTCTCAAGACATAATATTTCAGTAAACTCCTTTAAACCAGCAAAGGGTGTGTGTGTGTGTGTGTGTGTGTGTGTGTGTGTGTGTTATATATATATATATATATATATATATATATATATATATATATAATATATATATATATATATATATATATATGTATATATATAAGTATATATATATAATGTGTGTGTGTGTGTGTGTGTGTGTGTATATATATATATATATCACCAAGTTTTTCAAAAGAGTCTTTTGTCTCCCTATGGCCTGGAGATTTTGTAGTATCTTAGATGGCTGTGTGAAGAAGATTTCTTCCTGGCTTTCGGAGTTCTTTTTTCCTTGCAAAATAGAAAATGATAGTCCGTACGTTTCAGTGTCTTTTACGTTATGGCAGACGCCAAAGGTCTTTGTAGCTTCAGTGGAGTAACAGTTCTTTCAGAGTTAGTAGCAGTAGCATAGATGTAAGATCTCTTCCAGCGATGAAATGTAGATTTAGAAGGCAGCTTAGTGGATGATCATGAACTGTTGATCTGGGAGGCGTCATATATAGGCCAAGTACTTCCTTCAGAGTGTCATAAGATCTCATTCTTCCACAAAGTATTATGAGCTTTTGGGATGGTATAACCATATTTGGACAAAGGCTTATCTGTTTGGAAGTCTGTAGCCTGCGTGTGGCGGTATTAATATTTATCAGACATTTGGTCAGTTGAACTGTCTGTTATATCTCTTGACCTGGGGTCCACGAGGTGGCAATTAATAGACTTTTAACCACAAAACCTTCTGCCACATGTTCAAAATGAAGACTTGTCTCATTGTGGTTTTATGGTACGATAGTCTGGTAACAGATGGTTCCCTGTTAAGAGTGGCCCATTCCGTGTTGGAGGGTCCAGCTTTTTCAAGGTGTAGTAACATCTTATGGTATGATTTAGTTACATAATAACTGCTGAGTTTTGATTTTAAAATACTTTGGACTGTCCAAGTACACTCGCAATGTCAGAGTTTAATGAATCTGTTCAGTAGGCATTTAGAATGTCCTTTCAGTAAGCTTAAAGCATATCGGTTCAAATGTAGAAATGTTCATGATTTGTGGGTGCTGGTAGGTCCATATGCCTGTGTCAAGCATTTGCAGGTCTGCTTGGTTAAAGACTTAAAAGCCAATGTTTTTATGATCATTTCTTTCAGCATACCTTTATGGCATCTGAGATTAAGGTGGATATTCTTTTTACACTTTGGCAGGGTCCAGTCGCTCATGGCTGCTATTGTGCCTACAGGAGCCCTCAAGCCAGGAGTCTGATGGCAGGCGTGAGTGAAGGCTGGTGGGCTAAAAGCTCTGTGAACAAATAAATATATTAGAAACATGGACATAGCTGGGGAATTGGGCATGTGGAGGTGGAGGAGGGTGATGCTATAGTCGGGTTGTGGCAAGGGTTGGTAATGCCAGTTACGGTGGCAGAATCAGTAGAGATCTTCGTGGGACATAGATCTTTGGGACACTCTCTCAATTCTGCCACTAAACTACCATGTATTTAAAAAAACAATTGGGACATTAGTGAACATAAGCAAGGAGGCTGGCAGGAGAGACTGGGGATTTTAGTTCTTTGGATGTTGCAGTTTCCAAACATTAAAAATCTTCACTTGCAGCTGGCCGGTGGCACTGAGGGTTGAGGCATTGGGCGCCACATCTCGCGCCACACGCGACCCGAGTTCTGAGTGAGCTCGGTGCCGTGGATCGGCAGGGGAGGGATCGGATTAAGTGCCCAGTGGCTGCTCTCCTGTCCTGGGGAGGAAATTAGGAGGCTCGCCTTCAGAAGCTCCCCTGGTGAGATCGGGGTGCCACAGAAGCTACGGGTGGCATGTTACAGCGCGGCCTGACACTGGCAGGGTTGCCGTGGTGCCAAGCGCTGGGGTGCATGGGGGAGGAGAGGGCCAGAAAAGGAAAACCCAGCTCGGAGGGGATAGGCAACGCACCTATCCTCCATGCCCAGCGCCGGGTCCGCCTCATCACTCCTCCACCTGGGCCCCGCCCCACTTGCCAGAGTATGCCTAACTAAGGAGCCCAAGGAAGGAGTCAGGCTACCATCCCGGGCGAGTTAAACCAGGGTGCTGGCAGCGGGGAAGAGGGCACTAGACCGCAGGGGACCTCAGGCAGGCAGGCACAAGGAAAGGATGTTTGAGAGAGTTCCCCCGAGCCGCAGCCGGAGGGAACAAGTTGGGGGATCATCACTTAACTTATGCATTAGTATGAATAATAAATAGATTAAGTGATGATTTTTACACCTTTCAACAAACTAGTAGCAAAATTAATGGAGAACAGTGTACTACTGCATAAAGGCTTCTACAGCAAAGCTCAGGCTGATCGGACTCTTTGATGTCATCATGCTGCATGTCAGCAGCCATTTTAGAGAACCCAAAGGAGGAGATTTGAATTGGGAGAAGCTGTTGTTTACATTTTGAAATGCTATAAAACTGCATTATCCTAATTAAATAAATGCAGTTTCAACATTCACGTAAACAGTAGGGCTGTGAAGCCAGATTTAAGAAAAACAACATGTTGAATTTATGTGTCTAGTGTCCTCATTTTGAATTAAAGTTAAGCAATGGAATCCATGGACTACTGAAAAGTGATATTGGAACCAGTGAGTTAAGTAAAATGTAAAGGAAAACATGGGCAAGAAGTTGATGTTTTTGTTTCTAACAATCTCAATTCAATTTACTACCCACACTTGGGCAGTCTTCCACTGTATACGTTCAGTCACTGGAACAGCTTTTAAGCATGACTACTACTACCCAACCATGTGGTCTTCAGCTCCACCTCCAACCAACTGCAGTCAGTCTTCTCTTCTCTTCTGCTGGAAGATACGGGTCTCTTCTTAAGCAGCACCTAATGGTAAATTAGGATTCTGTATATGCTTTTAGACTTTTGTAGCCACTTTTCCCACCATAGAAACATAGAAGTTGACGTCAGATAAGGACTGCAAGACCCATCCAGTCTGCCCATTTCTTTTCTACCTTATGAATGTGCCATCGGCCTTTGCACTGTCAATGGCCTATCTAGTCATACTCATCTGTATTGCTAGCATGCCTATCCCATGCCTGTTTGAAGCCCTGCACAGTATTCATATCCACCACTTCCTGAGGTAGGCCGTTCCATCATCCACAACCCTTTATGTAAAAGAACTTCCTCACATTACCCTTAATCAGCCTCCCTCTAATCTCATGCTGTGTCCTCTTGTCCTGCTATTTTCTTATATTGAAACATGTTGGACTCTTTCACCTTGTTAATGCCCTTAAGGTGTTTAAATGTTTTCGATCATATCACCTCTCTCCCTCCTTTGTTCTAGGGTATATATTGAGCTCCGTTAATCTGTCCTCATATGTTTTCTGATGCAGTCCCTGCACCATTTTGGTTGCCCTTCTCTAGACTGCCTCAGTTTGGTTAATGTCCTTGTGAAGGTGTGGCCTCCAGTACTGCACACAGTACTCCAGATGGGGCCTAACCAGTGTGTTGTAAAGAGGGATTATTACTCCCTCTTCCGACTTGTGATACCCCTACTAATACACCCCAACATCCCCTAGCCTTACCTACTGCTTTAGTGTTCTGTTTGGATGATTTCAGGTCATCTGTGATGATGATGCCCAAGTCTCTTTCTTCCCTTGTAACTGCCAGCAACTCCCTCCCAGCCTATAGGTGGCTTCAGGGTTTCTCTTCCTATGTTCATGATCTTGCACTTCTTTGCATTAAACTCCAGTTGCCACTCTTCCAACCATTTCCTGCCACTTCATAATTGACTTCAAGTTTGGTGTCGATCGCCTGGAACATAAGAAGAATTGTGGTTTTAAAAGGTGCAGGGTGGACAGGTTCACACTGTGTGCTACAGACAGACATGATGCCTGCATGTACTACCTGGGCATTACCATGATGTGGACCATTGCTCCTGTCAGCGAGGCCATGCACTGTTGATTTAACACTGGCTGCTGGTGCTTCAGGGCAAGCCAACTACAACACATATACTGTCCATGGCTGTGTGGTTCATGGTACAGTTACAGGCCCAAGTGGCAGAGAGGATTGGCAAGGATGTTCCAGTCCTGGACCTTTTAATGGTGGAGAAGGTGTATGCAGTGGCTCTCTCAAATCCCCAGAAAGACTTAAGGTTTCATAACTTTCTTCTTTCCTTCAGTGAATTTCCTACTCAATGTTAAAGCACAAGAAGTCAGCGCCAGTCGTGGGATCGCTGTTGGTCAAGGGACCACTCACACTTTCCTCTTCTGAGGGCCCTTGTGGTTGGTCACCCTCCCATCCAGGCAGCCGAAGGTGTCAACTCCGATCAGTTTGAAAGTCATTCCTGTTGAGGATGAGTCCATCCAGTGAGACCACTCCTCGCTCCCTCCCTCTGCCTCCAGTGTTGACTGTGGCATATCCCAAGCTTGGTGGGGTGAGGCGGGACCTGTTAAGCTCTGGGTCAGCCTTCCATTGGTGGTGATCCAGAAAGACACCTTTCCTTTTGTTGAACATCCTGTAATGGGACTCCTTGCTGGTGTTAGCCTTTTCCCTTGCCCCAACCGTTCTGGGCCTTTAGCTCAGCATCTGACTGCACCTGGTCTCCTGACAGGCCTGCCATGTCATAGGGACCAAAATTATGCTGTGCTCCTGGGTGGATTGTCTGGATTCTTGCACCATCCATCACTGGAGGAGCTTGTGGCAAATGAGGTGTTCTACTAGGTGAAGGTGTAGGGCAAGTCAGCTAAGCCACAGGACAAGGAGTCCAAGAAACAAGACCACCTTGACTGTAAGGTGTACACAGCTTCATCTCTGGGAATCCACCAGGCCAACTGTGTAGCTATGATGGCTCACCATAGCCATGAGCTCTTCAAGAGAGCCAGCAAGATCAGTGCGAGATCTAAGATTTTTGGCTGACCATGACCAAGCACCAGCCGCAGGTTGCCCTGGACTCTGACGATGTGTCTGCCCAAGAGGTGGCAACAGCAGTGTTCATAGACTGACACATCTGGTTGCAAATTTTACCCTCCACGCAAGAAGAGCAGACCCAGGTTAGATTCCCACAACCTCCACTTGCATACTATGTGACTCTGAGCAAGTCATTAACCACCCCAGTGCTCCCCAGTCACCCTTAAAAAAAACAAGCACTTGTGTCTAGTGGGCTATACATATTTACCATAAGGGACAGAAAACCAGAAATTTAGCCTGGGATACAGACCAGCCTTCACAGGGATGGATTTATTTTTGGGAAGAGGGGTCAAGGACCACCTCACTTGCATCAAGAAGTCTAGTGTGTGTGTGACCCTGGATTTGGTGATGTTGCTCCATAATCCCAAGCTACTGGACCAAACTTAGGTCACAGGGTGTTTGAATTTATGGCCCTATTGGGGCTCACAAGATCAGTAGCAGCAGCCACAGCAGCAACAGAGGCAGCAGTTCCAGCAGCAAGATTCAGCCAAGGCTTTAAAAATATCGGTCGAGTCTAGCAAGGGTGGAGGAAGCAGTTCCATCTGAAATCAGTCTTTGGGGCCACCTCCATTGGCACAAAATGAAAAGGAGCACCATTCCCTCTTCATATCCACCTGCTGCAACTCCCTGTCAGAGGCGAACTCCAATTTCCTGCCTCAGTGGCCCACTATCATTGTAGACAAGTGAGTTCTGGAAGTGGTAGATTGCAGTTGTGTATGGAATTCTAGACCTTACGGCCCCTGTAGGTCCTGAATGCCGTTGGAGGACATGCCTTTGAGAGTCTCTCCCACATTAGGAGCAAGGTTCACCAGCTCCTCAAGTGGCATGCAATAGAGCTTGTTCCAGAAAATGAAGTTCAGCAAGGGTTCATATCTCAGTAGTTTCTGGTACCCAAACAGATGGGGGCTTTAGCCTCAACCTGCAAACCTTGAACAAGTTCATTTTGCAGTCAGGCGTTTTGCAAGGCAACATTGAACCAGATCATTCTGTCCCTGGAGCCGGGAGCTTGGTTTTGCTATCCTGGATCTTCAGCAAGTGCACTTGCAGATCCCGTCTGACCATCGCATAGGCGTTTTCTCCACATTTGGGTGGACAAAACTCTGTATCTGTTTAGAGCCATGCTGTTCAGCCTTTAATGAGTGCCCAAGGTGTTCACCAAGTGTCTGCCCTTCGTGGTGGCCTTCTGCAAGCCCACTTATATCAAGGTCTTCCTGTGTATGGATGACTGGCTCATCATGGGAACTCAGTGTGGAATGTGAAATGGTCCAGTGACCTGGCTGTTCAGAAGTTAGTTAGTTAGTTAAAACCTTTATTTTTAGACAGGAGTTCAGGTGGAATATCACATCATTAGGACAAAGTCCTATTTTCAAGATGGTCCTGTAAAAATATAATGTACTTCTAAACATATAACTCTCAATACACACAAAAACATGTTACTTTACAGGATGTCAAGAATCAAACATTCACAATCTAATACATCAAATATCTATAAAACTCATCTATAACAATCACAACAAACTTTTAGTTCAAGCCTCAGACTAACTAAAAATGCTTTCACATCGTTAATTTGATTACATAATACAGGTTTCAAAGTCTACCATAGTCTATTAACAATGACCGGAAATCTTAAGTTACTATATGTATTTATGATTTTTGGAAATACAAACTCCTCAAATTTATGTCTCTCAAATTGTAGATATGCTTTTTATTTCCAATTTATCATAAAGACCCTCAGGTTGTTGAAATTTTATTACTTTAAAATTTGAATTGCCCAGGAAATCTGACATTTACTGTCCTGTGTAAGCCATCCTAATTCACTAAGTACATCACAGTGATGTGCTTTATAATCTTTGTATTATAAATCTAGCCATCTTATAATATAGTTGATCAACTTTCAGTAGCAATCTCTTAGATGCTAAACCATAAATATGATTTCTGTATTCCAAAACTGGGAGGAGGAGAAGTTGATTTATGACCTGTTCCCTCATTGATCTATTCATACAGAAGCCAGAACGCCTAAACGCTCCCAACCTTTGTTTACTTTTATTATGGTTTCTGATATATGATATTCAAATTTTAAAGATGCATCTATCCAAACCCCAAATATTTATATTCTGTAACTTGCTTTAAGGTTTCGTTTGTAATGTTTTATATTAACCATTTCTGTACTATTGTTTGAGTAATTTTGCTTTCTTCCAAAACCATGAGTTTAGTTTTTTACTATTAAGTATTAGACCAGATTCAGTCAACCATCTAGATAATCCTGTAAAATCTTTCTGTAGGTTCTTCTCCATTTCTCTATAGGTTAAGTCCACTAGCAATTAATAGGGTATCGTCTGCATAACGATTTATGTTTGGATATTTTACACAATCCACAACTTTATTAATGTAAATCAGAAACAATATTGGCCCCAAAATGGAGCCCTGAGGTACTCCTCTTTGAACATTTAACTTATCGGATAGTACTCCATTTATACAAACTTGTGTTCTATTTGAAAGATAAGATTTGAACCAATTTCCTGTCTCCTCAACCAATCCAATCTCAGCCAATCGTTTAACCAAAAGTCCAAGGTTAACTGTATCATAGGCTTTGGATAAATCCATGAACACCGCACCACCAATTGGCCCCTCTAATTTTGATGCAATGTATCCACCATATCGGTGAGTGCGGTGCTCGTGAGTACCCTTTTCAAAACCAGATTGTTGTTTTGTAATTAATGAGTATTTTCTAAATAATCAACCAATTGTACCTGAATTAATCTTTCCAGAATTTTGGATAGCCCAGACAATAAGGCAATGGCCTATAATTTGTTGGTTGGAATGAATCACCTGTACCTTTATATATAAGCATAATTTTAGCGTTTTCCAAACATCTGGAAAAACACCCTCAGTCAGAGACCAGTTAAACAATTCAGTTAATATAGGGGCTATCACCTGGACAGAGTCTTTCAGAAAATGATTTTCAATAAAGTCAAGACCAAAAGCCTTATTGGTTTTAACTTCCTTATCTCTGCCTTTACCTGTTTACAAGAAATTTTTCTAAACCTAAACCTCGAGGTATTCATGTACAAATTTTCATTAACTTCATCCTCAATTTCTAAATCAGTAGGATCTAAATCAGGCAATGTAACGAAGTAATCATTTAAAATGTTTGTTGAGCCCTTATGTTCTGAGGAGCACCTCTAATTAACATTTGTATAGGAGGACCATGCACTTGTAAAGTTTCAAAAGATTTTAGTAATGACCAATACTTTTTATTATCTGAGGTCTGTTTAACTTTTCCTCAAAGTAATTTTGCTTCAATTTTTTATTTGAAATTTCAAATGGTTTCTAGCTTTTTATATTTTCCCAATCCTCATTTTTAAAGATTTACTTGCCTTCTTCCATAAGCAATTCTTTCCACGTATTAATCTTTTTATTTTTCCGATACCAAAGGAACATGTGATTTACTTTGCATACATATACGATAAGGAGCCAATTCGTTACAAATCTCTAAAAAACATTTGAAAATTCCTGAATCGCTACATTCACAGATGGTATTAAAATAATCTATCCCATCTTACTAACATCAGTCTAGCTACAAATGCTTCTTTGTTGTAATTCCTGAAATTTCTCGTTTTATTTTTAAAGGAAAATTTCTAGTATGATAGCATTTTCTATCTTCCATAACAAATGAGCAGTTTATTGAGCTATGATCCCCCATTATTGGTTGTTTTACTTCAATTGACTTTATACTAATTTTTGCTGTAACAAAGTTAAAGTCCAGAATATTACCTGCACTAGATTGAGAGGTTTTCCTTGTAGGAAAAATAATCTTCTGCTCTACCTCTAATATTTTAAAACTATTCTCCAATGCAAGACCCTCGGTTTTCCCCACGCTGCATTAAAATCACTGATTAACATTAATTCACAGCCCATTGAAACTCTCTGAATGACTGATGCAAGATTTTCAAATTCACCTATAAGGTCTTAGGGGAGCATAAATAACCCTATTACTAATTGTAAATTGTGAACCTTTACTAATAAACAATCAATTTTTCCAACCTGATCTGTAAATAAGATTGAAATTTGCCAGCTCCCATTTAATAAACATCATAACACCCCACCTACGCTGTCCCTTTCTATCCAATCTATAACTATAAAATCCTTCAGGTTCAAATTCTTTGGTATCTATGCTTTTATTTAACCACGTCTCAGTTAATGCCACTATTTCTGGAGTTCCTGGACCTCAGCCAGTTGGTCAACCTACCCAAGTCCAAGCTCACCCCAAAGCAGGTAATTCTCTTCTCTGGGGCAGAGCTGGACTCCTCAACTCAAGCTCATCTACTTCCAGATAGGGTTGAGCACCTGTCCTACTTTGCCCTATCAGTTTGGGTTGGGTAATTGTGCCCATCCTTGGATTTCTTTCGGCTTCTGGGCTTCTTGGCCTCTACTACTGCTGAGGTATGTTGAGCCTATTGCTGCATGTGACATTTCCAGTGACAAGTAGAGAGCCAGTGCTCCCAATCACATGCAGCCCTGAATAAACTGGTCCAGGAGACCGGGTGATGCTGGATGCCATCCGTTGTTGGCTGTCCCCAATGAACCATTCAGAGGGTGTCCCATTTGTCTGGATGAAGTCCTCAGTCACACTGATGACAGACATGTTGTTAGTGGACAGGGTGCACATTTGCAGGATCCCAGAGTGCAAGGGTTCTAGTCGCCAAGTGAGACACCTGCTGGAACTCCATGCGGTTTGCCTAGTGCTGACAGAGTTCACACCACTGGCCTGAGGTCAAGTTATCAAGATCATCTGAAGAACATGACCACCATACTCTCGTGAACAAACAGGGTAGCTTGCACTGACATCATATATGTCAGGTAGTGTTGTGGACAAGGTCCTGGCTCCTCCCTGCACCCAAAGCTGGTGGTGGTGCATGTTGTGGGAGGGAGTAACTGTCTGAGCAGATGTTCTCAGTAATGTGGGAGGCGTCCTCACAGTGGTTGCTACCCCCATGGCCGGTGTCCCAAGTGCTTTCAATCTGGAGAACACTGTCCGTGGATCTGTTCACTTCCTGGGAAAACAGAAAGCTGAGACTGTCCTTCTTCTTTTGTTCTCTTCTTTAGGGCTTATTTTGTGCTCATTATGCTCAGCAAGGCACTCTGCAGGGGACACTTTCTCTAAGTCCTGGGCTGAGGACCACCAGTATGCCTTCCATCCATTTCCTATGGTCCATAGGTGGTTCTCCATTACTGGAATCAGGAGCTCCTCAGTCTTAGCAGCAGACCACCACTCCTGCTTCCACTCCTGCTGGACCTGGCGCATGGTCTGGGGGCATGATCAGGCATCTAGACCTGCATTCCCTGCACCTGACCACCTGGTTCCTGAGCAGCAAAAGTTCTGGGCCTTTGGGCTTTTCGAGGATGTTCAAGTGCTGGCGGTATCTCCAGAGGAGTCCTCTGCAAGACTTGCACTTGCAAGTGGGAGGCTCTCATGTTGGTTTGAGAAGCATGGATTGCTGCCACTCTTCTGCTCCATAATGCAAAATATGACTCCTCCAGTTCCTGTCTCAGGCAGGGATGTGAGCCACACCTCTTAAGATGCACTTGGCTGTCATTTCACCATACTGTGCAAGGCCAGTATTGAGGATGGCACAGGACAGAGTGGTGGGTAGTTGCTTGAAAGGGTCAGACCACCTGTCCCCAGCAGTATGTGAACCACACCCATCGTGGGACTTTACACTACCGCTGTCATGGCTACTGTAGTGCTGTCATGGCTAACAGGCACACCACTCAAGTGCCATCTCATGTACTTGTCATGGAAAACCATGGTTTTGGTTGCCGTCACCTCAACCAGATGAAGGACTGAGCACTAGGTACTATCTGTGGAATCACCTTTCCTAGGGACGTGGATATGTTGTTCAATCCACACTTATTGGCAGGTTCCTTGCCGCTTTAAATCTTGCCGGAAGGTCTTCCAGCTGGCTCCTCCCACCCATCTGGGTGGTAAAACTCTCGGCTCAGCCCCCATGACACCAGATCTTCCTTACGCTTGGAAGCTCAGGTTCCTTCCTTGGTGCTCTGCGTTTTAGGCCTGGATCCACACTCTTCGGTTAACCGAAACTAATTCTAAAATTTACAAGACTTGGTCTTCTTTTCCCTCGCGGCTGCGATGGACAAATCGACTCCGGCTTTCGTCGGTGCCCTGTGGGCAAAAGATGTCCCGGACGATCCGCACTCTATGTGTGTCTACTGCCTGGGGCTTGGCCACAATTTGCAGGCTTGTGACTTGTGCAAATCCTTTTTGACTTCAGTCTTGGAGACCTCGCTGCTTGACTTCTTCGGGCGCCTGAAAAGCGGTATCCGCCAGTCAAGTCGAAGGAGCCCGTTGGGCGGTGTCCGCGCGGGCTCACGGATCAGTTGGAGCAGATGATCGCCTCAAGGAGGAGACGGCTCAGGCAGCGTCTTCTTCCTCCTCGGTCACGGCATTTATCCCGCTCTCCTTGGGCTCTTCATATACAGCTTCTTTTAAGAAGCTTTGTCAATCCCCTCTCCACCAAGGGAGAAGGACCAGTCAGGACATTCCAGTCGATCAAGAAGAAGGACTCAAAGGTAAGTCCCACCGTTGGACGATCGTGGGGAGCGGGTGATATCCCCTTCACCAGATGGTCGACTTTTGACTTGAGTCGAGGTTGCGGCTAAGGCGCTGGCTTCTCGGTGTCCCCATCAGGTCAGCCGGCCGAGACACCTGTCGGCGCCAGTCGAGATTTTTCTCGACCGTCAGGCGGTTTGTCGACTGGTGATGCCGACAGCCCTACTTCACTGGTTCCCGGTGGAAACCAAGGACTTGCCTGTGCCTCCTGTGCGGAGTCCCCAGTTAAGGTCCCTGTGCCGAGGGAGAGTGGGTTTCCCCGTCCCTCTCGCCCACCCTCGGAATCCCCAAGGTCTGGGTCTCATGACCTCTTCCAGGTCCAGCCAGTCCGCCCGACGCCGGCGGTCTTGATCTCAGTACCATGGAAGCGGCGTCGCCACTCCATCTCGTTGTCTGCTTAGGAGGATGGGCTCCGGCGCAGAGTTGCATTAGCGCTCTGAGGATTTAATGTGGCAGCAGCTCTTACTGTCGGGGAATAAGCCGACTCCGTCGCCTTCTCCGGCCATTAAGTGACTGTCACCTGGCGGCTGAAACAACTCCTCGTAGTGGCTGAGGAGCGAAAATGGCACGGTTGTTCGGCCAAAACCGGCTGCTCCACGCATTGTGGTGGAACCTCCGCCTCCACAACCAAAGACTGGGGCCCCGACCCAGGATTCTCTATCGAGGTCAGGGCTTGCCCCATGGGTTGTCGGTCACCTGACTCCGATTGACCTCAACACGTGGAGGGTGGCTCAGGCACTCGGCAGCTGTTCGCAGACTCTTGGAGTCTGATGGCGACTCCTTGTTCTCCAGGCCGCTTGACCTAGAGTCTGCAGGGGTCAGTCGGTGGGCAGAGCCCATCCTCATTTTGGGAATGCTCGACTCATCTCAGTCTACTGGGATGAAGCTCAAACTCGTTTCAAAACAGGCCAAATATCCCTCACGGAGATACTGGACTGGGGGATTCCCCGGAGGCCTTTCCTGTGGCCAAAGCCTTTGTTGGCCTGGCTCTGGAGTTGTGGCAGCGGCAAACATCTTGTCCGCACCTTGGCCAGGATGGCTCGAAGTATCGGTCCCTACCGGTTCACTCTCTGGTTTCTCGGGCACCCCTCTGCGGAGGGTTAGTGACCGATAGTGTTTTCTAGCGTTCCGGGAACACTCAGGATGTGGACAAACCGCCCGATAAGGAATCCAAGTTGGATTACTCAGGGTGGAAGGTATACACTGCTTCCTCCCTAGGCCTCCGTCAGGCTAGCTCGGCCGTTCTGATGGCATGCTTTCACACCCCTTTTGGGCTCCCTGGATGAGGTGATTCCTCATCTCCCGGATGACCTTAGATGATGGTCAAGCAGGTGCGGGATCAGGGAAGGCGGTAGTAAAACAGCAACTCAAACTGCTTTGGACATTGCTGTTTCATGTACCCGGTCAGTAGCGGCCGCAGTGGCCATGCGCTGCAGAGCTTGGCTGGATCTCCACCTTCCGGCTGATACCCAGCACAAGCTGGCAGACATCCCTTCCTGGGTACCGACTTGTTCCGGCCCGGGTGGATGGTCATCTCAATGGATCGAGAAGTCCAGCGCCACCTTGGACTCAGTCATGTCTGCTCAGAAGGACAAAGGCCGCCAGCAACAGCGTAAGCCCACTAGATCCTTCAGCCCTGCAGCCATCCGGCCCAGCAACACCAGCATCAGGACCAGGCTTGTGCTTGGCACCCCAAAGCCAAGCCTGCAGCTTCCTCCAGCGGAAGCCTGGAGGAAAAGGCCCAGGTGGCTCCTCGGCGGCCCTTCCTCCAAGTCTGCCCAGTACCGGGTTGAGGTGTCTCCCCAACCTTGTCACTCCTCATGAGTTCCCCGTGGGAGGCAGCTCCGCCACTTCCTTTCCACCTGGTCCGCTATCACCACGGACGCTGGGTGTGGAAGTGGTAGGCAGGGTCTGCCTCTGGAATTGAGCAGTTCCTCCTTTGAGCCATCGCCCACGAGGGGCTACGGGCTCTGTAGCCTCTGTCGGCTTGTCAAGCCAACATTGCCTTGCTGCTCCAGAAGGAGGTGATCAGGAGGTGGCAGACCCCTCCAGACCCAAGTTTGTGTCCAGGTACTTCCTGGTCCCAAAAGCGGACAAGGGGCTGGCGCCCCGTGTCGACCTACACGGCCTGAACAAGTTCCTAAGGTCTCGCACCTTCAGGATGGTCACTCTGGCTCAGATCATTCCATCCTTGGAACGAGGCATGTGGTTCTGTTCTCTGGACCTTCAGGAACGTTCTTTCACATCCCAATCCGTCCGTCTCACCAGCGATTCCTCCACTTCAGAGCGGAGGGATCCCTTCCGAGTTCTGGGCCATGCCCTTGGCCTCTCTCCAGCTCCCAGGGTCTTCACCAAATGCATGGCAGTGGTGACAGCATTCCTCGTGGCGCTGAGGGGTCCGGTGTACCCTTACCTGGACGACTGGCTGATTGCAGCACCCTCAGGTTGGAGGTGGAGTGGTCCAGGGATCTGGCCCTCCAGGTCTGCTCTCAGATTGGCCTCCTTATCAACGAGGTCAAGTCGAAACTCATGCCATTGCAGGTGATTCAGTTTATCGGGCAGAGCTCAACTCTCTTGAGCCAGAGCTTGGCTCCTGGCGGACAGGGCCGAGGTCCTTTCCTCCCTTGCCCAATCATTTCTGGTTGGGTAATTGCGCCTGCCGGGATTTCCTGTGCCTTCTGGGCCTCATGGCGGCCTGCACCAGCGTGGTCCATTGGGCTCGCTGGCATATCGTCCCCTGCAGTGGGGCTGGCCCATGTAATGGTCACAGCGCTCCGGTCCTCTGGACCAGCCCATGACAGTGACCCAGGAGATGGGAACAGCCTCCAGTGGTGGCTCGTTCCAGCTCATCTGCAGGAGGGTATCCCGTTTGTCCGCCCTGAGCCGACAGTCACTCTGACACCGCGCCTCTCTGATGGGTTGGGGTGCCCATCTGGTGGAGCTCAGAGCCCGGCCTCTGGTCCCCTCAGGAGTCTCGATGCCACATCCAACCTGCTGGAGCTTGGCGGTCTGACTAGCCCTCACTGCCTTCGCTCCGTTTGTATGGGGTCAAGTGGTCCAGGTCCAGGCGGACAACATCACGACCATGTACTACGTCAACTAACAAGGCGGGATGCACTTCTTGCCCTGTGCAAGGAGGCTCTCCGCGCGGTCTCTCATGATCAGCCTGGGGCGGATCTCCTAGCCATCCATGTGGCAGGGCCTCCAACAGTCTGGCCGATGCCCTCAGCCAGATAGGCGCTGCATCTCACAGTGGTCTCCTGCGGAGGTAGTACAAGATCTGTTCTCCCACTGGGGCACCCTCAGGAGGACCTGTTTGCCTCCAGGAGAATGCGAAGCTGAGGCTGTTTCACGCCTGCCCCCCTCAGCAGGGCTCACTGCAGGGGTATGCCTTCTCGAGGCCATGGACCCCGGGCCTCTTCTACACCTTCCCTCCATTTCCCTTGATCCACAAGGTGCTTCTCAAGGTAAAGAGGGACCAGGCGCAGGTGATTCTGGTAGCCCAGACTGGCCCCCAGTTCTGATATCAGATCTCCTCAGCCTCAGCTTCCAGCTCCTGAGGTGGCTTCCAGCCCGCCTGACCTGATCTCAGTCAACAAGGGCAAGGTACTCCATCTGGACCTTCAATCCCTGCACCCTGACGGCCTGGTTCCTGAGTGGCTAGAGTTCCAGGCCTTGGGTCTTTCTGATGAGGTCCTCAATGTCATTGAGGCATCCCATAGAATCGACCAGAAAATACTATGCTCTCAAATGGAAGAGATTCTCCATTTGGTGTCAGAACAAGGGTTGGAGCCTTCCTCCTGTTCCTTGGCTAGCATTCTGGACTACCTGTGGTCCCTTTCTCAGCTAGGGCTTGAGTGATGACCCTCAAGGTGCACCTGGCAGCCATCTCTGCTTACAGGTGCGGGCCGGCAAGCAGTCGGTGCTCAGGAGAAGGTGGTTGGGTGCTTTTCAAAGGCCTTGATCACATATCCCCTCCGATGCAAGAACCTCCACCTCCGTGGGATCTACTGCTGGTATTGGCCAAGCTCATGGGCAAGCCATTGAACCGATGCACAGGTGTGGCGTCGTTCACCTGTCGTGGAAGACCGCCTTCTTAGTGGCTATTACATCAGCCAGAAGGATGGGAGGCTCCAGGCGCTTTCCATCGAGGTCTGCTTATCTGGTCTTTCACAGGGACAAAGTTGTCCTGGGCCCCACCTGAAATTCCTTCCGAAGGTGGTGTGGAGTTTCACCTTAACCAGGTGTTGACTCTGCGGTGTTCTACCCCAATCACACCTCGGAGGCTGAATAGGCTCCATACTCTGGACCCTAGAAGCGCTCTCTTATTATAAGGAGCGGACGGCTGAAGTTCAGGAGAGGTTCGCCAGCTGTTTGTCACCTCGCTGAAGCCGCACCTGGCAGACCTGCAGCCAAGCGGACGATAGGCAGGTGGGTCACCTCCTGCATAGATCTCTGCTATAGGTTGGTGGGCATGGAGCCTCCCAAAGGATAGAGCTCATTCTACCCGCCATACCGCTGCTTTGGTGGCTGCTTCTAGGGCGTCCCTATCCAGGAAATCTGCAGGGCTGCTACCTGGAAGTCAGCACACACCTTCATTACCCATTACCACAACAACCTAGAATCACGCGGGATGCTGGTTTTAGGACCTCGGTTCTCAGTCCTTATTCCCTAAGTAGGGGGTGCCGCCTTGCCTCCCTCCTCCCGGAGAACTGCTAGGAGTCTGCCAATAAGTGTGGATTGAACAACATTTCCATGTCCTAGAAATACAGGTTACTCACCTGTAACAGGAGTTCTAGGAGTGGTATATGTTGTTCATCCACACAACCCCGACCTCCCCAGCTTTGCTGCAACCTGGCTTCAGCGGCTAGATCTGGCGTCATGGGGTGGAGCCGAGGTTTTACCACCTGGGTGGGTGGGAGGAGCTAGCTTGAAGACCTTCCGGCAAGATTTAAAGCAGCAAGGAACCTGCCAATAAGTGTGGATGAACAACATATACCACTCCTAGAACTCCTGTTACAGGTGAGTAACCTGTATATCTGGCCTTCCATAAGGACAAGGTTGTCCTACACCCCATGTGAAATTCCTGCTTAAAGAAGTTTCTCTGTTTCATCTAAATCAGGCTTGCATCCTACCGAATTTCCTCCGAAGCCTCATGAGCCATGCTGTTCAACCTTTCATGAGCACCCAAGGGGTTCACTGAGTACCTGTGTGTCATGGCAGCTTTCCTCAGGCCCAGTGATATCAAGGTTTCCCTGTACCTGGATGACTGTCTCATCAAGGGAGCTCAATGTGTGACGTGAAGCAGTCCAGGGACCTGGCTGTTCAGAAGTTTCTGGACCTCAGCCTACTAGTCAACCTGGCCAAGTCTAAGCTCACCCCAAAGCAGCTGATTCTTTTCTTTAGGGCAGAGCTGGACTCCCTCCATGCAGGCATTCATCTGCTTCCAGATTGAGTGGAGAACCTGTCCTTTTTGCCTCATCAATTTGGGTTAGATAACTGTACCCATCCTTGTATTTCCTCCAGCTTCTGGGCATTGTGGCCTCTGCCACGGCTGTGGTACACTGAGCCCATTGACACGTGGCCTCTCCAGTGGGAACTAGGGTGCCAGTGGTCCCAGTCACTTGCAGCACTGAATCAACTAGCTCAACTGACCCAGATGATGCTTGGAGGGACAAGCGAGCAGCTTCCACGTGCTCGATGTTCACAGGGCTTTGTTCTCTTGTATCGGGAGCCTATAGTAGAATTTTACTGTAAGGCTCACCAGCTGTTTCTAACAGATAAGCCGCTATCTTCATAGGCAGACTGGCAGCTAAACAAACACTTGGCTTATGGATAAATCCTGCATCGCTCTGCGTTATAGGCTGGCTGGGGAGGTGTCCTCATGGGATTCAAGGGTCGCGACACCACATACTGCTGCCTCTGTTGCTGCTGCCAGGTACATTCCCATTTATGAAGCATGTAGGGGATGGCACCTGGTTGAATTCCACACATTCATATACCATTACAGCACTGACTTGCTCAATTGTTGTGATGCTTCTTTTGGGTTCTCAGTCCTCCAGTCTGTATCTGCCTAATTTGGGTGCATGCCTTGCCCCTCCTACTGGGGACTGCTAGGAGTTTTCCTAACTGTGGATGGTGAACTGAATCAAGGTAGTTAGAATAGGCGTAACTTTAGTAACTTGTAACCTCCATTGAGCAGGCTTACTTAGTTCCTGTTCCAGCACACAGATTTGAGTGGAGTCGGAGGACCAAATGGTAGGATGATGGCAGTAGTCCAGTTTGAAGAATGTTCTGATGCCTGAGCATGCTTAGAGACAGAGTAAGTCGCGAATGTGAGTGGAATACTAATAGTAGAACTATGGCTGCAAGTATGTAACCTCTGTTTGTGCTACTGGTAACTACTAATAGTATTATCAAAAAAAAAGTTTCCATCATACTCTGCTTTAAATAAATAGGAAAACAGTATGGCGGAAAAGGATGGAAAAACATTCAATTCCCCAATTGGCAGTTCTACAGAAACACAGGGAAGTGTATGCCAAATAATAAATACACTGTTGGAAATGCATGGTCTCATGAATCTGATTATGTCCTTGTTTGTTTTATTTTTAGGCCTCTATTGGGTGATACACAGAATGGATCAAGCCAGTCAGCATGTAACATCACCAGCTTCCAGTGACAACACAAACCCAAACAACCAATCCAGTGGGATGAAAGAAAGTAATGGACCAGTCAGTATGCTCCAAACAGCCAGTTCCCAGGATTCAGTAGCAGGACAGCAGTTGGGTCAGCACAAGACATACCTTGAAGAAAAATGTTTAACTTTCTGGGAATCAGAAACACAGCAGAGAGTATAGGTATGCCCAAAAACTGCAGCGAGGCCAGCAAATGGTCACAGGGACGTACCTCTGAGAGGTGCTCACCATGGAGATGAGCCACTTACTGGCTCTGTTGACTGCAAATTTTCATGTTTTTTTCCCTCTGTCAGTGGAGAAAGTAGTTCCAGCAGTGAAAAAGTCAATGAGGCAGACAGCACAGTTGGGGTTTCAGTTTCACCAAAGATGTTCCTAAACATTCTCCCAAGGTTTTGGATGCCCAGATCACAGCTGGCGCACCTGAAGGCGATCGTTTCAATGACAGATCAAGGGTGGTCAGAAAAGCAGCTCTAGTGATTTACAGGCCAGCAGTTCAGCAGCTGAGCTAGTGCCTCCCAGGAATGTGTGTCTGACTGTTCTAGGGCAACACTGATGCCTCCAAAGAAGCTGACTTCTAATTCTAACTTGAGGGTCACAGACAACCAGGAGTCCACCAGCAAACCAGAAAGTGTTCAGGAAAAGAAACTCCACTGACTTGCAGGCTACAGACTCACTAGCTGAGCCAGTGTCCCCAGGGGAGCATGAGGCTGATTTTTCAAAAGGAGAACTCTGATGCCTCCAAGAAAACTGACCTCGGACTTCAGCTGGAAAGACACAGAGAAGCAAGAGCACAACAGCAAACCAGCAGCTGACTTTAAAAGGCAAAACCCCAGTGATTTACAGACTCTGAACTCAGCAGCTGGACCAGTGCATTCAGGGGAGCAGAGTCTGATAGTTCCAAAAGAAGAACACTGATGCCTCCAAGGAAATTGACCTTCAACTCCATCTGGAAGGACACAGATAAACCAGAGATCAAAAGCCAGCCAGAAGGTGTTAAAGAAAGAGAAAGTCCAGCTGACTTGCAAGTAAGTAATTCAACAGCTGGAGTAGTGTGTCCAGGGGACGAGAGTTTGATGGCTCAAAAAGGAGAACCTTGATGCCCCCAAGGAAGTTGATCTCTGGCTCCAGCTGGAAAGAAAAAGTATAACGAACCTCAAGGTGGTCTGAAAAGGAGAGCCCCAGTGACTTGCAAGCTATAAACTCAGCACTTGGACCTGTGTCTCCAGAGGAACGAGAGTCTGATAGTTATAAAAGAAGAACCCTGATGCCTCCAAGAAAACTTACCGAGACTAGCTGGAAAAACACAGAGAAACAAGAGTCCAACGACAAAACAGAAGGTGGCCTGAAAAGCGAAAGTCCGAGTGACTTGCAGGTCAGTAATTCAGCAGCTGGGCCAGAGTCTACAGGGAACGAGTCTTCGGTTCTAGAAGAAGAACATTGATGCCGCCAAGAAAACTGATTGACTCAAATTGGAAGGGCATAGACAATCAAGATTCTAACAACAAATCAACAGTCATGCTGAAAGAGAAAGAACCAGTGACTTACAGGATACAAATTCAGCACCTGGCCCTGTTCCTCCAGGGGAACGAGAGTTCAGTAGCTCAAAAGAAGAACTTTGATGCCTCCAAGGAAACTGCCCAGTTCAGTCTGTGACACAGAGAACCAAGAGTCCAAGGGTCAAGACACCAGCTCCAAAATAAGCACTACTCAAGAAATGACTGACAGCGAGAACTCTGAGAGCTCTGATGATGCTATGGACAGTTCAGACCAAGAAGATGATTCCCAAGGGACTGGCAATGATCCAGAAGAAGAGGAAGATGAAGAAGATGAAAAGGATCAATCATCTCAGGACAAATCAGAGAGCGTGAGACAGCACAGGATGAGGATTATCTTCTGATTGATGACAAAGGAATCCCTTACACCATTTCCAAAACAGAATTAGTGAAAGGCAAGAAAAAAGAGGGTAAAAGGGACCCTAGGTCAGTTGCCAACCTGGACAAGCCCCTCGATCCCAGGAAGATTCATTATTGTATGGTATGTTTCAATGTTTCTCTATCTGTCAGATTTGGAAAGGCACAGTATCACACACTCTGAGCATAAGCCCTTTCAGTGCAAGGACTGTGGTAAGTCCTTCAAGCGTTCATCCCACTGGTGCGGCACAAGCACATCCACACTGGTGAAAAGCCCTTCCTGTGTGCCATCTGCCAAAAGGCTTCGGGAGTCTGGTGAGCTTCTGAGACATCAGCGGGTCCACACCGGTGCGAAGCCATACCAGTGTGAACTGTGCCACATGCGCTTTACTGAGCGGAATACGCTGCCCCGCACATCAACCGGAAACATGTCAAAGAAAGACTGTACCAACAAAACACAGACTGTGCCTGGGACAACCCTTGTGGAGAAATTCCAGAAGAGAACACTGAATAGGAGGAAAGGGAGAAGAAGAGAGAACCAGTCCATGCATATTTATAAACATTTGTTTATCAAGCTGGCAACAGATTCAGCGGTTCTGTTTGCATATCCCCATCAAATGGGAGCATACCTTAACCGTCCGAAGACCTGGTTGCTAAAGACTAGGAAGTTAATGACACAGTAAGAAACTAAGTTAAAGTCCTAGCTTAATGCCTGTTCTGAAGAGGTGCTTCATTCTAACTCAAGTCATCATTCAAATTGCATTTGCAGAAACCAAAGCCGCCTAACAGTCAAGCTTCCTTAGTGGGGGACATATTGGCCCCCTGGTTTACAAAGCACCATACAGAAGTGGCTCAGCCTGGGTGCAAGGTTAGAGTAATGGTGGAGGAATTTAGGATTAGAGGAGACCTGATAGCAAAGAAGGTACCAGGCTTCGCCAACGGTTGGCACTAGGGACATGGCAAAAACAACGCTTGATTGACCACCTCTTAAGAACTTTTAGACAGACTTAAGATATGGGGTAACTCCATGGAAGTCTACAACTGAGATTTACCGACCTTGTCATAATTCCACGCCATTACTGCTGAAGTCTTGAACTAGCTAAAGAACAGTGCACAGCAGGAAGCAGTTCGTTTTCAATGGAGCTTTCAGTTCTGTTTTCTAATGACGCTGTAAACACAGCTTTACCATTGTCCAGTATGTTTTTGAGACTGAATACCCCATCCACCACACCTTTATCTCTTAAAGGGTTTAGAAGTATAGCTGGGAGCACGTATTAAGTGCAACCTTTTAAAAAAAAAAAAAAACACGTCATGAACACTTAGAGGAGGAAGGGACAAACACAGGAGTAGATGATGGCGAAGCCCTGGTGGCAGAAGGCCAGTGCTTTTATCCAATTGGACTACTGTTCATAAGTTCCATGCTGGCCCAGTGGGTTGTAGGGAGTGCCCTTCCCCCAAAAGTACACTCACTACAATAAAGAAAACTGTGAGGTTTTAGAAGGACAGACTGTGTGAAATGGGACAGTGCTATCCCTCTTATGGCCCAATAGTGTCCCTCAGTAACCAGAACAGAGATTTCCAAATATCTCTATAATCGAAGAATTCCTCTCGGTTTTGTTTTAAATCATGTTATTTTAACTTAAAAATATTTAGTAAAAAAATAAATAAATAAAAGGCAAAAAAAAAAAAACATTCTGTCCCCAGCACTGTTTACATGGCTGGTACTATGTTCTTGTGGGGTCTGCAAAAAAAATCTGGCAACTTTTTTGTCTGTAAATATCTTTGTGTGAAAATAATTCAGTAATAAAAAAAACAGAAAAAAATCTAGTGGCTTGTTTTGCACATTTTATTGTTTAATTGTTTGCAAAGACTGTGTGACCACCTAAGAGAATAGGTAATCCAGGCCCTCAGCGGAGGGTGAGGGAATGACATCTGAGGGTTGGCGGACCACACTTCTTTTACTGATGCCCTCGATGGATAAACAAGGGGAGGCATTGGTGTCTGAAGCTCTCTGTTGCTGACTCTTGACATTTAACTGCCCCTACTTTTCAGCATCCTGTAGGAGGGCAAGTTGTGGCAATGAACCCACTCACCTTCATTCTAGTGACCCACAGCTCCGCTCTTGTCAGCAGTAAACACTGTTCAGACGGTTGCAGAGTAAACAGGTGAGCTGTACTTTTATGATTCACCAAGGCTTCCACTCAGGCCTGACCTGGAAATGGAGGGGCACTTGCTCTTAGCATTTATAGGTGCCCAGATGAGGCACATAACTACAAGTAGGTTACTAACAGTTAACGCTTTTAGCAGTCCGCTCATGTCCCACTGGTGCCTATGACTCATTCTGTGAATCTGCAGTTGGACATCCATGTTAAAGCAAAATGACAGTGGGTGGTCAAACAGAAATGCCATATTCCACACAGTAGCTGTACTCGGTGGAGGAAGAGGGTGCTACACAAGGGTGGTGAACCCTGTACACTATAAACATTTATTTATTAATTTTATATATTTATTTATTTGAAAATAGGTAACGGAAAGGCATGCTGAGTCAGGGCTCATTTCAGGTGCAACCTGGGGAAAAGGGAAAGGGGTTACAATAAATTGAAAACAGCAGTAGAGAAGCATTCCAAAGATAAAGTGAAAATATTGAGCAACTCAACAAAGGGCAAAAACAAGCGGTGAACAGAAGTTGGTTCAGTGAGCAGCACCAATACCCAATTACAATGGCAAAAGCAGGGCATACAACTAAGTGCAGTAGTTGTACTGAAATGAACTGACCCCAGGGGGCCCATGGCAGGTGGAAAGGGCACCAGGGGCAGGTCAGGAAGGGGCAGACAGAAGAAGGAGGGGAGGGGGGAGCTTTAGTTGGTGCCTGTGGGTAACTGGAGGAACGGAGCTCGCCTGCAATGTCCAAAAGAAATCCAAACTGCCAATCTCTTATCAGGTTACAGTTTGTGCTATGTTGAATCACCCATGTATTGTGCATTTCAATCAATCAGTCATTCTTTATTTTTAAAAGTGTAATTCCAACTATCAAAGCGCTTGTACAAAAAATCAACATATAAAACAATTTGATAGAAATACAAACAAGTACAATAAAATTCATCCGTTATTAAAACCCCTTAGCAGATGTAAACTGGATCAGAAAATCCAACCCAAATAAGTAAGTCTTGAGAGCGGACTTTAAGCTTTGTTAAAGCATAGCAGTGTATAACAGCATACAGCAATAGATAGTCTGTGCAAACTATGGATTACTCTCACAAAAGTGGCCCCGATGAATATTTCATGGGACTATTGGCACTGAGGCAATGTTGAGAGGCCAGGCTTAGTTGTGAAATGTACTGAGCACTCAGCACTTTAAGAGTACTCCATGCGCTGGTTAGCACTGGCTGTTGCTGTATGCGTTATACGCTGCTGCCCTGTTTGAAATGTGCAATAGAAGGGTAAGCAACATAGCACAAACTGAAACTTGATAAGGTACTGCACTCTGGATTTCTTTCGCCACCACAAGTTGAGTTCCATGTTTGGTGGAAGCGGACAGTAATCCCGTAATGCAGCTGTAGGTTGTCTGCTGAGATCTACAGGCAGCCAGTATCATGGGCACACTGTTCCTCCTGCCCGCATCCCAGGGAAAGAAGCAGGGATCCTTTGCCAGCTGCCCATCAGCACTGTCCTCAAGTACTGCCCTGGTCCCGACCTGTTCAGAGTTCCATTGCATGTGACCAGAGTCTGCGTTTCAAAGTTCTACCATCTATAATTCATTAGTAAGTCCTACAGGACCACAGACCGGCATAAGTAGAGTGGCATAGCAGCACACTATGCTGTTTGCAATACATAGGTTGGTTGGTATGGTTGCAGTATTTTTTTCATCCATTTTTATGTTAACATGCAAGGTACATTTTGTTACAGTGAAAGGCATTTCAGAGGTGTGTCACTGCCAAGCCAATTGCAGCTCAAGGTGGAAGGAGCTTGGCAGTCCAGACCAATGACCATGCAGTGCAGTCATGATCCACAAGTCACAGAAAGGTGGCTCAAAACACTAGGACAAGTGCCAAAAGCAAAATGCACAAATTCACAGTCTCTCCAGAGCTCAGCTCCTCTGTCTCCACTCTCAGGCAGAAACCAGGGTTGCCACCTTTGGATGAGGGCAAAACTGGATCCTAAGCTCCGCCCCTAGCCCCACCCCTTTTCATGACTCATCATGCATTGTTCCTCCTAGAAGTCCATTTGTTAAATCAGTAAAAACAATGCTTAAACAGTAGTTCAACAAACATGTGAAGATACTATACTGTACCTGTTAAAGTTACTTTCTAGGTTCTTTCTAATTATTTACCTATGTATTTATTTATTTATACTGGTTTAGCAGATAAACATACAGTGATAAAAAATCTCATTTACAGATATGATCTGGGAAGACAAGGTAAATACTGTAAATAGCATACAATAGTATACATACCTTATATCATTTCCTGTTCATATTCACAGTACTGTTTAAAAGCCAAAGAAGTGACTACACTTTTTCTTAAGGAAATAAAATATTTTAAAACATTTAAAATGCCTAAATTCTATTAGAGATGAAAATGTTTACCAGCAAATGAAAGTGGAGAGAACTGGCTCTGTTACTGTTACAAAAGGTGGGGCAGCTGTGCTGTTATGCCACTTTAAAATGCAGTGGAAAGATTAGGTTAAGTAAGTGCTAATGGTGTTAATGGCCATACTTTACACCTCCCAGGGTGACTGCATTCACAAACAAAAGGCTACATTGACAACAGAACTTGTTTGTAACTTAAACATGTAGCTGAAACAATGAGTGATATGACAACATTTATTTTAAAAGTATGTGAGCACTCAAAATGGCTAAAATACCTGACCAGCACAGAGCAAAACGGATTACCCGATAGGGACCCAAAACCTGACCACCAGGAAAAAAACCTGACAGGTGGCAACCCTAGCAGAAACACACGATACTGTGTACAGGATAACACTTTATGGTATAAAACAACAAACACCAGCAGTAGTTAAATAGAATGCACCTTCCCTCAACAGCCACATCTTTTTTGCCTAACCAAGTGCTTTCTCAAGGCTGATAGGTGCCAAGTAGGAAGGCATTTAAAATGGTCCCAATTAAAGTGACAGTACTCATACTAGTTAGAGAATAATGCAAATTTATCATCATAATCCCACACTGCACACTAGAAAATGTACCCAGGCTCTAAAACATATAACATATTTATTTATTTCAAACATTTTACCATGAAAGACATACTGACTTGAATAGCAGCTCATTTCAGATGTGTGCTAGGGGAATAGGGGACAATAACTCAGATATAATATATCCAAAATAAATGACAACTCACAATACTTTATGGCACGCGGAGGTACAAGGTACCTGACCAACAGGGCTGCTGGCGTGGAGGGCAGGTGCTGGATAAAGGACCAGCTAGGAAGAAAGAGGGAATCCAAGAAGGGCATAAAATGGACCACAGTAACAATACATAATATATATACATGATATATACACCTGTGCCCAATAGAAATCCCATATACAAGGAGGTATGATACATACTGCTGAAATATAACAGTACACCATACCCATAGATAGTTATAAAACTTGCAAATAACAAAACAGTTTTTGCTAAACATTATTTCATCCTCTGTAACTTATTTATGCAAGGGAGCTAGTTGGAAGTGATCATTTAGACCTGGAAGATCATACAACTTCAGTTTATATTGCCAAGAGCGTTTCCTTTGCAATAACCGCATATTCAGATTCCCACCTGTCACAGTCTCGTGTATCTTTTCAGTAGCCTGAAAGCTGAAATGGTGCTCTTTGCCTCTTTTTGGAATGTTGGACAAGTGCTTACACCCCATCCAATCTTTGAATACTTCTAATATGTTCCCTATACCTTCCCTCAATTTCCTTTTAGTCTTCCCAATATAGAGACGCAGGACATTTGTTACATTGTGCTAAGTAGGTAACATTATGTGTATTACAAGTAATAAATGGGGATACGTGATGGCCAGCCATTGAATACACTATCTGAAGGAGTGCAGAGTGACCTCGGGTAACCTCATGAGTGGCGGAGTGTAGCTCTCCCGAGTTCTAATAAACAGAGTATTCAATAACGGCCATCACGTATTCACTATATAATAGAGCCTCCTGTTGTTTAGGGTGGTTCATGAAGTACCCATTAGCGTGAAATAGCGCAGTTTGCGCGTCGTGCAATACATGTTGTTCAGTGGTATTCAATTGCACTATTTCATGCTAACGGTGATGTTTTGTGCGACCCACTGCAGCGAGAATACATATTTTTATGCAGCGAGTTACTTGCTCACCCTTATTGTATAAAATCCAAAATAACATATTCCTTGTCAAATATAGGGTGTTTGAATGTTTTCCCAGTGACTAAATATTGACAAAAGGAGCAAGTACGCATCTATTGTTCTCTGATTGTAAGTGTATGTATTTTACATAGACCTCTTTTCCTCGAATAGATACTATTAACCAGCTGATCTCTTGGATTAAACCCCTGCCTAAAGATTATCCTGGTGGTATTTTCTGTCATCTGTCTGTTTCCTTTCTGTTCTAAGAAGATGCCAGTTTTATTTGTGATATCCTGAAGCAGATGTGCTTGCAGTGTAAATATTGTGATGAAATCTGAGCTTTTGTTCCTACTGTAACCCATGCTCCCTTTTGTTATTAGGTGTCAATAGGGTCTCTAGGCAGTGCATCAACACGTTCCTTTGCTGTCTCGATCACTTTCAGATTATATCCCTTTCTAAAAACCTGTCCATTAAAATATCAGCCTGCATTTGATAATACCTTTCTAAAATGCAATTCGTTTTGTCTGCTTAAATTGACCTACTGAGATATTGTGAGTAATGTGTCCTGGGTGACAGCTACTATAGTGTAACAGTGGGTTTCTATCCATTCTATGTAAATATGTTAATACATCACCCTCGTCAGTTTTGGTAATGATCAAATCTAAAAATTAATAGAATACAGATCATAATTAACTGTAAATATTAAGTTATCGTTGGTTGATTCCAGATAGTCCACAAAACTGTGCAATTCACCGTAAGTCCATTCCAGATAAAGAACATGTCATCGATAAATCCTTTATACAAAGCGATTCTGTCCAAGAATGGGTTAGAGTCCCCATAGAGTACATCTATTTACCACTGAAACATATAGATAATGGCATAATTGGAGGTCATAGCTGCCCCATAGCCATCCCTTTCTTTTGTAGATACATTTTATATTTAAATAGAACCAGTTACAAGTGAGGACCTTCTTTGTGAGAGATAAAAATTCAATAAAAGAGGAGGACAAATTTGCTTGTTCATAAAGTAGATCACCTACTGCTTCCAAACCTTCACAATAGGGGATGTTTGTGTACAGGGACCGAGCGATCCATGGTAACAAAAAAATTCAGGTTCCACACAGACATCCCCAGTATAGTAAGTAAGTGAGTAGTATCTCTGAGATAAGATCTTTTATTTTGTGCTATGGTTTTGATGTGTCCGTCCACAAATTTAGCCAAAGGCTTGCAAGTGAGCCTATGCTGGCTACTGTTTGACAAGCGGTGACTTGTGTAAACTTTTTGTGATTTTTCGGCAATCCATAAAGAATTGCACATACAGGGTGATCTGTGTTCAGAAAATCATACATTTCTGTTGTTGTGGTCTTCATCACCATCATCATTTATGGGATAGCAAGTTGAGAGTAAACTCTCCTTTACAGTTGCGCCCAGTAAAACAACACACAATAAAACAGAATTACAATACAAAATACATAAAGTTACATAAACGTTCAAATGTTCAATTTATACAATCAAAGTAAATAAAACATTTATCCAAAACAGTCACAATGGCTAAAAATCAGGTGTGCAATAGATGCCTTAAAGTGAGAAAAGGGAAGTAAACTACTTGATTACATTTTTCTTAATTATTTCCAGCGACTGCCTGGGTATAATCCCCAAATTTTGATCGTGTTCTCTGTATGCTAAAAAGATAGTTTATCCGACCTTAGACTGTAGTTAGATTGGTTCCTAAGGTGTAACGTGTTAAGAAGAAATGAGGAAGAGCCTTAGTAATAAATTTGTAAACATATAAATGATTTGTGTCTTGCAAGTACGTCATACATTAAAATATCAATCTTGACTTTCAATGCATCTGTTGGACCTCGTTCTACAGGAGTATTAAATTCAGTATTGCCTGATTTAACATCTCCGTTTCATAGTCTGCTCTGCCCCACAACAACCCCCCACAGATTTATTAATAATGTTGTTATTGTTTTTGAGACTCAATATTGCTTCCCTTTCAGCCACAGTGCAGTTACAATATCTGGCTGGTTTTGAATTCTGAAACATAGTTTCCAAGTCCTGAAGGCATGCTTTTTCAAACAAAGAGATAGGCATATTTGGTGGGGATATAAATGCTGATTTTGGTTTAAATGTTAAATACATTAATCGGGCATGTAAAGTCATTCCCTCAATTGAATCATCTATAGAATCATGCTCAATTGTCCTTTGACCACATATTTCCTAATTTCTGTACAAAAACGCCTGTAAGTGCAGCTTTCTCGTGAATTTATGTAAGTCTACAACAGTCTGAAATTGATTTAAATCTTCAGTGGGAATAAACATTAAACCTTTTTAAGTACACTATATTCATTTTCATTCAAAGAATAATCAGAAATGTTTATGATAATTTTGTTTCATTTAGTACCTGTTGCCCCATCCGCTCCAGTTGTTCCTGCTGTGGTAATTGTGCTGTAATTCCCTTGTCTGTTGTCCCACCGCCATGTTGGTCAGGTACCTTGTACTTATGTGCCTTAAAGTATGGTGATTTATTGTCATTTATTATGATGTATTATATTTATTTGGGTTATATGTTTTAGAGCCTGAGTAAATTTTCTAGTGTGCAATGTGGAATACGATGATAAATTAGTATTATTCTCTAACTACTATGAGCACTGCCACTTTGATGGGGACCATTTTAAATGCCTACCCACCTGGCATCTATCAGCGTGAGAAGCGCTTGGTTAGGTGCAAAACATTTGCCTGCTGAGGATGGGTGCATTCTGTTCAACTACTGCTGCTGTTTGTTGTTTTATACAATAAAGTGTTATCCTGTACACAGCATCGTGTGTTTCTTCCTAAGAGTGGAGACCGAGGAGACAAGCTCGAGAGAGACTGTGAGTGTGGTGGTGACACTACTCGCTGCTAGCTGGGCAGAAACTTTGTGTAGTTGAGAGGACGAAGTGCTCAGTGAGAGAGCACTTGGTCGTTTTTTACGTGAAGCCACCCAGCAATCAGCTGAGCGGCTTTATTACTTTCTCTCTGCTCTGACGTGAAAAGTGTTCATTTATATTCGATCAGCTTCCGAGTCTGTGAATCGGAGGGACTGTCATCAAAATAATAAAAAACTCTGAATAAAGTCAAAGTTAGCCTTCACTTGTTATTCTCCTCCTTCTGCTCATTATCATGTAGCAGCGTTAGAGCTTGGAAAATGGAGGGAACCATAAGACATGATGTAAATTCTCAACAGAAAATGGTTTACTTTATGAGGTATGCCTTTCTCTAAAGGCATAGCTAAAATATTGTTTGTTCTGTCTAGGCAGCCTTCAAAACTAGCGAGTTGTTTTAGTCTAGAATAAAATATGTGAACTAATGAACTGCATAAGCATATCTTTGGAGTTATTACAAAATTAAGAAAACAAAATGCCCGCTTTGGCTTTGAACTGGGGGTGCTGACGGATAAGCGAGTTTTCGTTCTCAGTGTGGGGTGCTGGTTGAAGTCATGTGTTCTCTTGGCTCGATTTAGTGGTGAAAATCCTTACTTATTATGCATGTCCACTGGCTGTAATAAAGACTGGGGAAAGTCTAGGCAGTTAATGGATAAGCTGGATGTCAATCACCTATTCACTCGCTAGTGTAGACCCCCACGTAGTTCGATAGCAGTGTAATCTGGTACCTGCAGGAACGACCCTGAGTTACAGAATGTGGTTGTGCTGCTTGAGTATTCAATGATACAGCAATGTCAAATTGCTAGTTTTATTTTCACTTTCCAGAAGCATAGCTCGCTTTATTGTTCTCCTTCTGCTGATATATTAGTGTACCTAAATGATAAACGTGCATGTGAGATGCCAGGTCTGTCTTTGGCAGTGTTTTTTATATGAATACAATATTTTCAGATCTCAAGGCAAGCTACATCAAATAAATATAATCTACTGTCTATGCAAGACGGTAATGACGATCAGTTAGAAAACACAGAGACCAGTTATTTTTATTTAGAAAGTTTTGGCTGATAAAGGCACACTGAGGTGTGTAGCTTGTTTCAGGTGTGACCCAGGAAAATAAAAAACTTGCAGGGTCACACAAGTATTCAAGCAGCAATTATAGAAGTTGTTGTAGTTGTAGACAGAGGGGACCTTATGATCCATCAAGTCTGCCCTTGTTTTCCTACCCTCCCTACTTAGTTGCCTGCTTGAGTATCCTGCAATGCCTGTCCCATGCCCACTTGAATTCCCCACTGTCTTCGCCCTCACCACTCCCTCTGGCAGGCTATTTCATGGTTCAACAACGCTCTCCAAGAAAAATTATTTCTCATATAGGGCCCTATTCACAAAGGTTCGTGGCCCAATGCACAGTCGTAAGTCCTGTGCAGAGGCACATATCACGTAAAGCAGTGTATGCAGCCACCCCGCGGTGTCTGCAGACCATGCATAGGGGCATGTGTAACCGAGCGCAGCAGTGCATCATGCAGGATATGTGGCGTGCAGGGCGTACCTCTAAGTACCGTCTGTGCATGCACAACATACTATACATCGAAATGGCGCGTCCGTCCCCGGTGACAATCTGCGGTTTGAAAGCAGTCATAAAGTAGTCAATGCACCGCACACAGCAGGAGTGTCCAGCGGCGTGCGTCATAGGGCGACCATGCCCACAATGATAAACCACGCCGGACATGCACGCAGTGACACAAGGCACATCTGGTGGCCACACATGCCCAGAACGAGCTATGTGCGCCACACGCTGGTGTGACAACAGCCAGACTGCAGACCCAAACTTGTTGTATATGCCAACCACCAGGCACTACCGACGCCACACACGCCATGGCATACAATGGTACACAGGCGCACCCACAGCAGAGTTAACACAGCGGTCACAGAAGCATGAGCAGCCCAACATCCACAGCACACACACACACACACACACACACACCTGCCCTCACACACCGTGCCAGGGCAAAGAACATGGCACACAGGGCCTTGCAGTGAAACGCCTTTAATGGCAGACATTGGTACAATGCCCACCCATGGCAACACAACAGCAGGGAGGATGAGACAGAATGGGAGTGCAAGGAGTCCGTCCAGCTCAGTCCAACGAATCCTCCTCTGTGGCCACCTCTGGGATGGTGAGGGAGAGAGTGTATCAGTGAATTTCGTTCCTCCAGCAACAGACGCCTGATGGGCCCATGGTAGCACTGCAATGACAAGAGCAGACACAAGGGACGTGTGTCAGTACCTGCAATGCTGGCCAGGCCACTATGCAACGTTGCCACACACACACACACACACACACACACAGAGTACCAAGGGCCACTTACCTGCGAGGATCGAATGGCCCACAGGTCCCCTCATTGTCCCTGTAGACCATGTCAGATGTGCTCTGCCACAGGTCGAACTGCAGCAGGATGTCATGGAGCAGCCTCCGGCTTGGGGTCACCACCACTGCAGGTCCCAGCCCACCCACTTCATGCAGCTGCTGTATTAGCATGGCCTTATGCCTTCGTGTCACCTGTAAACATGCACAGGTAGCAACAGTGAGATGCACCTCAAAGCACCGCCCCCCACCCCAACAAACACAGAGCTGAAACAGTTACTGACCAGGCTGTGGTGCTACCTGCCACTGTTCTGTGACCTCCCATATGGCCCCGCTGGAACACCATCCTGATACACCTCCTTTGCAACCTGATACAGGCGTCGTGGCAGGGCTAGCCTGCCACGCATCTCACCCTGTGGCATTGGTGGAGCAGCCGCCGCCATGACTGAGAGTGCAGTTATGGCGTTCGATGCTTGACCTGCACACCATGTGAGCACACCACGCCTTATAGGCCACACAGCATGCACAGGACACACTTGTGTACCTTGCAATGCCACTGTGCAGTTGCGGACAGCGCAACTGGCAGTGGAGTAGCGATGTGCCCAGGGCATTTCTACACATGGTCCTACTAGAGGATGCCTTTGCGGAGCACTGTGTCCGCGCGTGGTGCCACCAATAAGTATTCAGGCCATGGCTAGTGGCATGGAGCCTCACACTACAGACATCCTGCAGTGGTTTGCCCATGACACACTACATCTGTGAACTTGTGGAGGATGCCATACATCCCAGCACAAGGTGCTCCATGGTGCTGTGCGCATTGCAATACTATGCCACGGGCACCTTCCAGAGATTGACAGGGGACGTGATAGGTGTGAGCCAATCCTCCAAGTCCAGGGCCCTGCACCAGGTAACTGATGTCCTTGTGCACTACAGGCAAGCCATATCATGTTCCCCACGACCAAGATGGAGCTCAGGGCCATCAAGGGTGCATTCCTCGACAGGTTTGGCATGCCTAACACTGTGGATGTGATAGACTGCACGCATGTACCCATCCTCACACTGTCCATGAACAAGGAGGCCTTCAGGAACCGTAAGGTATCACAGCATCAACTGCCAGGTTGTATGCGGCGCAGTGGTATCATCACAAGCGTCCTGGCACGGTACCGGGGTCATGTCATGACTCATACATATTTGACAACAGCGCACAGCGACACCATCTGGACCGATAAGAGGGATACGGTTGGCTGTTGGATGAGCCCCTTCAATGACTGATGTTACGGTTGCAGCATGTGCGCTACTGAGAGCCTAACGCCTATGTCCCAACCCACTTCCACAGGTGACAGCAGATACCCACTGAGGACAACCCTCCTGACATCATACCTGACACCACGACACCCTGTGGAGGAGGCATTCAGTGCAGCACACGTGTAGGCATGCGGCATTGTGGAACGCACCATCAGCCTGATGAATATGTGGTTCTGCTGCCTGGGCCACACAGGTGGCATGATGCTTCGAGCCAGGGATGGCTTGCAGAGTGTTCACCGCCTGTGCCATGCTGCACAACATATGCATCTGACGCAGTGTGCCACAGCCCCTGATGCACACCCTGAGAAGCTCGGCGAGGAACCACTGCAGCCATCCGTGGCCCAGCGCCACCAGGTGATGGCAGTAGGTGTCACCAGGGGACAGCATGCAGCTGGATGCATGATAGCAAGAGCCGTCTGGCATCGCGTGGCCCATGTCACATTCGGTAAGTGAGCGGTAGTGTATGCTGGTGATGATAATCTAACATGTCTGAGCTGAATGTGCATCACCAGGCCATGCTACCAACTGCATGCAGTGGCACAGGACGCGCACTGCCAGCGCCGGGTGTGTTGTGGTCGTGGTCCCATATGGAGGCCTGCCTGATCGTGCTGTGAATGCCACGATGCATGTGTTGGGGGCGTTGTGGCATGCCTGTGACCAATATGTGTGCATAGTGCCCTGCCCAAGTGGCGTTGGTCCGGAAGGTGCTGCGATGCACCATTGTGTGGTATGCCGTGGGTGGTCGCTGGATGTGGATGTGCGGGCCGTGTGTGTGTGTGTGTGTGATGGCCATGGTTGGTGCTGTTGGATCCTCCCTGTCACTGTGTGGCAAATGTCTGTGGCTGTCTGCCATGTCCATGCCCTCATTCTGTTCCCCTGTTGCCCCATGGCGTGCCGTTAGCTGCATGGCAGTTTGTGCTGCCTATACGCATCGTGACTGTCGGGCCATGTTGCCTGCACCTGGTGCGGCAGCTCCATGCTGTTGGGCACTGTTATGCCCCACCACCTGTGCCACGGACTGTATGGTTGTGCGCATCAGTCGGTGCTGGTGGTGCACCACTGGCTGGTGGTTGGGTCTGCTGCGCGACCAGGTGTGTGGCTATGGCCAGTATTGCCTCTGCTGTCTGCTCCTGCGAGCAGACACCCACCGCCACCTCCTCCGCAAACCTGTTCTGGGCACAGGCACCTGCAGCATATGCTTCTGCCATGCTTTCCTTTGCCCTCATGCGGCGGCGGCACTCTCTGTAACCTCTCCCTGCACCCGCCGCGGATGCCGCCATGACTTCTGTCATGCGGTGCACTGCCTCCGTGCAGTCTCAGGTTGCCTGCAACTGGTCACGCCCAGTCAGCAGAGGTCAGGGTAGTAGCTTGCCAGTGCATAGCCACTGCCGCCCCTACCTCACGATGCCTTGCGTGAGGGGGCCCACCAAGGCACCCATGTCCCACTCCTGGGAATCCGGTTGTGATGCGGTGCTGATGTCCCGCGTCGCCATGCAGCTGTCCTGTGGTCTCAGGGTGTCTTCCTCTGTGTTCCTGTCCATTCCCGGTGCCGTGTGGTCCTCCTCATCATGGTCCGCAGGAATCCCCCTCCCTCGCTGGCCTGTGTGTCCACCACTGAGGCTCGGCTGCCTCTCTCCTCCTGCTGCCATTCTGGTGACCCTCCATCTTCACACCTGTGCTGTTCCTCTGCCATTGCAGTCGGCTGTGTGCCCCTTCCTGTGTGCCATCTGGGCTTTGCTGCGTACATGTGTGGTGGGGTGGGTCATCGGTTAGTACACATGCATGTCCGTCCTGTGCTGTGCACCACCCTGTGTCCGTGCCACTACATACCCAGATCACCGGACCACTGTGGCACTCCTCCGCCGATCCCAGACGGTCCCTCACGGCACAGTAATTAGCATGCACTGTGGGTGGAAGGGGTGACAGGTGGTTAGGGTCTGTTTCAGTGCTGCTGTGTGGTGTGGCCACTTTGTGTATCGGGAACATTGTGCTCACCTGGCATGCTGTCAAGGCCATCGGGCTCCCGCCTGTGGCAATGTCACTTATTGTGTCCGACACCATCTGTTCAGTGGGCGTGAGGAGGTCTGGCAGTGGTGGGCCTCCTCCAGTGGTATCCTTCTATCTGGGACTGGAGGTCGCGCCACTTGTGCTTTATGGCAGCCAAGGTGCGAGCCTCCAGTCCAGTGGCATTTATGGCCACCTGCATATCCAGCCAAACTCAAGCCTTCATCTCGGTGGGTGCTGAGTGCCCGTCGCCAAACAGCACATCATAATGCTGTCGGATCTCTGTCATCAAGATGGCCACCTGTGCCCCAGTAAAGTTGGAGACCTCAACACTCTAGCCACCACCACCGTCCTGCCCACGTCCCTAGCACCGCTTGCATGCGATGTGATCTCCATGATCCACGGTCCTCATTCCTGGCTTCCGCTGTCGTGTCCTCCGCCGACATCTTTCACGGCTGTATGTGTAGCTCTGTAGTGTAGCGTTTCAACATCTCCATATATGGTGGGGTCAAGGGGTGTTCAAGGCATCTCGCTCTGTCCCAGTCCCACCCTTGTGCATTGCTGCATGCCTCTGCCATCGCTGTCCCCTCCCCGTCCTCCTAGGGTGTGTTGCTGGCATGTTTACTATGCAGCATATTTGTGTGTGTTGCTCAGCACGCAGCTGCACGCCTGTCTTTATGCCACTTTGCGCCGTAGCGGCGGTCTTTTCGTGAATAGCGCCCAATGCTCCTGAATCTACTCTCCTTGAGGCGAAGGTCATACCTTCTTGTCTTGCTATAGTCTTTTACCTGAAAGGGTTCTGCACCTGTACCTTGTTGCCTTTTAAGGTATTTAAATGTCTCTAGCCTGTCCCCTGATTCCTGCGCTGCTCTAGGGAGTATAGAATGAGTTCACTGAGTCTGGCTTCATGACGGTTTCTGGTGCAAGCCCTGCACCATCTTTGTTGCTCTTCTCTGCACTGTCTCCAGCCTATCTATGCCCGTCCTGAGGTGTGGCCTCCAGAACTGGATGCAGTATTCCAGGTGGGGTCTTACCAGAGGATCGACAGAGGCATGATCACTTCATGTCTCCTGCTTGTGATGTCCTTCCTGTGCATCCCAGGATGCCACTAGCTTTAGTGCTGCTTCTCGTATTGTTTGCTGACCTTGAGGTCATCTGATATGATCACCCCAGGTCTTTCTCTAGCCTTGTATCCACCAGCTCTCCCCTCCCACAGTACAGTTTCTCTGGGTTATGTTTTCCCAGGTGCATGACTTTATGTTTTTGGCACTGAATTTCAGTTGCCAGATCCTTGACCATTTCTCCAGGTTTTGGAAATCAGATTCCATGCTTTGTTGCCCCTCTGGTGTGTCTACCCTGTTGCCAATTTTGGTAACATCAGCAAACAGGCACACCTTTCCTTCTGTCCATCAGCAGCGTCACTGATGAATATGTTTTAAGAGGATCAGCCTCAGAACTGAGGCCTGTGAAACCCCACTAGTCACCCTCACCTCCTCTGACAGAGTGCCATTTACTAATACCCTCTGTGTTCTCCCATTTAACCAGTTCCTGACCCAGCCTGTTGCCTTAAGCCCAAATCCCATGTTCTCCAGTTTGACTAGTCTCCTGTGTGAAACCAAGCCAAATCTACCAGGTTTGTCTGGCAGGACCTCCCTGCTGTGAAACCGTGTTGCTTTGTGTCAAGCTGACCACTTTCCTCCAAAAGCAACGATTCTTTTCCTTCAGTAGGGACTCCATCAGTTTTCCCACTACTAAAGTTAGACTAACTGGACGGTAGTTTCCTGGCTCTTGCCTGCTTCCACTCCTGTGGAGTGGCACTACTGTTGGCCTCTTCCAGTCCTCCGGAACCTCCCCTGCTCTCCAGCGATTTGTTGAAGAGCACTGCTAAGAGTGCTGCTAGTTCCCTTGGGTGCAACCCATCTGGCCCCATAGCTTTATCCACCTTTGACTTGTTGATTTCCTCTAGTACCCTTTCCTCTGTGAAGGGACTCGTGTCTGTGCCTCCAAGTGGAATATTCTTTATGCCTGTTGTTGGTCCGCTACCGTCTGCTTCATGTGTGAAGACTGAGCAGAAGTATTCATTGAGTGCATCTGCCTTCTCTCCATCATGTTCCGTGGGCTGCCTGTCCATGATTCTAACAGTGCCTTCCTTAGTCTTCCTTTTTTCTTGTTGTGGGATTCAAACTCTGATCTGCTGGATCTCCAGCATTACAACAGCAGCTGGAGTTGAGCGGTATTCTTCATACAGCAGCTGCATATGCATCTCAACTGTTCTTGATTACAAGGGACTTTCCTGATGTTACCTCTCAAAGAATGTTTGTTCTGTCCAGGCATCCTTCAGAGCAAGTGAGTTGTTTTAGTCTAGAATAAAATATGATAACCAATGAACTGTATAAACACATCTTTGGATTTATTACAAAATTAAGAAAAAATGCCCACTTCATTGGTTTAGTATCGGTCTAACCTGTATTAAAAACTAGCTTTTTATTTCCTGGTCTCTAATTGGCTGGTACCCCCAGGTGGGTACATTACTTTAAATAGATGACGAAATAAAAGTGACTACCTGCCATGCCTCAGTGTCAAACTGGTATTCCTGTGCCAGTCTGAATTTGAAAATTCAGTAGCCGCCATTTTTCCACTTGCTAAGTGAGCGGAAAGACTGAGTCAGCCCCACCACATACACACACACACACACACACACACACACACACACCTACTCAGAGATGCAGCCTCCCTGACACAACAGCCATTTTTTCACAAATTTAGCACCATTGTGCCTTATTTCAGGTACAGCCCCGACTGCTCGTTCCTCCCATTTCCTACTATAGAACTCTGTAGCGAGAAGGACATAAACTACATCACACAATTTTAAAATGGGCCTTAGCACCAGGGTGTAAAGAAAGATTCACTGAGGTTACTTAAAGGCCCATATGGATAGGACAATGATAGACCTGGAACTAGTATAAAAACTGCTTCGACTGGTAAAATATGGACTCAGTGCAATTCTCCTTTAAGGCATAAATTCATAATTTTCTTTTTTTTTTATTGTAATTTTATTGATTTTCACACATCACAAATTACATTAATACAATTGACAGATCAGTAACATAAAATAAATTACATATTTTCAACAAACTAAATATATGGACTGGCCCAGTGGCGTGGAGGGCTGAGGCATCATGCCTTACATCCTGTCATGCTGGTGACCCATGTTTGCCTCACTCCCTCCCGGCTGCTTTGGAATTCAAAGAATGGGAGCCATCTGGCTTTGAATTTATCCATCTGCAAATGAAGACATGCAGTCAGCTTCTCCATCTTCTTAAACTGCTGACAACAAGCCATCTGTTGGTTTAACCCCCAAGTGATTTGCATGTAAGCCATAGTTTGGTAGTGGACCTTTGGGCGGCTGCTATCAATATAACAGTTAGCACAGTGGTTAAAGACTCTGAACTGCAAGCGTGGAGATGTGGGTTTGAATCCCACAGCCCCCACTTGCATACTGTGTGACCCTGAGCAAGTCACTTAACTTCATTGTGTTCCCAGGTTGCACCTGTAAACAAGCTTTCAGCTTAATGTCTCTCTCCTGGTAAAACAAACACAAAAAATATGAAAGCGGTATCTCCTGCTGGCATTATTTATACCAGGAGTAATACCCTAACAGAAGAACTTGGCATCGTTCTGGAATTGTGGTTTGCAGTATATTACTTATAATGCTGCTCGCCTCCTTCCAGAACTTCTGGATCTTTAGGCAACGCCAGAAAATATGCCGTGAGTACCCAACTGATTGCATCTCTCCAACAAGTATCAATGAGATATTTGCCATAATGTTTAGTTATGGACGGGGTTCTGAAACATCTAGTAAGGACCTGCCACCTAAATTTCTCCACATGGGAGAAGCTGTGGTTTATTTGCCTGCTCCATATCAAATCCCATTTTTGGGGTGTTAAGGACCCACTCGTGTTCCCACCTCTGCTGCACTAGCACTCTATACTTATGAGTGATCTTCCCTGCACATGCTGTAAATCTGGGAAACCAAATGCCTCATCCGACCTCTCCTCAATCTTGTCCACCAAAAATCTGTCAGTGGATGACTGGCAGGTGTCCCAAAGTTCTTTCCTGACCCCAGAAGTAAAGTAATGTCTGAGCTGTAAATAACAATAGGAGTCTTTATGGCAGGCCAAACTCTTTCTGTAATTGGTTGGAAATTCATGATATTCTTAGGTGCTAAGTCAACCATAAACTTTGTACAAGTAAACACAATGTTTTTCAATGTATTCTGAGCTTGCATCTCGATGTTTGAGGATGTGTCCCTCATTATGAGGGTCCGTGTCCCTACTGTCCCTCATTTGAGTGCCCTTGTACCTCATTCCAGTGACAAAAGGTTCACAGTAATAAGTAGCTGTCAAGGTGAGAACATTGCAAAAAGTGAGATAAGGGAACCAAAGAGTGAGATGTCTTAACTCTATCAATGAAATGCATTTGAACTGTCCTGATTTTAAGGCGTAAGTGTGTTTTGAGGGCCTAATGACAAGGCCCCCATCGAAATGCACTATTAAGGAAAACTACACCCTCATATCTTCTAAATGTTATTTGTTTCCATGTCAACAGACAACTCTTTTCATGTAGCTGTTAAAGATGTATGCAACTGCTGTAGTCTGTTTTCACATTTCATACTAGGAACGGTTACTATCCTGGGAGGCTCCTTTTCATGGTTGTTGAAATCTCACTGTCCCTGAGAGCTGCATTAGCATATGAGAACATGATGTGTAATCAACCTTTAAACTCCCAGTATGCCTGTCTGCTTAATTAGTTTTAAAAGAAGCAAGCTGCAAGAAGGTGTGAAATACCACATTTACCTTCAGTGAACTTTGCAAAACATCTGAATTATAATGCAGTTTTTTCCCTTTAAACTTCATTCAGTTTATGTGTTTCCAGAGAGTTTTGCAGGGTATTTGTTCTTTCAGCATAGAGATACATGATACAAATGCTTGATCTGACATCATGTTCTCGGTGCTAACAGCGGTTCTCATGGACAATGAGATTTCAACAACCATGAAATGGAGACACCCAGGGCAGTCACCGGGGCTACCATGAGCAGTGAAACAAACTACACCTAACACATATAGCCCTAACAGCTGCAGGAAAGGAGTTGTCTGTTGACATGGAAACAAATTGTAAATGATATGAGGGTGTAGTTTCTTTAATCTTTAAGGAGTGAGACAAGCTTTGAAAGAGTGAAACTTGACAGCCCTGCTGTTATTGGTATGCCAGTCCAACTGCTCAAAACACAGCATCTACAGTGGCATGCCAGTCCAGGTGTCGGAAACCTGGCACCTACAACTGCATGCTGGCACCTGGATTGACATACCACTATAGGTGCCGAGCTTCGGCACCTGGGCCGCATGCCAGTAAGACATGCCAATGCCTTGAATGACTCCAGCAAGAAAAAATGCCTAGAAATGCACAGATTGCAAACTCCAGGAGATGGAGGGGATCACAACCAACCACACTATCCAAGGGATAGAGGCAGAGGGGATTCAAACTAATCCCTATTAGTGACTCAAAGGGAGCTTTCGGCTGTAATCTGGTCAGAGAGTCGACAGATCTCCTCTCTCTTCTCAGATGGGGGGTATAAAAATCTCACATGCTACCCAAGAAATTTGGACCCTACCTCCTTCCCAGAAAAACAAAAGACACAAATGTAGGTTAAAGCTTTTCAACCCCTTCAATCTAGGCAGTCCTCAAGTCCTCTGCAACATGCTCCTTGAAAAGATCCAAGCTCGCCTCCACACTAGGTGCTTTCAGCGGAAATCTGATGACTCCTTTTTTCCCTCCTTAGTCCTTCCCTTAGTCTAATTCCACCCCCACACACACACACACCCACCCCGCAGTAGGGAGAAGTGAGCATCAACTCATTGTCTGAGAGAGCTGCAAAATGTATCACCCTAGATGTCTTTTCTCCAGTTTACCTTTTATTTTATTTTGCAAATTCCTTTCTTGTCAAGTTGTTAGTAATCCTCAAAATCCTGCAGCTCTTGTTATCCCTTGCTACACAAAAAGTAACACAAAAAGAAATGCAATTCCCAAAATACAAAAAGAAATGTAATTCCTATCATTTAGGCAGAGATTTGTGAGTTTTCTCTGCTTCTTTTAGCAAAACATCTTTTATCTGACAAAGGTTAATTTTGTAGATTCCTTTTGCCATGTTCTGTTTTCCTGCTGATAATGACCTGCTGTTATGGGTGAAAAGCAGGGCCACACTGAAAACAAGATATTGCATCTCACCTCTACGGTCCTGGATAAATCCAGTAGAAAACTCTGTAAAATCAGAACCCTGTTGCAAATGGCGTGTCACATTTCATCTAGTCTGTCTTAGCCAAATATATAGTAAAAATGTAAAAACAGAACCCCACAATAGGGCGAAGGTCAGCACCAAAACAGACCAGAGGCCTATGTTGCAAAAATACAATGACTATTTATTTAGTACAACACAGTATTAAATGAGGCTTACCCACACTCCAGCGAGGCTGTCGTAGCACAGGCGCTTGAATAAATCAGGCAACAAAAGGACAGTCGCATCCACAGTGAGCTTGAACACACAGGGAAAAATTAAGCTATAGACTGTACAGCTTAAAAAGCAATGTACAAGTATGCATTCAACTTGTGTTAAAAACAATGCTAGCATGTTGCATGCTCTGATGATGACTGCTTAGTCATCGTAACTACGTACTAAAGCCACACGGTTCCTCTGAGCCAGCATTTTATCTGTGCAACATGCTAGCGTTGGTTTTTAACACAAGTGGAATGCATACTTTGTACATTGATTTTAAGCTGTACAGTCTGTAGCAGATTTTTCTGTGTGTTCAAGCTCACTGTGGATGTGACTGTCCTTTTGTTGCCTGATACGATCACGCCTGTGCTACTACAGCCTCACCGAAAGCGGTAAGCCTTATTTAATGCTGTTTTGTACTAAATAAATAGTTTTTGTACTTTTTGCAACATAGACCTCTGGTCTGCTTTCTGCTTTGGTGCTGACCTTCACCCTGCATTGTGGGGCTCTGGGTTTTCCAAATTAAACAACTCCTGGGTATTGTGCACAATTAGCCATTAGTGTGAGTCCCTGACTTTTTTGGTTGTCTACAGTAGTAAAATGTATACAAGCAGGACCCAGTACAATAGCATGGAAGGGACATTCGGCATTGACAAATGCTTGTTTCTAGGGATGTGGATATGTTGTTCAATCCACACTGTCTGGCAGGTTCCTTGCCGCTTTAAATCTTGCGGAAGGTCTTCAAGCTGGCTCCTCCCACCCACCACCCAGTGGTGAAACCCTCGGCTCCTTCATGACACCAGATCTTTCTTACCGCTTGAAGCTCAGGTTCCCTCCTTAGCGCTCTGCGTTTAGGCCTGGATCCACACTCTTGAATTTCTGAAACTTATTCTAAAATTTACAAGACTTTGGTCTTCGTCTTGCCTGCAGCTACGATGGACAAATCGATTCGGCTTCCGTCGGTGCCCATGTGGGCAGAAGATGTCCCGGACCGATCCGCACTCCACGTCGTCTACTGCCTGGGGCTTGGTCACGACTCACAGGCTTGCGGATTGTACAAGTCCTTTTCGGCTTTGGTCTTGGGGGGCTGCGCTGCCAGACTTCTTCTCGGGCGACCTGAAAAGCGGTATCCGCCGGTCAAGTCTAAGGAGGCCCGTTGGGCGGTGTCTGTGGAGCAGTTGGAGCAGATGATTGCCCTCGAGGAGGAGAGACGCCCAGGCCGCTTCTTCTTCGTCTTCGCCACGGCATTTATCCTGCTCTCCTTGGGCTCCTCCTACCGCAGCTTTGTTTAAGGAGCTTTGCCAGTCCTTCTCCACCAAGGGAGAAGGGCCATCGAACATTCCAGTCGGTCCAAGAAGAAGGACTCTAAAGGTAAGTCCCACCGTTGACATTCATGGGAGTGGAGAGATCCCTTCACCAGACCGTCAACTCTGACTTTGATCGAGTTGCGGCTGTGCCGCTTCAGCTTCACGGTGCCCCCATCAGGTCAGCTGGCTGAAACATCCGTCGACATGGTCGAGATTTTTTCGACCCGTCGGACGGTTTGTCGACTGGAGCAGCCGACAACCCTACTTCACGGTTCCCCAGTGGAAACCGAGGACTTTCCTGTGCCGGAGTCCCTGGTTAAGGTCCCTGTACCAAGGGTTTCCCCCATCCTCTCTGACCCACCTCGGAAACCCGAAAATCTCGGTCCTCTTCCAGGTCCAGCGGTCCCGTTGGCGTTGGCAGTCTCAGTCTAGGCACCATGGAAGGCGGCGGCGCGCTCATCCTCGTCGTCTTCTTGGAGGATAGGCTCTGGCGCAAGTTGCATCGGGCGCTATGAGGAGTTAATGTGGCAGCAGCTCTTGTTGTCCGGGAATAAGCCGACTCTATCGCCTTCTCTGGCCATTAAAGCGGCCGAAACAACCCCTTGTAGTGGTCGAGTCGACCCGGCACCGGTTGTTCGGCGGCTGATGCTCCACCCATTGTGGTGGAACCTCCGCCTCCACAACGAAGACTGGGGCCCTGACCAAGGATTCTCGGTTGAGTCAGGCTTGCCTCACAGGTTGTCGGTCACCCTCACTCCCGATCATCCTCGGCAGGTGGAGAGTAGCTCAGGCGCCCGCGGCTGTTTGCAGACTCCTCGGAGTCTGGCAGCGACTCCTCCCTGTTCTCCAGGCTGCTTGACCTGGAGTCCGCGTGGGCCAATCGCTGGATGAGAGCCCATCCTCGTTTTAGGTTTGCTTGGCTCATTTGGAGTCCACTGGGATGCAGCTCGAACCCGTTTTCAAAGCGGGCCAAGTATCCCTCATGGAGATACTGGACCGAGGATTCTCACAGAGGCCTTCCTGTGGCGAAGCCATTGTTGGCCCAGCCCTGGAGTTGTGGCATCGCCAGCATCTTGTCCTGCACCTTGACCAGAATGGCCCAAGCATCGCAGTCCCCACTGGCTCACTCTCCGGTTTCTCAGAGCACCCCTCTGCGGAGGGGTTAGTGACGATGATAGCGTTTTCGGTGCTCCGGGGCGCTGGGACGTGGACAAACTGCCCGATAAGGAATCCAAGAAGCTGGATTACGAGGGCAGAAGGTTTATGCTGCTTCCTCCTAGGCCTTCGTCAGGCTAGCTCGTCCGTTCTGATGGCACATTTCTCCCACACCCTTATGGGTTCCCTGGATGAGGTGATTCCTCATCTCTGGCTGACCTTCAGGCGACGGTCAAGCAGGTCCAGGATCAGGAAGGGCGGTGGCAAAACAGCAGCTCAAACTTCGTTGGACATAGGTGATTTTGTGCCCGATCAGTAGCGGCCACTGTGGCCATGCACTGCAGAGCTTGGCTGCGGATTCCTCCTTCACGGGTGGAAACCCTCAGCAAGCTGACAGACGCTCCTTCCTGGGCACTGACTTGCTCGGATCGGGGTGGAAGGCCATCTCCAGAGGATCGAGAAGTCCAATGCCACCTTGGACTCTGTCATGTCTGCCCAGAAGGACAAAGGCCGCCAGCAGCAGTGTAAGCCCTTTTGCCCTTCCACCTCCTGCGCCGTCTGGCCCAGCAGCACCAGGGTCAACAGGCGCACTTGGTGCCCTAAGGCCAAGTCTGCTCCTTCCTCCAGTAGGAAGCCTGGAGCAAGGGTCCAGGAGGTCCCTCAGCGGGCCCTTCCTCTAAGCCTACCCAGTGATGGGTTGAGGGTTGTCGCCCCAACCTCGTCACTCCTCCCCAGTTCCTCCCGTGGGGCGGCTCCAGTCACTTCTTTTCCGCCTGGTCCGCTGTCACCACGGACCTCTGGTGCTAGAAGTGGTAGGCAGGGTCTGCCTCTGGAATTCAGCGGTTCCTCCATATCGACTGTCGCCCCACGGGACAATGGGTACCACAGCCTCTCTGTCGGCTCATCGAGCTGACATTGCTCTGCTCCTCCAGAAGGAGGTGATCAGCAGGTGGCGGACCCTCCTCCAGGCCCAGGGTTTGTCCAGGTACTTCCTGGTCCCAAAGCGGACAGGAGGCTGGCGCCCCATCCTCTACCTGCATGACCTAAACAAGTTCCTAAGGCAAGCGCACCTTCAGGATGGTCACTCTGGCTCAGATCATTCCATCTTTGGAACTAGGCATGTGGTTCTGTTCTCTGGACCTTCAGGGCCGCGTTCTTTCATGTCCCAATCCGTCCGTCTCATCAGCGATTCCTCTGCCTCTGAGCAGAGGGATCTCTTCACGATTCTGGGCCATGCCCTTCGGCCTCTCTCCGGCTCCCAGGGTCTTCACCAAATGCATGGCAGTGGTGACAGCATTCCTGCAGCACCCAGGGGTCTGGGTGTACCCTTACCTGTACGACTGGCTAATTGCAGCCCCTCCAGGCTGGAGGTGGAGTGGTCAAGGATCTGGCCCTCCAGGTCTGCTCTCAGATTGGTCTCCTCATCAACGAGGCCAAGTCAGAACTCATGCCATCACAGGTGATTCCAGTTCATCGGGCACAGCTTGACTCTCTTGAGCCAGAGCCCGGCTCTCGGTGGACAGGGCCGAGGTCCTTCCTCCTTTGCCCAATCATTTCTGGTTGGGCAATTGCGCCAGCCTGGGACTTCCTGCACCTTCTGGGCCTCATGGCGGCCTGCACCAGCGTGGTCCATTGGGCCCGCTGGCATATCGTCCCCTGCAATGGGGCTGGCCCGCCAATGGTCACAGTGCTCCGGTCCCCTGGACCAGCCAGTGATGGTAACCCAGGAGATATGGGACGCCTACAGTGGTGGCTCATTCCAGCTCATCTGCAGGAGAGTATCCTTTTTTATTATTTAATGTATTTTATTAGTTAACAATACATCGCTGCATAAAAGAAATTTATGATAAAGAAGTGTCACAATTATACAGGCGTGTATAAAGTTCTATGAAGTAAAAGAAAATAGGAAACCCCATACCACGGTCAAACAGTTCTAAAATTAGATTTAGTAATTTTGCCCTCCCCTTTAACTCCCCTCCCCATGCTGTGGTGCATAATAGTTCCAATACATATAGCCATGCTAATTAACCAGATGAGGAAAAGAAAGTATTTTGGGTCATCATCATAAGGAGCAAGACCACAGTAGAGAACAAGAGACCGACCCAAGCTTACAGTGACGTTCTCTCCTTGCTAAACATAATGTAAGAAGAAATAATTGAATAGAAAATGAAGAGAACAGGAACATGGATACATTTGAGACATGGATATTGAAAGACATAGAAAGACATAGAGGAGCCCGAGCCCATTACAAATCTAGACATCATTTGAAATAGAGGTATACAACTTGCCCCATTTTCTGGTGAGAAGGAAGACAGGCGTCGATTTACTTGAGCTATCAAATTCTCACCACGAGAAGTGCAAAGAAAAGCTCATGTAGCCACTCTGTATAAGTTAGAACAGTTTGATCTTTCAATGTCTAAGTACTAACTTTTAACCACCATGGATATTAATGCCAGATGAAATCTCTTTCCTTCACTTGAATTTCAGAATAGTCACCAAAAATACAGGCTTGGGGAATAATCCCTGCAATCCTAACATCAGATCAAGAGTAGCTTCTATTTGTTTCATAACGGGATACTGATTCACATGACCAGAGAATATGTAGCAAGGAGCCTCCTCTTTGCACATCTGGGTACTCATTGACGAAGATATATGTTTCATTTGTACAAGCTTAACGGGGTATAATAGAGGTTGTTCAATATGCAGTATTGTGTGACCCTGTATCTATCTTGAGTATGATAGACATATAGGTCCCTCAATATGTTTTGCCAGTTAATCTCTCCGTTTGGATACAGACTTTGCCAGATGTTTGAACCGATGCCTGGAGGAGCAACTGGGAACGATGAAGCAAGCTATACAACTTAGAGATACTATGCGGTTTATCTACTGTTATGGAGACTTGGTGAAAGAAATCGGAAAGGTGGGAGGTTTTGCCAATATATCCAAATCTTCTACTTAGGAGATGCCTTAGCTGAAAAACTTTAAAGACCACTGTTGTTGGCCATTTAAATTTTGCTAGAGTCTCTTCTGTAGTTAGAATGCGATCTGGTGAGTAAAATTAGCCACTTTACATCGGAGAGAGGCGGTAACCAGCTTCCAGTTATCATAGAGTTGCCTATCTGAAGGTTTGGGTTTGAACAGATAGGCTGGGAGAAATCCAGGAATGGGAAATCTTAAAGTACCTAAACAACTGAGGAAACAACCCAGAAATCTCAAGTAATGACTGGAGGCGTTATAGGGATGTTTTCCCAGGGATGTAGAAGAGGGCCATTGGAGCAATGTTATGGATATTCAGGAGATCTAATTCGGTCTGCAACCATATTGGCTTGTATCTTGGTGAGCCCGAGACTCGGGCGAGGATAACCATTTCCACACTTATTCAAGTCCGAAGCCCAATAATAAAGAGAAATGAGAGCGAAGCCCCAAAGTCTTTCGGCTGGGATAATTTATGGTAAGATTTTCTGACAGATTTATTACTCCAAATAAAATGAATTTATCCCAGAGTGAATACGCTGAAAATAGGATATAGGTATCCATATATTCAACATATTTAGGATAGAAGATTCTAGGTAGTAGTGCTCATTTTAATAGTACTGATTCTGCCCCACAGCGATAGGGGAGTTTAGACCATCTAGTTAGTCTTGCTGAATATCCCGCCATAAGTCCTCCAAATTTAACTTCAAGACAATGATGAATTAAGGGTGATGTGGATCCCTAGATCTTAATGGAGCACATAGCCCATTTCATTCCAAAATGAGCAAAACTTGAGCTATGAGCAAGGTGGTTAAGAGGAAAATCTCAGTTTTGCTAACATTGAGTTTATAATTTGAGTATTTACTAAAATTTTGATTATTGCCAAAGCTGCTTTCAGTGAAGGGACTGGGTTTGAAAGATGAAGAAGCAGGTCATCGGCAAACACTGAGATTTTCGTAGTATTATTAGCTATGGGAATACCTGCTATTTGTGGAGATAAGTTTAAACACCTGAGGAGGGGTTCAAGATACAAGTTGAATAGAAAAGGTGAAAAGTGGACAACCCTGTGTGTGCCTGAAGTGAGGGAAAAAATCTGATAAAATCCCATTACAATACAGTCTAGCTCTAGGGAAGAGTACAGCGTTTGCACCCATTTTATAAATAAAGGGGAAAACCCATGGCTTGCAGTGTTGCCCAGAGAAATGTCGGTCCACCCTGTCAACGCCTTTTCTGGATCCAGGAGACTAGGACCATTAGGAGCAAGGATGATTGGGCTGTGCTGATGACGTATTGAAGTTTTCGGTGGTGATCTGCTGGGGTCCTATTAGGACACAAAACCTATTTGTTCGGCTAAGTAAAGGGATCCAGACCTGCTTTCGATCCTCTTAGCCAATATTTTAGCTAAAATTTTAATATCACAGTTTAATAATGAGATGGGCGGTAATTAGATGGAAGGTGTGTAGGTTTACCTGGTTTGAGAAGGAGAGTAATAAGAGCCTCTAACAGTGTTGGATCCCGCATTCCCTGAAAGCAGATATTGGTATAGGCAGAGCAAACCAGTGCAAGTCCTTGGCAAATTGTTTATAAAATTTGAGGATAGGCCATCAGGTCCAGGTGCCTTGTCTGGAGCCAAATCTTTAATCACTGCCAGTATCTCGTGGGTGGAAATAGGGAGGTCAATAATGAATGCTGATTGGGAGTAGTCGAATAAAGGAATAGATGCTAAGTAGTTTAGCATCTCTTCCAAAGAGGGAGTGGGGTGACTTTGTTGTATAATGAAGAGAAGTAGAGCCTGAGCACCAAAATCACCTCCCTGGGGTGGTTCTAACTTCCCAGTGTGATCTTCAATTGAGTTTATTAGTCTAGAGGTCTCCAATTTCCTTAACCTCAGGGCAAGAGATAGCTGGCCTTTTCGCCATGTTCAACATACTTTGCCCGAGTTTTCAGAATGGCAAATTCAGCCTTTCTTGAAGTAAAAGGAATATTGATTCCTTAAGGACAAAAGGCTTCTAGAGTGCTCGGTGTGGGCCGAAGAAGAGGGAGTGTTCCAGTGTTTTAATTCTAGCCAGGAGTGTGGTGGCCTTAGCTTCATTCTTTCTCTTACGTGGAGGCCAGGCAGATAAATTCGCTCTCTCAAATAACATTTTAGCGCACACCACCGTGATCAACTCATGCGACTGAATCTTGATTAAAAGTAAAAAGGATTGAATCAAGTCCGATATTCTGGTGACAATATAATCCTCCTTAAGAAGTTGGTTATTCAGCACAGAGTGGGTCTCTGTGAAGGTTAGTATTAAGCACTGCAGTCACCCAGGCTGGCGCTGATCGATATGACTATGGCTTCTATACGAGTCACACATGCCTTGCATAAGAGTATTACTAAATAATATATAATCCAGCCTGGATCACGTGGAGTGCACCATGGATTGGAAAGTAAATTAGCGAGCTACTGGATTTTGCAATCTCCATGGATCACATAGTCCAAGTGAATCTATAAAATCTCGGCGCCTTTTGGGCAGCAGATAAAGGTTTGAGTAAGGGATTAGATCTATCTAGGTCCCACGTGGGTGGCAAGTTCCAGTCTCCTCCAAGTATTATCGGTATGAACATAAAAGTTCTCAGCTTATCTATTAGGGTTATAAAAATCTGAATCCCCCAATAGGACCATAGATGCTTCCTAAGACCACCTCAGTGTGGTTTAGGTGCCATTTACTATCTTGTATCTACCTGTAGGGTCTGCAATAACATTTTGGCTTGAAAGCTATTGAGGCGGTGTATAAGGATGGCTGTTCCCCTGCATTAGATGACCCTTGGCGAAGACTTGCCCAGTTCCTCTTCTACACAGACCAATGGCCTCGTTCGGTAAAAGGTGAGTCTCCTGTATAAAGGAGATCTTTGCTTGCAATAAGTCCAAGTGTTTTAGTATTTGTAGTTTTTAATGGGTGCGGGCTCTCTTACGTTCCATGTAACAAACTTAATGAGGTTATGTACCATTTCGTTTTAACAAATCCCGCATAGCTACTAGTCTAAAGAGCCCCAGAATATGCACCACAGTCCCCCCACAACTATAACAGTACCATAGAATGCTGTGAAGTAAGTCCCAGCCATATAATCAACTGACGAGTAAGTGTGATAGTGAAGATACCTAGTACCCCGAAATCCCCTGAGGTCAGGGTTGCAACATCTACCGAAATTACTCTGAAGCGTCTACCCCTCCCCTAAATTCTACCCACTGATAACTATATACAATTAACAAACAAAGCCTGGATCCCTGCAACAAGAAACTGTTAGTGTCTACTCCCATTACCCTTTCTCTTAGTGCCCTAGCATACCTCACCCCCATAGGTATAGTTGAGAACCCTCAGAGGATAGCATTCAGGCTAAGAGTGATCAAATACTGTGACATTATATTATCTGTCCCATGAAACATTGTGGAAGGTTGCAATGCTACCCTTATTATGGAAAGAAAATACTTCCTCCCTCTGAGGAAAGCTAGGATGATCCCCTTTCTCCAGGCACTGCGGGGTTGGACATGGCCAGCACTATTCCATCTCCTAGACCCGCCAAAGACCTTCCCAGTACGTTGAAGAGAGAGAGAGGAGAGGAAAAGCAACAACACACATGGGGAGAGAGAGAGAAAAAAGGGGAGAAGGGAGTGTTGCATAGAGTCTACTTTGTTTCTCACCATACTCCCTCCCTTCCTTCCCTCTCCTCCTCATTCAATATTTATTTTAATCCTATCCAGTCCAAAATTGGATAAAGTCAACAATCCATAAGCAAGCCTCAGATTAATACAGCTGTTGTCTAATATTGTCCTGGTTGAGTTAGGTACAGCGTAGTAGGCAGAGTAGATAGGTCCTTCAGATTGTAGGTGGTGTTTCCTTGGGGATTAAATTTGCAGTGGACCAACAACGTGATGGTGCAGCATACAAACAGGACCCACAGGAACATATAGCATGAAGTGTGGGGGCCTGTTCCAGACACACCAGGGACTTGCCAGGACCAAGTAGTCCACTGCTCAGCCGTCTCTCTGAACCTGGAACCATTCGGATAAACAGAACAGGCGGCATGGAATTCCCCTGGGGCTATTTTCTTCTCTTGAGACATTCAGGTAAATAGAGCCGACATTTAAAAGATCGAATAAGTAATTAGCGATGAAACCAGACAAAATCTTGAGCATCACAGGCTAAAACTCTTTGTAGACCTGAGTTTGAAGGCTCCTTAACCACTTCTATGCCTTCGCCTCAAGAAGCCTTAAATAAAGAGGTAGCATCTGAGCTAAGTCTTCCTGGGCATGAGAGACAGCCTCATTGAATGCCATTTTCCTCCAGCAAAACCTGAAGGCGTGCAGGGTATAACATTCTAAATTTAATGCCCAGCGGCTATCAACTTAGTGACAACAGGGTGGAAGGTGGCCCTCCATTGGCGGGTTTCCAATGGCAAGTCTTGAGTGAGTCGTAACTTTTCCCTCCCAAGTGATGGATTGCATATCTTTTACCTTTGAGTATGTGCTGCGCTCAAATAATTCAGCATTCTAATAATTATCGGTCTGGGGGGCTGATGCTTCAGGTTTTGGCCGTAACGATCTGTGACCCTTTCAATTATATACTGTAGGGTTATGAGGTGAAGGGCCTACAATCTTCGCGAGCAGGGACTGGACAAAGATAATGGGAGAGGAACCTTCCGCCCCCTCTGGGAGGCCATGAATTAGGATGTTGTTTCGTCTGGAGCGGCCTTCCAGGTCTTCTGTTTTTGCTGCAATTTGGTAATCTGTTGCCTCAGCTTGCCAACTCGGGTCAGTTTTATCCCCAGGGACAGATCACGAACAAGTGCGGGCCTTGTTATCTGTTTGTCACTGCCTTACACTGGACATCTCTCCACGGAGATTCTTTAGTTCGGATGTTAATTCGATAATGATTCCTTAAAAGATGCATCTCTTCCAGAAAGCGCTCCTCTGACAGAGAGTCGGCGTGGAAAGAACCATCAGTTGCTTGGCCGACGATGTTTGAGACTGCTGCTTTGCCTTCTTGGCTTGCTTGTCCGGAGAGACGCGGGGTGTGCTAGGCAGGGCCGCCTTTCATCCCTAGGTCCATGCTTGGGCTTCTTTCCTTTCCTTTCTTCTTCTCTGCCAGCAATGACGTGAGTCTCCCCAAATGCCTTCTTAGTTAGATAATAGTACTGGTAGGCAGGTAAAGCAGTGATTGCGATCCAAAAATGTATAATTATTTGAAAATATCGAGGTGGAGCGGGAGCCGGAGAACCTGCTGTTAGCCCGCCAGAGCGCATCACGTGATCTCCTGCAGGAGAGTATCCTGTTTGTCTGCCCGAGCCGATGGTCACTCTGACGACCAACACTTCTCTGATGGGTTGGGATGCCCATCTGGGGAGCTCAGGCCACGGCCTTTGGTCCCCTCAGGAGTCTCAATACCACATCAACCTGCTGGAGCTCAAGCGGTGCATTTAGCCGCCACACGCCTTAGCTCCGTTTGTATGGGGTCAAGTGGTTCAGGTCAGACTGACAACACCACGACCATGTACTACCTCAACCGACAGAGTCGGGACACACTCCTTGCCTCTGTGCAGGAGGCTCTCCACCTCGGTCCCTCGTGATCAGCCTGGGGTGGATCTCCTAGCCATCCATGTGGCAGGAGCCCAACATAGAAACATAGATTTGACGGCAGATAAGGACCGCTTGGCCCACCCAGTCTGCCCATTTCCCTACCTATTGGATAAGCTGCAGATCCTAGTTAACCAGCAGCCTACTTCTTCCTACCCCACCCCTAGAATTGCCTTATGACTGTCCCATGCATGCTTGAATTCCACCACTGTTTTTGACTCACAACATCCTCCGGAAGGCCATTCCATGCATCCACAACCCTCTCTGTAAAAATACTTCCTTAAATTACCTCTGAGCCGCCCCCTTCTATCTTCAAATTGTTCCCTTGTTCTTGCACACCTCTTTTTTGAAAGATGCTACCTCTTGGACTTTGTTGATTCCCTTGAGATACTTGAAAGTTTCTATCATGTCCCCTCTCTCTCCTTTCCTCGAGGCTATACATATTCAGCTCCTTAAGTCTCTCTTCATATGTCTTCTGGTGCAGACCCTGCACCATTTTAGTTGCCCTCTCTGGACAGCCTCCATCCTGTCTATGTCCTTGCAGATTGGGTCTCCAGAACTGCCGCAGTACTCCTAATGGGGTCTCACCAACTGTCTGTACCGAGAGATAATAACTTCCTGTTTTCTGCTGGTGATGCCTCCCCTATGCATCCCAGTATCCCCCAGCTCTCCTTGCTGCCCTCTCACATTGCTTGCCCACCTTTAGGTCATCTGATAGGACTACCCCAGGTCCCTTTCCATTTTGTTGTTGTTAGTATCTCACCCCCATTGTGTACTCTTCCCTGGGTTTTGTTTCCAGGTGCATTACCTTGCACATCTTAGCATTGAATCTAAGCTGCCATACATTTGACCATTCCTCTAACCTTGCCAAGTCCCTTCTCATCCTTTCCACCTCACCTTGTGCATCAACTCTGTTGCAGATCTTTGTGTCATCTGCAAAGAGACATACTTTTCCTTCCAGTCCCTCTGCAATATAACTATAAAGACATTGAAGAGGATCGGTTCTAATAATGAACCCTGCGGTACCCCACTAGTAACCCCCTTTCTTCAGAGTGGACTCCATTTACTATTACTCTCTGTGTCCTATTCTCCAGCCAATTCTTTACCCAGGCTGTCATCTTGGGACCCACTCCCAGGCTGGCTAACTTGTATATTAATCGTTTGTGTGGGACTGTGTCAAATGCCTTGCTAAAGTCTAGGTAGGCCATGTCCACAGCCCTCCTGATCTACTACTTTGGTCACCCAGTCAAAGAAATCTATCAGATTTGTCTGGCATGACCTTCCGCTGTGAATCCATGCTGCCTTGGGTCCTGAGCCCTCTGGCCTCTAGATACTCAACAATTCTTTCCTTCAAGTGATTCCATCATTTTCCCTACCACTGAGGTTAAACTAACAGGTCTGTAGTTTTCTGCTTCTGCCTTGCTCCCACTTTGTGAGGGGAATCACATCTGCCCTTCTCCAGTCCTCGGTACCACCCCATCCTCCCATGATTTGTTAAACAGGGTAGTCAGTGGTGTCACTAGTTCTACCCTTAGTTCTTTTAGAATTCTGGGATGAATCCAATCAGGCCCTATTGCTTTGTCCACCTTCAGTTTTAAGAGTTCTTTCAGAACCCTTTCTTCTGTAAATGGGCTGGTATCAACTTCTGTATTCAGAGTGTTTCTACTGTTTGTTTTAGGTACCTCCCCACTTCCTTTGTAAATACTGAGCAAAATATTTGTTTAGTATCTCTGCCTTTTCACAGTCACCCTCTGCCCACCTCCCTCCTCTTTATTAAGCCTCACTAGACCTCCCTTGGTCTTCCTTCGCTCCATGATGTACCTATAGAAGGTTTTATCCCCTTCTTAACAGAGTTGGCTATCTTTTCCTCGGTTTGGGCCTTTGCTCTTGTGACTGCCTTCCCAGCTTTCTTTTGCTTTAACTGATACAGTTCCTGTCCTGCTCCTTCTGTGATTCCTTGTACTTCCTGAATGCTTTCTTTTCTCTTGAACCTTCACTGCCACTTCCTTTGAGAACCATAGTGGTTTCTTACATCGTTCGTTTGTTAATTTGCTTCACACAAAGGCTTGTTACCTCTGTGATGGCAGTTTTATTATTCCCCATTGTTCTTCCACCCTCCTTCCTGCCCATTTGCTAGTGCATTCCTTAGGCATTCACCCATTTTGGCGCAGTCAGCCCTCCTAAAGTCCAGTACTTTTGCCCTTTGTAGCTTGACTCTGTTGCTTGTGTTTATTGTGAACCATACTGTTCGATGGTGGCTAGTTCCCAGATGGCTACCCTACTCATCTGTGATCCTCTCTTCATCTCCATTTGAGAGAACCAGGTCTAAGATTGTCTCCCTCGAGTGGGCTCCAATACTAGTTGTCTAAGGCATGCCCCTTGTAGGGCATCTAGAATAACCCCAGTCTTTGAAGTGGCTGCTGCAACTGCATTCCAGTTAACATCTGGCATATTCAGATCACCCATCAGCAATATCTCCCCTTTTCTGCCATTCTAAGTATTCTTTCTATCATTTCCTTGTCCATTTCCTCCCCTGAGAAGGAGTCTGTATCTAACCCTGTGCGGATTGTGGTGCCATTGCCGGTCTCCAAATTTACCCACAGTGCTTCTTCTCCTCCCTGTTTTCCCTTTTGTTCTGTTGCCTTGATTCCTTCCCTTATGTAAGAGCTACTCCTCCTCCTCTTTTACCCTCCCTGTCCCTCCTGTAGATAGTGTATCCTGGTATGTTTATGTCCCAGTCATGGTTTGTGTGTACCATGTTTCTGTGACTGCCACGATATCAGATGTTCGTCCTCCATTCGGCCACTAATTCAGGAAGCTTGTTGCTCAGACTACGGGCATTGGTACTCATTGCTTTCTATTTTGATGGCTTTACCTTCTTTTGTCATTCCCCACTGACCTGTCTACCTCGGTCTTTTTCTCATTTAGTACCCTGTTTTGTAGAGAGAGGCTGGGATTTTCCTGCTGCTTATCAGTGCCTCCCCTTGACTAGTTTAAAAGCTTGCCAATGAAGCATTTAAACCGATTGCTCAAAAGACTTGCTCCCTTCCTGGACAGATGCAGACCATCCTGCCAGTATAGGCTGGTGTCCCTCCAGGTGGAACCCCAGTCTCCAATGAAGCCAAACCCCTGTGCTCCACACCATTTTTAACCATTCATTAAACTGCATGGTGCAAAGTACCTGCCTCATTCATGCCATTGACAGGCAGCACCTCAGAGAAGGATATTGTGTGTGCTACTTGTCTTAGGCCCCTCCCAATTCTACAAAGTCCTTCTGCACTGCTCTAATCTCATGATTAGCCAAGTCATTTGTCCCTAGGTGGACAATGATGTCCAGCTCAGATTCCCGTGCAGCTGTTCTTGTGATCCTGAGGATGCTTCCTGTCTCTCCAAGCCATGGCACCAGGCAGGCACCTTACTTCAGTTTGGTCGATGCCCTCAGCCAGATAGGCGCTGCATCTCAGGAGTGTCTCTCCTGCTGGAGGTAGTACAGATCTGTTCTCCCATTGGGGCACCCATCAGGTGGACCTGTTTGCCTCAGGGAGAATGCGAAGCTGAGGCTGTTTCATGCCTGCCCCCCTCAGCTGGGCTCGCTGCAGGGGGATGCCTTCTCGGGCCGTGGACCCCAGGCCTCTTCTGTGCCTTCCTCCATTTCCCTTGATCCACAAGGTGCTTCTCAAGGCAAAGAGGACAAGGCACAGGTGATTCTGAAGCCCAAACTGGCCCTGCCAGTTCTGGTACCAGATCTCCTCAGCCTCAGCTCCAGGCTCCGAGGCGGCTTCCAGCCCACCGGACCTGATCTCAAGTCAACAAGGGAAGGTTCTCCATCCGGACCTTCAGTCCCTGCACCTGACGGCCTGGTTTCTGGCTAGAATTCCAGGCTTTGGGTCTTCCGATGAGATCCTCAGTGTCATTGAGGCATCCTGTAAGGTGTCGACCAGAAAATGCTACGCCTTCAAATGGAAGAGATTCTCCATTTGGTGTCAGAACACAGAGGGTTGGACCCTTCTTCCTGTTCCTTGACTAGCATCCTGGACTACCTGTGGTCCCTTTCTCAGCTAGGGCTTGGTCGACACCCTTAAGGTACATCTGGCAGCCATCTCTGCTTGCCGGCGTGGGCCAGCAAGCAGTGAGTGGCACAGGAGAAGGTGGTCGGGCGCTTTTCAAGGCCTTGATCACATATCCCTCGGTCTGGAGAACCTCCACTTCCGTGGGATCTACTGCTGGTATTGGCTAAGCTCATGGGCAAGCCATTTGAACTGATGCATGGTGTCATATCTCCCACCTGTGTGGAAGACCCACCTTCTTGGAGGCTATTCGTCAGCCAGAAGGATAGAGAGCTCCAGATGCTTTCCATCAGGTCTCCTTATCTGGTCTTCCACAGGGACAAGGTTGTCCTCGCCCGCCACCGAAATTCCTTCCGAAGGTGGTGTCGAGTTTCACCTTAACCAGGTGTTGACTCTGGTGTTCCTGCTCCCAATCACCCGAGGCTCTAATATAGGCTCCATACTCTGGACCGCAGAAGAGCCGCTATTATAAGAGCGATGGCTGGAAGTTCAGGGAGAGGTTCGCCAGCTGTTTGTCACCACGCTGAAGCTGCACTTGGCAGACCTGCAGCCAAGTGGACGATAAGCAGGTGGGTCATCTCCTGCATAGGTCTCTGCTATAGGTTGGCGGGCATGGAGCCTCCCAAAGAGATAAGAGGTCATTCTACCCACCATACCGCTGCTTCGTGGCTGCTTCTAGGTTCGTCCCTATCCAGGAGATCTGCAGTGCTGCCACCTGGAAGTCAACACACATCTTTATTTCCCATTACCACATTGACCTTGAGTCACGCCTGGATGCTGGTTTTGGGACCTCGTTCTCCAGTCCTTATTCCCTAAGTAGGGGTGGCCTTGCCTCCCTCCTCCTGGAGAACTGCTAGAGTCTGCCAGACAGTGTGGATTGAACAACATATCCACGTCCCTAGAAATACAGGTTACTTACCTGTAACAGGAGTTCTAGGAGTGGTATACTGTATGTTGTTCATCCATGACCCACCGACCTCCTGTCTTCGGTAGCAAACCTGACTTCCAGCGGGCTAGATCTGGTGTCATGGGCGGAGCCGAGGGTTTTACCACCGCGGTGGGTGGGAGGAGCCAGCTTGAAGACCTTCCAGAAGATTTAAAGGCAAGGAACCTGCCAGACAGTGTGGATGAATAACATATACCACCCTAGAACTCCTGTTACAGGTGAGTAACCTGTATCTTGAGTTGAGGCTACCCCCCCTCCATTTTAAATTTAAAAAAATGGGGACTGCGTGGGGCAGATCCCCACCCCAATTCAAGTTGATAAAAGAAACACTGCAACCATATCAGCTAACCTAAGTAGTGCAACTAGTGCAGTGTACAGCGTTATACTAGTTCTGTTGGTCCATGGTCCCCACAAATGACCATTTCCTAATAATCAGCTGTACCCAATTGTGAGTTCAGTTCCCCATCCACAGATGTGCAGTTGGAAACCACCAAATGCCTTTGATGGCCTTCCAAGGCCTGGCACCAGAGCTCTATCCCGACCATTTCACCCCTTTGGTGAGGCTCCATACCACCTGTGAGTTCGTGGCCAGGGCATTGCCCTGGGCACCTCCAAGCCTGGTGTTCAGAAGAGGTCCCTTCTGTGCCCCAACTACATACAGTTGCAGTTAAGGGGCAGCTCACCAGTCCAGCTCGGACCTTGCTGCCCTTAGCTTTGTTGAACCAAGACTGACTACAGACCTGTGAAGCCTCTTATTTATGCCCTATTCAGGAAAAAATACCTCCTTCCGCCACTCTCCCAGCTGGGAGAGACCTGGGTATGCCCAAACTACTTAGTCATATTTGGTCCCTGGCCTACATTTAAGCAATAAAGCATGACAGGGTGTGTGTTACCATGGGATAACGACATGCGGTGTGTGTTACCCTGGGATAATGACATGAGGGTGTGTGTTTCTGTGGGATAACGACATGCCTCAGGAAGTGAGGCATGGAGCAACAGTTACCTACGCACCCAGTAGTGTCGCTATCCCACAGTTACACACACACACCCTGGAGTGCTATCGCAATTATAAAATGGGTAATAATGTGAAGAAAGTTAAGTATTTAAGTGTGCTGTTGTACTGTAGTATTGCTAAGTCATGTGATCACATCTAACCAATCATAGGTCTCTGTTTCTGTCACCCATTTTATTATTAGACAGTAATACACGACAGTGTGTGGTATGTTATGGGATAACATCAAGACTCGAGCGCTTTGTTGGAGAAATGCTTCCATTTCTTGTAGATATAGGCGATCAACAGGAGACCATTCGGTCCTTCAACAGCAAAAACATGTAAAGCAGACCTAGACGCGCTTTGTCTCCAGCAGACTGAAACTGCAGTCACATTTCTACGTCCATGATATTATGAGGTGGGCCCTAGAACAACCTGCCTGTTAGCCTACCAACTCCGTAAGCAATGCTGTACATCTACGATTGCTTCTGTGTAACACCCCAACACGGAATCCACTACAATAAATTACATGATATAACCCAGGCCTTTTGCACATACTATCAAACCCATGATAGCCCTGGGTAAGAGGCAGAGTCAGTGAGATATACAGTTTTCTGTCCGCAATCTCTTTACCAACTCTAACTGCAGAGCAACAATGCCTTATTTGCCTAATAAAAGTCCCAGAACTTGCATCGCCCATTACTCTGTGTATCCTACCATAAAATGTAATCCCGGGCGCCCTGAAAAGGGACCTCGGCTCAGTGGCCTACCTGGTCACCAAAATTTAATAAATAAAGAAATATAAACCATGAAGGCATCAGGCCCAGACAGCTACAGAGCTTGAGTTCTATAAGACCACCAAGGAACAGGTCCTTCCCTTACTTCTCCGTGCCTATAATGAAGTGTTATCAGGTGACCCTCTTCTCCCAAGTTGGTCCCAAGCAGCAATCTCTGTAATATTAAAACCAGATAAAACCCCACAGTTATGTGAATTGTACCATCCTATTTCGGTTCTCAACACCAATTATAAATTCTTAATGTCGATCCTGGCATACTGCCGAGATTAAATCCTCCCACATTGATAGGTATAGATCAAACAGGCTTTGTCCAATCAGGAACAACCACTGATAAGGTCAGGCCCACTCTGCACTTGATTCATGAAATGCAAGCTCAGGTTACCCTCTGTCCTCTCAGCTTAGATACAGAGAAGGCTTTTGACGGAGTGTCCTGGCCCTACCTATTTGCCACCCTGGAAAAGATTGAGTTTTCCTATCCCCTTATAACCACAATAAAAAACTATATGCAGCCCCATGTGCAAGTGTTAAAATAGCAGGCCACCATTCAACCGACTCTCTCTTTACAGAGGTACTAGGCAGGGTTGCCTTTATGTCTCCCTATTATTTGCTGTATATATTGAACCTTTAGCACAGGCAATAAGGGTGTTTACACATATTGCTGTAGTTTCATTGGAGGTGAGGAACATCAGACGGCACTGTATGCCAGTGATGTGTTACCATACCTAGACAACCCTGATTCATCGCTTCTTGCAGTATTTTGGATATTGGAACGGTTTGAAGTGGCATCAGGTTGTAAACTTTTACACTGTAAAACAGAAGCTCTCACCTTCCACTGTCAGCTGACACAAGAGTTTAGGACTCAATTCCCATTTCTGTGGGATATACTGTAGAAAACTTAAAATATCTGGGAATTTATTTGGCCGGGATACAGTGGATGCCCTGAGAAATAATTATTCCCCTTTACACACAATTGCAGTAGGACCTGTGAGATGGAACCCTCTTACCCTGAGTCTCGCAAGAAGAATTGAGGTGATCAGGATGGTTACCCTGCCTCGTGCTCTTTACCTGTTTCAAAATGTCCTCCTCTTGTTTAGATTATGGAACAAAATAACAGCCAGGTTCATATGGGCTGGGCAACGCCCGATAAAACCCACAACCCTATTCCTCCCAAAGGAGAGAGGAGACCTAGCCTCCCAATCTCAGACTTTAATATTGGGCATCTCACCTAATGTTTATGGTGCACAGGCACTTAGAGGCCCCTAGGTGGAGAAAGGTTGATGAGGCAATCCTCCCAACCCCAGATTTTATCAAACCATGTATCGGTTTGATGCATAACCTGATCGCCTTTCTGATCTTAATTCATTGCTTAGGTATCAGCTTTTGGCCTGGACTTCACTTCGTACATTCAGTTGGTACCTTTCCTTAGTTTATTATGCCTGATAGCATTACTAGAACACTTTTTGCTCACCTGGGATGACCTAGCATTCCACCAATGGGAGCATTCACTTTACTACCTTCATCAGTTGATAATCAGTACTTCCTTCAAACCCTTTAGTGAAGTAATATAGGAATTTGGCCTCAGGCAATGCGACTTTTATAGATATCTGCAACTGTGCTATTATTTTGACTGGCTTCCATTGGGGGTACGTCACCCAGAATCTTATCCAGCTATCATAACGCCTCTTATATTGCTGGCCTGGTGGTGCTGAGGGTTGAGGCGCTGACACACACCTCGCTCACGCCACTGCGACCCTTGTTTGGAAATGAAATTGTTGGACGGGAGGAGGAGGATTGAGCATCCATGGGACTGCTTTCCTCCGGGGAGGTGGATGGGTCACCCATGAATGTGCTGGCTCCTGGCGGTGGCTGGGGGGTGTGCAAGTCGGCGTCACGATGGAGGGGTCGTAGCGGGCAGACGCCTGACATGCGTGTGCATAGAGCCTGATACTGCAGCATCATTGGCATCCTTGCACGCCTGTGCTGTGGGGGACTCGGGCACAAAACCAGCCAATCCTGTGGCGCATATAAAGGTCTGCCCACGGCACTGCATTGGACGTGCCTGAGGCACTCCTCTGGTCCTGACCCTTGGTTTCTGCAAGGAGGGTCCAGCGACGCGGGCTAAAAAGAGGGAGAGGGTGAGGTGGTTGAAGCTTGGGCACGGTGCCCATTGCAAGAGCCACCAGTGCCAGAACCAGAATGCAGAACCATAGGCCTACCCCAGCCAACCAAGGAGGCGAGGGCCTAAATAAAGAAACAAAAATAAATAACTTCTCTTGTATCAGTAATCGTGCCATAGACACTGGACACTTGATCCCTCTCTCTCTATAGGGCCTTGATCGGCACAACGAAGTGCTCAGCTGAGTATGTATTAATGAAATGGAATGAAGAACTTGACACACAACTCTAGAGCAGTGGCATATATCTTGCTGACTCATCTGGAAGATTATGAGTGGCAGGAATATGCCTGGAAACATTAATTTCATTATTTTCATACACCGCAATAACGCTCATTATCACACAAGAGATGCCTCATGCTGGAGGCAGTGTGGAAACAACAATGCCCATCATTTTCGCGATTCTGGACATGCCCCAAGTTACTCCCTTTCTTTCGGTCCTTTGGTTGGAACTAGAGGAATTATAGACCAGTGCCACTAAATGCAGGATGTTTTTATTCTGTATGTTACTGAGGCTTCCGTTGATTCACGTTACTGTACATGACACCTACTCAGAATCCTACTTGTGGTGGCCAAAAAGCAATAACAAGGTCCTGGCTCACACAACAAATCCCCATCCTAACAGGTTGGAGGACTATAGTCAATCAGATATACAGGGTGGAGAGAATTACCCATACACTTAATGACAGGACAGAACTGTGTTCCTCCAGATGGAGGGTGGGTCCTGCATATGATGATCAAAGATCAGGCTTTGTGCCATAAGGAGAATAAGTTCCTAACCATAGTCTAACATTTCTCCAAAATAGTATACTTATCCTACAGGATTACCTGTTAATGGGTTTGGTACAAACCTGTCCCAGGTTTAAGTACTGCCAAGTACTGTACTTTTGATTCCCTGAACATGGGCTCATCTGAGTACTATCAAGCCAGTCTCTGTTTTCTCCCTTTCCTGCACAGATTTTCAGTTTGACAGGCCAAGGCTTGGATAATGTTTTCTTATTGCATAATACAGTTATTCATACCTCCCCTCTGCTGTCTCAAAGGAGGAAAAGGACATAATAGAAATGAATTCCAGTGGCCTGACAGGTATAAAATTATCAGTTGTATTGTGAATATGCACTATGATACGTTATTGCCATTATATTATGTCCATGAGTATTACAGATTTGAAAAGTTGAATAAAGATTGTATTTACAAAAAAAAAACTGGCGCATTATGAGTCACAAGGCTGCAGGCTAAGTGACTCATGCACCGAGAAGTGATGATATCTCATGTTACAAAATGGGTACTAAGAATCCTGCATCCCACTGGATTGAGACAGCAGAACCAAAGGGTGTCAAAAAGTCCTGGTACCAATATTGCTCAGTTACTAAAAATATCAGTGTGCAGCAACCTGATACTGCAATCCCTATTCCTGATTTAATTTTCATTCATACTACTGCCTTGCTTGGTCCACTCAGTCACTGAACTAGAGCACCTGAAGACAGTCATTTCCAGTTCAAGTCCACACGTTAAAGCAATATAAAGTTGTTTTTTTTTCAATTTAAAAAAAAGTATAACAAAACTGGGGGTGACCTCAAGAGACAGTTCACACTAAAAGCGCACACACTATAGTAGCTAGACTGGCACCTCATAGTGACAGCTCATCTGTAGAGAGATTATTTTATACAAACAGTACTGATTTTTAAACATTTTATGTTTTTATTTGTAATTTTCTCACTTCTTAACAGAAACCCTATTTATAAGTACAATAAGACACTCTGGGGTGTTGGTTGAGCTGCCACGCACTTCAGGGCTGAGGACACTCTGCCTGTGACCTGGGTGCCTTACTATGCCCCTGGTTGTGGTGTTGTGGCAGATCAACCAACATCCCATTGTGTCTTATTGCTCACATATATCACTCCCTGGTGTGCATTGTTGCTGTTATACAATGAAATAAGAGGACTTGAAACCGTCATAATTTTTAATTCCATAGAATGTATTTGAGAAAAAATAGTTCCAACTTTAAGTTGTTAGATTAGAAAACTCAAGTTAACAATTAAATCAATACATTTAACTTAGGAATGCCTTTTATGCTGTGACTGTCAACCATCTAAGGTAAGCTGCTCTGAAGAGAATGGCAGTGTAGTGATATCTTGTTTACGTTATGAGATATGTGACTGGAACTTTTTTACCATTATGTCTAGGGTTGTAGAACAGCTGTCAGCTAATCATGTTTCTTTATTCCTGAAGACTGTTGTATAATGGGATTGATGTGCGAGCCGAATCCCACATTGACGCCAGCACGGGCTGAGTGTGTCATGGAGGTGGGGTGCACCTCATGCTCCCTTGAGGATGATCAATGAATGTGAAGGCAGTTGTTTGCCCACCATGCCAGCTGGAGGAAGGGCACAGCCGTGAGAATCTTGATTGTAGGGGTGGGGACAGGAAGGACCAAAGGGGACAGAGGATAAAATAAAGACCATGCAGACTGGGGTGGCACTGTAGCTGCACAACACACTACCACACAGTATAATGAATCGGGCTGATCGTAACTCAGACTCCTACCAGCTATGTGAGGGGAGCAGCAGTGGATTCTAGAAACTGAGTCATGCAAGTTTTTTTTTTTTTTCCATAGAGCTGTTTCTGCTGCTTGGCTGACACGGGCAGGCTCTCAGCCCTGCCGCGCCCCCTGTCTCTTGGCACCTGCAGCACGGACCACCAGTCCCAAATCACCAACAGATTTCCCCTCCTGGCAGGGCTGGGAGTGAAGGGCTGCCCTCTCCCACCTTGTGACACTTATCCAGATGGGCTGGCGATCGCCCAAGGCTAGGAGTGGAGGCAGGCAGGGCTTCATTAGCCCATGCCATCCATTTTCCGCTTTTCTCCTGAAGTCCCCAGTTGCAGCAGCATGCAGGCATGTACATGGAGGCATACCCGCCTACAGAAGCATGGTTCCTCCTTCATGTCACTCAAGGCTTCCAGCACTTCCCCAGACCTCCACCTCAGACAGCCAAGGGCCGAGACAGCAAACCACCCTCCCCAGCAGAAGGGAGCTGTTCTCTGGATGCTAAATCCCCGAACACAGGTCACTGATGTGGGAATAGATAAAGCAGAGAGCACCTCAGTCATTTTCACCACCGGTTGGCCCATCATGCCCCATCATTGGTATGTAAGTAGCATCTTCAAAATTTTTACAGTACATGTCAGCATGGCAATGAGATTTGAACTCCACTCATCATGCGGTGTAACTGACAAACTGAAAGGTCCTGGGAAATGTATACAAAATGTATCTAGCATCTACCCAAAAGAGCTTCTGATAGGTGGGGTTCTGAGGGCTTTGCCTCCAGTACATGAATTGAAACTAAAGCCGGCATTTGTGCTGATAAATACTATAAACGCTCAGAACCACTATGACAGCAGAGAGATCTCATAGATGAAACTTAGTACAAAAGCATCTCCACCATTTTTATGAGTCCGTGTCTGTACTTGCTCCAAGCTGTTCTTTAGCCTACCAGTATCTGGTCTTTTCAGCTGTACAGGGTGGGATTGGATCTAGTCAGGGATAACATTTTGATATAGATTTCATGTGCAGTTCAGTGACAGTCCTACAGATGGCATTTGTGAGCATTGGTCGGATAGAGCCTTGATATGTAATGTGCTTACAGAGGAGACCTGGCGTGGAATGACCTCAAGTCTCTTGCTTACTAGGCCAGAGGAGAGCTGAGCCTGTCACTCCCCAGCACCCACCCTGAATTCCAAGCAGTGATCAGGACTTGATGGAGTCTCAGAAGGAAGGGCAGATCTTACGAAGATTTGTCTGAAGACTCTGAACATCTCTGATCACTCTCCAGTGTACTGTATATGGAAGATCTCCTCTCCAAAAATTCCTCATAAAGTCATTCAGGTTAGGAACTTCTCCAGGTTTGACCTAGGATCATTCCATGAAGATCTCCTGAATACTGATTGGTCAGAAGTGTGGAATGCACGACCTCCTCCTCAGCTGCTGACCTATCTCTCAACACCTTTGGGGCTGCAGGATAAGCATGCCCCTCTCATTAGGAGGAGGGTTGGGGCTGCTACCAAATGGCTGCATGGGAGCCTCCTTGCCCTCATGAGGACCAGGGACAAGTGCTAGGCCAACTTTAACGTCATGATGGACCAGACCTTATTTCAGCAGTACAGGTGACTTAGAAATGAGTGTAAAAAGCAATATGCGTTGCCAAGCGTGAATTCTGCAAAGCTGCTCTGCTGAATTCAGCAAAGGACCCCAGGAGCTTTTGGAGGTGCATCAAAAACATTGTTAGTGGTTCCTCCTCTTGCGAGGTCTCTGATATACTCATTGATGGTGCTAGCTGTGACAATCTGCTTACCATCGCTAATGCATTTAACATGCATATTTCTGACCTGTCCCCACTCTCCCTAGTGGGGTTGGCAGTTGTGGCCTGGACACTGCTCCATCCTTGGCTCCAGTCTCCAGGCTCTTCTATTCAAGGCTGTGATGGTGCAAGAGATGCAGAGATTGCTCTCTGGTCTCTCCCTCCACTCTAGTGCAGGCAATGATGGTTTGGAGTCCAAGCTCCTTCGTCTTGGTGGCTTTTATATAGCCACCCCATTGGCTCATATTTTCAACTTGTCCCTCACTTCCGGGATTATCCCTGACATATGGAAGGTTCCAGAGTGGTCCCTGTCCTTAGGCAGGGCAACCTAAACTAATAGACAGCTACTGTCCGATGGCATTATTATCCAGGTCAGTAAACTACTTAAGAAAGTAGTATGTGCAATTTTTAGAGTATATACAGTGTCACGAGCTGCTGTCTCCAGCGGGCACGGTTTTGGAAAGGGCTTAGTACATCCTCTGCCCTCGTGATCAGTGTCCTCTGAAATAACAGCAGCTATGGACCAGGGTAAACTCACTGGTGCTGTCTTCATTGACCTCTCAAGGCCTTTGACCTTGTTGATCATACACTGCTTTGCTCTCAGCTTAGGACCCTTGGCCTGTCCCTCTGGTCCTTCGGTGGTTCTCCAATTACCTACAAGGTAGACAACAGCTGGTCAAGTTCAGCAAGGTGCTCTTGGGGACTACCACTGTATCCACAGGTGTTCCCCGGTTCAGTCCTGGGTCCCCTGCTCTTCACCATCTTTGTCAATGCCCTACCCTCTGCCACTGCCCACTGCATATCCACCCTATATGCAGGCGATCTGGTCATTCTCGGGATATTGGTGACATTAACTGTCAACTGAGTGAGGATTTCAGGAGCTATCCAATCCTGGATTGCGTCCCATAAGCTGGTACCTCATGCCCCATTGAGCATCACTGGACTTGATGGCACTCTGGTCCTCGTCACTAACATCTTCAAATACCTTGGAGTAACACTTGACCCACAGCTTGACCTTGGGCATCATATCTAGAATGTAAGCAAAACTGGCAACTGTAAACTGGGTATGGCTTACAGAGCAAAGAGTAACCTCACCCCTGCTGCCGACTAGCACTGGCTCGTGGTGTGTTTCCTCCCTCTCTCCTACAGACTCCTTCTGTTTGCTTTCACCGCCAAAGCTAGCTTTCTAGATGGACCGCCTTCTATAAAATTTGTCGCTTTGCTCTCACTGCCCTCGTCTCACTCACCACTGTGCCCTATACAGCAAGCTAAATTGGCTCTCCATCTCATTGCTTAGACTTTGTCCTGGGATGCTTTACGGATAAGGTTCTTCAGACTGGCACCCCCACCCGGGGCTGGCGGAGCTCCTTGTTCCGACTTCCTCCTCTTAGGTCCCTGGGCTCTGCTGTCCTTAAGATACGACCACTCGCACACAAATGGGAGACAGAATTTTTGCCTCAGCGGACCCAGGCTGTGGAACTCACTTCCTGTCCTGATCTGCTCCTCTCCCTCACATGGCTGCTTCAGATCCTCCCTTTGGAACCACCTGAAGCTTTCCTCTGTGTAGTTGTCCCAAGCCCCCTGATTCACCTGGCCTCAACCCTGGGGTGTGCTTGGTTTGTGTTGCCTCTACCCTTGACTCAGCTTTGGGCATGGCCTGTCCATGGCTCCACTTCTCTAGGGCCCAATAATGGTACATAATCTGTACTGGGGCCCTCCTTCTGAGGTCCTGTAGTTGTATACATAATAGTATTTATTGTGCCTCTAATTTGTACTGTTCAATTCTTAAAATATAAGTCCTGCTGTGAGTAATCACTATCATGTAATGTGTGTTCTGAATCTGTACCTGTGTTGTCCAATGTATTGAACTTGTATTTTCTGTACCCTCCCGGTCGCACTCTGAAAATAGGCAAATGTCTTGTCTAGTGTACCTACCGGTCAACAAAAGCTAAATAAATAAATAAAATCTACTCGCTGGAGACTAGGCTAGAAAGGAGGGATATAATAGAGACTTTCAAGTTCCTGAAGGAAATAAACAAGGCCAGCTATGAGAACTGTTTAGCATGCATATGGAGTCAAGAACCCAAGATCATAAGTGGAAACCGGCAGGAGGGAAGGTTTGAGAGGGAGTGAGGAAGTTCTGATTTTATGGAGAGGGAGGTGCAGCTGTGGAACAGTCTGCCAGAGGTGCTGGGTGCCAAGACCATAAATGCTTTCAGGCATGGCTGGGACAGAGTGAAGGGTTTTGGTGGTTGCCCAGGTCAGTAGCAGTGGGGAGGGAGTAGGGGTGAACCAGGAGGGATAAAACCCTGCTTGGACAATAGGCCTTGGGCTCAGACAGGGAACTCCAGGCAGATTATATGGATCTGTGGTCTCTTTCTGGTGTCATTGCCTATGTTTCTATGGAAGACGGTTGTCATCTGTGTCCCTACCAGGCAGGGTCCAGAAATAAATGACAGCATGGTGAGATGTAAGTAACACAGTCGCAGGTTCCCATAGGGCTCCTGCATTTACATAACTTGAGGAAAGAGTCCAGTGTGGGTGGAGGACGTGCTTTCCCTTCCCAAATCTGCAGGTGGAAAGAGACCTTCAATGTTTTAAAACATTTTCTGAAACATTCTTTTAAACTTATATAATTGCAGATTCAAAGTGCAGTTGTACCAAAATACTCACAGTCTGGCAGAAAAGGGGCTTGATCATCCCCACAACAAAGGCCTGACCAGTTTTGACTGAGAAGCTTCGTCAGGAGACCCGGATGTTGAATGATGCTGTCCTTTTACATCACACAGTATTTAAAGAGCGGTGTAGAATAAAAGTGCAAGACAATAGAGCAAATAACTACAACATCACACAAAGAATGTAAAACCTTAAGAAGTTCACTTGGGAACATAAGCAGGAGGCTGGTAAGGACAGAGGTCTGGGGTTATATTCTGTTTAACTGAAATATTTGAATAGTTTTGTACGTGAAATTAGTTCTATGTGTGAAAATTACTACTTTGAGTGAGAACTGTTACTTGGGCTGTGATATTGTAACTTTGTGAGGCTTGGAAACACTTGTTTGGCAGTGATAATTAGAGTGAAATTTAAATGTGATGTTTGCCATGTGTTAGGGGAGGAAATTAACAGGAATCACCTTTGCTTTCATTGTTCACTGGGAACATAAGCAGGAGGCTGGTAAGGACAGAGGTCTGGGATTATATTCTGTTTTAACTGAAATATTTGAATAGTTTTGTACGTGAAATTAGTTCTATGTGTTAAAAATTACTACTTTGAGTTAGAACTGTTATTGGGCTGTGATATTGTAACCTTTGAGGCTTGGGAACACTTGTTTGGCAGTGATAATTAGAGTGAAATTTAAATGTGATGTTTGCCAGGTGTTGGTAAGAGCCCTCCCACCCAGCCTGTTTTGTAGGCTTTCTTAAATACTGAAAAGCCACTAGGGGTTGGGATTGAAGGGCTGTGTATTTCTGTTTGGGACTGAAATTCGAAGCAGCGGGAACTGGTGGGCCTGTGACATCATACAGTACCTGATGTCTGCATACACACACTGTTAGTGGGACTGGACACACACTGGACTGTATTTGTTTGTGAGACTTGGGAACTTTATTGGTGGGGTTGAAATTGGGTTTGTAATAACTGCAGTCAGTATAGAGAGAAACTGTATTCCAGGGGAAGGGACTGAGAAAAGGGGTGTGCCATTATAAACAGAGGGGGACAAACGGGTGGCCATATTCCACCATAGCAGGCATCTTGAAGGGTTGTATGCTGCACAGGCTGTGGGATGGCAATAATTCTCAATTGGGCCTGAGAGAGGGAGGCTGCCCACTCTGTAGACAGCTATCTTGTATCAGGGTGAGGTATATTGGTTAAGGAGTAAGCTGGGGAGATGGGGGTGTCCCAAGGATAAGGTGGTGGATATGGGCAGCAGAAGGGTGGGGCTGAGGGGAGGCTGAAACGCCTGAAATTACAGGACGTTATATTACAGCAAGCAGGAGGGGGATATTAGGACAGGGGACACTTAGATAGGGATGTTGACTTAAGGGAAAGCGACGGGTGAAATATCCGGAATACTAAGAGAGTGGAGGGGAAGATCAGGAGGGCTGTTGTGGGGAGCCTAAAACAGCAGTCAGGGAAGGAGCTCCCAGGAGAACAGAGCAAGAGGGGAAGAAGAGGGGCAGTTTAGAGGTGCAGTCAGGGGAAACTCTGGTTATTTGATGGAGGCTGACTAGTGTCACAATAAATTTGAGCTACTAAGCAACCCAGAGGGGAGGAAGGGTTGTGGAAATGAGGAAACTGATACAGAGGCCAGGGAGGGAGCGATACCCATAGGGCATCACAGACCGGCAATGGAAAGGACAGAAATAGTCCCAGAGGGAGAAGGGAAACATAAATGTTAACAGATGTGGGAGATGCAACATATTGCAGACATGAGGGAGGAGAGCATGACTGGAGAGAAACTGGGAGACGAGGTGGAGAGGAGCCCCTTCAGCAGCCGGGTCAGTACCAAGGATGGGGCCCTAGCTAAAGGGGACCCACAGAGAGCCTCTGGAGGCAGGGTACTATTACAAGGGGAGGATGGCGTGTGGGTAAGGGAAACCATCAGGGCCAGGATAAATGGTTCGGATAAGAGAGGGTTAAAGGGACACCTATTCAGAGGGGTCTGAGTTAAGTGGCAAAAATAACGAGGGAGGCTGAAAGGAGGGTGACAGAGGGTCTCTAATAAGGCTGGAAGACTCCCATGGAATTGAGATCATGAATAAAGGGGGATGGGGGCTGAGAGGGCATAGTGGAGGTAACCATAAGGATGATGGCGGTGTTAAGGTTCTGTTATTGGGAGACTGGATGATTAGGGGTATCCAGTGGGAGGGACAGGGGGTGGATGCCATAGCCAGGTGAAGGTAGTGAGTATCTCTGGGCTGACAGTGCACAGAGCAAAGTTCATGGTGTATGAACTGGTTAGGGATTGTGGAGGAAACCGATTTCTGTGCATTTGGGAACTAACGATCTAGAGGGAAATAGCGTTTTGAAATCAAGCAAGGTTCCAAGAACTTGCCAGAGTCTGTCGGGATAATGGATGCAACATTTTTCAGAGATATTGCCAGTACCAAAGGCCTCAGTGGAGAAAAAATGAAGATCACAGAGGTTAATGACTGGCTCAGGAAGTGGGGTGAAGAGAGGGGTTGGGGGTGTTAGGGAACTGGAAAGGAGTTTGGGAGGGTAAGGACTGTATGCCAAGGACAGGCTTCATCTTGCCCCATTAGGGAAGGAAGTCCTTAAACAGGGATGGCTGACTACATTCAAGAAAGGTGGGGTTTAAACTTGTGGGGGAAGGGACAGAGGGGGCTGACCAGAAGCCCTCTCCTCCAGATGAGGGAGTAGCCTTCAAACACAAGGGGGTGGGAAACAAACTGGGGTAGGGGTTTCAGGAGGAGCAGAGGGAGGATGGAAGTATAAGGAACCTGGTGGGGTTCACAAAGGATCATCGATAAGGGTGGGGTTGGGTTAATAAATGCCAGGAGCTTGGGAAACAAGTTGCCAGAGTTCCAGGCCATGCTGTTCGAGGAGGGTGTGATGTGGCGGCAGTCACGGAGACGGGTCAACAAAACCATGACTGAGACCTAAACGTGCGGGGGCACACTATGCTTAGGAAGGATAGAAAGGAGGACAGAGGGTGGAGGGCTATGTTCATTAGAGATGACATAGAAATTGCTAGGTAGAAGAGACAGAGGGAAATGTGGAGGCCTTATGGGTCACCTTACGATCCCCAGCAGGAGATAAGGTCAAGCTGGGTGTAGTATATAGGCCCCGAGATGAGTGATGTTCTAGAGGATGGTTTGCTGGACAACATCATTGCCCAGTGTGGACCAAAAGGGGAAGGAGTGGTGTTGATGGGGGACCTTACCATGCCAGGTACAAACTGGGGAACCATGTCCCTAAGGTGGCCAAGGAACAGAGGCTGCTGGATCTGCTTCCAGGATGTGTTCTTAACACAGCATGTGATGGAGCCCACAAGGGAGGGGCATGTCCTGGACGTGGTTCTGGCAGATGGGGATCTGGTAAGGGACCTGGTTGTAGAGGACCCCTGATTGGAAACAACCACAATACTGTCTGGTTTCAAATAAGAATAGGGGAGGGGAGATCTAGGACACTGGCAGTGGACTTCAGGGGGCAGACTTTGTGGGCATGGGAATATTCTCAAGGATCACTTGAAGGGATTACATCAATGACAAGTGTGGAAAGGAGATGGGAGGTCATAAAGCGGGGACTTCATGAGGCAGTCAGGATCTGTGCTAAGTTGAAATGTAAGGGAGCAAGGTCACATAAACCATGCTGGTGGTCCAGTGAGGTACAGTTAGCGGTCAGAGAAAGAAGTCGGCCTACAAAAAATATAAAACAACAAGAGGGATAGGATAAGGAAATGTACCATCTTGCATCTAGAAAAGTCACCCAGATGGTGAGGGAGCAAAGTCCAGTAAGAGCAGCGACTGGCACAGGGATACATGGAGGGAAAAGGGTTCTTCCGGTACATTGGGGAGCGGAGAAAACTAAGGGCCATCTCAGCAGATTGAGATCAGAAGGAGGGTGGGTGGAAGAGGCGAGGGACCAGGCAGAGCTATTTAACAAGTACTTGCCTCTGTGTTCACTAGGAAGGGATGGGATATCTACGAAGCAAGCACGATGGGGATAGAAGCGGCAGGAGTGGGTTCAGGGAGCAACAGAAATGGAGCAAGAGGGAGGGAGAGGTACCCTAGGGTGTCACATCTGGATAAGGATAAAAGGCCAGTAGGTGGAGGGACGGATGATGCTATCTCCGCCAAAAGGGTGTGGTTAGCCCTCAAGGCCCTAAAGAAAGACAAATCTCCTGGGCGGATGGCATTCATCTGAGAGTACTATGGGACTTGGCAGACATACTGACTGCACCACTGGCGGAGCTCTTCAACAGGTCACTTGAGACAGGGAGGGACATTTAGGATTGGCGAGAGGCACATGTGGTGCCAATCCATAAAGGGGGTCGAGGAAGTACCAGGTAACTATAGACCCATCAGTTTGACCTCGGTGGGGAAAATTAATGAAGAGTATACTAAAGGAATGATTGGGGGTGTACGTGGAGGAGGTGGGAGGTCTGGATAGTTGGCAACATGGGTTTGTGCCAGGTAGATCATGTCAAACCAATCTTGTGGAGTTCCACGAATGGGTAACATCAGAACTGGTCAGGGAAAGTCTGTGGATGTATTATTCTTGGACTTCAGCAAGGCTGACTCTGTCCCCACAATGGTCTGGTGGAGAAACTGATGGGGTTAGGAGTAGGCCCTTGATGGTCAGATGGATTGAAAACTGGCTAGCTGGACACACCCAGAGAGTAGTGGTCTGTGGGAGCCTCGAACCCTAGAGAGGTTGGTAGTGGGGTACCACGAGGGCTGGTCCTGGTCCCGATCCTGTTTAATACATACATATCGGACATCAGGGAGGGTATAGGGTGTGAAATGAGTCTCTTCGCTGATGACCCCAAGATGGGAGCAGTAGTTGAGGGAGAAGAGGGAGGTTGGCCCTGCAAGGGACCTGGACACCCTGGAAAGCTGGGTTCACACATGGAAATTAAATTTCAGTATCACCAACTGCAAGGTGTTGCATCTTGGGCGGGAAACCCAAACACAGGTACACCCTGGGAGGGGAGGCGCTGGAGGCCTCAATAGGGAAAAGACCTAGGGGTCATGGTGGATGCATGTATGAATAATTCTTGAGCAGTGCAGGAGAGCCGGCTAGCAAGGCAAACAGGATGTTGGGATGCATCGTAAGGGGGATCACTCTAGGAGCAAGGAAGTGATTCTGCCACTGTACAATGGACTGGTTAGACCACACCTTGAGTACTGTGTACAGTACTGGAGACCACACTGAAGAGGACATACAGCTCCTGGAGAGGGTACAGAGGAGGCAACTAAGATGATACGAGGGCTAGATTTGACATATGAGGACAGACTTGAGGAGCTCTGCCTGTTTTCATTGGAGGAGAGGAGAGACAGGGGACAAGGATTGAGGTCTTCAGGTACCCAAGGAATAAATAGGGTAAACATGGAGGGATCTTAGACTAAAGCAGGGAGGTATTCCAGAGGGCATGGTTTGAAGTTGGAAGGTGGAAGGGTGAGGGAGGAAAAGAGGAGGAGGTTTTCACTGAGAGGGTGGTGGACCCTTGGAATGCACTGCCTGGTGAGCTGGTTCAGAGATCCACAGTGGAGGACTTCAAGAGAGGGTGGGACAGACACAGAAGGTGGATGTATCAGATGATGGCCTAACCCAGGGATTGGGGATGGATGATGGGGTCTCTGGAACACAAGGGAGGGAGGGCCTGCACCCAACTAGGGATCTGAGGTTCAAGCAGACTTGATGACTGTGAAGGCTCTAATCTGCTGGCAAATAGTATGTTAGCAAGTACAGTGGTTTGGCTACTGTAATGGCTAATAGTACAATAAATAAGAATGCCGCCTTAATATAGTAATAATTCAAGACATCTATTTTGGAGGTCACTTTGGGCACTACAGTTCCTAGGGACCATCAGGAATTGAGATTTTGGTATGTTTTCAGTGGTGTGTTTTTTTTTGGGGGGCAGCTGGTGGAGGGTGACACCGTATTTTGATCTGTGACTTGGCAGAACAAGCCTGCCTTCAGTGTTCTGTCCTCTTTCTTGCTTACCATAAGGTTCAAGCTGATGCTCTCTGTACTGGCTTGTGCAGACAATCTTAGTTTCTAGTTAGTCCCTCAGATAGTGGACAAAGTCAGTTGCCCTCCACACCCCAAAAAAAATGTCATCTATGCATTACTGCCAACATTCAGCCTTTATGGTAGTAAGGGTTGACCATGATGTCATAGACTTTCTCTCTCCCATTTCCCAGGACAGAGTTTGGCATAACTGGGGTCAAATGATGCCCTGTAGTCATGCCCTTATTCTGCAGAACACACTCTGAAAAATGTGTTATGTGTCAGTATGTATTCTGCAGATTTCAGAGAAAATGCTTTAGGTTGTCTGGGAAATCCATATGAGTATCTAGTCAATGCTGTAATGCTAAGATGCCACCCTGGTATGGAATATGTGTGTAAAGAGACTCCATGTCCATTGACACCAGCCACCATTCTACCTCAAGCTGGAGGTCCCCATGACTCCCAATATGTTAGCTGTATCTCGTATGTATGGTGGTAACTAGCAGATCTACACGCAGCGTAAGACCCATGGGGAGGGGTAGCATAGTGCTAAGGGGTCCCGAGGGCAGCCTAAAGTAAACCAGCATGCACCTGAGTCCAAGAAGAACCCTCTTGTTCTAAAGGGAGCCGAGGGCCAAGAGATGTTATATTTGTCAGAAAGTGGGTCATTTGAGGTATGACTCTCCTCAGAATATGGTTCTGGGCAAAGGCCTGGGGAGAGGGTGATCGAGATAGCACCCAGCAGCTGGTGGGGCCGTGTGCAGACTGCAGTACCACATGACTCGTGGAGCATATGCACCCTATTTTAGTTAATGGGACAGTAATACAGGGTTTGAGGGACACGGGTGCTTCCATCTCCTGGTGAGGCAGGATCTAATTCAGGCAGAGCAGATTCTCCCAGGGCAATTCTTCACGATTCGGAAGTCACAGGTCCAGCAGTCCAAATATCAATGACTTTAGTTTTCCTCAGCTGGGAGGGTGGCCATGGAGTGAAGGAGGTAAGAGTCGATCTGAAATCCCTGTAAATGTGATCATGGGAATGATTTTGACCACAGGAATTCTCTGTGTATGTCATTACCTGCAGTCAGGCAAAGGGCAAGCTTCTGAGGGTGAGAAGAGGGTGACCAGCCTCTCCCTCAACAGCTGAGGAAGTGGTTAGTATGGGTGAAGGGCCATCTAAGAGTAGCAGCCCCGAGGCCCAGTCACAAACAGAGGCGGTTCTCAGGACTTCCTGCTGAAGGAAGCTGGAAGGGTCAGATGAGGAGTTGGGCAACATACAGCTGGCTGTATCCTGCAGAAACTGAGAAAATAGCAGATTTTGAGATGAGGGCTTTCAGGGAGTGAAGGGTCAGTCTACTGGGAGAACGGGTTGCTGTATGGGAAGTGTACACTAGAGGGGGACAGATGGAGAGTTACTTCAGAAGCTTGTAGGCCCTAGGGTTTACCACCAGCAGCTCTTGGCCCTGGCCCATGATATCCCTTTTCAGGCTACTTGGGTGTGAGGCACACGAAAAGCAGCTGACCAACAATTTCTTCTGACCTGGTATGGGCAAGGATGTGGCAAACAACTGTCAGACTTGTCCACAGTGCCAGATGGTGGAAAGATGAGGCCAAGGTCACCTTGGTGCCCCTGCCCGTTGTTGATGAACCTTAAGAGGGTAGCCATGTACATAGTGGGGCCACTTAGCACCCCAAGTTGCACTGGCAAGCTGTTTATCCTGGTGGTAGTTGATTATGCCACGAGATACCCGGGCAATGCCCTTATCCATTGAGGCAGAAAAGGTGGCTGACGACTGTTGGGGATATTTAGCTGGGTGGCTTTCCCCAGGAGATACTGTCAGACAAGGCACCAACTTCAAGTCCGAGTTAGAATAGTTTGTGGGAGAAGTAGCTCAGAACCTCCCATACCACCCCCAGACTAATGGTCTGGTGGAGTGATTTAATTCTTCCCTTTAGACCATATTAAGGACATTCACTGACCAGTACAAGAGGGAGTGAGACAAATACTTGCCTCTCCTTTATGCGTACAGGAAGTCCCACAGGAGTCCACAGGGTTCTCATCCTTCGAGCTCCTGTTCAGCCATAGGGTGAGGGGGCCTCTAGATTTAGTTCAGAATGAATGGGAGTGGGATTGTGCTTCCCAAGGAGCCTGTAGTGAGTATGTCCTGAATTTCAAAACCCAGCTTAAGAAGCTCATGGGGCTTGCCCAGGGAGCACTTAGCCACTGCACAACAGCGGCAGAAAGTCTGGTATGACCGTGGGGCCAGAGTCTGAGAATACGAGGTGGACAGCGAGTGATGGACCTCATCCCCATCTGAAAAAATTAATTCCAGGCAGCATGGGAGGGCCATTCTCCATTGTCCAAAAGGTGAGTGATGTTAATTACATGATACAGCTACCTGGCAGGAGGTGCAGGCAGAAAGTGTAACATGTTAACTTGATGAAGCCATACTACGACAGGGAGGAAATGGTCCTCATTGTGTACAGCACCCAAGAAGAGGGAGCTGAGGCTGATCCACTGGTTGACCTCCTCAGGGAGGCAGAGTAGGATCCTCCATGGACAACTTTGCCCTCTCAGATCAGCTGATGTCACCCCAGGTGATGGAGATCCGGTGTGTTGATAGAATTTTGGAACATGTTTACATGGGAAATGGGGGTACACTGTGCTGGCCGAGCACCATGTGGATGCTGGGACCCAGGTGCCACTAAGACAGTCCTCCTACAGGGTATCAGAGCTGGTTAAGCAAACCATGAAAGGAGGAGCTCAACAAGATGCTGAAACTTGGAGTGATCCTGGAGTCCAGTAGCCCATGGCCTCGCCTGTGGTCCTGATCCCTAAAAGGATCATACCACACAGTTTTGTGTTGACTACCAGAAACTTGATGACTGCATGGAGTCAGACCCTACCCCATGCCCAGAACAGATGAGACCCTGGAGCAACTAGGGGAGCTGGCACTGATACAATAGACTTAACAAAGGGCTACTGGCAGGTACGCCTGACCCCTGCAGCAGTGAAAGGTCAGCTTTCATCACCCATTTGATTTATATGAGTTCAAAATAATGCCTTTTGGGATGAAGAATGCACCCGCAACCTTTCAGCGCTTGTGGATCGATTCTGTCTGAGGCAGGTGACTTTGCGCTGGACTATATGGATTATGTAGCCATTTACACCAGACCTGGAAGAACCACATCGAGCATGTGCGGAGATGTTCGCCAGCTAAAGGCTGCTGGATTGACAGTCAAGCAAATAAATGCCAGGTATGGCAGATGTGTCCTACTTTGGGCACCGGTTGGGCAGTGGATGCATTCAACCAGAACCTGCCATGGTCGATGCCATCCTGGCCTGGCCCACTGCTACCATTAAAAAAACAGGTAAGGGCATGTCTGGGGACAGCTGGGTACTGAGGAGGTTTGTCCTCACTGCAGTGATATGGTCAAGCCCTTGATAAACCTAACAAAAAGAAAATAGCTGAGCAGATTTGTTGGACAGAGGGCTGTGAGTCTGATTTTCAGAAACTAAAGAAGGCCTTAAATGGGCCATGTGCTAGTTAGCCCCAATTACAGTCTAAAGTTTATTGTTCATGTGGATACCTCAGACCATGGGCTGGGCACTGTGCTGAGCCAGGTTACGCTATGGGGGAAGAGCACCCTGTAGTCTATCTGAGCCAGAGGCTGCTGCCCAGGGAGAAGGCATATGCCACAACTGAGAAGGAGTGCTTGGGGATAGTGTGGACCCGCCAGAAGCTGCAGCCTTATCTGTATGGTGAGAGAATTTACTGTGGTTACAGATCATAATCCCTAATCTGGCTTCATAGATCAAGCAGGCAAAATGGGAAATTACTGCATCGAGCTTGGTACTGCAGGCCTGTAATATGACCATCCATCACTGCAGTGGTAAACAAAGATGCCAATGTGGACGGGCTGTCTAGGCAGGGCTGACAGCATGGCTGGATAGTTTACACAGTTCCTAGTCTTTGCATGAATGGCCATGTCTCTAGGTGTGGCCCAAGAAACATGCCTTCATCACTGGGGAGGAGGGGGAGAGATGATAGGAATGCTGACAGAAATGGAGCTGATTAGTTAATTGCTTACTGTATGTTTGTGAAACTATTTTCGTTCTTCATATTCTCACCAGAGTGTTTCTGCCTGGCATGCTAACTAAAAATATTGAGAACTCCTGCATCACTAGCAGGTGATGCCTCTGCACAGGGTAATAAATCTCAGAGATGCATGAGGTGGACACACACACACACACCACACACTTTAAGGTGAGTGAGGCAGTTGAATAAAAACCGGTACAGGACTAACCTTAACTGGACACACATAGGTTTTAAGCTGATTGGAGCAATTGAACACAAACTTGTTACAGAATTTAAAACATTTGGTGGGTTTGAAAACAGCCTGCCAGAGGGTTTCAGCCTTAGGCTATAAATTCAGAGGTTTAATCACAGACAGGAGTCTTTGCCTTTTCCTCAGGAACTTTTGTGGTAAGAACAGAGCCTGCATTCCAGCTAGCTTTGTGTGGGAGATAAGAGATAGCTAGGTTTCAAGTTCTCTCTGAGTTTAGCTGTGAGGTAAGATATCATCTTAGAGAAAGAGAAGAGAAGACCGTAATTATTCCTTTCTGACACCTGTTGTTCCAAAACATTTATTTGTTTTCCTGTAAATGTGTATTTTCTCTTTTGTACTGTATATATCCTGGTATTGTAAAACCTGAGTTTTGCAGTAAAGAATCTATTATTATAGAATCAGTGACTGTGGCTTATTTTACAAAAGTAACTGCATTATTTTCACTGTCAAAGAGGGAACTCTGTCTGGCATCCGTCAGCCGACAGAGCATCCTACCAGATCTGATCTGTGTTTACCTCCCAGCCCTGAGCAGGGAAGAGTTAGTGTCCTGGGAAGCCAGGTGGTGGCAGCAGAAGAAAGAAGATGCAGACAACTCTTTGAAAGCTGTTACAGCCCAGAAGGGAGAGTTAGTCACAGATGGGTCTAGACCCTAGTTAGGAAAATTATTCCACAAATCAGCAGCTACAAACCTAGCATCCCTTCTGGACTGTAAGTCCAAACAGTAGTGCTTTATGAAGGGGTGTACAGTTTTCCAGGTAACTCTTTTACAGATTTATTTTTTCTTTTTTCATTATCTAGTTATACTCCTTCTGCCCTACTAACCCCCAACCCCGCCTTGTCACCCGACTTCCCGGGACTTACCTACTCTCTCTGCGCCTCTGCCACAGGACAGTGGGGGTCCAGTACAGGGCCTGCAAGGGTCAGTCTTCATCCTATAGCCATGGGGTTTCTACCTGGTCCCCCTGAACCCATCAATGTGCAATGGGCATGGCGAGTAGGCGCCACCTCCGTGGACATACCACAGTCATCTGGGCAGTGGGTTCCCTTTCCTCCATGTGTCATCGCATGTGCTGCTATTCAGCCACCACTGGGTGGCAGCCCAGTGGTGAGTCATGCAGCCTACCCATCCCTCGAGGAGGAGAGCATTCCCTGATGCTCAATCCTCCCTCTCCCGGCCTCGGCCCCAGAGTAACCCACATCCATTCCAGAACCTGCGTCCACCAGTGTGGCAGGAGTGTAAGGTGCATAGTGCTTCAGCCCTGCATGCCATTGGGTCAGTTATTTTTATAGATTTCCTGAAGGGACTGCCCCTTTTGGCTGCCACAGAGACAGAGGTTCCCTTGTGGTATGTGCTTCTAGGCTTTTGGTGGGTACATTGCCACCTTTTTTCATAACAGAATTGTATGCAGGACACTATCCAATGAGAGGTAGTTTTTACTGCTGGCTTAATTCACAACTGCTCCATAGGCAACAGAATGTAACAAAAGCTGTGTGCTCTGGGATCTGACATCCCTTGTCCGGGTTCATGTAGTGCCTTAGTGCTCTTTTACATCCAGCCTTGCACTGGGATATTCTGCATAGAGTACATGAAGGGTAACTAACTGGTTTAAGTGGAATTCTGACACCACCTTGAGTAGGAAATTCCTACAGGTCCTAAGGACTACAATCTCTCCCTAAGAGCCACTCAGAGGACTGGATGTCTGTGACTATTTAAACACAGTCTGCCAACAAAAGTCACAGCACTCGCCACTTGCTTAAATAAGGTAGCGCAGTCAAAGTTTTCTTTACCTCATTTTATTACAGGAGGTACAGGACATGAAACAACACAGCAGGGAGCAGAGAAGTGCTGTGACTTTTGTTTGCAGTCCTAAGGACTACCTTAACCATGTGGAAGATGAAAAATTGCTCACTGTAGTAATGTATCTTCTCAGGGATCCTAACTATATTTACACCTGCATCATCTTCCAGGAGAGTGTGATGCCTGGACATAAACTTTTATGCTAACTAGTGAATTTAGAATGAAGTTTCTCATTCTGCCTGTCCACGCCTCCACCAAGCCTTCAATGGCAGATTTCTTTCTATACTGTAGCTAGATAGAGCTGTGACCACTAAAACTAGCTAAATGGCTAACATTTTTTTGTTTTGTTAGGAATTTTGAAAAAAACTAGTTTTAAGACGAACATCAAGTAGAAAAATATTTAAAGATGAAAAATATTTAACTGACCACGTTACAGTTGTCAAGGAACTGCAGTAGTAATGCACAAGCACCCTTTATGAAAATAACTGATTCTTGTGTGAACCCATTTCCAGGTTCTGGAAGGGAGGCAGGGCTGAAAGTGTAAACATAAGGAGGAATCCTGAGAACAAATAACATTATTACATTGAGTAATTTTGTCTTCTAACCCCAGGAATCCCTCACCTAATGTTTATACTTGCAGACTGTACAGCAGTGCCTTGGAAGGCTGGGCGCCAGAACCTATTTATGGAAAAGGATCTGCAAGACAGTAGTTCCAAAGCTGGCATCCCTTCTGGACTGTATGTCCAAACAACAGTGCTTTATTAAGGTGTGCACTGTTAGCAAGGTAGCTGTTTTGCAAATGTCCAGTAGCGGATGCCACAGAGGCACGCATCTCTTGTGGGATGTGCCTTTAGGTCTCTGGGGGTGTATTTTCCAGCTTTTCATAACAAATAGTATGCAACAAACTTTCCAGTGAGATAGTCCTCTTGGTAGCTGGTTTTCCTTTGCCCACCTCACCATAGGTAACACAAAGCTGAGTGCCCTGGGACCTGACATCCCTTGTCCAATCCAGGTAGATGCCCAGTACAGTGCTTACTTCAGATCCAGGCTGTGCAGTTTTTGCTCACCTGGGCTGGAGTACTCAGGGTATAGTACAGGAAGGCAACTAAATGGCTCTGGTGGAATTCAGTACCACCTTAGGTAGGAACGTCCTATTTGTTCTAAGGGCTACCTTGTCTGTGTGGAAGAATATATACTTTGGCTCTGTGTGGAGGGCTTGCAGTTTGCTCACCCTCTTAGCAGATGTCATGGCAATCAGGAAAAGGTTTTCCATGTGACATATTTTAGGTCAGCAGTAGCCATAGACTCAAAGGAGCCTCCATCAGCTGGGCAATGCAGATATTCAGGTCCCACGGGGGATTAGGTCCCTCACAGGTGGGTACAGGTGGCTGATGCCCTTAAAAATTTTTAAACTAGGTTGAGGGCCAGTGACTTGCCCTTGCCTGCTGATGTGTAGGCTGACACTGCTGCTAGATGTACCTTTAGTGCTGATGGCCTCAGGTCTAAGGACTGCAAGTGAGGTAGATAGTCCAGGACTGTGGACAACTCTGCCTGCACTGGAATTATCTTCCTGAGTGCATGTCAGTATGAGAATTTTCCACTTGATATGCTTGCCTGGTTGCAGGTTTCCTGAAACTTTGAGCACCATAGGACCTCCTGTGATAGAAAGTCTGCCCATTTTCATTGTGACTGCTTTTTGCTGCAGACTCTTTTGGTCTACAGCACTGTCTCTTCCACCCTTTCCTTTCCTTTTGATTCCTTTGTGCCTCTCCCAGGCTTTTTGAATCCAACACTGTTTTGGCCCTTTGCTTCTGCTGGAAGGCTGTTCCAGGCATCCAGGCATCCACCACCTGAAGAAGCATTTACATAGATACATAGACAGTGTCAGCAGATAAGACCTATGGCCCACCCAGTCTGCACATTTGAGCTTGTAAGTTCAGTTTGTTTTCCTAGAAGTCTGTTGTCCCTTACCCCTGAGCCTCCAGAATTCCTTTATGTCTATCCATGCATTCTTAAATCCGTGATTGTTTCAGCCCCACCACTTCCTCTGGCAGGGTGTTCCACTTGTCCACCACCCGTTCTGTGAAGAAATTCTTTCTCATGTTTCCTCTGAATCGTCCTCCCTCCAACTTCATCCCATGCCCTCTAGTCCTGAAACATCTTTTCGCTTAAAATAGTGTTTTCCTGCACCTGTTCCTCCCTGTAAGATACTTGTATGTCTCTATCATATCCCTCTCTCCAGGGAGTACATGTTCAGTTCCTTCAACCTGTCTTCATAGGACTTGTGATGCAACCCATGCACCATCTTTGTTGCCCTCCTCTGAACCACAACCAAATTTTCTCACTTCTCTCCTGAACCTGCTCCGCCTCCACCTCCCTTGCTCTACAGCACCTTTTCTCTGAAAATACCTCTCACCTGTACCTTATTCACCCACATGAGGTATTTAAGGTCTCGTCATATTCCCCCTCCCTCTTCTCCTCCAGGGTGTGACATATTCAGCTCCTTTGGCCTCTTCTTGTAGAGCTTTTGATGCAGACCCTGCACCATCTTGGTAGCCCTCCTCTTGACTGCCTCTATTCTGTTTGTCTTTCCTAAGATGTGGTCCCAAAACTGAACACAGTACTCCAGGTGGGTCTTACCAATAACCAACATAAGGATATACCACTTCTCTCTTCCTGCTGGTAATACCCCTACCTATACACCCCAGTATCCCACTAGCTCTCCCAATTACCTTGTCACATTGTCTGGCCACCTTTATGTAATCCAATATGATTACCTCAGGTCCCTTTCCTTCTTGGTCATTGCAAGTATCTCTACCCTATTTTGTAATCCTCCCCAGGTTTCTGTGGCCCAAGTGAATTATTTTGCACTTTTTGCATTAAACCTTAGCTGCCAAACTTTACCATTCCTCCAGTCATTTTAAATCTCTTACCATCCTTTGCACCTCCCCCCACCAAGTGTCCACTCTGTTGCAGATCTTGGTGTCATCCGCAGAGGGGCAGACATGCCCTTCAGCTCCTCTGCTATATCACTAATAAAGACATTAAAGAGGAAGAGCCCCAGTACTGACCCCTGGGGTACCCTGCTGGTCACTTTCTCCTCCTCCTCGTAGCAAACTCCATTTACCACCCTCTCCCTCCTATCTCTAACCAGTTTCTTACCCAGGTTGCTCGCCTTTTGCCCCACCCCAGCTGCCCAACTTGTTTGCAGTCTCCCTCGTGGAGCAGTGTAGTAGGCTTTGCTGGGGTCTAGATATGCACATTCACTGCCTCCTGATCCAACACCCTGGTTACCCAGTCAAAAAGAAAAAATCTGATTTGTTTGGCACAACCTTTCCTCTGAGAAACCATGCTGTGTTGGGCCCTGCAGTCACTTGGATTCCAGGTATGCCACAATCCTTTCCTTTAATAGTGTTTCCATTAATTTCCCTACCACTAAGTCAGGCTGACAGGCCTATAATTGCCCGCCTCCTTGCTACCACCTTTGTGAAGTGAGACTATGTCTGCTCTTCTCCAGCCCTCTGGGATCATGCTGGTCTCCAGTGAATTATTTAAGTCTGCCAGAGGTGCAACCAGTACCTCCCTGAGTTCCTTCAGTACTCTTGGATGCACCCATATGACCCCATGGCTTTGTCCATTCTCATATTAATGTGTGCTTTCCTGACCTCTCCTCAGAAAAGAGAATGGTGTCCACTTCCCTCCCTCAAAGTTCTTGGTGCCTTTTGTGGTCCTTCCCTTCCCTTCTGCTGTGAAAACTGAGCAAAAACTTTGTTTAAGATGTTTTCCTTTTGTGGTCCTCCTCCTTACAGTCTCTTCCCTCCCCACCTCCTAACGTTCAATCCCTCCCTTTGTCTTCCTTTTCTCTTAAACATACCTGAAAATGCCTTGTCCCTTTTGATCCTGCCCAAGCTGTTCTTTCTTCAGTCTGCACCTTTGAGCTCCTTAGTGCTTTGTCTGCATCCATTTCCCCAGATACACTTCCCTATCCTCCTCCCTCTGAATCTCCTTATACCTTCTGAATGCCACTCTTTTTGCCTTTACCTTTTCTGCCACCTCCTTTAAGAATCATAACGGTCTCTTCCTTCTGCTTTTGTTTATTTGCTTGATGTACAGGTTTGTTGCCTTTACTATGCCTCTCTTTTATCTGGTCCATGTCTCCCACCACCCAGAACATCTCCACCCACCAAGTCCTTTTGGAGGATCTCTCTATCTTTGTAAAGTCTGCCTGTGACAGGGTTGAATAGGACCCTGTCCCAGTTGTTATGGAAAGAGTTTGAATGCAAGGATCTGTTCTATTCTCTCCTTTTCTGTCTCTTGTCTGTCTGGTTGTGCAACCACATTTCCTGTAAGACCTAGGATTTGATCACCCTGACAGTCTCACAGTTATTTGCCTCTCACTGTCTCTCAGTCTTCCCTTGCTGTTCAGTTTTTTCTTCCTTACATATCTGCTGATATAAAAATATATGCAAATCATTATGTGGAAATGTAACTGATATTGGGATCCGTTTATTTATAAATTACTGTATATAGTGTTCATTTTAAATGTATATAATTATAGTTTGAGATGATTGCAAAAGCTATTGGAAACTCAAGGGGTTACCAGAGTGCAATTTTAAGCCTTTTGCAGAAGTGCTGTGGAAAAGGGCCTCAGCTGAGTGCACTGTGTTCCTGCCAGCACCTGCCTCAAACATACAAGAACACTGGAAGATCCTTGTTAAGAATGTGGCTTTTTAAGACAGAGCTACAATTACTTGCAAGTTGGACACACAGACTGAAGGAAAACTCTGATGGATCTCTCTGTTTTATTTTGCCTTTGTAAATAGTTATACTGAACTATTTTATTTTTATGTTACTCATAGTACAAATAAATATTTTTGGTGAATTCTACAACTGCTCCTGGTTTTCCTATGCTTTCTTGACCGTGCCTCGACTAATACAGACCTTCTGAAATCCAGGACCCTTGGCCTTGTGTGGTTGGATTCTTGTGCTGTTCTTATATTGAACCACACTGTGCAATGATCACTGGTCCCTAGATTACTTCCCACCCTTATTTCTGCAACACTGTCCCGAGTAGTAAGTACCAGATCCAGCAGTGCCCCTCCTCGAGTTGGTTCACTGACTAGTTGCCAGAGGAATGCCCCTGCAGGGAGTCCAGGATGTCTCTCATTTCTAGCTGATGCTGCAGGGAAGCAGATTAAAGTCCCCACCAGCACCATCTCCCTCTTTTTCAGCCATTTTGCCAGTTGCTTCTAATATTTCTTTAAGTTCTTCCCCTGTGTCAGAGGTCTGTAGATCACTCCTATCTGAATAGCTGCCGTTTTCTGACCTGGGGATGATCCACAATACCTTGCCCCACCTTGAATTCCTTTACCTCCATCACGTTTATGTTTTCCTTAACATAAAGCACCACTTCCTCTCCTGTTCTTCCTACCCTATCGTCTAAACATTTTGTAGCCTGGTATGACCATTTCAGACATGGTTGTCGGTGCACCATGATCGTAATGACCACACTATCTGCCTCAGCCTTGATGACTTCCAGGTCTGGGATCTTATTTCAGACTTCTAGCATTGGCACACATGATTGCCCAGATTTTGTTAGCCCTTTTCTTGTCACTTCCTTTTTCCAGCTGTTCCCCTTCCTCCCTTTTTATTTTGATTGTTCCTCCTCCTCCTCCTCCTCCTTGCTAACCCCTGCTATCTTGCTTGTCATGCACCCCAGTGGATTCTCTCCTCTCAGGATCTTGCTACTGTCCATCTTAGCCTGTGGGGTGGGGGGCAGTTAATTGCCTCCTGTTTGTCTTCTGCCACCCTCCTTGGCTAGTTTGTGTCCATTGAAGTAACATTTAAACTGTCCACTGAAGACTGCTGTTTCCCTCCTGGTCCCCTGTATAAACTCTGATCCTCCAGGTGGAACCCCAGTCCCCAATGTAGCCATACCCCTCCTCTCTGTACCATTCATTCAACCAAGAATTAAAGGCCTTAGTGTGGAGCTCCCTCCTTCCCCTGTAGTAGACAGGCAGCACGCCTGTAAGGTTACAGTGCATGCTACCTGCCTAAGACCCTTCCCCAGTTCCCTAAACTGCTCCTGTCCCATCCAAAGCTAGATCATTTGTCCCCAGGTGGACAGTGATATCCAGCTCATAGAAACATAGAAACATCGAAGTTGACGGTGAGATAAGGACCGCAAGGCCCATCCAGTCTGCCCATTTCTTTTCTACCTTATAAATGTGCCATCGCCTTTACTCTGTCAGTGACCTATCTATTCATAGTCATTTGTATTGCTCCCTTATGCCTATCCCATGCCTGTTTGAAGCCCTGCACTGTATTCCATAGCCACCACTTCTTGTGGTGGCCATTCCATGCATCCACCACCCTTTCTGTGAAAAAGAATTTCACATTTCCCCTTAATCGGCCTCCTCTAATCTCATGCTGTGTCCTCTTGTCCTGCTATTTTCTTATATTTAAACATGTTAGACTCTTTCACCTTGTTTATGCCCTTAAGGTGTTTGAATGCCTCGATCATATCACCTCTCTCCTCTTTGCTCAAGGGTATACATATTGAGCTCCGTTAATCTGTCCTCATATGTCTTCTGATGCAGGCCCTGCACCATTTTGGTTGCCTTCTCTGGACTGCCTCAATTTGGTTAATGTCCTTGTGAAGGTGTGGCCTCCAATACTGCATGCAGTACTCCAGATGGGGCCAAACCAATGTCTTGTACAGAGGATTATTACCTCCTCTTACGACTTGTGATACCCTGCTAATACACCCTAACACCCCCTAGCCTTACCCACTGCTTTAGAGGTCTGCTTGATGATTTTAGGTCATCAGTGATGATGATGCCCAAGTCTTTTTCTTCCTTTGTGACTGCTAGCAACTCCCTCCCAGCCTATAAGTGGCTTCAGGGTTTCTCTTCCCTATGTGCATGATTTTGCACTTCTTTCATTAAATCCCAGTTGCCACTCTTCTGACCATTCTGCTAGTTTATCCAGATCTCTTCTCATTCTGCCCACCCCATCTGGATCATCTACTCTGTTGCAGATCTTGGTGTCATCTGCAAACAGACAAGCCTTCCCTCTAGTCCATCTGCAAGGTCACTAATGAAGATGTTGAATAGGACTGGCCCCAGGACTGATCCCTGAGGTACCCACTTGCTGACTTGCATCTCTTCTGACTGTATACCATTTACCACCACTCTCTGTTTTCTACCGGTCAACCAGTTTGCCACCCAGTTGACCAACTTCTGACCCACCCCCAGCCTACCCAGCTTATTTATCAATCTTCTATGTGGAACAGTGTCAAAAGCTTTGCTGAAGTCAAGGTAGGCTGACATCAGCTGCTCCCCTTGGTCCACCACTCTGGTTACCCAGTCAAAGAAATCTATGAGATTAGTTTGACAGGACCTTCCTTTGTAAACCCATGCTGTCTTGGATCCTGTGCTCCTATGGATTCCAGGTGTTGCACTACCCTTTCCTTAAGGAGTGCCCCATAATCTTTTCCCACTACTGAGGTAAGACTGACCGGTCTGTGGTTCCCCGCCTCCTCCCTGCTACCACTCTTGTGGAGCCGGGATCACATGAGCCTTCTCCAGTCTTCTGGGACCTCTCCTGTGCTCAGAGACTCACTAAACAATTCTGCTAATGGCTCTGCTAGTTCCTCCTTTAGCTCCTTAAGTACCCTGGGATGTATGCCATCAGGTCCCATTGCCTTATCCACCCTGAGCTTAGCAAGCCTTTGTAGGACCCTTTCTTTGTGAAGGGAGTAGTGCTCACCTCCCTCCCCTGTGTCCATGATGCTGAGCTGTGGGCCCTGCCCTACCTTCTCTTCAGTAAATACTGAGCAAAGTATCTATTTAGGATAGATGCCTTTACAGGGTCCTCCTCCTCACATGCTCCCTTTTTCCATTAGCTTAGCAATACCCCTCTGGACTTTCTCCTTTCACTAATGTATCTATAGAAAGTCTTGTCACCTTCTTTTACTGTTCATGCTAGTGTTTCCTCAGTTTGGGACTTTGCCTGCCTTACTGCCTTACCTGCTTCCCTTAGGGCAGTTTGGTATGCCTCCCTATCTTCATCCCCTGTGTTCCTTTAAATTTCCTGAAGGCCAACCTTTTGGCTCTGACCTTTTCTGCTACTGTATTTGAGAACCAAAGTGGTTTCCTTCTTCTTTTGCACTTCCTTTCTGTCTAACACAATGAGATGTTGCTTCAAGTATTGCATCCTTAATGCTTGCCCACTTTGCCTGTACCCCCTCACCTGTGTTTCTTTTTGCCAGGGCTAGCTTAACTCTGTTGGCCATCTTATCAAAGTCAGCTCCTCTGAAGTCCCATATTTTTGCCTTGGAATGGGATGATTTAGATGTAGTAGCCAAATTGAACCATACCATGTGATGGTCACTGGCCCCAGGTGACCTTCTACCTGGAGATCTGTGATCCCTTCTTTGTTAGTCAGTACTAGATCTAGGATAGCCCTGTCTCTTGTGGGTTGCTGTACCAGTTGTTTGAGGCCCTCCCCTGCAGGGAATCCACTATGAGTCTAGTTCTGGCAGATGTTCCTGCTGGTATTGACCAATCTGTGTCGAGCACGTTGAAGTCTCCCATTTTCAGAACCTCCCTTTAGCTGTCATGTTTTGTATATCTTCTAACAGTAATGTGTCTATGTCCTCCCTCTGGTCTGGGGCCTGTAGACAACCCCAGTTCTTATGGCTGTCCCATTTCCTGTTTCCAGGGTGACCCACAGTTCTTCTGGCTCCTTATGTGTATTCTGAATTTCTGTAGCTTTGATATTTTCATTAACATACAGAGACCCTCCTCCCCCTCCCTTCCTTCCTATATCCCTCGTGATCTGTTGGATATGCTTTCCATCCTCTGAGGCAATGCACCAGGTAGGCACATTACCTCTCACCCCAACCCAGTCCCCTGACAGTAGTCCCCACTTGAAGCTGCTTCCTCCTTCTCTGATCCTCCTCCTCCCCTGGAGACTCCATTAGGAAGAACCCCCTTATCCTCCACTGTCTACCCATCTCAGGTGCCCCTTCTTGGCAGTCCTGCTCCCACCAGAATGGTAGGAATTTCTTAGGAGTACTGGTTGAGGAATGTGCCTATGAACCACTCCTCTCTGCCTTCCAGATCCCACTACCCTTGCCCTCAATGAGCCTGCCATAGTCCAAACACCCCTTCCTCTGGCATCCTTTGAGGTAGTGGTGTCTGCTAGGTGGCCCTTGGTGAGAAACAGTCCCCTGACTCCTATGCAATGCAACTTTGAGTCTAGCGATGTTCTCCTGACTCTCAGCCAGCACCACCTGGAGCCTAGAGGCCTGCTTCTCCACCCAGAGAGGTGCATGCAGATGGGCAGCACCGTAGCCTCCAGAAGGCTTCCCTGTAGACTGCCGCCCACAACCACTGCATTGCACCACTCCCCACATTTCCTTTTCCTGCTCTTCTTGTCCTCCTGTCCCAGAACCCAGTGAGGCTATCCTAATAACATCCAGCAACAGCAAGCCCCTAAACTAGAAGTACAGTAATACCCAGCTACAGTTTAACAACAAGCCCAAGATCTGGGGAGCAAGGGGACTAGATGGCTGTTGCCGCAGCAAGAGGAGCAAGCTGTGGAGGGAGTTGGCAGGAGCCAGCTCAGATCATCTGAAGGGAAGAGGTCTTTGTTGGGGCTGACTACCCCACCACACCGGGTGGAAACCTTCCAGCTCCAGTGAGGGAGCCAACTGCTGCTTACGGACAGTCTATCCCTGTGGTCAGGATAGAAACATGTAGGCTGTCAGAGGAGCCAATCAACAGGAGAGGAGGGATTTTGAGGAGCGTCGGTTTTAAAAGCCTGCCAGCCGCTCACCTGCTCCAAGACTGGGTCCGGGGAGCAGGGACCAGGCAGCCATTGCCGCAGTAAGAGGAGCAAGCCACGGAGGGAGTCGGCAGGAGCCAGTCAAATCATCTGAAGGAAGATTTTTTCTGCCCACCCTCCCCGTCCCCGACCTCTATTACATATCCAAGGGAGGAGGAGCCAATCCAGGGTGAATTGACAGACCAAGAAGGAATCGCCACCTCTAGTGGGAAGAGGTGGAGAAGACAAACAGTTACCTCAGAAAAGGCCTGATCACTACCAGAGGGACAGGTCATTGGTGGAGGGCAAGAGGAGAAGGGGCTAGCAGGTAAGGGCAGCTGGTGGAGATTGATGGAGAAAGTTACCCCAGAGCAAGCTGTGGAGTAGAACTCAGCAGACTGGAGGGACCCAGATTTGAGCAACAAGCTACTGTGCTTCCTTTTCTTAAGTTATAGCTACACTCAGAGCTAAGGTGCTGTGACTGTTCCAGGTCATGTCTTGTTGCCAAGGTGGGGTCACTGTGATTGTTCTGGGTCACTTGGATCATAGGGTGAATTAAGTTGAGGAGGGTCTTTTTCTAGGGGGCATCTGATCAAGATGGCAGCGGAGGGGGAAGGTTTGGGGCAGCAAGGGCAATTAGGAAAGTGAGTCTTGCAGAAAGGAACCTAGTAATCAGAAGTAGGTGCACTATGGGGAGGCACGCGATGAACGCCTAGGGAATCAGAAGGAAGGTAAGTGGCTATGACTAACCATTATCAGGTATCTCTGGGGTTAAACATAGTTGGAGAAGACAAATGGAGTGGGTTAGGGAGGGACACACCAGAGGGTGGGGGGCTTCTAGTGGAGGCAGCTGGGGAGCGCGCAGGGGGTACAGGAGAAAGCAGGATGCTAGGAGGCAACGTGGGTAGAATTGTGAATGCAATGGATGTGGGGGGTGCAGTTTGGATGAACATATTGTGGAGGTTAGGAGGATTCAATCTGCAACAGGTTGAGGAGTCTGGAGGAGGAAGTGCTGTGGCTTGGTAGGGAATTGGAAAGGATGAGGAGAAGGGGGCATGAGGCAGGAGGTCTCACCCAGGAATAGCATGAGGACACCACATGGGAGGTACAGTGGCTCAAGGTAGGGTGAGGGAGGAGGCAAGAGCAGGAACAAGCAGGGGTTCTAACAGCAATGAGAGGCTGAGATGGGGAAAGAGCCAAAGCTCAGCCAGGCAAGAAGGACAGGAAATAGGTTTGCTTTGCTGACGACAGTGATGGAGAGGAGGAGGGTGCGCGATCTCCAGGAAGGGAGGGGAACTCTCAAGGGACAGGGAGTTGGTTGGGGAGGGGTAAGGAGAGAAAGCACTGCTGGTGGGAAGGATGGCAGGGGAAGGGCAGAGAGGAGCCAGGGAGGAGGGAGGATGGGAGGATAGGAGGGAGCAGTGAGAGGGGGACAGGATGGGGACAAAGGGGGAGGAAGAATTAGTGATGTGACAGTCTCTAGTAATGGGTACCTTGGGAAAGGGGTAGGGGCAGGAATAGGGATCGAGGAAGGGGGTGCTGGTGATTCCATACTAAAAGGGATCAGATGGGGCAACAAGGGGAAAAGGCATAGCCACATATGGGTGGAGGCCATACCGGGGGCTAACTGCAGGCAGTTCTTAAGTGCTCAAGGAGGGGCAGGAAGAAACCACATGTAGTGGTGCATGGAATACTAATGACCTGGTGGGGAGACTGTGAAGGTAGTAAGGAGGAGGTTTGAGGAACTAGGAGTGCTGTGAAGAAGTGGGGAATTAGAAGCCTTCTCAGAGATGCTTCCAGTACCCTGCGTGAGTACAGGAAGGAAAGGGAGGATTGGGGAGCTCAACACTTGGTTGAAGGAGTGGTGTCGGTCCAAAGAGTACAGGGATAGTGGGGAACTGGGGCAGAACCTGGGACAATAAGGATCTATATGCAGGGGGATAGGCTGCACTTGTGGGGAAGGAGAGGGTATTAAAGCAGAGGTTTGAGGGTGTATATCAGAGGGTAGATTTAAACTAGGTGTGGGGTGGTGGTATGGGGACAGCTGGTAGGTGGGGATCCTAGAAAGGGAGCAGAGCATGTTTACCCCCCAAAGCTATCAGAGAGGAATTTGGGGTAGGGGCACGAGGAGGGGTTAGGAGAGGGAAACCAGGAAGAGGGCGTGAGGCACAGGTTGGAGGGTGGTCTCACTGAATCGAGAGGCCTAGGTAGCAAATCGGCCGAGCTACAGGCTCATTTAGCAGTGGGGAGGTAGACATAGCAGCCATCACGGAAACATGACACCCAGTACCTGGGGTATGATGAACCCAGGTACAGGATATTCAGGAAGACAGGGCTAAGGGGAAGGGGGGCATGGCAATCTATGTGAGGAAGGGATAAGGTGTATGAGGGAGGAGGGCAGGACGGAGGCCCTATGGATGCAGTTTCAGGACTCCAAAAGAAGGACACTGAGGGTAGAGGTAGTGTACAGGCCACCAACACAGGGAGATGACTGGATAGAGAGTTGGCTGAGCAGATTAGAAGGATCTGTATGAAGGGAACACAGTAGTGGTGGGGGACTTCAACCTTCCTGGGGTTAACTGGAACACCCCAACCACCACGAGTGCAAAGGAGCAGGTATTACTTGAGGCATTTCAGGACAGTTTTCTGGTACAGTTGGTCTGCAAGCCAACTATGGTAGGAAGGACGCTGGACCCAGTACTAACAAACAGGGAGGCTGTAAGGGATCTGGGAGTGGAGGACTGCTGGCTGAGAGTGACCACTACTCAGTGTGGTTCACACTCAGTATGGGCAGAGAAACAGGAGGTACAGGTACCAGGGTGATAGATTTTAAGGGCAGACTTTAAAGGATGGGGACATTTTGGTTGGGCATCTGGTGGGAATTTAGGCATGCATGGATGCTGACCAAAAATGGGATTTTATTAAAGGGACTAGCAGAGACTGCTGGGACTTGTACCAGGACACAGAGCAAGAAAGGTAGGGAAAGAAACCAAGTTGGCTGACTTGGGAGGTCATGGAAGGGTGGGGCAAGAGAAAAGCATTCCAGAAACTCAAGAAATTGAGAGGGCAAGGGACAAGGAAGAGTACACGAAGAAGTCCACGGAGGTTACCAGCCTAGTCAGGGTGGCCAAGGCATCCAGGGAGCTGAAACTGGCAGAGGGAATTAGGACGGGGAAAAGAACTTCTTCAGATACACTGGGCAAGAAGGAGAAACAAGACCAAATTGTGAGGATTAAGAATGACCGGGGGTGGTGGAGGAACCAAGCAGATGCACTGAATGATTATTTCTGCTCTGTGTTCACGGAGAAAAAGGGCACAGACACCTCATGGGAGAGGTGAAGTGGCCAGGGAAGTGGGTGACTGATATCAGGATTACAGAGGACAGGGTTCTGGAAGGGCTAAGGGCACTGAGGTGAACAAGACACTGGGACCAGATGGCATTCACCCTAGAGTGCTCTGGAGGGGGAGATCCAGGCGGGACCACTGGTAGACCTGTTCAGTACATCTCTGGACACAGGATGTGCCATAAGACTGGAGGATGGCCCACATGGTGTCCATTCATAAAATTGGCCCGAAGGATGAACCAGGCAACTATAGACCGGTGAGCCTCACTTCAATCGGTGGGGAAGCTCATGGAGACAATTCTGAAGGAGAGGCTGGTGACTTTTGGAAGATAATGGTCTCCAAGATGGTCATCAACATGGGTTTGTCTTGGGTAGATGCCAGACGAACCTAGTTGGGTTCTCACGACTGGGCAAACCAGGAGCTGGACAAGGCCATGCAGTGAACATCCTGTATTTGGACTTCAGCAAGGCCTTTGAATCTGTGCTGCTGGGGGAAAGCTGGAATACTTAGGGGTGGAACAAAATGATCAATTGAATAACCAACTGGCTGAGGGGTAGGCAGCAAATGGTAGTGGTGGGAGGGGACTCTGGTCACTGAGGTACATCACGCAGTGAGGTGCAGGGTTTGGTACTGGGACCAGTGCTGTTTGGGATATTCATAGCCAATATCTCACATGGGGTCCAGAGTAAGATCAGTCTGTTCGCATGTCGATACCAAGATGGGAGCTGTGGTGGATGACATGGAGGGATGGAAGGGACTGCAGGAGGACCTGACCAAACTACAGGAGTGGTCTGAAACATGGCAGATGGGGTTCCAGGCCAGGAAGTGCAAGGTCCTGCACTGGAGCTAGGGAACCAGGGAGGAAATATCAGCTGGGAGCCGTACAGTTGGAATACACTGTGGAGGAAAAGGATCTGGGGTGCTTATTACGGGAGCATGAACCACTCAGCTCAGTGCAGGTAGGCGGCTGCAAAAGCAAACAAGATGTTGGGGTGCATAGCGAGGGAATCTCCTCCAAGAACAGGAGGTGATCCTTCTCTTGTACAGGTCACTAGTCAGGCGCACTCTGGTGTCCATTCCAAAGAAGGGCATCAGATTGTTGGACAGGGTGCAGCATAGGGCAAACGAAGATGATCCAGGGAATGGAGGAAAATCCTATGAGTAGAGAATGGGAGAGCTGAATATGTACACCTTGGAGAAGAGGAGGGATGGGGGATATGATCAAAACCTTTAAATACTTAAAGGGAATAAACAAGACTAATACAGAGAGATTTTCCAAACCAAAGGGAGGGACATGAGAGGGCATCGGCTGAGATTGGAGGGGAAGATTCAGGAGGAAATCAGGAGACACTTTTCATGGAAAGGGTGGCGGACAAGCGGAATACTTTGCCCAAGGAAGTGGTATCCTGTAGAATGGTGGGCAGATTTAAGAAGGGTGGGACAGAGTGGGGTGGGGCAGCTGAAAGTTGAGGGCTAACTGCACAAGCGAGCAGACTCGAGACCGTGAGACCTGTTTCTGCTTGCATTTCGTATGTTTGTATGTAACCATGCCCTCAGGTGTAAATTGTGGGTCTGAATGTTATCCTGCCATGAGACGGTCGGCAGGTTGTGATTCAGTGGCAGGCTGATTGGATTCTTGCTGACAGGGCCAGAAGCACTGAGTGCCGGGCCTGTCTGGCCTAGTCTGGGGCTGTTAGGATCATTGTTGCAGGCTGTCTCCTAAGCTTCAGGCACACTCTCCTGTTTGGTTGGGAATAGTGGAAAGGCATGCAGGAATCTCCTTGTCCACTTCAAAGCCAGGGCATCCTCTGGGACTATGCGCCTGGCTGGTGGCCTGCAATAAAACTGTGGCAGCTGATTGTTCTCCCAGGATGCAAACAGGTCTATTTCTGGAGTGCCCCATCTTCTTATAACTGTGTCTAGAACCTGCTGATTCAAGGTCTGTTTGTGGATTGCCTGGCTGATTCCGCTTAGGAGTCTGCCAGAACATTGTCTTTGCCTGTCAAATGTACTGCAGAGATCTCTGCATCTAGGGAGTAGGGCAGGTCCCAGATCCTCCTTGTTTCAGTGCATAGACTTGAGGATCTTGTACCTCCCTGCTTGTTTATGTAGTACATTGTTGTGGTGGTGTCTGTTGTGATCTAGACAAACTGACCTTGCAGCTGGGAGGAGAAGGCTTGCATAGCCAAGAATATTGCCATGAGTTCCAGAAGATTGATGTGCTCCTATGTCTGCTGTGGCTCCAGATACCAGTTACTGTGAGGTCCTCCAGGTGAGCACCCCACCCTGGGAATGAAGCACCTGTTGGGAGGATACTTGCTGGTGATTGCTGGAGGAAGGGAATGCTCTGTTTGAGAATACTTTCTTCCTTCCACCAGTCTAGTGACCATAACAATGATTTTGTTACTGGCACTATCTTTGAGGGAGTAGGTAGTGGTGCTCGGATGGAGCCACACTAATCTGGATCCACCAAATACTGCCCTTTGTGGCAGGATAGCGGATCCACCGGATGCCACCCCTATCTGCCCGTGGATGCAGCTGTCGGATCCCTGGTCGGATCCTGCATTATTCTGATGGCCAGATCCAGGGATCTGGATGGCAGCTGCACCTCTGGTATCATTCTGTGATACATATGGGTTCACACAACTAATTAATGAGCCAACAAGAATTAATGCAAGGAATAGTAGTAACAGCACACTACTTGATATCATGCTAGTGAATAAACCCATCTATTCACACATGCTGGAGTGCTTTCTGCGATATAAGTGATCACTGCCCCATCGCAGGGGTAAGATCTTCAGCAAAACAACAACCCTGCAAAATTCCTCATGAGGAGATCCAAGAAAACATCCATATTGAAGGATATTTGCATGATCTAGCTCACTCTCCAAGCTGGCAAGAGTTTTATCTTGCCCATACTGTGGAAAAGCATGGCAGGTGCTAAATAGCATTATAATAAGTGCCCTTAACATCCATGCCCCAATCTCTAGTATCCGAATAAAACAAATCCTGTCGTTGGTTTTCAGCTGACCTCAAAGCTGCACTGCTGGAGAGAGACAAACTCTGGAAAATGGCAAGAAAAACTAAGAATGCAAATGACTGGATGATCTTTAGGAAAGCCAGGAATAGATGCACCAAGAAAGTTAGGGATGCAAAGGCTGCCTTCTACTTGGCTGAGCTCGACTCCTCCCATCATAATCCTGCTAGGTTTGGGGTACCATCAAGGGTATGGTTGGGCAGGATTCTAGCACCTCCTACCAACTCAATTACACCACAGTTATGGCCCTATCACTGGCAAATTGGAAATTCTAGATGCCTTCAATAACCACTTCACAACGGCTGGCCTTGCCTTTGACACCTCTCCAGCTAACCTGCTGCGGGAACAATTAAGCTCCCAGTACACTGGTGCTCAGAGAGCTGACTCTTCCTTCAGCTTCAAATCTGTACTGTTGAAGCAAGTAGAGAACCTACTATGGCAGCTGGATATCAAAAAGTGCAGGGGCAGACTGTCTGGACCCCTACTTTCTAAAGATTGCATCCCATGTACTTGCTGTCCCCCTAACACATCTCTTTAACCTATCTCTAAACTCTGGTTCTATTCCCACATTGTGGAAGACAGCCCAAGTGGTTCCCCTTCTAAAATCAGGGGACCCTATGGACCTTAATAATTACAGGCCCATTTCCATTCTACCAGTGCTATCCAAGATGCTGGAGAAATTAGTGAGTACCCAGTTAAGGGAATATCTTGATGATGCTAACCTCCTGAATCCAGCTCAATCTGGATTCAGGGCCAAGCATAGCACTATCACTGCATTAGCCAAGGTCACAAATGATTGGCAAACCGAATTAGATAAAAGAATAATGTCTGTGCAGTATTTCTGGACCTGAGCAAAGCATTCGACACTGTGGGCCACGAGCTTCTACTATCATCCTTGCACTCCACTGGCCTAGATCCACCCTCCCTTAAGTGGTTCAGGTGTTATCTTACTGGTAGGTCACAGCAGGAAAAAGCTGAAGGTGACCTATCCCCATTAAAACCACTGTTAAGAGGAGTCCCCAAGGTTCTATCCTGGGTCCTATCCTTTTGCCATCTATATAAATAATATTGATTCAACCTCACCAAATCCTCTGTACACTTCTTCGTTGATGACACTGTTTTGTATGTCAGCAACCCTTCTTCTGCAGCTGCCCGTGAAATCCTACAAACAGAATTCTCCTTGTTACAATATCAGCTACTTGAGAAAAGCTTCTGTTAAATGCAAAGAAAACTAAAGCAATGATGATCACAAATCAAAGCTCCACCAGCACCTCCTCTTCAATCATTCTTCCCCAGCTATGCACTATACTTGGAGAAAATCTGGAGTATGTAGAAAATTTCAAATACCTAGGTGTGTGGATTGACAGCAAACTCGACTTCACTCATCATTTAGAAGAACTGCTAAAAGCTTCGCCAAAGGCTTGGCCTTTTCTATAGATTAAACCCTTCCTAAACAGAGATTCAAAGATGAGGTTAGTCCAGGCCATTTTTCTCTCAGTTGTTGACTATGCAGACTTCCTTTATAGTCACTGCCCCATCTCCTACCTACACAAGCTGGATACCTTATACCATAGAGCAATAAGATTCATAACAGATCTGCCATCTAATACCCATCAATGCTCTCTTTATGCTGCAGTTGGATGGGTTTCTCTACACCTCAGAAGGAACAGAAATGTAGCTCTATGGATTTAGAGCGTTATCAAAAACTTCCAAACTATATTCTGGACTGTTCACCCAGACCATTCCTAGCTCCTATGCCCTAAGAAGCAACAACATCATCCTGTTCAAATTGCCCAAATTCAACACCCGGCTAGAAGGGCAGCAATCAGCTATTCTCTAGCTATAGCATGGAACACCCTACAAAAACTCTAAACTGTCCAATATTATACCAATTGCATCCTTTAAACAGCGTTGTACAGTTTTCTCACAGAGAAATGCAGTTGCTACTGCTAGAGCTAGCTTTGTCATCTCACAATCTCCCTCCCTAAAATTCACGATATATGGCATAATCTTTGTTCTTCAGTTCTCCCTCCCAGGCAGACACTCTATCTTATGGCACACAGTAATACCTTCCACCATCCTAGTATTATATTATGCTATGTGTTGCCATGGCCCTCCACTGGGATATGAATATACTGTAAATATTAGCTTAACTTTTCTGTAACCCATTTTATCATGTGAATTTTATTGTACATCACTGTGTTTATAAACGTTTTTCCCCTGTATGTGTAACTGTTTTATATAAGTGTATTGATGTATCTGTTGTGTATCAACTGTTGAACCTTGACCTTATCAGGTCCATCTTGTAAATGAGCCTTGCTCAATGATGTTTGCCTGAATAAATAAAGATTTGATGATGATGATGATGATGATGATGATGATGATCTGACACTGGGATCCATCCTGCATCTGATAACGCAGGATCCGACCGGGATCCGACCTCCGTATTTGGCCGGATCCCACTCAAATAGTGCCATCCGCTGAATCACTGGCGGATCCACAGCGGCACTGTCCGAGCAACACTCCCCATCTTTTTTTTTTTTATTGAATTTTTTCATTTTCAACTACTGTACAACAAATATAACAATTAAATCACAGAACAGTAAAATAAAGGTGCCCTAGTAGGAAACATGAGACAGGATGGGAAGGTGAACTTCCATGTGGGGATAGTTTAGCATTAGAGTTCATTTTGTGCAACGCTGGCCCGTGGTGTTGAGGATTGAGGTGCTGGATGCCACACCTGCCATGCTGGTGACCCGAGTTCGAGGCGAGCTCAGGTTGCCGTGGGTTGGCTGGGGTTAGGACACAGAGTTGGATTGAGCATATGACAGGCAGCTCTCCTCTCCGGGAGGTATCTACAGTCTCCCGGGTTCTCTTGGCTGCCACTGAGTGGAAGCTTGATGGTAGCACCAAGCCCAATGGGAGACTTGGCTGTAGACTGGGTGGGGAAGAAACATATAAGTTGACTGCAGATAAAGGACCACAAGGTCTATTCAGGCTGCCCATTTTTTCTGCCTTTACTGTGTCAATGGCCTATTTATTCATACTCATCTGTATTTCTGCCTTATGCCTATCCCATGCCTGTTTGAAACCCTGCACTGTATTCATGTCCACCACTTCCTGAGGTAGGCTGTTCCATGCATCCACCACCCTTTCTGTGAAAAAGAACTTCCTCATATTACCCCTTAGCCAGCCTCCCTATGATCTCTCATGCTGTGTTCTCTTGTCCTGCTATTTTTCTTATATTGAAACATGTTAGCCTCTTTCACCTTGTTAATGCCCTTAAGATATTTGAATGTTTTGATCATATCACCTCTCCCTCCTTTGCTCTACTGTATACATATTGAGCTCCGGGAATCTGTCCATATATTTTCCGATGCAGTCCCTACACCATTTTGGTTATCCTTCTCTGGACTGCCTCCATTTTGTTAATGTTCTTGTGCAGGTGCGGCCTCCAGTACTGAGCGCAGTACTCCAGATGAGGCCTAACTAGTGTTGTGAAGAGGATTATTACCTCCCTCTTGCAACTTGTGATACCCTCTACTAATACACCCCAACATCCCTCTAGCCTTACCTACTGCTTTAGTGGTCTGCTTGGATGGCTTTAGGTCATCTGTGATGATGCTTATGCCCAAGTCTCTTTCTTCCTTTGTGATTGCCAACAACTCCCTCCCAACCTTTAGGCAGCTTCAGGGTTTCTCTTCCTATGTGCATGATCTTGCACTTCTTTGTGTTTAAACCCCAGTTGCCACTCTTCAGAACATTTTGCCAGTTTTTCCAGATCTCCAGATTCATGGGGTGCATGCTCGCCTCCAAGAGCACACACTTCCATGCTCTGGGGTCCTGGGTTAGGTGGGAGAAAAAGCAAACTACCTATGTCTCCCTGCTGCTGAGTAAGGTGGAGGCAGCGATGAAGAGCAAAAAGTGATATCCAAGAAAAAAAAAGTTAATTTTGTCCATATCCAGGCGTGGGAAGAATGTGTCAGCAGAAATCCTTACCTGCTCTGATGTCTCAATTATGCCCCACATGGGACACATGGCAGTACAGCCTAGATGTTAGAGTAACAAGCTACAAATGAGTTTGGTAAATCCAGCAGACCTGGGTTTGATTCCCAGAACCTCAACTTACATATTGTTTGAGCGAGTCACTTAATCTCCCCAGTGCTCCTAGGTCACCCCTAGAAACAGGCACTTGTTCCTGTGAGCATTTTCCAGTTACCAAAGGAAAAGAAATGGGTTAATACACTATGAGGGTAATAAAACAAAGACCGATCAGAAAGTATAAAATAGAATCAGAGATGAAGATACATTACAGCAGTGCGCAATATAACTTGTACAATTTGATTCATTCCTACACATAGCTAGGAGAATACTTCATGAGTAGTCCCATCTAAAGAACCTGATTTGTTTAATGGAGAACTCAGTTTAGCAAAATCCCCCCAAGGTTTTCTCAATAAAAAAAAAAATTGTGTTTACACTTTCTTTTGTAAACTTCACCGTCAAACAACATGGCGGGTGCTGTGCAGTGCCATCCCATGTTAGAGTGCGCTTTCCATACTGCTCTCTTGTATGCTTCTCAATACACAGTGAGCAGTGTGATCTCCGTACTTTAACATGAGATAGCACAGCGCAGCACCTGTCATGTTGCCTGACTGAAGTTACGAAGTAAAAAAAAAAAAAAGGAAGTAAACACAGTTCAATTTTATTGCGAAAAGCATAACGGGGAGTGAGGCTTTGGGGGTGGGTAGTTTTGCTAAACGGAATTCTCCTTTAAGGCAGGTTGGTTATTTGATCTAATGTGGGGTGCCGTCAACTCCCTCAAGGTAGTCAAAGAATGGCAACCAGTATGATTTGTCCGTCTCTATTTCTAAGCTTTTCTATAAGCCACTCCATAAGCATAATTTGCTTACAATTCCAGACCTAGCCCCAGTATTTGGGGTACAGGTTACAACCACAACTGTGTAATTGATATGGATGCTGCAGCTATGATAATTTGATACAGGTACTGCTTCCTTTTAGCCTTGCTACTCCATGGGTACAATCTCCATAAGAGGTATTTAATATCCCAGGGGTGGTATGGAAAAAATTAGCCCTGTTGCAGCTGCTGCAGCATTCCTATAGGAGGTAAATTTGGGTCAACTCCAAAAGACGTACTAAGGTGCCATCTATGAAAGTACAGCCTCCAGCATTTGTCTGTGCTCCACTGACCAAAAGGGGTCTTAAAGAAATGGACAGCACCTTCCACTGGTGTTCTTTCCAAGTGCTGAATGCTGTAACTTTAGCAGGGTTTTTCCAGCAGTGGCTAAACTTTTTTTTCCGAGAGGGTCCCCCCAGCCTCTGTTTCCATTTCCTTTGACAGGCCACCAGTGCAGTCCTAGATGGTCTGATGCATGTGCCATACAGACAAGATTTATTTATTTATTTATTTAATAATAATCTTTTTCTTTAGTGCAATTCAAAGTATCAAAACACTTTACAATAAATAAATAAAACTGTTAAAACCATACATACTTAAAATACAGCAGTAACACAGGGACAATATTGATCTCAACTAGTAGAAAAGCAAGGTTAAATAAATACGTTTCAGTGCCGTTTTGAAGTTCTCACGTCTGGCACACTCGAACATGACAAGGTAGAGAATTCCACAGGGTTAAGGCTGCAAATGCAAATGAACAGGCCCCAGATGTCTTTAACTAAACCCTGGAATCTCTAGCAATCCCTCGTTGGAGCAGTCGGAGGGACAGTAGGGATGAAAAGCTCTTGCAGATAGCCTGGTCCAAGTCCATGTAGTGCTCTGTAGGTCAGCAAGTCAACCTTAAAGGTAATCTGCCATTGAACTGACAGCCAGTGCAGCTCGTAGACAGCACAGGTGTAATGTGGCTAGATCCAGGAAGCCTAGTCTGTAACCTGGCTGCACATTCTGCACCAGATGCAGACAGCAGATATCAACCCCAGGTAGCCCTAGATGAAGGACATTGCAGTAATCCAGATGGGAGGTCACAAAGGCATGGACCAGTGTTGGAAGGTGGTCGGGCAGAACCAAGTGCCTACTCCAGGCGATATTCCTCAGATGGTAAATGAGGCCTTGATGACAGAAGACACCCGAGATTTTAGGGTTAACCAGTCATCAAGAATAACACACAGACAACGCACCATTCAGAGGTCATCAGCTGACAGCCTCCTAACACAAGTCAGGATCCCTGCCCTGCCGCAGACCCCTTTTCAGGCAACCAGGATCCATGACCAAAATCTCAGTCTTATTGGAATTCAGCTTCAGCCAATTGGCACTCATCCAGTCCTGGATCTCAGATAGGCAGTTGTTAAATTTATTTTTATTTATTTAGTTTTGTTGACCGGTAAGGTGCACTAGCCATATTAGCAATGACTATTTTCAGGCACGACCCAGGAGTTTACAGAAACAAAACATGTTGAAAATGACAGTACAGTCATATAAACAATAGGTGCTTAGAAAATAATAATACAATGCAGGCAGTAGAAGCAAACAGATACAACTGGTTCTGTAAAATATATAACAGAAATATGGGAGAGCAGCAGTAAAATCTTAGGCAACATTTAGGTAGCAGTCTAGTGAGCTTAAACAAAGCAAAGTGACATCTTAATAGTCGAGAAAGATGGAATACAATAGAAACAGGAGTATTTAGGGGTAGGAGGTAGTGTAAGGAGGTGGGACAGGATAGGAAAAGTTGGGGTGAGGTAAGGGATGATGGCTAGATGGAGTTAAAGTTAAAATATAGCAAGATAGGAAACAGGAGATCAGTGCAGACATATTTGTAGAGGAAAAGAGCACAGAAAGGCTGTTGGGGTAGAAAAATAGATGTAGTGGGCTGGGTTTGAAGCAGGAGCAGGAGCATGAGACAGCAAGATGGTCACACAGCAGTTTTTTGAAAGAGGTATGGGATGATGCCAGACGAATAGTTAGAGGGAGGCAGTTCCATTTTTCAGGGCATGGCAGGAGAAAGCGCTAGCACCTTTGGAGGAGTGATGTCTAGGGATGATAACATGGGCATTTGCAGTTGATCGTAGCTCATAGCTGGATGTCTGGTTTGGAAATAGCTCTGCAAGTGTCTTAGGCATTTGATTGTGAATTATATTATTTATGATTGAGCAGAGTGCATAATCTTGGGAGGCTGCGAAGAAAGCCATCCCAGTTCAGCGAGAGGAGGCAGTGGTGTTTCTGTCAATGTGAGGAGGATGCATATCTACAGATATTGTTGTATATGACATCCCACTCTGAAAACTAGTCTTTCCTGATGAGGCATATGCTGCCACCCCATAAGTGAGTGACGGAAGGAGTAGGCCATGAGCTATGGCAAGCCTTGCTGAGGGAGTGAGTACGTAGCTGGAGCGGTAGGCCATACCAAGTTTCATGTTGGCCAGCTTGCAAGTCTGCTGATATGGAGATCAAAAGTAAGAACTGGATCAAGTGTGATACCCAGATATTTAAAGGAGGGTACCATCATAACAGACGAGCCATTTATAGTAGAGATATTAAAAGTGGGTTGGGCACATTTACGCTTGACATTGGAACCAAACAGCATGGCTTAAGTCTTAGATACATTTAAGACAAGCTTATTGCTAAACAACCACTGTTCAATTTCTTGAAAGTCTTGGGAAAAGTCGTTGGTTGATTTCAGTGATGTTTTTGCGTGGTGTATAGGACAATATCATCGGCATATAGCAGGGAGGCAGTCTGGGGAATATTTGAGGTAATATCATTTATAAAAGATGAAGAAAAGCAGGGGACCGAGGATAGATCTTGAGGCACACCAATATTTGTATTAGCATAATCCGACAAAGTAGAGTTAAATTTAACTAGCTGAGTGCGATCTGTCAGGTAGCTGTCAAACCATGCAGTCACACCAGTTGAGAAGCCTAGTGATCTTAGAGCAATGTGGAGGATAGGATGATCTACAAGGTCAAATGCTTTAGTCAGGTCTGTAAAGATTGCCCCGTTAGGAGACCTAAGTCCATTGCTGCTAGGGTATTGGATGTAAATTTGAGCAGAGCACTGAGACCACAACATTCTTGTCGGTGCAAAAGACATGTACAGCTGAGTATCATCTGCATAGCAGTAAAAAACTCAGTCTGTACCATCTAACAATGTCTCCCAGTGGCAACGTGTACACCACAAACAAAATGGGGACAGTACCGAGTCCTGCGGGACCCTACATGGCAGGGAGAAAGCATCAGAGGGAAAAAATTTCTGATACTACTCTCTGAGACCTGCCAGTGAGGAAAGAGTGGAACCATCTGAGGACTGTACTAGACAGTCTGAAGACCAACTGCAGGCACTTCTAACAATACCCCATGGACCATGGTGTTAAATGCTGTGAAGAGAGCAAGGAGAAACAAGATGGAACGGCTCCTCCGATCTCTCGCTATAAGGAGGTCACTGAGTGCCTGAACTAGGGCCATCTCAGTACTGTGCCTTTTCCTAAACCCCAACTGGAAGGGATCATAAATGTCATGGATGGCAAGGTGGTCCTCCAACTGCAGGCAACCACTTTTCAATAACCTTGCCCAAGAAGGAAGGTTAGAAATAGGCCTATAGTTGACAAGACAGTCAGAGTCTAGAGAAGATTTCTTAAGAAGGAAGTCACCACTGCCTCTTTCAGGGAGTCAGGAAACTCCCCAGTCTCCAGCGAACACTGGACAGTCTCAGCCAGGACTGGACCGATGGCCTCAGCATGCCCCACAGGGAGGTGGGTTGGGCCCAGGTCCAAACTACAGTAGGTTGACCACATGCTCTGGATGATCTTCATGACATCCGCGATGACGCCACATGGCCGAAAACCAACCAACCAGACTGAGGTCCTGTGATCTCGATTTAGCTTTTGTTTACCAGGTAAATGCATTAGACAAAACATGCCTATTTTCAGGCACGACCCAGGAGAGTACATAGGTAGCAACAATAAAACAATGATTGAAACAGTAGAAAAATGAGATACTGGCTGATTAAAGTATCCCTTCCATAATAGCACCAGCTATCTCTCCTCAAGGGGCCTAGGGCCTTCTGTAGCTTAGGTTTAGTAGGGCCTTTCTTGACATAGCACTGACCTGTAAATAGCAATAAAAATCATGTTGGGGTAACTGGTATTCTTGTATAAGTTGCTGGAAGTATTTCACTTTCCTTGCTGTTATTAAATGTCCAGTCTTCCCAGTTCTTCTCTCTCCCATCATTTAAAGGTGGGGTCTAACTTTCCTGGATGAAACCTCTGGTTAATCAGATTGAGGAAAGGCCACAAGCCGCTCTCCTCCCCTCCCTTAGGGCAGTATACCAAATGTCCAGCATTATTCTGGTATTGACATTAACTATATGTTTAGCATCCTTATGGTCACTGCTTGCTAAGGCCAAGGCCTCCCATTTGCCTTCTCCTACAGCACCAACCCATTAAGGCCGTTTTCTGGTTGCCACATAGTGAGGAGGTGCTGGATTGACCGACCTGGAAATAAGCCCTTAAGTTTGGCACTCCCAGCCCCTGACTAGTAACATGATTTGCCATTTTATCCTCAGCTTATCTTTACCCCAGATAAACTTTGCCCATGTCTTTTGACCTTTGCCAGATATTCTTAGGGATAGGGATTGGACATCAGGCAAACAAAACCAGAAACCTGAGAGGAAATTCATCTTTAAGGTCTCCACTCTGCCAACTATACTGAGGGGAGTTCGCCCATCTTTGTGATCTTGCTCCAGCACCTGCAAAACGTGAAGGTGATTAGCTTTAAATATTTTGAATCTAGCGTTAGCAATTTGGATTCCTAGATAATGAAGGAGGAGGACACCATTTATAAGGACACTGACTGACCCATTCTGGGAGCAGTTATACCCACAATAGCATCACTTCTGACTTGTCCATATTCTCCTTGAAGCCTGAGGCTGCACCATAGTCCTCCAGGATCCTTCTTGGGGCAGTGCATTTATTGGATCTTGGATGAACAGGAGACTGTTATCTGCATGCAAAGATATGCTGCCCTCTTCTCCTGCACCCTTATCCCCTGTAACTCTGTAGAAGATCTTGCCACTTAAGTCAAGGACTCTATACTTGGAGCGAAGAGAAGCAGTGACAGGAGGCACCCTACCATGTCCCTCTTTTAATAGGTATTCTCTCTGACAAAAATCTGTTGGCTGTACTACTGGTTCCCCATACAAAGCCTGTACCCAACTGATGAATGTGTCTCTAGCTCAAAAGCTGATAATCTGTTTTCAGGAAGGTCCAGTCTAGGCGATCGAATGCCTTTTTCCATGTCAGCCGCTAGCAGCATGTTGGTAGTCATGCTGTGCTGCACAGCCACCATCACATTAAGAAGCTTATGAATGCTGGCTCATCGGCACAGCGGTTGGATTGCTGCAACACCAGTGACCCTGGTTCAGGAATGGACCTGGGTCGCTGGAGGGCCAGCCAGGGAGAAGGATGGAGCATCCAGCAACAGCTCGCCTTCTCCGGGCGGAAGGGTGGGAATGTGGCTCAGCATCTGCTGGCCCTGGCGCAGGCCAGAGGCATAGCAGAATGTCCAGCCTTAGATGTATGGGGAGTGGCGGACGCCAGTGCTTGCATGACGCCAGTGGCACACCACTCCCCAAGGAGAAAAGCATAAAATGGCACCCTGCCCAATCGGTGATGGCCTCCCCAACTCCTCATCGCTGGACTCCCAGACCTCAATCTGCTGCCTGAGCAGCTACCATGGTCATGATGCATGGCCGAACAGGGTCATCCCCACGAGGTAAGGGACCCTCCTGATGAAAGAATACATTGGGGATACCTGGGCCGGCTGTGATGTGGGGTCAGGAATGGCCAGGACGGGTGGGTCCATGTGGGGCCTGAAGGAGTGATCGGCCAGGGCGTAAGGTGGAGCAAAAAAAGAAGCTTATGAATGCTGCCTTGACTGTTTTACTGGGGAATAAACCCCAGCTGATCCTCATGTATAGTCGAGCCCACCACCTGCTGTAACCTATTGCCATCACCTTTGCAAAAGCTTTGTATCCTGATTTAATAGGGATATAAACCTACAGGAACTGGCTAGTAGGTCCTTCCCTGATTTCAGCAGAACCATTACGTGTGCCTTATGCCAGGTATGTTGGGGCATCCTCCTTCCCTTGAACACTGTTAAATAGATTTTTAAGAACTGGAATGAGGTCTACAGAAAATGTATTATACAACTTTGGCCTGTACCCATATGGGCTGGGAGTCTTCTTACGGAGGAAGTCCTTGATGACTTTAGATATTTCTTCCCGATTATCTGCGGTGAGATACTAACAACAACAAAATGGAAAGGGACCTGGGGTAGTCATATCAGATGACCTAAAGGTGGGCAAGCAATGTGAGAGGGCAGCAAGGAGGACTGGGGAATACTAGGATGCATAGGGAGAGGCATCACCAGTAGAAAACAGGAAGTTATTATCCCTCTGTACAGACAGCTGGTGAGACCCATCTGAGTACTGCGGCAGTTCTGGAGACCCAATCTCTGCAAAGACATAGACAGGATAGAAGCTGTCCAGAGGAGGGCAACTAAAATGATGCAGGGTCTGCACCAGAAGACATATGAAGAGAGACTTAAGGAGCTTAATATGTATAGCCTTGAGGAAAGGAGGGAGAGGGGACATGATAGAAACTTTCAAGTACCTCAAGGGAATCAACAAAGTCCAAGAGGGTAGCATCTTTCAAAAAAAGGTGTGCAAGAACAAGGCGGCACAATTTGAAGATGGGGGTGGCTCAGAGGTAATTTAAGGAAGTATTTTTTCACAGAGAGGGTTGTGGATGCATGGAACGGCCTTCCAGAGGAGGTTGTGGAGTCAAAAACAGTGGTGGAATTCAAGCATGCATGGGACAGTCATAAGGCAATTCTAGGGGTGGAGGTAGGAAGAAGTAGGCTGCTGGTTAACTAGGATCTGCAGCTTATCCATTAGGTAGAGAAATGGGCAGACTGGGTGGGCAGCGGTCCTTATCTGCCGTCAAATTCTATGTTTCTATGCCTATTTAGCATCTTCGCTTGATCTTCTGGGGAAGCTGGGCTTCTAAAACCTTTTATCTTTTCTTCCCATCCCTCCCTTTACTCCTTTGTGCAAAGGGCCTTGTAAAACCCTTCAAATTCTGATACTAGCTGTCTGGGCAGGTAGAGAGTCTCCCTGGGGTTGGAGCTCTGGCATAGCTTGGCCATGTGCCTGTAAGCCTCCTTTTTTTTTTGTCTCAGCCGAAAGGCTAGTAGTCTACTGGATCTGATGCTGAATTTAAAATATTTTTGATTTAAAAATCACAGTTGCGCCTCATGTGTTCTGGCCAGGATACTTTCTTGTTCCTACACTTCTTGTATATCTCTAAGAATCTCCCATGCTCCTTTCTGTTTGTGCTGTAACTCCAATATCTGGAGTTCATCTGTAGCGGGTCGATGTTCAGGATACAAAATTGCAGGCAGACAACTTCATTTGTGCATAAAAATGCCAGGTTGGTATTTATCATTTTATTATATTTTGTCATAAAATGATCATCATCCGTAACAGAAAATAAGAAGTTTGTCATTAGTTCAATAACATCAGTGCTTTCTAGGGTGTAGACACATGCCTTCTCATCTTAAGGTCTTACACCTTGCACAGCCAGTTCTTAGCATCTCGCTCTGCCTCTCTCCAGCGTCCCTCTTTCTCCATCCAGCATTTGTTCATCCATTGCAATAGCCTCTTCTGGTCTGCCATCTGGTTTCGTGGTGCCTTGCCGGGTCACCGTCTCCACATATCCTCATTTCCACTGGTGCCATGCACTTTTGCCTCTCTCCTGAGGTACTATTTCTAGCACCCTGACTGAGTTCTCCGGATCCCTCAGACTAAACAGGACATCCCACTTCAAACACCAATTGTACTGTGCTCGATGTTCAGGATACAAAATTGCAGGCTGACAACTTCATTCGCATAAAAATGCCAGGTTGGCATTTATCATTTTATTATAATTTGTCATAAATGATCATCATCCATAGCAGAAAATAAGAAGTTTATCATTAGTTCAATAACATCAGTGCTTTCTAGGGTGTAGACACATGCCTTCTCATCTTAAGGTCTTACACTCTCGCACAGCCAGCTCTAGACTGGCACCTTACTTACTTTTCTATCACTAGTGGTAGGCTTTTATATACTTTTATCAATGGCATCACTATCATGTGACATCAATTTAAGTTATACTTAATACTTTCAAGGTTCTATGGCTCACAACCCATGCATATACAATAACAAAAGATTATTTCTAAGCCGGGTTGATAGAAGCAAACATTCTAATGTACTAATAGCATTCTTATACACAATCCTAGTCAGAAAAATGCTCTTTTTACATAATTAGCTTTAATTGATTTAGACTCCTCTCTATTAATAATCAAAGAAGCTAGAGTCTGTATAAATATAGGTCACTAGGGGCTGCTGCTTCCTGTAGCAACAGATTCATTTCACAGGAGCCTTTCTACAGCACAGGTCAGACAGAGTTTGCATTCTCTTCTATTCACAGAAAGTATTTTAGAAAAACAAATGTAAGCATCATGTATATATCTACTATTCAGGTTTAGCTTCTTTTGAAAATCCTTGCTTATCCGTTTTTACTTAAATAACTTATGCCCCTTTTGTTTTCCTGACAGCTGACATTTCAGCCCGTCAGCTCACATTTCAATTTAGCCTCTTAGAACTTTACGATTTCCCTTTCTCCAATCCATTTATCACTTCTACATTTAGACATTTCTTTGTTTTACATTAATTCATGAAGTTTGGAAAGCATTTGCTTTACAAGATAATTGAACGCTATTTTTGGCACTGGAAAGCTGAAAGGGAAAGTGAGTGTTGCAGTTCACTGTAAGAGACAGCGATCAGAGACAACTTGCTCATGGCTTAATTTAAAGGCTTTTCTCTCCTACAGCTTTAGCATTTTAGAAAGGCTTAGTTCACAGCCATTAACTGAACATTTACAATCAGGAGGAGCAGACATGCCTCCGAATCCGAGCACTCCATGAGTGATCTAAAACCACCACTGTATACTGCCTGAATATGAATACCTCGGGCGGTTGACCTAAACACTGGTATCCTGCCAGCCACCCATTCTTCCACATGCTGCAAGACAAATAAACAAATCAAATCAAAACAAAAGAAAAAGCCACTATGGTTCTCAAAAGAAGTGGCGGTGAAAGTTAGGGGAAAAAGATAGCATTTAGGAAGTATAAGGAAACACAGAAGGAGCAGGACAGAGAACTGTGTCAGTTAAGGCAGAAGAAAGTAGGAGGGTAGTCAGAATAGCAAAGGCACAAACTGAGGAAAAATAGTCAACTCTGTTAAGAAGGGGATAAAACCTTTATAGGTATATCAGGAGCGTAGAAAGACAAAAGGAGGATAGTGAGGCTGAATAGAATGGATGGTGGGTGGGCAGAGAGTGACAGTGAAAAGCAGGGATACTGAATGAATACTTCTGTTCAGTATTCACAAAAGAGGAAGTGGGGAGGCGCCTAATCCAATTAACAGAAGCACTCTGGAGAGGGGGTCGATCCCAGTCCTTTCACAGAAAAAGGTTCTGAAGAACTCCTAAAACTGAAGGTGGACAAAGCAATGGGGCCAGATGAATTCACCCAGAATTCTAAAAGAATTAAGCAGAGAACTAGTGACACCACTGACTACCCTTTATAACAAATCATGGGAGGATGGTGTGGTACCTGAGGACTGGAAGAAAGCTGATGTGATTCCCTTCAAAAAGTGGGAGCAAGATAGATGGAGGAAATTACAGACCTGTCAGTTTGACTTCTGTGATAAGGAAAGTGATGGAATCACTTCTGAAGGAAAGAATTGTTGAGTACCTAGAGGCCAGTGGGGCACAGGACCCAAGGCAGCATGGGTTCACAGCGGAAGGTCATGTCAGACTTAATCTAATTGATTTCTTTGACTGGGTGACCAAAGTAGTAGACCAGGGAGGGGCTGTGGACATGACCTACCTAGACTTTAGCAAGGCATTTGACACAGTCCCACACAAAAGATTTGTCAAATTAACCAGCCTGGGAGTGGGTGCCAGGGTGGTAGCCTGGGTAAAACATTGGCTGAACAACAGGACACAGAAGGTAATTGTAAATGGAGTTCACTCTGAAGAAAGAGGGTTACTAGTGGGTACCTGCGGGTTCAGTACAGTCCAGTCCTTTTTAATGTCTTTATAAGTGACGTTGCAGAAGGACTGGAAGGAAAATATGCCTCTTTGCAGATGACACAAAGATCTGCAACAGGGTTGATACACAAGAAGGCATGGAAAAGATGAGAAGGGACTTGGCAAGGTTGGAGGCATGGTCAGAAGTATGGCAGCTTGGATTCAATACAAAGAAGTGCAAAATAATGCACATGGGAAACAAAAACCAGGGAAGATTACACAATGGGGAGGGGAGGTAGTAACAACAACAAAATGGAAAGGGACCTGGGGTAATCATATCAGATGACCTTAAGGTTGGCAAGCAATGTGATAAGGTGGTAGGGAGGGCTGGGGATAATGGGATATAGGAGAGGCATCACCAGCAGAAAACAGGAAGTTGTTATCCCCTGTACAGACAGTTGGTGAGACCCCATCTGGAGTACTCATGATAGTTCTGGAGACCCCATCTCCACAAGGACATAGACAGGATGGAGGCAGATCAGAGGACGGCAACTTAAATGGTGCAGGGTCTGCAAGAGAAGCCATATAAGGAGAGGCTAAAGGAGCTTAATATGTATACCCTTGAGGAAAGGAGGAGGAGGACATGATAGAAATGTTTAAGCACCTCAGTGGAATCAACAAAGTCCAAGAGGGTAGCATCTTTCAGAAAAGAGATGTGCAAGAACAAGGGAACACAATTTGAAGATAGAAGGGGCGGCTCGGAGATGATGTAAAGAACAGCTAATATTTTCAAATCAAACTACCTCTTGCTGGGAGCTGCAATATTGAACATAGGATTTGCAAGAAAGCGAGTTGTGCTCACAACAGAGGGAGGTGAACCATACAATTGTCTTTGGTTTGTAGAGATATTCTGCAGGTGAGGCTCCTTCTAACTGAAAGGTGAAATAAGGAACTTAGAATTATCAGGACAAGACAGTCTTGTTATAATTCTTAAGATTTTCAGTACAGGAAGAGTTTAAAGCACAGCTGACTTATTTTGGGGCTGACTGCTTTCAGAGCACAAACCACCAGGCTGTTTTGGGGCTGGGAGGTTTACCTGTGTCTGACTTGGATGTCTGGATTTTTCTCTGTTTGATTAGCAGGGATTTTCTGTCAAATTGTTTTGTATGGTACCTGCTGGCAGGAAGGTACTCATCGCAGCGGTGGGTCAGAGCTCTTAGCTGATTCTTTTGTGAGGGCACAGTATAGGCTCAACCTCTTCCCACCCTCACCCCACCCTCCCCTGGAAATAGTTCCTTTATACCTGGGGTTCTGACATCATTTCTCAAAAGTGCAAGGTGCATATCAATGTCATAACCTCTAGCACACAGCACTGAAAATATAAGCATACACATTGTATAATATATATATTTCTATATAACAAACCAATCACACACACAAACACACACACACACAAAAAGTACATAATCATGTGGGAGAAAAATGTAATGGCTGGGCACCAGTCTTCCCGGGAGTCTTTCTGAGGGTGAGATGCTGCCCTATTTGCAGACAACTCTGCCCTGAGGAGGAAGTTGCCCGCCTTCAGGCCACACTGGACAGCAGTAAGGGAACCTTCCCTAGGCCAAACTGGATGGTAGAAAGGGAACCTCCCCATCCAGGGAGCACCAGAGCCACCACCACTACCTCAGAGGTTGCAAAGAAAGCACAGCAATTGGACCACAGTGGGCTCAGGGAGGTGAGGATGGTGGAACAGAGGCACACCCAGTCAGTTGTTCCACTGCACAATCCTTACACCATTCTGGGGCACAGCTCCCCATGGATGCACCCACAGAGGAGATTAAGGAGGCTGAGGACACCTGTCACAAGGGAGGCCCACAGGAAGGAAGCAGAGGACACCACAAGGAAAGGAAGCAGCTCCTGGTGGGGACCCAGTTATTAGGGGATAGAACTGGGGAGCAGGAAAACTAAAGTAAGGTGCCTGCCTGGTGCCATGGCTTGAGGGACAGGAGCGCATCCTCAGGATCACGAGAACAGCTGCACGGGAGTCTGAGCTGGACGTCATTGTCCACCTAGGGACAAATGACTTGGCTCAACATGAGATTAGAGAAGTGCAGAAGGACTTTGTAGAACGGGAGGGCCTATGACAAGTAGCACACAGTATCCTTCTCAGAGGTGCTGCCTGTCAAAAGCATGAGTGAGGCAAGGTACTTTTGCACCCATACAGTTTAATGACTGGTTGAAAATGGTTGGAGCACAGGGTTTGGCTTCATTGGGGACTGGGGTTCCACCTGGAGGACACCAGCCTATACTGGCAGGATGGTCTGCATCTGTCCAGGAAGGAACAAGTCTTTTGAGCAATCGGTTTAAATGCTTCATTGGCAAGCTTTTAAACTAGTCAAGGGGGAGTCACTAACAACAGGAAAATCCCAGCCTCTCCTACAAAACAGGGTACTAAATGAGAAAAGACCGAGGTAGAAAGGTCAGTGGGGATGCTGCAACAGAAGGTAAAACTATCAAAAATGGAAAGCAATGAGTACCAATGCCCGTAGTCTGAGTAACAAGCTTCTGAATTAGTGGCCTTGATGGAGACGTAACATCTGGATATCGTGGCAGTCACAGAAACATGATTCGCACAAAACCATGACTGGGACGTAAACATACCAGGATACACTATCTACAGGAGGGACAGAGAGGGTAAAGAGGAGGAGGAGTAGCTCTTTACATAAGGGAAGGAATCAAAGCAACAGAACAAAAGGGAAAACAGGGAGGAGAAGAAGCACTGTGGGTAAATTTGAGACCGGCAATGGCACCACAATCCGCACAGGGGTTGACATAGAACCCCTTCTCAGGGGAGGAAATGGACAAGGAAATGATAGAAAGTATACTTAGTATGGCAGAAAAAGGGAGATATTGCTGATGGGCGATCTGAATATGCCAGATGTTAACTGGAGTGCAGTTGCAGCAGCCACTTCAAAGAGTGGGTTATTCTAGATGCCCTACAGGGGCATGCCATAGACAACTAGTATTGGAGCCCACTCAGGGGAGCAATCTTAGACCTGGTTCTCTCAAATGGAGATGAAGAGAGATCACAGATGTAGAAGTGGGTAGCCATCTGGGAACTAGCGACCATCGAACAGTATGGTTCTACAATAAACACAGCAATAGAGTCAGCCATACAAGGCAAAGGTACTGGACTTTAGGAGGCTGGCTTTGCCAAAATGGGTGAGTGCTAAGGAATGCACTAGCAAATGGGCAGGAAGGAGGGTGGAAGAACAATGGGGAATAATAAAAACTGCCATCACAGAGGTAGCAAGCCTTTGTGTGAAGCAAATAAACAAAACTAAATGATGTAAGAAACTACTATGGTTCTCAAAGGAAGTGGCAGTGAAGGTTCAAGAGAAAAGAAAGCTTTCAGAAAGTGCAAGGAATCACAAAGGAGCAGGACATAGAACTGTATCAGTTAAAGCAAAAGGAAGCTGGGAAGGCAGTCAGAACAGCAAAGCCCAAACCGAGAAAAAGATTGCCAACTCAGTTAGAAGGGGATAAAACCTTTATAGGTACATCAGAGGAAGGAAGACCAAGGGAGGATAGTGAGGCTTAATAAGAGGAGGGAGGGTGGGCAGAGGGTGACTGTGAAAGGCAGAGATACTAAACAAATATTTTTGCTCAGTATTTACAAAGGAAGAGGGGTACCTAAAACAAACAGTAGAAACACTCTGGATACAGAAGTTGATACCAGCCCATTTACAGAAGAAAGGTTCTGAAGAACTCTTAAAACTGAAGGTGGACAAAGCAATGGGGCCTGATGGGATTCATCCCAGAATTCTAAAAGAACTAAGGGTAGAATTAGTGACACCACTGACTACCCTGTTTAACAAATCATGGGAGGATGGGTGGTACCGAGGACTGGAGGAGGGCAGATGTGATTCCCTTCACAAAAGTGGAGCAAGGCAGAAGCAGGAAACTACAGACCTGTTAGTTTAACCTCAGTGGTAGGGATGGAATCACTTCTGAAGGAAAGAATTGTCGAGTATCTAGAGGCCAGAGGGCACAGGACCCAAGACAGCATGGATTCACAGCAGGAAGGTCATGCTAGACAAATCTGATAGATTTCTTTGACTGGGTGACCAAAGTAGTAGATCAGGAGGGGCTGTGGACATGGCCTACCTAGACTTTAGCAAGGCATTTGACACAGTCCCACACAAAAAGATTAATATACGTTAGCTAGCCTGGGAGTGAGTCCCAAGATGACAGCCTGGGTAAAAATTGGCTGGAGAATAGGACACAAGAGTAATAGTAAATGGGTCCACTCTGAAGAAAGGGGGTTACTAGTGGGGTACTGCAGGGTTCAGTATTAGGACCGGTCCTCTTCAATGCCTTTATAAGCGACATTGCAGAGTGACTGGAAGGAAAAGTATGTCTCTTGCAGATGACACAAAGATCTGCAACAGAGTTGATGCCAAGGTGGGGTGGAAAGGATGAAAAGGACTTGGCAAGGTTAGAGAATGGTCAAATGTATGGCAGCTTAGATTCAATGCTAAGAAGTACAAGGTAATGCACCTGGGAAACAAAAACCTGGGGAAGAGTACACAATGGGGGTGAGATACTAACAACAACAAAAATGGAAGGGACCTGGGGTAGTCATATCAGATGACCTAAAGGTAGGCAAGCAATGTGAGAGGGCAGCAAGGAGGCTGGGGGATACTGGGATGCATGGGAGAGGCAGCACCAGTAGAAAACAGAAGTTATTATCCCTCTGTACAGACAGCTGGTAAGACCCCATCTGGAGCACTGCGTGCAGTTCTGGAGACCCAATCTTCGCAAAAACATAGACAGGATGGAAGCTGTCCAGAGGAGGGCAACTAAAATGGTGCAGGGTCTGCACCGGAAGACATATGAAGAGAGACTTAAGGAGCTTAATATGTATAGCCTCGAGGAAAGGAGGAGAGGGGACATGATAGAAACTTTCAAGTACCTCAAGGGAATCAACAAAGTCCAAGAGGGTAGCATCTTTCAAAAAGAGGTGTGCAAGAACAAGGGGCACAATTTGAAGATGGGGGCGGCTTGGAGGTAATTTAAGGAAGTATTTTTCACAGAGAGGGTTGTGGATGCATGGAACGGCCTTCTGGAGGAGTCGTGGAGTCAAAAACAGTGGTGGAATTCAAGCATGCATGGGACAGTCATAAGGCAATTCTAGGGGTGGGGTAGGAAGAAGTAGGCTGCTGGTTAACTAGGATCTGCAGCTTATCAATGAAGCAGGAAATGGGCAGACTGGGTGGGCCAGCGGTCGCCTGCCGTCAAATTCTATGTTTCTATGTTTCTATGACAGCTCAGGGCTGATGTGAGGAAGTATTTTTTCACAGAGAGGTGGTGGATGCATGGAACAGCCTTCCTGAGGAGGTTGTGCGGTCCTTAAAACTGTGGGAGAATTCAAGAATGCATGGGACAGACATAAGGCAATTTTGTGGAGGAGTAGGAAGAAATAGGCTGTTGGTTAAATAGGATCTGCAGCTCATTCTCTAGGTAGGGAAATGAGCAGACTAGGTGGGCCAAGTGATCCTTATCTGCCATCAAAGTCTATGCTTCAATGTTTCTAAGACAACTGAGAGGTAGAGAGGCTCAGGGCGAGTGCGCCCTATCTTAAAACTATTCCTTCTCTCTGTTTGTCTCTCTCTCTCCCAACAATTTAAACTATTTATTCCATTTCTTGCACAGGGCACCAGCATAAGAAAGTGCCACCAGCTTTCTGTTCAAGCTCCAGCTCGTGTTCCTAGCCCCTCAGTCGACATACACTGTTTTATTAAATCAGGGAGATACTAGAAATGACGCAGCAAGAGCTACTAAATGCTTTCAACAGCGGCTTTCTTTTTTCTCTTAGAGCCACTGGACAGAGAACAGCAGGGCAAAGGGACAGAAATAAGAAGGGGTTACTATTCCTTTATTTTATTGCCTTAATTATTAACATGGTAGCATTTTATTCTGCTGTGCATGCACTCTCGTGCCTTGTTCCCTAAGCCTATCAGATCTATAATGGGGGTTAGGAATGTCAGAGCCCTACTCATGACAGGGGCACCCTGTCACATTATCCATGAGCATCCTATACTTTTCTTGTTGATTTTTTTTTCTTGTGTGAGGGTTAGGACAACTAGACCCACTCGCTGAGTATATAGTTCTTTATATTTTATTTAAGTGACAAGTCCAATCTTTCCACTATAAACACTGCTCAAAGTACTGCTAACATTTCAAGGTAATCCTCTTCCACATGGCAAAACATGTGAACTACAAAAATATATACACAATATTTCAAAATTATAACATTAGAATAATTCAATATATATCTAAGTATTGCGCTACAACAGAAAACACTTACTGTACACCACATTCAGTTTATAGTGCCCCCTCATTCAATTTAGCATAATATTACTCAATTTTTTAAATATCCCATATAAGACACATTATGAAAATCCATAAAACATATTGTCATATATAGGGGCAAATTTGATTCTTATAGGTACCTTATAGTGCATGAACATTAGCTTCCAAATCTCCAACTGTGGCCAAAACATAGACTTAATGCGTAATAAATAAAAAAAAGCTGATTTTAGTTATGTCCTCCCTTATAATGGTAAAGAAAAATAACTTGTCCTTTCTATAATAATTGAAGACAATTAATAAATATTCAAAATAAATAATAAATATAGGCTCCTTTTAATTTAATTTTTTTCTTTTGTTACCAGGTGAGACCCACTAGGCACAAGTGCATGTTTTCAGGGTGAGCCGGGAGCACTGGGGAGGTTAAATGATTTGCACTCAGAGTCACCAGAGTTGCACAGTATGCAGGTGAAGGTCATGGAATCAAACCCAACCAAGCTCATTCGCAGCTTGTTACTTTAACCCCTAGGCTATACGGTTGGCTAAACACCGACTATTTTCCTGGTTACACACTATAATATAGTGCAGTTATCTCTCATACTAACCTCTAAATCTTTATCAGAGCTACATTCTATAAAGAGGCAAACTGCAAACATAAACAGCTGCTGATGCCTCAAAGAAAACTTTGAAAAACATTATTTAGGTACAGTTCAGCTTGCATTCCATATATATGTATTGATTTCTTCTGCACATTATTTATTACTGAGAAACTTGCATGAATACATGATCTGTATACCTCATGGTTCATCTGCCTCTATAACTTACTCCCTACTTCATGTCAAAATCCTCTGTTGTGACATAACAATCTGTTGCCATGGGAGTAACTGTGATGTCACAGTTAGTGCATTATAACTTCAGGTAAGGAGACAGCAACAGGAATAGATGAACTCTTCAGAAACTAAAATCCTGTTTTCATGCAGATTACATCAGTTAGAAATAATGTGGAGGAGGAATACAGAACTCATTTGAAATACAAGCGAACTGTCTAAATATTATGTTTTGTAAAGTTCTACTGAAACTGTCAGCTGCTCTTTAAGTTGTCAATTCTAAACTTCAGGTTAATAATTTGTACTCTCCTTTAAGGAAGTCACATTTTCCTGGTAAAACAAAGTATTTTAACTAGCGCTGTAATAACTAAAATAATAACTTCTGAATCCTTGTGAAATTTGGGCAACATAGGAATGCAAACCTCAGGCTGAAAAGTCTTTTTTTTAAACTTTTTTCCTGCATTTAGTAATTTTAATTATTTCCTGCATATTCTTATATGAACAAGAACATGTTCACGTCCCAACGAATGAGTGGAACAAGGAGTGAGTGGAACAGGTGACTGATGTCATAGGCATCGGCAGAAGGAAATGGAGAACTGGAGGGCTCTGCGGTGAACTAAGGCAAGGAACCTATTCAGTGCTGTGTAACGGTCACTGCTGGGAAGGGTTCAAGATCAAGGGTAAGCCACAACTGGAATAGATGCAACACCCCATCAAGGATAGAAGTATAAAGAGACTTAAACAAGACACAAGGAACACAAATAGAAACAAACAAATAAATGGGTAAACTTGAAACATTCTATCAGGGGTAAGGGTACAAACGATGTTCAGGGTAGCAAAGGAAGATAGAAGTTGAAGCTGAGAATGTTGGGAGTGGTACAGTGGCTGTGGGCGGCAGTTTCGAGGGACCTTCTGAAGATTGCATTGCTGCCCCATCTGCAAACACTCCTCTGGGTTGAGGGAGGAGGTTGCTAGACTGCAGGCCAAGTTGGTTAGGATTTAGGGAGCTCCTCCCCACACAGGGGCCATCAAGTGTCTGCTACCATTACCTCAGAGGGTGCCAGGAGCAGGAACAGCCGGACTGTGGTGGGCTCTGGAAGGTTGGGGGAGGGACAGAGACACATTCTCCACCAGTGCCACTATGTAATTCCTACGTGGCTCTGGCAGGGTGGGACTGTCAAATGGAGGCACCTGTGGTAGTGATGAGAAAGGAAGTGGGGCCCTTCATAGTGGAGATGCCAGGAGGGTGGTAGAGGACCCCAGAGGAAGAAGATGCAACTTCTGGTGGGGGACTCGATTGATGAAGGGATAGATTTGGGAACAGGAAGGGGGTAGGAGGCAGGTTGGGTGCCTACCAGGTGCCAAGGCCGGAGGGATGAGAAGTGGATACCAAGGATCACTAGGGCAGCAGGGCAGGAGGGAGAGCTGGATATCACTGTCCACCTGGGGCTAGTGATCTGGCTAGGGACAGGGCTGGGATAGTCGGGGGGGAGTTTAGGGAGTTGGGGGGTCTTTGACAGGTAGCTCACTCAGTGGCTTTGCTGAAGCACTGCCTGTCTGTCTATGACAGGGATGAGGAGAGGATCTCTACACCGGGCTTCAACTCATAGCTGGAAGGAATGGCTTCAGAGAGCAGGGTGCAGCTACATTGGGAGTGAGGACCCACTTGGGAGGATAAAGGCCTATACAGGGGTGATGGCCAGTATCATCCAGGAGGAAACTGCATCCTCGATGGATGGTTTAAATGTTACTTGATGAACATTTAAACTAGTCGGAGGAGTGACGGAAAGAAACAGAAGTAGAAACTGCATCCCTCCCCAGGCTGAAGTACAGAGTAAGGAGAACCTGATGAAGTGGAATCCCAGGGTGCAAACTAATAAAGGAAGTAGGGTGACAGAGGTAGAGGAAACAGGAACATTAAAAAGAGAGGGGGAAGGAGGGAGGGCAAAAGGAAAAAGGGGCAACAAGCAGAGTGGATACAAAATCTGGAAGGCCATGTGTGCAATTGCTAGAAGTCTGAAATAAGATTCTGGACCTGGAGCCCATTATGGCTGAGGACGACCTGGATATTGTAGCCATTACCAAGTCATGGTGAACTGAAAACCATGACTGGGACATCTTACCAGGCTATACTCTGTTCAGGAAGGACCAGGTGGGAAGGAAAGGAGGGTTGGTGGTGCTTTATGTGAGAGAAAGTATAAAAGCAACATAGATACAGGAGGAGGCAGAGGCCACCGTGGTCACCCTGGAGATGACGAATGGAGGCACTATTAGCACAGGAGTGATCTACAGACCTCCAGCACAGCGAGAGGAATTAGATAAGGTACTGGTGGAAGCCACTGGCAAGATGGCAGAAAGGGAGAGGTGCTGCTGGTGAGGGGCTTCAGCCTGCTGGATGTTGATAGGAGCCTCTCAGCAGTAGCTTCAGCTAGAAGCAGGGACATCCTGGACTCTGCAGGAGGCATTCCTCTGGCAACTAGTCAATGAACCCACTCATGAGGGGCAATATTGGACCTGATACTCACTAACCAGGACAGTATGCGGACATCAGGTGGGAGGCCACCTGGAGACCAGTGATCACAAACGGTGTGGTTCAGTACAAGGATGGCTGTGGACTGAGCCACTAAGGGTGAGGGTCTTGGACTTCAGGAGGCAGATTTTATAAAAATGGGTGAATACCCAGGATGACCTGGCAGGGGTATGGCCTGGGAGAGGTTAATGAACAGTAGGTGTTGCTAAAACAGGAGCATAGTAAGGCAACAAACCTCTAAGGCCAAACAAGTGAGCAAAAGCAAGAGGAAAAGAGGTCATTATGCTCTCAAAGAGGTGGCTGAAAAGGTAAGGCAAAATGGGTAGCATTCAAGATATAAGAAGATGCAGAGGGAAGAGGATAGAGAGGTGTATCATGGGAAGCACGGAAAGCAGTAAGGAGTGCAAAGGTGCAAACTAAAGAGAGAATAGCCAAGGAGGTAATAAAAGAGGACAAGACATTTTTAGGTATATATAAGTGAAAAGAGGATGATGAAGGTGGAACCATAAGGTTAAAAGGAAAGGGAGAAACTGCATGAGAGGGGATCCGGGAAAGGCAGTCATCCTGAACAGATACTTTTGGTCAGTGTTCACAGAGGAAAGAAGGGAGGCCACAAAAAAAAAGTGACAAAAGCTTTGGAGGGAGGGAGTTGGACACTAGTTCTTTTTGGAGGAGGCAGTCATGAAGGGACTCATCTGAAGGTGGACAAAGCAATGGGACCAGATGGGTGCATCCAAAGGGTATTGAGGAGCTCAAGGAAATACTAGCTGCACCTCTGATAGCTCATGTGAAACAGGAGTGGTTCCAGAGGACTTGAGGAGGGTGAATGTAGTCCCACTACACAAAAATGTGGTTGCAGGGAGGAAGCTGGTAATTATAGGCCAGTCAGCATGACACTGGTGGTGGGAAAATTGATGGAATCACTGCTGAAGGAAAGGATTGTGGAATATCTAGAATCCAGTGGGTTACAATACCTGAGACTGCATGGTTTTACAGGGGGAGGTCAAGTCAAACGAATCTCATAGATTTCTTAGTCTGGGTGACAAAGCAGTTAGACCAAAGTGGAGTGGTGGACATGGCCTACTTGGATTTCAATAAGCCTTTCAACATTGTTCCACACAGAAGACTAGTTAGCAAGCTGGTAGCTTACAAGTGGGTCTAAATGTGGTAAACTGGCAAGAAATTGGTTAGGGATGGATGACAGAGGGTGGTGGTAAATGGAGTTGACTCTGAGAAAGGAGAGTGACCAGTGGGGCATCTCAGGGATCACTGCTGGGACCGGTTCTCTTTAATGTATTTATAAGTGACATTGCAGAGGGCTAGAAGGAAAGGTCTGCCTCTTTGTGGATGACACCAAAATCTGCAATAGGGTAGACACTCTAGGGGGATGGAAAGGATGAACAGAGACCTTAGAAAACTAGAGGAGTGGCCATGGGTATGGCAGCTGGGTTTCAATGTGAAAAAGTGCAAAATAATGATGTAGGCATAGAAACCCAGGGGCAGAGTACAAAATGAGGGAGGTGGTGTTGATAACCACCAAGCAGGACAAAGACCTGGGGTAATCATATTGAATGACCTAAAGGTGGCTAGGCAGTGCAACAAGGCAGTTGGGAGAGCTAGTGGATACCGGGGTGAATAGGGAGGTGGTGTTGCCTCTGTATAGGTTGCTGGTAGATCCCATCTAGAGTACTGTGTCCAGTTCTGGAGACTGAATCTCTGGTTGGACATAGACAGAGTGGAGGCTGTCCAGAAGAGGGTGACTAAAATGGTTCAGGGTCTGCATCAAAAGCCCTACAAGGAAAGACTAAAGACCTCAATATGTACACCCTGGAACAAAGGAGGAAAGGGGTACATGATAGAGACCTTTAAATACTTCACAGGAGTAAATAAGGTACAAACGGGAAGTATTTTTCAGATTAAAGGTGCTCAAGAACCAAGGGACATGCTATGAAGCTGGAGGGTGTAGATTCAGAGAGATGTTAGGAAGTACTTCTTCACAAAAAGAGTGGTAGATTCCTGGAACAATATTCCAATGGAGGTGGTGGGGGCAAAGACAGTGGCTGGGTTCAAGAATGCATGGGATAGGCACAAGGGAATCATAGTGGAAAGGAAGGGCAGGGAGAAAGAGTGGTAGATCAAGTATAGTCTGTGGTAACAATATGGTAGGGAAAAAGGGCAGACTGGATGGCTAAGCAGTCATATCTGCCATTGTAATGTGTAAAAAAACAAAAGAAACAAACAAGAAACAAGAAGCGTGATAGGAGGAACAGCGTCAGGTGGTAAGGAGCAACACGGCATTATGAGACGATAATGCCGTGTTCCTTCTGAACCACAGCAAACAGCCACAGGAGGAAAAAGAGCAGCACATGAACGACGAGAAGAGAACAAATAGAAGTGAGTAGGTTGAGAACTAGCAAGGACGCATACAAGAGGATAGTAGGACAAGTGATAGGGAGGACTAGTAGAAAAGATAGAACGAGGCAAGTCGAAAACGAGAGAGGAGAGAAAGAGAAAGAGAAGAATGTGTAGTGTATGTGCAGAACAAGCAGAGAGCCACAAAAGCAGTCAGTGGGAAGGCGACTACAGCACCTGGGACAGAGAAGACAGGAACCTGTAGCACAACTAGCAGAGTGAGACAGGATTGAATGGGCCGAACATGGAGGAGCACCAGAACATCCGAATGCATTCCTTTTAGCAATTTCACGGTATATGGCACCGTGAATTTTAATTATCCAGCGGGATCCACAAATGCAGGAGAGAGGAGAGACACCCGGGAACTGTGGAGTAGTCTAAATTGTACACAATAACAAACCGAATATCAGCAGTGAAAGAGCAGCACAAAGCAGTAGCAAAGTACGTCCAGCTGTATGCAAATGAGAGACAGAGCTACATACTGATGCACAAAAACAAAGCAGCGGTCATCCCTACGGAGTATACCAAACAAACAGCCGCTCAGAAATTCACAAATGTTGGTCAATCATTAGGAAAGTGATAATTCTAGTAGTATAAGAAAGTGAAAAACTATATATATATGTATATATGTATGTATGTAACTGAGGTTCATTCACAGTTCTAAAAGTAACAGTGAAAATAACTGATTACCTTTATTCGTGTAATTGTGTGGTATATAACAGTAGCAGAAACATATTTCTGAGATGTAAACTGACGCACAGACCATGTTACAAGTGCATTAATCCACTCTGAAGGTGGCACCTAATGGGGAGTTAATGCATGGTTAGTCGTTGTAGGCATGAGGCTGCAAGGCCCCAACCATGCATTAACTCCCATAAAGTGAATTGCAGAAACCCTGCTCTCTGATTGTTAGAGCACTCTCTACCGGGCAGGTATCAGGCACCAGAGACCAGTAAATAACTAGTCCTCATGCCTGCCTGCCTTTTACCAAAATCAGTGGCTCTCAGAATGTTGGCTTTTGAATAAACCACCATTTTTCCTGTTGCTAGCGAACCACATAGTGAGTGATGATGCCCAGACAGTGGCAGTTTCATGATGGTTCTATTCCTAAAAAACAAAAAAAAAAAACTTTATTATAGAAAGGCCTGCCTCCAGTTCACTGCTTTATGTCACTGTCATCACTGCTGCAGATCACTTGGGTCCATCAATTGACAGGAGTGAGCGGTCAGGATGGCAGCAGGCAGCCAGGATCATGACAGCAAGGAACAGGATGAGGGCACAGAAAACAATGAGCCCTTTCTGTTTTCCTTTCTTAGTGGGTGAGTTTGTGGCCCCCAGTCTGTCTTGTTTTTATAAATGAAGTCACTCAGCTCGCTTCTTAGCTGAAAAACGAGTAAATTAGCTGAGAGAGAGAGCACGCCTATCTCCAGTAGCGCCTACTCTGTGCGAAAGCAGCAGTACTTCTTCATTTTCCATACCACAGGTGGATGTCCATGCGGGTATGGAAAATGAAGAAATGACCGCCCCTGTCATGCTTGAGTAGCAGTACCAGAGCTAGCTCCTCTTCCTTGGCCACCTGCCCACCACCACCGCTCCCAAGATTTATTTTTTTCCAGCGATAGTGTAGATTATCCAGTGTCAGTCCCCATATAAAAAATGGGAAAACAAACAAACCACAGCAAGCAGAGAAAGGGAAAAGGAAGAAACAACCGCTCCTCCCACACATAGTAGCGGTACCAGAGCTAGCGGTCTCTCTCTTTCCTCCACCCGCCCCACCAACACCGTATCTCAGCATGACTCTCCCAATGTTTACCCCATGAAAAAACACAGCAAGCAGAGAAATGTATTTTTTTTCGCAGCCACTGTTTCTTTCCTCTTGGCAAATGTATAGTGCTGTCCGCACCTGCAACCTTCCAGTTCAATCTCAGAAGCTACTACACTATCAAGTAAAACTAAGACATGGAATGAAACAATAAATAAAAATACAGTGTCTTAACAATAATGTTAACTGTGTGTGTGTGTGTGTGTGTGTGTGTGTATGTGTATGTGTAAAATCATGGCAACCACCTCCAAAGTCACAACTAAATATAATTATAAAGCAGGGGAGGAACTATTTTATTACAGAACTAACTTTATCCTAAGTTTTCATTAACATTTTTTATTATTATTTTTTTTTACAGTACCCATTTTCTAAGTGCAATAATACCCTCCAGGGTGGGCGGTGCTCTGTGCTATACGGACCTTCCAGGGCGAAAAGGCCGATCCGCAGCGGCGCCGGGCCTCATTATGCCCTAGGCGGTCCGCATAGCACAACACCGCCCAACCTGTTGGGTATTATTGCTTACTTAGATGCCACCTTCGTGGTGGATTAATGCTTACTTGAATGCTATGTTTCTATGTAACAACAGCGCTCATTCAGTGCCACTCTGCAAAGGAAAATACCATAAAAACTCCTCTAGGTGAAGACAGTTTAAAGTTTCATCCCATTTTAAGTACTTTGTAAAAGTCCTTTCTATTTAATTAAAATGCAGGCAGCTTACTAGAAAGTAGTTGAACAGCATTCTCTGCTCTATGTGCAGGTCCACAGGCACGTGAGAGCGTTCCATAGCTGGTTGTTTTAGTTTAGCCACACTGGGGTGTGTCCAGTTGACTACATTTATTGATCGATTGAAAAATTGGTGATTGGAAAAGGCACACTGAGCTGAGGCTCATTTCCAGCAGCGACCATTGCTGAGAGGCGAATACATACTGTACAGAATAAGATACAATATCTGAGAGTTATATCTGACAATCTGAAAATATCTAAGACTATAATAAAATGAATGGTGGTTACATAGGCACCATTATAGATGCAGGAGCAGGTGGATACCACATGTCAAAAGAAACAGTATTGTGTAATGCAATATTAAATGGACACTCGTGAGAGAGTCAGTAAGAGTGCTCCATGCCGATGGGGTAGGTGACTGTGCTAGCTGTGTCTGATATGATGGAAAAGATCGTCCCTGTGATCATCAGACTCCATACTGAGGTCTTTTCGGAAAGTAAAAAGTTTGTTGATTTTCCTAACTGACCTGCAGTAATTATCTCTTGAGCCCTCCCTCAGATGTGCTTACTTAAAGCAACGCCTCTCATCCTGCTCTATGATGTTATTCCGAAGGTATGCTCGTGGTTGCTAAGCAACCATGAGACACAAACCAGTGGAGAAGTCATTTCCTTGTGCTGTTCCAGTGCTTGAACTGTTCAACTTACAGCAGAGCAAGTGAAAATAAAAACAGAAAACTTTGTATGTAGGAATTTCCCAACATGTCTTAGGGGTTACTAAAAGCTTATTTATAATAACTATTGTGTTACCACAAAGCCATTAACACACTTTGTTTAAAGCACCTCACTCTTTGTAGCGCTGCTTCTATCAATGAAAGGAATGTGTTGAGCATTTTCCTTGCAACACTGGCTGACAATCTAGAGCAGAACCTGCCAGCCCTGCACCAGGTAGCATATCAGGCTGTCAGTATGTTAACTGACATAAACAAGGGAAAACATTGCAGCGTGGCTAATTTGAATATCTAAGCCAGGTGGGAAAGATTACAAAAATCAGAAATCATATGCTTTTGGCTATAGAAAGTGTTTAAAGATGCCAAACAAATCGCACTGTATCCTTACAGACCAGGTTGGGCAGAATTCGGTGACAGATCCGTAGCGAACTACAAAACCCCACCTGGTCTGCTCCAAAAAAATCGGACCCACAAAGTGAGAGCCACACATTGTGGGGTACATTCACTAAACATCCAGCACTCACCACCTTCTTGAGAAAAATGCAGTTCTCAGATATGTATAATATTGTGCCAATTTTATTAAGGTGCCAGAATAAAGTGAAACACGCCTTGATGCATTTCAGAAAACACTCCTTTTCAAAAGACACGTTATTCCTCAAACCAAGTCACTTTTATACATGTGATGTGAGGTCATCACATCGTCACAAGAAAATGTGAACATTTTAAACACTGAAATAAAAACAGTGAAGGGGTGAAACATATAACATAAAACATCACTAGCGAGTTAAAACAAAATCTTATTGTCACTCAAGACAAAAAAAACAACTTTTGTAGGAGTTTTAAACAGGTTGCTACTTCAGGAATGGGCTGTTGTCCTGGTGCAAACCATATCTAGAATGGAGAGAACAGGTAACTTTAAGTGCAAAATATAATCAAATGTCTAACATCAATGCTTATCACAATAAAACTATTGAAGCAGATTCCATTTGTAACCCCCTGTTACCCGGGTTACTAGAATCCCAGTAAGACCTAGTGGTAGGCAGGGAAGGCAGCTTGTGAAACTCCAGTTAAATGGATTTCACACTACCTCACTCGGTTCTCAGTCTCAGCTGAGACTGAGGATGACATCATTTTAGAACTGTTGCGGCTGCATAAACCACACTGGAATGTTGCAGTTGGAGGTTAGAGTAGATTATAAAATGGGCATGAAAATATAAGTGTAACCCCTGCAAATGGGGGTTCCCAAAAGACTTCCAGGAGCTTGCTTGAATGCTCCAAGCCTGAATGGTGTTTATGCTTAAGCCACTTATCAGTGAGTGTTTTAGAACCTCTGGTACTGTCTCTTTAAGAGCTGTCTGCTTGCAGACATAATTAGTATGTGTGGGGATGTGTGCTTCTCTGAGTACCACTCGAGCTGCTGCCAATTCACTTAATTTTGCAGTCACTAGAGTGCAAAGGGAACCTATCTGAAAGATGTAACTGTTTGCCAGAAATTATTTAGAGTAATAATGAAATTACAGTTTGTCTAACCTGCTTTCTTTGCAGTCAGAACTGTGTCTGCTAGTTCCCATTCTAGTTTTGAACTGCTGAACTGGACCAATCAGTGTGGGTAAGCTAGCTCTAAAATGATGCCTTGGACGAATCAGAACTTGGACTCATAATCTGAGCCAGCCACAAGAGGATTGTATGGGCAGTGACTCTGGGAGATGTAGTTTAGACTTCAGTGCCTTTTGGACCAACAGCAGCAGTCTATTGTGAGTGACAGCCAATCCAGTCAAGAACTGGGAGGAACTCAAAGGAAGTGCCAGTTTACGTCAGTTGGAGTTCAGTTGAGCTTTGGCAGTGAAGAAGGAAGGAGCCTATGCTTTTCAGTGTGCAGTTTTAGTCAAAAGCGATGTGTAAGGCCCAGAGTTCAGTCTGCAGCTTGTGTAACAGCTTGTTAGGACTGAATCCGTCCTGAGAAAGAATCAAAGGATCTCTGAGAGTAGAAACCAGGCTCACCCTGTAGAAGACTGGAAGAATTGCTGAAAATTGCACTCGGTCTGTCAGGAACTGAATCTGCTGTGTGTTCTCCGGTATTGTGCAGTAATTGCGATCGGGATACAGATGCAGCCTGCCTGGTATAGTACTTCTTTTATATGGATGTGTGAAGAGGTTTGTGTACCTCAAGTGAGCCCTGCTGACATTGAAGGACCCTATCTTATTTGGAGGTCGTGAGTACTAATTCAGGGTTGCTCCCTGTTGAATTGCCACATTAAATCCAAATGGAATTACTGTACTGCTGACTGTTTAATTCTCCTTTTCTCTGTGTGAAAGGCCCCTACCAGCTGCCACAGGTTTGGACTAGCCACTAGGGCTTGGGTACCCAGGGACAGTAACTGATAGGGATAGGCCTGTGCACAGAGCCATAGATAGATTATTAGAGTGATAAGCTAATTAACCTGATTCCCCTGTCCTTGTTATATCCCTAAATAAATCAGAGCTGCTTGTTTCAGCAAAGTTATACTGCCTGAGGTATTTGTCTATGTTAAAGTACTGTACTGTGATTGTTGCACTGTATCTCATTTCACAGGAGGTCCCAGTGCGGAACCAGACCTGGGGTAAGTGTATACTGTGAAGGTAATTCTGATATATTGTGGGCCACTAGTGGAAGAAAGGGGGTTGCAGTGTCCCAGGAGGGCTGCACCAAGTTAGTTTAACTATTGCAAACCCTGACCTCTGGGTGGAGGCACCCGCCATTGGATCCAGGCCCCTCAACCTGTTAGTGGCAAATCAGGCAGGGTAGTAGCCCTGGGATAGCGCCATCTAGGGGTTACATCTTGAGGCTCACCGCTGGGATTGTGTGTCCTCTAGTGGCCATATTCACGAACCACTGTTAAGAAAAAATGGGTACCCGACAGAAGTGGCTGTGCACCGGCTGGTGGAGTGGTGTACTGGGGAGGAGATCGACCCCAAATGCTATGCTTATCCTGGACATCCCCTGGTATCAATACGGACACTGTGCAGGGAGTACTTTCCAAGGTGGAAGGTTTACAAAACCCTGTGGTGGTGGGTCGGCATGCTAATCTGCTCACCCACACTTTCCTGGCCCTAGTAGAGTTTAAGGATCCCATAGATAGCTCCAAAGTGCCACAGACCATTACCCAGAGGAGCCCTCACTGCTTGAGTGATAACTAAGGACAGTAAAGACCTGGGGAAATCAGCCCCACCACTATCTGAAACTTTTGAGGAGAAATTTGCTGAATGGTTGCTGGGAGAGGGAAAACTGTGGAGGACTTGAAGAAACTATTCTTGCCACCTGAAGTGTTCCTCCCCAACACCCTCTCCTGCTCCAGTGCCCGTAATGGTGGCTGAACCAATGCAGACTCCTATTTCTGCACCTGCCATTAGTCACGACTCTTACCGAAGGTTGAGGATCTTCTCTGGCACCCTCCCCACCCCAAAGGGAGGATGACTGGGAGACCTGGATGAGACTATGTTGCCCCAAGTGCTAGAATGGCAATGCTCGGAAGGTGAAAAGCGAAAGAGGGTTAGTGAGAGCCCGAGGTCCTGCCCTGGCTACCATCCGTGCTAAACGGGACAGTAACCCTGAAGCGACTGCACAGGCCTATCTTGAGGCCTTGGAGAATGTGTATGGGAGCCCAGATTCTGATGAGGACCTATGGTGGAGAGTAAGAGATGCACAACAGTACCAAGGGAGTTGTTGTCTGTGTATGTATCTCGGCTGGAAAAATTGTTGCAAGAATGCCTCAGAAAAGGTAGTTTGCCAGCGATTGAACTGGACCGAACCAGGCTGGACAGGATCCTTAAGTCTGCCCCTTCTCAGAACTGCTGTTGCTTCAGTTACACCTGGCAGATCGACTGGAATCCCCACCCTCCTATGATGAGTTAATGAGAGAAATTCGAGGAGTTGAGAAAAAGCGACCTCGGGAGGACCTGCACCAATAGCTGCGGCACGACCAGTGACTGAGGGTGACCCATCAAGTGAAGTTCAGGGCAGAGGTTGGCAGTCAATGAGTGCTCTGACAAGGAAAAGATATGTCACAATGGGGCGAACTGTTAAGAGAGATCCGAGATTCAAAACAGTCCTTTATGAAGGCCACGCCTGCAAGTACGGGCCCTGACCTATATCCGACTGCATCTGCTATGGGGTGGGGTACCCACCCATGTATCTCCTGCTGATAACAGCTCCGAACTCGATTCCTTGACCATGGAAGTGGAGAACTGGCGAGATGTCTCCAAATGCTTATCACGCGCGAGACAGAGATGGCACCAAGGTTTCCAGTTAGTAATACCCCGCCCTGGCTCCCAGTGTGGCGCTCGGCCAGCTCAAACTCCAGAAAGTATGTTTTGCTATAATTGTGGGAAAGATGGGCACATGAAAAGGGAATGCCAGTCCCAAAAGACACTGACAAAGTTGCATATAGGCTACAAGGAGAGCTTCGGAGAAGAAATCAGTGGTTAAGAGGTGCGACATGATCCCAGTGAGGGCACCAAAAATGCTAATTCACGTCCTTTTGTGGCAAGGTCAGTTGCCCAGGCCCCACTACCGCCTCTCCAGACTGGTCCAGAATAGTGGGTCCCTCCATGGAGACCACTGTAAAGGTGAACGGAGTGTCTACAAGAGCTATATTAGACAGTGGCTCCCAAGTGACAATTATGTTCCAAGATTGGTATCAGAAGCATTTGTCAGACGTACCCTTACAACCATTAGAAGGACTGCATGTATGGGGGTTAAGTGAGAAGGCCTACCCTATTCCGGTATATCCGAATTTGGCTGTCTTTCCCCACCTCCGTGGCTGAGTGGCCGAACAAGTAGAGACCCTAGCCTAGTGTGTCCCCCACTGGACTGTATGATGGTGTCCCTTTGTTGATTGGAACAAATGCTCATATGTTCGGAAGGCTGGCACAGTTGTGTTATGAAAAACAGGGGTCAAAGACTAGTAGAGCTTTAAGAGTTCCGGCTTTAATTAAGAAGGCCTATGAGGCACAGAGATGCTGAAAAACAGAACCAGAGGAACCGGTCGGAATTGTATGGAAGAAGGATCCTGAGTCTCTGATCCTGGCGCCAAATGCCCAGTGTACCTTACAGGGAGAGGTCCGATCAGAAAGGATGTTAAGAATAAAATATTAATGTTGGATGCACCAGGCGATGGAAAATTGCCAGAGGGACTGCTGGTCAAGCCTAGTATTTTGCCCGCTAGAGCCCATGCTTATGCCAGAAGGGTAATGGTCCAAGTTCATAATGTGTCTGAAAGAGACATTCGAGTAAACAGAGGTTGCATCCTGGCTAATGTGCATTGTGCAGACACTGCAGTGCTACCCAGCAGCAAGAGTTCAAGGAAGAATGACAGAGTAACGCCTGACTTGTTTGATTTGCGACTCCCGCTGCCAGCTGAATGGAAAGTGAAGATCAGTGAGAAGCTTGCCCAGAGAGACCAGGTGTTTTCTTTAAAGGAATGGGATGTAGGATGCGGCAAGGAGCTGAGCACAATATCCGCTGCATGACGAAAGACCATTTCGTGAGAGGTCTCGACGCCTGGCACCTGCTGACATAGATGATGTGAGACGGCATCTGCAAGAGATGTTAGCTGCTGGTGTAATACAAGAATCCAGAAGCCCTTATGCTTCCCCATTGTGGTAGTGAGGAAAAGAATGGAACAGTAAGGATGTGTGTGGATTATCGCACTTAAACCGGGCGGACTATCCTGATCAGTACACAATGCCCCGCATTCAGGATGCTTTGGACTGCCTAGCAGGGAGCAAGTGGTTCTCTGTGCTGGATCTCCGCAGTGGGTACTATCAGATCCCGATGGCCCCAGAGGACCGTGAAAAGACAGCCTTTATCTGTCCGCTTGGCTTCTATGAATTCATGAGGATGCCTCAAAGGGATTTCAGGTGCCCCAGCCACTTTTCAACGATTGATGGAGCGTGCAGTGGGGACATGAACTTACTAGAGTGCCTGATACCTAGATGATGTTATTGTGTTTGGCAGCTCACTGGAGGAACATGAGAGCAGATTATTTAAGGTATTGGACCGACTGGAGGACTTTGGCCTTAAACTGTCCATTGATAAGTGTCAATTTTTCAAACATCAGTAAAGTATGTGGGACACATAGTATCCACGAGGGAATAGAGACCGACCCAAGTAAAGTTGAGGCCTTTGACCACCTGGCCACAGCCAAAAATCTAAAGAACTGCAAAGATTCCTGGGATTCTGTGGTTATTATCGGCGCTTCATCAAGGACTATTCAAGAGTGATCCGCCTTTACTTAACCTTACTCAAGGGTATCCCCAACCCACAAAAATACCAAAAGTCAGCATCCCTCAAGACTGAAAGAGTGTATTTTCATCCAGTGAAGTATTTGGGGCCCGCTGGACTCTGATTGTGAGACTGCTTTTCATGAGATCATATATCAACTTACCCATGCTCCAGTGCTGGCCTATGCCGATCCAAGAAAACCTTACGTCCTGCACACTGATGCTAGCTTGCAAGGGTTGGGGCTGTGTTGTACCAAGAGCACGAGAATGGCCTGAGACCAGTGGCCTTTGCCAGTAGAAGCCTGACCCCATCCGAAAAGAACTATCCTGTACATAAGTTAGAGTTCCTAGCTTTGAAGTGGGCTATTGTTGACCAATTCCATGAGTACTTGTATGGGGCTAAAATACTAGTAAAACTGACAATAATCCTTTGACCCATTGTGCAGACCTCAGCTAAGTTGGATGCCACTGGCCATAGGTGGCTTTCTGCATTATCTACATATGACTATGCTCTGAATACCGAGCAGGTCTGAACCACATAGATGCTGATGCTCTCTCGGAGGCCTGTTCCCCAGAATGATTGGGTCCGACTGGCAGAACCTGACATTCGGGCACTGCCGAAGTTTGACAGGGAGGAACAATGTCCACGGACGCAGTGGACTGCATGGTGGATTGCTTGGGAGCCTCTGAGAATTGCATACCTGCTGCTTATTGCCACTTTTCTGCAATAGACATTGGTGCACTGCCTCAGCTGGACAATGACAGTATTCGGCGGGCTCAATCCCGCGATCCCATGATCAAAGCAGCTTTAGAAGCCCTCTATGCAGGAAAAGATGTGTCCAAATTACGCCCACTGATTTGAGAACTGCACTGTTATACAAAGAAGGTCCTAAGTTGAAACTGATCAATAAACTGTTATACAGAGAAACAGTAGACAGAGGGGGACAAGTAGACAAACAACAACTAGTGCTGCCCACTGCCTTTGAGACTCAGTATTGAGGTCCTTGCACAACCACATGGGGCACCTTGGTATAGACAGAACACTTGACTTGGTGAGATCAGATTCTATTGGCCTAAGATGGGGGCTGATGTGGAGCAACACATTCGAACTTGTAGTGCTGCTTACAGAGGAAAGCTTTGCCCCAGAGGGCTGCCCCCTGTTAACATAACCACCAGTGCACCCATGGAGCTGGTCTGTATTGATTTTCTAAGTTTGGAGTCAGATCAAAGAAATATCAGTAATGTGCTGGTGGTCACTGACCATTTCACGAGATATGCCCAAGCTTTCCCCACCAAAGACCAGAAAGCATCCACTGTAGCCAAAGTACTTGTAGAAAACTTTTTGTTCACTATGGGGCTCCACAAAGAATCCATTCTGATCAAGGGAGAGACTTTGAGAGTCGTCTGATCAAAGAGATGCTTTCTCTGTGGGGAGTCGAAAGTCCAGAACCACTCCTTACCACCCCAGGGGACCCACAGCCTGAACGTTTCAACCGCACTTTGCTAGATATGCTAGGCACCCTGCACCCAAAGGACAAGCCTAGATGGAGCCAACAAATTAGCACCCTGGTACATGCTTATAACTGCACCAAAGTGATGCCACTGGATTCTCCCCACGCCTGATGTTTGGAAGAGAAGCTCGACTACCAGTAGATGTGTGTTTTGGGGTCTCTCCTGATGGGGTTCAAGCTGACAACTATTTACAGTATGTGCAAAAGTTAAAGGCCCAGCTAACTCATGCGTACCAACTGGCTCAAACCATGGCTGCAAAAGAAATCTGGCCAACAAAGAAAGGTATGATAAAAGGTGAAAGCACAGGAACTCCAGGAGGGAGATCGGTATTGCTAAGAAATCTGGGACTGCATGGCAAGCACAAGATTGCTGACAGATGGCACCATCTCCCTCACATTGTAGTGGGCAAACTAGATGATCTGCCAGTGTACAAAGTAAGGCCTGAGAATAATTCAAAGATGTAAAACAATGCATAGAAATCATTTACTGCCCATTGGACAAATCTTAATTGAGTCTGAGCCCCTAGAAGATCCCCTCTGGACCAGTGACTAGAGCTGCTGCTAAGAAAAGATCAAGAAAGTCTGCACCTACAGAAGTAAAGTTAAAGTGTTCCCTCCACAAGTCCCAGTTGAGCATGACTGTCAGTCCATATCGGAAGAAAGTGAGAGTGACTTTGAATACTATCCTTCTTCTGAACTGAGTCAATTGTTTTCGGGCAATCCCTAGTCAATACTGGAGACAAAGCTGGGCCTTCTGGACTGTCTAAGCCCCCAGCTTCATCCCTGGAGCCAATGCTCCCAGAAAGTGAAGTGCAAAGCATCAGATCAGATGAAATGGAATCATTGTGCATGGTTGAACTGTTTGAGCTTTCAGGGAGGAAATGATAGATTGGGGCAGACTGGTGATACACCCGAACAAGAAGAGTATTTTGAGTGCCCTGACAGTCCACTGCCAGTGTCCGAAAGCTCTCCATGCGAGCCAAATGTTGTGGACTCAGAAACTGTAACTCCTGGAGCTGAAAGTGCCCCAAGTTCTAGCCTCTACCCCCATGGAGACTCCCTGACAAGTGAGGACAATGCTGAAAATGAGGCTCAGAGTGCAGAGACTATAACAGTTCCCCTAGAAAGACTGGTCGAGCTGTAAAGCCTGTGGTGCACCTCAGTTATGATTCACTTGGGGAGGCCTGTGGACTTGCCTCTCAATGTTGTCCATAAAGGAGTGTATGTGTCCCGAGCTCATTGCCCAAACTGAGCATCAGTGCTAACTCCAAGTTACTTGTGTTGCCCTCTAAGTATGGTGCCCTTGCCCGTCCAGCCCCAAGGTAACTGATAGGAAGGGCCCCTCTCTTCAGGTTTCATGTACAAAGGTAATAACTTGAGTTATGGTACAATGTGTGTGTAATACTGTGTAAAGAGTCACGACTGCAATGTTTCAGAAATGTATTCTTGGTAAAATGATATATTGACTGATGATTACATGTGTGAGCCAATGCAAATGTATATGGTTGCAGTTAAAACTTATGGGTACTTGCTTTGACGCGACGTCAAGCTTTCCCAAACCAGAAGGGTGTAACCCTGCAAATGGGGTTCCCAAAAGACTTCCAGGAGCTTGCTTGAATGCTCCAAGCCTGAATGGTGTTTGGCGTTTAAGCCACTTATCAGTGAGTGTTTTAGAACCTCTGGTACTGTCTCTTTAAGAGCTGTCTGCTTGCAGACATAATTAGTTTGTATGGGGGACTGTGTGCTTCTCTGAGTACCACTCGAGCTGCTGCCAATTCACTTAATTTTGCAGTCACTAGGGTGCAAAGGGAACCTATCTGAAAGATGTAACTGTTTGCCAGAAATTATTTAGAGTAATAATGAAATTACAGTTTGTCTAACCTGCTTTCTTTGCAGTCAGAACTGTGTCTGCTAGTTCCCCATTCTAGTTTTGAACTGCTGAACTGGACCAATCAGTGTGGGGTAAGCTAGCTCTAAAATGATGCCTTGGACGAATCAGAACTTGGACTCATAATCTGAGCCAGCCACAAGAGGATTGTATGGGCAGTGACTCTGGGAGATGTAGTTTAGACTTCAGTGCCTTTTGGACCAACAGCAGCAGTCTATGTGAGTGACAGCCAATCCAGTCAAGAACTGGGAGGAACTCAAAGGAAGTGCCGGTTTTCGTCAGTTGGAGTTCAGTTGAGCTTTGGCAGTGAAGAAGGAAGGAGCCCTGTGCTTTTTCAGTGTGCAGTTTTAGTCAAAAAACGTGTGTAAGGCCCAGAGTTCCGGTCTGCAGCTTGTGTAACAGCTTGTTAGGACTGAATCCGTCCTGTGAAAAGAATCAAAGGATCTCTGAAGAGTAGAAACCAGGCTCACCCTGTAGAAGACTGGAAGAATTGCTGAAAATTGCACTCGGTCTGTCAGGAACTGAATCTGCTGTGTGTTCTCCGGTATTGTGCAGTAATTGCGATCGGGATACAGATGCAGCCTGCCTGGTATAGTACTTTCTTTTATATGGATGTGTGAAGAGGTTTGTGTACCTCAAGTGAGCCCTGCTGACATTGAAGGACCCTATCTTATTTGGAGGTCGTGAGTACTAATTCAGGGTTGCTCCCTGTTGAATTGCCACATTAAATCCAAATGGAATTACTGTACTGCTGACTGTTTAATTCTCCTTTTCTCTGTGTGAAAGGGCCCCTACCAGCTGCCACGGTTTGGACTAGCCACTAGGGCTTGGGTACCCAGGGACAGTAACTGATAGGATAGGCCTGTGCACAGAGCCATAGGTAGATTATTAGAGTGATAAGCTAATTAACCTGATTTCCCCTGTCCTTGTTATATCCCCTAAATAAATCAGAGCTGCTTGTTTCAGCAAAGTTATACTGCCTGAGGTATTTGTCTATGTTAAAGTACTGTACTGTGATTGTTGCACTGTATCTCATTTCACAGGAGGTCCCAGTGCGGAACCAGACCTGGGGTAAGTGTATACTGTGAAGGTAATTCTGATATATTGTGTGGGCCACTAGTGGGAAGAAAGGGGTTGCAGTGTCCCAGAGGGCTGTGACCAAGTTAGTTTAACTATTGCAAACCCTGACCTCTGGGTGGAGGCACCCGCCATTGGATCCAGGCCCCTCAACCTGTTAGTGGCAAATCAGGCAGGGTAGTAGCCCCTGGGATAGCGCCATCTAGGGTTACATAAGCTCACCGATTGGGTAGAAAATCAGTGTCATATGTGTATTACACATAGAAAAAAAAAGGGCAGTCAGAAATCAATACTCTGAATTAGAATGTTCAGTACAGAACATACCAAACATAGAATGTTCACAAAGGCTCAGTTAGCCATCTTGTTATCCTGTTAAGCACCCTGCATACAAACATGTCAAACAAGTTTGTGAATTTCAATATTAGCTTAACTGAAGAGGAGCTAGAGGAAATCTTTAGAAATGAAACTAATATAGAGGAAACCAGCATTCCTTGTCAAAAAGCTGCCGACTATAATAGCGATCCTCCGACAGCCACAGTGAGTAGCAAGTCACAGCTGTCAGATTCAAAAGCAGTGGCGGGAAATAGCAGAAACCAGTTTGTAAATGCAAATGCTTTAAACGAAATTGAGGACTCCCAGAACGAAATAAACACTAAACGTTCCACCATATGGGGATAAAAGTGTTCGATGATTGGGCTTGTGCAAGGCAAATAAACATTGATTTTAAAACTGCTTCTCCTGAACTTCTCAATGACACATTCAGCAAATTTTACCGAAGTCCATAACGCTGATGGCAAAGAGTATGCACTGAGCAGTTTTGCAGTTTAAAGGCAGCATTAAACAGACAGTTAAATTGCACAGCAGTAGGCAGAAAAATCAATATAATAACAGACCCTGCCTTTACATCCAGCACCAACGTGTTTGTTGCAGTAATGAAAATACAGGCGGAACAAAAGACTGTTCAAAGCATCATCCCCTATCAGTAATGCCAATTTAACTAAATTAAGGCACTCTGCAGCTGTCACCTAATACCGCTACTGGCCTTGTCCGCAAAGTGTGGCTGGACATCCAGTTGTACATGGCCAGGTGCGGCCGTGAAGGTTTGCGCCTTTTAAAGCCTGATAATTTTACATTCCAGCACGATGAATCAGGAAATGAATTTGCAACCCTTTGTTTTAATGAGAAAACCAAAATCATTCTGATCCTAGAGAAGCCAACAAAGAGTTGTACCGTGGCTTCATTTATAGCAACCCTGGATCCCCTCTTGCCCTGTGCAAAGTTTAAAAAATACATCTCTAAACTACCTCAGATGCAAAATCCTGTACTGCCACCCTCATAAAGTGCCACAAGACTTTCTAGACACACAAAAGACATGGTATAGCCGAGAGCCGATGGGGTTAAACTTTCTTTCCACTATGATGACTCGTTTAAGCAAAGAAGCTGACCTGTCACAGATCTATACAAATCACTCGGTTCATGCTACTGCGGTCCGTCTTCTATTTGAAGCTGGCTGTGAGGACAGGGAAATTATGTCTGTGACCGCCCGAACGGGCAAGTTCACGCTTCATACTGGTCTGCCAATTGTTCGATCGTAGGGAAATGGAGCAGCATTCTGGGGCAGGGTACAATAAAAACTCAACCACAAGTAAAACGAAACAAAATACTGCTGCCAAAAAACGAAGCCATCAGCCCAAGAAATCCTGATCACTCACCCTGACAGCAAGTCAGCCAGTTTGTCCATCTAGTCTGTGGCAAAATGAAAACATCAACCCAGAGAATACTACTTACCCCTCCCAACAGCAACAGATGGTCAATCATCAACAGGTCCTCAATCATCAACAGGTCCTCAATGGCTCCGTGGCAAATCAGCCAGGAAATGCTGCTTACGCGACCATGACACAAATCCAGCAGTGTCCTCAATCATCAACAGGTCCTCAATCGGCTCCGTGGCAAATCAGCCCAGGAAATGCTGCTTACGCGACCATGACACAAATCCAGCAGTGCGATTAGCGCTATGCCCATTACAGGCAACGGAATCCTATAAACCTTCCTACAGCCGGTTTCAATGTCAATGCTCCAGTCTATTTCAGTGACACTTTCAATTTCATTAACTTGACCAAAGAATAAAATTCATTGTTACGCCGTTTAATAATGTTTTAACTTCCTATGACCAAAGAATAATAATTCATTGTTATAACATTTTAACTGCCTAGCTGATTTAATAAAAGGTAAAGCTTTTAAAACATTTTTCCTTCATCATTAATTGTTAAAAATGTAAAGGTTTTACACAGTTTACTGAATTAATGGTTTAAAAAGTAAAGGTTGCAGTTGAAAGGAACTATTTCTGCGTATGGACACTAAACCAATAAAGCAATATTTGAATGCAAAACTGAATTTCCTTGTTTTTTTGTTTTTTATTTCTATTGCAATTTCTCCATTTTATAAGTGCAATAAGATCCTCCGGTATGAGTTGAACATATTACCGCATGGCTGTGCTGAAGTCACGAGGCCAACCAGCCATGCGGTAATATATGTTCAACTCATACCCCATCATGTCTTATTGCTTACACGTTGGGAATTTTGAAGTCAGTCTGTGCAGTCTGAGTGAGAGACTGTAGTGCAGATAAATGTCTTTCAAACCAGGGTCTCCTTTTAAAATATGCCAGTTCTGCTTGATGATCTGTTCAAACCTGGATCGGCACTGAATAAGTAGTTACAAAATTGAATCCACTGTTGTTCCCGTTTTTTATTATTGTTATTTTCTCTCTCAGCCAGCAATTCGGACCTGTCAGTTATGTTAAAATCATCATATGCTTGTTGTAAATCATGTCTACTGTAACTCCAATCCTCAGCTGCTTGTTCATTCGTGATTATTCTCTGCACTGCAATTGTGCTTAAGTCTAAGGTACTGTCCTTTTGGTTTTGGTATATTTTTAATCGTGTGCTTCGGATGGCAACCAACATAGAAACATAGACTTTGACAGCAGATAAGGACCACTTGGCCCACCTAGTCTGCCCATTTTCCTGCCTATCTAATAAGCTGCAGATCCTAGTTTTACCAACAGCCTACTTCATCCTGCCTCCCACTAGAATTGATTTATGTCTGTCCGTCCCATACATTCTGAATTCTCCCACTGTTTTTGACCACATGACCTCCTCAGAAGGCTGTTCCATGCGTCCACCACCCTCTCCATGAAAATACTTCCTCCACGTTGCCCTTAGTCATCCCCTCTGTCTTCAAATTGTACCCCTTGTTCTTGCACATCTCTTTTTTCTGAAAGACGCTATCCTCTTGGACTTTGTTGATTCCCTTGATAGAAACAAAAGCATGGTGAAACCAGGCTGGGGAGGCTAGAGAAATAAGTACTAAGGCTAATGGGGACGTGTCAAAGATGATGAAAGGGCATATTAGGTCAGGAGGAGAAGGAATGTGGAAAGCACAAAAGACATCCAGGAAGAGAAAAATGATGGGAGATAAGAGAGAGACAGGAGTCAGGACAAGGGGCAGGAGGGTGACACAGGTACAGGAAACAAACGCAAGGAGAATAGGAGAAGGAGTACAAGGAGTTGATAACACAGTAAGTTCAGACAGGGGCCGACCTCTAACAGAGGGGTCAAAGGAGGGAAGGAGGAAGGGAAGTGCAGTCCATGGGTACAAAGAATAAAATGGCTGGGGAGGGTGATGGAGAAATAGATGAATTGGGGCAAGAAGGGTTGAGTACAGTGGAGAACACGGGGAGAAACAGAGACAATAGGAGGAACATTGTGCAGAGGATGAAGGAAAGGAGAAGGGGAAGATGGGGAGGAAGAAGGAGGTATCTTGGTGTTGGGGACTCAATACTTAGGGGTCAGGTGGCGCAGCAAATAGGAGAGGCACAGTAGAATATGGTGGAAGCCATGCCAGGAATGAAGGCGGGAAAGGGTGGGGCAATCCATGCTAAGGTATACAAGCAGGAGAAGGAAAGACATCACCTAATAATACACCTGGGGATGAATGACCTGGCCGATGGGACATTAGGGGAGGTAAAGAGGAGGTCTGAGGAACTGGGACCTCTGTATGAGGGAGCAGGCAGATCTGTCACCTTCTCAAAGGTACTTCCTTACCAGGCAAGTATGGCAAGAAGAGCAGGAATTCAAGAGTTTAACAAATGGCTGGGAGCCTGGTGTCGGGAAAAGGGGATGGGCTGGTAGGAGGGTGGGGGACCTGGGAGAACAGCAGTCTGCACTCCAAAGATAGACTGCACCTGTGAGGAAGGAAAAACTATACTGAAGGCAAGGATAGGGAAGCACACTGAGGAGCATTTAAACTAGGAAGGAGGGGTAGCAGGATGGATAGAGGAGTTCGGTGGCCTAGTGATGTGAAACCAAATGTGCTTACCCCGTGATAGAAAGGTAAGGAGGAAGGCAACTACTAAGGGAGCAGACATAAGGGAGAGACAGGGGTGAGGGTAGAGACAAGGGTTGGAGGGTGGTAACACTAAATGCTAGGAGTCTGGGAATAAGGGGCAGAACTGCAGGTTCTCCTGGAGGGGGGTGGATTTGGTGGCTATAACTGAGACATGGGCCACCCAAATCCACAACTAGGGACATGACAGTTCTCCGGTACAGATTACACGGAAGGATAGGGAAAAGGGGAGGGGTGGCACTGTACGTGAAGAAGGGATTAAAATGTAAGGAGGAGGGAGATGATGGAGATACAGAAGCACTGTGGGTGCAACTACAGGATCTCAAAATAGATCACTAAGACTGGGGTGGTGTACAGGCTACCTCTCAGTCTGAAGGGATGGACAGGGTACTGGCAAAACAGATCAGGAGGAACTGCGGAAGGGGGGATGGTGATAGTAGGGGACTTCAACCTGCCGGGGTGGAGTTGTACACACCTACAACAAAGAACAGAAGGGAGCAGGTAATGCTGGACACCTTCCAGGAAAGCTTTAGTACAGTTGGTCAAGGAACCCAACAGGGAAAGGAACACCCTTGACCTTGTACTTACAAATGCAAAGTGGGTGAGGGAAGTGAGGGTGGAGGAACCACGTGGGGAGTGACCACGGACAGTATGGTTCCAGTTACAGATGGCTAAAGAGAGGGAGCATCTGGAACAAGGGTGCTGGATTTCAGGAATGCCAACTTTAAGATGATGAGGGAAGTGGTACAGGGTTTCTGTGCAAAATTCAACCGAGTATAGACATGCAACAAAGGTGGGAACTGATAAGACGGGGATAGTGGAGGCAACAGAAACCTGCTGTAGGGCCCAGACTAAGAAGGCTAGGGGAAGAAACCCAGCTGGATAAACAAGGGGTATTAGACAGGGTGAGGAGGAAAAGGGCAGCTTACAGGAGATATGGAAAATCAAGAAGGAGGAGGATGGGAAATATCTGCAAGAAGCAAAGATGGTGACTGGGGGTGGGGGAGCAGCCAAGCTGTCAAGAGAATTTAGGCTGGCACAGGGCATAAAAAGGGAAAAGGACTTTTAGGTACATCAGGAAAAAAGAAACTGTAAGGACCAAACTGTAAGAATTAAGAAGGAGAAGGATGGGTGGAAGAGGGGTGAAACGGCAAAGTGCTCAACGACTACTTCTGTTCAGTCTTTTTAAATCTTTTCCCTCTGGTCGCAGCCTATGAGGGCCTCTCTCCGGCATCCTGATCTGTTCCTGCCCGCCTGAGGTCCTCCCATCCTGAGCCTCTCTCCTCCCCCTCCTGCAGCCAGTACCCCGAGCTTGACTCCTCCGGGTGGGGCTGTCCCTCCTCCTTGGGCGCTCTTAGAAGCTGACCAAGCTGCAGGTGAGGGCCCAGGTGGAGGAACTGGAAGGCCGGTGGGTAGGATCGCGGTGGGCTTGGGGATCAGGTGTCATCACCTACTCCACAGAGCTGGTGTTTTCCCTGTTCTGGAGAATGCCCTCCTCCCTGAGCATGGCGTGTAATGACGCCATGGTGTACGGCAACCCTGCCAGTGTCACCACGCCGCCCCAAGTCCTTGTTGGTCCTATGTCCTGCAGTGCCCCAATCTCCATCGGGGCCACTGGGACACTGGACATCCTGTAGCCTTCTCCCCAGGAGATGAGAGCAGTCCGGCGGATGCTCAATCCTCTCCCTCCCCTGCCGACCTCCAGCACCCGAGCTCGCTCCCGAACTCGGGTCACCGTGTGAAGCGGGTGTGGTGCCCAGTGCCTCAAACCTCAGCGCCACTGGGACAGACTCTTCTGTTCAGTCTTTATGAAAGAAAGGGATGGAGCGCTACCCATTGTAGGAGGAGGATAGAAACATAGGGGTGGAATGACAGACAGAGAAATCACAGTGGGAGGGTGCTGGAGGGGTTAAGGGCATTGAGGGTGGACAAGGCACCAGGACCGGATGGAGTACATCCAAGAGTGCTGAAGGAGCTGAGAGAGGTCCTGGCAGGACCCTTGGCAAAATTATTTAATTCATTTCTAGACATAGGATGCATACCCATGACTGGAGACTGGCTCACGTGGTTCCCTCCACAAAAGTGGACCCAAGGATGAATCAGGGGAACTATAAGCCAGTAAGTCTAACGTCCATAGTGGGAAGCTAATGGAGACCATCCTAAAGGACAGGCTAGTGGCACTACTGGAGGTGAACGAGGTGCAGGATGGGAGGCAACATGGCTTTGTCAAGGGCAGGTCATGCCAGACTAACCTGGTGGAATACTATGACTGGGTGACTAGGCAAATTGATGGGGGCCATGCGGTGGATGTCCTGTACCTAGACTTCAGTAAGGCCTCTGATTCAGTACTGCATGGGAGACTTGAAGCAAGCTATGAGCACAGGGACAGGAGCAAAACTGGTGGGTGGGTGGAGAACTGGCTAAAAGATAGGCAGCAGAGGGTGGTGGTACGTGGGGGATACTCATCCCTAAGCCTGTGACAAGTGGCGTCCAGAGGGGTCTGTGCTGGGACCAGTGCTGTTTGGCATATTTATTGCAGACATCCGGAGGACATCAGCAGTAAAATCAGCCTATTTGCAGATGACACCAAGATGGCATGGTGGATGACCAGGTTGAGTGGTGGGAGCTACAGGAGGATCTGGCAAGGCTAGAGGCATGGTCTGACAGATGGCAGCTGGGTTCAATGCAAAAAATGCAAGGTATTGCACTTGAACAAAAATCCAAAGAGAAGCTACCATGTTGGGAGGGGTGGCTGGAAGTAACAGAAGAGGAGAAGGATCTGAGGGTGCTCATCACAAGAGCAATAAACAATTACACGCATTGCAGAAAGGCAGCAGCAATGACCAACAAAATGCTGGGGTGCATTGCAAGTGGCATTACCTTGAAAAGAAGGAGGTTATCTACCATTATAGAGATGGTTAGTTAGACCCACCTGGAATACTGCATGCAGTACTGGCCCCCGTACCTACAAAGAACATTAGGCTGCTGGAGGTGCAGCGAGGGCAATGAAGATGATTCTGGGCCTGGGGAATTGCCATATGAGATCAGACTAAGAGAGTTAAACATGTATACACTGGAGGAGAGGAGGGATGGGGACATGATTGAGACCTTCAAATGCATGAAGGGGATAATCAAAACAGACAGAGAGGTCTATTCAGGAGGAGGGTGGGGAGAGACACTAGAGGCCATGACATGAGATTGGAGGGAGTAGATTCTGGAGGGAGGTGAGGCGTTTCTTTATGGAGAGGGTGGTGGCAAAGTGGAGCAGCACTACTGGCTGAGATGGTGGCATGTAACACAGTAGGACAGGGCAAAGGGGAGTGGTGGTGGGTAGCTGCTGAATAGGGAGCTAGCTGCAGTCTCGAGCAGCCAAGATAGACCATGATGGCCTCTTGCTGCTGGCAAATTTCGTTTGTTCATATGAGTATAGTGACAGCATAATTCTAGATACTAATACTAGGTATTTCGATCACGCTCCTTTTTTTGTTTGTTTTTTTTGTTTTACTTGCTGTTCATGCCCCTTCACCACCACGGTGATTGCCTTCCCTCAGGGACTCACAAGGCACCTTGCCTGCCAGGTCTCCGGGAACTGTCAGCCCCTCACAAGTCCTCCTGCATCTCCCTCTGATTACCCCGAGTGGAGTGGGAGGCTCACCCCTAAGCCTTCCGTCCATCATCCAAGTCAGATGGACTCATGACTCCTCCCAGTCCTGGTGTTGTGATGCTGGAGCCCACCTCCAGGCATTGCTGTTGGTCTTTTCCTACTTTCTGGTCCCACCTCCCTGTGGATGTCGGCACATGGGGAGAGACAAGAAGATGAGAGCATGCAGAGATGTGCCTTCGTTCGGACCCGACCGACCACCCCTCCCTGTTGCCTCCTCATCTGCACCTCCACCTGTGGTCACCCAGGTGGCAGTATTGCAGTGAGGTGCGCCCGCCCCCGGAGAGAGAGAGAGAGAGAGAGAGAGCATCCCTCCAGGTGCTAGATCTCTCCCCTGGCCAATCCTCCAGCGACCTGAGCTCGCCACCGAATCCGAGTCGCCACTGTTGCGCCAATGGTCAGCCGATCACTCTCCTTTCTAAACAATATCTGTGGTGATTGGGTTGCATGAACCTCTAAATTTTCTACCTTGTGAACTTTCTGAGTAGAACCCTAAAAGGTCTACCAGGTAGAACCCAGTAGAATCGGTTCTACAGTTATAACCAAGTTCTACCAAGTAAAACCAGGTTAAATCACTAAAAGCGGGTTCGACTAAGTAAAAACAGGTTCTACAGGGTATAACCAGGTTCTACAATATATACACACATTTTACCTGGTTCTGCTTAATTAAGAAATCACAGAAGTATTGTTTTGCATGTCTGGAGAGTACATGCAGTACTAAGAATATACGTATTGCAAAGCTTTGGTGCATAGGATTCTGTCTCAGTGCTCCAAAGCTTTGCAAAACTTCTATTCTTATAGTTAGAATCTTTGTACTGCATGTACGTTCCCAAAGATGCAAAATAAAATATCTGGATTTTTTTATACTCAAGTAGAACCAGGCAGAACTTTGGTAATATATTGCAGAACCTGGTTATACCCAGTAGATACTATAAATTAGTGTTGAAACAGATTTAGCAAGCAATAAAGGTCAGGGATGAAATATGATTTGTATATCATCCCTGATAACATTTGCTGGTTAAATATTGTTGCAGCCCAAAGGTTAACCCCTGAGCTACATCCTGTTACAATAATGTTAATTCTTCCCCACTGTTGGACCCAGGTACTGATAGAGCCCAATGGCTGTGGCTGGGCCATAAAAATGCAGGGGTGGCTGGCATCCAGAATCAGTATCAGTTTTGGGTTTTCTGTTACTCTGAGTAAATCTCAATGTTACCCACCCTTGTTCTCTCCTGTCCCTCTAGTATCCCTCGTGCCCTGATCCCCATACCTTCCTTAGGTAACTGTGTCACTATTACTCCATTTGTCAACACCCCTTCCCTATCCCTACCTCTTCTCTAACAACAGCACTTCTTGGCTTATATCATATATGGCAGTAGTGACACCGACAACCAGCAAGCACTACTTCCATATATGAGATAGAAGAGGCTGTTTCATTCTGAAGACTGATCAGGTTGAAGTGCAAACAAGAAAGGCAGGAGCGTGTCCAATAAAGTGGAAGGAGGAATTCAATGGACAGAGGTGAAAAGGTAGCTAATACACTGTTCACTTTTTGGTAGTATTCATTGAATAGTGAAGAAGGGTTCTAGACATTTCCTAAAAGCACAGTGTTTGGGGAAAGTTATCTTTGATATTGTTGAGGAGAAGGTGTGAGAGGGATGTGTATGTATCACTAGGTGGAGGGAGGTATTGGTATTAGCATATTTGGGAATCTGGTTGAAGGAGGATAGGAGTCAGTATAGCTAGAGTCCACGTGTTGAAAATATGAAAGGGGATCCTTTCCTGATGAATGTATTCCTCATCTTTACTCTGAGTAATAGAAAAACCCTAACAGTCTACCATCTGTTATTTTTTTTTTTATGATGCCAGGTGTGCAGTTGGGGATCTAACAATGGAGGGTGGACTGTATTTGTAAGAGTTGTGTCCAGGGTTGGGTAGAGTAAGATCAGGGATTTTATTTTTATTTTTTATTCTCATGATGGTCAATCAGTTCAGTGCATGGGAACAGCATTTTTTTTTAATTCTAGTCTTTTATTTTCATTTTCCAGGTTGCAGTTTGTACCTGGTGGATGGCTCATTCAGATCAAATTGTTGCATGTGTCCTTTGGTGCAGCACTGAAATAGTGAATGGAAAGTTGACATTTTGCTGCAAAAATAAAAATAATTAAAATGAAATCCCCATCTGGAGTTGGACCTGAGCGAAGACCAGTTATTTATTGTATTAATGTTTCTTAACAACCTAATAAGTATTGAATCTGTATTTTAAAAATGGCAATAAAACAAACGGTTGAAGAACTGTTACAGTAATGTATCGTTATTTATGGTTATTTTAGCTGAACTGTAGTATGTAGTGGCCTTTCAACTTCTGGTGTTAGGCTAGCCCTCAATGGCACATGGTAATCATCAGTGATGTTTGTTTCAGAAATGAATGGTACTCAACGAAGAGGATGAGGAGGACCCACCAGTGGAAGAAAGACAGGTGGAAATTCTAGTGGCTACTAGTGGCAACAGAATCCCTCACAATCATCAGTGTCATTATCAGCGTTGCATGCCATCTGGTGCTGTCAACCTGCATAAGTTTTGGACAGTATATGTTTTTGAATTGAGGCAAGTTCATTTTTAGAAAAGTGAGCCTATCTACAGTCTTTGTGGAAAGACATGTTCTTTTGCCATTCACTATTGCCCCAGCAGCACTAAAAATTCTCTCTGAAAATGTGCTGGCGGGTGGGACCTGAGGTATTCAATTGCGATCTCAGTTAAAGAAGGCCAGATCAATTTTTTTTCTATTGTCAATACAGCAATGGTTCATCACCTGCGGTGAGATGTACAGTCTCCTCAATATAATCTTTAACCATTTTTGCAGCAGGGACTTCTGGTACCACAATAGCCAGCTGAATCTTTCCAGCTGTCTTTATCAGGCCAAAGTCTTACAGCACGTGCTGTCCCACAGTGGTTTGTCATCTTGTGGTGTAGCAACAGTTCTGGTTGGTGTTTGACAGCCAAAAACATCAGTAGTGGTGGTACGTGCGGCAGCAGTAATGGCAGATTGTGCTCCCTCCCTCTCCACCAGATTTTGTTCAGAGTCTGAATGTTGCCAAAGGGCACTGATGATGTATTACTTTTCTCAACTACACGTGCTGACACTTTCTCAATTAACAGTTTGTGATAGTATTCTTGGTCTTTGAAGTCATGTGGTTTGAAGAATGTTTCAATTGTATCCTTAAACCAAGGATCAGAAGTGTGGCCAAAATGTAATATTCAGCTTTGCACATATTTTCAATGCGCTCATCAGCCAGGAAGGTTTGTAACATTTTCCAACAAGTCGTGCAGCATTGATGTCATCAGTGTTAAGGAACTGTGACTAGAGATTCTCAGTCTCATCCTGATGAGTGAAATTAAGGTAGTATCTGGCTTAGCTCGGCACCATTAGAGCTCACCACTCGGATAGCCTCCTCAAAGGGTTTAAGAATGCAACAAAGCTTCTCCATCAGATGCCACTGATTGGGGCTGATATTCACATTTCCTTTCCCAATGCTATGTTGGACTGCATATTGATGGATGGCTTTCTGTTGTTCAAGCATTCTTTACATCATGTAGTAAATGGAATTCCACCAGGTTAGAACTTGCTGTATCATTTGGTGGAGAGGGAGGCTGTTTCAATCTGAATCTGCATAACAACTTTTGGTTTTCACGGAATGGTAAAGTGAGTGCATACAGTGCGGGCAGCTGCAATCAAGTTCTGAGCATTTCTGTCCTCACTGATAAAGTGTTTTACCAAGTTAATAGTATGTGCAAAGCACGGTACATGTGTAAACTGACCAAGCCTTACTGCTTTCACAATATTTGAAGCATTGTGAGACACTATGAACCCTGGTTGCAAGGACTTTGGAACCAGCCACTTAGAAAACTTTTCTTCAAGGCCCTCCAGAAGATGCTCCACTTTGTGGTCTTTTCAAAACCATAAATACATAATGCTGCCTGCCTTGACCAGTGAAAGTCCCTTGCTGCTGTTGCGCCAGTGCCACTGCATGATGATAATGATGAGGAGGAGGAGGAGAAAAGTTTACCCAATGGCCAGTCACATCCATATAGTCAATCATCTGCCCACTGGTCCATGTATCTGTTGTGACATGAACCTTTTGCCCACTGAACCTTTCAGAGCATCAGACACGCTTTTCTGAACTGCAACATACAAGTCTGGGATGGCAACACTTGGAAATAGGTCCAGCTGGGGATATGATACTTTGGCACAACGATTTTCATTACTGCTTAAAACCTGGATTAGCCACAAGGAGAATGGGAGCAAGTTGGTGGCTATCATCTCTCCAATTGCCTGTGTTAATCACTTTGCCTCAGGCCTGTTGGGCTTACATTTCTGTGGCCCTCAAAACAGTCTTTCAAAGAAATTTGATGGCCACTATACTTCTGATATCATCCGATTTTTCTGGGCTGTTTCCTTTTACCTTTACCGACATGAGGAGTGGATGTTGTGGCCATGGATGGTATGACTTCTGTTAGGCTGTGGTGGTGGACTTAAAGGAGTAAAAATGAGAAATTGAAGATGTTGTGCTTTGACTGTAAGTCAGACTTTCATCATCCTCCACCTCTGCATCAATTACTTCATCACCTTGGTAAATATCCATTACTTCATCCTCCTCAGCTGAATGCAGCAGTGCAACAACTTGTGTGTGCCCTTTTGTGCTTTTTGATACTGATAAATGTGAGACTTGTTCATATGCCTTATCATAGTTGATGCTCCCAGTTGAGTATCCACTTCACCACGACTTAATTTTGTTGTGCATAATATGCAAACCACATGACTGCCAGATGATTTATCTTGTGTGAAAAAATCTCACACAATGGATTTCACAGATTTTGTTACACTGCTGCTTATGGGAGGATATGTTCACTCACTACCACCACTGCCACCACCACAGCCACTACTACTTCCAGTATCTCCTTGAGGACATTCCATGCTCATCTGCATGTCTTTTTGATGCACAGCCTCTCTTAACTGGTTGAAATGCACTTCTTTCTTCCCTCATGAGGCCTGTCCATCTTCTGTCCTCTACTGTTCTTCTGCATGTGTGGGTATCTGACTCTCCTTATGCCCCACTATCATTAATGTTTTTACCACCACCACCAACCTTCCTAGAGGTCTTTTTGTTCTTTTCTGCCCCTGTATTCTCCTCCTCTCCATCCCACTCCCCAGAGCTACTGCTACTTGACAGACTGACTGCCGCCTTACCTACTGCAAACTCAGGATCTGTTCCACTGATTTCCCCCTCACTCATCTGTCTTCTCCTCTTCCTCATCCTCCATCGCTCTGCTTACTAAGACTGGCTGCCACACTATGACGGCCCTTGTGCTCATCCTCTGAGTACCACGGTGGGTTACTCCTACAATGTCCTGAATTTTCTGTACCATTGTCACTGTTCCCTGGATTGCCTGAGAACTGCTGCTGTTTTTTTACCATTCATGGTTTTACTCCCCAACAGGTCAGTACAGCACTGGCTGCGTCAAGCAGATATGAAGACAGGAAATTATCCCAAACAGGTCAGTAAAGCACTGGTAGGTGCGTTGTGTACAGGTTATCACAGGAGATTTTTTCCCTAACAGGTTAGTACAGCACTGCTGGCTGCGTACAACAGCTGTGCCAAAAACAGGAGATTTATTCTCAAACAGGTCAATATAGCACTGGTGGCTGCGTCAAGTGGCTGCGGTAATAACAAGGAGATTTATTCCTAACAGGTCAGTACAGCACAGCTAGCTGCGTTGAGTTGAGCAGTTTTAGTACTGAAAACACAGGGAGATTTAGTCCCAAACTGGGCAATAATGGACTGGAGCTTTGGAGAATAATCCCAGATGGGGCAATGAACTTGTGTGAGCCATTTACTGGTGGTTCAAACTTCAGGATGTATTGTTGGTTGGTTAAGGACAGGTTAGGGTAAGGATGAGGGCAAGGCAGTAGTAGTACTTAGGGTTTCTTTGAGCTCAGATTCTTTCACTTCACTTTGTTTTTAATTAAGTTCTGGTTTTGGAGTTTGAGACAAGAAAGCAGCACTAAAAGATTTTTAGGCCAGATATTCAAAACTTTGCACTGGACGCAAACCGTTTATGAGTTTAGCACCGGGCTGAGTGTGGGTTCACTCTATTCAGAATGTCAAATAAGCGTTTGCAAAGTGCATTAGCATCAGGAAAAAGTATAATGTATGCAAGGGGCAAACTGAGGAGGCATGTCAGCGTAATGCTATATTCAGCGACTAGCGGCGGCGTAAAGAGGTGTTGCGTAACGTTAGCGCAACAATTTTCATGGTGCAAATTATCACCCAGGAAAGGTAGTCTTAACTCTGGGCAAACCAGCTTTGTGCGACTTTGTGGCTTTGTGTGGCAGTTGCATGACTTTTGCGCGGCTTTGCGACCCTAACCAATAAGTATGACACACAGAAATAAACCAGACATAGAGAACACATACTGGTCACTGATGGCATCACTATGATGCCATCATCTGCCACCAGTCCCAGCCATGCCAGGCAGGTAAGTGGTGACCGGGTCCCAGTGGACACCAAGGCAGTGTGGCCATATAGCACACACCTGCAGACCACCCTTCTGTGGACACCAATAGATGCCAGCACACATGCAGCACTGTGAGCATGGCGGGAGTTGAGGAGGGTGCACAAGTGGTGAAACTGAACCACAAATCGGTTGCGGCCACAAGGCTGGGACACTTCACGCAGTGCACATGGGTCAGTGTTGGGAATACCCCAACACCAGTGTGCCTGTCTGATCATATGCCCCCCAGCCACATACCGCACATCTGTACAGACACCACAGCACACAGCAAGCCATGTATATGTCACTGTGAGCATCCCATGCCAGTGGTGCAGCATCTGTGGGTCGCTGCAGGCATAACAGTAATGTCCAATGTCAGTAAACACCTGCCAGTTGGGCCTGTCACTGTGTACAGTGCAGTAATCATCACTGTCCTACACACCATATGCATTGCTGTCCCTCACACTACTAGCCCCCTTGCTACTGTAGTATCTGCTGTGCTCTGTAGCATGACCTACAGTTTGACAGTTGCATACAGCACCACCACCTGTGCCTGTGCTGTGTAGTCCCTGGGGCACAATAGGCTATGCTGTACTGTATAAATGTAGCCTGCAGCTACCACATGCACTGCCAGACTGACCTACAGGTGGAGCTGTGGGCAGACCCAGCCAGCCCTGTACTTCCAGACTGACCTACAGGTGGAGCTGTGGGACCCTGCAGTAATGCTGGACAAACTGCATGCAAATCAGGTCATAATGAGACACTAATCAGGATGTTTGCCCAGAGACTACCTAAGTAGGCTCATTTGCATGTCTCTTGAATATAGCAAAGTTTAGCCCAGGCAAATGGCTTAGCTCTGCGCCAAATGTTAGCGTTGTGCAAATGTTTCAGGAATATTGTACATTTTGCAATGTAATTTCACATGTGCTGCTTGCAGCTTTACTGAATCCATGCCTTTGCTGGCACACACATTGGCCACATAGTTCACCTCTACCTTCCTTCACATCGCTGTGCACTTGGCTGCTGTTGTGGTATGCACTTCCTGGTTGCTATATTCAGAGCTGTCTTATTCCCAGGCTATGTTTGCACTGCACTCCCAGCCCAGTTTGCCCGGCTTCCTTAGAATGCTATATAGAAACATAGAAACATAGATTTTGATGGCAGATAAGGACCCTTGGCCCACCAGTCTGTCCATTTCCCTACCTAATGGATAAGCTGCAGATCCTAGTTAACCAGCAGGCTACTTCTTCCTACCCCACCCCTAGAATTGCCTTTATGACTGCCCCATGCATGCTTGAATTCCACCACTGTTTTGACTCCACAACCTCCATTCCATGCATCCACAACCCTCTCTGTGAAAAATACTTCCTTAAATTACCTCTGAGCGCCCCTTTCTATCTTCAAATTGTGCCTTCTTGTTCTTGCACACTTCTTTTTTGAAAGATGCTACCCTCTTGGACTTTGTTGATTCCCTTAAGATACTTGAAAGTTTCTATCATGTCCCCCTCTCCTCCTTTCCTCGAGGCTATACATATTCAGCTCCTTAAGTCTGTCTTCATATGTCTTCTGGTGCAGACCCTGCACCATTTTAGTTGCCCTCCTCTGGACAGGCTCTATCCTGTCTATGTCCTTTGAGATTGGGTCTCCAGAACTGCATGCAGTACTCCAGATGGGGTCTCACCAACTGTCTGTACAGAGGGATAATAACTTCTTGTTTTCTACTGGTGATGCCTCTCCCTATGCATCCCAGTATCCCCAACCCTCCTTGCTGCCCTCTCACATTGCTTGCCCACCTTTAGGTCACCTGATACGACTACCCCAGGTACCTTTCCATTTTGTTGTTGTTAGAATCTCACCTTCCATTGTGTACTCTTCCCTGGGTTTTGTTTCCCAGATGCATTACCTTGCACTTCTTAGCATTGAATCTAAGCAGGTTTAGCACTGGGGCTATCCTTTTGAATATAGTGGGCTATTGGGTCCGGGCTAATGTAACATGCGGGCAGTGCTAATTAGCCGGGACAAAGTTTTGAATATCTGGCCCACAGTCTGCAGTCACTCAGCTGAGTAAGCTCAAGTCAATTCAATACTGCTCAGTTTAACTCACCCCAGTCCAATTTACAACACTTATTTTGCTTCTGATTGCTCAGCCCAGTGACTACAGATGTTGGTAGCCACTAGCCTCTATTAATTTTTTTTTTTAGGTCATTCAGAGAAGGACCGTCTGTATAGATTCCTCACAACCAGTCAGTAACCAAACACTGTTCTGCTTGCTTATGCAAATTTTTTTTTTTAAAACCGATACTGATTTTTCTTTTTACCTGAGGAAAGGCTTTTGTTGTGAACAGAACTGTTGAGTTGCTCCCTCTAAGTTCAACTGTGTCTGTGAGTCATAGAATGTTAAACTCACGGTCCCTCACAATTTCCAAACTCAGAAGGCAACAGTCAGTCACCTGAGTCACAAATCACGATGCTCTCTGGGATAGATAAGACCGAGAAATGAATGAATCAAGGAGAAGAGAAGGCCAAATAGATACACGCTCCTCCTGCTCATCTCCCACCATGTACCCCTTCCTCCACCCTCCTCTCTTGAGTCCCTTCTCCATCCTCGCTCTGTCTCTCTCTTATATTTCTTTCTTGTTGCTCAGCGCTGCCTGCCTAATATAATATTTTAATGTTATACAGTAAGTGCACACACTGATAATCTTTTTTTGTTGTTTGCTCCATGGAGAGGCTGAGCACAGTGCAGAGCAGACAAGTGAGGTGTGTGACAGATAGCATCTGCTTGTCATTATAGTATTATATTTGTGATATAAATATATGTTTATTTGAATGTCTGCTTAGGAAATGGCAGCCATCAGCATTTAAAGGGCCTGACCTTTTGACTAACACAGTAACTGCAGTTGCTAGATGGCTTCACTGTGTTGACTCCTGACACCTCTCACAGCACTTTGGGTAAATTCAACCATCTGTTTATTACTTGAAACATAGGGTAGTAGAAATTCAGTATTAAGGCATCGTTTCTGTATAATTATCCATTTACTTCAAAGAATGTAAACACAATTTTATATGTTCTGCATTTTGTATTTTATCTATTCTTACTTTTTAGTAAACCTTATTTTCTTAAAATTCTGCCTGTTCCTTTCTCAGTTTCTTTTGCATGTGGAGGCTGAAACAGCATTGGGTAAGATCTGACAAAAACTGTTAAGGGCTTAAAAGTGTGTACAATCTTGCTAAGGTAAGAAGATACATAGGTCTCACATTTTATGGCCTCTGAGAAAAAGCCATTTAACTGATTCCTGTTCACTTGTAAAACTGCACTTACTTTGAAGGCCAGGTAGCTTGAGGAGAGATTAAAGGGATAATTCTATCTGTCATAAAGCCTCACTAAGTAAGAAGAAGGATATATTTTGGAAATGTTTTAGCAGTGGGCTGAGACGTGTGATTGATAAATTAATTCAAGTTCTCAGGTTTGAGTGACCTCACAGCCAGCATCTGAGACCGTGTCATCAGGGAGGAGGAGTTTGAAACAGAGATATTACCAGCCAGCTGGGAGAAAAACATTGCATTTGATTTTTGGCTTTGTGCATTTTACCTCTGATTTTGAGGTGGAATCCTAACAACCTCTCACAGCACTTTGGGTAAATTCAACCATCTGTTTATTACTTGAAACATAGGGTAGTAGAAATTCAGTAATAAGACCTTGTTTCTGTATAATTATCCATTTACTTTAAAAGACTACCCAATTTTATATGTTCTGCATATCTATTTTTACTTTTTAGTAAATATTATTTTTCTTAAAATTCTGCCTGTGCCTTCTTCAGTTTCTTTTGCATGTGGAGGCTGAAACAGTATTGGGTAAGATTTGACAAAAACTGTTAGACTTAAAACTGTGTTACTGCCATACTAAGGTAAGAAGATACCTAGGTCTCAAATTGAGTCAAAAGGGTAGGAAGTGTGAACCAGGCTGGTGCCCACTGGGTGAAGTACTGCACTGCATCCCCAAAGAGTGTGATATCTGAGCCTGTTAACTGGGTGTGCTAGCGAAAAAGGGTTCATATTTGACCCCAGGACTTGAGGCTAGTAGGTGATTCGGACCCAAAACAGACAGGAGGGTTACCCTGTTTGTCTCCTGTTCACATATTGCACTTCGAGGTTTGGCACTGTGGGAGCAGAGGGCCTGACCTGCAGGATCGTTTGTGACAAAAGTGAACCATTCACTCCAAGTACCTCAGCAATGTGCTACATGACTGACAGTGATGACGAAACAAAACTGCCTGTGTGGCCACACACATGGGTCTTTCTTTACCATATCCAATAGCCAGTCCTCTTGCTAACCCTTTTCGGCACCAAACCAATCACCCCTCCATTTACTGTGGCTCCATCCAGGTGATATGAAGATGGGGAGTCTGTTGAGGAGAATGAGAGGCATCATGTGATGTTCCCTCTACAACACATGTGATGTCCCTCTACAAGTCTACACACAAGGCATGTGCAGCACTTGGACTGGAGATGTGGGGAAAAGGTTTTTTTAGCTAGCAAACCAAAGTTCGCAACATTCACTTGTGTGTTCGCATAGCTTTGGATGCAGCGAACACTGTGGGTTTGACCATTTTGCAGAATGGTCAAACTGAACTTGCAGCCCTAATCTGTTGTCTCAAATCTCACAAAGCAACAAAGGTTGGAGGCAAGGAAAGATGCAATGTTAGAGTCAGATGATGTTTGCTGAACATGATTGTCTTATAAGGGTCTTCTCACAGCAGATAGGCCTCACATAGAGAACATTTGAGTCGGTCTGCCACTTCTGTCTAGTGTAAAGATTGTGCAAGTTGTAGTAGCAGGGGGCAGTACATTTTAGTGCAAAGTCTGGAAGCTGGTGCCATCCCCTCTACAGGAGCTGCATTAACTTATGGTGGCTGACCCTTTTGGGCCCTTCACCCAGAGAAAGTATAGCATTTCCATTCCACAACTATCAAGGGCCAGGCCATATTTTTATGTGGAAGTTATTGAGGATGTACATTCATTTTGGAGCAGCCACCAGCTCCAAATCGAGAAGGAATGCCTCGATGAGAGTGGAGGGTGGGGTTGAGTGAGGTGGTGAGGTGAGAACGGTACTCACCACATAGCAACTAACATTGAGTTGAAGCTGCATGAGCAGTAAGCAATGGGAAGGGAACAGAGGGGACAAAGTACACAGGCCTTACCAGAGAACGTAGGAAGCATGAATTTTATTGGAGGTGAATATTTTGGGTACAAATACAGGGCACCTATCGTAAAAGACTCAATGATAGCTCAAACTGCATAAAATATTAGATTTTCTGCAGCATATGTGATGAAGTATGTAATACAATGGTTCGTACCTCTTGCCTATGATGTTTTCAACTGCTGCAGATAACCTTTGTTTCTTTGGCACTGCTCCTATGCTGTCTGGAACTTGCGCTTTCTTTAATTCAGTAAGGACAGCTTCAGGGCGCAGCCTCGACACGCATGACCAGTTTGCAAACTGAATTTACACATAAAGGCTGAACTCGGGTTCAAAGGCCACCTCAAGAAATGATCACTGCAGTAATTGCTACTGTCAGTGGCACTTCAATCACCTGCGCCCTGCATACTGCATCATCCCACTTACTTCTTAATTCAGGATCGTGTGGAATTTATACAGACGGATGTTATTTTTATGGGTGTTTGAGTACCCATAGACAACACATCGATTCACCATATTGAAGCAGTTTCTAATATATATTTTTAAAAGGCTTAAAATAGGTACAGCACTTGAAGTGCAGTATATGGCATTAGAAAAATAACCTATCTTGGATTGTAAAGTCAGTAATCCCACACAACTGCCACTGATAGAAGAAAATAAATATAATGAATAATACAACTGATTTTTAGTGCACTCAATGCATACAAAGAGTGCATATGATGGCAGAGAATTTAAATCAACCTGAGCATAACACAAATCTTATAACTTGTAAGGAGCAGAGTAACTAATTGGTCTCCTCACATCAAAACATGCTACCATCAAATAGCTTTGGACATTTGCCATGCTATGCTGTGCAGCACTTACATACGCCAACATGATTATAAATTGGCATGAGAATGAAATCAAACTGCTATGAGGTTCAGATCAACAAATAGAAATAGTGCAGCTGATGGCAGAAAAGTGAAATCAGTCTGACGAGCTCAGAGTTATTTCTACAGGTATGGAACAGCGATTAGTTTGTCTCCAAAACCTCAAAATCGGGCTACCATCAAATCACTTCAGCATGTGTCATGCAATGCTGTGCAGCACTGAGATCTGTCAACACTGAATACAAAGTCGACACAGAATTTGTAAGGTAACTTTGTTCAGTATCATAAAAAATGGAGTCCCGCTCATGCCACAAAAATATCACTAGCACGATAATTAAATGCCATTCAGATGAATTAATTATTAGCGTCTACAAATTGCAGCACTCACATTCCCACCTTCAGCTTGCTCTGACAGCTCCTGCTGTGACTGTCAGATCCTCACCAAACATCATCATGCCAGTGGGCAGCGGCATGATACAAGCTACATCGTGGGCGGCGCAGGAGCACGCTGGCAGTTAACGAATAAAAAATAAAGATTTCAGACACGATTTATAAAATTGTTTTAATTACGATCCACCTTGGAGGTTCAGCAGGCACTACCAGTGCACTGCAGGTATGTTCTTGACAGGAGCTGTTTAATCACTGGCTGGTTTGGCCCACCTTGATCTCTGCATAGAGGGTCAGACAGGGCTGCCCTTAAGCCCCTTTTTATGTGTTTTGTCTGGATCCCTCTTGCACATATTCCTGACTTACTCTTTGTGAGGTTCTGAGATTGACCCTTCGGATCCCCTTATGGTTATGGCTTACACCGATGATGTGGTGATTTTCTGCAACTCTGACATGGAAGGGGTGGTGTTGTTGCGTCGATGCCTCAACGCCTTGACGAGTATTCAGTTTTGTCTTCATCTAGCATTAATTTTGAAAAGAGTGGCAGATTTCCACTGGGCAACTCTGCTTTTGCCCCGAACACTCACCTCGGTTAGGATTCAACACATTGACATTAAGATTTTGGGTATCCTATTTGATTGTCCTGACATGGCCCAAATGAACTGGGACAGGTGCATACAGAAGGCACTCCTCTTGGTAAATCAGTGGAATGTGTCCTACCTTTCCAAACTTAAAAGGATATTGTTGATTAAAACATTGTTAATGCCAGCCTTTTGTATGTCAGTTATGTGTTTCCTCCTCCTCAGGGCCTAGAGACTAGACTTTTACGTTTTCATCCATGCCCTTTGGGGTAGCCAATTCAATCCGGTCTGCCGGGCTATTACTTATAGGCGAAGCAGAAGGAGGGTTAGCCATGGTGAACCTCCTGTATTTTTAGTATTTTCTTTCCTCAAACATTTTGCTCGTTTTACAACAGACATCATCTCTCTGGTACAATATGGTACGAGCCTAGGTTGAGGTTTACCTCCTGACTGGCAATCCAGGGTCTCTATAATTCGTAAACCAGAGTCTGTCCTGGATTACATGGTGACAACTTATTTATTTTATTATTTTTATTGAAAAGTTTCACCAGGAAGGCACACTGAACAATCAAGTTGCTCGTCTCCCGGTGCACCCTGGGGAGAGGGTAGTGGAATAACAAACAAACAAGTACAATTTCAACAAGGATACATTAATACATCACAAAGGAATTATGCAATGTGTATAAAACAGAAGTGCTTTTAACAGGTACCAAATATGACAGTGCATACAAGGTGTGTCAGAATAGTGCAATAGTGAAATAATGAGGGAGCCATAATAAGTGCTTGCTGCATAAATTAAATCAAACTTAATCTGGTGTAGGAGAATAAGAACAGGCAGTTTTCTTTTGCTAGGCTGTTGTGTGGTGCAATTTGAAAACAAAATGTTAAGTAAAATGCCTTGGGATGCAAAGGTAACAATTGCAACAGCTAGGGAGAACAGAACATGATGACAGGGAGAAAGACTGGCAGGCAGATTAACTTAGCGGGGTAAAGTAGCATATCGGCTACATTGTGAGAGGAGAGTTAGGGTAGCTTAGGAACAGGTACAATTTGGAGAGAAGAGGTTGTGAAGGGATGAGGAGATGGAGGGATGAGAAGAGGAGTGCCTTATTTGATAGGGTAATGAGTTCCAAAGTTTTAGGAAATGATATGAGAATGTTGCCTGCCTTTCTGAGGTAGTTCGGCAAAGGAAGGCCATAGTGTGAGAGTGACTAGATCTAAGGGAGTGAGAGGAGGCAGAATGGATAGAGAGGAGGAGAGGTAGGAAGGAGAGAACCAAATCAAAATTTAGAGATGAATTTAGTGCTGTGGTAGAGATGTATGTTATCAAGTGAGGGAAATGCAAGTGATAGAGGTCACAGTGATGAGTGAAGGAGGGAGTCCAGAGCAAAGCAACAGAAAGCGTTGAACAGGGTGTCCAACCTAGTTAAGGAAGTCTTGGGAGCAGCATTATAGACTATGTCACAGTAGTCAAAATAGGTAGCATCTTTTCTGGACGAGTTTGTGTCTAGCCAATAGAGGTAGGCAACTACAGTTCCTGTATAGGGCACCAAGCTTGGTGCGTAGCTTTCAGGATGGCATCCACATGACTGTTGGTTTAGCCACACCCCAAGCTACCTAAACAAGGAGGTGTCCTCAAGGGTAGTCCCATCAAGAGTGTGGAAGGAGGGCAAGGAGGGTAGTCTTGACAGTCTCTGCCTAGTGCCAGAGGTCATGGAGACAGTCTTCTTGGTGTTGAGAAAGAGCTGATGACAGCTTAGCCAGAGCTGAACCTTATCAAAGTCATGCTGTAGTCTGGCTGCACATCAGAGGAAGACTGGCCAGATGTGAACAGGATGGTGTCATCAGCAAACGTGGGGGGATGAGGAGAAGCATACTGACAGGAGGTCATTTAGAAAAATGGAAAATAGTAGTGGGCCAAGCACAGACCTTGTGCCCACACCAGTGTTAATCTGAGGTAGAGGGGATACTGAATTGGCAATTTTAACTGACTGCGTCCTACATACCAGGTAGGCTCTGAACCAGTCTGTGGCAGAGTCAGATAGACCAGTCAAGGAGAGATTATTTAAAAGGAGGTGTGGGAGACAGTGTCGAAAGCCTTGGCAAGGTCGACAAAGATAGCAGATGTGATAAGGCCACTGTCCATCCCTGAGAAGATTGAATCAGTGAGCCTAACAAGGGTGGTAGTGGTTGAGTGGTTTTCCCAAACCCAGATTGAAAAGGTGTGAAAAAACAGGTGTTGGAAAGATAGGAGGAGAGTTGAAGAGAACCAAGTGTTTCTGCAGCTGGGCAAGGATAGGTAGGAGCGATATGGGCCAGTAGTTCCCCAGTGAAGAGGGATTACCACCCTTGGGTAAGGGTAGGATGATGGTGTGCTTCAGGAGTCTAGAACTGATGCAGAAGAGAGAAGAGGTTTAATAGGGCAGACAGAGTTGAGGCAATTACAGGAGCAGACAGATACAGGTGTAACCCCCTACAAATGGGGTTCCTGAAAAGTCTTCCTTGAGCTTGCCTAAATGCGCACTGCCAGGCTGGTGTCCTGCGTTTTAGCAGTTTAAATGTGATTGCCAGAGAGTGCCTGTATAGCCTCTGTGTACTGTCTCTTTAAGAGCTGCCCGGATTGCAGTCATAAGTAATCTGAGAGGGACCCTGTTGAAAGATATAACATTTGCTGAAAATCATTTAGAGTGATAATGATAATTTAGTTTGTCTAACCTGCCTCCTTTGCAGCAAGGACTGTTTTGTTTTCTCCACTATCTTGGTCCCGGACTACAATTGGATCAGTCAGTACTAGTGGGACCTAAAATGGAGTCGGGCTACAGGAGCTGTCTGGAGTCAAAATCTGTAGAATTGTATGTAACCCCTCACCCTGCCTTTTGTACAAAACGACAGGTGGCATGCTGTTGAAGCTGACAGCAGTACCTAGTGGGGACTGGGTTTGGGGAGGATGAGGTTACTCGGCACAGGGACCTAAGTTTGGCTATTCTGGACAGGGGTACCCAAGTAAACCCAAACACAGGAAGCAATAACTGTAATGTCCTGAACCAGGAATAAGATTCTTCAGTGTGGCTTTTATTCACATCAAGCTGAACAAACAAAGCATAGACGGACCCCATGGGGCTACACTTCCTAGTAATGCAGATTAGAGACTACAGAACACTTTATCACTATTTCCAGCCCTCAGGCTCTAAACCCACCAGGCACATAGCCCTGACTTGCATGCAGCTTTGGGTACACAGCCCGACTTGTACACTACTTGGGTTTTCCTCACTGGCCCGGCTCCCCACCAGCCACTTGATCCGCAGTCCATTTGAGGAATGAACAATTATCCTGTTGTGGCTCCCCAAACCACACTAGAGCCTTCAACTCCTAGAAGGAATTTTCCTACAATCCCACGTCTGGGTACTTCCCTCATCACTGGCCAAGTGCCTGAGGTAAAGTAGAAATCCACAGAAGAAATCCGTGAGGTGGACCTAGTCACAAAGATGGGGCCACCCACCTCCAACTCCCACAGCCCATACCCAGCCATTTCTCTGAAACTGAACAATTCCTTTACTGAACTTTCAAATATAGGTGCTGGGTAGACATCTGTCACATCTCCTCTATGTATCATTTGCATCCCAACAAGCTCTGGACTTCAACCTACTTTCACTTTGCTGCCCATTACTCTAGGCTTCCCAATATTTAATAGTTCAATCCCCACATTGTCACTAAGTCCCAGTGTGAAAAACATAGGCCCTTTTAGCAAGAGCTGACACTCACCCTCACATTGCAGGTGCCCCACAGGCGACTCACATCTTCTTGCTCTCCCAAATAAACTCTGGAACACACAGGCAGCTTTTCCTTTAGAAACAGACTCACGGGGTTGCCCCAGGAATCTGCAGGGAACCCTTTCCTGCCCCCGAATGGAGGGGCACTGAGACAAAAACAGTGGTCTCCACCACTTCAGTTATCTTCTGTGTCTCTCTTTAAGGTGGAGACACACACCTTTAATCTAAAAGTAGCCCTCTGACAGGGCTGAGGCTCCTAGAGCCTTCACTGAGCTGCTTTCTCAGTAAGCTCCCAACTTCACACTGACTGGCTGACACTCAACTGAAGACTGACGTCAAAACCTCCCAATGTTCTAACTAACTCCCTGCTACAGATTCCAATGTGGCTCATGCAGCTGCGATAGTTCTATTGGTGATGTCATCCCTCAGTCTCAGCTGAGACTGAGAACAGAGTGAGACAGTGTGAAATGCATTTAACTGAGTTTCACAAGCTGCCTTCCCTGCCTACCACTAGGTCTTACTGGGATTCTAGTAACCCTGGGCAACAAGGGGTTACACTGCCTTGACCAGGAAAATGACTGTCCCAGTCATTATTCACCCGGCCTTAGGCCATCCCACCCTATGTGCTACCTGCGAAGGGGGTGATCAGGCCTCCTCCTACCATGTGCAAGCACAGGCAGGCAACACTAAGGGCCTAGAGGCCTTTGAGCTGACATATCAGCCTCTACACTATCCACTTACTATGGACACTTAGTGGCTCTGGTAGAACTATCCAGAGCATAGCCCTGATAGATCAGCACTGCGGTCCCTACTGCAGGTCAGGGCCACAACCTGTCTATCCTCTAACCCTCTAGGGAAAACCTATCTGCCTTTAACCTAATACCCCTAAACAAAACAACCCAGGGACCTCCCGACCTTGGGCAACCAGCAACCACACACCATTAAAATATCACATTTTATACTATGTTACTGTCTCCTCCCTACCCCACAACCACACCTGTGGAAGGAAAGGTTAATACAGTAATAACAACCATAACACCACAGTACTTTAAATTTCTACACATTAAAGTACTAATGAGGAACTCCGACGAGCCCTTCCTCCTCTTCTTGTCTTCTCTTCTGTCTTCCCAGGAACACCTGTAAGAAAAAGAATGACAGCACATACTCCTCTAATCTGCATACACAGTCTACCTAGACCCTACCATCAAAACACTTAAGAATCCCAAAAGTTTTTTAGAAAAAGGTAGAAAACAGTATTTACATTAGAAAATAGCGACATTATTTACAATACACAATTTTGGGGGATGGAGTTCCTAAAAGTCCCAACTAGTGACCACAATGCCCGAAGGCTAGTTCAATAAAGAGTCTCTCCTGGGCGGAGCACGGTGAAGCACAGTTCTAACAGGCCAAAGTCCTGAGGGGAGAGTCTTTGAGGACAGTTCACACATTTTGGAATCTGCTAGTGTAGGGTGTGTACTGCAATGTCATAAAGATAGAAAAGTTCGGACTTACCAGCCCCTTGTAGAATGGAAAATTCTGCACCGACTTGCACTTCTGATGAAGACTCTCCTGGCAGCATTTCTTCCGATACAGCTGGGCGGACATCTTCCGGAACCACAGGAGGCACATCTGGGAACTGCTGGGTTGATGTCATCTCTGGAGATGGAACCTTAGAACAAGAACAAAAGAAAACAGCTGGTCTGGCGTCATCTGATTACCAGGCGATGGCTCAGGATACAGCTGGGCTGGTGTCCTGTCTGGATCTGAAGTCATCTGGTGGGCCAGTCGATGGTTTCTGGAAAGGCCAGTACACTGTAGACTGATGAATGTGGAGCACCTGAGTCCTGGATGTCTATATTGGCGGATCAATAAAGGCACTTCACAGGCTGGTGTGGCAGTATTGACTACCACTGCTCAGCTTTCCACTTAGTAGGCACGGGCACATTTGCTGGGAGGTCCTTGCACTGGGGCTAATAGTACCGGGGTCAGGACTTGAATTATTACCCGTCTGGGCGACATAATTCACACAGCGGGAGATTTCACGTCCCTCTCTGTCCACTATTCTCACTCTGTCTATAAACAGTGTCCTGCCTCTCTTCCACTGGGTATACTTCTTGTGAAACAGTCTGTTCTTTATATGCTTGTTGGCCCCAGGATGCACACTTTTCATTGCTTCATCCCAGATCCAGGATTTCCTGCTCTTCTCAATCTCCTCCCAGACTTTCTGAGGAAAGGTCATACCATAGATCTCATTTGCCTTTCTACGAACCAGTCTCTCCTCTTTACTTGCGTTGGTCAACCTGAGACCGCTGGCCTGGCTTGGGGTGGCCAGTCCTGGTTCTGCCAGCTCGCATCCTAAAGAAATTAGAAATGGATCCTGACTTCTTCTTCTTGCGAAGCCAGGGCAGTGGCATCACCACTTTCTTCCATGAATTCCTCTGAGGCAAGATCTTGAGGCTGTGTACCCGTTCCTTTTCACAAGGCCACATATGTTCCCCTCATCTTCCTCTTCACTGAGGATCTGAGCCCAGGAGTGAGCAGTCGTTCTCACTCTTAAGACTATCCACTCATCACTAGGCGTGGAGGTCGACACCTCCCACTCAAAAGCCTCCCGCATCTCATCTTCGCCTAAGAAACTTGGGCTAGGTCCCCTCCAGGGGTCTATTGATGCTTTATCCGAACTTTCCTTCTGGGATTCAGCATCGAAACTTCAACTCCTGGTTCTGTCTCTAACTCTGCACCCTCTAGCTTTGTGCCACACCAGGGGCCTTCCTCCAGAGGCTCCGCCTGGTGCTGTGTGCTGCCAACTGCAGATTCCTGAACTTTTGTCCATGTGGGAGCCAACCGGATTGGGGTGCTTTATACAAGCCATATTTTTCTAGGCATCCAGCACAGTGAGGAATCATGAAGACGTCCCTTCCAGCTCTCAAGCATATTTGACATACATACACTGGAAAACCAGGAATCACCACATGGAGGCAGCTGTCCTCCATAGCACCACTTTTCAATATCCTCAGTCTATTCACTGCTGCTGTTACTGCAACCCAGGCGTGATCCGGAACGAGCTGGTACTGAGGCCATAACTGCAGAAAACAAACAAAAGTTCACTGTAACTGAAAGTCCCACTTTATTGAACATACTCTTTAGTTGTAAAATGGCTCCTCTGCTGCTGTGTTTACTTTACTACCCCACCCTGTAATGACGGCGGTAGCACTCCTGTGCATCAACATTCAGAATCTGGGTCAAGCCACTGCGCACCCGATCCAATTTACACAAACTACTGATAACTTTTGCTCAAACTGCACAACTTGCTCTGTTCTTGCTTTAAACACATTTACAGGCTTTCCACTGACTTTCTACATGCTGGAAACATTTTTTGCAGTCCCTTAAAGCTTCAGGTTTTAGCACAGGATTGCCTGTATTACTAGTGCTGCACATTGGCTACAACCCACAGTCTATCTCTGGCTTCAACTTTAAACTGAGGCTAAATTCATTACTATGCACACAGTCAATGGTTTAACAGACTTGCACTTGCTGCAGGACTTGACACAGTCGTTACTTACAAAGCGACTACACTACTGCACACATTTATATGGCATAGGGCAGAAAATCACTGAGCAGTTTTAGGTTGTTACTACTGTTATCAGTAGCAGTTTGCTGTGATGGGAAAAACGGCCTGCAGCCGGTTGTTGGAGGCCTCAGAACAGAAATGGGCGGGCAGTCCTACCGATCATCTTTTCGACCACCACTTTTGCAATTCCGACGATCAATTAGCGGGTTGAGCCGATTTTGAACAAGATAGTCTATTTCTACAAGGTTTACAGCGATTTTAACACTCATGATGCTCCTCCACTAGCCAGTACCGCACTCCTCACACTCCCTCTCGAATGCTGAGGCAGTCACTGTAGAGCTGGCTGAGGGCGGGACTGATCTCAGCCTGAATAATCACACGCGCCATGCAAATGAGCCTCTTCTTCCCGTGAGGCTCTTCTCCTCACGGCGATCGTCGAGCAGGCAAATTTAAACTGCAGAATGCAACTTTTTCTTTACCAACTGACTCCACAGCGGGAGCCCATTTCAGCCATTTAACATAGCCATTACACCTGCAAGTCTCTCAATCTTTCAAAAGCATTTCCAACATCCAGGGCACAATTTTCCTTTTGCTACCCCTAGTCTTCCAACTTTTCTTCACCACAGTTCATTTTAAAAGCATTTCCAATGTCCAGGGCACAATTTGCTGTTGCTACCCTAGTCTTCCACTTTTCTTTACTACAGTTCATTTTAAAGCATTTCCAACGTCCAGGGCACAATTTTCCTGTTGCTACCTAGTCTTCCACACTTTTCTTTACCAGTTCATTTTAAAGCAGGCAAAATGCTGTAAACTATTTTGATGCAGAACAAGGCACATTCTTTTGCTTTACTGCTCCTTGGTAAACAGTTGGCAATTTTAAGCAGCAGCACATCATCCACAGCACACAGCAACACACTAGGGAAATTGCTTCAGCTTTTGGCCAACCACTGCCAGATAGCCAAAATGCTAGCCCCCCTTGCCCAAGCACCTTCCTTCCCAGAACAAAATCCCAGTGGTGCCTCCATTTTTGTAACCCCACCCCTGCCTTTTTAGCAAAATGACAGGTGGCATGCTGTTGAAGCTGACAGCAGTACCTGGTGAGGACTGGGTTAGGGAGGATGAGGTTACTCGGCATAGGGACTTAGGTTTAGCTACTCTGGACAGGGGTACCAAGTAAATCCAAACACAGGAAGCAATAACTGCAATGTCCAGAACCAGGAATGGGATTATTCAGTGTGGCTTTATTCACATCCAAGCTGAACAAACAAAGCATAGACGGACCCCCATGCGGCTACACTTCCTGGTAATGCAGATTAGAGACTACAGAACACTTTATCACTATTTCCAGCCCTCAGGCTCTAAACCCACCAGGCACACAGCCCACACTTGCATGCAGCTTTGGGTACACAGCCCGATTTGTACACTACTTGGGTTTTCCCACTGGCCCAGCTCCCCGCTCGGCCACTTGATCCGTGGTCCATTTGAGGAATGAACCAATTATCCTGATGTGGCTCCCCAAACCACACTAGAGCCTTCGATTCCTAGAGAGAATTTTCCTTACAATCCCACGTCTGGGTACTTCCCTCATCACTGGCCAAGTGCCTGAGGTAAAGTAGAAATCCACAGAGCAAATCCATAAAGGTGGACCTGGTCACTAAGATGGGGCCTCCCACCTCCAGCTCCCACAGCCCATACCCGGCTATTTCTCTGGAAACTGAACAATTCCTTTACTGAACTTTCAAATGTAGATTCTGGGTAGACATCTGTCACATCTCCTCTCGCATCATTTGCATCCCAACAAGCTCTGGACTTGAGCCTACTTTTACTTTGCTTAGCCCATTATTCCAGGCTTCCTATATTTAGTAGTTCAATCCCACATTGTCACACAAGTCCCAGTGTGAAAACCATAGACCCTTTTAGCAAGAGCTGACACTCACCCTCACGTTGCAGGTGCCCCACAGACAACTCACAAATCTTGTTCTGCCAAATAAACTCTGGAACACACAGGCAGCTTTTCCTTTAGAAACAGACCTAGGGGTTGCCCCAGGAATCTGCAGGAACCCTTTCCTGCCCCCAAAGGGAGGGGGCACTGAGACAAAAACAGCGGTCTCCACCACTTCAGTTATCTTCTTGTGTCTCTTTAAGGTGGAGACACACACCCTTTCATCTAAAAGTAGCCCTCTGACAGGGCTGAGGCTCATAGAGCCTTCACTGAGCTGCTTTCTCAGCAAGCTCCCAACTTCACACTGAACTGGCTGACACTCAACTGAAGACTGACTTCAAAACCTCCCAACATTCTAACTAACTCCTTGCTGCAGATTCCAATGTGGCTCATGCAGCTCGCGGTAGTTCTTTTGGTGATGTCATCCTTCAGTCTCAGCTGAGACTGAGAACAGAGTGAGACAGTTTGAAACCCATTTAACTGGAGTTTCACAAGCTGCCTTCCCTGTCTACCACTAGGTCTTACTGGGATTCTAGTAACCCGGGTAACAAGGGGTTACATGTAGTTTTGGGCTTTTGCACCTGAAGGGAGCCTTTGTTGTGACTGACAGGAGGATCAGCTAACCGAACCTTTGGATCTTGGGAATTTCCCTGGCTGCTACAGCTAGTTTCAGTTTTGAGCTGAGAAGTGAAGAAGTAAGAGCTCAAGTGATTTTTGAGCAGCAGTTCTGTGTAGTTTTGCATGGGAGAACTGTGAAAGGGCTGAGTTTTGGCCTGCCTGTCTGCCTGCTGACACTGAGAGGAAAATAGAGTTTATTCGGACTGAATCCGAGTTGTGGAGGACTATTTAAGCCACTGGACTGTGACCAGGCTTTAACCTGAAGAAGGCTGAAGATTTGCTGAATGCAATCGGTCTATCAGGATTTCCAGCTGCTTTGAATCCCGGTTTGTGGAGAGACTTTGCGGTCATGACCGAGAGCGATTTGCCTGGTACAGTAGAATTTCTTACATGTAAATGTGCTGTGATTGAAAGTGGGTCATGATTTGGTTCCCCACTGTGTGAACTGTGTTCTGCTCGCTGGAAGCTTTATCCAGCCTAATTGGACTGAATCTGCATTCATCTCCATTTGGCCTGGGCCATGCCACGCTGGCCCTGCCAGACTATTCCACTGCACAGAGAAGCCACTGATGAGTGACCTGCCTGGGGATCAGCCCCTGCTCCAGGCTTGAACAGGAACGACACCTTGGCGATTAGAGTGGGCCCTGATTCTCCTGGCACTCCAGATTAACCACCTGCTGTCTCGATTTTCATCCAACCTGTGTCCAGTCTTTGGTATCATGAGTAATCATCAGGTTAGCTCCTGCAACAGCTGCCTAATCTAAAAGTGTGTCATCTGATTGTCTTGTTGTTTTCTTTTCAAGAACCGAGCCCTCCGCTCCTAATTACAAATATGTGTGTTGTGCATGTTGTTTTCTTCCATCACAGGGCCCCAACCAGCTGCAACGTTCCTGGCTAGCCCACCATTCTCCATCTGGGTCCCCAGAGTGTGTGACTGTTTATGGACCCTGAAGTGCATGCATAACTGTTTGATTGATAGAGCCTTTAAGCAAATTAACCTGATTACATCCCTCCCTTGTTCAAGCCCTTAAATAAATCAGATCTAACTCTTTTTGCATTTACCTGACTGTGGTTCCAGTTTGTGCAAGAGTACTGTACTGCTGTTATTTGCTGTGTATAACTTTGTTTTACAGGGGGTCCCAGGGCGGGCCACAGGAAAGCCCTGGTGGTAAGTGCAAACAGTGTGGGTACTTGTGTGGTGTATCAGGGTATTATGAAAGTGATTATTGTGTATTGTTCTGGCCACTGGTAAGGAAAGAGGAGGGTTACAGTGTCCCAGAGGGCTGTGCCCAGGATAGCTTGACCACTACCCAACCCTGACTTCCAGGTGGAGGCACCCGTTTCAGAACTCAGTCCTCTTAACCTGCTACTAGCCAAGCAGGCAGGGGTAGTAGCCCTTGGGATAGTGTCACCTAGGGGTTACACAGGAGCTTGAGTCGAGTCCATCAGGTGAACTACCTTTAGAGGGGTTGAGTGCAAGGAGAGCATCCATAGTGTCAGCGGGGAGACTTGGGAGAAAAGCTCTCAAGTAAGGGGTGTACACTGGGGTGTTAGTAGTGGGAATGTGATGGGGGAGGTGGGGGAGGGAAGACAGGAGGGCAAAAGCACAGGGTGTAAAATAGGAGTTAAATTCTGCAGTGACGGTAGGGTGGTCGGATATAAGTGAGCTGTTTACCTTGATGAGTGGAGTTGATGTTTTGATGGGGGAGAAGAGTAAGTGGACAACCTTCCAGAACTTTCAGGAGTTGTTTATACCTGTTTGGAAGGTGGACCTGAAGTATTTGGCCTTGGCCAACAAACACAGTAGCTTCTGTGCACGAGTTCGGAAGAGCACAGTGTTTTTCGAGGTCTCTGTGACAGCTTGGAAACTTTGAGTCTTCCAAGCATGGTCATCACGCACATTGGCAGACCAGTAGTTCTGGGGTGACCCATGGAGGTGGTTACCACGAACCCTGGAGCACTTTATTGGGGCATGTTGGTTCCAGGTGTTGAGAAGATTATCTTTGAAGTAATCCAGAGCTTCATCAACTGTAGTTGCTGGGGTTATGGGGGACCAGCCCATACCAGCTACATCTTGGTGAAGCGGGGCAAGATCAGAGATTTGTAAAATGACTTACCAGTACTTTGTGGGAGTCTTGGGCCTGTGGTTGTATGAACCATAAAGATCATTGGTGATCACTTAGGGCATCAGGAAGTAAGCAGATTTGATGACTTTGCAGATGTGAAGTGAGGGCCCAGTCGATTAGTTAATGGTTTAGGGTTTGTGATTCAGTCAGGTTGGTTCTTGAATTACAGAAAGAATGAACTTGGCTAACTGGAAGAACACAGAATCCAAGGTGATAGGACACAATCTATCGTTTATTAAAACAATAAATATGAATGGACTACAAGAAGTGCACTCCTCAGTGCGTGGGCGTGGGCGACATTTCACATTGCTCTGAAAAGCATCAGAGCAACACGTGAAACATTGACCACTACCACGCACTGAGGGGATGCACTTCTCTGTGTAGTCCATTCATATTTATTGCCTTCATAAACGATGATTGCATCCTATCACCTTTGATCTGCTGTATCCTTCCAGCTAGCCGAAGTTCATTCTTTTGTCTGCAGTGCATTTTTTCTCAGCTCCGGGTGAGTGTTTATTGAGCTGCCACCTCCCCATATGCCATATGGTACTTGAATTGGTTATGTTAGGTTTTGAGCATTTAGGTCATTACGTGACTTACTTGGAGAAATGACAGCCTATTTAGGCTGAAATCACCTATGATGTACAGTTCCCTGAGGATGCGTGTGATACAATGGCGGTGATGAGATATGTGGCAATGGAGGAGGAGAGGCCAGGATGACAGTAGATGCCAGCAATAAAGACGAGGATTGAGAAGGGCAGGGGTAGCCTTATGACAAGTGCCTCATTCATTAATTTTATTTATTTATTTGTTTATTAAATTTTGTTAACTGAGTAAGCCCCTGGGCCCGAAGGTCCTTTTCAAGGGTGACCCGGAGTTAGTTACATATAGTTTGCATATACAGGCAGGTAATACAGTGTAGGCCATATCATAGAGGATAACAGTGACAGTATACAGTTTTCATGGAAGAGGACGGTAGGGTACATCATATTTACAGAATAAACAGGGTGGCAGCTAGAGTTTGGGGCACTAGATGCATTAAGTACATACAAGGAATACAGTGTAAGACAGGGTACAGGGTTATAAAGACAGTATATGGTTTCCTAGAGGAGCAATTATGTACAATACATTGACACAATTCAAGAGTGACTACAAATTTTTTGTGTGTGAGTGGCCAGACTGCAGGGGTGAGAAGTTAGCCATCAGTGCAGGAGCAGGGACTAAAGTTAAGGAGGTAGTGCATAGTCCCTTCTGAAATGTGGCTAGGGACGGTGCTTCCTGAAGGTGGCTAGGAGATTATTCCAGGATGTGGGGGCTAGATGGGCAAACTATTTACAGCCAGCTACAGAGCAGGCCATGGGGATTTCGAGTAGTTTTTGCCTGAGGAACGGAGCTGTCTACTGGTCGCTTTGGGAGCAAGTAGCCTGATTAGCCCTGCAGGAGGTTGATGATGATGATGAAAACTTTATTTTATACAGGAAATTCTAATCATTAGGATTTATACAGTCCTGTTCTCAAGACAGTCCTGTTTGTATTTCACTTAGTTACATCTAAACATATAACATGACATTACTCAAACAAATACAAAATGTACACAATACACAACATTACAATATCCAACAATACGTTAAGACACAAATACAAAAAAGAGTACAAAATTTCACAATAAAAATTCCCCATACATAATCATATGCAACTACATTCTATTTTATGATGTTTCAAAATTTCATTTTAAAAGTCGTGTGGTCTTCTGGGGATCTTATTGAAGGGTAGAATATTCCATATTGGATGTCGAGGAGCTTGTATGTCCAGCTTAGCAGGGGGAACTTATTTTATTTATTTATTTATTCTAGGATTACAAGTACCTTTGAGCCAAAGGCTCTTTACAAAGGTTTCACGTCAGAGATAGGACAATACGGTAGTACAACAGTGGAGCATAAGCAATGTACACATAAAGCAAATACAGGTGGTAGCAGAAGATAGATTAACACATAGTTGCATAGTAATATTCGTAAAGCTTGCCAGTGGCAGTTGTCAACATGAGCAGAAGTAAAGGGAAGTGGGTGGGGTGGAGAGAAGGTGGGTGGGAAAGGGAAGGGAGGAGTGGAAAGAGGAGAGTGGTGTAAGGAGGGACACCTCAGAGAGGACTGTATGACTGTGTAGAGGGCCAGGCTAGAAGTCACAGTCACAGGTGCTAGAGGCGGAGAGGGGGATCAGACTTAGTTTTAAATAGACCTAGCTTGGCAGTCTTGGAATCTCAGGACAAAGGCTATTCCACCAGTATGGGCCCTGTGGCGAATGAGCATTGGCAAGGAGGTTTTGCAGCGGAACTTGCAGGCTGAAACTCCAAACCTCTTGTGCGGGGGGTTACTGCTAGGGTGGAGCAGAGATAGAACACCGGGGAGCCAGGCCCATGGTAATCTTCTTAGCTGTGGTGCCGGTTAGATGTTTTATGCAATCTGGTAGTTGTAGCCAACCTGTTTGAGCGTAGAGGTCACAAGTGTGGGTTAGGTGGTGAGACCCAGTGATCAGGCGACAGGCTTTGTTGAGTGAGGTGGAGATAGCTCTGAGAGCTGTAGGAGTGGCCATTCCATAAACAATTAGGCCATAGTCTATGATGGAAAGGATAGAGCTATAAACTGCAATGTTCAAGGCAGCAGGAGTTAGGCTGGACCTGGAGCCTGTAGAGAAGGCCAAGCCATTGTTGGCGGCCTTGGCAACATTGTCTATGTACGATACATATGACAGGTTGCAGTCAAGGGTGATCCCTAAGTATCTGAAAGTTGGAACCTGTTCAAGGGTAGTTCCACATTGGTTTGAAATAATCAGAGGGGTGGCCTTTGTTTGTTGTGGGAGTTGCAGAAAAGCATAGTCTTGTGTTTTTGTAGTTAAGGATAAGTCTTTGTGCTTTGAACTATTTTTCCACTGATGAGAATCCAAGTTGGAGATTATTTTGAAGGAGTGCTGGACCTTGTGGGAAGAGAAATTATGGTATCATCTGCATAGAGAATGATTTGTTCAGGGCAGGATTTAGGGAGGTTATTCAGGAAAGGGAAAAAGAAGCTGTCCTAGAATGGATCCTGGGAACACCTGAGGACTGGCAAAGTGTTGGAGAGAGTACCAGCAATCTTTACCGTTGTGATCTGTTTAACAAGTAGCTTTGGAACCATGCCGTGAGAGTCAGGGGACAGCCCATAGTAATAGCTGGTTAAGCAGCAGGTTGTGTAGACTGTAGCAAAAGCCTTTGTTAAATCGATAAAGACTGCACTGGTAAGATGGCCATTGTCTAGGGAGCTGTGGATGGCTGCAGTAAATTCCAAGAGGGCAGATGTGGTGCTATGCCCTTTCCTGAAGCCATGTTGTTGATGACATAAGATATTGTGGTTGTCTAGGTAGACAGTGAGTTGATGAGCAACAAAAGCGTTCTAGTGCTTTTGAGAGGGAGGTAGTATGGAGATTGGCGGTAGTTTCCATAGTGAGTTTTATCACCGTTCTTGTAAACAGGGGTGACGATGGCAGATTTCCATAGGTCTGGGAACTGGTCAAGGCAGAGGGATAGGTTAAGGATCTTGGTGAGGGTCTGATAACTTTGTCGGCGTTAGGGACAGTAGTTTTAAATCCAGCGGTCCCCACTATACCTTGTGTTGGAAATGGCATTGCCAATGTACTTGCGAGCTTCCTGCTGTGACTGATTTAAAATAGAAGGAGGGTGGGTAGTAGAGAGGGGTGTTTGTTGTTCAGGAGGGCCAGTTGAGTGCGATGAGGGCTTCACAGTGGTGGGTCCTCGGGTGGATTTCATGGCAAAGCGTGCGATTTTGTGGTACAAAGTTTGTAGTCTGCAGTGGTCAAGTTTTACGGTGCCAAGTAGGATAGGAGCCGCTAGGTTAGGGTTGGAGAAGGATACTCTGCAATCGCCAATCTTGTCTCGGTATCATATTATCGTTTAGGCGATAGAAAGGCCCAGTTTTTCATGAATGTTTTTGTTACCAGGTCCATATGCGGCTTCAGCGTAAGCCTAGTGTGAGCCCAGGTATTTGAAGGATTGTACCACCTCAGTTTTGGAGCCAGGTATGGTAGCAAGTGGAGAAGATGGGCCGGGAGGGACCAGGGATTTAGCCCGAACAGTATCGCTTTGGTCTTATTGGGGTTAAGTACCAAGCGATTCTCGACTACCCAGGTTTGACCTTAGTGAAGTCTGACTGGAGCAGGGGCCCTAGGTCATCCAGGTGTGGCTCAGTTCTATAAAGTACTGCATCATCAGCATACTGTACCATGGGCCGCTCCTACAGTGGCAGTGGAGGTCATTGATGAACAGGAGAACAGAGCGGACCCAGGATGGAGCCCTGGGGACCCCTTGGTTAAAGGTAGGGGTTGGAGGTGGCCCCTCTCCACTTGACCTGTTGAAGCGGCCAGTCAGGTAATTGTGGAACCAGTTCAGGAGAGCTGGTCAAGTCCAAATTGGCTTAGCTTTGTTAGCAGGAGTGGGTGATCTACCAGGTCAAAGGCCTTGGTAATGTCGTTGAAAACAGCCCTGTGGGTACCTTTATCAAGGAAACTAGGACATCTGAGGTGAATCTAATGAGGGTGGTGTCAGTCCCATGTTTTGTCAAAAGCCATGTTGTGGGGGCCAGGAGTCTGTTGGCTTCCAGGTAGTCCCTTAGTTGGCAATACACTAGCGCTCCTGGATCTTTGCCAGGTGACATAGGATGGAGATGGGTCTGGAGTTGCCTATGGTATCCTAGCTTCACCATTGTGGATTGGGACTACATGGGCCTGTTTCCACATATTGGGGACTACTCTACCCTGCAGGGGATCTATTATGAGCAAGGCAATAGGTAGGGCTATGGCTGGGGTGGCGGCCTTAAGCAGCCTGGGGTCCAATCCATCCAGCCCTGGAGATCCATTGGGTTTTAAGGATTGTAGGAGGTAGCACTTCTTTGGTATGCACAGTCCTTAAATGGAAGTGGGTCAGAGGATCCCGAGTTTCAGTGGTTGGAGGCCCTGTGCCCATTGTGGGGGCTGGTTCTGTAGGCTCCCAGATCAGTGAAGAAGCAGTTGAAGGGGAGGCTGCCATGGCCTTCATCAGCAAGAGTTTGTCCGTTACAGGTTATGTTGCCCTGCTGAAGTATGTTTGTGTCTTTTAACAGGATTGATACTAGACCAGAAAGACTTAGGGTCTGACACGGTTCGCTGCTGGAGGATTTAATATAGTCCCTTTTGCTGATTTTGATTTTGATAACTGGGTAAAAAGCAACTGGGCCACAAGGCCCTTTACAAACTTGACCCAGTGAGGGTCAGAAGACTCTCAAAACCATCAATACATATGACACAATTACAAAGGCTAAAAGCTATATGTAACCCCTAGATGGCGCTATCCCAGGGCTACTACCCTGCCTGATTTGCCACTAACAGGTTGAGGGCCTGGATCCAATGGCGGGTGCCTCCACCCAGAGGTCAGGGTTTGCAATAGTTAAACTTACTTGGTCACAGCCCTCTGGGACACTGCAACCCCCTTTCTTCCCACTAGTGGCCCACACAATATATCAGAATTACCTTCACAGTATACACTTACCCCCAGGACTAGTTCGGCACTGGGACCTCCTGTGAAATAAGATACAGTGCAACAATCACAGTACAGTACTTTAACATAGACAAATACCTCAGGAAGTATAACTTTGCTGAAACAAGCAGCTCTGATTTATTTAGGGGATATAACAAGGACAGGGGAAATCAGGTTAATTAGCTTATCACTTTACTATCTACCTATGGCTCTGTGACAGGCCTATCCCTACCAGTTACTGTCCATTAGGTACCCAAGCCTAGTGGCTAGTCCAAACCGTGGCAGCTGGTAGGGGCCCTTCACACAGTGAAAAGAAAAATTAGTTTAAACAGTCAGCAGTACAGTGATTCCATTTGGATTTAATGTGGCAATTCAACAGGAGCGACCCTGAATTAGTACTCCGACCTCCAAACAAGATAGGGTCCTTCAACATCAGCAGGGCTACTCTTGAGCTCCACGAGACTCTTCACACATTTATATGGTAAAAAAGAAAGTACTATACCAGGCAGGCTGCTTCTCTATCCGATCGCAATTACTGCACAATACCGGAGAACACACAGCAGATTCAGTTCCTGACAGACCGAGTGCAATTCAACAATTTCTCCAGTCTTCTACAGGGTGAGCCTGGTTTCTACTCTTCAGAGATCCTTTGATTCTTTTCACAGGGCCAGATTCAGTCCTAACAAGCAGTTACACAAGCTGCAGACCGGAACTCTGGGCCTTACACATTTTTTGACTGAAACTGTGCACTGAAGGAGCACAGGGTTTCTATCCCTTCACTGCCAGATCTAAACTGAAACTCCAACAGACAAAACCGGGCACTTCCTTTGAGTTCCTCCCAGTTCTTGACTGGATTGGCTGTCCTCACAATAGACTGCTGCTGTTGGTCCAAAAAGGCGCAAGTCTAAACTACATCTCCCAGAGTCACTGCCCATACAATCCTCTTGTGGCTGGCTCAGATTATGAGTCCAAGTTCTGATTCATCCAAGGCACCATTTTAGAGCTAGCTTACCCCACACTGATTGGTCCAGTTCAGCAGTTCAAAACTAGAATGGGGAACTAGGCAAACACAGTTCTGACTGCAAAGAAGCAAGTTAGACAAACTGTATTTTCATTATTACTCTAAATGATTTCTGGCAAACAGTTACACCCTTCAGATAGGTTCCTTGCACTCCTAGTGACTGCAAAATGGAGTGAATTGGCAGCAGTTCAGTGGTACTCAAACAGAGAAGCACACAGTCTCCCCATACAAACTAATTATGTCTGCAAGCAGACAGCTCTTAAAGAGACAGTACCAGAGCTCTAAAACAGTCACTGATAAATGGCTTAACGTCAAACACCATTCAGGCTTGGAGCATTCAAGCAAGCTCCTGAAGTCTTTTGGGAACCCCCATTTGCAGGGGGTTACATATAAATACAATACAGTACAAGACATTGCAAAAATAAAACTTAAACAACAAAAATTATATTTACAAGAATTGTAGTAAGCGTAATCATGTGCAAGTACATACAGGCTTGGAATAAAGCAGTTTCTTTAAAAAGTTTTGAACCGATATATATTTGGAGCGTTTGCAGTTTGACAGGCAGATCATTCCAAATTTTTATTGCCCTTTAAATGATTTTTGATATTTAGCAGTTTTAGAGATAGGAATTGACAAAGAAATTGAATTTTGAGGCACTAATGTTCTTGTGACCGTTCTCAGTCTCATAGGCTGCAGGGACAGATATGGATAGTAGAGTGGATTGAGGAGGAGATGTGCATCACCACACCTCCTCCCTTACCTCACGGTCTTGACGGGAGATGGTGTAACCAGATAACATTTTTGAAGATAAGTAGTGAAAGTTGTCTTTGGTGCCCTTTTAATGGCACCCAGACAATCCTTTTACCAGTTGATTATGTCAGAATACTTTAACTTAGATTTTCACTTCCTGCACTGCAAGGTACCATCAGAAGCAGTGGTTCTAGAAAACCTTAACCACTCTAGGATTCCCCTTTTACCTGGGACCTTCTGTGGCTTAGTTGCCATGGTATAAATGTAGGGTATGACACTCACATAAGCCTCTCTCAGAAAGACATTGTCACTGCCCTGGTTGCTGTTCTGTCCTGGAGACCAAGAACACCTTTTTGCATAACTGCCATTATGCCCGTCATTTTGGTTGCTCAATGGAACTTCCCAGGTTTTCGAGCCCTTACTTATCAGAAACTGGTGTTGGGGGGTTACTGTGACCTGGGCAAGGTTTCTGCCTTCCACGCTCAAATTTTATTAGTCCTCTGTAAATGTTATTTACTTATTTATTATTTATTTTATAAATATTATTAGCAGTGCACCTAGGAACTGTCACAAGCCCTCCTTGGGGTCACATCCACTGAGCTCACAGTACCCACCTAAATGCAATCTGTGATGGGGAACAGGGCTACCCTCCTCGTGTCTTTTTAGACTGCTCGCCAAGGTCACAACTGCACGTCTGCCATGAGGACCCAGGGTATCCCTCTAAACTCTGGATAAGGGCACAATACCAGTCTCAAGTCTTGTAGCCAAATATGAACCCTCCTCCTTGGCTATTACACAAGGGAAGCCCAGGCATCACACTCTCTTTGGGGTAACCACATAAAACCTGATTTGGTCTTCTCCCACAGGACATGCAAAAGCCTGGTTCTAAATCTCTGCAGACTCTGGTATTCTCCTATCCTTCCAGATCCTTCCAGACCTTTTTTTTCAATTTGGTTGCTGATGGTGACAACCCCTTAGCAATAACTGTTTGTCAGAATTATTATTACTGTCCTACAATTCACACACAATTATAGAAATCTCACTCAGGCAAATTTTCTTTAGAAAAACAAATGTTTTACTAAAATATTTAAATAACAATCATACAGTTACAACTAAAAGAAATATTAATTTGGTCACAGAATATAGAAAAAAATTACGAAAATATACATGAAAGCACTGTGACTGATAGCTGAAGTCTACCTGAAATTCATAGAAACTTAAAGTCCAGAACAATAACCGAAAGTTCAGTTTGTTGGTCTTGGCAGCAGTTTTGTTCCTTGTGTGTCAGGCAAAGTCCAAAGGAAAAGTGTGTCTCTGGCCACTGAGTCTCAGTAGTTTGGCTTCTTGTGTGTTAGGTGGAGTCAAATGAAAAGTGTGTCCAAATGCCTGAGCTGGGGCTTTAAATACCTTTGGTATCTTGCAGTGTCATCAGTTATCCCAAGTCTAGAAAAAAAACTGGCCTATTTCCCAAGGACAACTACTCCGCTTGGCCAGGAGATGTCACTGTTCTACTGTTTCCAAAATCCCAACACAATTTTCTAGCTGCCTGGTGATGTCACCCAGCCTTATATTTATAACACCTGTAATTAGGATCATACACAGGTCTGCTAGGAAGGATGTTCCTGTTTTTTCTTTATAAGTCAGTACCATGACAGTTTCCTTGGATCACAGCATCCTACTTTTGAAGTGAAAGAGGGCCATCTCCTGAACATTTTATTTACTTCTGTTTCCTTGGTTAGTTACTATGGGAAATACTGTGGATAACCACACATCACCCCTTCTGGAGATTGTTCCCTATCCAGGGCAAGGTTGTCTGCCACTGCCACCTTTTGCACCTCTCTCCTCCTATCTCACCCAGTCCAGGAGAACACTAGCTGTGGCAGGGTTCTGTCCTCTCAGTGAATCCCTCACCATTACAAACTGATTTAGGTATAAGCTGTTTAGGCCCAACCAAATCCCTTTTACTAAGGTAAGAGATGCCCATGTCCCTTAACCCATGAGTCTGCACCCCATTTACAGTAACCAGTTGTATGTGCTCCTCATGTTTATAGGCATGCATTCAGGGATACACAGTGCACCCAGCTCTGTTTGAGCACCACTTTGTCACTCTGTGCCTTTTAGGACACTGTCTAGCAAGATGCCCTGGCTGTTTGCAAAACCAACACTTATTTCTTTTATCTGGTAAATCCTTTTTTTTTTTTAAACTGGGGCATCCCTTTCTGTGGAGACAGTGAGGTTTTGGCTGCCCTGAAGGTGCACTTTTCCTCGCTACCACACCTGCCACTCCCTTTCCGAGAGGCCTGTTCCTGGCATTGCGCTCCGAGAGCTCAGCAGTCTGCTGTGCTGTTTTGGGGTCTCGGTCCTCTAACCGGGTTTTAGCTGTGCAGGGCAATCCCAAAGAACTGCTCTAGCAACATAAACTCCTCAGCTTTTCACAAAACTTGCTTCTACTCCCTCCACCGTTTCAAAACTGACGTTGCTTCATGGAGAGTTCCTCATAGCTCATGTCAGGGCTTCTCCAAATCTTATGGAACTTAATCCTGTATGCTTCAGGAGTTAGTTCATACTTTTTAAGTAAAGCAGTTTTAAGTTCCTCATAATCGCTACTGTTCGATTGTCCATTTGGCCTAGCGCCTCACACCCTTTCCCAGTAAGTAGCAGGGATAGCTGGAGCTCCAGGACACCCTGGGTATTTTGCCTGGATACAGACCTTTTCAAACAAATTCAAAATGCATCCATATTCTCCCCATCTTTAAATTCAGCTATTAATTTTGAATTTAACTTATACTGGAGTTTCAGGTTCACCCTGCTACTTCGTCCTCCAGCGTTGGTTGTTGAGTCATAGCTTTTCAGTTCTCGCCTGCATTTCAGTATCTTCATTTAGAGTTATGTAACCCCCTGCAAATAGGGGTTCCCAAAAGTCTTCAGGAGTTTGCCTGAATGCTCCAAGTCTGGGCGGTGTTCGAGTGTCTGAGCTGTTTAAATGTGGTTCCAAGTGAGTGCTATTGAGCCTCCATATACTGTCTCTTTAAGAGCTGTCTGCTTGCAGACTTAATTGGATTTGTATGGGGGACTCCATGTATTTAATGCTCGAATCCAGCAAGCTGCTGCCAATTCCTCCATTTCTGCTGTCGCTACATGTGCAGAGGGAGTCTTGTTGAAAGATGTAACTGTTTGCCAGAAATCATTTAGAGTGACTGAGAAAATGTAGCTTGTCTAACCTGTCTTTATTTTACTTACGAACTGTTTCAGTGTAGCTCTTTCATTTTGTCCTGAACTGCTGTGCTGGGCCAATTGGGTTAAGGAGCGAAAATGGAACCTGTAGATGAATCAGAACTTGGACTCTTAATTTTGAGCCAGCCACAAGGGGATTGTATGGGCAGTGACTCTGGGAAATGTAGTTTTGACCATGGCGCCTTTTCCACCAACAGAGAGTCTTATTGTGAGTGACAGCCAGACCAACCAACAGAATGGTGTGGAGCTAAAGGAAATGCCCTGCTCTGTGATTGGAAAGCTGAGATCAGTTGTGAGAGTGAGAGAAGGAGCTCTGTGCTTCTGCGGTGTATAGTTTGTGTGGAAGTGTGTGAGAGGCCCTGAGGTTGGCCTGCAGCCGTTGCAAGTGTCAGTTCGGACTGAATCCGATTGTGAGGAGAAAGAAGGAAGTCTGAAGAGTGGAAACAAGGCTCACCCTGAGAGACTGGAGAAATTGCTGAATCGCGCTCAGTCTGTCAGGAACTGAAGCTGCTGTGTGTGCTCGGGTATTTTGCAGTCATTGTGATCAGGATCGAGGCCTGCCTGGTATAGTATTTTCCTTTTACATATGAATGTGCGTAGTGCTTGTGGGGAATCACTATTTCCAATCCCCGTGCTGTGCTGAAGCTGGAAGCAAACTCCAGCTTAGCTTGGACTAAATACGTTTGCTATCAACTGCAGTAGGGTCCAGTCACAAGGACCTTGTCTCCATGCCCTGTTGTTCTGGCAATCCAGAAGAACATCTACAATCAGTCCTCAGCTTGGGTATTGTGGTACAAATCAGGGTATTCCCTGCAGTCTGTTTTCAATCACAAGTGTGTCATCTAATTCTTGTTGTTTCCTGCTTCATGGACTGAGCCATCTAGCTGCGGATTACAATTGGGTGCTGTGCATGTATTTTCTTCTGAGGGGCCCCATCCATCTGCACCTGCCAGCCAACCACGGAGTAACGGACCTGGCTAGCCCCCACCAACCTGGGTACCCAGAGTGTGACTTTTCAGACCCTGTATGTGTGCACAGTACTGTGCTTTAATGCCACCAATTAACCTGATTCCCCTCCCATGTTACTGCCCCCTAAATAAATCAGATTTGTTGTTATTATACTATATACTGTCTGTGGTGTTGGTACTTACAGAAACAGTATTGTGTTTTGCTGTGTATGTTGTTTAACCTTATTTTACAGGGGGTCCTCAGAGACATGCTGCAGAATCAGTCTCGAGGTAAGTGGTATCTATATGAGTGAACAATGTGTATATGTGGGGTATTGGGGCTGTAACTCCGGGGTACTGTGTGAGCCACTAGAGGAATAAAGGGGTCTCAGTGTCCCAGAGGGCTGTGACCAAGCTAGTCTAACCACTACAAACCCAGACCTCTGGGTGGAGGCACCATGCCATAGGACCTAGGCCCCTCAACCTGTCCGTAGTCAAACAGGCAGGGGTAGTAGCCCTGGGATAAGCGCCACCTAGGGGTTACAGTTATGTTTACTAAAAGATTTCCTAATTAGAGGTTAGTTAGTTTTCACAGTTTCAACCTTCTTTTAAACCTGTATATGTCTGTATACCTCGTGGATGCTGGAGCTGGTCTGCCTTCAAGGTCTCCCCACCTGACAGCCACCATCCCATTGGTTGCGTTTCTCTAATCTTTTAATCCCCTCCTTTGCTTGTTTTTGTCTTGGGCTTCCCCTTCTAGGCCTGTCCTGATGTTATTTAGTCCGTTTCCATATTTCCAGTATTTAATCTCCTTTTCCCTTTGGGCTTCATGAGCCAACCTCCATAATATCACTTCCATTTATCCCCAATTCACCTTCTACCCCATCCCCTTCAGCCCAACAGTCCATAACTGTCCAGTTCTAGCCCAGGATCAGAGGAAGGAAGAGGCCCGCACCCAAACAACAAATGCCAGTCTCCCCCACCCCACCCAGCCCACGGACCTGTAATCTGTTGCTTATGTGTTGCCTTTTTGCTGTTGCAAGTTTGGGTCCTCCCTCTTATTGCCATCCTCAGTATAGCTGGTTAAATTTATGGTCCAGCCTCGCCACCATATAGGTTATGTACATTTCCTTGTATCAGCCAGGAGAAAACTGTGTGTCCAAGGCATTCCCATTTCACTTCTGACCATACTTTTAGTTTGGCCTAGATTCTTAAGGCGGTCAACAAAGAAAGACCAAAGCGGGTCCCAGCATTATTTAACACTTTTGATGAAGGTATTGTCATGGGCAGTCTGGCAGCAGTCTGCAGGAAATATTAGGAGTCCGCAGGCCCCAACTGCATGGTGCAGACCATCACGAGTATATCACTACATTTCAGTTCTATAAGTGTTCTTTTACTGCAAGAAACTTCAGCCTTCCACATTTTGTCCCCATATCTTTTGTCCCACTCTTGAATGAAGTTCTTTAATTTATCCGGTTCTTAAAAGGTATAGCTGGCTCTCTCAAACCTCACCTTCATCAGTGCGGGGTATGCCATGAAGAACTCAGTCCTCTTTCACATCTTGACATGTTCACTGTTGGATTAAACAGCTGCCTTTTTTCTGCACTCTTTGTGATAAATCTTGATGCAGAGTCAGCAAGCTCCCTCATAAGTGACCTTCTTCTTAGCCCGATATGCTGCTATGACATCCTGCCTATCTCAAAATGGTGAAGATGAAATATAATCTGCCGCAGAGGTTGGTCTGCATTTGGCCTGGGGCCAGTGCCTTTCGATCTTTAATTTGCCGTGACTCAGATTCATGCCAAGTAGTTTGGGTAGCGTATTTGCACAGAAATCCAGAGCTCTTGCTTTCTTTTCCCTGCGAGACCCTCACAGTCGTAAGTTACTTCTGCGATTGTAATTTTCTTGGTAATCCACCATGTCCTTAAGGGTCTCGTGTCCCTGTGTGAGCATTTCAGCTTTGCTTGGGACCTACCTCATGGCGTCCTCCATATCAGACACTCGCTGCTTGAGCTCTGTGACCTGCTGTTTATGCTGCCCCAGTTCTGAGGTGAGGATGCTGTTTTCCCCCTCTAAGTTGTCTAATCGTGGACTCAAGCCCTGCAGGACTTGCTCTGTTACCGTCGGCTAATCAGTGCTATCTCATGACCGACAAGAGATAGGCCCTGAGCCGAGCCACTGCCGAGTCTGTGACATTCAACTTTTATTGAATGCTTTTCCTGCATTCATGTCATTTTGGCTGAAGATAAATATTCATCCATATTGACCAGGTCTTCCTGCGCCTTCCGGTATAGTTGAAACCCCAATTACTCTGTTAAAAATTATAACTTTTAAATTTGCAAAGCAGAGCTTCAGAGGTGCATCCTTACTGGTCAGTGCTCATTAATGCCCCTGTTGCATATATTTATGATGACATTTGTATAAATTTTGATGCACTTGTTATTTTGTATATGGCTACTCTGTATACTGCATTAGCTGCTCTGTATACTGTCTACTTTTCATTGTTCATACTTTGTATACTGTTTGCTGTTCATATATTACTTGTTCTCTTGCTTTCATGTACCATCTAACTGTACTACTCCATCCCCCAACTCATCTGGAAATGAGCTTTATAGCTCAGTATGCCTTTCTGGTGAAACTCGTGAATAAATAGATAAATAAATAAATAAGAGGACCCTGATCCATCGCCAACTAATGTCCTCTATCATGGTTCCCTTTTGCCTTATCAATGTATTTGCCCCCAGACTAAAAGTTTTGGGCAGACATTTTCAGGGCCATCCAGCCCTACTTACATACCTCCGCTCTGTCATCCTTGGCAATTTTAATGTAGTTTGGATAAAGGCCAAGCCTGCTAAAACATACTGTGACTCACATACTCTGGCAAAATAATTACCGATGCCATCTTAATAGATGTATATCAGTCACATGCATTGGAGGAGGACGGCATACCATCGAAACACCCTGGCCACTAGGATAGTCTATCTTTTATTTCCCCGCTTAAATTCCCAACATCTCAAATCAGTCAATCAAATTTTTACTTATTAAGTGCAATTCATAAATATCAAAGCTGTACAGTCATAAAAATTCAGTTAAACAATTTAAAACACTCTAAAACTAATTAACATTAATTATAAATATATGCTTCCAAGTACCATATCTGAATACTATATTAAAAATCAGGAAAGGCCAGCTGGCAAAGATGTGTTTAAAAGTAATCTTGAAGCTGTCCACCGTCAGGCACTCTCGTATCTGATGAGGTAGAGAATTCCACAGGGTAGGGACAGCAAAACAAAAAGCCCATGCTCCAGAGGTCTTCAAGCACCCTGAGAACCTCTAGCAATCTCTCGTCCAGCTGAGCGGAGGCGGTCGGATGGGGCAGTAGGGATGCAGAAGCTCTTGGCAGGTAACTCTGACCCAAATCATGTAGGGCTTTATAAGCCAGTAAACTGACTTTAAAGTGATCTGCCACTGAACAGGCAGCCAGTGCAGAGTGCACAGCACAGGCGTAATATGGCTGGATCGAAGAAGATCCAGATAGTAACCTAGCCGCGGCATTCTGCACCAGCTGCAGGCAGTGGATATCTACCCAGGAAGCTCAGGTAAGGGATTACAGTAATCAAGGTGCGAAGTCATGTCTGACATTAGTTCCGATAGAAACCTTAGACCACATACTTTTAAGGGGTACTTTCAGGGACTCTCCAATCCCTTGGACAGGGAGGAGCTTATGGAGACTGAACAACTCCTTATTGCCTGACGTACAGGTCCAGCGTCAAGTCCTAGATCTCCTCCATGCCCACCAGTCTTTGGCATGCATGTTGGGCAATCTGGGGGAATGGTGGGATACCATAAATCAGGACCTTAAAGCCAAGTTGATTGACTTATCTCAATTTAGACAGCAGCGGTAGTATATTGAGTACCTCTCTCTCTGCGCATTTGACAAGCGATCTCTCAGTCCAGCATGGGACAAGGTGACTATAGTAGATTGATTGTTAATATCCCAAGGGCCAAAGAGAAAGCTCCATATGATCGGAACCATTCCTGATATGGAGCACCAAACTGGCACACATGGTACACGATGCACTGGAGACCTGTTTGAGAGCTGCAAAACCAGAGTAAAAGCTGTCATATTTCTGGACTTGTCACCCTGGATGGCCGACATACCTCTGACATGTCCGGTATCTTGATGCAATTTCAGACTTACCTGCAAGCCATTTTGGCATCCCAGACACCCCTAAGATGACACACACTTTCCCTTGCACCTACAGACATCCTTTCAGTTCCACGGCAGGTCAGCGATAGCCTATCCATACCCGTTACTCCTTGGAAGTCGGTAAGCAGTCTCCAAACTACACTAACATGGCCCCTGGTCCGCTGGCCTCACTTCTGAATATTATAAATCTTTTCTAGACTCCTGACTGACATTTTGAATGTAGTTTTTAACTCTGTCTTGACGGACGACCATCCTACGATGGTCTTCACGGAAGCTATTCAGATCCTTCTCTTTTTCTTTTTCCAAGTGGCTAGTTTTCCATTAGCAGGTTATACAGACCTGCCACTAGAGGATTCTTGGTCTTCTACATAAATCACTGTATTCATTTGTGGGCAATATGGCCTACATTATCATTCTACTTCTTTCCGGTGCTGCTACAAGGGACTTGAGTCTGAAGGGTGGATGGCCACTAACTAAGCTGCTCCTGCTCTCCTTGTTCCCCTTTCTGCTGTTTTTCTCATCTAGGTTTTAAGTGAGTACCTAGGTGGGCAAATTACTGCCTAGAAAATATTGCACTAATACAAATCACGAGACCACTCAATCTGGGACCACGGCTCTCCTTATTGTGTTTTATTGCTCCTAAGGTGCAGAGTTTTCAACAATACAGTGCAATTCAGTACCTCAATGCAATTCAGTTCTCAATGTACTTTATCAATATCTAATGTTATAATAGTCTACCGTGCAGACACTATGTCATTCTCCTCTCCTTTTAGTCTATTCCCCTGGTTAGCCTACACCCCTTGTTACTGTCCTCACCTATGTCTACCCAAGCACTTACATTGATCACGATCAACTGTCATTACAGTGGTGCCGCCTCTTGCGCAGCACGATATGGTTACCGCGAAGAAATAAAAAGCAGTCTCCATTCTATAAGCTCCGTAAGAAAGTTATACTTCTGCTTCTTCTCTGCTCAGGAAATGTGAGCTCAACCCTGCCCCCCAACAACTTACCTCGCCTACTCGATTTTGCAGAGGCCACAGGTCTCAAAATGATGATAGTCAACATTTTAAACCTGCCTAAAAACCTGTACAGCTGCAAACCTGGGCTGCACCACGTTAACCCAGACCTTATCATAATTACTGAGTCGTGGTTAAAAAGACGAACACTGATCAACAAATATCACTGCAGGGCTACAATTTATTTAGAGCAGAAAGAGAGTCTAGAGGCGGGGTGTGGTTATCTACACAAATCTAAGTACTTGGTCACCAATATTAGTTGCAAATCTCTAGCCAAGGAATTTGAGTTAGTTTTGCTGAGCCTTCATCTCCCCTCCTCGGAATGTATCCTAGGTGGCTATAGACCCCGTCTGGTGGTGATGAAGTCCTTAATCTTTTGAAATCCATGCAAAACTGAAACAATATTTCTAGGAGATCTAAATATGGACTGGCTGTCACCTAAATCACACGGCCTCAAATCCCTTTGTGACGAAGCTAGGTCTTGGGAAATTAGTCAGTGAACCTACTAGAACAACACTCTAAATACTGCCAACAGTTCCATTCTAGATGTGGTACTAACAACCCATCCACACAAATATCTCATTTGGCAGTGTTCCTAGCGACATGGCGACCATGGAATTGTTGCTTGCATAAGATCTCAAATTAAGGCCCGGCCGCAACCCATCTTTATAACAAAAGATCCTTCAGCAAATTCAGTGCAGTAGACTTCCTCTCTGACCTGAGCATGATCAGATGGCAAGATCTTTACCTAGCCAAAGATGTCAACAAGGCAGCTTGCATCCTTAATGACAAACTCACTACAATAATAAATAAGCATGCCCCTTTCATCAAAGTAAAGTGCGAACAATTCAACCCCTGGTTCACCTCGGATCTCAAGGCAGCCCTTATAGCTCGAGATAAGCTCTGGGCTAAAGCTAGACATTCAAAGAATCTTGGATTGGCAGGCCTTTAGAACAGCCAGGAATAATTGTGTGAAAAACTTTGCTCTGCAAAAGCTATTATATTTCTACTCTCGAACAAGCTAAAGGTAACCCTCATAAAATATGAAGACTATCAAAGCTATAGAAGGACTGCCCATGTCCCTCTGTCCCAACAAAGATAGTTGCAAGTGGCAAGATTGTGGAAAACAAGTCCTTAATCCTGGAGGAACTTAACTCCCACTTTGCCACAGCTGGATTAACTTTGACTCGTCACCTTATGCTGGTGCTGCGGTGAGCCAGCATACCCCTTCCGCCACATCTGAGTCCTGCACCCAGCCCCTTCCAACTGCATGAGATAACCATAAAGTAGAAGATTCTCTTCTTAACTTAGACACCAAAAAGCGCAGGGGCGATGGCTTGGAACCCTTTTTCCTAAGGTCAGGCCGCCCATCTCATGCCCCAATTCTCCACATCTTCAATCTTTCCATTACATCTGCTACTGTGCCGTCCTGCTGGAAATCAGCACATATCCTCCCTCTATTTAAATCTGGTGACCCATGCGATGTAAACAACTATAGGCTATCTCCATATTGCCTATCCTTTCTAAAGTTCTCGAAAAACTGATCCATATTCAGTTAAATCTCACTTGAAACCTTCTCTCTCATTAACCCAGCTCAATCTGGCTTTCGGGCTAATCATAGCACAATCACTGCACTAGCAAAAGTAACCAATGATTGGATCTCTGCTATAGATGCTAAGAAGGTAACTGGTGCAGTCTTTTGGACCTCAACAAGCTTTTATACTGTTGATCACAAACTATTAGCCAATTGCCTTGCAAAGTTGGGTGCCACATACCATACCACCCAATGGTTCTCTAGCTACCTAACTGGAAGATTCCAAAAAGTAAAGGCGGAAGGCTTTTTTTGCTGCCTTGCCAGTTACAAGAAGAGTCCCCAAGGGTCCATCTTAGGCCCTATTTTGTTTTCTCTGTACATTAATGACTTAGATGCTAACATATCTCGTCCAATCTGCACTTTTTGCAGATGATACTGTGTTGTATACTTCACAATCGCCGTTATCTGAAGTCAAGGGAGTGCGTCAAGCGGACTTGCACAACGAGCACAATCTAATAAAGGCAAAGCTTCTGCTCAATGCTAAGAAGACTAAAGCGATGATATTCTCCGCAGTGCTGTCACAGGCCCCCAATACCCTTTCCCAAGACTTCATTGTCACACGCGCTAAACGAGCCTCTGGAAGTTGTAACCAAATTTAAATATCTAGGTATCTGGATCGACAATAAATTATCTTTCAGTGACCACATGAAGATGTCTCTAGAAGGTTAAAAGCAAGGTTAGGCTTCTTCTACAGAAATAAGCCCTTTTCCCTTGAAACTTCGAAACAAGCTTGTACAGGCCACTTTTCTCCCCTACTCGACTATGGCGTGTAATCTATTCCTCCACCACTCTTGCAAATCTAAGTAAACTGGACATCCTTTATCACCATCGTTACGGTTCATTACCAGCGCCCTTACCAGTTCACACTACTGTGACTTATATGCAGCTGTTGGTTGGACATCCCTTACTACTAGACACCTGCTCCATGCTGGGCTATGGACTCTTAAACTGCTTCTGCAGAAATTGCCAAGCTATCTCTCTTCCCTTATTAGTAGCATCTCACATAGTGCATACTCGTTAAGAAAATCTGACTTTATTATGCTTGACATACCAAGGATGCGGACTTCCTTTGGTAAGCGTGCTATTGCCATATCCCTTCCCTCCATTTGGACAATTACAAACCGTACTGAAACTAACTAGCACAGTTTCAATAAACTTCTACAATCGCTAAGTTCAGCCAAAATAAAGACACCTGTAACTGTCATTAAGTCTCTTCCTTCCCCATGTGTGCCATATTTATCCACTGGTAAGGTATAATTGATTTGTCATATTAACTGCTTTCCCTTCCCCTTCTACTCCTGGCTTTATCTTTCTACGTTCCACTGCTACTCTATCAAATCACTCCTCCTCCCCATATCAGTTGTAGACTGTTGTTTGTTCTAGCTGCCAAAATACTGTATATGTATTGTACACCAGTCATCATGTTTCATTTATCAGTATGCAACCTGTAAGTCCTTCCCTGTCTCATATCAATGTTTACCACCTCCGGTCACCTATGTGGTACCCTTGTATATATATCCAGCCTGTATTATGTAACGTGCATTTCATGTATATACTGTTATTACCTATCTGTGTTTGTACTTTAAGTGTTTATGTCACAGGACATCTTGTGAAAGCTTGCTCAATGGAGTTTTCCTGCAATAAACTTGAACTTGAACTTGAACTTAAAAAAGAAACTGGATAGTGACCTAAAGAACTGGAGACTGCTGTGTCTCCTTAATCACGGATCTTAAACTGTTCATGATTATTTTGACTCGACGACTGGCTCTCCTTTCCACATACGTTATTATATGTATTATCACATGTCCAGGCAGACATATAGCAGATAATTTGATCCTGCTGCATGAAGTAATGGGCACTGGTGGGATGGGTGGCTCCTGGGGTTACATCCTGTCACTGGATCTGGAGAGGCCTTGACAGGGTCTCCATTCCTACTTGTTTACGGTACTTTCTGGTTTTATGGTATTTTTATATAGAGCTGATTAACTTCTAAGTGATTGTTATATCAATGACTGTAACTTTGTATGTTTTATATTTTGTAATGTCATATTTATTTGGATGACTGTCATTTTGTATGTTTTATATTTTGTAAAATCATATTTGTTTGGACACATTTACAAAGAGTGTATTTTCTCAATTATGCTATCCAATAAACCTTGATTGATTGACTTTTCCGTTATGGTGTCCCCAACAGTTTTGCACCTGGCTTCAATCCATTTATGCTTCTGCATCTCTTGTTCCTTCATCAACCAACATGTCAGGATGCAGATTTCTCTGTGTCAAGTGGTGAGACAAGGATGTCCTTTTAGCCTCCATTATATGCCTTTTGTATTGACCCCCATTCTCAGGAAAATTCAGCTACATAACCAAATACATGGCATTGTCCATAGTGTTGGAGACATGAGGAGAAGGTGGCAACTTATGCAGATGGCGTTACCATGTTTGTTCAAAATGAGATTTCAGGGAGCATTGCTTTGGATCTTTTCAGATTCCCCCATATCCGGTGCTAAACTTAACCTGCACAAATGTCAGGTTTGACTGCGTACCCTAATAAGACAATTACTGCCATTGTGGGGATTACTGTCCTCCCCATCACTGAAGATGTTGGGAGTGTGATAGGGTAGAACCCTATATAACTGGAAGGACTCTTTTCTATCTCCTTACTACTAAAATAACGTTGCAACAGCATTAAACCTTTATCAAATCTATCCTGCTTTTCTTCTTGCCCCATCAGGTTGGCCACCTGTGGAGCCCCCATCTTTGTCTTACTAATTCCACTGTGTTTTCTTTTCCATTCTTTCAGGTCCTTCCGAGAGTTCTGATAAAAACATATGAAATGTGCCAGAATGGGCTACATTATGTTATATAGTGCCATGTGCAGAAATACAATGCAGATATAAAAGGCAAAACCCACAGTAACAGTTAAAGGCACAGAGTTCATTTTTATGTTAAAAGGATACTGCAGTCTTTGACTGATGAAGGTTAAGAATAGAATAATGCCAGAGTTATTATGTTATTTATTCTCACTGGAGGTTGCATTGGGGCCTAGTATGAAAAATGGGACCTTGCTGTTTGCTAAAATTGTATTTTCTTTTGGTATATTGTTAAAAAGCCCTAGATAAACAGAAAAGGGGTTCATTGCAATACTAAGATAGAAACATAAATTTGGACAGATAAGGACCACTTGGCCCACCAGTCTGCCCATTTCCTACCTACTGGATAAGCTGCAGATCCTAGTTAACCAGCAGCCTACTTCTTTCTACTCCACCCCAAATTGCCTTATGACTATCCTATGCATGCTTGAATTCCACCACTGATTTTGACTCCACAACCTCCTCCGGAAGGCCATTCCATGCATCACAACTCTCTCTGTGAAAAATACTTGTAAATTACCTCTAAGCGCCCCCCTCTATCTTCAAATTGTGCCCTCTTGTTCTTGCACACCTCTTTTTGAAAGATGCTACCCTCTTGGACTGTTGATTCCCTTGAGGTACTTGAAAGTTTCTATCATGTCCTCCCTCTCCCTCCTTTCCTCGAGGCTATACATATTAGCTCCTTAAGTCTCTCTTCATATGTCCTCCGGTGCAGACCCTGCACCATTTTAGATGCCCTCCTCTGGACAGCTTCCATCCTGTCTATGTCTCTGCGGAGATTGGGTCTCCAGAACTGCACACAGTACTCAGATGGGGTCTCACCAGCTGTCTGTACAGAGGATAATAACTTCCTGTTTTCTACTGGTGATGCCTCTCCTATGCATCCCAGTATCCCCCAACCCTCCTTGCCTTCTCACATTGCTTGCCCACCTTTAGGTCATCTGATATGACTACCCCCAGGTCCCTTTCCATTTTTGTTGTTGTTAGTATCTCACCCCCCATTGTGTACTCTTCCCTGGGTTTTGTTTCCCAGGTGCATTACCTTGCACTTCTTAGCATTGATCTAAGCTGCCATACATTTGACCATTCCTCTAACCTTGCCAAGTCCCTTCTCATCCTTTCCACCCCACCCTGTGCATCAACTCTGTTGCAGATCTTAGTGTCATCTGCAAAGAGACATACTTTCCTTCAGTCCTTCTGCAATGTAAACTATAAAGACATTGAAAGAGGACTGGTCCTAACCTCTTGAACCTCTTGATTTGCCCGCTGGTAACCCTCCTTTCTTCTGAGTGGACTCCATTTACTATTACTCTCTGTGTCCTATTTCTCAGCCAATTCTTACCCAGGCTGTCATCTTGGGACCCACTCCCAGGCTGGCTAACTATATATTAATCTTTTGTGTGGGACTGTGTCAAATGCCTTGCTAAAGTCTAGGTAGGCCATGTCCACAGCCCCTCCCTGATCTACTACTTGGTCACCCAGTCAAAGAAATCTATCAGATTCGTCTGGCATGACCTTCCGCTGTGAATCCATGCTGCCTAGGGTCCTGTGCCCTTCTGGCCTCTAGATCAGCGACAATTCTTTCCTTTAGAAGTGATTCCATCATTTTCCCTATCACTGAGGTTAAACTAACAGGTCTATAGTTTCCTGCTTCTGCCTTGCTCCCACTTTTGTGAGAGGAATCACATCTGCCCTCCTCCAGTCCTCGGGTACCACCCCATCCTCCATGATTTGTTAAGAGGGTAGTCAGTGGTGTCACTAGTTCTACCCTTAGTTCTTTTAGAATTCTGGGATGAATCCCATCAGGCCCCATTGCTTTGTCACCTTCAGTTTAAGAGTTCTTTCAGAACCCTTTCTTCTGTAAATGGGCTGGTATCAACTTCTGTATCCAGAGTGTTACTACTGTTTGTTTTATGTACCTCCCCCTCTTCCTTTGTAAATACTGAGCAAAATATTTGTTTAGTATCTCTGCTTTTCACATTCTCCCTCTGCCCACCTCCCTCCCTTTATTAAGCCTCACTATCCCTCCCTTGGTCTTCCTTTGCTCCCTGATGTACCTATAAAGGTTTTATTCCCTTCTTAACTGAGTTGGCTATCTTTTCCTCAGTTTGGGCCTTTGCTGTTCTGACTGCCTTCCCAGCCTCCTTTGCTTTAACTGATACAGTTCTCTGTCCTGCTCCTGCTAGATTCCTTGTACTTCCTGAATGCTTTCTTTTCTCTTGAACCTTCACTGCCACTTCCTTTGAGAACCATAGTGGTTTCTTACATCGTCTTTTTTGTTTATTGCTTCACACAAGGCTCGTTACCTCTGTGATGGCAGTTTTATTATTCCCCATTGTTCTTCCACCCCTCCTTCCGCCCATTTGCTAGTGCATTCCTTAGGCACTCACCCATTTAGCAAAGTCAGCCCTCCTAAAGTCCAGTACTTTTGTCTTTGTATGGCTTGACTCTATTGCTGTGTTTGTATGAACCATACTGTTCGATGGTCGCTAGTTCCCAGATGGCTACCACTTCTACATCTGTGATCCTCTCTCATCTCCATTTGAGAGTATCAAGTCTAATATTGCTCCCTCTCGAGTGGGCTCCAGTACTAGTTGTCTAAGGCATGCCCCTGTAGGGCATCTAGAATAATTGCACTCTTGAGTGGCAGCTGCAACTGCGCTCCAGTTAACATCTGGCATATTCAGATCACCCATCAGCAATATCTCCCTTTTCTGCCATTCTAAGTATACTTTCTATCATTTCCTTGTCCACTTCCTCCCCTGAGAAGGGTCTAGTGCATCAACCCCATGCGGATTGTGGTGCCATTGCCTGTCTCCAATTTACCCACAGTGCTTCTTCTCCTCCCTGTTTACCTTTTTTCTGTTGCTTTTATTCCTTCCCTTATGTAAAGAACTACTCCTCCCCCTCTTTTACCCTCCCTGTCCCTCCTGTAGATAGTGTATCCTGGTATGTTTACGTCCCAGTCATGGTTTGTGTGTACCATGTTTCTGTGACTGCCACGATATCCAGATGTTCCTCCTCCATCAAGGCCACTAATTCAGGAAGCTTGTTACCTAGACTACGGGCATTGGTACTCATTGCTTTCCATTTTTGATGGCCTTACCTTCTGTTGCAGCATCCCTCACTGTCCGTTCTACCTTGGTCTTTTTCTCATTTAGTACCCTGTTTTGTAGGAGGCTGGGATTTTCTGCTGCTTGTCAGTGCCTCCCCATTGACTAGTTTAAAAGCTTGCCAATGGAAGCATTTAAACCGATTGCTCAAAGACTTGTTCCTTCCTGGACAGATGCAGACCATCCTGCCAGTATAGGCTGGTGTCCCTCAGGTGGAACCCAGTCCCCAATGAAGCCAAACCCCTGTGCTCTGCCAGTTTTTTCAACCATTCATTAAACTGCATGGTGCCAATTACCCTCGCCTCCCCATGCCTTTGACAGGCAGCACCTCTGAGAAGGATACTGTGTTTGCTACTTGTCTTGGGCCCTCCCCAACTCTGCAATGTCCTCCTGCACTGCTCTAACCTCATGATGAGCCAAGTCATTTGTCCCTAGGTGGACAATTCAGTCCAGCTCAGAATCCTTGCAACTGTTGTTGTGATCCTGAGGATCGCTTCCTGTCCCTCAAGCCATGGCACCAGGCAGGCACCTTACTTCAGATTTCCCACTCCTCCCAGTTCTATCCCTAATAATTGAGTCCCCCACAGGAGCTGCTTCCTTTCCTTGTGGTGTCCTCTGCCTCCTTCCTGGGGCCTCCCTTGTGACAGTTGTCCTCTGCCTCCTTAGTCTCCTCTGCGGGTGTATCTATAGGGAGCTATGCTCCCCAGAATGCGTATTGGATTGTGGTGTGTAACATCTGACTGGGTGTGCCTCTGTTTCACCATCCTCATCCTCCTGAGCTCACTGTGGTCCAACTGCTGTGCTTTCTTTGCAACCTCTGAGGTAGTTGTGGTGGTTCTGGTGCTCCCTGGATGGGGAGGTTTCCATCCTACTGTCCATTGTGGCCTGGGGAAGGTCTCCGTACTACTGTCCAGTGTGGCCTGAAGGCGGGCAACTTCCTCCCTCAGGGCAGACAGTTGTCTGCAACTAGGGCAGCATCTCAGCCTCAGAAGACTCCCAGAAGACTGCTGCCCCACAGCCATTACATTGCACTACTTCCCCACATTTTTTTTTTTTTGTGTGATTGGTTTGTAATGTAGAAATATATATTTATATTATACAATGTTTATGCTTATATTGTCAGTACAGTGTGCTAGAGAGGATATGACAGTGACATGCACCTTGCACTCTTGAGAAATGATGTCAGAACCCAGGTATAAAGGAACTATTTCCAGGGGTGGGTGGGGTGAGGGTGGGAAGGGGTTGGGCCTAAACTGTGCCCTCACAAAACAATCAGCTAGAAGCTCTGACCCACTGCTGCAATGAGTGCCTTCCTGTCAGGAAGATGCCCTACACAACAATTTGTATAGAGAAATACCCTGCTAATCCATCAGAGAAAATCCACACATCCAAGTCAGACACAGGTAAACCTTCCCAGCCCCAAAACAGGCCTGGTGGTTTGTGCTCTGAGAGCTGTCCATCCCAAAATAAGTCAGCTGTGCTTTAAACTCTTCCTGCACTAAAATCTTAAGAATTGTAACAAACAAACATACCTTAATCCACCACCTCTGTTGCTTGAAAGACTGCCTTTTTCCTGTTTCACACTGCAGGTTTTTCTGTGACCACCCTTAACCCCAGTAACTCTGTTTAAAAGAGTTTAACTATCACAAACTCCTATGCACCAGTAAATTATTTAAAATAGTTTCAGTCCCAAAAGCCTAGTAGTCAATCCAGCTACCCCAAGGGACAACCAGAATGAAGTATTTAAACACTTATGAGGTTACTTCCAAGATAAGCAGAGTTTGCAAGTTTCTTTTTCAACTCTCAGCCACCTGAAATTTAAAAATAGTTTAACTGTCAGCAAATCCTAGTAGACAATCTAGCTACCTCCAAGGACCTACCCAAATGCAGTATTTAAATCCTTCAGAAGTTACTAACAAGATAAACAGAGTTTACAAGCCCCTTCTTGGTTAAACCCTAAATAAATATCTGAATAAAAGCAATTACCAAGGGTAGTTAGTTTCACCTCCCACAGAATTAAGCAAAAGTGCAGTTTGTTGCAGATATCAAGTGCAATATAAAATTTCTCACACAGCTCGCAGTTGAAGAAAGCAGTATCCTTCAGCTCCAGCAAAATGCATTAGTCCCATTCCTGTGCACTGTAGTTACTTCAGTTTTTGTATTAAAATAAAACAATAGGAACCTTTTGTAATTACCTGTTCCTCTGAGGTTCCTTGGGGGACTACTGCTTCACTGACAATGCCTTTATACAAAGGAGAGTAGTGACCTCACAAAGGGAAGGAGCCAGTCTGTTGTGCAAAGCTATGTATTAACTTTTACAGAGGAGCTAACTTACTCTTGTTTAACATATTAATAAACGTGTTCTGTCCTGTTTAAAATAATTATCAACATTACAAAAGTGAAAGACTGTAGAAATAAAGATATTGACTCTGGAAAATGGGGTAGGTCACATGATACACTGGGGAGGGTATAAATGGCTAGGCTTCCTGAGGTAAAAGTAGATCGATGGTCAGAGATACTGACAGGTCTGTAGTTTCCTGCCTCTGTCTTGGTCCCACTTTTGTGAAGGGGATTCACATCCTTCCTCCAGTCCTTAGGTACCACCCATCCTCCCATGATTTGTTAAAAGGGCAGTCAGTGGTGTCACTAGTTCTCTACTTAATTCTTTTTAGAATTCTGGGGTGAATTCCATCAGGCCTCATTGCTTTGTCCACCTTCAGTTTTGGGTTCTTTCAGAGACCCTTTCTTCTGTGAAAGGACTGGGATCGACCCCCTTTCCAGAGTGCTTCTGTTAATTGGATTAGGCACCTCCCCTCCTCCTCCTCTTTGTGAATACCAAGCAGAAATATTCATTTCAGTATCCCTGCTTTTCACTGTCCTTCTCTGCAACCACCGTCCATTCTATTCAGCCTCACTAACCCTCCCTTTGTCTTTCTCTGCCCCTGATGTACCTATATAGGTTTTATCCCCTTCTTAACCAAGTTGGCTATCCTTTCCTCAGTTTGGGCCTTTGCTATTCTGACTTAACTCCTGCTTCCTTCTGCCTTAACTGGTACAGCTCTCTGTCCTGCTCCTTCTGTGTTTCCTTATACTTCTTGAATGCTAGCTTTTCTCCCTGACTTTCCCCACCACCTCTTGAGAACCATAGTGGCTTATTCTTTTGTTTTGATTTGTTTATTTGCTTGACACAAAGTACAGGTTAATGGTGGTGTGGGTGTGAGACAGTCCTCATGGTCAAGTAAAGCAGGGTATTCTTTACCATGAAACCCATTCCTCATACCCAGAGTAGATGACCTGGTAGGAGTGCAGGGACCGGCAGCAGATGATGGAGCTGTGCATGCCAGTCCCTGTGGGTATCACAGCCATAGCAGGATGTTGGCTCAGGTTACACCATATTGCTACTGGCAGGGTAGTGTGTAGGCAGCTGGTGGCCTATAGTAGAACCTGTGTGGTGTGCAATGAGATAGAGGTTCCTGCTGGCGACAGAAGGTGTAGGTACAGCAGAAGGGTTGGTACATTAGGACTGTCAAGGGAGTATCAAAGGAAGAGGCCACAGAAGAAAAAAAAGATGGTGCCCTTGGAGGAAGGTAAACCTTTTACCCAGGTTTCATGGCACAAGATGGTAACTGCTATTATTAATGTACTTAAATCTCAAAGACCCTTGAGGATGATTTAAGATGATCAAGGCCACTGTTTTTTGGTTTTACTGGAAAATCGGTAAGATTCCGGAATTGGGGCTGCCTGAAGACTGGTAAAACAAAGATTTCATAGAATCTGGCATTTTATATCAGATCAGTAAATCTACAAAACTTGTGGTTTTTAATTCCTTCCTGCACCATTTTCAATTTGCTTTATTTAATTCTCTGTATATTAAGCCTTCTTTAATTCTGATTATTTATGACATACTAAAGAATGATAACAGAATCCAGAAATCAGTAAAATCAGAAATTAAAGTAACAATCACGGGTGCAATTCTGGAATCTGAAGTCTTTAAAATGGAATTTCATTGTTTTAATCACCGTAAATCAGTGGCCTTGAAGATGATGTTACATGAAGAACAAACCCCAGGGTATGATGCTTGTAATCTGCTGTTATTTAGAGCTTAAGTATAATTTTGCAGATTTGTTTATGGGACCCTTGGGTGGAGCTCCTGATCGGTGGGTGGGAGCTCAGCCCTTCCATGGATCACGGAAGGTGACAAATAGTCCGAATGTACTACTTCCCTCTTGTGTAGGGGGATGTGAGATAGGGTAGAACCCTATATAACTGGAAGGACTCTTTTCTATCTCCTTATTACTTAAAAGAATGTTGCAACAGCATTAAACCTTTATCTGAAACTCTATCCTGCTTTTCTTCTTGCCCCATCAGGTTTGGCCACCTGTGGACCCCCAACCCCATCTTTGTCTTACTAATTCCACTGTGTTTTCTTTTCCATTCTTTCAGGTCATTCCAGAAGTTCTGATAAAACATATGAAATGTGCCAGAATGGGCTACATTATGTTATATAGTGCCATGTGCAGAAATACAATGCCGATATAAAAGATAAAACCCACAGTAACAGTTAAAGGCACAGAGTTCATTTTTTATGTTAAAGGATACTGCAGTCTTTGACGATGTAGGTTAAGACTAGAATAATACCAGAATTATCATGTTATTTAGTCTTTACTGGAGGTTGTACTGGGGCCTAGTATGCAAAATGGGGCCTTACTGTTTGCTTAAATGTTATTCTTCTTTTGGTATATTGTTAAAAGCCCTAAATAAACAGAAAAGGGGTTCATTGCAATACTAAGATATGGGTAATTCATTAGCCCTAACCCTGTGTTCTGTAATTATTTCAGTTTTGTATGAAAATAAAACAAAAGGAACCTTTTGTTCTTACCTGTTCCCTCTGAGGTTCCTTGGGGACTGCCTGCCCCAATGACAATGCCTTTATACCAAAGGAGAGCAATGACCTCACAAAAGGGAAGAAGCCAGTCTGTTGTGCAAAGTCATATATTAACTTTTACAGAGGAGCTAACTTACTCTTGTTTAACATTAGTAAATGTGTTCTGTCCTGTTTAAAATAATTATCAACATTACAAAAGTGAAAAGACTGTAGAAATAAAGATATTGATTCTGGAAACTGGGGTAGGTCACATGATCACTGGGGAAGGTATAAATGGTTAGGCTTCCTGAGGTAATGTAGATCGATGGTCAGAGGGATACTGACCTGCAAGGAGAGAGGACATGTGAGTTTTCATGCCTTGGATAAAGTGATTGAACTAAGAAAAATCTGAAGAAAGATTGTTTCTGGAAGTACTGCTGTGTTTCAGCATTTTATACTGGATCTATTTTCTTGAAAGTTTTTTTTATTTTTGCAAGCCCCCTCCCTGTCTAGGAGTATCCAGATGGTAAAAGTGGGAGGGGCACTGTACAACAAGAAAACACAGTCTAGAAATAATAACAGGAAAAACAGTACCTTGATTTCCATGGGTGATGTTGGTGATGGAATAGCATCATCAGGGTGCTCAGTCCGTAGATGCTTCAAAGAGTGATGCATTGGTGGGATGACACAGACCTTCACCTGCCTGGCCTTGCCAACTTCACCTGACGGTCTTTGTAGACAGTCTTCACCCAGTAGGCCTCTCACGCCCTCCTCAATGGTGTGATAGTTTTCTGGTATCAACCTGAAATACACCAGTGACTGGTTGTGGAGGTAAACTTCTTTAACAGCAAAAGTTTCTCCAACAAATGAGGCAAACATCAGAACTGCAGAAACAGGGGATCCATAAACAGTTAATAAGCAGAAACAGTGACTCCATGAAGTGTGGAGGTAAACACATAGGGTGGGGGCATCCACAGGCGAACAGTTCAGTCCTGAAACCAATCTTTTGCCAATAGAATTATTTCATGCAGTAATCCTCGAGCTGACAAGGCTACATTCCTACGTTTACTGGCACCAGCAAGATAGAGGGCCAAAGCAGGCCACACATAGAGGTAGCTTGTGCATTAGCGGCACTTTCACTCACATTACATTCCTTCTTTCCTTCCAGTTCTTTACACAGGCCTCTCTGGCTCATTTTCCATTCCTTAATTCTCAAACACTAGACATTTCACTAGGAACTATGACAGCACAAGACATTTCTACTGTCCCAATCCCTCTTCCAAACCTGGCTTTCCTCATACATTTTCTCCACGGGGGATACCTTTCGCATTTCTTACTCTTCAAGGTCTTAAGTCAGTCAAAACTGGTGTTCTTTAGCAAGAACAGAACCATGGAAGACTTTTCAAACACCCAGTTGCTGATGCCATGTGCCTAGACTGGCTTCCACAGAGTCTATCCTGGCCCAGAAACCAACAGCACCTCTGCTCATGCAGCGATTAAAATTTCCGGACTGCCTTCACCCAGGGACTAATTGCCATGCCACACAGAGCACCCAGACTGTCTGCCACCCTATCGGGTCCCAAACAACCATTACCCACATGGACCATTCCCTGCCTCCACAGGCTGCCCAACTCGGGAGTCCCAACACTGTATCAGCCACCAGCCAGGGTAAAGGGATAATACTGCCACCACTATGCCCACAACAGACCAGGCTGCCACCTCTGGACCACATCCCAGGCCCAATTTGCCATAGCAGGCCACTCACAGGACACACACTGATTCCACAACTGCAACGCCTACAGGTAAGACTACTTTAATTCAAATGGGCCCCATTGGTGCTTACCCTACCAAGGTGCCCAAATTCACTTCAGGGCTCTCCGTATTTTCTTTTCTCCCGGCTTCGCTTCCATATGCACCAACAGGCCTCAACCTTCAGCTCCAACTTCTTCCCTCCATTCATGGCCCAAACCACTGCACTTCTCATACGTGGATCTTCAAGGGAGGAGGACCAGAGTGGCAAGGGATCTACAACACTAGTTTGACAAAAATTTTGTTGATTGGCATTACAGTAATGGTTTTATGTTGACCACAAATTGTGGTTGGTACAGTATAAAGCCATCAAGTAAATTGTTTGTTTACTTGTCGGAGTTGATTTGGGAGGGATGCAACACCCAGAGAAGCAGTGGCAGGGTTCCTCAGGTACATTACAGCGGCAACATTAAATTAACGCTTGTAATGTACTTTGCTGTCAAAATGTCACTGTTGCATTGGCATATGAGTGGCAAGCGCTCCACCCTGCCCCGCTCATGGCCCTCCAGCTAAACATATGGGCTGAAACCCACAACTCTTCTCTCCCAGGTCTCTCTCTCAGAATCCTCCAGAAAATATTCTCTCTCCTATTTATACCTCTGAAAGGTGCCCCACCTGCAGTCAGCAAGCACGCACACACACATCCCAGACCTAATGGCACCACAGCTCCTCCTGCCTAGCTACATTTGGCAACCAGCCTAACTATATCTAGCAACAAAGTTAACTAGTAAGCTACCAAAGGGTGCTTACATTTAGAAGGTTATTTTTTATTTTGGATTTCTGATAAATAAATATCATTCTCTGCATGAAAAAACTACTTTCCTATTTGCCGCCTGTCATTCCACACCTTCACAGGAGTCACAATTGGAGAGGGATATGGCTTATAAAAACTGGGATGACAGGATTACTATGTGTAATGTGAAGATCCAGTTATGGAAATAGTGGTACCAGATGAAGACAAAGAGCGGTGGCGGTGTTAAAACCCTTTGTATTACCTTTTTACCAGTATGGTTTACCCCCTTCTAAGTCACTGGAAGCCTGTTTTTATAGTCTTTTTTTTCAGCTGGTTTTTGCAGCAGGCTCAACCCTATTAAACATAATATTCTATATCTCCCTATTGTGCGGGGATTAAACATGATTAACCTGTTAGTTTTCACTTTTAGCTACTTTCTTATTTAGAATATAGTCCCATTACCTGAACTCATCCAGAAACCCTGGGCACTGTGGGTGGGCCTCTGTTGGACGACCTACTCCGGGTTAGCAGATGTCCTTGTTTCCAGCATCCTCTACATGCCACCACCTGCTATATGTATGGACTATTGCTGATAATTTGAAAAGGTGGACAGTTGATCTGGACCGTTTGAGAACATGGTCCTCCCAACAATTGTATGCATACATTATGTCCTTGAATTTTGTGACGCCCTGCTTTAACCAGGTATACCTAGGAAGCGCATGATACTATTCACTCATCCCTGTTAGACAAAGCGTACCCCCACGTAAGATGTGGGATGTGTTGTAGCTCAGCTGTCATGGCAGACAGTGTGAAGGCCAATGCTAAACAAAAAGTGTGCAGGAAGCCATCCCAGTGGCGCAGAGGGCTGGCGTTGAGACGTCACACCTCGCTCCACGCTGGCGACCGGGTTCCAGGAGGCGGACTGCGGGTAGCCCGGTGGAAGTCGGCGAGGGAGTTGAAGCCGGAGCATCCGGCGACAGCTCGCCTACTCCGGGGGTGGAGATTTGGCCATATTCCGGCTCTTGTGCGACCCCAGCGGAGGCTCGAGGAAGCATGCCCTTCACAGGGATTGGTCGGACGGCCACCAAGCAGATCAGGCGATCGGCCTGTGTCTCGCCAGCGTTGGGGAGTATGCTAAGGGAGGGAGAAAACAGGGAAAATGGAAGCCTGCCTCGTCCGGGAGAGCGGGGCCCTGGGGCGTGCCCGCGATTTGCCAGCGCCCCTTGACAGTCCGCGGGGCCGGCCAGAGCTGTAAGTTACGAAGTGCCCCTGCAAATCCTGCCGGGGAGTAACCCGCGGCTCCATGGGGGCCTGTGAACTGTGTGAGCTGGGTCGCAGGTAGCGGGATGTTCAGGGACAACGCCAAGGGTCGGAGGAGGCAGGCTAGAGGAGTATAAAAATACAATTTCAAAAGTGTGCAGGAACGATTTTGTCTCAGACCTGGCTGTGCCACTGCCCTGGAGACCATATTGCATTTTCTATTAGATTGTCCTCATGCTATTGACTTTTGGTCCTATTTGGCACATGCCTGGGGGGACCCATCCTGGGCCCACTTGAATTATGCCAACATTGTCTTGGGCACCACCCTCAGCTTTAAACTACGATATTAGTACTCTATGATTAATATTGACTATTATTAACTCATCGGCTCTGAGACGCCATTTTGAATTAAGGTTAAGCAATAGAATCCTTGGACTTGAAAAAGTGCTATTAGAGCCAGTGTGGCATTCTCGCTGTGCCTTTTGGTTCAGCAAAACACCATCCACCACAGACTCTGCTTCAGCTGATATAAGCAGAATTATTTACTTCATATGAGAATGATAGAGCGACATCTCTCCCATACTGCTTTACTGTCCTGATGGTGCAATATTAGCCCCATCCAGATGACTTGAAGCCATCCCCTTTCCTTTGATGCTGGTTACCACTGTTCCTTGTCGCTGCTGAGGCCTTCAGGATTTTTGTTTCAGCTGGTGTTTCAGGGTTGTCTAATGATGTACTTCTCATGGTGCTTTTGCTTCTTCTCTTCTTTGGAATTATTTCTTTTTGTTGTTTTATTTTTGGTACTTTCTTTCACTTTGTGGATGGCGAACTTTTGCCCAGTGCTGGACTGTTGTTGTTATTTTTTTTTTTCTGTCTTATTGTTTTAACCCCTTTTACTTTGCTTGGCCATGACTAGTGTATGACTCACATATTTTTTTTTTGCTATTTAGCTGTGACTATCTCGTTGACGCCTTTCCTCACTGATGTTACAATCTTTCCGTTTCTACTACCTTAGCCTATGTCAGGCAATGTTACCATGTTTTTGTTCTCCTGTGAAGCTTGTTCCTGTATGATTTATTGTTTCTTTTTTCCTTTGTATGTTATTTTCCTAACAAAAACTTCCCTACTCTTTTTTCGAGAAGTGCCATGGGATCTTTAACGTCCACCTGAACAACCACCAGAACAGGCAGATGGGACCTCTGTTTAATGTCTCACCTGAAAGACAGCACCTCAGGAGGCAGCATCCCCTCATGCTGCTACCACAGTGTCAGTACTGGGATTTTACCAAGTTCTTGGTGTGGGACTAGAACCCATAACCTTTGATCTTCTGGCCCCAGAGGCAAGTGTGCAATCTGCAGAGCCAAGGTGAAGGATTGCACAGTGTTCCAACATAAAGGGTGACACCTTGTGGCAGGCAGAAGCCTTCCCTCACAAGGGGTTGACATGCATGTCGAGGCTGATGGGCCACGCACTGTGTCAAGAGAATGGGTAGGCATGAAAATGGAAAAACAGCAGCTGCCAGGATGAAACCTAATTGCTGCAGGCCTTACAGCACCGACAGGTCCCCTATTGCTGCTAGCCACCCAGCACCATTACCCTCTAGACAAGGAACTTACCTTGTGCCTTAGGTAACATGCAGTCTTGGGAAAGTTTGTAATAGCTCCTAACTATCCAGTTGCAATGAAGTGCTGTTGCTGAATTCTGAGTTCTCTACCCCATCCCTCTCATTTCTCACAGTAGTCTCCATGCCCCCCTGAGTGATACAGCTGCTTGATCAAGTATTAGATACGCTGTTGAAATGTCTATCTGATCAAGTAGTTGTATCCCTCTGAATGGCAGTAGTTGCTGCAGAGATGTAAGAATTCAACTGCAACACAGCCATGATGTAATTGGGGTGAGCTAGTGGTGATCTGGGAGAGGGCTGACCACAAGAGCCAGTCATGTGGTCTCTGCTTGTTGGGGTGACTGGGGTGTCAAGCCGTATGCTGAGTTATTGCTACTTTTTGTGTTTGCCCTTAAAGAGGGTCAAACAAAGGGCTCAAAAGGTCAAGTACAGCAGTCAGGAGGAGCTAGCTGGAGATGTTCCTGCCAGTAGAAAGTGTGAGCTAACCTGATTGGCTGCCAGGGGCCTTAGCATCTCGATGCTCCAATTGGGCATTGAGGAAGATTGGATAAAGAGCTGACGAGGAGTAGCTTGGGGGCTTTTCTCACCTCTTCAAGCTGACAGGAGAGCTATGGGGTGCTTTGACACAGGCAACTCCTACTCTCAGGCAGAAGGAAAAGAAAAAGTTGAAAGTGGCAGGCTAGATAGATAAGGGACTATCACAAACTGCTCCCAAAAGCCTGTCAGATACCCTTGAAATGATCCATCTTATGAAGCAGTTAATTATTCTGAACCTCACTGTGAGGTAAACACTGCCAAGTTATTGTGTGGTGAATAGGGCTGGCGATTCCTTAGACACCCCATCACATACAAAAACAGTGGGGAATTAAAGAATGCATGGGACAGACATAAGGCAATTCTGGAGGAGTAGGAGGAAGTAGAGCTGTTGGTTAACTAGGATCTGCAGCTTATCCAATAGGTAGGGAAATGGGCAGACTAGGTGGGTCAAGTGGTCCTTATCTAATGTCAAAGTCTATAGGCTGGATTCTCAAAGGCATGAAATATGAGTTCGCCAAAGGTGACTTGCGCCAAATGCGAATATGCCGGGGACCCTGCACCTGATTCTCTATCAGGCGAAGTCTCAGTGGCTAAGTCTCCTGTGACTTCGGCAACCCCAGTCGTGAGCAAACAGAGGGCTTACCTGAACAGGTTGCTGCAAGCTGCAGCACTGCCCAAGTAAAGGGCATAAGTGCCCCCACAGCCCTGATCCTCGAATATGTAATAAATGAAGCCCTTATGGACTAGTGGACCCCCACAGCCCCGATTCCAGAGTATTTAATAAATGAAGCCCTTATGGGCTAGCAGACCCTCTCACAGCCCCGATCCCTGAGTACATAATAAATAAAGCCCTCTTGGCTAGCAGACACCCCACAGCCCCAATCCCTGCGTATTTAATAAATGAAGCCCTTATTGGCTAGTAGCCCCCCCACCACAGCCCTGATCCCTGAGTATTTAATAAACGAAGCCCTTATGGGCTAGCAGACCCCCCATAGCCCCAAACCCCGAATTATTTTCATGGGGGAATTGTTTCCAAAAGTAAAAATAACAGATCCACTGTAGCCCTGGTGGTCTAGTGGCCTTCCCCACCCAGCAGTGCCAGACCACCCACTGCCCCCAACCCATACCCAGCCAGCGGCTGGCACAGCCCACCTCTCACCACCACGGCAAGCCACCAACTGAGCTCATCTATGAGTACACACTACAAATGGTATCGCGGCAGTAGACCAACGCTGTCATTCATTGAGCGATACTATTTACAGTATGCTACTAAGCCAGAAGAGCTAGGTTTCACTGCTGCATACAGAGTGCCCTAGATAATGGGAACTCTGTTGCGCTATATTTAGGACCTTACCAAGGCTTTCGACGATTTGGTTGATTTCAATATACTCCTCTGTCTTGAATGAGTTTTATTTTTCATCTTCGCAATTTCCGGTTTTCAAATGATTTGCAGTGTAGGAGCCATTGTACTATTATTAATGGTACCTTATCTAGATTTGTTAATACCCATTGTGAGGTTCCTCAGGGTTCCATCGTGGGCCCTTTGATTTTTTTTCTTTTGTGAACTCTGCCCCTAAGTTGTAGTAGCTCACTTAAGTCTCTTTATGCTGATGATGCTGTCTTATACAATATTGCTGATAATCAATCTGCAGCTTTAAAAATGTTCAAGATGACTTTACTGCTTTTCAGTATTGGCTCCTATCTATGCGTTTGGTGCTGAATTCAAAATTACAAAGCTAATGTTTCTCTGGGCCCAGGATGGACCCCCAACACACACACACACACACACACGGCAACAGTGTTAGATCTTAAAGAGGAAATTGTAAAAAGGTTAATACATTCAAATATCTTGGTGTTTAGCTTGATTCACATTTATCCTTTGAATTTCATATTGATTATCTTCATGAAAATCTTACACCAACGATTAGGGATGTTATAGGATACGTCCGTTTTTAACTAAGGACTTTAGAAAGTTACTTAATCAAAGCTTCCTATTTAGTCTGTTGGATTATGGGCGTTAATATTTATACAGCTACTACAAATACATTACTTAATAGACTAAGAGTTACTTATAATGCTATTTTGAGGTTTCTTACTGGATCCCTTTCAGTACCCACTCTTGTAATTTGTAAAGGAACTCTGGTTGTCTTTCTTATCTAAGAGGATTTTTTTAAATCTTCAATATTTATGTATAAGCAAGTATTGAATCTTTTACCTTCTTCGATATCAGCCTTTTTCCCCAGAGTGTTAAATTTTCATGGTACATGATCTCCAAATAAATTCTAATTTGTAATACCTTTGTTCAGGAAATCTGTAGGTCGGAGGTCGCTCTTGTATACTGCCCCTACTTGTTTCAATTCTCCCTTCTTATATAACAAAGTGCACATCATTGAACAGTTTTAAAAATTATTATGAATATGGCTTTTGAAGAATGATAAATGCAATTGTTTCTGTGAATGAAATTGTTTCTTGTCATTTTATGATGTTTGTATTTGTGATACAACTATTTATGACTGTTTTGTATCTGTAATAAGTATGTAATGTTTTCAGTTTTCCATATGTATGTTAACTTGTAGCACATAAAAACGGGCAGATATGCTCATCATGCTAACAAGTATAAAATAAATGAAAAAAAAGAGCTGTCGGCAGCTGGCTGCGGTGGTGAGAGGTGGGCTGTGCCAGTTGCTGGCTGGGTATCAGTGAGGGGAGCAGGGTGGTCTGGCATTGCCAGGTGGGGTGGTAGGGGCCACTAGACCACCAGGGCTACAGTGGCTCTGTTTTTTACTTTTGAAACAATGCCCCCATGCTAATAATTTGGGGTTTGGGGATCGAGGTTATGGGGGGCTGCAGGCCATAATGGCTTCATTTAATAAATACTCGACATCGGGGTTGTGGTGGAGTCTCTGCTAGCCCAGGGGCATATTTATTACACAATGGGGCACGCTGGCACGACTAGCGGTGGACCAGCAAAGTACACTCAACAACTCATAGCTGATGTAAATATACTCTGATGGATGTCCTATGGGGTTGTATCAGAACCCTAAATTAGGGAATGTGGCAGCGCTCTATGTGAATAGGATGCAACAGCGTTGTAAACTTCCTCTTTGCGCCTATGTCGCATCGGGTTTATGGCTAAAGTCATCTTTTGGCACAAGCAGTCTGTGTCATGTCACAGGCTGCTTTTCTGAATCCCAAATGGCTCAACTAATGCGCAAAAGTGCTACTTGTGTCATTCCTGTTGAAGCGCCAAGTCTTTTCATCCTCGAACCTTTAGAGTTTGCGGTATGTTTCTATACTTTTAAGTTATAAAATCCTTACTGTCAGCAGCCGCGAATAACAACACCCCTCAACTTTCTTTTACTGTCTGACTGATCCTGCCTCCTGCTGCCAATGTCAAGACACCCTAATGACATCAGCGCCAGCCAGCAGGCTTGAAACATGGCCTGCCTGTAGTTTCCCTTGAGGCCCACCTGGATGACTACTTGCCTCCCCCAGGTAGCCAATTAATTAAATATATATATATTTTGCATTATTTAGGTCCTCTTTGGGCTTCTGCTGTGGCTGTCATGTGGCTATCTGTGGGCTCTCCCATCCCTCATGTGCACTCTGTTCTTTTCTTTGATTTACATTTACAGCCCCTATTAGGTTTGACTTTTTAGCCATGATGTGGTTTGTCTATTACTCCGGAAGCTCAATCTTGCCTGCATCCTGTAGGCTTTACAACAAATTTAGTCTGGCATATTCCTAAAGCCATAGCATTGCTTCTGATATGTGGCACCTGCCACTGTTACTGTCAATGTCCTCACCTTTCCCACTCTTACAACCCTCTGGTTTCACTGTTGCCACAGGAGTGGCTTTACTCCTGGTGGCTCCTGTCGCCTCTCCACCCCTCCCTGGCTTCAAAGTTGCCAGGAGAGCAGCGCCCTCAATGGTAGCTCCTGCCACCTCCACCTCCTGGCTGGAAGCTGTAACGTCACCAGGTGGGGCTCTTCCATGGCATCCTGCTTGTTGCTGCTTCAGACCCTTAGGGCATAACAAACTCTGCCACTGGAGCAGCAGTTTGGGAAGGTGGGAGGAGGAGGTGCTCCACTATTGCCCACTGACTCTTTTTCTCCCCTCTCTCTCTCCCACCTGTGCAGAGCAGGCTATAGCCTATGCTACGTGCATGGCGGGGAGTTACAAGTGCCTGCAGGTACTTTCACTTTAGCACACTTGTGCTACGTGGTTGGCTGCAGCTGCAGCCCCAGCTTATCTCTTCCTCCTGCCACTATTCCACATAACACTCAACACAGCATTAGGGCTCAGGAAGCCCCACTAAACCCCAGGGAAAGGTACTACTTTTATTCAAAAGGGAATTGGCCACAGACACAGGATACTAGCCCACTAGACTGTCAGGGCTGTATTCTGACTGAACAGTGATACCTGTAACCTGAACGACATTACAGCGATGGGTCACTGTACTGTCACTGTGGGACCCCAGCACTGCTTTCTCAAGGTCTTGTAATCTCTCTCTGAATCAACTATGACTCAGAGTTTTTGGATGGACTTATGCCAGCCGCCTTTGCAGTTGACAAAAATCCGTCGCTGTTACTTCAGTCGAAAACTTTATCGAATGGCGTCATGGATCCCCACCAGGACTACCATTTTACTTAGTGCCCCCTAATGGCATTCTTATTACAAGACCACCAATGCCTTTCTTTTATTTACCCACAGGCCTGCTAGCCTCCATGAGCCTCCACTAACCCACCTGGCTACCAAGTACAGTACTGACCACTTGGCACACCTGTAAAAGTACAGGGGTTTCTGCCGAGCCTCCTCCCAAACACACTTTCTTTCCTCTCTGCTTCTGCTCTTACAAATTTTTCCCCAGCTAACCTATTTGCTTTTATTTTACAGGTCTGACAGGACATGGACTCCTTCCTAATCAGATAAAAGTATACTTGTATGCCTAATCTGTCCTTTCCACCTATTGTACCCCAGAGCTACAGATCCTTTGTGAATCCCCCATCTATCTTTTTTTTTACAGGTGTGGCAGAAGACATCCCTTTGAGATTCCTACCTCTAGCTGTCTAGCACTCAGGTAAGACCTCGCTTAATCTGTATTGGACAGGCTGACTGTAACAGTGTGCCCATGCCAGTTACAGTGTAGGTGGGGGTTCTAGGAGGTCCAGATGGGGAAAGAGAGGGCCATAGCTGTGGAAGCCTGGGCGGGGGTCCCTTGGCCATTCAAAGGGGTAAATAGGCTCTGGGGGTTCTATGGTGGTCTGTGGGGGAGCAGAGTATGCATGGCTGTTGAATTCTGATTCTAGGGTTCTAGGAATGGTCTGATGGGGAGAAGAGGGTGAAGATGGCTGTCAGAATCCTGCTATGGTGGCCCTAAGGGTAGTTGGGGGAGATGAAGATACATGTGGTATCTGGACCCTGTTTGAAGGTCCTAAGGATGGTGTGAGTCACAGAAGTGGGTGCAGGTGGGTTTCAGACCCAAGTCCCATGGTCCTAGGGTGCTCCAGGTGGGAGAAGAGGGTGGAAGTGAGTGTGGGACCCTTGCATATGTATCCTATGGCTGGTCTGAGGAGAAAATAAGGGAAGAAGTGTATTGGACACTCATCCATTGGTCCCTTCTCTGGTCCTGCCAGAAGCAGAGAGGCAGAAGTGAGTTTTGGACACTTGTGTGGGGTTCAAGGGCTGGACAGCATGGGAGATTAGTGGAGGCTGGTGTCAGATAATTGTCTAGGGCTTGCAGGGTTGGTGGGCAGAATGAAGGACATATAGTAGGTGGGAAATGCCAGTCTTGGATTCCAGAGGTGGTGTGGGTATGGGGACAGGAGGGACTTAAATGGGGAGACAATATGGGGTCGAGGCTGGTCAAAGTGGAGGGACAAGGGGACAGAGGTGGGAAAAACTTGTCCTAGGGTGGGGCTGGGTGGGCAACCAGGGAGTCATAAATGTGGAAGGGTAGTCTGGTGGTACAAGGGATTATCTGGGTGAAGGAACATGATGACATAGGTGGGGACAGCCAGTATGGGTTCACAGGGATAGTCTAGCTGGGCAGAAGGGAGATATTGCACTAGGGAAAGCTAGTCCTGGATCCCAACACTGATCCAGATTGAGGGACATGGAGGACATCAGTAGTGGAGGCAGATCTAGTGCTCCCAGGGCTGGTCCAAGTGGGCAGACAATGGAAACACGTAGACATGGGAGGCCATTCCAGTCATCCAAAGCTGATCCATGTGGGGATACTAGGAGGACATAGGTGAGGCAGGCCAGCCCAGCAATCCCAGGGCTGGTTCTTGCTGGGGAGACAGGAGACTGTAGGTGGGAGGACTGGTCTGGGTTCCATTTGCTGGTCAGGGTGGGTAGAGAGGGAAGATGTATATACGATATGCTTGTCCAGGGTCCCAGGGCTGGTCTGAGTGAATAAAATGGAGCCCTTAGGTGGAAGAGACATGTCTGGGGTCCCATGACTGGTCTGGGTGGGCACTGCAAACAGGCAAGACATTGTTAGGGGTTGCTAGTGTGTGGGACCCAGGGCTGGTCAGGTGGGTGGATAGTGGGACTGTAAGTGGAGGCTGTTTCAGGCATCTCAGGGCTGGTCCAGGGGCTGGAAGTGTGGTCCAGGTGCTAAGATGTGAGGTCAACTAGGGGTGGGAGGCTGGTTTGGGGACAGAAAATATCATTTAGTGGGTGGGAGGCAGTCAACTGAGAGGAAGAGTGATCCAGGGGCTGAAACAGTGGTCAAGTGATAGGAATAGTTGTTAGCTGAGATGATGAGGCTGGTACAGGATCTGGAAGTGTGGGCCAGGCACTGAGAGAAAGTTCAGCAGGGGAGAAAGACTGGTCTGAGGGCAGGAAGGATGGTCTGCTGCTGGGATGCTGGAAAGGAGAGGAAAATCCAGGCCCAAAAAGTTAATCCAGTTACAAAGAGGCTGTTGGCTGGGAAAGAGAGGCTGGTCACGAGGCTGGAAGAGTTGTCCAGTTGCAGGAAGTTCTGGCAATTTGCAGCCCCTGTCTGGTGGGTAAGTGCATTCATTCCAGTAGGTCAGGGGCCATTATGGTGATTCAGTCATCCCTGGGGCTAGGGCATTCAATTCTGGCAGTTTGAGGTCCAATTCTAGCCAGGATGGGACACATTAATTTGTGGGCTGGTGTTGGCCAGTAGTTTTCACAATCTGGTAGCCAAACAATTTTTAGTGGTCACTGCCACCTGATTTGTTCCACCTAGTTGCAATCAGGAAGTATTCAGGCGTATTTGTTTAGTGGTGTTCATGTACATTCTGGCACCTTGGGGTCCCTTCAAGCCAGGGTGGAGCAAATTAATTTGCAAACTGGTGTTGGCCAGTAGTTTTCGAAATCTGGTAGCCAAACTAATTTTTAGTCATCACTGGTCACCTGATTTTTTCCACCGTGGTTGCAATCAGGAAGCATTCTGAAGCACATGTGTTGGTGTTCATGTACATCCTCAAATCAATAATCAGTACCCATTCCACCAACCCAGTCAGTATATATCCTCTGCTTGATAAGTGGGCCTCAGTCAGAAATCAACACCTTAACCTCATCACGAAAGTAATGGCACATTCCAGAGTGTGGTTTATCAGACCATATTGGCGCAGTATAGCACAGTGGTTTAAGGCTCTGAGCTGCAAATCTGGAGACCAGGGTTTGAATCCACAGCCCCACTTGCATACTGTGTGACCCTGAGCAAGTCACTTAACTTCCTGTGCTCCCAGGTTGCACCTGTAAAGAAGTGTTCAACTTAGTGTGTCTCTCCTGGTTAAACAATTGGGAAAAAATAAATAAATAATATCCACATCCTGGACTGTGGTAATTATTCCATTGCACTTCACCCTTAGAGAGCATTGGCTCCAAGGACAAAGCTGGGGTTAGGCAGTCCAGAAGGCTCAGCTTCATCCCCACAATTAATCATGGGGTTACCTCGAAACAGCTGACTCAGTTCATAAGAGGGTAATAGGCACAGTCGCACTCACTTTTGTCAGAAGTGGACTGACAGTCACTATCATTCTGGACTAGCATCGGAGGAAACCTTAAATCTGTGACCACTGGGGTAGGGTGACTCTGTCTCTTTCTTGCAGCACCATGAGTCACCGGCCCAGGGGCTCAATTTCTGGGGTCCAGCCTCAACCATGACTCTGGCCAATAGGTAGCAAGTGGTTACGGTGCATGGTCTTGACAGCTTTGGAGTTGTTCTGGCGCCTTGTACACAGGTAAATCATCCAACTTTCCAACTACTACATGGGAAGATAGGCAACCGATCAGCAATTTTGTGTTTACTCATGCTGTTCTAAATTGCATAACAACACACAGTCTCCAGGTCGAAGCTTTTGAGCCTTTACTTTTTATCATGCCTCTCTTTGTTGGCTAGATTTCTCTTGGCTGCCATTGTCTGGGCCAGTTGATAGGCGTGGTTCAATTGAGCTTTCAGTTTTTGTACATATTGCAGTGGTTTCGGCTTGGACCCCATCTGGAGAGACCCCAAAACAGACATCAACTGGCAGCCAGGCCTCTCCCGAACATGAGGCAGTAGGAAACCCAGTAGCATCATTTTTCATGCGATTGTATGCATGTACCAAGGTGCTAATCTGCTGGCTCTATTTATGTTTTGTCTTTTGGGTGGAGGTGCTTAGCATGTCTAGAAAGGTTTGATTTAAATGTTCTGGTTGAGGTCTCCCTGCGGGTGAAGGGGTGGTTCTGACTTTTGCACCCCCATGAGACATTTCTTTGATTAGTCGACTCTCAAGCCTCTGCCCTGGTTAGAATGGATCCGCTGGGGGCACCATAGTGTCTGAAGAATTTTCCACTAGCACCTTGGCCACGGTAGATGCCTTTTGATCTTTGGTGGGAAAAGCTTGTGCATACCATGAAATGATCCGTAACCACTAGAACATTGCCAATGTTCGCTGATCAGGTTCTAAACACAAGAAGTCTATGCAGACTAGTTCCATGGGGTCGTGGTAGTAATATTAACAAGTGGGGCAGCCCTCTGAAAGCAGGGCTTTTCTTTGCAGGCAGCAACTACAAGAAAGTATATGGCTCAACATCGGCCCCCATTTTGGGCCAGTAGAAGCGAGATCGTACCAGGTCAAGGGTTCTGTCAATACCGAGGTGTCCCATGTGATTGTGAAGGGACCTCAGGACCAATTGTTGCTTGTCTACTTTGCCATTATGATCTACTGTCTCTCTACTCTCTATACAACAACTGATTGAGCAACTTCAATCTGGGGCCTTCTTTAAACAATAAAAGCAGTTCGCAAGTCAGTGGAACATAACTTAGTCACATCTTTCCCTTACGCAGGGCATCAAGTGCTGGCTGAATCATAGGATCTTGGAATTGAGCCCACTGAATGCTGTCATTGTCAAATTGAGTTAGTGCACTAATATCTAGAGCAGATAAGTGGCAATAAGCAGCTGGTATACAGGTGTCAGAAGGGCTCAAGCAATCTACTAGACAGTCCACTGTGTCTGCAGACATCTGTTCATCTCTACCAAACTTTTGGCACAATGCTCGAATGTCGGGTTCAGACAGCCTGACCCAATCACTCTTGGAAGTGGGCCTTTGTGATAGAGCGTGAGCATCAATATGGTTCAGGTCCGTCTGTATTCGACAGCATAATCATAGGTTGATAATGCAGAAAGCCACTGGTGCCTAGCGGTGTCTAACTTAGCTGAAGTCTGTACATAGGTCAGCGGGTTATTGTCAGTCTTCACCAATATCTTTGCCCCATAGAGGTATTCATGAAACTGGTCAACGATGGCCCATACAAGGAACTCCAACTTATGCATGAGGTGGTTTTGTTTCAGACACGGTCAAGCTCCTACAAGAAGCTACTGGTCTCAGGCCATCCTCATGGTCTTGATACAGCACCACTCCTAGACCCTGCAGACTAGTGTCCAGTAGTGCAGCATATAGGGTTTGGTGGGGTCAGCATAGGTGAGGATGGGGAATGGGTGAGCTAGATATGATGATCTTACAGAGGCTGCTTCACGTCGGGCATCCAGTAGGTCCGAAGAGGTCACCTGGGCAGAAGATGATATCACCTTTTCTGGTTCTTTAACGGACCATTTTTGTATTTACAATTGGTAGGAGGTAACCCTGGGTAAGGTTCAAGAGTGGGTAAATCACCTTGGTATAGTCTTTTATGAACCTGAGGTAGTAGCCACAGAGACCCCAGGAAGCGTTGTAGTTCTTTCAGATTATGGGGCTGGGGCAAAGTGGTCAGTGCATTAACCTTACTGGGGATCAGTCTCTATCACTTTTGTAGATACTATATGCCCCACATACTTCACGGAGTTTGGAAAAACTGGCACTTGTGAATGGACAGCTTGAGGCCGAGAGTCTTGGTCGGTCCTAGGACTTTAAGATTCAGTTCTCATGCTCCTCTAGGTGCTCCCAAACTCAATGACATTGTCCAAGTACACCAGGAATTCCAGCAAATTCATATCTCCCCGCACGTTCCATCAGTGCTGAAAGGTGGCTGGGGTGCCGATGTCCTCTGGCATCCTCAGAAACTCATAGAACCCCAATGGACAGATGAAGGCTGTTTTCTCACAGTCTTCTGGGGCCCATCGGGATCTGGTAGTATCCTCTCTGAAGCTCAACAGCGAGAACCATTTGCTCTCATTTAAGCAGTCTAGGGCATCTTGTATCGAGGCATAGTGTATTGGTCTGGGATGGTCCGCGGTTCAGGAGTTCGATAATCAACACACATCCTCACAGACCCATTCTTCTTTGCACAACTACAATGGGAGGCGTATGGGCTCCTGGATTCTTGTATCATGCCAGCAGCGAGTATTTCCTGCGAGTGTCTTCTCACATCATCTGTGTCTGCTGGGACTAGGCGTTGGGACCTTTCTGAAATGGCCATTCATTGTACAGGCGTATGTGATGCTCCACACCTGGACATCCCACATCCCATTCCTTCAACAAAAACACTTGGTCTCTCTGGGCAAGTACCTTGCTAATTCTAGCCTTCCATTAAGCTGGCAAGTGGGGTCACCAAAGTCAAACAAGTCTGGGGTCACTCTCCCTTCTCACCAGGATGTGTTGCTGGGCAATATTGCAGTGTCTGCGCAGTGTGCTGGGCCAAGGTGCTTCCTCTATTCACCTGGATCTCCCAATCTGACACATTGCAGATCTGGACCATTACTCGTCATGCATAGGCATGGGCACAAGCAGGCAGAAGATGCTGAGCGAGCAATAATCCATCTGGCAATTTTCCATACGCCTAGGCGCATCCAACATCAGTATTTTGTTCTTGACATCTTTCTGGAGGCAGACCTCCCTTGAATGGTACACTGGGCATTAGGAGGCAGTACAGTGACTCAAGATCCTTCTTCCACACCCAGTCCCCACGGTTCATCCTGGTCTACTTCCTCCGGTTTCTGTTGCAAATAATGAGCCCTCTTGATCAGAGCTTGCATTCTGAGGGTCCTCCCAGTCCGTCGCCCTTGTTTCTCATGACAGAGTTAGCCAGTCTCCCAAACATATGGGCGTTTGTCCCAATTAACAGGGGACACCATCATACACTGATCTGGTGGGGGGACACACTGGGGCCAGTGTCTCTACTCGCTCCTCTACACCAGTTACAGTTGCAGGAAAAGTCAACCAGAGGTGGACATACCCTAGGTAGGGATAAGACTTCTACTCAGGCCCACACATACTGAGACCTTGCAGGATTGTGAGGGCACATCAGATAAGTGTTGTCATACCAGTCCTGGAATACAGGTAGTCACTTGCGAGCTCACTGTCAAGCCGGCCAGTGAATACCATTCACAGAAACCATAGTCTCCATTGAAGGGCCCACTATTTTGGACCAATCTGGGAAGGCAGTAGCTGAGGCCTGGACAGATGGTTTATACGAAGAAATTTGAGTTAGGGTTTCAGACCCTACCTGCAGTCATTTCAGGCACCCCTTGGACTGATTTGTAGCAGGCTCCTTGGAGTCTATTTTACTCTTTCTAAGCCCTTCTGAGACCAGAATTCTCTTTTCATTATGGCCTCTTTCACAGTTGTGACAAATGATAGACTCCTGGGTCATCCTGGGAGAGAACATCGTATGAGGAACTGAAGCAGTAGTAAAGATTAGGGTCTAGTATCTGCTTGCAGCGGTAAGAGTGGTACAACATGTTTTAACAGTTCCTTTTGCGTGGCAGTCATTCCGGTGATCTCAGCCTTGAGACCACCCTCGGTAGGCGGATGCCTGAGGAACCCCCACCCGCATGGCAGTCACGTCCTAGGGACCAGAATCTTGTTCCATGGAAACCCTTGCAGAGCACCCGTCTTCAACTCTCAGACTTCCTTTAGTAGCTACGTCTTCAATGCTGGGCAGGGGGCGGAAGTCCTTTGCATTCTCAAGTGCTAGTTAGGGGTGCTGACTTTCCCTGAGCCTCATGGCTGATCACTCTCGGTCACTTGCACAGCAGCAGCAGATATGGGTGCAATTCCCCATGGGGTCGCCATGCATCAACCCCAAGTTTCTTTCATTAGCTCGTCATAGGAGGCGATTCCAGTCGGGTGGCAGGCACAACTGAAGCAGTAACAATTCTGAAAATGGAGACTTAGGATCGGTCCAGCCTAGTTTGATCTAATTCATTTGACAGCAAACTACCCTTTCTGAGGCACTCTTGTAGCAGCTTTTCAAGCTGAGGTACATACACAAAACAATGGCTTCCCTGGGTACTGCTGAGCGTTTCTTACTCTCACCACAGATCCTCATCTGAATCTGGGTTCCCATACACATTCTCAATGCATCAAGAGAGTCCTGTGCAGTTGCTTGGGGTTATTGGCCGCTTGGCACAGATAGTAGCCAGGCAGGACCTCGGGCTGTCACTCAACCTCTTTCATTTCTCTGCTTCTGAGCATTGCCATTCAAGTACTGAGAAACATAGTCTATCAGGTCTCCCAGTAATCCTCCCCTGGGGAGTGGGGAGGTGCCTGAGAAGATTCTAAGCCTTCGGTGGGAGTCGTGACTAATGGCAGGTACAGATATAGGGGCCAGCATTGGTGCAGGCACAGAAGGCGAGGCAGTAACAGGTGCTGGAGTGGGAGGGTGTTGGGAAGGAACACCCCCAAGTGCCAAGGATGGTTTCTTAAAGTCCTCTCGCTTTTCCCTACCTCCAACAAAATTTCTCCTCAAAAGGCTTGAATAATGGTGGGAGCTCATCCTCCTGGGGTCTTTACTGTCTTTTGTTATCACTCTCCAGGCAGCTGGAACCCTTCTGGGGCAATAGTCTGTGGCACTTTATTTATTTATTGTTGTACATCATACTAACATACTATTTGCCAGCAGATTAGGCCTTGCGTCTCTCGAGTCTACTCGAACCTTAGATCATAGTTGGGTGCGAGGCCCTCCATCCCTTGTGCTCCAGAAACCCCTATCATCCATCCCCCCCCTGGGACGAGCCATCATCTGATACATCCACTTTCTGTGTCTGTCTCACCCTCTCTTAAAGCCCTCCACTGTGGATCTCTGAACCAGCTGCAGCAGGCAGTGCATTCCAAGGTCCACCACCCTCTCAGTGAAAACCTCCTCCTCTTTCCCCCTCACCCTTCCACCTTCCAACTTCAAACCATGCCCCTCTGGTGATACCTCCCTGCTTTAGTCTAAGATCCCTCAATTTTACCCTATTTATTCCCTTGAGGTGCATGAAGACCTCAGTCATGTTCCCCGTCTCCTCTCCTCCAATGAAAACAGGCAGAGCTCCTCAAGTCTGTCCTCATCGTAAATCCCTAGCCCTCGTGTCATCTTTGTTGCCCTCCTCTGTCCCTCTCCAGGAGCTGTATGTCCCTCTTCAAGTGTGGTCTCCAGTACTGTCACAGTACTCAAGGTGTGGTCCTAACCAGTCCATTGTCATGACAGCAGAATCACTTCCTTGCTCTAAGTGATCCCCTTACGATGCATCCCAACATCCTGTTTGCCTTGCTAGCCGCTCTCCTGCACTGCTCAGGTTATTCATACATGCATCCATCCATGACCCCTAGGTCTTTTCCCTATTGAGCCTCAGCGCCTCCCCTCCAAGTGTACCTGTGTTTAGAAGGTTTTCCGACCAGATGCAACACCTTGCACTTGGTGATAATGAAATTAATTTCCATGTGAGCCCAGCTTTCCAGGGTGTCAGGTCCCCTTGCAGGGCCAACCTCCCTCTTCTCCCTCAACTTACTGCTCCATCTTGGAGTCATCCCGAAGAGACTCATTTACACCCTATACCCTCCCTGATGTCCGATATATGCGCATTAAACAGGATCGGACCCAGGACCGAGCCCTCGGTGCCCACTACCAACATCTCTAGGGTTGAGGCTCCCCACAGACCACTACTCTCTGGTGCATCCAGCTAGCCAGTTTTCAATCCATCTGACCATCAAGGGCCTACTCCTAACCCCATCAGTTTCTCCACCAGACTATTGTGGGGACAGAGTCAAGCAGCTTTGCTGAAGTCCAAGAATAATACATCCACAGGCTTTCACCTGTCCAGTTCTGATGTTACCCATCGTGAGGAACTCCACAGGTTGGTTTGACATGATTTACCGCACAAGCGCATGTTGCCCGACTATCAAACCTCCCCTCCTCCAGTACCCCCAGTCGTTCCGTTAGTATACTCTCCATTAATTTTCCCACCACGAGATCAAACTGATGGGTCTATGGTTATCTGGTACTTCCTAGACCCCCTTTATGGATTGGCACCACATTGCCTCTTGCCAATCTAGGTACCCTCCCTGTCTCAAGTGACCTGTTGAAGAGCTCCGCCAGGAAGTGCAGCCAGTATGTCTGCAATTCCCATAGTACTCTCGGATGAATGCCATCCATTAGGAGATTTGTCTTTCTTTAGGGCCTGTGAGGCTAACCACACCTTTTGGCGGAGATAGCATCATCCATCCCCTCCACCTACTGGCCTTTTTATCCTTACCCAGATGTGACACCCTGTGGTACCTCTCCCTCCCTCTTGCTCCATTTCTGTTGTCCCCTGAGTCCCACTTACTGTCATCCTATCCCTTCTGCCTTGCTTTGTAGATATCCATCCCTCCTCCTAGTGAACACAAAGGCAAAGTACTAGTTAAATACCTCTGCCTGGTCCCTCGCCTCTTCCACCACCCTCCTTCTGATCTCAATCTGCTGGATGGCCCTAGTTTTCTCCAGCTCCCCAATGTACTGGAAGAACCCTTTTCCCTCCACGTATCCCTGTACACCGCTGCTCTTTTACTGGACTTTGCTCCCCTCACCATACAGGTGACTTTTCTAGATGCAAATTGGCACATTTCCTTATCCTATCCCTCTGGTTGTTTTATATTTTTGTGAGGCGCCTTCTTTCTCTGACTACTACCTGTACCTCACTGGACCACCAGCATGGTTTATGTGACCTTGCTCCTTACATTTCAACAACGCGCAGATCCTGACTGCCTCATGAAGTCCCCATTTTTGACCTCCATCTCCTTTCCACACTTGTCATTGATGTAATCCCTTCAAGTGATCCTTGAGAATATTTCCCATACCCATAAAGTCTGCCCCCACAAAGTCCACTGCCAGTGTCTAGATCTCACCCCCTCCCCAGCCTTATTTGAAACCAGACAGTATTGTGGTCACTCCCAGTCAGGGGTCCTGTACAACCATGTCCCTTACAGATCCCCATCTGCCAGAACCACATCCAGGACATGCCCCTCCCTTGTGGGCTCCATCACATGCTGTGTTAAGAACACATCCTGGGAAGCCGTCCAACAGCCTCTGCTCACAGGTCACCTTAGAGGACATGGTCCCCAGTTTGTACCTGGCATAATAAGGTCCCCCATCAACACACTCCTTCCCTTTTGGTCCACACTGAGGCAGTGATGTTGTCCAGCAAACCATCCTCTAGAACATCACTCATCCCGGGGGCCTATATACTACGCAGCTTGATCTTATCTCCTGCTGGGGATCATAGGTGACCCATAAGGCCTCCACGTTTCCCTCAGCCTCTTTTACCCTAGCAATTTCTATGTTATCTCTAATGAACATAGCCACTCCACCCCTCTGCCCTCCTTTCTATCCTTCCTAAGCATAGTGTACCCCGTATGTTTGGGTCCCAGTCATGGTTTTGTTGGCCCATGTCTCATGACCTGCCACATCCACCCCAGACAGCATGGCCTGGAACTCTGGAAACTTGTTTCTCAAGTTCCTGGCATTTACTATCACCCCCTTATCCCTGATCCTCTTTGTCAAACCCACCCAGATTCATATACTTCCATCCTCCTCTGCTCCTCCTGAAACCTCCACCCCAGTCTGTTTCCCCTCCCCTTGGGCTTGAGGCTACTCCCCTCATCTGGAGAGAGGGTGCTGGTCAGCCCTCCTTATTCCTTCCCCCCCCCTCACAAGTTTAAACCCCACCTTTCTTGTATGTAGTCAGCCATCCCCTGTTTAGGACTTCCTTCCCTAATGGGGCAAGATGAACCTGTCCCTTAGCATACAGTCCCTTATACTCCATTCAGTTCCCCTACTCCCAACCCCTCTCTTCACCCACTTCCTGAGGCCAGTCATTAACCTCTGTAGTGTATTCATTTTTTCTCCACTGAGGCCTTTGGTACTGGCAATATCTCGAAAATGTTGCATCCATTATCCCGACAGACTCTGGCAAGTTCTTGGAACCTTGGATTTCCAAAAGCACTTCTTTCTAGATGCGTTACTTTAAATGCCAGGAAATCCGGTTTCCTCCACAATCCCTAACCATTTCATACACCATAAACTTTGCTCTGTGCACTGTCAGCCCAGAGATACTCACTACCTTCACCTGGCTATGGCATCTGCCCTCCACTGGATACCCTAATCATCGAGTCTCCCAATAACAGAGCCTTAACACATCATCATCCTTATGGTTACCTCCACTATGCCCTCTCAGCCCCCTTCCCCCCTTTATTCATGATCTCAATTCCATGGAGTCTTCCTGCCTTATTAGAGACCCCTTGTCACCCTCCTTTCTGCCTCCCTCGCTATTTTGCCCACTTAACTCAAACCCCCTCTGAATAGGTGTCACCTAACCCTCTCTTATCTAGACATTTATCCTGGCCTGATGGTTTCCCTTTCCCCACCATCATCCTCCCCTTGTAATAGTACCCCTGCCTTCAGAGGCTCTCTGTGGGTCCCTTTAGCTAGGGGCCCCATCCTTGGTACTGCCCCCTGCTGAAGGGGCTCCTCTCCACCTCCTTGTCTCCCAGTTTCTCTCCAGTCATGCTCTCCTCCCTCATGTCTGCAATATGTTGCATCTCCCCATTTGCTTAACATTTATGTTTCCCTTCTCCCTCTGGGCTATTTCTATCCTTTCCATAGCTGGTCTGTGATGCCCTATGGGTATCGACTCCCTCCCCAGTCTCTGTATAAGTTTCTTCATTTCCACCAACCTTCCTCCCTTCTAGGTTGTAGTAGCTCAAATTTGTTGTGACACTCTATGTCAGCCTCCATCAAGTAACCTGGGTTTCCCCTGACTGCACCTCTAACTGCCCCTCTTCTTCCCTCTTGCTCTGTTCACCTTAGAGCTCCTTCCCAGATCTGCTGTTTTGGCTTCACAAGCAGCCCCTCCTGACTCTTCCCCTCCACTCTCTTTGTATTCAGATATATTCACCCTGTCAAAGCTTTCCCTTTGCGTCAACATCCCTATCTAAGGGTCCTCTGTCCTAATATCCCCCTCTTGCTTGCTGTAACATAACATCCTGTAATTTCAGAGCGATGCCCCAGCCTCCCCTCAGCCCCACCCTTTTGCTGTCCATATCCACCCCTTGTCCTTGGACACCCTCCCAGCTCCCCAGCTTCTCCTTAACCAATATACCTCTCTGATACAAGATAGCTGTCTACAGAGTGGGCAGCCTCCCTTCTCCAGGCCCAATTTAGAATTATTGCCATCCCACAGCCTGTGCAGCCTGCAAACCCTTCGAAGATGCCTGCCATGGTGGAATATTGCCACCTGTTTATCCCCTCTGTGTATAATGGCACACCCCTTTTCTCAGTCCCTTTTCCCTTGGAATACAGTTTCTCTCTATACTGACTGCAGTTATTTACAAGCCCAATTTCAACCCACCAATAAAGTTCCCAAGTCTCACAAACACATACAGTCCAGTGTGTGTCAGTCCCTAACTGTGTGTGTATGCAGACATCAGCTACCGTATGATGGCACAGGCCAGCCAGCTCCTGTTGCTTCAATTTCAGTCCCAAACGAAATACACAGCCCTTCAGTCCCAACTCAGTGACTTTTCAGTATTTAGAAAGCCTACAAAACAGGCTGGGTGGGAGGCTCTTACCAAACACCAGGCAAACAACACATTTAAATGTCACTCTAATTATCCTGCCAAACAACTGTTTCCCAAGTCCCCAAAGTTACAATATCACAGCCCAAGTAACAGTTCTAACTCAAGGTAATAATTTTAACACATTGAACTAATTTCACTTACAAAACTATTCAAATATTTGAGTTAAAACAGAATATAACTCAGACCTCTGTCCTTACCAGCCTGCTTAATGTTTCCCAAGTGAACAATGAAAACGAAGTAATTCCTGTTAAAGACAAGTTAATTCTAGCTAATGTCCCTCCTCTAACACCAGGCAAACAACACATTTAAATTTCCTCCAATTATCCCTGCCAAACAACTGTTCCCAAGCCTCCAAAGTTACAATATCACAGCCCAAGTAACAATTCTAACTCAAGGTAATAATTTTTAACACATAGAACTAATTTCACTTACAAAACTTTTCAAATATTTCAGTTAAAACAGAATAAGACCTCTGTCACTTACCAGCCTGCTGCTAATGTTCCCACCTAATGTTTACAACCTTTGAGCCAGAGCTCATTTCCAAAAGTACCTCGTCACATAGAGGACAAATACATGTCAACATTTTGTTCCATCATTGAGGTTACAGATTTGGAAATCACATGCTATTACTTTTTGTTACATCATTGAGGTTACGGTTTGGCAATCACATGCTGTTACAGATATTAGGATAAGGAGAAACAGGTTAACATACATTGCATATACTTACCACGGTAACGTGCAGAGACAGCAGGTGGTAATAGTTCAGTGGGCTAAGGGATGTGGTTGGTGAGTGGTGGGGTGAAGCCGCTCAGAGAGCTTTGTCAGTGCATAGTGAGCTAAGTCACCTCAGAGACAAGTGCAGCTACAGCGTGTTAAATAGCTGGCTCCAAAGTGCAGTTTTGAAGCAGGAGATCGTGGGGTATCAGAGATGGAGGTAGGGAGCATGTTATACCAGGAGGAAGCTCTGTAACAGAAGGACCCTGTCCATGGGTGGTCCTGGACCTAGGGACCAGTATAGTGGCCTTGCAGGAGGTTTGAGTTTGAACTAAGGGTTGTGCTAGGTGGATGGAGGCTGTCAGCCCAGGCAGGGATAGCCCGAGAAGAGTTTTCTTCGTTATGAGGCAGGTTTGGTATCTGAGTCATTCATCCAGGTTAAGCAGCATTGCCATGTCATGGAGCTGGCAAGTATGTGTTAGCCTGGGGGCCCCTAGTAATTAGCCTACAAGCCTTATTCATGGTGAGGTGAATTTTATTGAGGCAGTCAAGTCCGCAGCACCATATACTGGCAGGTCATAGTCCACAAGGGACATTATTGAGGATGTGACTGCTAGTCGGAGGGCGTCGGGGAGACAATTTTGTAGCAGTATAGGATAACTAGCTGCACACCAGTAGCTGAGGCAAGAGCATCAATGTTGGCATAGTATGTGAGGCTGAGTCAGAAACCCAGTACTTATGCAGCGGACTTGTTCAAGAGGATGTTTGGAACTAGGGAGGATGTGGAGTGGGAAGTTGCTGGCTTTGTTTTGGGGATGGGCAAAGAGCATAGTTTTGTTTTTGAGATTGATAACAAGTCTATGCTCTTTAAACCAGGTTTCAACATCATTAAAGGATAGTTGCAAGGTGTCCTGTAGGGAGATGGGGTTTTGGTGGGTGGCAAGATGACGGCATCATCTGCATACAGCAGAATTTTACCAGTGCATGTACTGGGCAGGGTGTTGAGGTAGAGCAACAGAGTAGAGGTCCCAGAATGGAACCCTAGGGAACACCTGAGCAGATGGGACATGTTTGGAAAAGGTCCCATTGAGTTTAACACGCTGGGAGCGGGCAGATAGGCTGCTGGAGCACCATGAGACTGGCCCAGTGGCGAAGCTGGTGTGGCTGAGGGTATCCAGCAGGAGGGTGGGAGACAGCGTCAAGGCCTTTGAGAGATCAACGAACACTGCCCGGCTAGTGAGCCAGAGTCTAGGGAGGTGTAGAAAATTTGAAAACTCTATGAGGCAGTGCTGGTACTGTGACCTGCGGAACCGTGCTGTTCTGGGCAGAGAATGTTGTGCTTGGACAGGTACTCTAATCAGTGATTTGAATGGCCGTTAGTTTTCTAGGGCTTTGGAGAGGGTGGGAGGATGGAGATAGGCTGGTAGTTCCGGCCGTGGACCTGTCACCTCCTTTGTGTATGGGCTTAACTGTGGCAGTTTTCCAGGCTGAAATAATTGCTCCAGGCAGAGGGATTTATTGAGAAGGCTAGTGAGTGGAACAGGACCTGATCCAGCACCCGACGGAGGATACTGGAGTCAGGGAGTCGCTGCCAGTACTATTGCTTTTAGTGCTTTAATCAGGTGGGGTCTGACTTCCTGGGCAGTTACCTGCATAAGTGGAAACTAGGGCGTTGGATGACTGGGGCAGGTAGGGAGAGGGTGGGTCAAAGAAATTGCTAGGAGGACCAAACTAAGGTCCGTGAAGGATGAGTTAGGAAGTTAGCTATGCAGGCTGGGTCAGTAGAGATAGAGCCATCTATGGTGATCTCAGGGCAGCGCCTCCCATTTAATTGTTTAATGTTGTCCCAGAATGTTCTTGCACACCCCAGGAGGAGGTGGCGTGGCCTGGTAGTGATCGGCCTTTGCTTTTCTGATGACCAAGGTGCATTTGTTTCGCACAGCATTGTATGCCTGTCTGTCCACCATCGGCCTGTTCTGTGGCCAGGTGCCATAGGTTATCCCTGTGCTTGAGCAATAGAAGCAGGGTAGGGGTAACCCAGGGTGCATTACGTATTTTGTTCGGACTTCCGTTAGGGGTGTGAAAATGTCACAGGCTTTGTTGAAGGTTTGGGAAAAAAGGTCAGGGCAGTATCTATATCGGGGCATAGTGTATGTCTTTAGAGCTGTCCATAAGGTCACTACACTCTACCAAGGCTATGAAAGTTTGAGTGATCAAATCAGCCTGTCGACCCACCACCACAGGGTTTTTAAACAATCAACTTTGGAGAGTGCTCCCTCTACAGTGTCTTTACTGGTACCCAGGGAATATCCAGTATAAGCAGAGCATTTTGGGGGTCGATCTCATGCCCAGTACACCACCCCACCAACTGGTGTACAGCCATTTCTACTGGGGTAGCCATTAATCTTTAACAATAATTCATAATTTTTGACCACTAGAAGGCACAAAATCCCAGCGGTGAGCCTCAAAATGTAACCCCTAGGTTGCGCTATCCCAAGGGCTACTACCTCTGCCTGCTTGGCTAGTAGCAGGTTAAGGGGCCTGAGTTCTGAAATGGGTGCCTCCACCCGGAGGTCAGGGTTGGTAGTGGTCAAGCTAACCTGGGCACAGCCCTCCAGGACACTGTAACCCCCTCTTTCCTTACTAGTGGACAGAACAATATACAAAAATAACTTTCACAATACCCTGATACACACACAAGTACCCACACTGTTTGCACTTACCACCAGGGCTTTCCTCTGGCCTGGCCTCAGGGACCCCTGTAAGACAAGGTTATACACAGCAAATAGCAGTACAGTACTCTTGCACAAACTGGAACCACAGTCAGGGTAAATGCTAAAAGAGTTAGATCTGATTTATTTAACGGACTTGAACAAGGAAGGGCATAATCAGGTTAATTTGCTTAAGGCTGTATCAATCAAACAGTTATGCATGCACTTCAGGGTCCATAAACAGTCACACACTCTGGGTACCCAGATGGAGAATGGTGGGCTAGCCATGAACATTGCAGCTGGTTGGGGCCCTGTGATGGAAGAAAACAACATGCACAACACACCTTTTGTAATCCGGGCGGAGGGCTCAGTTCATGAAAAGAAAACAAGACAATCAGATGACACACTTTTAGATTAGGCTGTTGTTGCAGGGAGCTACCCTGATGATTACTCACGATACCCAAGACTGGACATAGGCTGGACGAAAATCGAGACAGCAGGTGGTTAATCTGGAGTGCCAGGAGAAGCTGGGCCCCACATGATTAGCATCGCTCCTGTTCAAGCGTGGAGCAGGAGGCTGATCCCAGGCAGGTCTCTTGTCGATGGCTTTCTCTGTGCAGCAGGTAGTCTGGCTGGGTCAGTGTGGCAAGGCCTCGGCCAAATGGAGACAAATTTGGATACAGTCCGTTTTGGGCTGGATACCACTTCAGCAAGCAGAACACTGTTCACACAGTGGGAACCAAATCACAACAGTCTAACAACTCACAGCACATTTACATGTGGAAATTCTACTGTACCAGGCAAACCGCTCTCGGTCATGATTGCAGAGTCTCTGCACAAACCGGGATTCAAAAGCAGCTGGAAGTCCTGACAGGCTGATCGCATTCAGCAAAATCTTTGGTCTTCTTCAGATATGAGCCTGGTAAAAATCAGTGGCTTACTCGTTCTCACAAACTTGGACTTAGTCTGAAATAATTATCTTCTCTCCCCTCTCAGGGGCAGCAGGCAGACATGTGAGGCCACAACTCAGGCCTTTCCACAGTTCTCCCGCACAAACTACTCAGACAGCTGCTTGACTGTCTCAAGCTGTTGCCTCTTCAGCTCCCAACTTAGATTTGACTCAACTGCCAGCAAACCTGGGACTTTCCCCAGAATCCAAAAGGTTCGGTTGGCTGATCTGTCTGTCAGTCAAAACAAAGGCTCCCCCTTCAGGTACAAAAAGGCACCAAAAGCCTAAAACTACAATTCCTACAAATTTTGACTCCAGACAGCTCCTGTAGTCCAGCTCCATTTGAGGTCCCACCAGTACTGATTGGTCCAATTCGGCAGTCCAGGACCAAGACAGTGGAGATAAACAAAACAGTCCTTGCTGCAAAGAAGGCAGGTTAGACAAACTACATTATCATTATCACTCTGAATGATTTTCAGCAAATAGTTACATTTTTCAACAGAGCTCCCTTTCAGATTACTTATGACTGCAATCCAGGCAGCTCTTAAAGGCAGTGCACAGAGGCTATACAGGCACTCTCTTGCAATCACATTTAAACTGCTAAGCATGGGACACCAGCCTGGCAGTGAGCATTTAGGCAAGCTCAAGGAAGTTTTTCAGGAACCCCATTTTTAGGAGGGTTACACTATATTTAGTTACCACATCGAAGGTATTACTAAAGTATACAATCCAAAACTAAAATCCCATACACGTGCTGTACAATTGAACCCACGAGCAGCATTGCATATCCAAAAGATAATAATGTCCAGCATCTGTCCCAGTATTATTCTCACCTGAAATGGGCTTATGGTGCCATGCATTATATCTAAAGTAGAAGGAAAACCCTTAGGGTATATATATATTTGAGCAAGTCGCCCTAGATAGGGCATAAACAAGTAATGTCTAACCAACATATGAGGCTCTCATGTGAGCGAGGAGGCAATATAGTGCAGTGGTCTGGGATCTGAGCTGCAAATCTGGTGATATCCAGCAGACCAGACCTGGGTTTGAATCCCACAGCTTCCACTTGCATACTGTGTGACCCTGAGCAGTCACTTAACTTTCTTGTGCTCCCAGAGTCGCACCTGGAAACAAGCTCTGGCTTAGTGTGCCTTCCTGTTAAACACTTTCCCCTTCCTTTCTCTCTATTCTCCACCTCCCACAGAAACGTATGGCATAACAAATTTGAACAAGTAAAAAGAAAAACGCAGCATTTAAGGCTATAACACAGTGACTTAAACCACCTTGAGGCTTGAACATAAGGCTTATATTCGGGTTATATTCAAATAAATAATCTTTTTATTATCCTGACTGAGAATAGACAAATATTTAAGTCTAAGTAACTGGTTCCAGTGTCCACCTCGGATTCCTCCAAGGTACTTTACACATGCTGCAGCAAGTCTAGTCACCCACATTCCAGCTTCCACTGGGTCTCCGAACAGACTTTCCCATTCTGGACTACGGAGATGAGCAGGATAAATGATAGTATGACGATGCCAGCTTCTCTTAAAGTACACGAATTTGTCAAATTTCTTGCAACGTTGTGGCGTGGCAAAACTTCAGTCCAGGAAGCGATAAACCCGATGGTCTTCAATCATCAGCGGCCTGCTCGGCGTGTTAGTAGCATGATTCTGTCTCTCTCCCCAATGCCTGAAGTGACCACCATTAGTGTTGAGGCTCCTCCATCTGTTGGCAGCCCTGAGGCATAACTCAATAAACTTTTTAACTCCAGCTGTAGGGACTTGCCCGGAGAAATCAGCTTCTCATTCAGGAACTCCGCACTGCCATAACTGGATGATCCCCTTCAAAACCCTCTGGTACTCCCAATAACTGAATATTAGAACTTCTTATTTGATTTTCCTTAGTTTCCAATCTTGTTCTAAAATGTTGCATTCTTTGGTCATCAATGTAATCGCTCCCATGGTCCATCCCGTCTCTTAGCTACCTCTGCCAAATCAGTTTTAGGCCTTCCATCGAGGATTCCAACACTACCACTCAGCTATTGAAAGAGTCCACTTTCTAGGTGAGACCAGCCACCGAGGAGTTAAAGTTTGTACTTTTGACCCCAGCATCATGAGGATTCATCCATGCCTGAGGATTAGCTGCTTCTTCTAGGCCTGACTGCGAGGTCTGAGCCCTGTCAGTGCTTTTCCCGCTCCAGCGCCTCCCGTTGCCTTTTCTCACCTGGGATTCCCCATTATGATTAAATAGTTGATCAGAGTCAGTTTTGTAATCAAATTCCAAATAGGAGAGGATACAGTGGTGTGAATTCCTTGCCACACCTGAGACCAATTATTATTTGTTAACTGAACACCTATCTTAGAGTCCCATTTTGCTTAAGCTGGGTTAAAGGGTCTCCTTCCCTCTCTTGGATACATCTATACAATTTTGCAATTACTCTTCCACCCTCTGTTTTGCCCCTAAAGATAGAATTAAACTACAGATGGGATTAACCCCAGTTTGAAAGGCATCTCATCTCTGGGCAGCTGTAAGGAGTGCGAAGTTGGAGATATTGAAAAATCATTAGTTCTGAAGCCAAATTCATCCCTAAACTGTGCAAAGGATTTTAAAATAGAGCCCTCATAAAGCTGCCCCACACTTTGAATCCTCGAGCAGCCCACCTGTAAAGCCCAAATGTGGCTGACCAGGAATAGGTCTAACACATAAGCAAATATGAGAATCCTTACAAATGCCTTCAGAAGTGTAAAGTCCAACATATTTCAACTGACAGCCTCCCCAAATGTGCTACCCAGGTGTTCACATTCCTTAAAGAACAATAAAAGGCTTTGTCTGCAAATAGAATGTCCGATAAGTGCAATGGAGACAATGCCAAGGACTCCATAGCTACCCAACTGGGGATCACCTAAAGGATGGAATAAGTGAGGCAAGTTGAGCTGCCCAATAGTACACTTTAAAATTCTTCACCCAGTCCTTTCCTTGTTTTTAGGGGCCATCAGCATCGCTCCACCTAACTATGGGTTGCCTCCTTTCCAAATGAATTTAGACAACGTACTCTTTAAAAGTAACCAAAAGAATTCTGGAAGGGTATAAACAAAGTAGAAAATAAGAAAAGGAAATGAGGAAGAATATTCATATGGACCACTTCCATTCTACCAGCCACCGATAGCGGAATCTCTTTCCAGCAGTTACAGTCATCCTGAACTTCTGATACTAGTTTAACATAATTCTTTTTATACAAACATGTTAGCTTCTAGGAATCCAAATTCCAGATATAAAATCCTCTCTAGCATGTTTAAACCCACCAGTTGAAGGCACAGGAGTATTCAGAGAATGGCCTATAAACATTATCTCAATTTTGAAGTCATTAATGTTAAAACTAGAAAGCTGCATGTAAGTGTCCAATAATCATTTGGCTACTGCTAGGGACTGAGCTGAGTTAGAGAGATACAATAGCATGTCATCCACATACTGGGAAATATGCAGGTCTTCCCAGCTACAGATATACAAAAGAATTGCACTAACTGACGGACCATAGCTGCTAGGGGTTTCCACACTTAGGGCGAACAGGAGGCGGAGAAGAGGGCATCCTTGTCTGGTGCCTCATTCTATTCCTAGACTGGGTGAAAAAGAGCATTCACTCTAACCTGGGTTCTGGAAAATGGTATAAATTCCTAATCCAGTTGCAAAATGTTTCTCTAAAATGAAAATGGGAAAGTGTACCAAACAGGAAGGCCCAGTCAAGGCGATCGAACGCCATTTCCGCATCTATCAAAACTCCCCTACACGACAGCATACACACACACACACACACACACACCTCTCCCTTCTGCCAAGTATGGAAACTAATAAAACATTTAATAATTTCTGACATTATCTTGCATGTGATGACCCAGAATAAAACTAGTTTGGTCTTTGTAAACCAACATCGGAATCACTTTCTGTAAATGGATATTGATAGCTTTGTGAAAATCTTAAAATCATAATTAAGGAAGAAAATAGGGCAAAATTACACATCTATTAGGATTCTTTACAGGTTTTAGGGATAACTGTGTATAATAAGCGTCATCAACGTATCAGGTAGACTCGGGCTCATGGGCTAAATTACAAATATTTGTCAACAAAGGGGTTAGTTCTGCCACAAAAATCTTATAAAACTCTGGCATATACCCATCGGAGCCGGAGATTTCCTGACTTTAAAAATGTATAGCTCCCAAAATGTCATTGTCTGTAAGGAGAGCCAAGGCTCTCTTGTAATGGGTGACAGAGAGAGTAGGTAGAGCTAGGCCTTCCAAAAGTTTGGTTACTTCATTTTCATGATCCAGAACCCACTCCTTAGTATACAGTTTTAAATAGTACTCATAAAAGTCCTGAACAATTTGATGAGGCTCCCAACAGACGTCTTCCATTTGTGGCTCAGGAATAATAAAATGCACATTATCTCTCTGCTTTTCTCTTCTGAAGACACCAAGCCAGTAATTTCCCAGCTTTATCACCACCCTCATAGTACTTCTGATTCAAGAAGTGCAAAGAGTTTTCCACTTTACGAGTACCAAACCATTCAACTCCTCTTTGACCTTGATTTGTATCAGAGTGGAGGGTCCTGTTGCTGTTTATGTAATTGTTCCAATTCTGACAGTTGGTGCTCTAACTGGGTATGACCAGGGCTCCGTGTTTTCTGCAATTCTGCAGTTGCAGCAGTGGCCGCAAATCATGGCTGACCATAGAAATCAGTACTAGCCGAGTAAATCGTGGAAAACTAGCCATATGGACGAGAAATGTTAACTAAATGCGATGACACAAGGCAAGGACATAGTTACTGATATGTTAAGTGTGCCATGGCATAGATACTCACTAGAAAGGGCAACAAATGGATGCTGCCTGCTACAAAGCTGAAAAGTTAGTGGCCACATAGCATCCTCACTCATGCTGGCCCTTATTACATAACTCCGTCCAGCCAGTATTGTGGGTGGGAGACTGACACAAAAGTAACAGAGCTTGATTAGGTCCACAGCAGTTATGATCTGCTGCTGTGTAGAGTGTGGCTAGCTCAGCCATGTTAATTTTTCATTGTCAGGCTGCACACAGTGCATGCTGAATCCTGGAAGATGAATTTGGAAGGAAGAACTGGTAGGCGTGCAGTAGTCAAGAAGTGAGAAAATTCAGTGATGTCCATGGAGGTGGAATCGATCTTGGTGTGGTGGCAGGTATCAGAGGAGGAGCCGATTGCTGAAACATGTGGCTGGCAGCAGACTGAGCAGATGACTCGGTCCCCACTGATGGACATTGATCACTGTTTTGATTTGTGGGCTGCAGATCTGTACCTGCAAGTGTGAGAGTAATTTCTTGGCAGATTTAAACCTGCAGCGCAGTGGTGGCATCAAGCTAAATTCTTAAGGAGGGTCAAGTTGCCCAGCTGCAGTACAGTTGGGGACCAGGGTATACTAGAACTGGTGCGAGCAGATAGGAAACAAATCAAAATGGAGAATTGTATTGATTGCTGCTATACATAGGTGAAATGAGGATCACTGACTGAAGAACACCACCACCCACTGAGTCGCTGGGAGAAAACATGCTAACCAAGATTACTCCAGCTTAATAAGAATGACTTGCTTGCATTTTTAGTGTGTTTCCAAAAGAAAAATCAGGAGTCAGCAAATCCTACAGACACTGCAAGTTCCACCCTCCATCACTATTATGGAAGACAATCCCTCACCACCACACACACACCCAGATGTGCACACTGCACTCGACATGTTTGTTGCAAGACAGTTGGGGTATTCCTAGTTTAAAAAATTATAATCAAAAGAATGTTGATCAAAATCAAAAAAAATAAATGGCTTTCAAGTTGGAGTCTCTCTTATGTCTGTTAACTGTAAATATAAACCAGAAGAAATCTAAGCAGGTTTTGCCTTCTGTGTAGTTTAGCAAGTGTTTATGTCCTCCTCAATTATAACCTAGGAGAACAGCAAAGCCACCAGTTCTCAGAAGAAGAACAGATGAGCCTTCAAATTCAGCGTGGGAGGAAAAGTCATTAAAGAGAACACTAGGTTTGGGTTATTGCAGTTTAATATTTGTGATAAGAAGACTACATACTGTTAAATGGCCTGCTGTTCCATTCTCAGTGTAGCGGTGTGGTTGCACAAAGGACAAGGTAAACTTAGACGTAATCCCCTTGAAGGTATGCTGTTTAACCACAATTTATCTGCCGAGAATGGCCTGAGAATCAGCAGTTGTTCTGCCAGAAAGTATCAGGTCCTGTCACAGAATGTAGGTCCTCTTTGCATGATAAACATGGGCGATCGGTATGACACTTCAGTATTCTTTATTTTATGAGCGTGAGAGATCACGTGCCCTCTTAACACCACTTTAAGGCCACCCACACAAACTTCAAGGCAGTTCTCTTCCCTCATTATTCTTAAGATATTGTTTAATGATGTCTCTAGAAGTGGAGACAAACATTGGATCCTGTAATAGACCTGTCCACCACATGCTCCGTTGTTTAACCAAACCTGTCTGCACTTTCCCCAGTAACAATGCATGATCTGATAAAGACATTGAACAGATGCGAAGGTCCCTAACAGCAGAAACCAGAGCTGTCTGAGTACAGAAACTATCTTACCTTGCATAAGAATTAGATGCAGGGAATAAAAAGTATAATCTCTGGAGCTTGGAATTGCTGCCACCAGGGATCTACCCATCCCCTCTCTGAGATCAAAGTGCGGGTAATTCAGAACAGCTCTGATTCCCTTTCCCAAGGACTGGAGCTCTGTCCAACACCAGGATTCAACACAATTCCAGTCCCAGCACTAATTATTTGACCCTCTGGAAGAGACACCAAAAGAAAGAAAACCACCTTAAAAGTCCCTTGATGGAGGTGTTGGTGCATAGATAGAAAATATATGTAAATGTTGTCCTAAATAGGTGCCAGTAACCCCAACATATCTTCCTCTGCATCTTCATGTACCCTAGTAACTTGAAAAGAAGGCCCCTGCATATAAGAATAACAACCTCAGCCTTTTTGGTGGAGGGATGGGCAGCAGGTAGACATTTCCCACCCAAGAACAGCATAATTTACTTTGTTCAGAATCTGAAGTTCTAGTTTCTTTTAAAGAGCAACATCACATTTCAAATCTGTTAAATTCCTGGAAGATCCTGGCTCATTTTACAACACTATTGAGATCTTTTACATTTAATAATCCAGTTGTTAATATACCCATAAATAAACATGCAAAAGGATGCAGACTAGAAAATAATCTCTCCTAAGTGCCAGCGTAACATACCCCAGAAAATTAACATCCCATTTTGAAAACCAATAAACAAAAATGAGTATCTCCAAAGCCCACCTACCCCAGGCCACACAGGGCCACTACCGAATAGGTACAGACAACGGTCCACCAGATGTTCACGGACCTATAGGAACCTTGCCACCGTGGTTCCCCACAAAGGGTACTGCCCTCCAGTCCCAGGGAGGTAACAGCAAGAAGAGGGACGCATGGAACTCCACATACCTCCGACCTCTCACTGCCCTCTGAGAAAGCAACTTCCATGATAGAGGAGGTATTAATTGGTCTACTAATGCTACCTTTTGTTACAAATCCATAAAAAATGGGCTACAAAAGGATAAAAGTGGACAGTTCCACCTGATGAAAACAAAAATTAAAAATAATTTGCTTCTAATTCTTTCACTTTCTTACCCACTCTGATCCAATATTCTCTGACAAAGTCCATTATGGATTGCAACCTCCATCTTTAACACCAAACCCATGATTAGGTCTGACTACTGTGTTTTAGATGCCTTCTCAAACACAATGCCTCACTGCTGTTATATTGTAAATATCGTCATCAAAGATTATAAATAATGTCAGAAATACCTACTTCCAAATCTTGTAAATACTGTCTGTGACAAATGTCTGTAACACATGCTTAATGTAACCACTCTTATACCATGTATCTCATGTTTAATGTAATTGTTGTTATACCTACTCTATGTTTCCATCTGTTTTACATGTGACGAGGTACCTTTGCAAATGAGCCTCTGGATCAAAGGTTGTAAACCGATATATCAAATAAATAAATAAAAATAATTAAGTAAAAGCGTCCCTTATTGGCAACTCAATGCAATAATAATACTCCTCATATAAAACAACTATTAAGCTACTACCGTTCTGAACCAATCTGCCTCTTATAGCATGACGTATGCACTAGTCCACTTAAAATAGCTTGTTGTAGTCTGTACAACACGCACTGTAACCTGAGTGCTCCACTGGGACACAAAATAGCTTAATATTTATGCTCATGTGTATCTTGCATATTTTTTGCTCTCTGAAATGCCTTGCTTTGTGTACTCTTCTGTATCTTACCTGTATTGTTCTCCACTGTCTTGCTTCACAAATATGTTGTCTCCCCTCCCTGTGACGAGGTACCTTTGTAAATGAGTCTTTGACTCAAAGGTTTGTAAATCCGATTTCTTGAAATAAATAAAAATAAATACTAACCTAGGAAAAGGAGCTAAACAGTTCAAATACTTGATAAATGCTGCCATCTAGTGGAATAAAGGAATAGATTGTCTGTAATGCAAAATGAGTGCCATGCAAATACACAAAACCAAAATGGGGAAAAACTTTCTAAAAGAAATATTTCAATTTCAATTGTATTTGTTATACTGGAAAGTATGTGAGCAGGAGACAGTATAAGCGCAGTGGTTTAAGGCTCTGAGCTGCACACCTGGAGACCTGGGTTTGAATCCCAGAGCCCCCACTTGCATACTGCGTGACCCTGAGTAAGTCCTTAACTTCCTTGTGTTCCCAAGTTGCCTGTAAACAAGCTTCAGTTTAGTGTGTCTCTCTGGTTAAAATAATAAATAAATAAAATGTTTAAAAAAAAAATACCTGTTTTACAAACGTCCAGTGGTACTAACAAACTAAGCAGTCAGCAGAGTAGGCCCTATGGTCTATCGAGTCTGCTCTGGGATCAGTGCCCAGTCAGGGCACAATTGTAAGCCCCTCACCATCCACACAGGGTCCACCACTCCATCCCCCAATGGGGATCTGAGATGCACCCTCCACCTATACCTATCCCAGCCTCTGTTGAACCCCTCCACAGTTACAATAGCCACCAGCTCCATGGGCACAGCATTCCAGGGTTCCACCACTCTCTTAATGGTAGCGTCTCCTTGTCTCCCTTTGGTCTCCCACCAACCATCCTCATTGGGTGCCCCTGGTGGTGCCCCCTCCCTCAGCTGAAACACCCTATCCCAGCTTACCTGTTTATTCCTTAAACTATTTGAAGACCTCGATCATATCCCTCTGTCCTCCTCTCCTCCGGGGAGTACAGGGTGAGCTCCTCGAGTCTCTCCCATGGGTCTTCTCCCCAGACCCTGCATTATCCTGGTTGCCTTCTCTGGACCCTCTCCAGAACAGCAATAACCCTTTTCAAGTAAGGATACCAAAACTGCATGCAGTCTTCAAGGTGTGGTCTAACCAGGCAATTATACAGCGGAAGGAGCACCTCCCGCTTATCAAGGTTGTCCCTTGGCTATGCACCCCAGAATTTTATTTGCTTGGGCCACAACCCTTCTACACTGCTCTGAGTTATTCATTTTGGCATCCACCACCACCCTGACGTCCTTCTCCCCTTGAAACCTGCAGTGTCTCCTCCCATGGTGTACACATGAGCTGGGTTCCTGGCCCCAGGTGTAGAACCCTGCATTTCCCAGTATTAAACTTTAGTTTCCAGGTGCATGACCACCCTCCAGAGTCTCAGGTCCCCTGAAGGGCTAACCTCCCTCCTCCCCATCCACCACCACCTCCAGCTTTGAGTCATTGGCAAGAGGCTCATCTCACTCCAGATCCCGCTTCTGATGTCAGATATAAAACAAGAGTGGACCCAGCACTGATCCCTCAGGGACCCCACATGACCCCTCTGGGAGATGAAACCTCACCCCCCACCATCACTTTCTGGGACAGCTCTGCTAGCCAGTTTCCTATCCACCTGACCAGCCGTATCCCCACCCCAGTTTCCTCAGCTTCTCCACCAGCCTAGGATGTGGCACCAAGTCAAACGCCTTGCTGAAGTCTAGAAAGAGGACATCCACTGGCCTGCCCTGATCCAGTGCACTAGTCACCCAATCGTGGAAACTCCACCAGGCTGGTCTGACACAATCTGCCCTGAACAAAGCCATGCTGGCGATCATCCAGGTGGCCGTGCGCCTCAGCAACTCCTCCAGCCTCTCTTTTAAGATGACCTCCATCACTTTGCCCACTACCCGGCGTCAGGCTTACCAGCCTGTAATTTCCAGCTCCTCTCACGAGCTGCCCTTATGTATAGGCACAATATGGGCCACCCTATAGTCCTGAGGCACCATCCCGACTGAAGGGAGGAGTTAAAGAGGTCTGCCAGAGGTGCAGCCAGGACATCAGCAAATTCCCTAAGCACCTGGGATGAAACCCATCTGGGCCTGGTGCCTTCTCTGCTCCTGGGGCCTTGAGGGCTTCCACACCCTACCAATGAGATTTCAACATCCATGGCCCCCATCTGCAGGTTCCGCTTGCCCGTCCCTTGCTGTGCCACTCTGCCATCCTCCCTAGTGAAGACCAAGCAAAACAGTCATTTAGTACCTCCGCCTGCTCCCCTGCCTCCTCCGCCCACCTCTCCCCAACCTCAGCCTACTAATCTGCCCTTTCCCTTTTCTCCTTTCCCTGATATGTTGAAACCCTTTTTCACCCCTTGTACACCCCTGAGCCAACCTCCACTTCATCCCTGCCTTTGCCGACCTCACCACCCTGGTGACCCTCTTGCTTATCATATCATACTCCCGCTGGTCTATAACATACTAACATACTAAAATGCCAGCAGAATAGGCTAAAGGTCTTTGTGTGTCTCATTTGGTCATCCCCCAACCTGGGAACTGACCTTGCTGCCCCTTTGCCCTCACTGGCTTCTCCCTTTCCAGTCCCGGATATTGTCGCTGCATTGGATTTTGCTTCCAGAAACCTTCCCTTGTACCTGTCCCACCCCTCTTGAAAGCCTCCACCGTCTCTGCCTCCACCAGCCCCTGGGCAGTGCATTCCATGGCTCTACCACCCTCTCAGTGAATTAGCACCTTCTCCTTTCTCCCTAAGTCTCCCCCAGCTTCCACCCATGCCCTCTAGTTGCACCCCTTCCTTCGGAGCACCCTGACTGCTCCTCCCTATTTACCCCTTCATGTACCTGAAGACCTCTATCATGTCCCCTGGTCCCTTCTCTCTTCCAATGTGTACATATTTAGCTCTTGAGCCTCTCCCCATAGGTCCTGTCCCCAAGCCCCAGATCATTTTGGTTGCCCTCCTCTGGACCCTCTCCAGGAGTTCAATGTCCCTCTTTAAGTGTGGCCTCCAAAACTGCACACAGTAATCTAGGTGCAGCCTCACCAAGCAGTTATGCAGAGGAGTATCACTTTCCTCCTTCTGGAGTTGATCCCCTAGCGATGCATCCCAGCATCCTGTTGGACTTGGCGCTGCCCTCCTACAAGTCTCAAGTTGCTCATCCTGACATCCACCACCACCCCCAGGTCCTCTCAGCCATCGGGACTTGTAGCATACCCCCAGGTGTACACTTGGCCTGGGTTTCTGGCTCCCAGGTGCAGCACCTTGCATTCCCTGCATTGAACTTCAGCTTCCACTTTCTAGACCACCTTTCCAGAGCCTCCAGGTCCCCTGTAGAGCCACCCTCCCCTCCTCCCCATCCACCACACCCCCAGTTTTGAGTCATCCATAAAGAGACTCATCTCACTCCTGATACCTTTCCTTATGTCAGAGACATAGGCGTTGAACAGGATGGGCCCAGGACCAATCCCTGAGGGACCCCACTAATTACCCTCCTTGGGGATGAGACTAACCCACCAACCATGACCCTTTGGGTCCAGTCCTGGAGCCAATTGCCTATCCATCTGATCATCTGGTTCCCCACCCCATTTCTCCCAGAAGTCAAAAAGAGGGCGTCCACCGGTCTACCCAGGTCCAAGGCACTCATCATCCAGTCATAGAACTCCACAAGGTTTGTCTGACATGATTTCCTGGGACGAATCCATGCTGTCTATCATCCAGGCACCCAGACTTTTCCAGGTGCCCCCTAGCCTCTCCTTGACAATGCCCTCCATCACCTTGCCCACTACCGATGTCAGGCTGATGGGCCTGTAGTTCCCTGCCACCTCCCTTGATCCCCCTTGTGGATAGGCACTATATGCACCACTTTTCAGTCCTGGGGCTCCTACCCTGTCCTCAGAGAGATGTTGAAAAGCTCCACCGGGGTTTCGCCAGGACATCCGCCAGTTCCTTCAGCACTCTGGGATGTAGCAATGTATCTGGCCCTGGTGCTTTCTTCGTCTTAAAGGACCGAGTGCTTCCCTCACTCTCTCTGATGTGATTTCCACCTCCACTACCTCATCCCCTGCTTTGCCTTCCCCTCCTGCCAGTGATGGCCCCACTTCTTCCAGACCGCCCGATTGGTAAGGTCCCCCTCCTCAGTTTCACGTCTCCTCCCATGTAGTGCAGCCCCCATTTTTCTTTGTGAAAACTGAGGCAAAGTACTCATTTAGTACCTCAGTCTGCTCCCCGGGTCTTGTGCCCATCCTCCCCTGTTTTAATCCTGCTAATCTGCCCTTCACCCTTCGTTTTTCCCCAATGTATCTAAAGAACCCTTGTTCCCTCTTCTAATTTCTCTGGCCAGGTTCTGCTCCTTCCTTGCCTTAGCAGCTCTCACCACCCTAGTGGCCCTTCTGAGCCATCAGCTCGTACTCCCTCGATCCTTTCACTCCTTGAGCACTTGAAATGCCTATAGGCTGCCTTCTTCCCTCACCACTTCCTAAACCTCCCTGGTCCACCAAGCAGGGTTTCCGGCCCTACTGCATTTTCATCTTACTCTTGCACAGGTGTCGGTAGCATCCTGCACCCACCTTCTGATGATTTCCCACCTACAGTCAGCGTCCATGTCTGGCCCAATCCCATCCAAATGCTCCTAAGGATCCTTCCCATTTCCTCAAAATCCACCCCCTCAAGTCAGTTACCTCCATCTTTCTGCAGCCTTCTACCCTCCTAGATCCAGGCAGAACCAGACCGTGGCATGGTTGCTCCCATGCGGGTCCCTTACCTCAAGCCCCAATTTGGTCACTGTCTGCCAGGACCACATCCAGTATCTGCGCCTCCCTGGCGGTTCCCCACCTGCTGAGTTAGGAATGCATCCTGAAGGCATCCAACAACCTCTGTCCCCTGGCCACCGAGGATGTCATAGTCTCCCAGTCTGTTCCTGGCATGTTTAGGTTCCCCAACACTCGCCCTTCCCTGCCCAATCTGCAGTGCCTTCCAACATCTGCCACCAGACTCTCCTCCAGCTCCTCCGCCAGCGCAGAGGGTCTATACACCACTCCTATTTTACTCTCTTGCCCCATCTTGTTATCAAGGTGACCCAAATCGCCTCCACAGTTCCCTCCACCTCCACTCCTCCTATGCCAATGCAGTTTTTTGACTATTGCTACCCCTCCTCCCTTCCCTCCCCCGTCCTTCCTGAACATGGTGTAACCCTCCAGGTTCAGGTCCCAGTCGTGCCCTGCGGTGGCCCAAGTCTCAGTGACCACTGCCACATCCACCTCTCCTTCAGTTAGCATTGCCTGGAGCTCAGGCATTTTATTGCCCAAGCTCCTGGCATTTATGAACTACCTTCCACCTTTCCTATACTTCCATTCCCCTGCTCGCGTTCCCATGGGATTCAGTCTTCCCCAGTCTACACCTTACCAGTCGGCCTTTTCTCATTCTTCCGCTCCCCAGGGGTGGAGACAGAGTCCCTCCTTTATTGGACCCTCACAACAACCTTTTCTCCCATCCTCCCCTTCACAAGTTTAAACCGCACCTTTCACCAATGAACCCTCTATTTTCAACTTAAGGATTTCCCTCCTCAAATTGAGATGGAGCCTATCTCTAGGATACAGCCCCTTATCCTCCCAGGTCTCCCCAATCCTCATCAACTCATACCCTCTGGCCTCACACACCTCCCTGAGCCACTTGTTTATCTCCTAATCTTCCTCTTGTGTTCCCCCACTAGCCCTTGGCACGGCCAGAGATTTCGAGAAGGAAATCGCACATCTATGACAGACCTGGCATGCTCTGGAACCTGCCTGTATCTCTAGCTCACTGTTTCCCTCAATGTCATTGGTACCCAGGTGGACCAGTATGTCCGGGGAACCTCCACGATCCTTTGCCAGCTGATATACCTCATGTTGGCCTGTGCACCGTTAGTTCAGGGAATAATTTTGTTCTAAAGGGCAGGCTCTCCTTCCTATCTCATTTGATACCCTGATCATGGAATCACCCAACAGGAGCACTCTGACCGCACCTTTCCTCCTTTCCCCTTCCATGTCCCTCATCCTTTCTACTGGCCTCCCCAGCCGGCTCCTTGCTCCTCCCTCTATCTGGGTGCCACCTCCGCCCCCTCCTTATTTCCGCCACCCCTCCCTCCGATCCTTTGCGTCTCCTCCTCCCGAGTAACCTTCTGTACTCACTACTCCCCAGTCACTGCTCGTGACTGGTCCTTCCCATCTGCTAAACTAGCCTGACTCATCCCTTCCTTCCCGTCTCCATTCAGCCCCTCCTTGCCTGTCGTGCTCCTGGCCTAAACCCTCAGCTCCCTTTACTGTATCCTCCTTGTACTTCTGGTCCTTCTCCTTGCCCTTTCCTCACAATTGGTCCTTCTCCTTGCGCTTTCCTCCCTCTACCCCTCCTCCTCCTGCTCTGATCCCGCTCCCCCATTTCCCGCATTCCAAGTTCCCCCTGTTCTTCTTGCTATCATTCCGCCTCCTGCCCCCCACTCCCTTCCATCTCTAACCACCTCTGTCAGGGCTACATCACCCCTTATCCACAAGCAGAAGAAGAGAATTGAAGCGGTTACTGAGCCCTAAGGTCCGATCCACCTCCCACCTTGCTTCCTTCTGTCCAGCCCCAGACATCGTGCCTACTGCCCTGAGAATGTCCTCCCTTTGACCCCCTCTGTGAGGGTCCCCAGATACCTGTTTGCTTCCTTGGTAGTGTCCTCTTTAGGGCCCCCTCTGTCAGGGTCCCTATGCGACCCCAGAGTACTCTCCTGCATTTCTTTCCTATGCCCCCACCCTGGTGCTTGGTGCCACCCAGTGGGACAGCCCCTGCCCTATTCCCCAACCATACCTCCCCCTCCCTCCAGCTGTCTCCCAATCCCTCAATCTCCTCCCTAAGCTGTGCCAGCTGGTAGCATACTGGGCAACCATCAAACTTCGAAGCCCAGTCCAGTATCATTTTCGACCACCCTGTGCACCCCACCACCCTCCCAAAGATGCTGTCCCTAATGACGTGTGGTCCCATCCCCTCCAAGTAGGTTTCCTTGGGTGAACCACCAGGTTCCCACTTGTCCAAGATACACCTCTACCCACTAATCAGGTCACCCACTAATCCTAGTTACAGTCCCACAGTAAACAGGTACCCTGTTACTGGGTGCAGTCTACAATAAACTTATACGGAGGCGTGTACAACTCTAAGCTCCTCTCTCCCGGCCTTTAAGCCCAACTAGTGGCTAGAACCTGAGCTTGTACCTGAAGCCTTTTCCTCCAATTGCAGGGCAGGCGTTTCCATAAAGGAGCCGAGCTGAGGGGAGGAGGGGTGGGAGGGTGGATTAGGGCCACACCCCACTCTCACGAGAGCTTATCAGCCCTGTGTCTGCCCTCACTGCACCTCCAAGCACTGCAAACTCCTCTGGAGGAAGGTCCCACACAAACACTGTATTAAACAAGTCGCACTACTGCTAAAGTCTACAGACTGAAAAAGAATGTAATGCTTATCCGGCAACTAAATCCTTTCCACAACTGCTCAGCAAAAGAAGGTTCAGACAACCTCTGTCAGACCCCAACTGCTTCTGCAGTTAACAGACCTCAAATACAATTTCCAACACGGAAATGGCAGCTAAAAAACTACTTTAAATCAACTTACAAACACACTCAGCAGCTAAAGGCCCTTTCTCAACCCTTGCATGTATCGGCTATAAGCAGACATTTTTCCTTACTGCATTCTGGTCCTCCTTATTCCCAGCTTCGGCCTCCTGGTACTACCCACTTGCGTTGCTCCTTTGTGCAGGCCTTGATAATCTCCAGGAGCCCCTTTCAAATAATTTCCCACTGGCTCTCTGTGTTCATACCTGGCCTAATCCCATCTAGGTCGCCCCTAAGGATCCACTCCATACTCTTGAAGTCTGCACCCCTGAAGTTAACTACTGTCATGTTTATGCGATCAGTGCCCCGGGAAAACCAGACCGTGATGTGATCACTTCCCACCAGTGGATCCCCAACCACTAGATCCTGATAAGCTCACAGTCTGACAGGACCACATCCAGGATGCTACTCTCCCTCATTGGGTCAGTTACCAGCTGGGCAAAAATGCATCCTGGAACATGTCCAGCAGATGCTGCTCCCTGGCGATGTGGATGCCATAGATCCCCAGTCAGTTCCTGGCATATATAGATCCCCCAGCACTACAGTTCTGCCTACCCCTCACCACAGTGGTCCCTAAGGTTTGCAGCAGGCCTTCCTCCGGGACCTCCTGCCCGTGTGGTGTCAACACCACCCCAGCTTCACCCACTTGCCCCCAGGATCCTGCAGGGTGACCCATAAAGCCTCCACGTGCCCCTCCACTTCCTCAACCCTGCTTATCCCTATGCCATCCATAATGATAAATGCTACTCCCTCCCCTGCCTACTGCCTATCCTTTCTGAATGACCACCCTACCCACTTGAGTTCCCTTTTTCCTTAGGGCCCACCCCAACACTTTCCTCCCTAGTTGCATGGTCCCATGTGCCTACCATCCTTCTCCTCACGGCTCCGCCCATTTCAGGTGCCACTCCTGGACCACTGCCATTCCACCATTTTCCCCTTCCACCCTCCTCCCAACTTATGCCCACAGCAGAGTCTCCTTCTTCACTCCCCATTACCCATGCCATACCCCTTTACCCTGCTGTACCCAATGCCCATCTTAACCACATGATCTTCCTCCTTAAGTTGTGCCAATGTTGGCACACCATGCATCCCTCCCATCCTCCAAGCCAGGGCTAGCACCATGGCCGACTCACACCCTACACACCTCACCACCCTTCCAAAGATGCCTGCCCTAGTGATCTGGGGACCTTGCTCTCCTTCCTGTCTCCATCCCACATCGATTTCTCCTCCAAGTCTGTTGCCCATCCCTTATCCTTATTCCCTAGCCGTGCCCAGAGCATGTTAGACCCCCAAGTGCCGTTGGGCCAAGCTACCTGATAAAGAATACCATTGCGGAGTGTAATAATATCTCACTATACAAACATCAGTAAAGCAAAAGCAATAGCCCAAATAACATTCCAAAACACAGGCTGTACTAGAGCTTGTAACCCCACACCAGGTTACCCTCTCCCCCCACCCGAGACCTACCACCGCCATGACCCTTGGCTAGCTCCTCCAAGACCATTTAATAGAGTCGGGGCTGGGGTGGGTAGTGGACAGAACACAAACACACCCAACACAGTCACCACAGCTCCTCCAGAGCACTTTCCGTTGCAACCGGACTCAGCCGCGAGTCCAGAAAGCTCACACTGGTACCAGTGGTCCTCCTCCTATAGCACTCGCTGGCCCTGGCCCCTCCCTAGCAGCCGGAAAGATCCACAGATCCTCCAGAGCTCTTACCATTGCGGCGGTCTCTGCCACCAGTACAGAAGCCCTTGGTGGCACCAGGTTGGTCCTCCTCCCGTAGTGAACGCTGGCCCTGGCCCGCTCCCTTGTGGTCAGAAAGATTTCCATGTGGCCCCGAGCCACTGCTGATCTACCTCTATTATTGCTGTAGTGATCGCTGGCCCTGACCCGCTCCCTTGCAACCAGAAAAATCTCCTTGTGGCCCAGTCGCTGGTCTGCCTCTGTCATCCGGCCTCCTTTTTAAAGCCTGTCAGGCTTTTTAACACCGTCCCTGGCCCGGTTTGGTGACCAGTCCTCTCGGCTGATTGGTGCTCTTTCAGCCTTTTTGTGCATCAGGATTGGATGCCTCTGGAGCCCCAGCTGAGCTCTTTGCTGAAAGCCATCGAGTTTCCTAAGCTCTCCTCGGTGGTGAATCCGCTGCCCGTCGGGGCCAGGGTGGATGGTGAGGGCACAAAAACTCAGCACAGTCCCTACAGCTCCTCCGATGTACTTGCCATTGTGGCCGGACTCGGCCGCCAGTCCAAAAGCCCATGCTGGTGCCCGATTGGTCCTCTTCCTATAGCACTCACTGGACCTGGCCCGCTCCCTAGTGGCTGGAAAGATCCACAGCTCCTCCAGTGCTTTTGCCATTGCAGCCAGTCTCTGCCATCAGTCCAGAAAGCCCTCGGTGGTGCCTGGTTGGTCCTCCCCATAGCGAACACTGGCCCTGGCCTGCTCCTTTACAGCGGGAAGATCTCATTGCGGCCCTGAGGCCACCGCTGATCTGCCTCTGTTGTTGCTGCAGCGATCGCTGGCCCTGGCCTGCTCCCTTGTGGCTGATCTCAGAAATTCGATGATACAGAGAAAAAGTAAAACAATATTTGAAAAATGTTACAGTAGGAACAGTGTATATGACAGGATCATCTAGATTAGAAACAAAAATACAGAGGACACAACAAAGCCAAAATACAGATACATATAAACTCTAACGTAACTCAAGGGTTGACGGACATTCAAGGGGTTGCCTACCGAGGCAGGCAAAGCGGTGGATTGGAGGAGGTGGTCCTTGAGGGAAGATATAAATGAGCCAGTTAAACTATAGGAATTAAGTTCAAGGGGCAGTTTATTGTAAAACTTAGGGCCCTTGTGCGTGATGGAGTTCTGCACATGCTTGGTGCAGTAAACAGGAGTGTCGAAGATATGACAGGCAGCTCCTCTTGTACTGCGCTTGGGAACTGATAAGGGAAATGGGAGTTAACGCTGTTCGGTAGCAAGTTACGTGTGAACTTTGTGTAGGGAAGAGAGCATTTTAAGTTGGAACCTGCCATGAAGGGTGAGCCAGTTGAGGGAGGCATAGAGGGTACTAATTAATATTAATATTATATTTATATTAATAGATAATATCCCAAAACAAAACCAAAGAGTGAAATAACCTGAACACAAAGGGACCAACTCCCCAAAAGCCTGAGCTGGAAACTGATGGAAACAACCATTAATAATTCTCAGGACAACTTTTATAAGTAACAATAGCAGCTTATGCAAAGTTGGAAAACTTAATCAGGGAGGGACCAAATACAAAACAACACAACTATATACAACAGTCCTAAGGAACAGCAAATACAAAATAACAGACAATTGAACACAGCAATGCTGACACAGCCTCATTGATCTTAAGGTATTCCAGAAATGCATAAGAGCAGTACTTACACAATGCCTTCCTATTCTTCAACCAAAAGTTCAGGAAGGCTTGAAGAAATCAAAAGCAATAAAACCAAGGTGCCATTTATTCAGGCCAGCTCCTCCCTCCAAAATGACTGTAAAAGAGCCCTCACATCCTAAAATGCCTGGTCGGAGCGCTGCTTTTTACTTGGTGTGAGACACCTTATTCCAGGCGTCCCCTCTGAAGTGCCCGCTTTTCTCTGCTTTCAATGGTCTCCATACTCTCCATTTGCTCCTATAGATGATGGGATTTTAGTTCTTGAATTGCTCCATCCAAGTCCTCAAACATTTTTGCCCCATACTCAGAATGGACTTTTAAGACGGCAGGTTACAGGGTGGAAAACTTTAAATGCAGACCTATAAGAGTGCGTAACAATGGACCCCTCCCTACATTTCACTAAAATCTCCGATGAATAATCATTATCTAGATGGATCTTGCTCCCTTAAAAATGATCTGTCTGTCCTTTCTTCTAAGCTCAATTAACACATTCTGCTTAGCTGCATAATTGTAAGCGGCACACAATTGATCTAGGTCTCCGATCTGTACTTGCAGGTGGGAGGCGAGGCCAGTGAGGCTCTCTCAAAGGAAGGGCTCTGATCCGGTCAAGTCCAAAGCTTCAAAAGCCAACTCTGCAAAAAGAAATCATGTCACCCTTACCCTCGGTCCCATCGGGTATGCCATAAATAGGAACATTGTTCTGACGGGAACTGTTCTCCAAGCCCACACACTTGTCAGACAGCTGCTCTGTATCCTTTAGTAACTTCAAGAGAACCCATTCCATATGGTCAATTCGAGCATCAATAGTGGACTGCTGAGATTCTAATTCTTTAAATTTGACATCCAGTAATGAGAGCTTGCTTGCCAGATCTTCTATAAAGCTCCTTGTTTCACTATGGAATGCCCAAAGTTCATGGAGGAGGGTCTGATCTCCCAGAGCAACTGTGGGGGTGAGGGTACAGGTCAGCCAGAGAAGATAGCACAGGTTCTCAAGCCTTCAACGGAGTATTCATAGCTGATGATGTTGGAGAATCGGTTCCTTAGACTTCTTAGATTTGCCCATAGATACAGCGAGTCTCATGCAAATAACGTGTGAGCACTTTGAATGAAAAAACTTGGCTAATAGGAGAAGTACAAAATGAAGAAAGCAGGGTTAGTAGTGAAGCTCACTCCTCAGGCTTTCATCTGCTATGATGGCATCACAAGAAGTCTGATCCGGTTTTCGAAAGTGGGATGAGTCTTACAGTTCCTCCATTACTTATCTCAGTTTGATCTTAGCCACCAAATCCCTAGAGATCCAATTTGTGTTACCCCCCATATGCCTTGTGATGAGGGAAATTGTTTCCTTTGGATTGATGAGAGGGCAGCTACTAGAAAACCCAGTGCTGCTTCCACATTGATAAGTGAGTATAAGTTAGACCAATATATTCCCTCAGGTCCGATTTGAGAGCTGGTATGTCCACTTTGAAGAAGTTTATGAAATGGATAATATTGGGTGGTGGACGTTTCTTAGCAAGACCAGTTGCAATAAATTGAGGAATGGTCACTTACGGAATCCAGCAGGACACCTGCTGAAATGGTCATTCCTCCCTGTTGGTCAGTAGCCAGTCCAGGAGAGAGTGGTTAAAGGATTTGGAGTTAAAACCATTGGTGATCGGATCATCTGAGTCAGATTAATTTGTTTAAGGAGGTCTGCATACCCTATCTTCTTGTCCTCCAACCAGTTTGGGTTGAAATCCCTACAAGAACTAAGTCCCTTGCAGGGGTCAGGTGAGCAACCATGCTAATCATGCATTTGAGCCCACTGATGCCTCCCACAGGGGTTGTAGATACAATCTATATGGAATTTTTCACCAATCCCACTATGATCTCAATGATGATTCATTCTGGGGTGGAACTGGATGTATGACATAGTCTATTACTGAACCTGACAGTCGGTCTTTGATTTGTATGAGCACACCTCACTATTCAGTAAGGAGGGGAAGGTCATGGACCAAAGTTGGGTAACAGAGTCAGAGGGGTGGGGAAGTGGACACCAGTCCATTTACAGTAAAGGGTTCTAGAAGAGATCACAAAGTTGAAGGTGGAAAAGGCTATAGGACCAGATGGCATATCACCTGAGAGTACTAAGAAAACTGCGAAGGGAACTAGCAGCACCTCTGGCAGCCTTGTTCACCAAGTCACTCAACACAGGAGTGGTTCCAGAGGACTGGAAGAGGGCACATGTAGCCCACTGCACAAAGCGGCAGTAGGGAGGAGGCGGGGAACTATAGGCCAGTCAGCCTCACCTCAGTGGTGGGGAAGATCATGGAGACACTGCTGAAAGAAAAGATAATGGCACACCTGGAATCCTGACGGTGCCCTGGATCTGAGGCAACATGGATTTACTGTACAACAGAAAGGTCATGTCAAACGAATTTGATAGATGTTTTGGATTGGGTGACTAAGGAAGTTAATCAAGGAGGGCAGTGGACATCGCCTACCTCAATTTCAGCAAAGACTTCAACACTGTCCCACACAGAAGGTTGATTAACAAAATGGGTAGTTTGGGCATGGAACAAAAGGTGATACACTAGGTTAGCAACTGGCTGTCGGACAGGAGGCAGAGGGTAGTAGTAATTGTATCCGATCTGGGGGCGGGGGTAACCATTGGGTACCACAGGGATCAGTACTGGGACCAGTCCTGTTCAATGTCTTCATTAGTGACATCGCAGTGGGCCTGGAAGGAAAGGTCTGCCTATTTGCAGATGACATCAAGATCTGCAACAGTGTGGATACTACAGAAAGGGTGGAGAAAATGAAGAGGACCTAGAGAAGCTTGAAGAATGGTGAGCTGTGACAACTGAGGCTCAATGCCAAGAAGTGCAAGATAATGCACCTGGGTATAGGGAACCCTGGGAGAGCTACAGGATGGTGGGGAAAGTGCTGACAGTCACCAAGGAGGAAAGGGTCCTAGGGGTTATCATTTCTGATGATCTAAAGGTGTCAAAGCAGAGTGCAAAGGCTGCAGGAGGACCAGTGGCATGCTGGGATGCGTGGCTGGCGGTACTAAGATGGCGGCCACGCTGGGCTGATCATCAGTTAGAAAGAGAGGCGAGATAAAAGGAATTTATTTTAATTTGTTTAAAGTTGTGTTGTTATATTTTGGTTCTAATCTGTAAGAATTAGTATTCTTATTTTAGCGAGGTTGTAGTTAATTTAGGAAAGTTATGTGCTTTCCACTGGAGTACTGGAATCTGTTTGGGGATTAGAGCAGCAAATGCTAAACGTCAACCATTAGACTTTTTAACCTTTCGGAGCTTGGATTTGAACTGCACTTTCTACAGCTACTACATTTAAACTGTAATCAATCCTGGTCATTTAGTTGTGCCATCAGTGAGAACAGTCAAAATCAAGTTTTTGCCCACCTGCCTGTCCTTTGCTAGCTGTTTGCCTGTTTTCTCAGTGAAACGTGGATTCTGCTTGGGAAAGAGATTTGGTCTGTCACCTGCGGCTCTTCTGATGAAGGAATTCATGAACTGCTCTGTTTTTGAGGTCAGCTCAGTGGGAGTGAAGTGAGATTGCCTTTTGACCATTAGAATCCAGTCAAGTCAGAGTAGTATGATCTGTGGACTGGGGAGAGGTCCTTCCAGGCTAGGTGAGACTCTGGTGGGGTTCCATGCTGGCTACTGGAGGGTGATCAGTTGTGGCCGGGAACATGGGTCAGTTGCCAGAGGGTGACTGGCAATGCGGGTATATCTGGATCTGCTCATTGAGTCTTGCAGGGTTCTCCCCCCGCGGAGGAGCTGGTATTAGCAGTTTCATGAAGAAATTGAGGAGTCCCAAGACAGCTCCACCGGGTCAGGTTGCCACTGGGACTGATTCCGAGGTTGGCTGCCGTATATTAGTTTTATATTAATGGGTTTGTGTGAAGGGTGGGGTTGGGAGTATATGTGTGTGTGTGTGTGTGTACACGTGCATGTGCGTCCGTGTGTCTGCACGTGTGTGCATGTGTTGGATGGTTGTCGTTAATCATCTGAATGGTGACTGCTGCTAGTTTAGTCTCTGGTTATTATGTACTGGCAGAGAACATCAGGGTCAGGCACTACTCCCACCAGGCTCAGGGACCTCCACCTTTTGATTGTCCCCTCTGCCAGTGGAAGTGTATGGGCATTGTCGGGCATTGAAGATAGCCAGGAGGAGAGGAAATGGGAGAAACTGAACCTGGTGGGATAGTGGGCAGAGTGGGTGGACTGGAGTGGTGGGGATGAGAAAACACCCAGGGCAAAATTGGTCCAGGAGAGGGACCTCTCGTCTGGTTCCCATACCCAAGGGCTCCACCTCAAGTGGGCAAGTTGCTGGTCTATCTCATCCATCTATCCTACTCGGCGGTGTTGTGCAATGCCAGGTCAATAAAAAACAAGGCAACTATTATTGCTGATTTTGTTGGTACAGCTGACCTGGCTTGCACCGAGACCTGGCTGGATGAGAATGCTGGCCCAGTGTTGAATCAGCAATTCCAGCCGGGCACTTGGTGATACACCACCTGAGACAGCATCGTAGGGGTGGCGGAGTAGCCATTTGATTTAAGTGGGATCTGGACCTTGTAGACACCCCAGTGGAGAGACCAAATCCTTTGAATGAATGAATCATGGGAGCAGGTAATGATAGAAGGCATCCTCAGAATGGCAGAAAAAGGGAGATATTGTTGATGGGGACCTGAATATGCCAGATGTTAACTGGAGCACATTTACTACAGCCACATCCAAGAGTAGGGTCATTCTCAATGTCCTACGAGGGCATGCCTCAGACAGCTAGTGTTGGAACCCACTCAGGAGGGCGCAGTCTTGGACCTGGTACTCTCAAACAGGGATGGAGAGAGGATCACAGATTTAGAAGTGGGTAGCCATCTGGGAACAATCAACCACCATACAGTGTGGTTCATGATAAACACAACCATGGCGTCAAGCCATACAAAAGTGAGGGTACTGGACTTTAGAAGGGCTGACTTTGGCAAAATGGGGGCATGCCTAAGGAATGCACTAGCAAATGGGCAGGAAGGAGGGTGGAAGAACAATGGGAAAAATCAAAACTGCCATCATAGAGGCAACAAGCCTTTGTGTGAAGTGAATAAAGAAAACAAAATGAAGTGAAAAAACACTATGGTTCTCAAAAGAGCGTGGTAAGGAAGGTTAGGGAGAAAAGATAGCATTCAGGAAGTGTAAGGAATCACAGAAGGAGCAGGACAGAGAACTGTATCAGTTAAGGCAGAGGAAGTGGGGAAGGCAGTCAGGATAGCAAAGGCCCAAACTGAGGAAAAGATAGCCAGCTTGGTTAAAAGGGATAAAACATTTTACAGATAAATTAGGAGTGCAGAAAGAACAAGGAGGGATAGTGAGGCTTAATAAAGAGGAAAGGAGGTGGGTAGAGAGCGACAGTGAAAGGCAGAGATACTGAACGAATACTTTTGCTCAGTATTCACAAAGAAATTGATTTCCATTGCCTTACAAGAGGTTGTCTTTCCCATCATCAAGCTGTTTAACCTGTCTCTCCACTTGTCCGCTTTCCTCTACCTGAAATCCACTCTGGTCACTCCTGTGCACAAAGGAGGTGACCAGGCACGAGTATCCAACTACCGACCTATCTCAATTCTGTCTCCGCCTCCAAAGAACTGGAGAGAATCATAGCCACCAACTCACTGACCACCTGCATAAGTATAAACTCCTCTGCCCCCAACAACATGGCTTCCGTAAGATGCATAGCACTAATACTGCCCTAATTGCCTTCACAGACTATGTGCACGAGGCACTTGACCAGGGCCAACTGGTCACAGCAATCTTCATCGACCTAACCAAGGCGTTTGACCTTGTGAATCATCAGCTGCTGCTGCACAGACTAAGCTGCCTTGGACTATCCCCCAACACGGTCAGTTGGTTCTCCAGCTACCTGTCTGGGCACTCAGCAGGTGAAAATCAATGGAGCCATCTCCGAGACCAGTGAAGTCACAGTGGGGTCTCACAGGGGTCCATCCTGGGCTCACTCCTGTTCATCCTCTTTGTGAACAACCTTCCAGAAGCGTGCCCCTCCTCAAGGTACTGCTCTATGTAGATGACACAGTGGTGTTCTCTTGAGGCTCTTGCCAAGATGCACTTATTGAGGACATGCAGTACAACTTTGACCTCCCACAGGATTGGCTCAAAGATAGCCTGCTAGTGCTCAACAGCAAAAAAAACAAGTCAATGCTCTTTGCCAGAAGCCAAAGAGAGTATAACACTCCTTCTCAATTCTGTGCAGCTCCCACTCCACCCTTGAACAGGTGCCCTCGTTCCGGTACCTAGGGATTACAATCGACGTGAGTCCCTCTCCTTAAATGAACATATACAAAATATTACCACTGCTGCCAATAGGAGTTAGGGGCCCTATATAGGCTTCAGTTCTGCCTACGCCTGAGGCTAGGGTCCAGGCAGTAAGAGGGACAGTTCTGCCATCCTGGACTATGATAATGTGGTATATGGCACGGCCTCTGAAATCAGCCTGCACAGGGTCCATACTACCCTCAATAAAGCATGCCGCTTTGTTTTAGGTGCAGATCGCCTTACACACACGTGCAACCTTTATATTGGGACACGATGGCTTCCTCTCATGGACCAAATCAAGCTCCACTCCTGCCTTCTAGGGAAGAAGGCCCTTCTAGGTCTTGCAACCCCTCCTTAAAAGCCTTATTCCTCCAGTCCATGCTGAACACTCTACGAGAAGTGTTACAAGACATACCCTAGCAGTGCCTTTCAGAAGAACTGCCTTGGGGAGGCGAGCTTTGCAGTAAGGGCCCCCACCTGGCTAAATGAGCTCCTCCAGGCCAATACTAGCCTTACTTGCCTTGGCCAGTTCAAATCAAAATTCAGAAGTCCATCTCCTCTCCAGTACAGTGTTGCTGTAAAGAACACCCCAGCCATTTCTAGCCCTTCTGGTGCCCCTGACACAATATGGCTTGGCTGTGGTGATCCGTGGCTCAAGAATCTCCCACTAATCCCCACCTACCCACCCTTGGTCCTCCATTCCCCTGCCCCTCACCCATTTAGCCCTCCTGACCTTCCATACCCCTCACCTCCACACCCACTTAGCCCCCTGACCCTTAAGCTATCACCCACCATTGTGCTCTCCCCTCACCCGTCTAGCCTGTAGCCTGCTGTCCCTTAATGACTGTCCTTTTCAGTGGTCAACTTAATTGTCCCTCCGGGACCTATCTAAGCTCTATAGCTGCATTCTGGGAATTCTCATACTTTGTACATAGTACATAGTTGGAAACTACACTTTATTCACCTGATCTGTTATGGGACTATTTTCCTCTGTATTATGTAATTAAGTGCTTTGCAATGTATCCTGTCTCTCCCCATCTTTCTATTTGTAATGCTGTTTAGCCTTTTTAATGATGTGTAACTGACAATATCTTCTAGCTGCTTCTGTTTTTCTCTCACTGTCCATGAACTTGATGTTTCCCACCCTCTGTTCAATGAAGATCCTTTGTAAATGAGCTTTTAACTCATAGGTTGTAATTCCGATTTTACAATTAATAAATAAATAAATAAGAAGAGGGAGAGTACGTAAACCAAACAATAGAAACACTCTGGGCGGGGGTCGATATCAGCTAATTCACAGAAGAATGGGTCCTAAAAGAACTCTTAAAACTCAAGGTGGACAAAACAATGGAACTTTTGGGATTCACCCACAATTCAAAAGAACTAAGGAGACCTAGTGACACCACTGACTTCCCTTTTAACAAATCATGGGAGAATGGTGTGGTACCTGAGGACTGGAGGAGGGTGGAAGTGATTACCCTTCACAAAAGTGGGAGCAAGGCAGAGGCAGGAAACTGCAGACCTGTTAGTTTGACCTCAGTGGTAGGGAAAATGATGGAATCACTTCTGAAAGAAAGAACTGTTGAGTACCTAGAGGCCAGCGGGGCACAGGACCCAAGGCAGCATGGATTCACAGTGGGAAGGCCATGTCAGGCAGTCTAATAGATTTTTTTGACTGTGTGACAAGCAGTAGACCAGGAGGGGCTGTAGATATGGCCTACTTAGACTTGAGCAAGGCATTTGACACAGTACCACACAAAAGATTAATAAACAAGTTAGCCAGCCTCAGAGTGAGTCCCTGGGTGGTAGCCTTGGTAACAAATTGGCTAAACAACAGGATGTAGAGGGTACTAGTAAATGGAGTACCTGGAGAAAAGGGAGTTACTGGTGGGGTACCACAGGGTTCAGTACTGGGACCGTACTCTTTAATGTCTTTATAGGTGACATTGCAGAGGGGCTGGAAGGAAAAGTATGCCTCTTTGCAGATGACACAAAGATCTACAACAGGTTGATACACAAGGAAAGATGGAATGGATGAAAAGGGACTTGGCAAGGTTGGAGCAATGGTCAGAAGTATGGCAGCTTAGTTTCAATGCAAACAAGTGCAGAGTAATGCACCTGGGAAACAAAAACCCAGGGAAGAGTACACAATGGGAGGTGAGATACTAACAACAACAAAATGGAAAGGGACCTGGGGTAGTCATATCAAATGACCTAAAGGTGGGCAAGCAATGTGAGAGGGCAGCAAAGAGGGCTGAGGGATACTGGGATGCACAGGAGAGGCATCACCAGTAGAAAACAGGAAGTTATTATCCCTCTGTACAGACAGCTGGTCAGACCCCATCTGGAGTACTCGTGCAGTTCTGGAGACCCAATCTCCGCCAAAGACATAGACAGGATGGGGCAGTCCAGAGGAGGGTAATTAAAATGGTGCAGGATCTGCACCAGAAGCCATCTGAAGAGACTAAAGAGCTTAATATTTATACCCTTGAGGAAAGAAGGAGAGGGGCACATGATAGAAACCTTCAAGTACCTCAAGGAATTAATAAGTCCAAGAAGGTAGCACATTTCAGAAAAAGAGAGACGCAAGAACAAGGGACACAATTTGAAGATAGAGGAGGATGGCTCAGGGGCAGCGTGAGGAAGTATTTTTTCACTGAGAGGGTGGAGGATGCATGGAACAGACTTTCTGTGGAGGTCGTGGGGTCAAAAACAGTGGGAATTCAAGAGTCGTGGGACCGACATAAGGCAATTATAGTGGGAGGTAGGAGGAGGTAAGGAGGAAGTAGGCTGCCTGGTTAACTAGGATCTGTAGCTTATCCAATAGGCAGGAAATGGGCAGACTAGGTGGGCCAAGCAGTCCTTATCTGCCGTCAAAATCTATGAATCTATGTTTCTATGTGTAGGTTGCAGGATACTTCTCATTTACCATCCAGCAAGTGGTGAGAAGAAATTCCTGCAGGAAGTCATGGACTTCATCATCGATCTGGTGTTGGGATATCCCAGATGGTTAACTCGGGGGATTTCTTTCTTTTTGTAGTGTTTTTACCTCCTCTCTCTGCAGGAGGGCTGGCAGGTCATCCAGCTGCTGGCACCGCACCCCCGGGCCAGGTCTGGTCAGCGACTGCATCTCCTCTCGCAGACCTTGAAGCACAGTGTCCCCACGGGGAGCCGGATCAATACCTGTGGGCGCACCTCTGGGTCCCAGGGGCACGTGCACGGCCATCAGCTGCCATGACCATCCCGTGATTTTCTGCATGGTTTTCACTCTGAGCAGGACGTGCCATGACGCCAGTGCACTTACATGCTGACGCCTGCTGCACTCCAACCCCTGCTGTGCTCTGCACCTGTAGTGCCCCTGACTTTCGCCAGGTGTCGCTGCAGAGCAATGTGACCCCTTTACCCACCCCAGAGAAGCAGAAGAGAAGAGAGCTGTCGTGGACACTCCATCTCCCCTCCCCTGCCGACCCTCGACGACCCAAGTCCTTCCTGAACCTGGGTCACCGGCGTTACGTGAGGTGTGGCGTCCAGCCTCATCCCCTCAGTGCCACCAGGCCAGCTAATTCTGGGAGATTTCAATGCCTGGGTCAATGATGAACTCTCACAGTTTGGGCAGGACTTCCTCCAACTGATAAGTTTATTGGGTCTTACACAGGTAGTTACCTCTGCTACCCATATTCAAGGTTATTCACTGGACCTGATCTTCCTACTGAGGATGGAGATCATGATCTGGTGGAAGAACCAGTCAGATGGTCAGACCATCATACCATAACGTTGAGATTCAAGGCACCCCAGTAGACCAGCTCTTAGGAGATGGTACTGTACCTCCCTTTAAGGGAGCTTGACTCCAGATGGTCTTTTGGCGGTGCTGGACCTTTCAGGTGTGCCAAGTGTATGAAGGGAGTTAGGGAACTGGTACTAGCCTATAACAAGGCAGTGACAGGGGCCCTCGACTCTAGCTCCTGTCCATGTTCGCCCCTCACTCTTCTCCCGAAGTCCCCTTGGTTTGGTGGGACTCTGAAGGAGTTGAGATGAGAAGGTCAAAGGTTGAAGCAGCGCTGGCAGAAATCTGGTCTGGTGGGTGATAGACTTAGATTGACAGCCCATTATAAAGACTGTCAATCAGCAATCTCCTGTAAGAAGGCAGAATTCTCCAAGGAGATTGCTGCGGTGTGGAATTGACCAGTTCAACTCTTCCGGACTGTCGACAGGTTGTGATGTCCAACCTCTCTTTAGCTACAGAGTGTTTCACTGGCCAGGTGTGTTGAGTTTGCTAGATTCTTCACCGATAAGATTGCCACCATCAGGTGGAGATCTATTCAGCACCCTCAAATGGGTATTGTGGGGATCGGCAAGAGGTTGCAAGCACCTAGTCTGTCTGGCCAAACTTGGCAGTTGGCAGTTGTAGACTTTGTGCTGGTCATCCAGGATATGCATCCAACCTATTGTAGTGTGGATCCGGGCCCAATGTGCCTTCTAGTGGGTGCATTGAAGTTTTCAGCCCAGTTCTTGCTGGGATAGTACAGTGTTTGCTAGAGACAAGGTGTTTCAGACTCCTGAAGGAGGCGGTAGTGGTACCTCTCCTGAAGAAATCGCCTCTCGACCCAGACTGTCTAGCAAACTATAGACCTGTCTCTAACCTGCCCTTTATGGGCAAGGTCATTGAGAAGATGGTTGTGGTGCAACTGGACGACCATTTAACAACTCATGATATCTATGATCCTCTCCAATCTGGGTTTAGGAAGAGGCATAGTACCGAGACTGCCTTGTTCACTTGCTAATGATCTCCTGATAGCAAGGGAGCAGGGAAGCCTTTCCCATCTTGGTTTTCCTTGATCTCTGCAGCGTTTGACACTGTAGACCATGGGATGTTGTTGGAGTGCCTGCAAATTCTCTGTGGACTGTCTGGTACAGTTCTCAGGTGGTTTGATAATTTCTCACTGGCAGGACTCAGAGGTGGTGTGGGGTTGTTTCTTGGCTAACCCTCCCACTGTCATTTGGGGTTCCTTGGAGCTCCTTACTATCCCATGTTGTTTGCAGTGTACATGCTGCCATTGGGAGACATTATAAGGCATTATGGGCTGAGTTTTCACTGCTATGCAGATGATAATCAGCTCACATGTCCTTTGTGCCCAAGCAAGGTGGAGCAGTCTCTGTTTTTAACAGCTGCCTCTCCAAGATCCAGGGTTGGATGAGTGCCAGTTGGCTGAAGTTGAACTCAGACAAAACCGAAGTGTTGGTGGTGGAGCCAGGTCACCAAGGTATGGGGTTGTCAGCTGGTCAACCATCTGGGCTTTGACTCAGGGGGACCAGTTGCTTACATCAGACCGGGCGCCGAAATCTGGGTGTTGTGTTCAATAGCGGCCCTGACATTAAAATCTCAGGTGTCTGCTGTCATTAAGACTTCTTTACCATCTGAAGAACATCACCTGGATTAAGCACCTGGTCCCACCTGGCAATCTTCCAACACTGGTTCATGCCTTTGTAACCTCACGCCTTGATTACTGCAATGCTCTATGCCTAGGGCTACCAGGGATTGATATCCGCTGATTGCAGCTAGTGCAGAAATGCAGCAGCCAGGATGTTGACTGGCTTACTGAAATCTTGCCATGTCACTCCTGTGCTCCACGGCCTGCACTGGCTGCGGTACATTGGCAAATTACCTTCAAGGTCAGGTTGCTGACCTATTAAGCCCTACATGGACAAGGACCTGGCTACTTTCAAGATCTTCTCTACCCTACCGGCCCTCCACTCCTCCATTCCTCCAATGACGGATTGCTAGAGAATCCCAGGGTTTGACTAAAGACTTCTGGGGCCTGCTGTTTTGCTTTTGTGGCCTCTACCCTGTGGAATACTCTACCTCATCAGATTAGAGATGCCTGACCATCGAGAGCTTTATAACCAGTTTAAAACACATTTATTCTGCTTAGCATTTCCTGATGAAATTCAGCATACGCATCAGTCATATTTATAATTATGCTTTAAAATTTTAAATGTTAAGGTTTATTCATTTTTGCTCATGTGGATTTTATTGTTTTGATGTACAGCACTTTGATCAATTTGGAACTGTGCTTATAAATAAAGTTTGATTTAATTTGATCACTAGCAGGAGGCGGGGAGGTGGTGATGCCATTGTATAAAACATTGGAAAGGCCTCACCTAGAGTACTGCATGCAGTTCTGGAGGCCACACTGCGCAAGGACATAAACAGGAGGAGGCAGTCCAGAGAAGGGCAACAAAGATCGATGTGGCTTGCACAAAAAATATATGAGGAGAGACTAAGGACCTCAATATATACTCACCTGAGGAAAGGAGAAAGCGGAAACTTTCAAGCACCTCAAGGGCATAAACAAGGAGCAGGGAGACCTTTTCCAACGTAAGTACTAGAACGAGGAGCATGATATGAAATTGGGGGGTAAATTAAGAGGTAATGTGAGGAAGTTTATCTTCACAGAGAGGTGTTGGGAGCAAGCAGAGTGTTGGTTTTAAACATGCCTGAGACAGGCACAAGGGAACCTTGAGGTTGGAGGGAGTGATGAAAAGCCATTGACCACATAGGTTAGAGGTCAGATGCAAGTATAGGGTTTACGGGCAGACTAGTTGGGCCTAGTGGTCCTTATCTGCCAACAAGTTCTGTGTTTCTATGTTTCTACCTCCTCCTTTTTGTTCCCTGGTCTAACATTTCTGTATAAGCTGTAGCCATTTATATGACATTGGGTGTCAGGACAGGTTGGTTTCAGCCATGTTTCAGATATATACGATAATGCTAGCTAAGCATCAATAGTGCTGTTACTGCAAAAATGGAGAAAGAAGTTAGAAAGGATGAAAGAGAAGAGAAGAGAAGAGAAGAGAAGAGAAGAGAAGAGAAAGACAGGAATGGAGAAAATGGGAGTGTGCCCCATGGAATGAAGTCTGAGTGGTTATTCAGCTTTTATAATATCTATCTCTGCCATCTAACCTTGAATATTCTCAATGTGTTAGCCAGGGTATAGGTCAGCTTTTCCAGGAGTATATTTACAAAGCATTTTCCACCATCTCTCTCTCAGGTAGGAGCATGGGAAGTGTGCACATTGGGTAATCTCATTCATAATTGAATTCATTCATTCACATATCTGGACTGGCTTATGCAGGTGATGGGCTGCATGCCCATTGGCTCATGCCTGAACCAATGGGCTTGCAGCCCTACCGCTGCCAGTCAGGGGGCAGGTGGGTGGGGTGCCGCCGCCAGCTGGACGGGGAGCGGGTGGTGGGGCTCCATGGGCGGGTGGGGTGGGGCCACTAGATCACCAGGGCTTTCGAACTTGGGGGTGAGGAATGCCGCCCGAATTGGGCTACTCGCAGTCCACTGACCACCAGGAGATATTGGAATTTGGGAGGTCCGATGCCCGCGATCGGGCTACTCGGGGATTGGTACATTTCTGCCCGCTGATCGGGCTACTTGCAGTCCACTGGACCACAAGGGATTGGAGCCCTTCATTGTCCCTTACGGGATGTCCTGCGATTGGGCTGCAGGGGCGTCAGTCCCATCAGCTGCTGCCTGGCAGGCGTAGGCGCAGAATCGCCGAGGATCAGGCGCACCTGCATGCTAATGGCATGCAAATGGGGCCGAATCAGATGCAAATGGCCCCCCATGCGCCTTGCATAAATTATGGCCCCATTTGCATGTCACCCTTGAATATCGAGAGGGTGCTGTGCATGGCGCAATGGAACTTGCGCCACCGCATCTCTATGCTCCATTCTGACCACTAGTGGTGGCGCAGTTCCACTGCGCCATGCACACTGGGGTGGCCAGGGCGATCTTCAAAGCAGTTGCACCATGGCGCAACTCCGTTGAATATCACTCTGGCCACACCCCTGCGCCTTTATTTTGAGCGGCGCGGGCTTACGCCACAAAATGGCGCAGTTTGAATATCTGGGCCACTGAGCGAAAACTCATTTCCAGGTGCCACCTGGGACAGGGGTACAGATACAAAAAAGGGTACAAAATACAAATACAGTGTAATACAATGTACATAAAGCTATTTACATTTTGATATTTACATACATTTATATATACAGTAGATAACAGCTAAACAGAGTAAGACATCAAGGCAAGCATACAGTCTCTGGTTCAAGTAGGAGAATGCAAGAGAGGAAAAGAAAAACAGGGAAGAAGAAAAATGAGTCTTAGGAAGTTGGGCAGGTACAGGAAGTAGCAGGAGTAGGTCTAAGTAAGCACTTAAGGGCAAGAAAGGAGGGGTGAGACAAGTTAGGGAAGGGATGTTGCTCCAGAGGAGGGAAGTCTATAAGAGAATGCTAGTTCACCAGCTGAGGTGCAGACTTACTGGAGGGCGAAGGAGTGGACGCAATTTGTAGTGTGAGTTGTAGGGAGGGTGGCAGGATTTAGGAGAGAGGCAAGGTGGGATGAATGAGTCCCAAACCAGTATTTAGGGATGAAGGCAGCACAGTGGAACGAATGTCTCAGCGTGAGAGACTAGAGGATAGGGAGGAGTAGAGGTTGCAGTGGTGTGTCAGATAGGGGAGTTTGAGGCAAACCGACAGAAGGTGTGGAAAAGGATACATCGAGTTTGGAGAGCGAGGTGGCTGGAGCTGCGCTGAAAACTACATCTGCATAATCAAAAGCAGAGAGGATCCATTTGACCACTATATCACGCCTAACTGGGAGGGAAAGACTAGCCTTGTGGTGGTAGAGCAATCCTAGTTTTGGGCGCAATTTGGAGTGAAGGGCACTTAAGTGGGAAGAGAAATCTAGGGAGGATCAAGTCACACTCCAAGGTACTTGCAGGCAGAGACATTGCTGAGAGGTGTTAGCATCAGAGGAGAAGGAGGGTAGAGGCGGGGTCCTAGCGAATTTCTGTTTGGAGCCAAAGGTCATGGCTATGGTTTTGTGTGTTCAGTTTTAGGTGGTTATTGTTGAACCAGGTTGTGATCACTGAGAAATCTTATTAAGGGGAGTTTGGATGGCTGGGTGGAGGGACAAGATAGGAAGAGGCGATATCATCCAAATACATGTGGATCAGGTGCATACAGGAGGAGATCAATAATAAACAGGGAAAGAAACAGGTCCGAGGATTGAACCCTAGAGTACGCATGGCAGAATGGGTAGGGAGGAGAAAGGACATTATTGATTTTACTGCCTGGTACCTGCCAGTTAAGTAATAGCTGAACCAGGAAACAGAGGCCTGGGAAAGGCTGAGGCGCTTAGCTTATTTAGGAGGAGGGGTGGGGTTGAATCAAAGGCCTTTGCAAGGTCAATGAAAATGGCTGAGGTGATCTGCCTTTGATTCATAACAGAGTGAATAGCATCAGTAATGTGAAGAAGGAGGAAGCAGTAGAGTGGAATTTTCAAAATCCTGATTAGACAGGGAGAGAGTGTTGGACGCAAGGAGAAAATCATTTAACCTTAGGACTAGGGATTCTTGGACCTTGTGAGTGAGGGAAAAGTAATATTGAGCAGTAGCTGCCAGGGACAGTGGGATCTCCTCCTTTGAGAATGGGAAGGACCATTGTGAACTTCCAGGCTGAGGAACAACAGTGGAGGAGAGAAAGATTGAGGAGATAGGTTAAGGGGTCAAAACAGAGGTGCAGAAATTTGAGGAGTCTGGGTGTAAGCCATCTGGGCTGGATTTAGTGGGGTTAAGGAGACAAGAGCTCTAAGGACTTCTGAGGGATATTGGTGGTAGTTGGAAGCCAGGGGGCTGTGTGGAGGAAGAGAGGTGCAGGATAGGGAAAAGGTGGTCTTGGGGAAGGGCACAGGTTGTGAAAACATATTCAGGGCATCAGAAACCAAGACAGGGTCCGAAACTAGTGAACCTGCACACAGAGAGTTGGTAGGGGGATCAGAGGATGGGTGCAGAAGCAATCGGAGGTTATTCCTGAAAGAGGACAGAGTGTTGTTAGAGGTTTGCAATCGTGATTTGAAAAATTCTGATTTAGTCTGCCAAATTCATTTTGTACAGCCATTGTGGAGGGCACGGTAGGTCTGCAGGTTGCCCGGGTCACATAATGTTTAAAGCACCACCAAGAGAGATCACAGGTTTGCACATGGCCAAAATATCACAGGAGATCCAAGGATGGTGACAGCATTTTACCCTGACTGATTTTAGGGAGGGCATGGTCATCCCATACTTTTAGGAAGGTAGATGGGGAGTGGGAGAGGGCTGCATCAACTGAGGGAAGAGGACCAGTGATCAATTTGCCATGGCCAGGTCTTGGAGTAGTTTACTCGAATCAAGACTTTGAGGGATGAAACTGGATGTATTTGGGGGTTAGGTGGAGGATGTAACTTTCTAATGCAAAGGGTGGGGCAGTGGTTGCTGAGCACGTCGGGTAGTACACCAGCAGAGCAGATGGTGAGGGTGGGATGAAAGCACCCAGTCAAGCAGGGAGTGAGACTGAGGTGAGGGTTAGGTGAGTTGGCTCTTTGATCATCTGAGTCAGGTTTAGTGATTCTATCTGGAGGCATGAGTAGTGGGATGATGGGGAGAGCCAGTCAAGATTAAAGTCTCCAAGGATGATCAGTTTGCCTGCAGTTGCGGAAATGTAGTGGTTGTGGTGATGCAGGAGACAAGGGATGAGGGAGAGGTTTGGGGAGGCATACAGAACACCCACAAAAAGCAGCACTGCGTATGGAAATGAGAGATTAACTAAGAGGAGTTCACGGATTGGGGATCACTTCATGATGGAAGACAGTGCACGTTATGGAGTTACAGGAGTAGACAGTGACCCCACCACCTCTTTTTCCATGGTCTTGCCAGTAGAGGCTATAGCCAGGAAGGACCAACAGATTGTCTGCGTACATGAGGACAACCACATATCCGTGATACATAATATATCATAATATATCTGAGTGATCACACTTTAGTTCATCCAGTTTGGGAAGCAGGCTCTGAGCATTTATATGGAAGAATTTCGGACTTTTGGGAGGTCCAATGGGGAAGGGCTGGAAGAGCCAGGGTTTAGTTTAATATCCCCAGTTAGAAGTAGACGGACTAAGAGGTGGTGGTGGGGAGCGTGACATTTTACTTGAGTCAGTAGCCTTGGAAAGGGAGATGCGAGAGGGGTGCCAGAGGGCGGAGATGACAAATAGCTTCTATCCTTATGAGAGAGCTGTTAAGTAGCAAAGGATGCATTAACAATGTGTGGTAAGGGGAACTGAGAGGCGGGTATAGGGAGACAGAGGCAGAGGTAGAAAGGTTGCAGAGGGGCAGGATGCAGAAAGGGAGGTGCTGGCATGGGGACGGGGCATAGATGAGGGCAGATGGGAAGAAGCAAAGGAAGGCTAGAGAGGATAGAGGAGAAAACAGAGGGAGACCAGAGAGTCGTTGTGGAAAGTATGGGGAGAGAGATGGTGAGCTGTTAGGGAGGATGTGCTACACTCTTTGTATTCACAATGTGACTAATTCATAGTTTTAGAGTGAGTTGGTTTATGTGTAGTGCTATAGTGGCCCTCTAGTGGTTAAATTGTATAATGGGCCAATGTCAAATGGGTAGATAGAAACCAATCAGAGATCAGCACTGTAAGTATAAAACAAAGTGTCCAGAAGGGGTGGGTGGGGAGAAGACACGAGCGGTATCAGTAAGCTGTACAGGCAGTAGGTCAGTCCAGGAATGCAACTGTGCTGCACTACAGTCCTTCTTCCTCTCTCTTTTTTAAATCTCTGTTAAATATTTTCAATGGTAGGCAAGGCAGATTTAGAGTCAATTGTTGTTGCGCAGCACTCAAGTTTAAAAGCTTGCTACTGCTTGGCTAGGCAGCCTGGGAAATTAAATTACTGATGCTAAAAAAGGCACTAAGTTTGAAAGTAGATTCACTGGCGCCAGCAGAGTCCATTGGGGGTTCAGCTGTGCATACCTGTTGTTGCTGTCAGTGGGTGGGGAAGCAGCTCCGTGGGCAGCAGGAATGTCCAGGGAGGGAGGGATCTGTTGCTGCAGTCAGTGGGCAGGGAGCAGCTCTGTAGGTGGTAGGAATGCTCAGGGAGGGAGGGATCTGTTGCTGCAGTCAGTGGGCAGGGAGCAGCTCTGTAGGTGGTAGGAATGCTCAGGGAGGGAGGGATCTGTTGTTGCAGTTGACGGGTGGGGGAGCAGCTCCATGGGTGACAGGAATGTCTGGGAGGGGAGCGATCTGTTGTTGTGGTCGGTGGGCGGGGACCAGCTCCATGGGTGACAGGAATGTCTGGGGAGGGGAGCGATCTGTTGTTGTGGTCGAGGCGGGGACCAGCTCTGTGGGTGGCAGAAATGTCTGGGGAGGAGGGAGGGATCTGTTGTTGTAGTTGGTGGGCATAGGAGCAGCTTCGTGAGTGGAGATTCAGGGATCCCTCCTTGATCGCTTGTAGATGCAGGCTGGAGAAACAGATTCGGGGCTTCCATCAGATAAAGCTAGAGATAATTTTATTCCAGAACTTGAAGTAAATAGGATCCAACATGATTAGAAGAGTCTGCAAAGAATATAAAATCATTGAAAGGGTATTTTGACATATAACCACTATTCTGTTAACCAAGAAGTTTTAACGTACTGTTGTATATTTGAAACCGAATAAAAATACATTTAAAAAGCCTACGTATAGGTGTGTCTATTTAGAGAGGTCATCCATGAACTGCTGGCTCAGCTGTTCAAAAACTGAGGAGCTCTAAGTGCGCAAGCTGTTTAGTGAGCTTAATCCCTAGATATCGAAGTGCTTCTCTATGCCACTTAAAAGGAAACGCCCTTTTCAAGGCAGAGTGGAGGTGTAATGACATAACAGAACCTCAGTCTTCTGAATGTGCAGCTTTTAGCCTACAGTGCACCAAATGAAGTCAGGACTTCCTAGACTGCTGGGATAGATTCCTCAGGAGATGTCAGTGTGAGCAGGATGTCATTAGCAAACGAGAGCCTAAAGCCCCATCCTCCTATCACAATCCCCACTATCCATGGGTCAGTGCGGATTGCCACTGCCATGGTTCCAGATATAAAGCAAAAAGAAGGGGAACAGAAGGCAGCCCTGCCTTGTGGCCCATCTGAGCAGGAAAAGAGGGTCATGGAACCGTTAACTCTTAGGAATGCTTGAGTTGAGACATATGTTCTTGTAGCAACTGGATCACCTCCACTAGGTTCAAAAACAGGGTGGCCCACAAAAGGGTCAGGTCACCATGTCGAACACCTTCTCCATATCTAAGCTGAGTAATGCACTGATATCTGCCAAGCTGTAGAATAGTTCAGCAGGAGTAGAATATGGCAGACACTGTCATGTGCCCGCCTATGCCAAAGAAACCAACCTGGTCTTTGTTGATCAGGGTCAGCAGAAGATGTTTCAGCCTATTTGCCAAGCCAGACATAAAGGCTTTATAATCAAACTTCAGACTGGATATTGGTCTATATGAGGCCAAGTAGTGAGGGTCTTTGTCCGTCTTTGGTATCACTGAGATCATAGTTTACTGCCAAGATGGGGTGAGATGCCCTCCTCCTGAAGCACCTGAAAAGCCAAAAGCATCAGTGGAAGCAGATGGTCTCAGAATTTTATAGAACTCGCCAGTAGCCATCGAGGCCTGGGCACTCTGAGTTTCACACTGCGCAGAACTCTGTAGACCTCCTCAGTCGTTACAGGTGCCAAGAGCCTCTGGGCCACTTAGATGTCCAATCTCAGGAGGGATAAAGAGTTCAGATTAGTTTTGCATCTGCGTGTATGTCCCTTCTGCCTCATACAGGGCTCGACTGCAACAAAAGAGCACCTGTCTGATGGCATGGGCTGCCGAGTGAAAGTGGCAGTATTCGGATAGTATTTTGCAGAATACAGGCCTGTGTTCTATGAGCCCTAAGTCTGCGAGCCTGTTCTGAGCTCTCTGAACACCTCCTTCATAACAGAAGTGTTTAAGATAGAACAATGCCTTTTCTACCCTGGCATCCATTATCTTTTGCAACTCTTGCTTCACCTGGACAATCTGGCATGCAGTTGATCTGACATGCAATTAATGATTCAAAATTGTTGCAAAAGGACTGCAAGGTGTGCAGGGTTTGCTGCAGTTCCAGGAGGCGACCAACCTGCCGATCTCGCTTTTTTGGTGGAATATGCTATGAGAGCACTTCTAAGCATCACCTTGACAGTGTCCCATATGATAGGGGCAGTGGTGATGGAGCCAGAGTTTTCCTGAGTGACACGGGATCATCTCCTCAAGAGAGTGTAGGTACTCTGAGTCCTGAAGCAACACCAGGCTGAACTGCCAATGTGTAGTTCAATTAGGTTTGCCTAAACAAAATTTTTGCATAGACTGAGGCATCGTCAGATAGCAGGATAGTGCCATGGGACACGTCCTGCAAGGAGTCCAAATGCTCAGTGTCAAAGAGACATAAGTCAGGAAGCACAGGCAGATCAGAAGTTATATATTTGTAAGTAGCGCTTTATTATTACAATAACAATAAAGAAAAATTAAATTGTACCGGATAGCTCTTATTCTGGCAGTACAAAGAAAGTCCTACATCTGATAGTCTCTTTAAAATCTCAGTCTCTCTCTCTCTAAACAAAACATTGCTCTCTTTATATAAAAGAGGTCTTTTCCTGGCAGTTTAGTGATTTTCTGAGATTTCACAGATGCCGCTTTTGACATAGTATGCCATTGCCTCCCATGCTTCAGATGTTGAAGCTGCAATTTGTTTTGTAAAAAATCGTCAGTCATTTTTTTTGTTTTATCAGCACTGTGTCATCCAGTTTTGTGTGTGCAGCCACACCCCAGAATGATGTCATGCAAGGAAATGTCACTATTTTACATACAGCACCAAGGAATTCTGGGTATATTAGAAATTTGTTTAAATGTTTATTACTCAGAAATGCAGTCCCTTATTTTGGCAGTGGTGACTGCAGTATAGCACCTATAGTGAAGCCACCAGGATGAAGAGCAGTTTCAGAGATTTTACTTGAGAGGGTTCCTGCAGCAGGTCTTCACAGTTAGGACTGCACCCTGGCGTCAGGACTGCACAGCAAAATTGTAGCTAGCAGTCTTGGCCGGGGAGGTGATGGACATCAGCATGACTATAAAAGGGTGGTCTCCGCCCACCTGATTTCTTTCCCACAGACCTGAATCGTCTGACCTAACGTGGTAGAACAGCTTCAGTAGCCCACCATTTTCAGACATTTTTCTTAAATAATTTCCGATACTTTCTTCCGTCCACATAGTGGTGTATGTCATCTTGTCAGCCAAGAAACATTACTCCAAGTGCAGAGCGTAGATCCCACATGGGGATGACCATTTCCATTGTGTCCTCTGCCTGGAGCCTAAGCATAACATCGCAGAGTGTTGCATCTGCCAGGGCTTCAACCAGGCCATGCACACCCATCACAAGAGGACCCTCGATGCCCATTTACTGACCCAAAGACTGGCATCAATGGAAAAAGAGCTCCAGGCAGAGGGAAAGATCATTGTCACCGGCCCTGGAGAAAAAGAAGAAAAGAAAGAGAAGGAGAGACACCAGGAGTGGAGCGACTCTCCACAGAGGAAATCCAGCCAGACAGCTGACACCATCCCAGGTGGAGCCTCCGCCCCCATGAGTACTCCACCTCCAGGGCATTCCTCCACTCCAGCAGACCAAACACTCTTCCCCTTGAGGTCAGTGGGCAGTTTGGGGTATCCTCTTTGGAGGATCCAGCTATGGTACCTGCTGTGAGCCTGGCCAGTAAGTCACCCTCTGGCTCCGCCACCAGGTGCCCTACCAGACCGATCTGCCTGACTCTAGGCTCCCAATTTCTGTCAGCCTGGCCTCTGTCTGTAAGTCAGTTGACAGCTCCTCCATCACCCGCCAGGCTGTCACCTCTAAGTCAGACACTGGACCACGCGAGTGCCGTGCAGTGACTTCTGTCCTGCTCGAACTCCTCGTGGACCTTAATGCCGGGCAGAGAGAGCTTGCAGGTCCCTCTTCATCCAACCAGTGTTCTCTCTCAAGGGATTCACTGTCCTTCTCTGACCTCTTTAGGCCTGATCACCAGGACCCTCTCCATCGGATACCTTACTGCACCTGTTGATGGGGACTCTTCCAGACCTACCCTGTTCGCGGGCTCCGTTCTGCTGATAGATCTTCACCCGACACCAGATCCCTCACGGATACTTTTGGGGTGGATGGATCCACCCCTTGAGACCCTCAAGGATTCCCCTCTACTCCACCGATGGACCAGCCTCCCAGCAGTCCTCAGTGCGTGCCTCCAGCAGGGCCCCACGTCCTCCATCAGGCCCGACTGGGTACTATTCTGTACACACCACAGTATTCACAGTATGCGACACTGGGGGTCCATCACCGGATACCCTCCTCTGACACTTGAGTTACCAGCACGGGTCAGGCCATGCATTACCAGGGATACCAGTACCCTTACTGGTACCAACCACCTAGCTACCCTTCTTTTCTTTTTTCTTTTTTTTTAACTTTCTTTATTCATGCACTGCAGTGGAGAGTACTTACCCCCCAATCCAGCCTTGTACAGATGCTCAACTAACTTAGGTGGAGCCAGCTCACCAAGAACGGCTGGTACAGGGGCCACCCCTGGTGGTGGGAACTTGAGAGGGAAACCTGAGCCCTCATCTCCAGCTGTCGGGTGTTTGACCAACTAGATAAGGTCATCCGTTGGTGGCTATCATGCTGCTGTAGGGAGAGGTATTTTTGTGCTTGTAGTTCCCTGGATTTGGGCGTGTGATGCTCTGCTCGATGTGTGCACGCTCCCGTGTGCACTCGGCGTCCACAAGCCCGATCCTCTGCATCTGCCAGCGGGCAATGCAATCCCCAAGTAGCCAACAGGGCTGCTATTGTACTGCCAAGAGCTAACCCTCCCTGAGGAAGGATCAGTCCTTAGGATGCTCGATCCTTTCTCATCTCCACTGAGCCCTGTGGCCTGTGCTCGCTCCCAACATGGGTTGCCAGTGTGTGCGAGGTGTGGCATCCATCGCCTCCACCCTCAGCACCACTGGGCCAGCTAGCTACCCTTCTTACTTCACAGGGTACCCAGGTTATCCTTCACCCTCTCCTCCTCCACCACATAGCTGGATCAAGATGCCATTCCTGCATAGTGGAAGGACGCAAGTCTCAACTGTTCCAGGAGTTGGGTCAGCCTCAGCTGGTAGTCAGGGCCACCTACCTCACAGGATGCTTCCTCATAGCCCAGCACCTTCCAGTCGAGCCTCAGACAGAGGTTTGGGCGTTCTGCCCTCAGGCATTACAGAACATAGGCTCCCGATTCTGGTACGGAGGCCTCTCTGCCTAGTACGCCGGAATCATCTGAGTCAGATGAAGACTCTGATGTGGAGGAACAGCCAGAGCCTCACTCTCCCATTGAGCCTCAGCTGAAAGAATCCCCAAATCCCGTCCAGAGGACCCATCCTTCAGAGCTTCTCTGACAATTCAGAAATCCTGTGGATGGGTCTCTCAAGAACAGGATCCCAAATGCAGACAATTGGCAGAACATCTGGATTTGGTCAATGTGGACCCCTACCCATTCCTTCTTGGATGGGGTCACATGAAGACCTTATGTCCACAATCTGGCAGCAACCGTCATCCATCCCGGCCATTTCAAAAGGCCAATCGGACCTAACACCCCAGAACGGGTTTCCCACTTTACTGCCCAACCTAAGGCCGATTCTATTGTGATCACAGCTGCTCATGATAGGTCAGCCAGGATCCGTCCTAAATCCCAACGATAAAAATCCCACATAAAAATCCCTACAATAAAATCCTGAAATGATGAAATACAGACAGCACATAATCCCGAAACAAATAATCTGGAGATGCATAAATACAGACATTGCGAAATACCAAAATAAATAGTTAGCACAGTAACTCCGCCTCCCCAGATGCTCTTTAAACAACATCTAGTTTTTTGAAAATACAAAGCTTGAAGTGATTGCCAATGTAAAGTGCTTCTTACCCTGATCCACAGCATCAGAAAACAGACAAGGCTCGGAGAGTGGAGGTTTCTGCTACACCACTGGATCCCTTTGTGATTTTTATACCCGATCTTCCTCAACATTCAACCCGGCAGGGACTGGGGAGGTAGTGGCGTGCTGTTCATGCTGTTCCTGTGAACAGCACTTAATAAGGAGTCTCCCGAGAGTCCTGCACATTTGGAACACTGATGAGTGTCCCAGGGTTGATGCATACGCAATTTGGATTCAGATTTTGAAGAAGCTGTTCTCTCTGTGACTTTGAGTGGATATCACTGGGAAACATACACTCCTGAGTCCACCCCAACCTGCCTGGCTTCCATGTCCAGCCAGCCACCATTAATACACCTGCTATATTGTAGGCACTGAGATTAAGGGCCTGGTATCTAAGCTAATGCCCCTGACAGCTGTCTAGCTGACTTGTCAGTGTGTCATGCAGTTGGTTCTTTTGCACTGTTGCAGGATTTCATTACCAACAGGCAAGGTTGTGCACATGCTTTCTGTACTGGCTCAGTGTTGGTCATGGTGAATTCAGATCAGTAATTTCAACTTCCAGTAATTTCAGTTACTGAGAGCAGGTAAGGTAAGGATCATTCTTGTGCCCCGAGCTTAAAAGTACTTTAACGGGATTGTGATGTGTCATGCCCAGATGTGGTGCACGGTCCGATGCAAAAATATAAGAGGCGGTATTTGTTAAAGTGTACTTATTGACGCGTCAAATCATACTAGTCCAGAAATCACAGACTGTATTTTTTGGTCTGGATTTTTGCAGGTGGATTTAGTACCTGACCCAGGTCAGCCCAACCTAAACATCTTAGTGCCTCCATTCCAGACAAGGAGTCAAAGCAGATGGACCAGTACGGCCACAAGATCTATGCCTCATCCACTTGCCATTCACTCTTAAATTACGTGGCCCATATGGTGGCTTTCCAGAAATCATCTTTGTCTGATCTGGAAAAGGATCTTCGGAGATACCCAATGAGCAGCTCAGGAGGCAGTATGGTGCAGTGGTTTAAGGCTCTGAGCTGCAAATCTGGAGACCTGTGTTTGAATCCCACAGCCCCCACTTGCATACTGTGTGACCCTGAGCAAGTCACTTAACTTCCTTGTGCTCCCAGGCTGCACCTGTAAACAAGCTTTCAGCTTAGTGTGTCTCACCTGGTTAAATAATTGGAAAAAACTCCTGGGAAGGTTAGAATGAACAAATCATCCTGCCACCATGCCCTCTGTGCCACCTACGACTCTGTGGACTCGGTGCCCTGAGATGCGGCTGTGATGCTTGGACAGCTGGTTCTGATTCTGAATTAAACACAGCAATAGAGTCAAGCCATACAAAGACAAAGGTACTGGATTTTAGGAGGGCTGACTTTGCAAATGGGTGAGTGCCTAAGGAATGCACTAGCAAATGGGCAGAAGGAGGGGTGGAAGAACAATGGGAATAATAAAAACTGCCATCACAGAGGTAACAAGCCTTGTGTAAAGCAAATAAACAAAATGAAACGAGGTAAGAAACCACTATGTTTCTCAAAGGAAGTGGCAGTGAAGGTTCAAGAGAAAAGAAAGCATTCAGGAAGTACAAGGAATCACAGAAGGAACAGGACAGAGAACTGTATCAGTTAAAGCAAAAGGAAGCTGGAAAGGCAGTCAGAACAGCAAAGGCCCAAACCGAGGAAAAGATAGCCAACTCAGTTAGGAAGGGGATAAAACCTTATAGGTACATCAGGGAGCAAAGGAAGACCAAGGGAGGATAGTGAGGCTTAATAAAGGGAGGGAGGGTGGGCAGAGGTGACTGTGAAAAGGCAGATATACAAATATTTTGCTCAGTATTTACAAAGGAAGAGGGAGGTACCTAAAACAAACAGTAGAAACACTCTGGATACAGAAGTTGATACCAGCCTATTTACAGAAGAAAGAGTTCTGAAAGAGCTCTTAAAACTGAAGGTGGACAAAGCAATGGGGCCTGATGGGATTCATCCCAGAATTCTAAAAGAACTAAGGATAGAACTAGTGACACCACTGACTACCCTCTTTAACAAATCATGGGAGGATTGGGTGGTACCTGAGGACTGGAGGAGGGCAGATGTGATTCCCTTCACAAAAGTGGGAGCAAGGCAGAAGCAGGAAACTACAGAACCTGTTAGTTTAACCTCAGTGGTAGGGAAAATGATGGAATCACTTCTGAAGGAAAGAATTGTTTGCGATCTAGAGGCCAGAGGGGCACAGGACCCAAGGCAGCATGGATTCACAGTGGGAAGGTCATGCCAGACAAATCTGATAGATTTCTTTGACTGGGTGACCAAAGTAGTTGATCAGGGAGGGCTGTGGACATGGCCTACCTAGACTTTAGCAAGGCATTTGACACAGTCCCACACAAAAGATTAATATACAAGTTAGCCAGCCTGGGAGTGGGTCCCAAGATGACAGCCTGGGTAAAGAATTGGCTGGAGAATAGGACACAGAGAGTACAGTAAATGGAGTCCACTCTGGAAAAAGGGGTTAGCAGGGTACCACAGGGTTCAGTAGACCGGCCCCTTTCAATGTCTTTATAAGTGACATTGCAGAGGGACTGGAAGGAAAAGTATGTCTCTTTGCAGATGACACACAGACCTGCAACAGAGTTGATGCACAAGGTGGGGTGGAAAGGATGAGAAGGGACTTGGCAAGGTTAGAGGAATGGTCAAATGTATGGCAGCTTAGATTCAATGCTAAGAAGTGCAAGGTAATGCACCTGGGAAACAAAAACCCAGGGAAGAGTACACAATGGGGGAGATACTAACAACAACAAAATGGAAAGGGACCTGGGGTAGTCATATCAGATGACCTAAAGGTAGACAAGCAATGTGAGAGGCAGCAAGGAGGGTGGAGGGATACTGGGATGCATGGGGAGAGGCATCACCAGTAGAAAACAAGAAGTTTTTATCCCTCTGTACAGACAGCTGGTGAGACCACATCTGGAGTACTGTGTGCAGTTCTGGAGACCCAATCTCCAAAGACATAGACAGGATGGAAGCTGTCCAGAGGAGGGCAACTAAAATGGTGCAGGGTCTGCACTGGAAGACATATGAAGAGAGACTTAAGGAGCTTAATATGTATAGCCTCGAGGAAAGGAGGGAGAGGGGGACATGATAGAAACTTCTAGTACCTCAAGGAATCAACAAAGTCCAAGAGGGTAGCATCTTTCAAAAAGAGGTGTGCAAGAACAAGAGGGCACAATTTGAAGATAGAGGGGGCGGCCCAGGAGGTAATTTAAGGAAGTATTTTTTCACAGAGAGGGTTGTGGATGTATGGAACAGCCTTCCAGAGGAGGTTGTGGAGTCAAAACAGTGGTGGAATTCAAGCATGCATGGGACAGTCATAAGGCAATTCTAGGGAGTGTAGGAAGAAGTAGGCTGCTGGTTAACTAGGATCTGCAGCTTATCCATCAGGTAGGAAATGGGCAGACTGGGTGGGCCAAGCGTCCTTATCTGCCATCAAATTCTATGTTTCTATGCTTTTGTAATATAAAATGTGTTATTGAGTGTCTCTCATGAGACATGCTGACAGTCTATGGGTTAACACCCCCCAGGTTTCAGCTAAAAGATAAAAGCCAGGAGATAATTAAAGGCTAGAAGAGACCTAAATTAAGGATCTCCTGTTTATCTAGCTTAATGTAGCTGCCAGCTGCTGGCTGGAAATCATAAACTTTATGATGTTTAGAGGAAGAATACAGGTATGTCACTTAGGTGCTACATCATAAATGCTCTTTGATGTCTGTAAAGAGCAGGATGCTGCTCATGGATGAAAGAAAGAACTTGGAAAATTACAGACTTGATTGGGAAGTCATGTGGGACATGAGTTTTGCTGTTGTCACCTATTAATTTACCTCCTGCTTGGTAAGACATCCTGATTGTATAATTTTAATAAACAGAGGAGTAGCTGGGTGATATCATGGAGAAGGCAGGGTCAAGACAGTTTTTAGTTATGCTGTGATTAACCTTTCACACACACTTTTGACTCTGAAGCTACAACATCTTTCAGCACTATAAGTATATAAGAATACATTAGCTAGGCAAGTCTAAGTGTATGGTTGGTAGGAAATTGCACTTTTAAACCTGTTTTTAAGTGATTGTAATGTTTTGTGATATATTGTTCTGTGTTTTACATTTTACTTTTTATCTATTTTTAAGTAAATATCTCATTTTAAGAGACTACTTGGTGTGCCTTTGAAATTCTTTATTTGACAAGTGAAACATACATGGTTAAAGTTGACACTGTGCAAAGCTTACTGGTTTACCAAACTGGGAAACAGGTAAGAGTTTATCTGAGGTCTTTTCATAGAGTTTTAAGGTTCATTCTGTACACCTGGTTAGGTACCCATAGGCAAAGTTATCTGGCCCTGAAGAGCAGAATTATCTGAGCCTGTACATTGGGTGCACCTAGCAAGAGGTTCACAGTTTGAATCCCTCCAGAACTTGAGACCAAAGGTTGATTCAAACCCCAAAACAGACAAGAGGGTTACCCTGTTCTGTTCCTGTTCACAATACTGTGCTCGGAGGTTGGCACTGTGGGAACAGAGGGCCTGACCTGCTGAGTGGGGTTGTGACACGTTGGTTGGCAGTGGTGGGCATAAGTTTGGTATTGCAAGCTTTTATTTTTCAGTGTGTTCGCTTGATACTGTCAGCTCACTTGCAAAAAAAAGAAAAAGGCAGTGATTTATTTTAAAAGGAAACAGAGCTATATTTATTTATTTATTTGCTTTTGTTGACCAGGTAAGTCACACTCAGACAGCCAAGTGCCTATTTTCAGGTGCGACACGGAGAGTTACAAACTTAAGTAGGCAGGTACAGTGATGAATCAGTTTTATATACAATGGAATATCAGGTGATGAAAGAGAATGACAACCAGTAACAAGTTACGAATCCAGGGGTGTTACAGACGACCTGGGAGAGTTACAAGCTAGAGCATACACAAACAGTGAGTGAGTCAAAATTTACATACAACGGGAGAGCAGGCTAAACCAAATATGGCACTCAAGGAGGAGATGGCACGCTTTAGCATGATTTGGTAGGTAGTTAACAGTGTTCAAAAGGGTTAGGACAAGATAGGTACAGTGCACATAATAACCATAACACAGGTTCAGCATATGATAGTCGGACAAGTGCCAGCTTGTGGGGGCCTCAGGATGAGCCAACGACGGGCAGGGCAGGTGACCTCATCTGGAGGTAAGACAGGGAGTCAGCTGTTACTTGGACCAGTTGACGGGAGAATAAGGGCGATGGACCCTGGGGCACAAAGATTCCCTCATGCCTGCATAGTGCAGGGGCCATGAGGTGTAGACAGGTGGAGGAGCCCTTCAGGAAGTTCCAAAGGGAAGTTTTAAAGCTTGGATGGAGAGGTGGACCAAGTAAGGGCTGAACGTATTCCATAGTTTGGGGCATAGTTGACGAAGGCCGATCACCTGCAAGGGTGTGTCCTAGGAACCGGACAGTTGAGTGTCGCTTGACCTAAGGTGGTAGGAAGAGGTGTCAGGGTTGAGGGAAGGGCATGGCAGTGGAGGTGGCTGATCTTACAATGCTGTCAATGAAGTTCCCTACTAAAAGGTGCGGTGCTTCTCGGGAGGGAGCCACCAAGGCATGTGTAGAGGTTGCAGCGGTGTCAGGGTGGGGCAGACAGCAAGCAGCAGATGGTGTTGGAGGCTGGTCCTATTTCAAAAGGTTGGTTTTTGCACGGGGCAAAGGTCACTAGACCATAGCAGAGAGAGGAGGAGAACATCCTGGCTAGGGCCACCTGAGCAGCTGGGGTCAGGCAGTTTTTGGCTCTGTAGGTGAGACCGAGTTTGATGCTCGGGAGACTTGCAGACATTACGGATGTGCAGGGAAAGATCCAGCTGAGGGTCCAGAGGACGCCAGGTACTTTACAGTGGCAACTGTCTGCAGGGTGAGCCATCAGCCCCATAGATTAGTAGGGGGCAGGGCTGATTTTGTTTTGTTCAGGAGCCAAAGAGCATAGCCTGAGTTTTCTTAAGTTTGGTGGTAAGCTTGTGTTCCACCAGCCAGGATTGGATCTGCTTGAAGTCGGAGTTTAGTTGGGAATTGATGGTGTCAATGTTGTGGGCACTGTCCAGAATGACAAGGTCATCGGCATACAGGGTGGTAAGCCCATGGGTGGTGACGGAGGGTAGTTCGTTGATGAAAAGGAAGAAGAGCGTCGGACCGAGGAGGATCCCTGTGGGACCCCACATTGCACAGTGGTGAAGTTGGAGAGAGTCCAGTTAAAGTTGGTGTATTGCTACCTACTAGTAAGGTAATTAAGGAACCAGGCATTGGGCGGAGTTTGAGAGTCTGAGGAGAGAAGAGTGGCGCTTAAGGAGGAGGGATCTACCCTGTTGAAGGCTTTGAAGAGATCCACTAAGATCGCCTCCAGTGAGGTAGCCCTGGTCGGTTGCAGTTCTGATCTGCAAGGTGACCTAGCGAGGGCGGTAGCCAGTGCTGTGTCCCTTCCTAAACCTGTGTTGGGCCGTGAGAGGAGGTTGTGTTCCTGTATGTACTGGTTAGGGGGGCTGAGGCCACAACTTTCTCCAGAATTTTGAGGCGGCCAACAGAATAGCTATAGGTCAGTAGTTCAGGGATCTTTGGGGTTTCCTTGTTTAAGAACAGGGATAACCTTGGCCACTTTCCAGATATCTGGGATGACACCAGTGGTAAGAGAAGAATTGAATATATGCACTAAGGGCCTGGCGAGAAGGTGGGCTCCTAGCCTGAGCAGTTTTGGCTCGAGGTTGTCTGGCCCTGCCCAGTATGAGGAGAGGCAAGCAAGCCCTCTGGGTCTCTGTGGTAGATACCTGTTGTAGGAAGAAGGAGGGTCGGGTCTCAGGGCCGAGTCGAGAGGTGCTAGAGGACTTGGGCTCGGATGGTTGAGAGTTTGAGGACTTGGGGCAGGGCTGGAAGGAAGGTGCTGTTCGGAGAACATTGTGTTAAAGGTATAAGAAATTGTGCATGGGTTATTGCAACCAACCCCACAACGAGTAAGTCCGTGACTTGTGCTCTTGGAGCCCCCAACCGTGCTTCTAATGTTCTTCAGAAGCTCCTCAGATTGCTGGCTGAGGAGAGTAGGCTGGATTGGCAGAACTCACTTTTGCTGCCTGGATGGCTTTTTACAGGAGTTTCTGAGGCGCCTGTAGGCAGTGAGATCATTGATGCTTTGGGAGGCCTTGTAGGTTTCCCAGCATTTGTCCCTGAGTTTCATTAGGGAGAATAGGCCCCGTGAAGCCATTTGTAACGATGCCCCATACCCCTCCTTGTGAGGGGGCATGTTTGTTGCACTGGGATGTACTTGATTAAGAATTCATCCAGTGCTTGATCCGGTCCAAGGAGGCAGTAACCCCGGACCAGTCAATTGATCCGAGGTCAGCGAGAAGTCTGTAAGTATAATTTTGAGTAGTCCTCATTTGTATCACTTTACTGGGAATCTTTGCCTGAGAGGTGCCCCAAGTGCAGAAGATAGGCGTGGGTCTGAGATGGCATCAGGTAGGATGCCAGAGGATGTGATCCTGTCAGTCTATTGGTCTTACAGTCAAGTTCCTAACTGTTTTATTTTTTTTCTCTAAAGTGCAAGTCAGAGTAGCCGTAGTTAGGAAGAAGATGGCCTAACTACAGTGGGCACACTGTATACTACTTAAAGCAGTTGTGCTGGGACAGAGGAGTCCCTGTTTGAGGTGAAAGCCACCAAACAGAACTTCGTGGATGCCCTGAAGGTAGCAGATACCCAGAGCATCGAGTCACAGACAGTGACTGTAAGGGACCAAACCTTGAATGTGGAAGGGCTAGCGGCCAGTGCAGTGTCCAGATCCGATGAGGAGAGCAGCAGGGTCACTGTCAGCGAAGGGTCACAGCAGCAGGGAAGGTCATCAGTATCCTGGATCTAGAAGTATTCAAGCTGCAGATTGAGTTCGTGAGAATGTAGCTGGAGTTCCAGAGAGAAGAGAAGCGGAACAAGAACAGAGGGAGGCAGAGCGAGAAGCCGAGAGGCAGAGCGAGAACAGCGAGACGCTGACTGTGAGGAGCGTGAGCGCCAGAGGCAACACAAACTGGAGAAGCTATGACTCCAACCAGTGGCACCAGAGCAGGTAAGTGTTTTGGGTTTAACTGGGACTACAGGACTGGGTTACAAATTGAATTCCAAATTGATAGCCAAATTTAAAGAAGGGAGGATGGATGCTTTTTAAAGTCTTTGAGAAAGTTTGTATTCAGGCTAAAATTCCTAGGAGTCCTGAGCTTCCAGCTATCCCAGCTACTTATCAAGAAAGCTCAGGATGCATTGGGTCAAATGGACAATGAGGACAGTGATGATTACAGCAAACTTAAAGCTGCACTGTTAAAAGAATTTGCATTAACTGCAGAATCAGACAGAGCTAAATTCCGTAAGCTCAGGAGAAGCCCTGCCATGAGCTACAAGGAGCTAGCCATGAAACAACGTCAGTTTTAAAACGTTGGTGGGAAGGAATTGAAGCAGACTCTGTTGATAAAATTGAAAATGTGATTTTGTTAGAACAGTTTTTCTGGGCATGCCAGCAGAGCTGAAAACCTGGCTGGAGGACTGAGATCCCAAAACAGTGCAAGAGGCTGCTGAACCTCGGACCGCTATGCCAAGAGCAGACCTGCTCTGAGAGCTAATGGGGTGGGCGTGGCAGCACAGAAAGGGAAAAGCCTGGCTTCAGGGCAGCTAAACCCTCACTGCCTCCACCAAAACCAGTTAGTCGAGGTTTCAGAGAAAGATTTCTGAGAAAGAAATTAATGTTGGTTGTGTAAAGAAACTGGGCATATTGCTGGACAGTGTCCCAAACGGATTTGAGCAATACTACGCAAGTTGGTGCTAGGAAAAGTGGGTTGTTTGAGTGTCCCTGGAAGCATGCCTGTGAACATGAAGGAACACATGCACCCAGTCATGGTGAATGGTGTACAGATGCAAGGGTTAACGACAGGGACATCCCTGACATTGGTAAAGGGATTTAGTAGAGCCTGGTCAGCTTATACCCAGTAAATACATTACTGTACAGGACTTTACTGGTGAGGAGAAAACATTGCCCCTTGCTAGTGTTCTACTACACTGGGGTGAAATAGGGAAACTGTGCAACAGGTGGCAGTAGCCAAAACGTTAGCAGTGGACGCATCCTTGGCAACAGTCTCCAACAGGGGATGGTATGTGCAGTTACCCATAGACAAGCGGCAAGGGAAATTGTGGTTCCTGGACCCCACAGAAACCATTGTGAAAACCACTGGGAGGCTGGTTCCCTGGCCTGTGTCTCCTGATATGGAGACTAATGAAAGGGTAGAAATTTCCAGTAGCAGTTAACCACACAGCCACAGAGGGTTACTCCAAGAGGGAGGGGTGACCCATGGTCAGAGGGATAGGATGACAGTGATCCTGAGTGCCCTGATGCTAGTGCTAGGACTCTAGTTTAGAGACAGAAGAGGACCTGTCCCATGCCTTGGGAATGTGGAGGAGCTTGCAGCTGCTCAGAGAAGTGACACTAGTTTAGAGAAGCTGAGGACTTGGGCAGACTCTGATGAGCACAAGGAAGTGACGTGTAAACATAAGGTTTATTGGGAAAATGGACTGATGTATACTCAGGCTGTGCAGACAGAGGAGGGATACTAGGCAGGCAGCTTGTCATTCCCAGGGTATTTTGAGCAGTTGCTCAAGGTTGCACATGATATTCCCTTGTCTGGTCATCTGGAAATCGTGCCCACTACACAGTGGTTGGCTCAGAATTTCTACTGGCCTAACTTCACCCAACAGGTAAAGGAGTATTGCAGGTCCTCTCACCAGTGCCAAGAAATAGGGAAGGTGGGCAAGAAGAAGAAGCCAGAAGGGAAGGAAGGAAACATATTCAATTCAGTGCTTTAGCGTAACTGGTAATTGCTATTTTTCTTTAAACTTAGATTGTAGGCTTTTAGTGACACTATACTTTCTTTGTTGTCTTTACTTATAATTGTTTTGGGCTGTTGAACATTTAAAACATAGTGGTGGTGTAATTCTGTGCTGTCTTTAATTGCTGCAAATTTTATCTTGGCTTGTCTGACTGCCCTGTACTTGGGTGAAGGGTGTTAATTGTCTGGCCTCTGACCTCAGCTATGTGATAACTGGAGGTGGGGCTTATCAGAGTTAAAGTAGCAAGCAGAGGTTTATTTTCTCAGAAGAAGCTAGAAGGGAAGTAAGGAAACATATTCAATTCAGTGCTTTAGCGTAACTGGTAATTGCTATTTTCTTTTAAACTTAGATTGTAGGCTTTTAGTGACACTATACTTCTTTGTTGTCTTTACTTATAATTGTTTTTGGGCTGTTGAAAATTTAAACATAGTGGTGGTGTAATTCTGTGCTGTCTTTAATTGCTGCAATCCACCCTCCTCCCTTCCCCAACTCTTAATTATATGCCCTGATAATTTGATTGACAGGAGCTAAACACAGGGTATAGTAGGGGTGTGAAGTAGGAGGGGCATAAGGGGAAGAAGCCCACCTCAGCACAAGTGTTTTGACTCATTTATTTATTTATTGGTTTTTTTCTTTTAAAAAAAATTATCTGAGGATCAGTGACAGGATTTTAGTTCAGTAAATTAATAAAAAGGAACTAGAAATTGCACTTTTAAACCTGTTTTGTTAAAGTGATTGTAGTCTTTTGTGATATAATGTTCTGTGTTTTACATTCTACATTTTATCTATTTTTAAGTAAACATCTCATTTTAAGAGACTACTTGTTGTGCCTTTGAAATTCTTTTATTTGACAAGTGAAGCATATATGGTTAAAGTTGATACTGTGCAAAGCTTACTGGTTTACCAAGCTGGGAAAAGGTAAGAGTTTAAATAAAGTCTTTTCATAGCATTTTAAGGGTTCATTCTGTACACCTGGTTAGGTACCCATAGGCAAAAGATATCTGGCCCTCGAAGAGCAAAATTATCTGAGCCTGTACATTAGGTACGCTTAGCAAGAGGTTCACAGTTTGAATCCTCCAGAACTTGAGACCAAAGGTTAATTCAAACCCACAAAACAGACAGGAGGGTTACCCTGCTCTGTTCCTGTTCACAATACTGCGCCAGAGGTTGGCACTGTGGGAGCAGAGGGCCTGACCTGCTGAGTGGGGTTGTGACAGTGGCTACTGGCATCTGTCTCAGGCACCTTGCGTGGCTTCACCTGGCAGGGTTGGCACAAGGTGTACAGAGTTCTCTTCTGGGTGCTCCCTTCAGGGGTCCAGTTCTGTTTGAGCGATGCCAAAGATATTATCACAGAGCTGCAAGAGAGTGGCAATCCTTGAGGATGTCTGTTCCTTTACCATTTGGGTCAAAAGCCATGGAAGCAACCCTATCACCACCAGTGGAAATGGAATAAACAGAATCAAAGCAGATGACAGACCAAGTGCCGCCCCCAGGCTCTGGTGCTCAAACCCCCAGGCCAAGTTTCCCAAAACTGCCTCAGGGAAAAGTGCCCTCCCTTCTGCATCCTGAATCCCAACTCCCTCCTGCTCCCTTCTGTTCCCATGGAGGAACTGCTGGGAAGATTCAGCCTCCACCTGGATGGGTGGAAGGCCGCAACCGCAGATGCATGGGTTCTTCAACTCATAGCAAGAGATCACTCAATAGAGTTCCTGGAGATACCTCCTCCAATCCTCCGGGAAGGTTGCACTGTCCATCAGGCCAGCAACATCTGGTCCTCCAAGAAATCCAAGCTGTTCTGCAGAAATCAGGCATAGAGTGAATTCCACCAGAACAGACAGGAAGGGATTTTACTCCATTTCTTCCTGGTTCCCAAAAAGATGAGAGATCTCAGGCCTATCCTAGATCTCAGCATGCTCAGCCTCATTGTAGAGTACAAGAGGTTCCACATGCTGACCCTCCAGGAACTATTACCCCTGCGCCAACCAAACAGTTGGCTGTGTTCCTGGATATGCAGGATACTTACCCATATCCCCATTCTTCCGGCCCACCACCGCTTCCTGAGATTCTCCTTTCAGGAGGAACATTTCCAATTCAGAGTCCTTCTTTTGCCTTTCCTCGACACCTTGGGTTTTACCAAGTGCCTAGTGGTGGTAGCAGCGTTCCTATGCTGCAAGGGCATTTATGTGTTCCCATACCTGGACGATTGCCTAGTTTCAGCCCCCTCCTGGACAGTCTGAAGGAACTTTCCTTCACTCTGACATTTTCTCCAGTCTGGGAATCTCGGTCAACTTCCCAAGTCCCAGCTGCTAGCTTCCCACCATCTCCAGTTCATTGGAGCAATGCTGGACACAGTCCAGAGCAAGGCCTTCCCTCTCCCGACAGAGCAGAGACCCTTATTTCTCAAGAGGCACTGGTGGCTTCCTCCCGATGGACAACAGCGCATTCGATCCTCACGACTACTAGGACTGATGGCAGCCACCATTCCCACAGTCCCTCTGGCCAGACTGCACATGAGGGTAACCCAACAGTCTCTATGAGTCCAATGGAATCAGCGCCTGGATGACATGGACCAGAAGTTCTTAGTCTCCAGCAACCTTCAAAGGATCTCCTCTGGTGGCAGGACTTATCCAACCTTTCGGTTGGGGTCCCCTTCCACCCTCCATCTCCCACCATGATTCTCTCTTCGATGCCTCGAGCGTGGGATGGGGAGTGCATCTGGAAGACCATCAGACACAGGGCACTTGTCGCCTATGAAGGAGAAACTGCACGTCAATATCCTAGAGACAAGTGAGTTCTCTATGTTTTTCAGGCCTTCTAGTCCTTCTTGATTCCGGGAACACTACTCATCCAGACAGACAACATGGACACAGTCTGGTACCTCAACAAACAGGGAGGCACCTGGTCTTACCCCTTTGCAGGGAGGTGATGTGGGTGGTATTAGGCTGTTCAACACAGCCTTCCTTGACAGCAGTCCACGGCAAGGCGCTCACAACACCCTGGCAGACAGTCTCAGCCAATCAGTCACCAGGGCTCAAAAGTGGGAACTAAAGCAGGAGGTAGTAGAAGATCCATTTCTTCAGTAGGGATGGCCAGACATAGACCCTTCACCTCCCATCCAGCGCAAAAGCTTACCCAGCTTCTGCCTCGCTCGCTCCCGGCGTGGTGCTTTTGGCAAGATGCACTGTCTCTATCCTGGACAGGGAGATTTCTATACGCTTCCTCCTTTCCCATCTTACAGAAGGTCTACTGAAGCTCCAGGCAGAGGGGCCCACATGATTCTCATTGCCCTCTGTAGCCTTGACAGATTTGGTTCTCTTTACTACAGTAGTTAGCATTGGAACCCCTAGTACCTCTTACTCTCCCCGACCTTCTGTCCCAGGAGCAGGGCAACCTGGTACACCCGAGCCTCACATCACCCACCTTCATGAGTGGTACCTGTGGACTTAGTGGCTTCTTGCTTTGGCGTCTCTTCCAGAGTTGCTCAGGTCCTAGTGGAGGCCAGAAAACCCTCCACTAGATCCATGTGTAACCCCCTACAAATGGGGTTCCCGAAAAGTCTTCATCAAACTTGCCTAAATGCTCACTGCCAGGCTGGTGTCCTGCATTTTAGCTGCTTAAATATGATTGCCAGAGAGTGCCTGTAAAGCCTCTGTGTACTGTCTCTTTAAGAGCTGCCTGGATCTCAGTCATAAGTAATCTGAGAGGGAGCTCTGTTGAAAGATGTAACTATTTGCTGAAAATCATTTAGATTGATAATGATAATGTGGTTTGTCTAACCTGCCTTCTTTGCAGCAAGGACTGATTTCTTATCTCCACTATCTTGGTCCTGGACTGCAATTGGACCAATCACTACTGGTGGGACCTAAAATGGAGCCGGACTACAGGAGCTATCTGGAGTCAAAATCTGTAGGAATTGGGCTTTTATGCTTTTGTCCACCTGAAGGGGAAGCATTTGTTGTGACTGACAGGAGGATCAGCCAACCAAACCTTTTGGATGTTGGGGAATTTCCCAGGCTGCTGCAGCTAGTTTCAGTTTTGAGCTGAGAAGTGAAGAAGTAACAGCTGAAGTGATTTTGAGCAGCAGTTCTGTGTAGTTTTGCCAGGGAGAATTGTGAAAGGCTGAGTTTTGGCCCACCTCTCTGCCTGCTGTCCTTGAGAGGAAATAGAGTTTATTCGGACTGAATCTGAGTTGTGAGGACTATTTAAGCCACTGGACTGTGACCAGGCTTTAACCTGAAGAAGAGCGAGATTTGCTGAATGTTATCAGTCTGTCAGAATTTCCAGCTGCTTTTGAATCCCCAGTTTGTGCAGAGACTTTGCGATCATGACCGGAGAGCGGTTTGCCTGGTACTGTAGAATCCTTTACATGTAAATGTGCTGTGTATTAGGTGGGTCATGATTTGGTTCCCCACTGTGTAAACTGTGTTCTGCTTGCTGGAAGCTTTATCCAGCCTAATCAGACTGAATCCGCATTCATCTCCATTCGGCCTGGGCCATGCCATGCTGGCCTGCCAGACTACCCCACTGCACAGAGAAAGCCACCGATGATAGACCTGCCTGGGGATCAGCCCCTGCTCCATGCTTGAACAGAAATTGTGCCTTGGCGAATCGTGGGGCCCTGCTTCTCCTGGCACCCAGATTAACCACCTGCTGTCTTGATTTTCATCCAGACTGTATCCAGTCTTGGGTATCATGAGTAATCATCAGAGTAGCTCCCGCAACAACAGCCTAATCTAAAAGTGTGTCATCTGATTGTCTTGTTGTTTTCTTTTCACGAACTGAGCTCTCTGGCTCCGGATTACAAATAGTGTGTGTTATGCATGTTGTTTTCTTCCATCACAGGGCCCCAACCAACTGCAACATTCCTGGCTAGACCACCATTCTCCATCTGGGTACCCAGTTGTGTGACTGTTCATGGACCCTGAAGTGCATGCATAACTGTTTGATTGATAAAGTCCTTGCAAATTAACCTGATTACGCCTCCTTGTTCAAGCCCCTTAAATAAATCAGATCTAACTCTTTTGCATTTACCCTGACTGTGGTTCCAGTTTGTGCAAGAGTGCTGCACTGCTGTTATTTCCTGTATATAACCTTGTTTTACAGGGGTCCCCAGGGCGGGCCTGAGGAAAGCCCTGGTGGTAAGTGCAAACAGTGTGGTATTTGTGTGGTGTATCAGGGTATTGTGAAGTGATTATTGTGTATTGTTCTGACCACTAGTAAGGAAAGGGGGGTTACAGTGTCCTGGAGGCTGTGCCCAGGTTAGCTTGACCACTACTAACCCTGACCTCCGGGTGGAGGCACCCGCTTCAGAACTCAGGCCCTTATCCTGCTACTAGCCAAGCAGGCAGGGTAGTAGCCCTGGGATAGCACCACCTAGGGGTTACATTTGGAGGCTCACTGCTGGGATTTTGTGTCTTCTAGTGGCCAAAATTATGAATTATTGTTAAAGATTAATGGTTACCCCAGTAAAACGGCTGTACACCAGTTGGTGGGGTGGTGTACTGAGCAGGAAAGCGACCCTCAAAATGCTCTACTTATACTGGATATCCCCTGGTTACCAGTAAAGACACTGTAGAGGAGCACTCTCCAAAGTTGAATGTTTAAAAACCCTGTGGTGGTGGGTCGACAGGCTGATTTGATCGCCCAAACTTCTAGCCTTGGTAGAGTGTAGTGACCTCATGGACAGCTTTAAAGTGCCACAGACTATTGCCCCAGAACTGGTTCCAGCTGCCTGGAGAGTGATAACAAAAGACAGTAAAGACCCGGGAGGATGAGCTCCAGCATTATCTGAGACTTTGAGGAGAAATTTGCTAAGTTGTTGCTGGAGGAAGGGAAACCATAGAGGACTTCAAGAAACTATTCCTGCCACAAGAGGGTGTTCCTTCCCCAACACCCTCCCACCCAGCACCTGTTACTGCCCCGCTTCTGTGCCCATGCCAATGTTGGCCCCTATATCTGTACCTGCCATTAGTCACGACTCCTACCGAATGTTGAGAATCTTCTCAGGCACCCTCCCACCCACCAGGAGGAAGACTGGGAGACCTGGATAGACTATGTTGCCCCCTAGTACTTGAATGGCAATGCTCAGAGGTAGAGAAACAAAGGAGGTTGAGTGAGAGCTCGGGTCTTGCCTTGCTACCATCCATGCCAAGCGGGCCAATAACTCCAGGCAACTGCACAGGACTGTCTTGATGCACTGGAAAATGTGTATAGGAGCCCAGATTTAGATGAGATCTGTGGTGAGAGTCAGAAATCTCAGCAGTACCCAGGGAGCCATTGTCTGTGTATGTACCTCAGCTTGAAAAGCTGCTACAAGAGTGCCTCAGAAAGGGTAGTTCTATATCAAATGAATTAGATTGAACTAGGATGGACTGGATCCTTAAGTCTGCTCTGTTTTCAGAATTGTTACTGCTTCAGTTGCACCTTGCCACCCGACTGGAATCGCCCCCAATGACAAGCTAATGAAAGAAATTCGGGGTTGAGCAAAAGCGACCCCATGTGGAATTGCACCCATATCTGCTGCTGCTGTGCAAGTGACTGAGAGTATCAGCCAAGTGAGGCTCGAGGAAAAAGTCGGCACTTAACGAGTACTCTGAGAATGCAAATGACTTCCAACCCTGGGCCCGGCATGAGAAAGACGAGCTACTAAAGGAAGTCCAAGAGTTGAAGACAGGTGCCTGTGCAAGGATTTCCCCATGGAACAATATTCTGGTCCTTTCAGGATGTGACTTCCATGGGGTGGGAGGCACCCTCAGGCATCCGCTACCAAGGGTGGCTCCAAGGCTGAGATCACCGGATTGACTGCCACTCTAAAGGAACTGTTAAGACACGATGCACCACTCTCACTGCTGCAAGCAGATACTAGACCACAATCTCTCACTACTGCTTCAGTTCCTCATACGATGTTCTCTCCCAGGATGACCCAGGAGTCTATCATTTGTCACAACTGTGGAAAGGATGATATGAAAAAGAGAATGCCGGTCTCAGAAGGACTTAGAAAGAGTAGTAAACAGACTACAAAGGAGCTCCAAAACAAATCAATGGCCAAGGGTGCCTGAAATGACTGCAGTGAGGGTTCAGAAACCCTAACTCAGATTTTTGTGCTAAATCATCTGTCCAGGCCTCTGCTACTGCCTCTCCAGACTGGTCCAAAATAATGGGTCCTTCAATGGAGACTACAGTGACCATGAATGGTATTCATACTTTGGATGTGCTCGACAGTGGGTCGTAGTGACCATTGTATTCCAGGACTGGTATGACAAACACTTATCTGATGTGCCTTTGCAATCCCTGGAAGGCCTACATTGCGGGGCCTGAGCGACAAGTCTTATCCCTACCTAGGGTATGTCCGCCTCTGGTTGTCTTTTCCTGCAACTGTAATGGGTTTAGAGGAGGCGAGTAGAGACACTGGCCCAAGTGTGTCACGCCACCAGACCGTGTGATGGAGTCCCCTGTTAATTGGGACAAATGCCCATATGTTTGGGAGACTGGCGTAACTCTGCTCATGAGAAACAAGGGCAACGGCCTGAGAGGGCCCTGAGAATTCGGCTCAATCAAGAGGGCCTAGATTTGCAACAGAAACCCGAGGAAGTAGACCAGGATGAACCAGTGGGGATCATGTGGAAGAAGGATCCGATTCAATGGTACTGGCCCCTAACGCCCAGTGTACCATTCAGAAGATGTCCGCCTCTGGAAAGATGTCAAGAACAAAATACTGATGTTGATGCATCAGGCAATGGAAAATTGCCAGAAGGATTATTGGTCAAGCCCAGCATCTTGCCTGCTCGTGCCCATGCCTATGCACGACGGTGATGATCCAGATTCATAATGTGTCGGATCGGAGATCCGGAGGTAAGAGGGTGCACCCAGCTATGGTACACTGCGCAGACACTGCAGTATTGCCCAGCAACAAGCACCCTGGTGAGAAGGAGAGAGTGACCCCAGACTTATTTGACTTGGTGACTCCCGCTGCCAGCTGAATGGAAGGCTAGAATTAGCAAGGTACTTGCCCAGAGAGACCAAGTGTTTCGCGTTGAAGGAATGGGATGAGGGATGTATCCAGGGTGTGGAGCATCACATACGCCTGCATGATGAACGGCCATTTTGAGAGAGGTCCCGATGCTCTAGCCCCAGCAGACACAGATGATGTGAGAAGACACCTGCAGGAAATGCTCACTGCTGGCATGATACAAGAATCCAGGAGCCCATATGCTCTCCCATTGTGGTTGTGTGTAAGAAGAATGGGTCTGTTAGGATGTGTGTTGATTATTGAATCCTGAAGCGGCGGACCATCCCAGACCAATACACTATGCCTCATATACAAGATGCCCTGGACTGCTTGAATGGGAGCAAATGGTTCTCGTGTTAGATCTTCACAGCGGATATTACCAGATCCCGATGGCCCCAGAAGACCTGTAGAAAACAGCCTTCATCTGTCCATTGGGGTTCTACCAGTTTCTGAGAATGCCACATGGGATATTGGGCACCCGCCAACTTCAGTGACTGATCTAACGTGTGGTGGAAGATATGAATTTGCTGGAATGTCTGGTATACTTGGATGATGTCATTGTGTTTGGGAGCACCTTAGAGGAGCATGAGAACTGACTGTTTAAAATTGTAGACCAACTGGAAGACTTTGGCCTCAAGCTGTCCATTCAAGTGCCAGTTTTTCCAAACTTCCGTGAAGTATGTGGGGCACATAATATCTACAAAAGGGATAAAGACTGATCCCAGTAAGGTTGAAGCACTGACTACTTGGCCCAGACCCATAATCTGAAAGAACGACAATGTTTCCTGGGGTTCTGTGGCTACTACCGGAGGTTCATAAAAGACTATTCCAAGGTGATTCGCCCACTCTTGAACCTTACCCAGGGTTACCCCTTCCAATCATAAATACAAAAGGGTCTGTTAAAGAACCAGAAAAGTATACTTCTGCCCAGGTGAACTCTTCGGGCCCCACTGGATGCCCGACTGTGAAGCAGCCTTCCATGAGATCATATACCAGCTCACACATGCCCTCATCCTCGCCTATACTGACCCCACAAACCCTATGAGCTGTATATGGATGCTAGTCTGCAGGGTCTAGGAGCAGTGCTGTATCAAGACCATGAGGATGGCCTGAGACCAGTAGCTTTCGCCAGTAGGAGCTTGATTCCATCCAAACAAAACTACCCTGTGGAGTTGGAGTTCCTTGCGTTAAAATGGGCCATCATTGACCAGTTTCATGAATACCTTTATGGAGCAAAGATATTGGTGAAGACTAACAATAACCCGCTGACCTATGTACAGACTTCAGCTAAGTTAGACACCACTGGGCACCGTGGCTTTCTGCATTATCAACCTATGATTATGCTGTCGAATACAGACCGGCCTGAACTATATTGATGCTGATGCCCTATCATGAAGGCCCACTTCAAGAGTGATTGGGTCAGGCTGGCTGAACCTGACATTTGAGCATTGTGCCAAAAGTTTGATAGAGATGAACAGATGTCTGCGGACACAGTGGACTGTTTAGTAGATTGATTGGGCCCTTCTGACACCTGCATACCAGCTGCTTATTGCCACTTCTCTGCTCTAGATATTAGTGCACTACCCAATTTGACAATGACAGCATTCAATGGGCTCAATCCCAAGATCCTATGATTCAGCCAGCACTTGATGCCCTTCGTATGGGAAAGATGTGTCAAGTTACGCTCCACTGACTTCCGAACTGCTGTATTGTTTAAAGAAGTCCCAGATTGAAGTTGCTCAATCAGTTCTTCTGTAGAGACAGTAGATTGTAGTGGCAAAGTAGACAAGCAACAATTGGTCCTGCCCACGGCCTTTAAACATTTGGTACTGAGGTCCGCCACAATCACATGGGGCACCTCGGTATTGACAGAACCCTAGACCTGGTACGATCTTGCTTCTACTGGCCCAAAATGGGGGCCGATGTTGAGCACTATATAAAGACTTGTAGTCGCTGCCTGCAAAGAAAAGCCTGCTCTCAGAGGGCTGCCCCCTTATTAATATTGCTACCAACACCCCATGGAACTAGTCTGCATAGACTCTTAGAAACATAGAAACATAGACTTTGACGGCAGACAAGGACTGCTTGGCCCATCTAGTCTGCCCATTTCCTACCTACAGGATAGGCCGCAAATCTTAGTTAACCAACAGCCTATTTCTTCCTACCCCACAAGAATTGCCTTATGTCTGTCCCATGCATTCTTGAATTAGCCCACAGTTTTAGACCCCACAACCTCCTCAGGAAGGCTGTTCCATGCATCCACTACCTCTCTGTGAAATAATACTTCCTTGCATTGCCCCTGAACCACCCCCCTATCTTTAAATTGTGTCCCTTTGTTCTTGCACGCTCTTTTCTGAATGATGCTACCCTCTTGGACTTTGTTGATTCCACTGAGGTACTTAAAAGTTTCTATCATGTCCCTCTCCTTCTTTCCTCAAGGGTATACATATTAAGCTCCTTTAGTCTCTCCTCATATGGCTTCTCTTGCAGACCCTGCACCATTTTAGTTGCCCTCCTTTGACTGCCTCTATCCTGTCTATGTCCTTGCGGAGATGGGGTCTCAGAACTGGACGCAGTACTCCAGATGGGGTCTCACCAACTGTCTGTACACAGGATAACAACTTCCTGTTTTCTGCTGCTGATGCCTCTCCCTATGCATCCCAGTATACCCCCAGCCCTACCTACTGCCTTCTCACATTGCTTGCTAACCTTAAGGTCATCTGATATGATTACCCCAGGTCCCTTTACTTTTTGTTGTTGTTACCACCTCACCCCATTGTGTATTCTTCCCTGGGTTCTTGTTTCCCAGGTGCATTATTTTGCACTTCTTTGCATTGAATCCTAGCTGCCATACTTCTGACCATTCCTCCAACCTTGCCAAGTCCCTCTCATCCTTTCCACGCCTCCTTGTGTATCAACCCTTTGCAGATCTTTGTGTCATCTGCAAAGAGGCATACTTTTCTTCCAGTCCCTCTGCAATGTCACTTATGAAGACATTAAAAAGGACTGGACCCAATACTGAACCCTGTGGTACCCACTAGTAACTCTCTTTCTTCAGAGTGGACTCCATTTACAATTACCTTCAGTGTCCTGTTGTCCAGCCAATGTTTTACCTAGGTTACCACCCTGGGACCCACTCCCAGGCTGGTTAATTTGACTATTAATCTTTTGTGTGGGACTGTGTCAAATGCCTTGCTAAAGTCTAGGTAGGCCATGCCCACAGCCCCTTCCTGGTCTACTACTTGGTCACCCAGTCAAAGAAATCTATTAGATTCATCTGACATGTGAACCCATGCTGCCTTAGTCCTGTGCCCCACTGGCCTTTAGGTACTCAACTGTTCTTTCCTTCAGAAGTGACTCCATCACTTTCCCTACCACAGAGGTCAGACTGACAGGTCTGTAGTTTCCTGCCTCTGTCTTGGTCCCACTTTTGTGAAGGGGAATCACATCCGCCTTCCTCCAGTCCTCGGGTACCACACCATCCTCCCATGATTTATTAAAAAGAGTAGCCAGTGGTTTCACTAGTTCCCCCTTAATTCTTTTAGAATTCTGGGGTGAATTCCATCAGGTCCCATTGCTTTGTTTTAGGAGTTCTTGCAGAACCCTTTCTTCTGTGAAAGGACTGGGATCGACCCCCTATCAAGAGTGCTTCTGTTAATTGGATTAGGCACTTCCCTCCTCTTTTGTGCATAGTTAGCAGAAATATTCGTTCAGTATCCTGCTTTTCACTGTCCCCTCTGCCCACCCACCATTCATTCTATTCAGCCTCACTATCCCTCCCTTTGTCTTTCTACACTCGCTGATGTACCTATAAAATGTTTTATCCCCTTCTTAACTGAGTTGGCTATCTTTTCCTCAGTTTGGGCCTTTGCTCTTCTGACTTCCCTCCCTGCTTCCTTCTGCCTTAACTGGTACAGCTCTGTCCTGCTCCTTCTGTGTTTCCTTATACTTCCAGACTGCTATCTTTTCTTCCTGACTTTCACAGCCACCTCTTTTGAGAACCATAGTGGCTTTTTCTTTCATTTTGATTTGTTTATTTGCTTCACACAAAGGCTTGTTGCCTCTGTGATGGCAGTTCTGATGATTTCCTATTGTTGCTCCACACCTCCTTCTAGCCTGTTTGCTAGTGCTTTTCTGAGGCACTCTCCCATCTTGCAAAGTCAGCCCTCCTAAAGTCCAGTACCCTCACTTTTGTATGGCTTGACTCTGTAGCTGAGTTTAACATGAACCACACTGTTTGATGGTCACTTGTTCCCAGATGGCAACCCACTTCTAGATCTGAGATCCTCTCACTGCCCCGCTTGAGAGTACAAGGTCTAAGATTACTCCTCATGAGTGGGTTCCAAACTAGCTGTCTGAGGCCTGCCACCTGTAGGGCATCAAGAATGGCCCTGCTCTTGGTTGTGGCCGCAGCAAACGTGCTTCAGTTAACATCTGGCATATTCAGGTCTCCCATCAACAGTATCTCCCTTTCTCTGCCATTCTAAGAATGTCCTCTATCATATCCTTGTCCATTCCCTCCTGACATGGGAAAGAGGGGTTACAGTGTCCCGGAGGGCTGTGCCCAGGTAAGCTTGACCACTACCAGCCCTGACCTCCGGGTAGAGGCACCTGTTTCAGAACTCAGGGCCCTTAACCTGCTACTAGCCAAGCAAGCAGGGGTAGTAGCCCTGGGATAGCGCCACCTAGGGTTACACATGTATGCTATGAAGTGGAAGAGATTTACTATTAGGCTACAGCCAGGGCTAAGACCCTTTTCTTGCTCAGCTCCCCAGGTTTTTGAGTATCTCTTGCACTTATCAGATTTGGGCCTCAGCTATTCCTCTCTGAAGGTCCATTTCTCTGCGATTTCAGCCTACCACCTTCGGTGGAGAGACAAACACTTGCTCAGATGGAGGTTTCCAAACCTTTCTGAAGGGAATCTTCATCTAAAACCTTCATCCAGAAGATCCCACTGGGATCTTAATTTTATGGTAGAAAAGCTACCCCCACCTTTGGAGCTGGCAGCAAGCTGTGATTTATGCTTCTTAGTGTGGAAAATGCTCTTTAGTTGCTATCACTTCAGCTCGAAGATTTTCAGAGCTCCAGGCTCTAGTTTGTAGACAGCCTTATTTGATTTTCCATGGAGACCGGTCGGCTGTGCGGACTAATCCTTCTTTTGCCAAGGTTGTGTCAGAACTTACCTTAAACAAGAGTGTTGAGTTACTGTTTTTTTTATCCCTAAGACTCCAACAGCGGGAGTATCTCCTGCATACTCTTGATGTACACAGGATTCTGAGATATTATGTCTCAAGGACTCAGAAGCTTCCATAAGTCAAATCAACTCTTTGTCGCCTTTGCCCCTCAGTGCCAGGGCAAGGCTGTGTCTAAACAGACTCTTTCTAGGTGGCTGGCTAACTGTATTCATTACATTTACCAGAAGTATGAAAAGTCCCTTCTGGGGATGGTTAAGGGCCACTTTACTTGGGGTGTGGCAACTTCCACTGCTTTTTCAGGAATGTGTCCACTGTGGACATTTGTACAGTGGCCACTTGGTCCTCCATCCGCACCTTCACTAAACATTGCAGTTTGGACATTGCTTCTAGGCGCAGGGCTGACTTTGGCCTTGCAGTCCTGCAAGGTCTTCTGTCTTGATGGACCAGTAGTTGGCAGTCATTTTCCTCCTCAGATCCTCGTCTCTGACTCCTCCTTTTTGTTTGACTGCTGGGTATTCAGTCCTAACTGTGAAGACCTAGTGCAGGAACCCTCTCAAAGTAGATATAGCAGTTCACGTAAGAACTTACCATAATAGTAGATCTTGAGAGAGAGGTTCCTGCATTCTAGATTCCCACCCACCTTCCCCCAGCTTCTGTGTTTTTCTTTTATTTCCTTCCCAGGACTTTGTTTCATCCAGGGTACAGGGCCCCAGGAATTTTCCCCCTTTTTCTGCTTCCTCTTTAGGGTCTCCGACAGAAGAACTGGAGGGAGGGCAGGGACTGCCCCTTTATAGTCATCGGCTGCGTCCGTCACCTGGACGGCGAGGTGGTACCCTTCTGATGACTGCTAGCTGCTACTACTTTCTGGAAGGTCCTGACACCAGTGGGCTGTAGTCCTAACTGTGAAGACCTACTGCAGGAACTCTCTCAAGATCTACTGTTACAGTAAGTTCTTACGTAATTGCTATTTCCTGCATAACAAAGGGATTAACTAACAAAGGGATTAACTACCATTGAAAGTGCATTGTTTCTGCAGTAACTCTACAGAATTCTGCAGAGTTGGGTTTCATCCTGCAGGCCTCACTGTAATATGTAGACATATGTAGCAAAGCATTGTGGGTTCAATTAATTGTTTTGAGCTTGCCTTACTATGAGGTACAGTCTCATATTTCTGTAGTGGCTTTAAGAATAAAAGCTCTCAAATGTTCATTTCAAACAAGGCATTGTGTATGTGGCATCTATCTGTGGTGATTTGCATATGCAGCCCATGATGCTTGCATTGTTGGGGCATGTGTGATTTTGTATTTCTTATCTATAGTAGTTGACAAGATTTCTTTGCTGAGAGATGTAATCTCCTGTTTCGGTACTGTAGATGTCTGCTATACTAAGACTGACCAATAGAGGTCTCTTAGGGTTACTACCTTTAAGAAGCCCAGATGGGACATTTTTACTGAAATGTTTTTACAGGACAATATGTAACACTGACCAATGCAACAAACCTGTTTTCTCAAAATAATCAGAATTAAGACTAAATGTTGTCGTTTTATGGTTTGTTTCTTATCATTTTAAGGCATTCTAGTTAAGGTATTATAGTTTCTGCAACATTTAGAAGAAAGACAATATTTTTCTACTATAAGGTCAGGACGTGCAGTATTTTTCATGTTTTTGTTTTTGTTTTGCAGGACACAGCTGCCCAACAGGTGTCCTGTAAAATCAGGGCAGGTAGTAACCCTAAGGTCTCTGTTTCACAACAGTGCTTAGAAACTTTGTTTCCTTGCATGATGTCACAGTTGGGGTTGCAGCATTGAGAAACAAGCATTTGTCAATGCTGAATGTTTGCTTGCTGGCATTGGCATTAGTGGGTGCGCCTTTGGTGTCAGGCATAATGGCCATGCCATTTCACCACCCTACCCTGCAGACACCAGTAGTCACGGTGTGCCTTGGGTCTTTGGTCTTATGCTCACCCCATTCCATCAAAAATATGGTGAGATGGGTGCAGTATAGGAGAATGGGGTGAACTTTGGGGCCAAGAGTCCAAGGCACACCTCGATGTCTCTCACTGGATGCAGGGTGTGGGTGGGGTGGAATGGTATGAGCATTATAGGCGATAATCCCAAGTCACACCCCTGATGCCTGTCAGTCTCTACAGGGTGAGGCGTTATGGTGGAAACCTAATGCCTCAGGCATTCGTTGGTATTTTCACTCCAGATTTTCAACATGGGTTTTAGACCCCACCTCATGAACAGTGGCAATATCAGTTTGTTAGCCAAAAGCTGATTTTGCACAGTGACTCGAGCATTTGGCACCACAGGTGCGAAAACACATTTCAAACAGGATGTGAAAATGACAGCTGTACTGTTCAAGGGAGGTGTAAAAATGGCAATGTTGAAAATCTGCAGTGAAAACAGTAAAAAACTGGTGAAGTCAGTGTGTGTGAAACTGCCAATGCACACCTTAATGTAATTAGTTTGTGTTTTGTTGCAACAGATTGTCAACACAGGCATTTTGGAACCTCCGCTCATGAACAGTGTCACTGTCATTTTCTTAATCTGTCCGAACAATGATTTCCCATAGCGATAATGAATTTCTGCGCAGAAAGTGTGAAAACACATTTCAGCCATGTTGTGAAAAATTACAGCTGTACTATTCATAAGGAATTGTGGAAAATGCGGTGATGAAAATCTGGACTGAAAATATTACAAATTCATGAACTTACGAGGGTGCGTGGAAACAGCGCAATGCTCGCTTGTAACACAGTCATTTTATGGACTTCTGTCACCAAATTTTCAACATAGCCATTTTAAGACCTCTGCTCCTGAACAGTGTCACTGTGATTTTCTTAATCTGTCCCAAACATTGATTTCGCTTATGACTGCACCATTGTGCGCTACATACGGAAACATATTTTGGGAGATGTGAAAAATGACAGCTGTACTGCTCATAAGGAGGTGTGGTAAATGGCAATGTTGAAAATCTGAGTGCAAATATTAAAATTTCACGAACTTACACGAGATGCATATGAACTGCAATGCACGCCAGAAACAATCATTTCTGGGAATTTTTTCACCACATTTTCAACATAGCCATTTCAAGACCTCTGCTCACAAACAGTGTCACTGTGATTTTCTTAATCTGTCCCAAACATTGATTTAGCACACCAACTCGCCGCCATTGCACTACATGTCATGAGCGCATTTTAGCAAGATGTGAAAAATGACAGCTGTACTGCTCATAAGGAGGTGTGGTAAAAGGCAATGCTGAAAATCTGGAGAGCCAATATTAAAAATTTGGGAATTTACAAGTGTACGTAGGAACTGTCAGCAGCGACTCATAAAACAGTCATTTTTGGAATTTTTCCCAAATTTTCAACATAGGGTTTTTGTGGGCCTACCTCAAGAACTGTGACACTGTCATTTCATACATCAGACCCAAAGGTTGTTTTGCGCAGTGACGCGAAAATCACCTTTCGGACTGAATAACAAAATGACAGAGACAGAATTCATGAGGTGGGGTCCCAAAACCCCATGTTGAAATTTGGTGAAAAATTCAAAATGCCTGCGATATACATCAAAGTTGAAAAACCCTATTTATTGCATTATACAGCTTACCGGCATTTCCTCAGTTCGCAGTCAGCTTTGAAGAGTGCAGACGTGTTCTGGGTCCACCAAGATCATCGGGCCAGACTCGGAGGTAAGTATAGGGTGAGGGTGTGGGGAGGCAGGGTGCGAGAGAGGGTGGGCACGGGTGAGGGAAGGGTCAAGACAGTCAGTGAGGGACCGTTCTTTCTTTCTAGGTTTTATTTTCCTTTTAAGAAGGCGACGCTGGATGTTTGCCATGCTGGGGTTGGCTCCCAGCATGGCAGCTAGAAGTTTTTTAGGGGAGGGAGACCAACGGGATTGGGCACCCCGTCGGCCATAGAGAGGTTTGCCATGCTGGGGTGGGCTCAGCATGGCACCTGAAGTGTGTTGGGGAGGGGACAGACGACATTTGCCACGCTGGGGTGGCTCCCAGTGTGGCACCGTGAAGGCTGTTTGGGGGCAGTGGAGCCAACAGGGGATTGGGCACCCATCGACCTTATCGTTGTTGCCACACTGGGTGGGCTCTCAGCATGGCACCTAAGACTCTGTTGGGGTGTCATGGCGCAGCCAGAGGAGGATTGGGCACCCCATCCGCCATACTGTGTGTGTGGGGGAGTGCATCAGCACACTGGGGTGGGCTTCCAGCATGCTACTTGTTGGGGGGAGCTGTCTATGACAGCTCTTTCACTACAGTGCCAACGTGTAGGCACTTTGCATACTGCCGGCCAGGCGGCAGTATGCAAAACTGCTCCCCTTTCTTGGTCTTTCTTTCAACTGTATGCTGCTGCATTTTGCAAATGCTGTCATAGACAGCTCTTGCATTCATTACGCAGTGGGGCCGCTACCTGCAAAAGGCAGCAGGGCACTGGAAGTAGAAACATAGAAACATAGAAACATAGATCTGACGCAGATAAGGACCGCTGGGCCCACCCAGTCTGCCCATTTCCTACCTACTGGATAAGCTGCAGATCCTAGTTAACCAGCAGCCTACTTCTTCCTACCCCACCCCCAGAATTGCCTTATGACTATCCCATGCATGCTTGAATTCCACCACTGATTTTGACTCCACAACCTCCTCGAAGGCCATTCCATGCATCCACAACCCTCTCTGTGAAAAATACTTCCTTAAATTACCTCTGAGCTGCCCCCTCTATCTTCAAATTGTGCCCTCTTGTTCTTGCACTCTTTTTTGAAAGATGCTACCCTCTTGGACTTTGTTGATTCCCTTGAGGTACTTGAAAGTTTCTATCATGTCCCCTCTCCCTCCTTTCCTCGAGGCTATACATATTAAGCTCCTTAAGTCTCTCTTCATATGTCCTCCGGTGCAGACCCTGCACCATTTTAGTTGCCCTCCTCTGGACAGCTTCCATCCTGTCTATGTCTTTATGGAGATTGGGTCTCCAGAACTGCACACAGTACTCCAGATGGGGTCTCACCAGCTGTCTGTACAGAGGATAATAACTTCCTGTTTTCTACTGGTGATGCCTCTCCCTATGCATCCCAGTATCCCCCAACCCTCCTTGCTGCCTTCTCACATTGCTTGCCCACCTTTAGGTCATCTGATATGACTACCCCAGGTCCCTTTCCATTTTTGTTGTTGTTAGTATCTCACCTCCCATTGTGTACTCTTCCCTGGGTTTTTGTTTCCCAGGTGCATTACCTTGCACTTCTTAGCATTGAATCTAAGCTGCCATACATTTGACCATTCCTCTAACCTTGCCAAGTCCTTCTCATCCTTTCCACCCCACCCTGTGCATCAACTCTGTTGCAGATCTTAGTGTCATCTGCAAAGAGACATATTTTTCCTTCCAGTCCTTCTGCAATGTCGCTATAAAGACATTGAAGAGGACTGGTCCTAATACTGAACCCTCGACGTGCCCGCTAGTAACCCTCCTTTCTTCTGAGGGACTCCATTTACTATTACTCTCTGTGTCCTATTCTCCAGCCAATTCTTTACCCAGGCTGTCATCTTGGACCCACTCCCAGGCTGGCTAACTTATATATTAATCTTTGTGTGGGACTGTGTCAAATGCCTTGCTAAAGTCTAGGTAGGCCATGTCCACAGCCCCTCCCTGATCTACTACTTTGGTCACCCAGTCAAAGAAATCTATCAGATTCTTCTGGCATGACCTTCCGCTGTGAATCCACGCTGCCTAGGGTCCTGTGCCCTTCTGGCCTCAGATACGCGACAATTCTTTCCTTTAGAAGTGATTCCATCATTTTCCTATCACTGAGGTTAAACTAACAGGTCTATAGTTTCCTGCTTCTGCCTTGCTCCCACTTTTGTGAAGGGAATCACATCTGCCCTCCTCCAGTCCTCGGGTACCACCCCATCCTCCCATGATTTGTTAAAGAGGGTAGTCAGTGGTGTCTCTAGTTCTCCCCTTAGTTCTTTTAGAATTCTGGGATGAATCCCATCAGGCCCCATTGCTTTGTCCACCTTCAGTTTTAAGAGTTCTTTCAGAACCCTTTCTTCTGTAAATGGCTGGTATCAACTTCTGTATCCAGAGTGTTACTACTGCTTGTTTTATGTACCTCCCCTCTTCCTTTGTAAATACTGAGCAAAAATATTTGTTTAGTATCTCTGCCTTTCATTCTCCTCTGCCCACCCTCCCTCCACTTTATTAAGCCTCACTATCCCTCCCTTGGTCTTCCTTTTCCCTGATGTACCTATAAAGGTTTTATTCCCTTCTTAACTGAGTTGGCTATCTTTTCCTCAGTTTGGGCCTTTGCTGTTCTGACTGCCTTCCCAGCCTCCTTTTGCTTTAACTGATACAGTTCTCTGTCCTGCTCTGCTGGATTCCTTGTACTTCCTGAATGCTTTCTTTTCTCTTGAACCTTCACTGCCACTTCCTTTGAGAACCATGTGGTTTCTTACATCGCCTTGTTTTGTTTATTTGCTTCACACAAAGGCTCGTTACCTCTGTGATGGCAGTTTTATTCCCATTGTTCTTCCACCCTCCTTCCGCCCATTTGCTAGTGCATTCCTTAGGCACTCACCCATTTTGGCAAAGTCAGCCCTCCTAAAGTCCAGTACTTTTGTCTTTGTATGGCTTGACTCTATTGCTGTGTTTATTGTGAACCATACTGTTCGATGGTCGCTAGTTCCCAGATGGCTACCCACTCTACATCTGTGATCCTCTTCTCCATCTCCATTTGAGAGTATCAAGTCTAATATTGCTCCCTCTAGTGGGCTCCAGTACTAGTTGTCAAGGCATGCCCCTGTAGGGCATCTAGAATAACTGCACTCTTCAAGTGGCAGCTGCAACTGCGCCTCCAGTTAACATCTGGCATATTCAGATCACCCATCAGCAATAATCTCCTTTTTCTGCCATTCTAAGTATACTTTCTATCATTCCTTGTCCACTTCCTCCCCTGAGAAGGGGGTCTGTATACAACCCTGTGCAGATTGTGGTGCCATTGCCTGTCTCCAAATTTACCCACAGTGCTTCTTCTCCTCCCTGTTTACCCTTTTGTTCTGTTGCTTTTATTCCTTCCCTTATGTAAAGAACTACTCCTCCCTCTTTTACCCTCCCTGTCCCTCCTGTAGATAGTGTATCCTGGTATGTTTACGTCCCAGTCATGGTTTTTGTGTACCATGTTTCTGTGACTGCCACGATATCCAGATGTTCCTCCTCCATCAAGGCCACTAATTCAGGAAGCTTGTTACCTAGACTACGGGCATTGGTACTCATTGCTCTCCATTTTTGATGGCTCTTACCTTCTGTTGCAGCATCCCCACTGACCGTTCTACCTTGGTCTTTTTCTCATTTAGTACCCTGTTTTGTAGGGAGAGGCTGGGATTTTTCTGCTGCTTGTCAGTGCCTCCCCATTGACTAGTTTAAAAGCTTGCCAATGAAGCATTTAAACCGATTGCTCAAAAGACTTGTTCCCTTCCTGGACAGATGCAGACCATCCTGCTAGTATAGGCTGGTGTCCCTCCAGGTGGAACCCCAGTCCCCAATGAAGCTAAACCCCTGTGCTCTGCACCATTTTTTCAACCATTCATTAAACTGCATGGTGCCAATTACCCTCGCCTCCCCATGCCTTTGACAGGCAGCACCTCTGAGAAGGATACTGTGTTTGCTACTTGTCTTAGGCTCTCCCCAACTCTGCAATGTCCTCCTGCACTGCTCTAACCCTCATGATGAGCCAAGTCATTTGTCCCTAGGTGGACAATTACGTCCAGCTCAGAATCCTTGCAGCTGTTGTTGTGATCCTGAGGATGCGCTTCCTGTCCCTCAAGCCATGACACCAGGCAGGCACCTTACTTCAGATTTCCCAGCTCCTCCCAGTTCTATCCCCTAATAATTGAGTCCCCACCAGGAGCTTCTTCCTTTCCTTGTGGTGTCCTCTGCCTCCTTCCTGTGGGCCTCCCTTGTGACAGTTGTCCTCAGCCTCCTTAGTCTCCTCTGTGGGTGTATCTATAGGAGCTATGCTCCCCAGAATGGCGATGGATTGTGGTGTGTAACATCTGACTGGGTGCCTCTGTTTCACCATCCTCATCCTCCCTGAGCCCACTGAGGTCCAACTGCTGTGCTCTTTGCAACCTCTGAGGTAGTGGTGGTGGTTCTGGTGCTCCCTGGATGGGGAGGTTCCTTCCTACTGTCCATTGTGGCCTGGGGAAGGTCCTGTACTACTGTCCAGTGTGGCCTGAAGACGGGCAATTTCTCCTCAGGGCAGACAGTTGTCTGCAAATAGGCAGCATCTCAGCCTCCAGAAAGACTCCCAGAAGACTGCTGCCCCACAGCCATTACATTGCACTACTCCCCACATTTTTTTTTTTTGTGTGATTGGTTTGTAATGTAGAAATATATATTTATATTATACAATGTTTATGCTTATATTGTCAGTGCAGTGTGCTAGAGAGGATATGACAGTGACATGCACCTTGCACTCTTGAGGATATGATGTCAGAACCCCAGGTATAAAGGAACTATTTCCAGGGTGGTTGGGGTGAGGGTGGGAAGGTTGGGCCTAAACTGTGCCCTCGTAGAAACAATCAGCTAGAAGCTCTGACCCACTGCTGCAATGAGTGCCTTCCTGTCAGGAAGATGCCCTACACAACAATTTGATAGAGAAATACCCTGCTAATCAATCAGAGAAAATCCACACATCCAAGTCAGACACAGTTAAACCCTTCCCAGCCCCAAAACAGGCCTGGTGGTTTGTGCTCTGAGAGCTGTCCGCCCCAAAATAAGTCAGCTGTGCTTTTAAACTCTTCCTGCACTGAAAATCTTAAGAATTGTAACAAACAAACGTAAACCTTAATCCACCACCCTCTGTTGCTTGAAAGACCGCTCTTTCCTGTTTCACACTGCAGGTTTTTCTGTGACCACTCCTTAACCCCAGTAACTCTGTTTAAAAAGAGTTTAACTATCACAAACTCCTATGCACCAGTAAATTATTTAAAAATAGTTTCAGTCCCAAAAGCCTAGTAGTCAATCCAGCTACCCCAAGGGACAACCAGAATGAAGTATTTAAACACTTATGAGGTTACTTCCAAGATAAGCAGAGTTTGCAAGTTTCTTTTTCAACTCCTCAGCCACCTGAAATTTAAAAATAGTTTAACTGTCAGCAAATCCTAGTAGACAATCTAGCTACCTCAAGGACCTACCCAAATGCAGTATTTAAATCCTTCTGAAGTTACTAACAAGATAAACAGAGTTTACAAGCCCCTTCTTGGTTAAACCCTAAATAAATATGTGAATAAAAAGCAATTACCAAGGGTAGTTAGTTTCACCTCCCACAGAATTAAGCAAAGTGCACGTTTGTTGCAAATATCAAGTGCAATATAGAATTTCTCACACAGCTCGCAGTTGAAGAAAGCAGTATCCTTCCAGCTCCAGCAAATGTGCTTTGTGTCTTTGAAATTGCCGCCTGTAGTGACTTATAGTAATCTGATCTAGTCTGGATATCTCCACCCAGGGCAATTTGTTGCCAATGGTTATATGTAGCCCTTCCTGTTCCAATACAACCTGTTTGGTCTGAAAACAATGTCCTGCCCCTAAGGCTGTCTGTGTTTCAGTTCACACTGCAGGATTTTCTGTGACCACTCCTTAACCCCAGTAACTCTGTTTAAAAGAGTTTAACTATCACAAACTCCTATGCACCAGTAAATTATTTAAAAATAGTTTCAGCACCAAAAGCCTAGTAGTCAATCCAGCTACCCCAAGGACAACCAGAATGAAGTATTTAAACACTTATGAGGTTACTTCCAAGATAAGCAGAGTTTGCAAGTTTCTTTTCAACTCCTCAGCCACCTGAAATTTAAAAATAGTTTAACTGTCAGCAAATCCTAGTAGACAATCTAGCTACCTCCAAGGACCTACCCAAATGCAGTATTTAAATCCTTCTGAAGTTACTAACAAGATAAACAGAGTTTACAAGCCCCTTCTTGGTTAAACCCTAAATAAATATGTGAATAAAAAGCAATTACCAAGGGTAGTTAGTTTCACCTCCCACAGAATTAAGCAAAAGTGCATGTTTGTTGCAGATATCAAGTGCAATATAAAATTTCTCACACAGCTCGCAGTTGAAGAAAGCAGTATCCTTCCAGCTCCAGCAAATGTGCTTTGTGTCTTTGAAAATTGCAGCCTGTAGGGAGGTACACCTACTGATCTCAGATGATGGCATTATGTTTCTTGCACATACGTGCAAGCAAAACATAAAAAGGGAAGGGTTATGCAAATGAAGCAGAGCACAGAAATAAAAGCATTTTTCATGGAAAATGGCACTTTTGGCAGTTTGACTAGTAGGAAATTGAATCACGACTCCTACAGATTATTAATCCCATTTGCTGTGGCAAAACTCAGAAAATCACTTCAAACTGCATCCTGTTCTTGTACATTTTATCCTGTCTTTCACAAAATGTATCAAGACTTTGTCAGTTCCTTTCCTGAGGCCACCCTGAAGTATATCCAGTCTTAAAAGATGCAACAAAATAGAACATTCTGTCCCAGAGATGGTTTCCTGTTGACTGTTCTGCTAACAAGCTTGTGGAGGTCAAAATACTTCTCAGGGTTACCCACCTGTGTTAGACTGTCACCTTTTCAAGAAACCCAAAATAGCTTTCTGCAGTCATTTCAAACAACATAATTGCATACATTTGTAAATCAAGGGATCCCAGTTTCACATAAAGATTCACGATACCTTTTAACCACAGAGCAGTAAGGAGAGAAAGAATAGAAACAGCAAGTGAAGGAAGGAGATAACAGGGAGAAATTGTGGGACCATTGGAGGGCCAGTTCCTAGGTACTACAAAAAACTTTGATTGCATAATCAGCCAGGCAAGAGACAGATAAGTTGCAGAAAAGGAAAGGACAAATAGATCAGATCCTTCCTTTTAACTCTGCATAACAAATGGGACAGGGTCTTACCCAGCCCTGTCACACTCACCTGTGGTACAAATGTAATCGAGCCTGGATGATGTATGCATTCTGAGAGCATAGGTGTACATTCCTGTCCTGTAGGGAAGGAATGTCTTTAGACACCAATCAGACCCAATTGGACCAAAGTGTTCCAGGGCATTTCTGCATGGGAGTAAGACAGTGTGACTGAGGCCTGGTGGCATCCAGGGCTGGGGTCAGTGTAGTGTTTAAGCCCTCCCATAATAAGTCACCCCTGTATGAGGGAGGAGCAATTTATTGAAGAAAGGTTGGGCCATGGATTTCTCCGGGGTAGATACTGGCAAGGGTGACCGGTGCATTATAAAGTGAGCCCAGTGTTATAACATATTGCCCATGTATGTCTACTACCTGGTCTTGAAGCTGAAAAGTGATCCCTCTGGGAATAAGGATCATTACCCCACACCTGCGACCTGATTTGTAGAAAGAGGCCACTACCATAGAGAAGCCCTTGCTGATAAATTTAGCATGTTCCTCCAAGAGAGTGTGTCTTCTGTACCACACCCCATACTTAAATATAATCACCTCCACCGTGGCAAATTTCTTCTGTCAGGCAAGTGACTGCTGGGCAAAGAGAATCAGACAATTGTCTAAGCCGAATGAGTGACTTTCAGGTTTCATTGGACTTCCACAGCAACACTATTTCTGGGCCATCTCATTTTAACTGTTGTAAAATACGATGGAGCTCTACTGCGCTGTGGATCCTGTTGACACTAAAAAGCCTACTCTGGAGGGTTAGCCTTTGTCTATCAAGCAATTGCAGAGATGTTCCACTGAGGACAGACCCCTCCCTCCCGAGCCAGGCATTTGATGGGAGGGCAGAGGAAGAGGTGTAGGAAAGTGACCAGTTGCAACCAGCTCAACCCAGAGAAAGATAACAAAACACATGTGATACAAACATTGTGCCAGCCAGGCTATCACAGAGAAAGAGTAAGACTGACCAAACAGAGGGCAACTGGGCTCCCACCTGCTAACAGTAGTGTAGGAGAAATCCTCCCAGTGCACTTGCAAAGTAGGGAGAGGGGAATACCTCTCCCTAAGCAGGAACTGATGGAAGTTCCTGTTGGGGGATACACAACAGTTGTTATAGGCCCCGTAACATAAAATCTGCTAGGCAGGGTGAGTGAGCTAAACATCAGCCCGCCACACTCCACTTCCAGGAAATATATCATGTGACACTGGCTAAAGGCAAGGCTGAGTCGGCTCCTATAACCTTCTTTGCAAAATGACACATAACGGAGGAGGTGGCCAGGTGCTGCCACTGAGGCACTGTGAAACAGGGACGGAAGAGGAGTGGGACTGTGCAGACTTAATAATGTCACTAGACCCTAGGATTATATTCAAATAATGCTGTTTTGGATGGCTATCATTGGCAGTGCTATGGATGCAGAAGGGCTGCTACGGAGGCCAGATGCAGTAAGGGATATAATAAGGGTTGAATGTATACACTTTATGCCATGGAGGATGCAAGTTTCCTCCTCCACCAGGAGGGTGAGGAAAAACCCCTGGGGACCTCACCACCTCCAGAAGACAATCAAAAAGGCACCTAAGTACTGGTCATGTTCTGCCCTGGCAAGCCCCCCCCATAACAGCCTACTAAAAGCTCCAAACTGACCAGGGCAAGAAGATTAAGTGGCTCTCCTCCAGCTGAGTAATGTCTGATTGTTTTACGTCCATGCTCTGTGGGGGTAAAGCCGGAGATCAAGTAAGGTCTGCGGTGCTATAGTAGGTAGGAAAATGAGCAGACAAGGTGAGCCAAGCGGTCCTTATCTGCCATCAATATCTACGTTTCTATAAGTATATCATGAAGCAGGCTGTGTGCACTTGAGCCCCAGAGCCCCCTGAGTTAATGGTGATGGCTCCCAGGGCCCCAGCCTAGGGATTAGCCTAACTGAGCAAGTGCACGTGGATCACAAGACAGCCACCAGCTGGAGGAACAGAAGGTAAGGACCTGTCAACTCTGACCGTGTCCAGGGAAGCTGAGCTGTGCAGGCAGCCCCCTGCACCCAAGACAGGAAGGCAGGCCTTTCTCAGTTGCTCCCGTGCTCTATGGTTATAGACTATGGAAAAGGGTGTGTGTGGCCACACCGGGAGGGGGTGAGCATATAGGTTGCCACAGTGCACTCGGGGCTGCCTCCCCACCCTGGGGCCCCAAGGAGATGAAGCCAATACCAAGGGAAACCCCCCACATGTCCCAACTCCACAAAGCAACCTAATTAAAATGCATATTTATTATAGCACATACCTGCCATCCATACAGTAGCCTTAGGAACAGAATCAAACAAAATAAAATATGAAACTAAACACTAAGGGAAGGATATATGCAGTGCTCATGCTACAAGCAAACATGTGCTTTTCAGATTAAGTTTAGACCAGTTCCCTAACATGATAAAAGAAAATGCAGATTAGTCAATAAAAGTGTCAAAATAAAACTGAACACTTGAGGCTGCAATTTTTAGAGAGGAACCTTTGGAAATTGTGCACAACTCTTTTATGTTTTACAACATGGCAGGAGCTTGCTGCTTTGCATCATCTGCTACCATCAACCCAGTGCTGTCATGCTGTCTGTCTTCTGATTCCTGGAGTCTGCATCCAGTTCCGCTTATACTTCATCCCACGGTCTGGTCTGTGGGATCTTTGGTTCCTCGATGCCCCTAAGAGGTATGTCCGTTTGGGCTTCTTTTGGTAGAGTGCTAGACAACAGGGCCATCGGAAAATGTACCTGAAGCCTGGCAGGAAATGGGATCTTCAACCGCAGGCCCACCTGACAGTTTTCAAGCAGGGGGACTAAGCCATGTGCTGGGCTTGTACAGGGGTGCACAATCCTGGTTGAAGTAGAATCTGGTAGCTCCCAGTAGAGTTCCTTTTTCAGCCAAGCTGCTGCTAATACTCACCCTTTGACTGTGTAGCTTAAAAACAGCATGATTATAGATCTAGTGCTCCGTCGGTCCCATCTTGGACCGACTGGAATCACTCCCTCCTATGACAAGCTAATGAATGAAATTTGGGGTTTGAGCAAAGACGACCCGTGGGAAGTGCACCCATATCTGCTGCTGCTGCATGAAGTGACCGAGAGTGATCAGCCAAGTGAGGCTCAGGGGCAAAGTCAGCACTTAACGAGCACTCTTGAGAATGCAAAGGACTTCCCGCCCTGGGCCCAGCATTGGAAAGACCAGCTACTAAAGGAAGTCTGAGAGTTGAAGACAGGTGCCTCTGCAAGGGTTCCCCATGGAACAAGATTCTGGTCCCTTTCAGGACGTGACTGCCATGAGGGTGGGGTGCACCCTCAGGCATCCGCTACCGAGGGTGACTCCAAGGCTGAGATCACCGGATTGACTGGCACTGTAAAGGAACTGTTAAGACACGTTGTACCACTCTCACCGCTGCAAGCAGGTACTGGACCCCAATCTCTTACTACTGCTTCAGTTCCTCATACAATGTTCTCTCCCAGGATGACCCAGGAGTATATCATTTGTCACAACTGTGGAAAAGATGGCAATATGAAAAGAGAATTTTGGTCTCAGAAGGACTTAGAAAGACTAGTAAACAGACTGAAGGGAGCTCTGAAAAGCAAATCAGTGCCAGGGTGCCCAAAATGACCACAGTGAGGTTCAAAAATCCTAACTCCAATTTCTTTGTGGCTAAATCGTCTGTCCAGGCCTCTGCAACTGCCTCTCAGACTGGTCAAAATAGTGAGCCCTTCAATGGAGACTACGATGACTGTGAATGGTATTCATACGTGGGCTGTGTTGACAGTGGGTCACAAGTGACCATTATATTCCAGGACTGGTAAGACAAACACTTATCTGATGTGCCTTTGCAATCCCTGGAAGGCCTACATGTGTGGGGCCTGAGCAACAAGTCTTATCCCTACCTAAGGTATGTCTGCCTCTGGTTGTCTTTTCCTGCAGCTGTAACTGGTGTAGAAGCAAGTAGAGACATTGGCCCTAGTGTGTCCCCCCACTGGACTGTATGATGGGGTCCCCTGTTAATTGGGACAAACGCCCATATGTTTGGGAGACTGGCACAACTGCGCCATGAGAAACAAGGGCAATGGACTGGGAGGGCCCTGAGAATTCTGGCTGTGATCAAGAGGGCCTATGATTTGCAACAGAAACCCGAGGAAGTAGACCAGGATGAACTGGTGGGGATCGTGTGGAAGAAGGATCCCGATTCAATGGTACTGGCCCCTAATGCCCAGTGTACCATTCAAGGAAGGTCCGCTCCAGAAAGATGTCAAGAACAAAATACTGATGTTGGATGTGCCAGGCGATGGAAAATTGCCAGAAGGATTATTGGTCAAGCCCAGCATCTTGCCTGCTCATGACCATGCTTATGCATGACGAGTGATGGTCCAGATTCACAATGTCAGATCGGGAGATCCAGGTGAACAGAGGGTACACCCTAGCTATGGTACACTGTGCAGACATGCAGTATTGCCCAGCAACAAGCACCCTGGTGAGAAGGAGAGAGTGACCCCAGATTTGTTTGACTTTTGTAACTCCCTGTTTCCAGCGGAATGGAAGGCTAGAATTAGCAAGAGACTTGCCCGGAGAGACCAAGTGTTTTTGTTGAAGGAATGGGATGTGTCCAGGGTGCGGAGCATCACATATGCCTGCAGGATGAACGGCCATTTCGAGAGAGGTCCCGACGCCTAGCCCCAGCAGACATAGATGATGTGAGAAGACACCTGCAGGAAATGCTCAAGGTTAGCGTGATACAAAAATCCAGGAGCCCATACGCCTCCAATTGTGGTTGTGCATAAGAAAATGGGTCTGTGAGGATGTGTGTTGATTATTGAACCCTGAACCGGCAGACCATCCCAGACCAATACACTATGCCTCGTATACAAAATGTCCTGGACTGCTTGAATGGGAGCAAATGGTTCTCGTGTTGGCTCTTCGCAGTGGATACTACCAGATCCCGATGGCCCCAGAAGACCGTGGAGAAACAGACCTCATCTGTCCATTGGGGTTCTACGAGTTTCTGAGGATGCCACAGGGGACATGGGTGCCTCGCCACCTTTCAGCGACTGATGGAATGTGCGGTGGGAGATATGAATTTGCTGGAATGCCTGGTGTACTTGGACAATGTCTTTGTGCTTGGGAGCACCTTAGAGGAGCATGAGAACTGACTGTTTAAAGTCCTAGACCAACTGGAAGACTTCGCCTCAAGCTGTCCATTGACAAGTGCCAGTTTTTCCAAACCTCCGTGAAGTATGTGGGGCACATAGTATCTACAAAAGAAATAGAGACTGATCCCAGTAAGGTTGAAGCACTGACTACTTGGCCCCAGCCCCATAATCTGAAAGAACTACAATGTTTCCTGGGGTTCTGTGGCTACTACTGCAGGTTCATAAAAGACTATTCCAAGGTGATTCACCCACTCTTGAACCTTACCCAGGGTTGCCCTCCTACCAATCGAAATACGTAAAAAGGGCTATTAAAGAACCAGAAAAGTATACTTCCGCCCAGGTGAACTCCTTCGGCCCCACTGGGCCTGGACTGTGAAGCAGCCTCCATGAGATCATATGCCAGCTCACCCACGCACTCCATCCTCGCCTTATGCTGACCCCACCAAACCCTATGTGCTGCATACAGACATTAGTCTGCAGGGTCTAGGAGTGGTGCTGTATCAAGACCATGAGGATGGCCTGAGACCAGTAGCTTTCACTAGTAGGAGATAGACCACCTCTGAAACTACCTTGTGCATAAGTTGGAGTTCCTTGTGCTAAAATGGGCCATTGTTGACCAGTTTCATGAATACCTCTATGGGGCAAAGATATTGGTGAAGACAATAACCCATTGACTTATGTACAGACTTCAGTAAGTTAGACGCCACTGGGCACTGGTGGCTTTCATCATGATTAACCTATGATTATGCTGTTGAATACAGACCTGGCCTGAACCATACTGATGCTGACGCCCTATCAAAGGCCCACTTCAAGAGTGATTGGGTCAGGCTGTCTGAACCTGATATTTGAGCATTGTGCCAAAAGTTTGATAGAGATGAACAGATGTCTGTGGACACAGTGGACTGTTTAGTAGATTGCCTGGGCCCTTCTGACACCTGCATACCAGCTGCTTATTGCCACTCCTCTGCTCCAGATATTAGTGCACTACCTCAATTTGACAATGACAGCATTCAGTGGGCTCAATCCCAAGATCCTATGATTCAGCCAACACTTGATGCCCTGTGCAAGGGGAAAGATGTGTCTAAGTTACGCTCCACTGACTTGCAAACTGCTTTATTGTTTAAAGAAGGCCCCAGATTGAAGTTGCTCAATCAGTTGTTGTATAGAGAGACAGTAGATCATAGTGGCAAAGTAGACAAGCAACAGTTGGTCCTGCTCATGGCCTTTAAAGATTTGGTACTGAGGTCTCTCCACAATCACATGGGGCACCTCGGTATTGACAGAATCCTTGACCTGGTACGATCTCGCTTCTACTGGTCCAAAATGGGGGCGATGTTGAGCACCATGTAAAGACTTGTAGTTGCTGCCTGCAAGAAAAATCTCTGCCACAGAGGGCTGCCCCCTTGTTAATATTACTACCAGCAACTTCTATGGAACTAGTCTGCATAGACTTCTTGTGTTTAGAAGCTGATCAGTGGAACATTGGCAGTGTGTTAGTGGTTATGGATCATTTCACACGGTATGCAGTGTGACGCTGCCAGCTGGTTCTGATTGCTCTATGATTTTGTAATATAAAAATGTAGTGTGTGATTGTCTGTCATGAGACATCCTGTGCTCCTGGGATGACCCCTCCCAGGTTTCAGTTCAAATGACAGGATGTGTTAAACAGCAGATCTCTGTAATGTGATTAACTTCCAAGTTGCATTTTATGGCTGTGTTTATGATCTGTGTTGCTTTGAAGCCAAGACACTAAAATATCCATTTTATGATGTCTTCAGAGGAAGAACAGTTAATTTCAGCTGGTGTTAAAAAGCTATATGGCATCTAGGTGAGAAAACTGCAGAGTTGTAAAAGCTCTTTGATATGGCCTGGGAAGCAGAAAACCACTCAAGATCAAAGAGTCATATTGGGAAATGAGTTTTTGCTGATGTCACCTTATTTAATATATCTCCTAAGTGATAAGACATCCTGGTTGTATACTTTTAATATTCAAGGAGAAGCTGGGTGACACCATGGAAGGGGTCAGAATAGAGACAGTTTCAACTATTCTGTGTCTGATCTTTAGTAACACATTCCTGTTGGACTCTGAAACAACAACATCTAACTATAAGCACTGTAAGAAGGTAATAATACATTAGATAGACAAGTCTAATTGTATTGTGGTAGGAGTTTGTTTGCACTTTTCCTTGTGTTCTTTTAAATGATTGTATGCTTTACGACATATTGTTCTGTGTTTACATTTTACATATTTTTATCCATTTTAAGTAAACCTCTTATTTTAAAGAGACTGCCTGGTGTGCCTTCAAATTCTTTCTTTTGCATGTGAAGCATAGATGGTTAAAGTTGACAACTGTTCATAAGCTTAATGGTATACCAAACTGGGAAGAGGTAAAGAATATACCTAAGGTTTTTCATAAAGTTCTAAGGGTTCATTTTGGATACCTGGTTAGGTGCCCTTAGGCGAAAGATATCTGGCATTCCCCAACAGCAGAATTATCTGAGCCTGTACGCTTGGGTATGCTAGCATAAGGTTTACAGTTTGAATCCCCCAAAACTTGAGACCAAAGGTGATTCGGACCCACAAGCAGACAGGAGGGTTACCCTGTTCTGTTATCTATTCACAATATTACGCTCGGAGGTTGGAACTGTGGGAGCAGAGGGCCTGACCTGCTGAGTAGGTTTGTGACATGCATAGCTTTTCCCACCAAAGATCAAAAGGCATCTACCGTGGCTAAGGTGCTAGTGAAAATGTATTTTTCCACCTATGGTGCCCCCAGCAGATCCACTCTGACCAGGGCAGAGACTTTGAGATTTGATTAATCAAAGAAATGCTCACTCTATGGGGTGCAAAAGTCAAGAACCACCCTATCACCTGAAGGGAGACCCTCAACCAGAACATTTTAACCGCACCTTCTAGACATGCTGGGCAACCTCCACCCAAAGACAAGCATAAATGGAGCCAGCAGGTTAGCATCTTGGTACACGCATACAATTGCATGAAAAGTGATACTACTGGGTTCTCCCCTACTGCCTCATGTTTTCAAGACAGAGGCTCGCTGCCAGTTGATGTCTGTTTTGGGGTCTCTCCAGATGGGGTCCGAGCCAAAAATTACTTGCAATATGTACAAAACTGAAAGCTCAGTTGAACCATGCCTATCAACTGGCCCAGACAATGGCCACCAAGAGAAATCTAGCCAGCAAAGAGAGGCATGATAAAAAGTAAAGGCTCAAGAGCTTTGACCTGAGACCGTGTGTTGTTACGCAATTTGGGACTGCATGGTAAACACAAAATTGCTGATCGGTGGCACCATCTTCCCATATAGTAGTTGGAAAGTTAGATAATTTACCTGTGTACAAGGTGCGCCCAGAGAACGACTCCAAAGCTGTCAAGACCATGCACCAGAACCACTTGCTACCTATCGGCCAAGTCATGATTGAGGCTGAACCCCAGAAATTGAGCCCCTGGGCCGGTGACCTTGTGCTGCAATAAAAAAAACAGAGTCAACCTACCCCAGTGGTCACAGATTTAAGGTTTCCTGCAGCAGGCCCAGAATGATAGTGACTGTCAGTCCACTTGATGAAAGTGAGTGCGATCATGCCCATTACCCTCTTATAAACTGAGTCAGCTGTTTCAAGGTAACCCTCTAATTAATTGTGGGATGAAGATGGGCCTCTGGACTGCCTAACCCCCAGCTTTGTCCTTGGAGCCAATGCCCTGAAAGTGGAGTGCAAAGTATCACGCCTGAAGATGCTGAGTCTCTGTGTATTGTGGAACTGTATAATTTGCGGAGGAGGGGCTGATGGAATCAGTCTTTTTGGTGACACACCAGAATTTGAAGAACACCATGAGAGTGCTGACAACCCCTTCAGTGCCTCAAAGTTTGATTGTGCCTGAGCCTTCACAAAATGAGTCAAGTGTTATAGAACCAGAGCCTGCAGAACAAGGAGCGACAGTGCCCCAAGTTTGGATGTTCCCTCCAAGCAGAGGCACCCTCACAAGTGATGAAAGCTCCAAGACTGTTGCTGAAAGTACAGAGACTGTGGTTGTTCCCCAGAAAAACTGGCAGAGCTGTCAAGCTAGTATTGTGTTTCAGTTATGATTCTCCGGGAGGCCTGTGGACTTGCCTCTTCATGTAGTTCACAAAGGTGTTTATGTTTCACCAAGCTCACTGCTCAAATTGAGCTTGACAGCCCATTCTAGGTTACTTGTTCTGTCCGCACCATGGTGCCCTGCCCCATCCAGCCCAGTTAGCCGATAGGAAGGGCCCCCTCTTGCATTGTTCAAGGTACAGAAATTATTACCTGATTCAGTATAGTAATGTTCAACTGACTTGTGTGAAATATGCCTAATGTACTGTCAGAATGGACAAAGTATTGGGAAATGTAGTGAATAAGTATAGTAAAGTAATAAGTTTATGTTATGATGGTACAGACTTGGACAGACGCCAAGTTTCTCCAGGCAGGAAGGTGTAACCCCCCACGAATGGGGGTTCCCAAAAGTCTTCCTCGAGCTTGCCTAAATGCTCACTGCCAGGCTGGTGTCCTGCGTTTAGCAGTTAAACGTTATTGCCAGAGAGTGCCTGTGTACTGCCTCTTTAAGGCCTGCCTAGATTTGCAGTGGTGATTAATCTGGGAGGGGCTGACTGTTTTCATGCTTGAGTCTGCCTGGGCTGCCTGGTAATCACTCCGCTTCTGCCATCGCTAATTGCGCAGACGGAGCTCTGTTAGAAGATGTAACTGTTTGCTGAAAACCTATTGGAGTGATAATGATAATGTAGTTTGTCTAACCTGCTCTTTTGCAGCAAGGACTGTCTTATTTATCCCCACCATTTGGCCTGGGACTGTGAATTGGACCAAACAATTCTGGTGGGACCTAAAATGGAGCCAGACTACAGGAGCTGTCTGGAGTCAAAATCTGTAGGAATTGTAGTTTTGGGCTTTTGGTGCCTTTTGCACCTGAGGGGAACCTTTGTTTGTGACTGACAGACAGATCAGCCAACCGAACCTTTTGGATTCTGGGGAAAGTCCCAGGCTTGCTGGCAGTTGAGTCAGATCTAAGTTGGGAGCTGAAGAAGCAGCAGTTTGAGACAGTCAAGCAGCCGTCCTGAGTAGTTTCTGCAGGAGAACTGTGGAAAGGTCTGAGTTGTGGCCTGCATGTCTGCTTGCTGCCCTGAGAGGGAGAGAAGAGGATTATTTTGGACTAAATCCAAGTTTGTGAGAATGAAGTAAGCCACTGATTTTTACCAGGCTCATAACTGAAGAAGACTGAAGATTTTGCTGAATGCGATTGGCCTGTCAGGATTTCCAGCTGCTTTTGAATCCTCAGTTTGTGCAGAGACTTGGCGATCGTGACGGAGTGCGGTTTGCCTGGTACAGTAGAATTTCCCTACATGTAAATGTGCTGTGTATTGAAAGTGGGTCGTGATTTGGTAACTGTGTTCTCCTTGCTGGAAGCTTTATCCAGCCTAATCGGACTGAGTCCGCATTCATCTCCATTCGACCTGGGCCATGCCACGCTGGACCTGCCAAACTACCCCACTGCACAAGAAAGCCACCGACGAGAGACCTGCCTGGAGGTCAGCCCCTGCTCCATGCTTGAACAGGAACGCGCCTCGCCAAATCGTGTGGGCCCTGCTTCTCCTGGCACTCCAGATCAACCACCTTCTGTCTCGATTTTAGTCCGCCTGTGTCCAGTCTTGGGTATATATTGTTTATTTAATTTGTTGACCGGTAAGCCCACTGGGCCTAGAAGTCCCTTTTCAGGAGCAACCGGGGTGGGGGATACAGATGGTAAGAAACTGAAATTGAACCAGATTAAGCTGTTGGTGATATTTTAGTGAATGGAGAAATTTGGCCAGGACACCAGGAAATTCCTCTACACTTTTCGATAAGTGCCATGGGATCTTTAGCATCCACCTGACCTACCACCAATCTAGGCAGATGGGACCTCGGTTTACCGTCTCATCCGAAAGACAGCACCTCAGAAGTGTCAGTATTGGTATATTAACCCAAGTGCCAGATGTGGGAACTGAACCCACAGCTCTCTGATCTCCGGCCTCAGAGGCGAGTGTGCTACCTACTGAGCCACTGACAAGGACATTGTGAGTATCATGAGTCAATATCAGGGTAGCTCCCTGCAACAACAGCGTAATCTAAGTGTGTCATCTGATTGTCTTGTTTCTTTTCTTCACGAACTGAGCCCTCTGGCTCTGGATTACAAATACTGTGTACTGTGCATGTTGTCTTTTCCATCACAGGGCCCAAACCAGCTACCTGGCCTACCCCAGGCAATGGTCCTGGCTAGCCCATCTCCTCTCCACATGGGTACCCAGAGTGTGTGACTGTTTATAGACCCTGAAGTGCATGCATAACTATTTGATTGATACAGCCTTTAAGCAAATTAACCTGATTACACCCCTCCCTATTCAAGTCCCTTAAATAAATCAGATCTAACTCATTTTGCATTTACCCTGACTGTGGTTCCAGTTTGTGCAAGAGTACTGTACTGCTGTTATTTGCTGTGTATAACCTTGTTTTATAGGGGTCCACAGGGCCAGACCAGAGGAAAGCCCTGGTGGTAAGTGCAAACAGTGTGGATACTTGTGTGGTGAATCAGAGGTATTGTGAAAGTGATTATGTGTATCGTTCCGACCACTAGTAAGGAAAGAGGGGTACAGTGTCCCAGAGGGCTGTGGCCAGGTTAGCTGGCCGCTACCAACCCTGACCTCTGGGTGGAGGCACCTGATTCAGAACTCAGACCCCTTAACCTGCTACTAGCCAAGCAGGCAGGGGTAGTAGCCCTTGGGATAACACCACCTGGGGTTATACATGAAAAAGGGGTCCTCTTAGTTTTCAGATTGGAATTCCAATATGAGCAAGCTATGCTACCACTTCACAATGGGACCCATTCGGTATAGACCCTACACTAGCTCCTCAGCTCTGAAATGCCTGCAATGACTACTCATAAATTTAGAGTGCTGCCTGAATTGGCTTAAAGTGTATTGCCTAATTGGCTCCTTTAAATAAAGTGCTTCCACCCAGGAAATTACACAAGTGGTGACAGGTAGCATGCTAAAAGGAGTACCACAACTCTAAAGACAAACAAAAGCATGCTCAAAACCTTTGCATTGCTCACAAAATGCAATTCACATTTCTGGTGAAGGGTGCTACTGGTGTGTGGCATCCAGTGAATTCCAATCTGAAAACTAAGAGGACCCCCTTTTTATACATGGAGTTTAAAGTAAGAAAAGCCAATAGGCAGTTAAATGGTTTAATTTTTGAATTTGTGCGTTTTTTTTTGGGGGTGAAGTTTGCACTGGAATCCTGTACATCCCATCAGCCCATCTGCATGACCATCACCCTTTGAGCTTCCCCTTTGCCTGGGTGGGGAGGGCATTCAGTGGCTGACGGGAGTCATCGATTCAGGTGGTTAGGTGCCCTGGGGCAAAGTGGGAAATGGAGAGGTCCATCTTGTCTGATTCCTATACCCAATGGCTCCACTTTTGATAGTGGGCAGGGTGCTGATCCAACAGCCTCCCCTCATCCTACTCAGGCTGTGCTTTGCAACACCAGGTTGATGAGGAACAAGACTGTAATAATAGCAGACTTGGTTTCTCGGTAACCTGGCGTGCATCACAGAGACCTGCCTGGATGACTGTGCTGCTCCCATTCTGGAGGTAGCAGTATCAGTTGGTACTCTGTGATACACACACTGGGAGGAAGGATCGCAGAGGCGGGGTGTGGCCATTTGTTTTAAAAGCCAACCTGGGCCTCATGGTGCTATCAGTGTGTCCTACCAGGTCTTTTAAGAGTGTTGCCATGCAAGGGGCCCCTAGCACAGGCTACAGGATCCTTCTGATTTACCACCCGCCAGGAGAGGAGAGCATTCCTGTGGGAGATCGAGGACTTTGTCGTCGGCCTGGTATTGGAATCCCCAGATGGTTGATTCTGGGGGTTTCAATGCCTGGAGTTGATGACAGGTCTCGTCCTTTGGACAGGATCTCCTGCAGAGTATGGAAGCTCCTGGGCCTGTCATAAGTTGTCACTTCAGCTACCCACTTGCACGGTCACACACTGGACCTGGTGTTCATTCTGGGTCTTGGGTTGGATAACCTCAGGATTGATCCGGTCATTTGATCGGATCATAGCACTGAGAGGTTCTTATTTGGGGCCCTCCTGAGGGTCTATCCTCTGTGGAGATGGTCCAGTACTGCCCTTTCACGAGACTGTCCTCACCCTGAACTACAGGCGGTGCTGGACCTATCGAGTGTGGAGACTCGCGTTGCGACCGGGCTGGGGGAGGCTGTGGCAGCCTATAATAGGGCTGTCGGGGTGGCCTTTGACTTGGTTGCACACGTCCATGTCCGACCTTTGTCTACTCGCAAAGGCCCCTGTGGTATGATGGGCAGCATAGGGAGTTAAAGACACAGGGTTGGAGGTTGGAGTGGTGCTGGAGGAGATCTTAGCTGATGGAGGAAAAATTGGCCTTGAAGTGGCATTATGGTGACTATCAGGGCAATCTCCCAAAAGTAGGCAGACTTTCTGTCAAGGGAGATTGCTGCAGTGGGGAACAGAGTGGCTCAGCTCTTCTGCACGGTGGACAGGCTATTACATCCAGCCTGTCTACGTGCGGGAGGAGCAGGTTTCAGCACAAGATGCAAAGAGTTTGCTCTGTTCTTCGCCATGAAGGTGTCCTGATCAGAACTGAGATCTCCTCCACCGCTGCAAAAGGGACTGTAGGGCCCGACCTGAGTCGTGTTCACGCATCCCTCTTGTCTGGGCTGAGTTTGATCCGGTTGGAGTGGAGGAGGTGCTGACATAATCTCGAGGCTGTGGCCAACATACTGTGATCTGGACCCCGTCCAACCCGACTTTTGGTTGGATGTGTGAACTGATGGGTCTTGTGGTTGCTGAGATTGTCCGGAGGTCCCTTAACAGTGGGTTATTTCCAGTGGCATTGAAAGAAGCCTTGTTCAGACCCCTACTAAAGAAACCCTTGCTGGACTGGGTGTCTCATTAACTACTGATCGGTCTCGAACCTCCCATTTTAAGGAAGGTTCTAGAAAAGTGGTGGCCATTCAGCTCGAGTGCAGCTAGCCTCCTCTGACACTTATGAGTGCTTTCAGTCTGGTTTAGATCTGGGCATAGCACCGAGATGGCTATGGTGAGGGTGCTTAATTATCTCTGAGTGGCGAGAGATAGGGAAGAGTGCACCATCTGAATCCTCCTTGATCTCTCAGTGGTGTTTGATATTGTGGATCACGAGATGCTGCTGGACTGCCTGCAGGCTAGGTGTGGACTAACCGGAATTGTCATCAACTGGTTTAGGTCCTACCTCATGGACAGAATGCAAAGGGTGGCGATGGGGTTTGCCTCATCTAGCCCGATGCCTCTGTCCTGTGGAGTTCCTCAGGGATTGGTCCTGTCGCCCTTGCTGTTTATGGTGTACATGCTGCCACTGGGAGACATTATCAGGTGGTATGGACTGGATTTTTCATTGCTATGCCAATGATGCACAGCTGTACCTGTCCTGTGCACCCGGTAACCAGATGGCGGCCTCGGTGATTAACACCTGCCTGGAGGAAATCCAGAACTGGATGACTCACAACTGGCTTTACTCAACCCTTACAAGGCGGAGTACTAGTGGTGGATCCAGGTCGTCAAGGTGGACTTAGGGATCCCCAGGACTCGTTCTGGGGGTGTTCTCCTGGTTCCCTCAGTTCAGATTAAGGATCTGGGAGTGGTCTGACACTTCGGCACAGGTGTCAGCTGTCCTAAAACTGGTTTCTACCATTTGAGGAACATTGCCCGTATCAAGCCTTGATACCGCTGACAACCTTACCACCCCTGGTACATGCTTTCGTCACATCAAGGCTGGACTATTGTAATGCCCTGTACCTGGGGCTAGCTGGAGGAAACCTCTGCCAGCTGCAGCTAGTTCAGAATGTGGCACCTAGGCTGTTGACTGGTGTCTTCAGATTTGACCGTCACGCCTGTCTTCTGCGAACGCACTGGCTGCCAGTCAGGTGGAGGACTGCCATCAAGGTCAGACTTCTAACCTATAAAGTCCTGTACAGACGGGACCAGCCTACCTGCAAGACCTACTGGTTCCTCACCACCCATCTTGGGCTCTCCATTATTCCAAGGTTGTCTCCTTAAGGTTCCCAGGGCTAGGTTGGGCATTCAGGGGATCGTGCATTCTCAGTTGCTGCACCAACCATGTGGAACTCTTTACTGAGATATCTAAGGAGGCACCCTCAGCTGAAACCTTTAAAAGAGGATTGAAAACTTTTTATTTAATCAAGTTTTTGATTTATGTTAACATAAAGACAGTCCAACTGCGGGTTTAGTGACTTATTTATTGATTTAATGATCTACTGATGCGAGTTATTGTATTGTGTTATTGAATTATTATTTTATTGGTGATTTGGTTGATGTACAATAGAATTTTATGGTGATCTTTGCAATATGTTAAAATGTTGGTTATGTGCCATGTTTAATTGTTATTAAATTGTGTAAAGCACTCCAAGCCTCTGGGAAGGCGCTATATAGATAATAATGCATATGTAGGTGGCTGATATGGATTTTTACACACAAGTTGTGTGATAATATGTAAACCTCAGAGTGAAGCTCAAGAGTTTCACTATCATCACACAATGAAGGTGTTTAAAAAATCCATATCAACCACCTACATATGTTTATTTATGATAACTGAGGCAAACAAAAATGTTAGCTGCATCTTAACCTGTCATCCAGCGCTGCTGCATTATCTCGATGTGTCGGGATGAAAGATCATGACACAAAACTAAACTGCAGAAATAGGGCTGCAACAAAACAGTTCTCCATTGTGTTTCCTTTTGATTAGGGTTGCTGATCACTTAATTTGATTTTTAGCGATGTGAATGTTGCAAGTGTGTGTTTACCGTTGCAGAACTGTCTCGTGCCATACCATCTCATTTGTTTGTGATACCTCTCAGCACGAGGGCGAAAGTCGCATCAACCCACAGTTAGTTGATATTGTTTTTTCGTATCAACTCGCGGGTTGATACTACCTTCGAAAGTTGCTGGAAAATGAGTTGATATTGGGCATCACCAGTTATTATATAAATAAAGTTCCTATCTATCTATCTAGATGCATAGGGGCCAGGTTAATAATAAATATGGACATGTGCTAGCCTGCACTGGGGTGTACTCTGGTGGCTGGGTGGGGACAGGGACCACAGGGGCTGGGACAACCTAGCCCATGAGTGACCACACTGACCGCTGCCATGGATGTCATCTACAGCTGCCCATTTGTCCTGCCATGAGTCCATGACCTGACACTGCCAACCAATGAGAAACGACAGCAAGGGGCCGGTCGGCACTGACTTAAGCAATGCTTTGCAGCATGTAAACGAGACATTGTGCATGGTATGCGCCATAACAGTACAGGCACTTCTGAGATAAAGTACATTTATCTGAAAAATGCAAATTCTAATGTTAGCGATTTTATTGTACAACTCTGATACTCTTTACAGCACAGTAAAGAGAGACATAGTGGAACCATACGTCTCAGTGACAGTCCTCTTCCATCTTCCTCATGAGTCCAGGAATTTCTCACTTCTGGAGAGATTCAGAAGCAGATGGTTTGATACCTTTTATTGGACCAACACTGATGTTACAAAAAGAACAAAGTGCCTAAGCTTTCGGACCAATCAAATCCTTCAGAACTTGGCTGGTCCAAAAGCTTAGGCACTTAGTTCTTATAGTAAATAAAAGTTATCAAGCCATTTGCTTCTGGATCTGATTCGTACAAGGATCAATAGGACAATTAAACTAAATCTGTACTTCACTTCTGGAGAGCTTTCACACCAGTTTCACTACCATATATCTCAACCTCTCATGGACAGGGCTTAAAAACATCAGGGACAAATGCCCCAAATCAGGGACATCTAAAAAATTATAATAGCAGCTCAAAAGTCTACTACAATGTATTGACTAACATAAAATAATTTTCTGAAAGTAATCCAGACGGCAACACTGTTTGCCATAATTATAGGTTTCCTATTCATACTTATTGTGTGACAGAAACTACATTTTTAAGAGGGACAGAGAACATTTTTAGGTAAAAACAGGGACAATTGAGAGGGACTACTGTACTTCTAACTGTACTGTATGTGAAACCATATGCAGATTTATTTGGGCCAGAAAAGCAAAACCGAGCACCAGCTGATTTCAAGGTGCGCCTTAGTATATGCGCACAAGCGAGCATACCTCTCAGCTATCCCAGTTTAAGTGATTTTGCCTCAAAACTTACCCTTGTCCCTCCTAAAATGTTGTATTTCTGTAACCCCTTGTTTCCAGGGTTACTACAATCCCACTTAGAACCAGTGGCAGGCAAGGAAAGGCAGCTTGTGAGATGCCAGTTAAATGGGTTTCACACTGTCGCACTCTGTTTTCAGTTTCAGCTGAGCTGGAGTGATGATGTCACCACAGAATTCTCGCGTAGCAGCATAAGCCACAATGGAATGCTAGCTGCAGGGGTTAACAGTAGAATTTTGGGAGATTCAAGGCAGTCTGTGTGGAGACTCAGGAGAGTGAGGAGTGCTGCACAGGTAGCTCCTCAGAGCCTAGCTCTGATATATAACTACCTTAGAAGAAGGGACTGGGTGTTCTCACCTAGAGAGGAACACAGAAGACCTGTAGAAGGAAGTGATAGAGACCGTACCTAGAAATTGTTCCTGTGCCCCATCCCCTGAGGGATTGGGGGAATTCCAGGAATTCAGAGGCAATCCCCTGGTCCAGCCTGGAGAGGAAGAAGCTGCCTGAGAGTCATTTTTGTTCTGTGAGTACCAGAGATTGTTGTGGGAAAGAAGCCCTGGGGCACCTGCATACCGTGATGAGTTTTCTCTGATAAAGAGAGCGTTGTTCACGAGACTGTGTTTGAAGTAAACGTGTCTGCCTACAGTGGGGTCAAAGAGAGAGACTTGCCAAATACAGAACTTTTAGACAGTGTATGACTTAGAAGCATCTGCAACAGACTGGGGTCTAGGGTAAAGACATAGCCACATATAGAACTTTTAAAGTCAGGACACCGCCAGTGAAAAGTAGAATGTTAAATGTGAAAACATTTCGAGAGAGCATCTACAAACAGTGTTTTGAAGAAGGTGTTGTAACCAAATGAATGGCCGAGAATTGATTTGGGAGCAGAGGTGAGACCCCCATCTGGAGTAACCAGCTTTACCTCTCTAGTTCAGTTTGGGCACTTATGTTTTCTCTCAAGGACGCATAATGCCTGAGGAAAGCAATCTAGACGAGGGATTTTGGATTTTCCCTGAGAGCCGAATGTGCTCGTAAGCAGTTTAGGGAGCCACCAGCAACCTTCATGCAATATGGAAAGTGTCCTAGTGCTGGCCGGGTGCCAAGTCAAGGAAAAGAAGAGAAGTGTACCAGTTCGGGCCGTGTGTGCCCAGATCCAATCAGAACCTGAGGGTTCGTAGTGAGGAAGTGTGCTCTATGCCCAGTAATCTGCATTACCAGTGAGAGTAACCTTGTGGGGTCCGTCTTTGCTTTGTTATTCTCTGAGTTATGTGAATAAAAGCCACAATCTAGAATCCCAACTGGTTTGGACATTTCAATTATTGCTTCCAGTGTCCAGATTACTTGGGTGCCACTGACAGAAGTACAAACCTAGCAAGGCCTTTGACACTGTGCCACATAGAAGACTATTACACAAACTGGGGAATATGGGTGTGGGCAGGACAGTAGTGTGGTGGGTAGGTAACTGGCTGGGTGGCAGGACACAGAGGGTGGTGGTAAATGGCTGTCACTCCACAGAGGAAGAGTGACCAGTGGGGTACCACAGGGATCAGTACTGGGACGGTCCTATTCAACATCTTCATCAGTGACATTGCACAGGACCTAGAAGGCAGAATTTCACTGTTAGCTGATGACACAAAGCTCTGTAACAGAGTAGACACACCAGAAGTGTAGACAGAATGAGAAGGGACCTGCAGAAACTTGAAGAATGGTCAGGGGTTTGGCAGTTGAAATTCAATGCAAAGAAGTGCAAGACAATGCATATGGGGCACAAAAACCCTGGCACAATATATCAGTTGGGGGTGAGGATATAGCATGCACCAAGCAGGAAAGGGATCTTGGGGTTATCATCTCTGATGATCTCAAGGTAGGGAAACAGTGTGACAAGGCAGCAGGTAAAGCAAACAGGATGCTGGGATGTATAGGCAGGGGCATCACCAGCAGGAAAAGGGAGGTCATAATTCCGCTCATACAAGACACTAGGGAGGCCCCACCTGGAGTACAGTGTACAGTTCTGGAGACCATACCCACGTAAGGACATAGACAGGGTAGAGAAGGTTCAGAGGAGGGCAACAAAGATGGTGAATAGATTGCATCACAAGTCCTATGAAGACAGGTTGAAGGAACTGAACATGTTCTCCTGGAGGAGAGGAGGGATATGATAGAGACATACAAGTATCTCACAGGGAGGAACAGGGTGCAGGAATACACTATTTTAAGTGAAAAGATGTTCCAGGACTAGAGGGCATGGGATGAAGTTGGAGGGAGGGCGATTCGGAGGAAACATGAGGAAGAATTTCTTCACAGAACGGGTGGTGGACAAGTGGAACACCCTGCCAGAGGAAGTGGTGGGGGCTGAAACAATCACGGATTTAAGAATGCATGGATAGACATAAAGGAATTCTGGAGGTCAGGGGTAAGGGGCAACAGACTTCTAGGAAAACATAAACTGAACTTACAAGCTCAAATGGGCAGACTGGGTGGGCCATAGGCCCTTATCTGCCGACACTGTCTATGTATAATGCTGAGCTAACGTTTTCTTCCAGTGACTCAGGTTGATGGCCAAACAAAATGGTCCCCAGGCCCCAGGTGTGAGCTGGGTAGTTGCCACACTTGGTTTGCCTGTCTGAAGGATGGCAGGCTCCCTAGTAAGTAATGGGTCCACAGAGTTCTGTAAGAGTATTTGTAGTGACTACCCATACCCCTCCTCAGTGGCACCTAGATGTGAGGGGAGCAGCCCTGCTGGTAGAAACAAAGGGGCGGGGGTTATATTTCCATGACAGAACCATAGGAATTGTAAGCATAAAATAAGGTCAAACATTAGCGTTGCAAACTTGTCTTTCTACAGAACATGTATTTTGGACTAAGCCCCTATTCTAATAGCTTCCAGAGTGGATACCGGCATGTTCTCAAAATGTGTCTCTGATTTGTGAGGTATGAAAACGAGGTGTACTACATCCAAAAGACACCATTTCGCTGATGGCATTTGTAGGAGCGAAACCAGCAACAGACCAGCCATTATGGAAGGAAGGAGGGAGGAAAGGGAGACCGTTGGCCGGAACGGTGCGCCTCACTTCCTTCAAGATGGCGGCGCCCAGCCTCAGCTGTAAGTGGAGCCCCTGTAGAAAGGTAAAGAAACAAAGAGGTTCGCCATAATGTACCGAGCGGCATAATACTGTACCGAACGGCCGGGCAGGGCGTCGTCGAAGCGGCAAGCTAAATGCAAAATATAACCAGGGAGACCCTTCCTTCCCGTCCAGATCGCCATTAGAGAGGGGCGAGAAGAGAGCCCCTACATAGTACGAGGCGCCTTCTTCTATGTTCTGTAGTAACGGTCCGCCTTTTATTTTCACGCGATCTCCTTCTCACGCCTGTGTCCCCCTGGCTCCCTTTTCATCTCTACAGATTGTAATAGAAATTAGACCTCAGGGTTCTATTTATACTATGGTAAGCTAAGTGGTTTTGTAAAGTAAATTGCCCCACCGCACACACACATCATAATGTACTTTACAAAAATATTGCGGCAAACGTTGACTTTTTGTCTTCAGTACTGACAAGATCGGCTTCAGAGGTTTGTCCCCTGCCCCCAGTGAGATAAGTGATGGGGGCTCTTGCCCAACAAACCTTAACTGTCTCCTTTACTCTGTCTGAAATGCACATTTTGTTTACAATACCATCAGTTACATATCTATGTTTTTTGGGGGCAGTGTCAGTCCTTGGGGCCTCGCTACCTAGGCACTCCATGTCTGTTCATCAGCCTCTGATTTGCTGTGCTCTATCTTGGCATGTAATTTCATGATGTATGACACCACATGAGAAGGCTCCATCGAACTCTGTGATTGCTGTTTTACTTAAGCATGGATAATAATTAGAAATTAAAGTAAATTGGTGCTTTGGAGCTTGGGGGGCATGAGCAGGAGCTCCCAGCAGCCACACAGTTGGCTGGTACCTAATGCTGGCTATGATAAGATCTGTTGTGTAAATCCTGGGGTGGAGTCTGTAACTGTAACTTCACTGAAAATGCATGCCAGTTCCTTAGCGGAAGAGCTGAGGCATCATGCCTTACCTCCCGCCATGTCGACGACCCGTGTTTGCGGTGCAAGTGGATCACTGGGGAGGAGGATCGCGTATCCCAAGGGCATCTCTCCTCCTCTGGAGAGGGGGGATTGGCGTATCAGTGCTTGTCTGGCCCTAGCAGAGGCTGGCACACCAATGCTGTATATGGTGGGTAGAAGTGGGGCAGGCATCCGCATGCTGTGCACGGGAGCATGCGTGACACAGCCACTGGCGCCCTTGCACGCCTCTGCCTCTGAGGGAAAGGAAACGGAGAAAAAGTTTCTGGGGCTGGGTGAAGGAGGGTCTCGCAGGTCCAGCTTATATATGCTAGTTGAGATGCAACATTTGCTGCTGGGTGGCCTGGTCCACTGGGAAGTTTAAGGGAACAGTCATCAGCTATACCCTACAATGCGCTTTGTGTGCAAAAAAATATATATTTTTATATATTTTACTGCAGTATAGGATATTGTATCGGACTGAGTCTACCAACTTATAGTCAGATATTTCCTGTAACTACAAATCCCAGAATCCATTGCAGCTGACATCAGAGCAGGGCTGCAGCAGTGGGAGATTTAGTAGCCCGCAGTGCATGTTAGAGTTTTTATACGCTCTGATATTTTGCTTGCTGGTACTTAGCCCCAGAAGAATAATACATGTGTAAGATGGGAGTGGAGCTACAGTCACCAAGCAAGAAAGAGACCTGGGATCATATTTGATAATCTTAGGGTAGCTGGGTAGTGTGACAAAGCAGTGGGAAAGGCTAGCAGGATGCTGGGGTCTATTGGGATAGAGATTTCTAGCAGGAGGCGGGAGGGAGGTGGTGCAGCCATTGTATCACTTATTGGTGAGGCCTCACCTGGAGTACTGTGCCCAGTTCTGAGGCTGCACTCTGCAAGGACATTGAAAGTGTGGAAATGGTACAGAGGAGGGCAAACCAAAATGGTGATTTGGTTGCACTAGAAGCCATACAAGGAAAGGCTGCAGGAACTTGCACGACTCCTGGAAGAGAGGAGCGAGAGGGACATGATTGAAATCTACAGGTACCTCACAGAAGTGAATAAGGTACAAGTTGAGGGTATATTTCAGAGAAAGGAAGGTACTAGAATAAGGGGCATGCAGTGATGCTAAGGGGAAGTTTAAGAGAGACATGAAGAAATACTTGTTCACGGAAGGGGTGGTGGATGACTGGAACAGCCTGCCAGAGGACGTAGTGGGGAAGACCATGGGGAACTCGGGCATGCATGGGATGATAGGCGCAGCCTAGGGGCATATTAGGTAGAGGAACGGGGAGGGAGGGAGACCCATGACCAACTACGGTCAGTGGTGGTGGAATAGATAGGGACAAGTGGCAGTCTGGATGGGCCTAAAGATCCCTTTCTGCTGACAGAATCTATGTTTCTATGAAAACAGTGGGGCTAGTAGTCATCTGATCTGAGCGTATAGTGTGGTTCTGTTAGTGCTGACCCTTTTAAGAAAATTGCCCAAGGTTGCAGTGTGTGTATTTGGCTCAAACACTGTACCTACAGTTTCCTGGTTCCCAAGCCAGTGCTGTACCTGTTACTGCTTTGAAAAAAATCTTTGCTTTTTGAATCTTCCTGTGCCCCTACTGTACACTGTATCATTTGGTTTGCTCTACTGGACTATGCGTTCTTTGGAATACAGTGTGAATGAAATGTACTATGTAAAAAAATATTTCCTGTCCTTGTATGTGTTAGTATCTGTGAATATTAGCTGTGTTGGGCAAAGGAAATACTAGACAGGAAAAGATCAAGAGTACATACGTTTGTATAACAGTACATCTGCCATACAGGCAGCTGCATCATTCAGTATTATATAAATAATTGTAAACTTGTGGGGACCCTTCCTTTCCCAGTGAATAAAATGCTTTATAAAATGGGTAGGCTAAACCAGCCAATCGAGATCTAGTTAATCATGCGTGAAATATGTTCCATGCATGGCTAAATAAAAGGATAGCAGTAAAAGGCAAATATCATGACGTTAGAGATATTGGCATTGCAAATGCCGCCATTGTTTTTTTCTTCTCGCTGAGAGTTCGGGACAGCATATAACGCCTAGAAACCAAAATGCTGTGAAATCTGGAACCCACTACAGATATTACGTCCTGCCATAGAGCTAGATGTGCTTCCGGCTTTGTACAGGTTCATCAGCTGCATCACTTTCTGCCTGGGGACTCTAATTTTCATAATATTTATTTCTACGCCGTGAAATGGAACAAAAAATCTTGCCTCTATTTCTTTCTGGCTCGCTCTGCATTTGTACCAGGTGAACAGCGGGGAGTTTGATGTGATCCATGTTCCTTGATTGCCTGCGCTGTCACATATTTGTCGTAAGCGCCAGGAAACGGAGTTTGTGGATTTACGTGTGGGGAGGAGGGTGATGTGATCAATGTTGCCTTGCTTTCCTGCCCTGTCACTTATTTGCCGTGGTAGGATCCCCATTGCACAACATTTGGTCCCAGCATTCCTGCAGGTGGCTCTTGTTTCAGCAACCCATTTGTGTCTCTGTCACAGCTAAGTACTTATCCATCACCTCCTCTCTCCAGCTTCTCTCTTCCCTCTCTCCACTAGTATACCCCTCCCCCATGCAAATCAGCTACGGAATATTAACCCAAATGCAGGTGGAATGACTAATTTGTCATAGATTTGCAGAACAAAATATTATTTCTCATATAATCATTTTTCTAATTGTAAAAGTAAAATGAAAATAGACCATTTACAAGCACAATAAGACACTCCAGGGTGTGCATGGAACAGATTTTGCTACGCTAGGGCTAAAGGCACTGGGCCAAGGCCTCATGCCTTATTACACCCTGGCCGCGGCAAAAATCTAGTGAGTTCCGGATTTCACAGTATTTTGTTTCTAGGCGCTGTATTTTACTGTGCCTTGTATATATAAATTTTTGTATACTCTCATTTTATGTCATTGTACTATTGTTTATGTTATTTTCTTGTCCATGTAAAATACTTGTACTCTATTTGTATGACCACTCAGGTCCATCTTGTAAATGAGCTACGCTCAATGATGTTAATGACTAAATAAAGATTTTGATTGATTGATTGATTGTATGCTGTCCGAACTCTTAGCAAGGAAAAAACAATTGCAGCATTTTTATATGCCAACGTTCTAATGCTTCACGATATTTGCCTTTTACTGCCATCCTTTTTAGTAATGCATGGAACATACAGTATTTCATGCATGATTAACTAGATCGCTGATTGGCTGGTTTAGCCTACCCATTTTATAAAGTGCAATAAGACACTCCAGGGGTGTGTATGGAACAGATTTTACCACACACCAGGTTAGCAGGCACCGCCAAGGCCTCGTGGCCTTGTTACGCCCTGGCTGTGTGGAAAATCTGTTACATGCACACCTGTCATGTCTTATTGCTTACGAACCTGTTGCGTTATTCTCTGAAGAACTGATTATACCTGACTATAGAAGACTCAACAATCCCTGTTACTGCTTCTTTTGAGAACTTGTGGTATAGTTTAGCACACTCTGTGTTAAAATAGTTTCTTTATGGGGCCGCCCGGTGTCGCTGAGGGTTGAGGCGCTGGATGCCACACTGCGGTTATGCGGCGACCCGGTTCAGGAATGGACTCGGTGGCTGGGGTCGGCAGGGAGAGGGATGATTGAGCCGTCCCAATGGATGCTGTCCTTCCTCGGGTGGGTGACCAAGAATGCACTAGCATTCTGTATTCCTTCGCCAGTGGAAGCACCGCAGCAGTAAGGGATAGAGGCGGCTCTGTTCTGTGAAGTCAGGAGGGAGAAGTTGGACGGCGCATGAGAGGTAAGGCATGCATCAGCACGCCACCACTCGGACGCTTGTCCCAAGCACCGGACGCCCCAGAGGGTAGGGATTAGCGGAGAAAATGGAAAACACCTCCCGACAGCCCTAGATGAAAGTCATCCCGGTTCCATCCATGACCACCGAGAAGGGACAGACCCCGCTGTACAGGAGGTAAGAGAAAGGAGGCACTCTAGGGCAGATCCTATGAAGGTGGAGTGGTGGAAATGAGCGGACGGAAGGAGAGGCACCAAGAGGAGATGGGGATAAATAGAAAGTAAAAAATAAAAAAAATAGTTTTTTATTTGAATTATTAGGTAAATCTACAGAGGTTATGAAAAAATCTCATTTACGGATGTGATGGGGGATCAGGAAGTACTGTATACAGGATACAAAGACATTCTTGCTTCCGGGTGCTGGAAGGTCAGAAGGTTGTGGATTCTAGCCCCACACCAGGTACTTGGGGTGATACCAATAGCTGACACTGTAGAGCAGTACGAGGGTTTGCTGCACTGTTTACCCCATCTGGAGTACTCGTGTGCAGTTCTGGAGACCCAATCTCTAAAGACATAGACAGGATGGAAGCTGTCCAGAGGAGGGCAACTAAAATGGTGCAGGGTCTGCACGGAAGACATATGAAGAGAGACTTAAGGAGCTTAATATGTATAGCCTCGAGGAAAGGAGAGAGGGGGACATGATAGAAACTTTCAAGTACCTCAAGGGAATCAACAAAGTCCAAGAGGGTAGCATCTTTTCAAAAAAAAGAGGTGTGCTAGAACAAGGGGCACAATTTGAAGATAAGAAGGCGGCTCAGAGGGTAATTTAAGGAAGTATTTTTCACAGAGAGGGTTGTGGATGTATGGAACGGCCTTCCAGAGGAGGTTGTGGAGTCAAAAACAGTGGTGGAATTCAACATGCATGGGACTGTCGTCATAAGGCAATTCTAGGGGTGGGTTAGGAAGAAGTAGGCTGCTGGTTAACTAAGATCTGCAGCTTATCCATCAGGTAGGGAAATGGGCAGACTGGGTGGGCCAAGCGGTCCTCATCTGTCATCAAATTCTATGTTTCTGTGTTACTGTTGTGGTGCCGTCTTTTGATGAGATGTTAAACTGAGATCCTGGCTGTCCAGTCTCTAGTTACTATTTAGGTGGATGTTAAAGATCCCATGGCACTTATTAAGGAAGAGGGGAGAGTTTCCTGAGGTCATGGTCAGCATTCCCCTGTCAGTAAAACAGATCCATGTAACTTCGCTCCCCAGGAAGCACTTGGAAATAAGCTAGAACCTTTCCTGGTCAGAAATTACAAATAAGTAATAAAACATAGCAGTTATAGAACTACTGATGCCCCTAAGACAACTTTGAAAACATAATAAGTAGGTACAATTCAGCTTGAATTCCATAGATACTCTATATATTCTCTTCCCCATTATTTATTACTGAGTACATTTGCATGACTACATGATCTTTATCCCTAGAATTCATCTGCCTCTGCACCTTACTCTCTACTTCAAGTCATAATTCTTTGTCATGACATCACAGTGTGTTGCTGTGAGAGTAACTGTTATAGCAGAAGCAGTGCATTATGACCATAGGTCAGGAGCAAGCAACAGGGATAGATGAACTCTTCAGAACAAAGATTCTGTTTTAATTCAAATGACCTCGGTAATAAATAATGGGAGCAGGAACACAGAACTAACATGAAACACAAGCTGAACTGTGTCTAAATATTATGGTTTGTTAAAGTTGTCCTGAAGAAGTCAGCTGCTCTTTAACAAGTAGCAGTAGATGTACAATAGTAGAACTTAAATTAGAAGATACATAAATAGTACTTCCACACTTAACCCTAATCCTGCCTCACTACATGGACTTAGTGAACTTGTCTAATTGGGTGACACTGCAGCTTGCAGTGTGAAGCGACCTGGTTTGTGCCCGAGCTGGGATCATCTGAAGGCCAGCAGGGAGGCTTGAGTTTCCAGGAGGTGCCTCCCTAGGGAGTCCTTGCTGCAGCTGTGCAGCAGATGGTGGTGCAGTCAGGGACTTCATGTCTGGTCCTCGGGTTGCCAGACCTAACTCTGTGTTAGGTCCTCTGTCTGTGACCTAACACCTCGGCTTGCTCACAGTTAGTGCTTCTAGGGAGATAAAGTGGATGGGGGGACCTGGCAGCAGGATGATGGCATGGGTACTCCCAGGCCCTGCACTTCCTACATACTCTGGGTGAGAGACTCAGCTGTTAAGGGGCAGAACTGGGGAGGGAGGGAAAGGAGGTAAGGTTCCTGCCGGCGCCCATGGCTTGAGGGACAGGAAATGAATCCTCAGGATCGTGGGAGCGCCTGCAGGGGAGTGAACTGGATGTCATTATCCACCCACGGACAAATGTCCTGGCTGAGAATGGGATCAGAGCAGTGCAACAGGAGTTTGTGGAGTTAAGGAGGCCTTGAGACAAGTACTTACACACAGTAACTTTCTTGGAAGTGCTACCTGTCTATGGCATGGATGAGGCTAGGGTACTCCACACCATGAGATTCGATGACTGGTTGAAAAACTGGTGCAGAGATCAGGTTTTGGCTTCATTGGGGACTGGGCTCCACCTGGAGGGATGCAGGCCTATACTAGCACGATGGTCTGCATCTATCCAGGAGGGGAACCAGGATCCTCGGTGATAGGTTTAAATGCTCATTGGCAAGCATTTAAACCAGCCAAGGAGGGAGGCACTGAAAAGGAGAAGGGCAATCCAGCTCCAAAAAAAAATCAGGGTAGTTAGTGAGGTAAACACCAAGATAGAGCAGTCAGTAGGGAGAAGGCAGGGTAAATGGAGAAAAAGACAAAGGCAGTAATGACAGGATGGGGCAAATGAAATAAAGCCACAACAAATGGAGGGTAATGAGTACCAATGCCCGTAGTCTAGGTAAAAAGTCCCGAAATGGTGGCCTTGATGGAAGAGGATGCCTGGACATCGTGGCAGTCACAGAAACCTGGTACACATAGAACCATGACTGGGAAGTCAACATACCAGGGTACACAATCCCAGGAGGGACAGGGAGGAAAGAAGAGAGGAGGAGTAGCTCTCATGAGGGAAGGGATCAAAGCAACAGAACTAAAGGGTAAACAGGGAGGCGAGGAGGCACTGTGGGTCACCCTGAGACTGGAAATGGCACCACAATCCGCACAGGGTTGTATACAGATCCTGCCTCGGGAGGAAATGGACAAGGAATGATAGAAGGCATCCCTAGGATGGCAGAGAAAGGGAGATACTGCTGATGGGGACCTGAATATACCATATGTTAACTGGAGCACCTTTGCTGCAGCCACATCCAAGAGCAGGGCCATTCTCTGCGCCCACAGGGGCATGCCAGACAGGTAGTTTTGGAACCCACTCAGGAGGGTGCAGTCTTAGACCTGGTACTGTCAAATGGGATGAGAGAGGATCTCCATCTTAAGTGGGTAGCCATCTGGTAACAAGCGACCACAAAACAGTGTGGTTCATGATAAACTTAGCTGTAGAGTCAAGCCATACAAAAGTGAAGGTACTGGACTTCAGGAGGGCTGATTTTGTCAAATGGGAGAGTGCCTCAGAAAGCACTAGCAAACAGGCAAGAAGGTGGGTGGAGTAACAATGGGAAACATCAGAACCGCCATCATAGTGGCAACAATCCTTTGTGTGAAGCAAATAAAACGAAAGAACAAAACACTATGGTTCTCAAAAGAAGTGTCGGGGAAGGTTAGGGAGAAAAGATAGCATTCAGGAAGTATAAGGAAAAGCAGAAGGAGCAGGACAGAGAACTGTACCAGTTAAAACAGAAGGAAGTGGGAAGGCAGTCAGAATAGCAAAGGCCCAAACCGAGAAAAAGATAGCCAACTTGGTTAAGAAGGGGATAAAACCTTTATAGGTACATTAAGGAGCAAAGAAAGACTAAGGCAGGGATACTGGGGCTGAATAAAGAGGAAGGTGGTTGGGCAGAGAGCAACTGTGGAAAAGCAGGGATACTGAACGGAATACTTCTGCTCAGTATTCCAGTGGAAGAGCAGGGGAGATACCTAATCCAGTCAATAGAAGCACTCTGGATAGGGGAGTTGATATTAGTCCTTTCAGAAGAAAGGGTCCTAAAAAAATTTAAAAACTAAGGTGGATAAAGCAATGGGCCTGATGGGATTCACTCCAGAATTCTAAGAGAACTAAGAGAGTACTAGTAACACCACTGACTGCCCTTTTAATAAATCATGGGAGGATGGGGTGGTACCTGAGGACTGGAGGAGGCAGATGTGATTCCCTTCACAAAAGCGGAGCAAGACAGAGGCAGGAAACTACAAACCTGTCAATTTGACCTCAGTGGTAGGGAAAATGATGGAATCACTTCTGAAGGAAAGAATTGTTGAGTACCTAGAGGCCAGTGGGGCACAGGACCCAAGGCAGCATGGATTCACAGCAGGGAGGTCATGTCAGACAAATTGATTTATTTGACTGGGTGACCAAAGTAGTAGACCAGGGAGGGGCTGTGAACATGGCCTACCTAGACTTTAACAAGGCATTTGACACAGTCCGCACAAAAGATTAATAAACAAATTAGTCAGCCTGGGAGTGGGTCCCAGCGTGGTAGCCTGGGTAAAACACTGGCTGGACAACAGGACACAGCGGTAATTGTAAATGGAGTGAAGAAAGGAGGGTTACTAGTGGAGTACCACAGGGTTCAGTACTGGGGCGGTCCTTTAATGTCTTTGTAAGTGACATTGCAGAGGGACTGGAAGGAAAGTATGTCTCTTTGCAGATGACACAAAGATCTGCAACAGGGTTGATACGCAAGGTGGGGTGGAAAGGATGAAAAGGGAATTGGCAAGATTGGAGGAATAGTCAAATGTATGGCAGCTTAGATTTAACGCAGAAGTGCAAAAGTAATGCACCTGGGAAACAGATACCCAGGGAAGAGTACACAGGTACAGGTACTAACAACAAAATAGAAAGGGACCTGGGGTAGTCAATCAGATGACCTAAAGGTGGGCCAGCAATGTGAGAAGGCAGTAAGGAGGGTTGGGGGATACTGGGATGCATAGGGAGAGGCATCATCAGTAGAAAACAGGAAGTCGCTGGCCCCCTCAGACAGACAGCTGGTAAGACCACATCTGGAGTATTGTGTACAGTTCTTGAGACCCCATCTCCACAAAGACATAGACAGGGTGGAGGCTGTCCAGAGGAGGGCAACCAAAATGGTGCAGGGTCTGCAGCAGAAGACATATAAGAAAGACTAAAGGAGCTTAAGATGTATAGCCTCGAGGAAAGGATTGAGGGGGGACATGATAGAAACTTTCCAGTACCTCAAGGAATCAACAAAGTCCAAGAGGGTAGCATCTTTCAGAAAAAGAGATGTGCAAGAACAAGGGGCACAATTTGAAGATAGAGGGGGACGACTCAGAGGTAATGTGAGAAAATATTTCTTCACAGAGAGGGTTCTAGATGCATGGAACGGCCTTCCTGAGGAGGTCGTAGATTCAAAAGCAATGGGGAAATTCAAGAATGCGTGGACGGACATAAGGCAATTCTAGTGAAGGGTAGAGGAAGTAGGCTGTTTAGTAGAACTGTTAGGGAAATGGGCAGACAAGGTGGGGCAAGCGGTCCTTATCTGCCATCAGATTCTGTTTCTTTGTTTCTATAAAATTTTAGTATTGCTATATTTGTAGGAAAAATATCACAATAAATTAATGATCACTCTTATCTGTAGCATTTCTCATTTTTGGAAAAATTGTAAAATCTGATTGGGTGAAGGTGGGAATCTGAAATCTTAGTCACACTTGGAGAAGGACAGTCTGTCTAACCAAGAGATATGATAAAAGTCAGGACAGTTTATCACAGTATAATAACTGGGTTTAGTTTTCCCATAGGAAACTCGTGGCATAATTTGCTGTTATAAAGGAGTGTTTATAACGGCAAACGCGCCAGGTTTCCTCGCTCTGCACAGGCGCCAGCCGCAATGCTTCCATTCTGACTGCTGGCCGCCTTTTCTGCCGCTGGAGACTGCAATCACCACATGGACTCGGGCTGTAAGTCTTGCAATATTATTTAAAAAAAAAAATTTTCTAAAAAAAAAAAAAAAACTACCAGGAAAAAATAAGTTTTGGCACGCTCACGGACTGTGCTAAAACCCAATTGCTAATGAGTGTGTTTTGCACAAACATTTTGTTCAAATCTTTTTTCCCTGCACACCATTAGCTCAGGTTGGGGATCTTTGGCATGATAATGTAGCATGGAGGAAATTTTGCATGAAAATGTGATGCTCGGGAAGAGGGTTGTGCAAACAGTTATCACAAAGTAAAGCGTCATGCCATAAATTGGAGAAAATTGTAAAATATGGTAGAAAGAGTAAAGGAAAACTACACACATTCTGCAGCTCTTTTCTGCTGATACCTCTCAATTAAGGTTTTAAGCTGGTGAAATTACTTTTTATTACTTTTTCACCAGTGTGTCAGTTTCAAAAGTGTCCAAAATTTCCATTGTAAATATCAGCTGGCACCATCTAGCAGCCAGTCCACACTTCCTGTTCTCACTCTATGCAGATATGCCCCACCAGCCACTGGCAGAGAGGTCGCTGGAGTATATTTGCATGGAGCAAGCACAGAAAGTGTGAATTGGCTGCAAGATGGCAGTGGCTACTGTTTGCAATGGAAGTTTCGAGTGCTTTTAAAAGTGACATACTGGCAGGCAAAAAATTATTTTACTGGCTTAAAACCTAATTGGGACTTAGCGCTGGCAGGCAGAGCTACAGAATGAGTTAAGTTTCCTTTAAAAGAAATTGTGCCACCCAAATGTGTGTTTCTGGATTTGTTTTTCAGACTTTTCTATTGTGGAGGAAATGTGTGACCTATATGATTTTTTCCTACCTGTACTTTTTATTTGGTATGCAAAATTTATCCATGTGATCTGTACATACTGTTCTGCAGCCATTGCTTTATTAAGTTCTGTATCTGTTAGCTGTATCTCTGGCTGTCCTAATTAGGACCTCCTTATAAACGAACATCACTTAATGACACCTCTTCCTGTCAAAACAGAAAAATGCAAATATTGACACGAGATGGGGGAGGCGCATACAGTGGAAGGTCAGTCTCAGTTCAGTTTAGGTGCAAAAGGTGTATTACAGTGGAAGGTCAGTTTCAGTTCAGCTTGGGTGCAAAAGCATGAAACTCATCAGGGTTTGAAATATTGCTTTTCTGGATTTCCACAGAAAAGCAGTTCTAGCCCTGAATTATATTTTACAGCCAGCATTTCTGTCTGGAAATGCATTTGCTACGATGTGCTGACTTAGCTGCATGGCCGTGAAGTGGCAGAAATGAGCCTCTGTGGCGCCACGCCATGCGGGAGGTAGGGTGACGGCTGTAAAATAAATAAAATTAAACTGGAGCTAGAAAGTGCATTTTGTGCTGAAGCAGGTGGGGGGGCAACAAACCGGCAGTCAGTGCCATGCTGAGTGGGTGGAGGGAGAGGTCATCCAGCTAGGAGTAAATGTGCATGAGCATGTCATCGCACTGCACTGGGGCCTGAGGAAGAGAGATCATACCAGTGAGTGAGTTGTCAAGTATTTGGGAGGCGCTGCAAGTCACTGTGTTAAAAGCAGGAGAACATGACTCACGGGCTGAAGGGGTTTCTGGAAAAACACTTTCAAGTCGGGCACTTCATGGACCCAAGCAAGCAGGACCAAAATAAAATTAAAGAGAAATCTATAAAAGAGGGGGAGAGGACTTGGTAGGAGCTCAAAGGCCAGGAAAATTAGGGGAAAATACTAAGAAAACAAAAGCAGAGGGAAAACAGTATGTGTAAGGAAAATGAAACAAACGATCAGTGAAAGTAAATAAGAAGGAATGGAAGCTGTGACATGATGAGGAGTTAAACAAGACAAGGGATAAGTGTACAATAGTGGGACAGGAAAATAAAGACAAAAATGAAAAGTAGTAAGGGCACAAAAGCCGTGCGATACCATGTTATTTTACAATATTTTATTTATAAATTGTATCACAGGCACCATTTTGCAGACACATTGTATTGTGGGTTTGGCTTGTAGGATGTAAAACGATTCTATCATGGAAATGTGAAAGGCCCCAGGAAACGTGAACAACCGGCTCACATTTCTGGAGGAATTTAGCAGCCAGACCATTATTTCCAGCCTTGCATATCAAGGTGTGTCCACTTCAAATGATGAGGCAATCAGGCAAAAACAGAGATGTTATGAATCTTGCTTGGCCCTTTATTTATTTATTTATTATTTTACCCCAGGTTAGTGAAGGCTGGAAATGTGAAAGATGTCTCCTTGCTATCTGCTAGAAAAGAAAATGGACATTTCATGAGGATTTGGGCCAGCAGAATGGAACCTGTGAACTAGACCCAAAAGTGAGGGAACCATACAGCGCCAACATAAATGTAAAATGGAGTCCGATGATTTAGGCCAGAAAAAGGAACCTGTGAACTGGAACCAGAAGTAAAGGAACCAGACAGTGCTATCATACAGGTAAAAATAGAGTCTGATGATTTAGACCAGAAGAACAGAACCTCCGAACTGGACTCAGAAGTGAGGGAACCAGACAGTGCTAACATAGAGGTAAAAATAGAGCCCAGTGATTTAGGTCAGAAGAATGGAACCCAGAACTGGACCCAGAAGTGAGGGAACCAGACAGTGGTAACATAGAAGAGGTAAAAGTAGAGTGGAGGAAAATTGGCAGAGTAACTCTGACACAGACGGAGACAGTGAGATACAGGGACTGTGGGGGTGAGTCACCCCATGGATTGGCAGGCTGCTGCATGAAAACCCTGAGGTCACCAGGGAGTCCCCAGACACAGATGACAGGTGTCAGGAACATGAGGAAGAAAAGATGTCCCGGTAGAGGCTGAGCAAGTTCTCCCTGGGGTGAAGAGGGCACAGCATGCGGAAGTACCATGGAAAACAGGAAGTTGTGACAAGAGAGCTTTTCAGTGCGCCGCCTCGACCAAAAAATTCCGTTCAAATCGGGCCTGAAGCGCCTACTTGCCCGGCACACAGGGCTGAAGCCCTACGAATGCAAGTTCTGTGGGAAGTGCTTCAAGCATACCTTCAACCTGGCCAGTCACATCCGAATCCATACTGGTGAGAGACCTTACCAATGCAATCTCTGCAAAAAGGCTTTCGTGATTGACAGGCCTCCTGCATCATCAGGTGGTCCACACTGGTGAAACTCTTCAAGTGTGAATGACATGAGATTCTCATCGCGAGTAACCTAAGGCGCCACATGAGGAAGCAGCACAAAATTGGGGTAAAGAAGACATCTGCATCACAAAAGCTGAGGAGCATGCCAGCGAGAGCCCAGAGCCACTGCATAACTGCAACGTGTGTGATGAGACCTTTGAGAGCCATGAAGGACTGAGGAGACACTACCACTCATACAAGAGAAAACCTTATGGGTGCCCCAATTGTGAAAAAGAATTCAACAGCGTATTACTGTTGGAGAGACATAAGTTGACTCACACTGCCTTCCAGTCGCCATTTGTGCTGAGAACTTCAGCACGGGCCAGCGACTGCTAACCCACAAAACAGTGCATGCTAACAATAACTCAAAGCGGGCTGCTTGCAGCTCCGTGAACAGCACAGCTCAGCAGCACCAAGCAGAGGCTCAGGAAGAGGAGGGCAAGGAGATAGAGGAATGTGAGCCGAGTAGTGCAGTTCTCGAGATGCAGATCTCGCACAGAAAGACTTCATGTACTAAAATGTCATTCAGGCACTACTGCCCTTTTCACGGACATGAAATGAATGGACTATATCAGTGCAGCTTAATGCAACATGGCTTTGAAGATTCCGACCTCCTCATAAAACATTTTGCTGTCCATAGTGGCAACAAACCCTTCCGCTGTGAGGACTGTGGGAAGAGCTTCAGGACTGTGTATCACCTTGAAGGACACAGGCAGAGCCATGTAACAGGAACAGACTTTCACTGTGCAGCTTTTGGACAATGTGGTCATCTTCCCAAGCAGCTGGCACTATGCGAGTTCAGCCACACCATGGCTAACCCAGAGGAAGAGGAAGAACAGCCTAAGCCTGGTGCAGGAAGCCTTACCCATGTACCGAATGCAAATGCTTTCGCAGCCCACGGCAGCGGGCGACACTTGCTTGTCCACACGGGTGAGAGGCCATTCAGTGCACGGATCGTGCAAATGCTTTAAGCAGGAGTCATACCTCAAGTACCACAAGCTGCTTCACAGAGAGGAGAGGCCTTTCCAGTGTGCCATCTGCCACAAGGGCTTTGTAACCACCCGAGCCTCTCAAAGCACATGGAAACACATGCAAAGGCATAATGGCCCAGAGAACTACCCAGTACTGGAAAGCTGAGAGTATGTTTGTACCCACTTGATAAACTGGTCACAAAGGCAAACTGTCATTACTGCAGGCAAAATGTGTACGCCAGAAACCCGAAGTGTTTGCCTCGCGTGTTGTTTTGTTTGTTTGTTTTTTTCTTTGGGGGCTGGTTTACATTACTGCACCTTGCTAGCCTGGCCACTGCCAGAAAGTCAGGTGATTATACATTAAATTGGACCAGAATTGGGCCATTGAATTTTCATTTTCAAAGATGGCCAGTTAAATTCTGTTTGGCCAAACCATAAAATTCATATTTTTGTTTTCTTTCTCTTGTCTCCATTAGTCCTCTTCTGCAGAAAGCCTCCCAGCCTCAACCATGCCTATCACTGGCACTTACCCGTTGCCTCTCAGGGATCAAAATTGTCACAGGCCAGTAATATTTAACTAGCTCTCCTAGTTAGTATTGGAGAAGGCAAAACTTAAGTAATGCTGGTTTGGCTTATGAAACAGTTTGTGGGGCTGGTGGGGTTTCAGTGTCAGTAGCCTCTGCTGACTCATGCCTGAAGAACTTTGTTTTGTCCCCTGCTCCTACCCCATCCCCCGGGACTTTTAGACCTGGAACAGCATGTCAGGGGTTGTCTCTTTGTAGAAGGACTTCAGAGTGTGAGGCCAGTCATCTGCAGTGGGGGCCCTGAGACTGCCCACTTCTTACTGCCTCTCCCTAGGGGTGTTTATGTCCACCCCAGGACACGGCACTCCAGGAACTTGAAGAGCGTGCTGAGACATAGCTTGGCCAGTATCTTCCCTCCTGTGGTACCTCCAGTGCACTGTTACCCAGGTGGCAGTGCATGAGCTGTGACTACCCCTCGCTGGAGAAGTGTCCTCAGATATACTCTAGCATCTTTCCCTACCAGCCCTCAAGCTCCTGGGCTCATTCTGTTATCCTACTCACCCACTTTACCACAGAACAGTTTACTACTGCATTTTATTTAGATTTTGGTAACCTGGTTGGGTGCACTAGGCAGAGACTGCATATTTTCCCCACACAGGCACTTGAATAAATCCCAATACTGACACTGTGTTGCAGCATAAGGGGGTGCCTTTCGGATGTGAGGTTAAACTAAGGTCCCATCTGCCAGTTCTGGTGGATGTTAAAGATCCCATGGCAGTTCTCGAAAAAGAGTAAGGAAATTTCCGGTACCTTAGCCAGATTTTCCCCATTCACTAAAAAATACCACCAACAGCTTAATCTGGTACAAGGTCAGTTAGCCTTCATCTGTATCCCCATCCCGGGTCATGCCTGAAAATAGGCAGGATTTGCCTAATGGACATACCTGGTCAACAAAAATGTTCAGGCCCGGCCGGAGGTCACATCAATGATGATGAATTATACATGTTTGACAAAGAATAGAAGGCAGAGTTAACTGTGAAGCGCAATAAGGCTAACACTTCAGCTTATGTGGTCCCTTGAAGGATATCTGTGGTAATGAGGAAGTGCAGTAAATAGTAAGTAAAAAAAAATATATATTTTTTTTTTTGCAAAAACTGGACTAGCCCCACACTTGGGTGTTGAGCTTTTAGTGCTCACTGTTCCATTTAATGTGATCAACTCTTCTGTGGTAAAGCGGAAGACTAGGGTGGTTTATACTGTGTTGTTTCTGGTCGCAGTCCTTACCGGAAGTGTGTGGAAAACCTGCACAAAGTGGACAGTTTGTGCTAAAGTTTATTTGTTGTATTTTTTGGATGGTAAGCAAATTGAGAGGAATGCTCCTTTACATCATCACCTTAAAGGAAAACTACATACAAAAATTCTAAAAATACATGTTATGCATTGGGTGTTTGTTTCTGGTGCTCTGTTCACTGTGTCTATGGAAAGATTGTTTTCTACTTTTCCATGCAGTTTACAGTCCCTGGAGGTGGCTATGCAGGCTTCTTTATTGCCTTGATCAGTTGGAATTTTCCCAGAATGCCTGTGGGAATGATGTCATTTAGACCTAGGACCTTCAAAGGTGTATGGGCTTTATCATCACCCAGTGACTGCACTTTACAAAGAAAAGTGTCACACATCCATAATGACAGCAGTTGCCCCTTAGAGAAATCTGACTTTGGATGCGGAGGAGGTCAAACACTTTTTCAAAGAGGTTACTTTTCACAAGCAGTTGTATGTTGTGACTAGATTATAACTAGTATTCTGTTCTCTTGGTTCTAGTCCTACATCTAACTGACATCATTCCCAGAGGCATTCTGTGAAACCAGATCAAAGCAGCAGTAAATGAAGCCAGCATGGCTACCTCCAGGGCCATAAAACTGGCTGGTAGAAGTTAAAAAATTTTACCCTAGACATGGAACACATAGGTTGGTACAGAGCTTTTAAAGACCGAAGTCCATGTAGCTCCTATTGTATTCAAGAATACCCAGAGATATTTTTACTAATTAGGTAGGTGTCTAGTTATATTGGGACCCCATTGCAGATCTTAACCATCCTCCTCGTGAACCATTGCTGTCTCCTTCGTGTTAAATTTCTCCCTACTTAACTGAAAAAGAGTGGGCTCTGGTACTGTATATCTGTTCCCCAGTGCCAAGCCCAGCTGTTCCCACATTTGTACATCGGTAAGGGCCCTATAGAACAGGCACATGTCTCCCTGCAGTCTACGAAATTCCAGTGAATACATTCCCAGGTTCTGTATTCGATGCTCATAGTCTTGACCCTGAACTTCCTTTATTCTCATGCCCTCCTCTGAACTCTCTCCAAGGCTTTGATACGCCTTTTGCCCGGTGCCCAAAACTGGGCACAATATTCCATGATGCGGGCGCATTCAGTGAGGGCAGAGGGGAGCAAGACCCCTGTTTCTACACTTAATGTGTTTATGAATGCAATACTGAATACTACTTGCTTTCTTAATGACTTGATTGCAGTGTGTCTTAAAGTTAAGGTCATTACGACACTTACACCCAAGTCTCTCTTGTCGTGGACTCCCTAGGCACCACCGCCCTGCCTGTACTTGAGCTGCATATTATGTTTCCCTAGATGCATCACAGTGCATTTATCAAGTTGAATGTTGCTTTCTTGTCTAAGGCCCATGTTTCTAATTCAGCCAGGGCTGCCTGCAGAGCTTACGATCCTTATGGTTGTTTACTGGGTAGCCTGTATGCATAGTCGGGCGAATTTAGACAGCCAAATGCCTGACTGAGTACTCATCGAGGAAATGTATAAGTTAAATAGACAGGGCCAAGAACGGAATCCTGTGGTACCCCACTGGTCACGTCCAACCACCCAGAGAATTCCCTCTTGATGCAGACCCTCTGCTTCCTTCCTGTCAACCATGCCTCAGTCCAGTGGGATATTTTCCCATGTACTCCCAGTTCGATTAAGGCATCGAGCAGTTCGCCATACTGGACTCTGAAACAAAAACCAAATGCACAACATATGTTTTTATGACTTCTGTATGTAGTTTTACCTAGTATTAAACCATATAAAATGTAACCATAAAATTGGTTCAAACACTAAGTTTAGCAAAATTGTAAAAATTCCATTTATAGTCCCTCCACACGTATCCTGTCATGTTTTGTGTCTGTTTTGGAATTTGCACAGAAGGAAGTGGGCTTACCAGAACTCTTTAATAGTCGGGCCACTTCCCAAGCTACATTTGTGCAGAACTACATTTTTTAAATGTGAAATAGCAGGAAAACATTTGAAATGTGATGGAGTTTGAAGTGTGTCTCGTAGCTTTTATTTATTTTTTTGCCTGCCAGCACCACTGACACATCACTATTACTCTGGCCAGGTCACCACACAGGCCAGCCTCATAAAACACTAAATGCATGCCAGCTTTCCTCCTGCGGTCATATTCTTCCCAACTCCCCCGTGAGCAAAATCTGGTGATCTGGTGGGTAGCTGGTTGATGGCATAGGGCACAGTTCTGTGTATCCTTGGTCGCTCATTCCGATGGCATTGGGGAGTTTCTGCCTCTCATTTTTTTTCCCTTCACCGCTAGATGGGGCTGAGCCTGCTGCTGACCCCTCAATGCCGTGATCTGTGCTGTTCAGGTATCAAGCTCCTGGACCCCAAGGGGTTGTTTCCAGTGCCAGGTGTGGCACCATCCTCTTCCCAGGCCAGGGAACACTGCCATCAGTAGTACTATCCGCCAGCCTGGTCGAGCATTCGAATCTGCTCCCAACCCAACTTGTCGGCATGGCAGCACACTGGCCCATGAGACGGCCTAGTTATTTAACCAACAGAGCAGTATTATATATTGTGTGTAACAGGGTTGAGCAACAAACCTTTACTCAGTGTTGGCTCTTGGATATCTAGATAACCGTGTTTCACTCTAACCACAGTAATTTTCTATTGATGGTACTGATACAGTATTGGTTTTCTTGTATCTCGATAACCACTTTCCACGATGTATTAGATTGTGTAGATCATGATAAAGTATGGAATATTACCCTCCCCATCGCAAAACAACATTTAGGGTGCGGAGTATTATAATACAAAGATGATCAAGGGGCTGGGGACTTATCATCGAGAGGAGGCTGAGGGAGTTGAACATGTACTCGCTGGAGGAGAGGAGGGATGGGGGCATGATTTGAAACCTTTAAGTACATGAAAGGAATAAACAAGACAGGTACAGAGGCTGTTTAAAGTAATGGAGGGAGGGACACCAGGGGCCATGATATGAGACTGGAGGAGGAAGGTTCAGGGGAGATGAGACACTTTCTACAGAGAGGGTGGTGGCTAGGTGGAATGCGTTACCTGCTGAAGTGGTATGCAGTAGAACAGTGGACTGCTTCAAGGGATGGGACAGGACAAGGGAGGGTTAATGAAGGAAGGGTGGAAGGAGGGCAGCTGCAGAATAAAGAGTGCTAGCTGCATGTTCGAAAGCAGACTTGATAGACTCCAGGCCTTTATTTGCTGGCAAATTTCTTATGTCTGCATAATAACAGTAATCATTTTTTCAAAGTTGTATCATGAATTTAATATTGTGACACCCACAGCTATCTCCTCACCTATAATATCATACACTTGGACGAGGGGTTCCTGGAAGCAGGTCCACTCTGCTGTGAGCATCAGAGGAGCTATCTCCACCCATAATATCATACATCTTGTCGGGGTCCTGAAGTAGGAGCACCTCCTGCAAGCAGCAGAGGGCAGAGAGTAGCACTTACATCCAGAAGCTATCTGTAAAACTCTTCCAGTGGTAAATTCTGACCCTGAAATTTCTTCAAGTCCTGGGCTAGCCTGTTGGTTAGTGCATCCATGAGGCCCTGGTCCATGCCCTTAGCACAGGACACTAGTCTGGCGCTTGCTGGAAATTAAAACCTGTCATCCCAAAGGATGAGTAACCCCTTAGGGGAACAAATACAACGGACTGCCTCATGTGCGGGGTGCAAAATCTATTGGTAGAATCCTTCTTCCTCGCTTTTTCTCATCCTCTCTGAGCACAGTCTGTTTATATATTTGGAACATATTTGTCCAGGTAAGCAAGTAGAGTCCCATAGCCATCTCCAGCTGCTACCGGTGGATAAAGGAAATAATGCAGGTAGGCAGAAGGAATAAACAATAAATACAGAGTCACAGATTATGTAAAATAGTCACATTGTAGCGGTGGGTGTAACAATAACTTCAATGGACTGGTACAAATGGAATGTATGTCACGCTTCACATACTATTTGGAAAAAATAGTCATAATTACGTACAGAAATGACAGTGTACAGTGGAGATATGAGCATAAATGCTAAGAGATGATACAAAGGGGTCTGCTTGCATGGCTTCAGAATGGCAGCCACACTACACTGTGTCAGTTAACCAGATAGAACAAGTTTGTACCTTAAGTAGTATAATACCTGAGTAGAAAGACATCTCTGAGAGCATGGCTAGATCTGGATTAAGCTCCAAACGAGACTAATAAGTAGGAGACCCCAAATAAGGATTATGGGCCGCCATGAGGGTAGTTAGGTACAGCAGAGGGCTTTAAGTACTCCTAAGTAAAGCCTTTGCAGGCTGAAAACTGGAGAGGATAGTGAATGTGGGGGAGGGGATATCTCTTTGTTGTAGCAAGTCTATATCTGACAGAGGCTTGACCTGCTTTGTGTCTGCACCTAGAATTTGAGTCTGTTTCTGTTCTCTGAACATAATGGGGGAGTTGGTGGTGGGGGCAATAAATCATTGAGGTAGCCCAGTAATTTGCCTGACTAAAATTTGGTGCCTAACAAGGCACTATAGAATGAGAGAGGGCCTCATGTGGAGAGGGATGAAACTAGCTCCTGGTACATAGTACAGTGATGGTTATGGAAGGACAGGCCAGGACAAATCTGCATAGGGCACTGAAAAGCGAGGAGAGCTTATATAAGGCCACACTGGAAGCTTTGGAGAAAACCACACCACCATAATCCAGCAAGATAAGACTGACTGTTCAACTACAGATTTCTAGTGCTAGGGAAAACATTTTTTACCCTGTAAAGGGCCCCAAGTTTCTCAAAATACTTTGTCACAGTGTAATTTTATATGTTGCAAGGAGTAGTCAAGATGACGGTATACCAGAGGTCTGAGGTTCAAATCCCAGTGGGCCACATTTTCCTTTCTCATTTTCCATCCTTGATTTAAAATATATATACCTTGCAGGGTTAAACTGCACTGAGAGAAGTGGTATTTCTAAGTTATTTATGGGAAGTTATAAAGTCTGTGGGGTCGCCTGATAAGAAGTGTAACTTCAAAGTGATTGGGGCTGAACTCGCCAGTGGGTGGAGCCAAAAAGCATAGAAATGGTTTTCTTTGATTCAGAGCAAACTGATTGACAAAGAACCCGCTTTGGATGAAGTCGAGCTGAAGTGATTCCCCAGTGGAAGAGGAGGAAGGACCAGAGGAGTATCTTGGTATCATCTGATTTACACGCTGTTAAGTTACTGGGAGATCATTTATGAAGACCGAGAAAAGGAGTAGGGCCTAGGACTGACTCTTTGAGGGACCCCTAATGTGACAGAGAGTTGAGAGGAGATGGAAGATCCTAATTAACTGATTGCCACCTTCTGAAAGGTAAGATTTGAACCAGGGTAGGGAGGAGGCAGAGGAAGCTGGTTTGGCTAGAAACAAAGAGTGATTAACTGTGGAATTTCTTGGCCAAATCGGTGAGGATTGCAGCAGTCCCCGGACCAGCATCCATGTGCAAATGAATATGCTCAGTAATTCTGAGTAGAGGTGGAATGAACAGGATGGAAACCCGATTATAATGGGGTAATCAAGCCCGATTTAATAGTTTGAGAGTTGCCTACGACCAGTTACTCATGTAGTTGGGATAGGGAGAGGCGCAGGGATATGGGACAGTACTTTGTTGGGGCATCACTGGATCTCCTTTATGGGGTGGGACTACCACAGTATGTCTTCAGCTGGTAGGGAAGGAACTGGTGACCAAGGATTGATTAAAAATATGTGTAATGGGGAGGGGGCAGGGCAGGAGACCTTAAGGGTAGAGTCTAGGCAATAGGCCATCAGAACATCCACTAGAGAAAACATTCCAGAAGATAAATCTTGGTGAAACTCCAGCTTGTAGATGGGGAAAGACTGAAACTTCCAGGTGCCAAGGGATGTCGGCAAGCTGGGGCTGATAAAGGATAGATGAGAGTCTTGGGACCATCAGTGAAAAATCAGTTTAATACATGAGCAGATATTGTGCGATGGGTATTAGCCTGGGAGCTTGATGGAGATGAGGAAGCATTAAGGAGGCAGTGAACTGCTTTCAGAAATTAAGGATCAGAATCATTTGTTTTGGAAGCAGGAGAGCTGGCACTGGACAAGGAAGTGCCCACTCGTGACAAGCCAAGGCTTATCGCCTGGTGGTCAGTGTTCATGTGATGGATGTGGTCTCATAGGGTATTTTTTTTTCCCATGGGGTGTGTGGTGGCACAGTAGCAGGAGAAGCTTACCAGTGGACTAAGCCACGCTATCTGTGGGGAGCAGGTAGATGAAGCCTCAGTGGAAGGAGAGAAGCTGAGTAGGACAGTTTTTGGGGAGGGCAGAAGGGAGTTAAAAGCAAGTTGAGGTGGGGCCTACTGATTGGTTCACCCTCTCAGATAACAGGACTGTGAGCATCCCTAACTCCAAACTAGGCAAGACAAAAGTGGGGTCCAATCTGTTTGTTATTGTCTTGCTTAAAATTAGTAGTATTTGTTAGTAGGCAAAAATATTATACAGTGTTTAATATTTCTGGCAGTAATGTCGGTATACCCATTTTCATTTTATTTTATTTCACCCTGGACTAAGATATGTGGTTTTGAAATTAAAGAGTTACTTATGTGCTTCCACACCTCGCCATGAAAATATAAAGCCTGGTGGTGCAGTGCCATCTGCCATCATTAACGTGTGCTACCACTAGCCTGGCACACTTACAAAATTGGTAGTAAAAGCTGTTTTACTGAATGAGGGAATTAAAAATACACTGAATAGTACAAGGGTGTTAGTAATACAGTTTTGAAAAATACTATACAACATTTTTTGCCTACGAACAAATACTGCTGCTGTAAGTGCTTAGATACTGTTTTGGTTTTCATCCTTAAGGTTGCAAAACAGTACAGTGCTGGAAAATATGCTTCAAGTAGAATCGCCAGCGCTTCATATGCACAAGGATAGAGAGAACCCTAAAAAGTTTATAATGGAGAAACTGTGAAAAGGGAAAGAGTGACTTAACTAGACAGACTCCTCAAAAACGCCTTCTTTTGAAGATTCTTGTACCTAAAACTGCAGAATTTCCTGTTCCCTAATGGACTGACTATTGAGCATAAAACCTATTCTGTATTTTTCCCATTGTTTTGTTTCCATAATGTTTTAATCCCCCAAATATAATATCAACCAAGCTAGTTTTGGTGTGAGGTATCATTGCAGTGTGGAGCAGCTGCAGCTCACACTTCATGTAGATGTCCAGACTTGGTTTTTGAATCAAGACCAAGTCTGACATCTAAATAATGTGAGCTGCAGTTTTTTGTTAAACAAGTGTCTTTTATAGTTTCTGGAGTAACTGGCCTCTAATCATCGTTAATGTGAGATTCAGTGCATTTAGTATACAGAATTTTATCAAAACTTTAGATAAAAATTCTGTATACTAAATGCTGCACTGAATCTCACATTAACTGCGGATCAGTGGTCAGTTGCTCCAGAAATCATAAAAGCACTGTTGTTTTAAAAAAAAAAAAAAAAAAAATTGAGGTCAACTCCACAGAGTTACAGTACATCAGACTGTAAGCTGTCGGCATCAGTACCTCACAGGAAACTTCTGCAAGATGGATTTGGGTCTGCCCATGTCGACGTGAGCATATGCCCATCGCGCACACAGTTTCACCTATATAAAGTAGAAGAGGAATAAGAATACGAGCATCACCCTACCTTGGGTAACACTGTAATGGGATTTACACCAGGTACAGGGGAACACAACAACAAAAAGGAAATCTAGGAACATCGTGATCAGGGTTAAGGGTACATGAATATTTCTAGGTAAAAACAGGCCTGATATAGAAGCTAGGGGTGGTGTATTGCTGTGGGCAGCAGCATTGAGAGAGACCTGGAGACTGCAGTGCTGCCCCATCTGCACGCACTTCTATGAGTGGAAGGAGGAGGAGGTCATTAAGCTCCAGGCTGAGCTGGCTAGGATTGGGACTGCTTCCCACTCGGGCCACAAAGTCTGGTACCATTACCCCAGACTGGATACCAGGGAAGAGAAATGGCTACAGTGGCCTCTGGAATGGTGGGGTGATGGATCACAGGCAAATTCCTACTACTCTGGTGAGGTGGAACTGCCAGGAGGAGGCACCTGTGGTGGTGACTGGGGAGGACGAGGGTTCTCCAGAGAATAGACCCCAGGAGGGAGGAAGACTATCCCAGAGGAGGAGGAGGAAGAAACTCTGGTGGGGATTCAGTTGTGAGAAGACTAGATTTGGGAATAGTAAAGGGAGAGGGCAGTTAGGTGCCTACATGGCATCACAGCCCAGAAGGATGGAAAGTGGATCCAGAGGGAGGCAGAGCTGAATGTCATTGTCCATGTGAGGACTAATGACCTCGCTAGGGATGGGACTGGGATAGTGCAGAGGTTGTTTAACGAGGCTGGGGAAGGATCTTGGTTAGGGTGCTTAGTGGCTTTCTGTAGTGTATTCAGTGGGTTTCCCCTTGAGGTGTTGCTCGTCTGCGATGGGGAGAGAGGGCTTCACGCACCAAGACTTTCAACCTGGTTGAAAGAATGGTGTAAAGAGGGTTCAGCTACATTGGGGACTGGGGATCCACCTGAGAGATAAGGGCTTTTACAAGGGTGATGGCCTGCATTCATCTGGCATGGGAACTGCAGTCCTCAGTGGATGGTTTAGATGTTACTTTGATGAACATTTTAAGTAGTCGAGGGGTGGCTGAAGACATCAGCCCCAGGTTGAAGTAAAGGGAACGAACCATGGTGGAATTGAATCCCCTGGGTGGAAAGAATCGACTCGTAGAAATAAAGGGGATGGGAACCGAAGCATTAAAAGTATGGAGAGAAGGAAAGGGGGTATCAAGCAGTGTAGTAACAAAATGTGGAAGGCCATGTGGCGAATGCTAGACGTCCTGGAACTAAGATTACAGACCTAGAAGCCATCATGGCAGAGGCTGACCTGGATATTTTGGTCATTACCAAGTCACAGTGCACTGAAAACCATGACTGGGATGTGTCCACACTGGGCTATACTCTATTCAGGAGGGACTCGGAGAAGGAAGGAGGGTGCTTTGTGTGAGGGAACACATAAACGTGATTGAGAGGGGAAACAGAGGTACTAGGGACACCCTAGAGACAGAAAATGGAGTCTCTATTTGCACGGAGGGGGGAGTTGGTAAAGTCCTGGAGGAAACCACTGGCAAGATGGCAGAAAAGGAGGTGCTGCTGGTGGGGAACTTCAATCTGCCAGGTGTAGATTGGACTCTCCTAGCAGGTGGCTTCACAGCTGTAAGCGGGGCCATCTTGGACTCCCCTAAAAGGAGTGTTCCTTAGGCAGCTAGTCAGTGAACCCACTCATGATGGCGCAATACTGGACCTGGTACTCACTAACAGGGACATTGTTTCAGATGTCCAGGTTGGAGGCCACATGGGGAAAAGCAGTCACCGACAGTGTGGTCCACTATAAGGATGGCTGCAGAATTGAACCACTCAAGGGCAAGGGTCCTGGACTTCAGATGGACAGATAGTAAAAAGATGGGTGAATGCCTCAGTGATGACTTTGCAGGAGGATGAGCTGCATGGGGTGGAGGAGCAGTGGTGAAGCACAGGAAGCCAACCCAGCTGTAGGCCAAGCAAGTCATCAAAAGCAAGAGAAAACGAGACTGCTGTGGTTCTCGAAGAGGTGGCTCAAATGTTGAAGGCTAAAAGGGTAGCATTCAGACAGAAGGCATAAGGAGATATAGGGGGGAAGATAGTATTAGGGAAGTAGAAGGAAGCAGGGAGACCAGTAAGGAGTGAGAAGGCACACACTGAAGAGAGAGAGAGAGAGAAGCCAGCCAGTGATGAAGGGGACAAGAAATATTTAGGTGTGTAATGTGAAAGGAGGATGACCAGTGGTGGGATCATAAGGTTGAAAAAGGAAGGGACTGTGCAGAGGGGACCAAGGAAAGGCAGACATCTTGAACAAATACTTCTATTCACACGAGAAGGGATACAAAAATAACAGGAGCATTGGACATTAGTCTGTTTTCAGAGGAGAGTGTCCTGAATGGCCTTGCTAATCTGAAAGTGGAGAACAGCCCCAGTGGCGCTGAGGGTTGGGGCACTGATGCCACAGCTGGCACTAGGCCGGTGACCTGGGTTCGTGAATGAGCCTGGGCGGGGAGGGCAAGGAGTAAGATTGAGCTGCCATGAGGCAGCCTCCTCTCCCAGGGAGGAATGTGAGGGGTTTCTTGGATGCCACCTGGTGGAGGACGGATGGCAGCCTGGCTACAGGGGAGCCTGGCGATTTCCAGAGGCTGGGCAAAAGGGCTGAGACAGTGCTACAGGGTGCATGTGCGCCCACACGCATGCGCTGCCATGTGCTGTGGTCCCAGGTACAACGGTAGAAAATGGGGTAAAACCTGTAAATTGCAAATAAAAAGTGGAGAAAGCAGTGAGGTCAGATGGGGTGCATCCAGTGGTATTGTGGGAGCTCAGGGAGGCACGCGTACACCTCTGACGGTCCTGTTTAACAGCTCATTAGAAATGGGAGTGGTTTCCAGAGGGCAGAGGTAGTCCCACTTCACAAAGTGGTAGCAGAAGAAGCTGGCAATTATAGGATAGTCAACCTGACATTGGTGGTGCAAAGTTAATGCAGTCACTGATGAAGAAAAGGATTGTGGAATATCTTGCATCCAGTGGATTACAAGAACTGAGGCAGCATGGATTCAGTGGGGGAGTTCATGTCGATGAATCTGATAGACTTCTTTGACTGGGTGACCAAGGAATTAGATCAGGGTGGAGTGATGGACAGGACTTACCTAGATTTCAGTAAGGCTTTCACACTGTTCTACGTGAGGAGGCTAGTGAACAAGCTGGGTAGCTTTGAGTGGGTCCAAAGGGGTAAACTAGGGTGAGAAATTAAGGGACCGGCAGCAGAGGAGGTGGTAAATGGAGTTCACTCAAAGGAGGGTGACCAGCAGGGTGGGATCAGTGTTGACTGGTCCTCTTTAATATCTTTATAAGTGATATTGCAGAGGAGCTGGAAGGAAAGTCTGCCTGTTTACAGATGACACCAACATTTGAAGTAGGGTGGACACTCGGGAGGGGTAGGGTGTGTGGAAAGGATGAGCAGACACCTGATAAATCTTGAGGAGTGGTCAAGGGTATGGCAGCTGAGTTTCAGTGTGAAAAGTAAAATAATGCTCTGGGGCACAGAAACCTAGGGGCAGAGTACAAATGGATGAGTGGTACTGACGACCACCAAGCAGGAAAGAGAAATATTGATAACCTGAAGTGGCCAGGCAGTGTAACAAGGCATTTAGGGGGGCTAGTAGGATACTGGGGCTATAGGGAGGGTATCACGAGCAGAAAGAGAGAGGCATTATTGCCTCACCCACCTGGAGTATTGTGTCTAGTTCTGGAGATCAAATCTCCAGAAGGACATAGAGTGGAGGCAGTCCAGAGGGAGGGCAACCAAATTGGTGCATTATCTGCATCAGAAGCCTTATGGAGAGACTTGAGGACCTAAATATGTACACCCTGGAAGAGATGGAGTATAAGATAGAGCCCTTTAAATACCTCAAGGTGGTAAATAAGATACCGAAGGAAAGTATTTTTCAGGGGGATAAAGGATCAATGGGCATGATAAAAGCTGGAGGAGGTAGATCCAGGATAGATATGAGTAGGTGTTTCTTCCAGAAAGAGTGGTGGATTCCTCAACAGTCTTCTAGCAGACCTGGTGGGGTTCAAGAATGCATGGATAAGCATAAGGGAGTCTTAGGAAGGGGTGGGAAGTGAGTGGGCTGGAAGTCAAGTAGGATCTGCAGTGATACTATAGGTAGGGAAAATAGGCAGACTAGTTGGGCAGTGGCCCTTATCTGCCAGCAAATTCTGTGTTTCTAACCCAAAAGCAGTGCAAACATTAGTGTTTTCTGCTTCAAGTGCAGTTAATGTATTTGATTTTTCTCAAACGAGCATAACGGTGGCAAAGTGCCAACAGTGCACAGTGTGACAAAAGACCCCCCCAGTGCTTTGGGCTACACTAACCCTTTGTCAGGAGGAAACCTGCTCCAGTATTCTTAAAGTAATTTCCTATCTTTTTCCCTTGTGGTACTGTTGTCATTATATGGTACCCAAAGAGCAACTCTGCACTTCAGCGTATGCTTTTATAAATAATATGTTTCAGCTGTCACAATTTACTAGAGAATACTTTTTTTTTCCATTTTCAATGTTCCTTTCCAAGATTTACTGCACATCTTGGTAGTCCATGTAAAAAGTCTGTATCAAACATTTTAAAACATTCGCCTCTTCCCTGTTAACCTCAAGTATGCCTTGTATATGACATCGTGAGTGCTCACCATGACAGCAGACTGTGATGTCACAAACATGTAATTGTGTGGTTAGCAGGAGAGTCAGATACATTTTGAAAGACTCGTGAAATAAATACTGCATTATCTACAGTATTTAGTAGACAAACGGCAGGGGAAACAAAAAAAATAGCAAGAAGAAAACAAAGATAAAACATAACTGATGTAAAGCTAGTGTTTAAAGATTGTTATTGTAATAGTTGCTTCAGCTCCTGTGGCATATTTGAACTTTTATTTACAGCCTCTGATTAGTTTGAAGGATCCCGGAAGGGATCTTAGCTGGCCACATACAAGGGGCCAGACGATCCTCTCTACTTTACAGCTCATCTACATGTCTCTTTCTAAACTGGGTACATTATAACATACGGCAAGGGAGAGCTGTGAAATGAATTAGAGTGTATTTTCATTACTATTTAATACATTAAGAAGCGTTAAAGATTACTGAAGGCCACTGGTCGACTGATAAGGCCCTTGTTAGTTGAGCAGTGGCCTTCATTAATCGTCAACTCTCCATTATAATATATTAAATAGTAATGAAAATAGATCTCCCATTCATTTCAGTGAGGTGACCCCCTGCTTCCCTTGTTGCTTCATCATAACGTGCCTGGAGCACGGGCATGTACATGAAGAAGGAAGTGGAAGGGATCAGCTGGCCTCCTTTTCAAACAACATGAAGTCTTGCTGTATTCTGAAATTATGTAGTTAGCCCCAGCACTTGAACTGCTCCAGAGAGGAAAGAGTTAACTCTATGCCTGAGCACAGAATGTTGAGCTCCAGCTCTGTTCAAACCTATGTCTGCTGCACTTCCAAGTGGAACCGCCAGATTCTTTACTCCGCCTAACTGAACAGTCGCTCTGGAGATCTCCTATCTTTCGGTTCGGTACAAGTAAAATGTCAGTTTAATACTGTTTTTTCTGTTATTCTTTGGTTCAGATCCCTGTCTGTGGTACAGTAGGTGTATAGGTAGTGGACTGATTGTTTAAAGTGTGTGTTTTTGTGGAAATTGTTAAAAAAAAAAAAAAAGTTTCTCATCGGTTTCAGCTGAACCGTTGTCTGGGTTCTTTAATTTGTGGTTTAGTGTGAGGTACGGTCCTTATCGGTTCTAAAACAAAAAGACAACAAAAAGTGTTTTAACAGTTTCTTCAATACCCGTAACACAGTTACAGTCAGTAGAGAGCAGGACATGGATAAATGCAGAAAAAGGTGTTAAGGACAGGGATGGGGCTGAAAGGGTAAGGTCATAAAAATAAATGGAAGGTGATGAGTACCAATGCCGTAGTCTGTGCAACAAGCTCCTGAACTAGTGGCCTTAATGGAAGAGGATGCCTGGATATTGTGGCAGTCACTGAAACATGGTACACAGAGAACCATGGGTGGGAAGTCAACATACCAGGATACACAGTCTACAGGAGGGACAGGGTGGGTGAAAGAGGAGGAGGAGGCTCTCTATATAAGGGAAGGTATTAAAGCAACAACTAAAGAGTAAACAGGAAGTTGATGAGTCACTATGGGTCACCCTGGAGACAGGAAATGGCACTACAGTCCGCATGGGGTTGTGTACAGACCCCATCTCGGGAGGAAATGGACAAGGAAATTATAGAATGCATCCTTAAATGGCAGAAAAGGGGGATATTGTTGATGGGGACCAATATGCCAGATGTTAACTGGAGTACCTTTACTGCAGGCACATCAAAGAGCAGGTCATTCTGATGCCCTACAGGGGGCATGCCTCAGACAGCTAGTGTTGGAACCCACTCGGGAGGAGCAGTCTTAGACCTGGTACTCTCAAATGGGAAGAAGAAAGGATCTCAGATTTAGAAGTGGGTAGCCATCTGGGAACAAGTGACCACCAAACAGTGTGGTTCACAACAAACACAGCCATAGAGTCAAGTCATACAAAAAGAAGAGTATTGGACTTTAGGAAGGCTGACTTTGGGAAAATGAGAGTGTGTCTTAGAAAAGCACTAGCAAATGGACAAGAAGGAGGTGGAGGAACAATGGGGAATAATCAAAACAGCCATTGCAGAGGCAGCAGGCCTTTGTGTGAAGCAAATCAATAAAACAAAGGAAAAACACTATGGTTCTCAAAACAGGTGGCAGGGACGGTTAAGGAGAAAAGGATAGCATTCAGGAAATATAAGGAAACAGAGCAGGACAGAGAACTTTTATCAGTTAAAGCAGAAGGAGGCAGGGAAGGCAGTCAGAATAGCAAAGGCACAAACTGAGGAAAAGATAGCCAACTCTGTTAAGCAGGGGATAAAACCTTTTAGGTACATTAGGGGCAAGAAAGACCAAGGGAGGGATACAGAGACTTAATAAAGGGAGGAATTTGGGCAGAGGTGACAGTGAAAAGCAGGGATACTGAATAAATATTTCTGCTCAGTATTCACAACAGATGAGAGGGAGGTGCCTAAACCAAACAAGGGAGAAACTCTGAATAGGGGTCAATACCAGTCCATTCACAGAAGAAAGGGTTCTGAAAGAACTCTTGAAATTGAGGTGGACAAAGCAATGGGGCCTGATGGGATTCACCCAAGAATACTAAAAGAACTAAGGGTAGAACTGGTAACACCACTGACTACTCTCTTTAGCAAATCATGGGAGGATGGAGTGGTACCTGAGGACTGGAGGAGGGAGTTGTGATTCCACTTCACAAAAGTGGGAGCAGGGCAGAGGCAGGAAACTACAGACCAGTTAGTTTGACTTCAGTGGTAGGGAAAATGATGGAATCACTTCTGAAGGAAAGGACTGTTGAGTACCTAGAAGCCAGTGGGGCACAGGACCCAAGGCAGCATGGTTTCACAGCAGGAAGGCTGCTGTCAGACGCAACCTAATAGATTTCTTTGACTGGGTGATCAGAATAGTAGACCAGGAGGGGCTGTGGCTATGCGTGCCTAGATTTTAGCAAGGCATTCGACACAGTCTCACACAAAGATTAATATACAAGTTAGTCAGCCTTAGAGTGGGTCCCAGGTGGTAGCCTGGAAAAGCACTGGCTGGACAACAGGACAGAAAAGGTAATAGTAAACGGAGTCCACAGTGAAAAAAGGAGGGTAACTAGCGGGTACCGCACGTTCGGTACTTGGGACCAGTCCTCTTAATATCTTTATAAGTGACATTGAGAGGGACCTGGAAAGAAAGGTATGCCTCTTTGCAGATGACACAAAGATCTGCAACAGGGTTGATACACAAGGTGGGATGGAAAGAATGAAAAGGGACTTGCAAGGTTGGAGTTATGGTCAAATACGTGGCAGCTCAGATTCAGTGCAAAGAAGTGCAAGGTAATGCATCTGGGAAACAAAACCCAGGGAAAGAGTACACAATGGGGGTGAGTTGATAACAAAAATTGAAAGAGACCTAGGAGTGATTATATCAGATGACCTAAAGGTGGGCAAGCAAGTGAGAAGGCAGTAAGTAGGGCTGGGGGGATACTGGGATGCATAGGGAGAGGTATCAACAGTAGAAAACAGGAAGTTGTTATCCCTCTCTACAGACAGTTAGTGAGACCCCATCTGGAGTACTGCATGCACTGGAGACCCCATCTCCGCAAAGACATAGACAGAGTGGAGGCTGTTCAGAGGAGGGCAACCAAAATGGTGCAAGGTCTGAAGACATACAAGGAGAGACTAAAGCAGCTTAATATGTATATCCTTAAGGAAAGAAGGAGAGGGGAACATGATAGAAACTTTCAAGTATCTCAAGGAGTTTACAAGGTACAAGAGGGTAGTATCTTTCAGAAGAAGAGATGTGCAAGAACAAGGGGCAATTTGAAGATGGAGGTGGGACGGCTCAGAGGTAATGTTAGAAAGTATTTTTCACAGAGAGTTGTGGATGCATGGAACAGCCTTCCTGAGGAGGTTGTGGAGTCAGGAACAGTGGGAGAATTCAAGAATGCATGGGACAGGCATAAGGCAATTCTAGTGGGGGTAGGAGGAAGTAAGCTGTTGATTAACTAGAATCTTCAGCTTATCCATCAGGTAGGAAATGGGCAGACTGGGTGGGCCAAGCGGTCCTTATCTGCCATCAAATTCTATGTTTCTGTAGTTAGGAACTGATAAGGAGTCTTGCCTGGCTGAAGCCGAGTAAAGGGTAAGTTTTTGTTAGGATGGCTACGTCTGAGAAACACAAAGAAGAACTGGGCCCACTGGGTTTCAACACTGCAGGTGTGTGTGTGGGGAGGCCTTTGCTAAGGCTGATCCCACACCATCTGTGTTACTGTCTGGGGTTTGACCACCTCGATTCAGACTGCCAAATCTGTAAACATTTTCCTAAGGCCACCCTGGATAAAAGATTGGTCAGGCTTAGGAAAAGAGGCCAAGAAGTCCGCTGAACCGATGGCTACCGTTCAGTTCCGACCGAACCTGAGGAAGTGCCTCTGACCAGGGGCATACTCTTCGGGCAAAAGGAGAGCTGATTCGGAGGATTGGTCCCATCAAAAGAAAGAAGAAAGACAATTGCTGTTCAGATCCAGAACCGCATCATCCAACCGCCAAAGAAATTGCCCGGGCGATTTAGTATTAGGAATCGCGCCGCCCAGTTCTGACTGGTCCGCCATCAGGTAGGCGCGGTTCGGCCAATTCCTCTGGTTCTGGATTATTCTCTGAAGAGTATTATGAACTGGATCTGGAGGGTGATGAAGAGTATGATAACGATGATGATGGTATGGAAGGTCTGGATGAGCCCATAGAACCGGACATCTCCTCGGACAGACCTTCTGGTGTTCCCCTCCTGGGCTTTCTGAGTCCCTTCCCACTTTGTTCTACAAAAAGTGGCAGAAACCCTCCTGCTTCCTTTGGTTGAAGCTGTTGACGAACAAGAGGAGCCTGACTTTGTGGAGATGATGGACATCCCAGAGTCCAAGAGACTGTCTGTTCCACTACATAAATCTTTTGGGAAACACACATCGACTGCTTAAGACTCCAAATTTCTACCTCCTGTGGACAAAGGAATGGACAAGAGGTATGTGCTGTCAGACCTGGTGCGGATTTCTTGTGCCAGCAGTGCAGCCATGTTGGGGTTGTGCAGGCTGCAACCTGTGATAAGGCTAACATACCCTAGCTTCACACACCCCAGATAGGATTCCAGGAAGGTAGATGCCATGGCTAAAAACAGTATTTGGCATCTTCTTTGGGACTCAGGCAGGCTAACTACATGGCCTATACAGCCCGATACCAGAAGTCCAGATGGGGTACTGTTCTGGAATTAGCTAAACAGGCTTCCCCCAGCTAGCCAAGGAGCTGGAGGAGGTGGCTGCTGATGGGATAGAGGCATCAAAGATCCAATTTAATGCTGCTGTGGACTCCACTGATGTGTCATCACGAGTCATGGCTACATCTGTGGCTCTTTGGAGAATGGCTTGGCTCAGATGTACTAGCCTTTCACAGGATACCCAGGCTAAGGCCATGTATTTCCCTGTGGTGGATAACTCTGTGTTTGGGGAGCAGACAGAGAATTATATGAAGAAATGGACGAATATAGGACCACCTACAGGAGCACACAGGCCAAGGAAAGGCAGGCAACCCTCAGAAGCAGCATTCTAGGGTGGGGCAGGCCTTTCAAAGGCCTTTCTATCAGGCACAGGCCTCCTCTCCTTTCCTTAGAGGGGTTCTTCAGAGGAGAGGCAGAAGTGGGATGAGCAGGGCTGCATCCTCCTCTTAGTCCAGGCATCTGCCAAGCAGACACCCTGATGTGTCAGCCTGGTTGACCTCCTCCTCCCCTTCCAGTAGGAGGCAGGCTGGCTTACTACTTCCAGGCCTGAAAGTCTGTTACCTCAGACAAGTGGGTTCTGGAAGTAGTAAGTCAGAACAGGCCTCAGCTTCAGAAAATTTCCATGGCTGAGGGTCAGGTCTTTTCTACCTGCAAACATCTCCAAACCATTGCCCTAGAGGCAGAGGTTTCCTCTCTACTGGCTGTCAGAGCTATAGAGAGAGTTCCTACAGTACACAGGCGCAAGGGTCTATATTCCAGATACTTCCTTACTCCAAAAAGACAGGGAGTGGCGACCATCCTAGATCTAAGATACCTAAACAAGCATCTACTAAAGTCAAGATTCAAAATGGTGACTCTGGAATAATTCTTCCCTCTGTGAGGCCAGGGATTGGCTAGCCTCCCTGGACCTCAAGGATGCCTACTTCACATTCCCATCAGGTGCTCCCACAGAAAGTACCTCAGGTTCAAATTGCCTTCAGGCCATTACCAGTTCAGAGCAGTGCCCTTCGCCCAACATCAGCACCAAGAGTATTCACAAAATGCCTAGCAGTAGTAGTGGCCTTCTAAGGAGACGAAACATCTCCATATTTCCATACCTGGACAACTGGCTCATTGTGGGGCAGTCTCCAGACCAAGTCAAGTCAGACCTACAAGTGATTCAGCAATTGCTCACTCTCTAAGAATCCTCAATCTTCCAAAGTCAGTTCTCGAACCAGTGCAGCTCTTGACCTTATAGGTAGAGTTGGACACTGTTCAAGCAAGAGCCTTCTTCATCTAGCAAGGGTAAAGGCCCTCACAGATCTGGCTTTTTCTTCGCCTCTGGTGTCTCGACCAGCAAAGCATTTTCTTCAACTTTGGGCCACATGGCAGCCTCCACTGCAGTGGTACATGGTGCCAGATTTCAGATGAGGGACATTCAGTTCCATTTGAGGGCCTTTTGGTCCCAGAAAAAGAGCCTCTAACCAAGCTGATTCCAGTGACTGGACTCTGATCCAAGCTCTCCAGTGGTGGCTGGACCAGAACAGTCTCACTCGAGGAGTCCCATTCATCACCCAGTCTCATTCTGTGGTTCTCACCACAGATGCCTCTCTCCTGGGATGGGGTGCTCACTTGGTGGGGGACTTACAGCACAGGGAGTATGGTCTCCTCAGGGTCTCTTCTTCTCATCAGTCTCCTAGAGCTCAGGGTGGTGTACCTAGGTCTACAAGCCTTTTCAGAATCGGTTCAGAACAAGGTGATTCAGGTCAGAACGGAAAACACCACCACCATGTGGTACATCAACAAGCAGGAGGCACCGATCTATGGCCTTGTGCACAGAAGCTATGAAAATATGGTCCCTGGCTTGTTCTCTACAGACTTCTCTGATGGCAGTCTACCTTCCAGGAAGGACAGTGTGCTACCAGATGCTTTGAGCAGGATTTCTCAGGGCCATCACGAGTGATCCCTGGATCCCTTAGTGTTGAAGGTGATATTTTTGGGGCACCCCAAAGATGGACCTCTTTGCAGCCCCGGATCACCAACTTCCTCTTTTGTTGCAGACCCCAGTATTGGGCTCAGTCCTTCTGGATGCTCTACTTCTGGATCGGCAGGGGAAATTTCTGTATGCCTTCCCCCTTTCCTCTATTGTTCAAAGTTCTGGGTCAAGATAAGGTCACAATCTTGCAAAGTGATCCTGATTGCTCCAGACTGGGCCAGGCAGCCTTGGTATTCCTCTATTACTGTCCCTGGCAGTCCATCTTCCTTTAGCTGTTCCCAAGAATTACAATCTGCTAACCTCCTCTCAGGGCAGAATATGGTATCCCAACCTTGATCTCTCAACCTCAAGGCATGGCTCTTAAAGAGCTAGAATATGCCAGTCTAAATTTGTCTCAGGGGTTCTGGATATTCTCAAGGCCTCTCGAAAACCTGCCACTAGAAAAACTTTAATTCCAAATGGAAAAGGTTCAGCATTTGGTGTTCTAATAAGCACATGTTATTTTTATTATTTATTTAAAATTGCTGCCGGAAAGGCACACTGAGCCGAGGCTCATTTTCAGGTGGACCGGGTACAAAGAATACATTGTAGTAGGCAGAATAGGGGCATCACCAGCAGGAAAAGGGAGGTCATAATTCCGGCTATACAAGACACTAGTGAGGCCCCACCTGGAGTACAGTGTACGTTGTGGAGACCATACCCACGTAAGGACATAGACAGGGTAGAGAAGGTTCAGAGGAGGGCAACAAAGATGGTGCATGGATTGCATCACAAGTCCTATGAAGACAGGTTGAAGGAACTGAACATGTACTCCTGGAGGAGAGAAGGGAGAGGGGATATGATAGAGACATTCAGGTATCTTACAGGGAGGAACAGGGTGCAGAAACACTATTTTAAGCGAAAAAGATGTTCCAGGACTAGAGGCATGGGATGAAGTTGGAGGAGGACGATTCAGAGGAAACATAAGAAAGATTTCTTCACAGAGCGGGTGGTGGACAAGTGGAACACCCTGCCAGAGGAAGTGGTGGGGGCTGAAACAATCACGGATTTAAGAATGCATGGGATAGACATAAAGGAATTCTGGAGGTCAGGGTAAGGGCAACAGACTGAACTTACAAGCTCAAATGGGCAGACTGGGTGGGCCATAGGCCCTTATCTGCCGACACTGTCTATGTATCTATATTAGTACAAGCAATATCAAGTTTCAGACAAGTAGTAGAGTGCAAGGACAATTCATAGTAGTAGGCAGTAAAGTAAACAATTTTAGGTGCAACAGCCAATGGAAGAAACATCGTGACATTAAATTTCTAGACAGATTGTATAATACAGTATATTACAAGTGTGTATCATGGACATATTTACAGTAGTGGTTTTCAGAGTGTGCTAGACCAGCACTGAGAAAGTGCAGTTTGGGGCTGGCATGTGCGGTAATGGTTTACCTGGGGTGGCCACTGAAGATAATACTAAATGATTAAAAATTAGGGTCAGATGAGCAGCTTGGGCACAGAGTGGGAGGAGGAGCCTGAGTAGTTGTTTAAAGGCTGATGGGAGGAGGCCTGTTGGAGGTTGGGTGGGAGGTTGTTCCAAAGGAGAGGAGCCGGTAGGAAAGGCAGCTTGCCCAGAGGCAGAGGGGCGTGAGAGGTGGAAGGTACGTGTGTGTCTATGTCGGAGTGAGTAGCCATGGGGCAATGGCTTGAGAGAGGCGAGAAGAGCGTGGGTGGAAGGGAGTCAAGCCAGTATTTAGCTATGAGGAAGGCGATGTGGTGGTCTGCCTTGTGAGAGTGGCATCGGGATAGAGTGGAGTAGGAGGCAGTGATGAGTGAGTGGGGGGCAGTTATGAAACAAATGAATATCTCCAGATTCTGCTGACTTGGCTACAGTCCTGGATTATGTGGTTCACCTTAATGGCTTAGACCTCAGACCAGCTACTCTCAGTACACTTATCGGCTGTTTCTGCATTTTGTCAGTAGGGAAATCTTACTCACTGGCATCTCACCCTGTTTTCTGTAAGTTCTTCAAAGGATTGCTTTATACCAATCCCCTTTAGGGATCCTACTCCTGCTTGGGATCTTAATGTTTGCATTGCTCAGCTTATGCAACCCCTTTGAGCCTTTGGCCTCAGTAGAACTTAAGTACTTGACTTGGAAAACTGTGTTCCTGGTAGCTATTACCTCTGCCAGGCATATCGGTGAATTACAAGCTCTGTCAGTGAGAGCCTGATTTTCTCTCATTCCATAGAGATAAGGTGGTCCTTAGAACCAGTAGGAGGTTCTTACTCAGAGTGGTTTCAGACTTCAATCTTAACCAATCCATGTCTCTTCCTGTGTTCTTCATTGATCATTCTTCAGGAGAGAGAAGATTAAACAGTTTGGTTGTTAAAAGGGCTCTTAGCTACTATATTGAGCATACTAAGGCACTTAGGTTCACTCTTGTTCCTCACTTATGGTGAAGTAGGGAAGGTAAACCTGCTACTAAAAGAACTATTGCCAGGTGGATTGTCTCCTGTATACAGTTCTGCTATGAAAAGCTGGGCAAAGTACACCCCTCAGGCCTGAGGGCTCATTTCGACTAGAGGTACTAGCTGCTTCTCTGGCTGCTGCCAGAGATATACCCTTATTAGAGATATGCAAAGCAGCCACCTGGAAAACAGTCCATACATTCACCAAGCATTACTCTCTGGATATCCAGGCTAGGAGTGATGCTAGGTTTGGTACAGCAGTACTGCAGAGCCTATTCCCAAAATAGGTTCGATACCATCCTCCATGGAGGTACTGCTTGGTAGTCTGCATAGTGTCAGAATACAGCAAGACTTCGTTGTTTGAAGAAAAATTACTCGCCTCATTAATTGTGTTTCTTCTAATGGAATTCATGGTATTCTGACCTGCCTCCCTCTCAGAACGTGTTTTTATGGGAAGTGGGTCATAGGCGAGTGTTGCACCTCAGGGGTGCAGTTGGCACTCTCTTTTGTTAGAGAGGGGAATGGTTTATGTTATGTTGGTTGTTACTTATGGTTGTTCACTACCTAGTTTTTCTTTTGGATTCTTGACTTGAGTCTTTGGAATCAAAATATTTAGTTGCCCTTTAGGCTAGTACTTTAATTTCCACAGTGGGTGCAGCTAGTTAGTATTGGCTCATAAGAATCTGACAGTTACACTTGGAAGTGCAGCAGACAGAGGTTTGAACCGAACTGAGCTCAACGCTTCTATGCTCAGGCATAGAGTTAACTCTTTTCTCCAGAGCAGTTCAAGTGCTGGGGCTAACTGCATAATGTCAGAATACAGCAAGACTCCATTAGAAGAAACACAATTACTAAGGTGACTAACCCAAACTACAGTCCCATCAAGCTAAACAAAGGCTTCAAATTAAAGTTTCAGTATGCTACAGGAGGACAATCACTGGCTTAAGGTACCTTATCATGAAAGTGGTACCTTAAGATCAGAATATCACTAAAAATAAAAATAAAAAATCCTGTTTAGTTAACTTGAACACTAATTGGTAACAATCGTGTGTGGCTGTACCCCATTTAAAATACAGTATGAAGAGAGAGGTTGCAACTTCTAACAATCCATGATAGGTGTAAGTTTACTTCAGATGCGTAAAATCAGCAGATGTATCACATTTTATATACACTACAGTCCCATAAATACTGGCAGGTCACACTTAAATAACTTTAATAGCAAGACATTCATAACAGTAAATATAGACAAACAGTTCATTGACAATGTACTTATTTATTTATGTCTTTGTTAACCGGTAGGTGCACTGATCCAAAGGACTGTTTTCAGTCACGACCTGGGTCACATAGTGGCAAGGTACAATACATACATTATATACAAGAAATATAGTAGCAGTAGTACATATTTTCATAATCGTATGCCGAAATTGAGCAGTTGAAAATATGGTATACTAAAGACAATGAAAATTGTGTCTTTCTTCAGCGTGAAGGAGAAACTTCTATGAAACAGTGATTCTGTCCATTTTTTCCTTTCATCTCCTAATGCTGGACAATACAGTATTAAATGTTGTACCGTTGTTAAGCTTTAATTTTACATGCACATTCATTAACAGTGGGTCTTTCTTCAGTGCTTACTATATTTAGAAAATAGCCCAATAATATTTCATACCTAAACATACTCAAAATTCTTCTGTATATTTTCACGCACCACAAAATAGTTCTTTGTACCAAAATCATGTGTAGTACAGGGCACACGTCCCTCTCTACTGTGCGCACTTCCTTTACAGTGCAGAGGGTGCACACACTGTCTATCCATATGGCGTCCTGCCAAGGAGGTGAGAGAAGGGCTGTGCCATTTGCCATATGGGCATCTGCGCCCCGGCTTAAGGTAAGGGGGGATTGGCAGAGTGGGTGGTCGGTTCCTACAGTGGGGGCTGCTAGATGCCAGGGAGTATTTTCTGGGGATGGGGATCTGTGGGTGAGGGTGCCACTGGATGCCAGGAACTGGGAGTTATTGAATTTATTTTTCCTTTATGTCTTGCACACATTTTACTTCAGTTATATTCTGGAATGGTACAGGGTGGTGGGGAAGGGAAGGACACTAAGCACCAGGGACTCTTACCTAGATGTATGGGGCCAGGGATCAGAGACTGTGGGGACCACTGGACAATGAGCATTATTCAGTTGTGTACAGGGCCGGGATTGAGAGACTACTGGACAAGGAGCAGTATTCATTTTTGTACAGGGGTGGTTATCAGACAATTGGGGGGCACTGGACAAGGAGCATTATTCATTAGTGTACAGGGCTGGGGATCATGGACCACCAGCGATTGTGTAGTTCCACTACGGGATAGCGATCTGGGGACAGGGGACCACAGACCTCCAGGGCAATTGTGCCTGCAGGGGGCACTGACTACCAGGGACTTCCATATAAATAATGGGTCCGAAAGTTGGAGGGCATGGGGCCAGTTAGGCACCAGGGACTTTAATTGTCGGGGCTGTTGATTGGAAGGGGTACCACTAGGCCCCAGGGACTTCATATAGATATGGGGTTGGCAATCTGAGGAAAGGAGGGACCTCTAGCCACCAGGTACTGGGTTGCATTTTATGGGACTGGGCAGTTGGGGTGGGGGTGGAGCCACGCAAGTCTGCCGCTGCTTCCCATACAAATGGAGTTGTGCAGGTGCACTGTCCAACTGAAATAGCATCCTCTGGATCCTGGCAATGACAATGGGCAGTGCAAAGCTTTGCTCTGCACTTTGCCCATTTTTGAATATTGGCAACTGATTTTATTTATTAGTATTCAAATGCCATTTTCAAGGCAGTAAACTAATTATTTGCAAATTTTGTTGCAAAATGGTTAATGACCAAGGTAGACAATATTGTCAGGTTGTTTTATCCTTTTATTTGTACGTTCGATAGCAAATGTTTGTCAAACAAGACACCCAGATGGCAAAATTCATTTACTTCTTTAAAATTGTTGAGTCTATCGTCCGCTTTTCTTTCCCTCTGTTTTTCACCAAATGTCATTATTTTTGATTTTGTTATGTTTAGTTCAATCCAGTCTTATTTAAATGGCTCATTATAGTGGAGATCCCCTCTTTAACCTAGGGGCTTTTGAGATAAAAGCACTGCATTGTCTTCATATGTAAGTATTGTTACATCTTTATCATTGATTCTAGGGAGAATGTGTCCATGCCATCTAAACTATCAAATTGTCAATATTATGTAAAGAAATAGCCATGGTGCTAGTAGGCATCCATGTTTTACACCTTGGGTTATATTGATCAGGTCTGTCAGTGTTCCATCCTTTATATGGTATTCTTGCTTGTGTGTTTGTATGTAACTGCTGTAAAATTACCAACAGTCTTTTATTGATATCCAGGTCTAACAACATACCCCAAAGTACTGTCCTATCTACAGAATCAAATGCGACTTTTATAAAACACACTCATATATGTATTTTGTACGTAACACTATTTCTACAATATATAGTTGAATGAAAATACACACACACACATATATATAGATATATAGTACATAACACTATTTCTACAGTATATAGTTGAATGAAAGTAACTATATAAGTCCATGGTGGAATGATTTCTTTAAAATCAAATTGGTATCAAGAGATTAGATTATTTTCAATAACCCACATTTCTAAGCAATCCAAAATCAATTGTGAAAGTATCTTTAAACCAGTTGGTAACATTGTTATTGGATGATGATATCCAGTGTCATTTCTTTTCTCCCTTTTGAATAATGGGACAGTGGTATCAGTGTTCCAGTTTTATTTTGGAAGAATGAATGAATTTCCATGTATTGCAAAAACTGGAGCCAGAGTGCTTGTCCAAAGTTCAACATTATTTTGAAAAAATTTCAACAGTACAGCATCAGGTCTGGTAGCCTGATTTTGCTTGTAGCTGGAATCGTCACCTTCTGTAAAACAGCCGCAACTCCACATTATAGCATTTTATGTGGAGCTGTGTAACCGCCTGTTCACATTCAAGGTTACTAACAGCCATGATCTTATACTGCTTCCCAGTAGTGGGGGCCTCGATGATCCACGAGGGACAAGCTGGGGGTACATAACCCAAAAACTTAATTTACACTACTTTTGGGTGGGGGAAGACCTGCAGGCCCTGAGACCTTGGGAAGAGGAGGTCAGCATACCTTCCCCCATACCAGTAGGGGAGACTGGAGGGTGACCAAAGGGGTTAGCAGTGGGGGCAGGGGAACAAGCAACGGGGAAAAATGAGAAAGGCAGATGGGAGGGAAGGGTAGGCGGCTCAGGCTCTAGATGGAAGGTAGTGTCCCTAAATGCACAGAGTCTTGGAAGCGATGGATGAGCTGCTGCATTGTTGGCAGAGGAGGGAGTGGACGAGCGGCAGTGTGGACGGGTTGGGTAAGACCTCTCTCATTTGTTATGCAGAGAGAATTAAAGCAAGGATCTATTTTACCACTTGTCTGTCTCTTACTTGCCTGATTAGCGAATCACATTTTCTTGTAGCTCCTATTCTTTCTCTCTGTGTGGTTAAAACATATACATGAATATTTATGTGAAACTGGGATCCCTTGGTTCTCAAATGTATATACTTATGTTGTTGAAATGATTGCATAAAGCTATTTAGGTTTCTTAAAAGATAATGGTCTGTAATACAGGTGGTTGTCCTGGACATGTATTTTGACCTCACAACTGTGTTTACAGAATTGTCAACAGGGGACCAGCTCTGGGACAGAATGTTCTGTTTGTTACACATGGTAAAGACCAGATGTGCTCTTTAGGCTGGCCTTAGGAAAGAAATTGACAACGTTCTGGTACATTTTGTGAGAAACAAGATATGCAACTTACAACAGTCAGGATGCAGAATCTAAACTGCCAGTAAAGACATCTTATGAAAAGAGAGCAATGTTTTGTTTAGAAAGAGACTGATATTTAAATTGAGAGAGAGACTCTCGGATGTAGGATTTTCCTTGTTTGTATTGCCTGTATGAAGAGCTATCCTGTATAATTTAAATTTTTCTTTTTGTATTGTCATTAATAATAAAATGCTATTTGGGAATTTCATAACTTCTCCTGGTTTGCCTGTGCTTCCTGACCTATGCTTCTGTGATAGTTGGTGTAAATCAAAGTGGGATTTTACACTGTGCATACTGTACACCAGGAGTTTTGTACGTAATAGACCTGGTACAAGGGAAGCATAGAAGAAAGGCAGGGTCCTGCCACAGCAAGCTCAGGAGTGATTACCAGAAGAGTGGCAGCCAAACTAGAAGCAGAAACAAAAGTCCATCTAAGACTGTACTTCCAGCACCAGTGATGAGAGAACAACAACAGACTGGGAAAGAACCTGAAAAGCATGTCTGCCTTTTTCAAATGGTGGGTTATACAACAAAGAGCAACTTAGAAGCAGAGAAGAGATGTAGTGACAGGGGCAGTGATGGCTAGATGCCTTGCAAGTTGTCAAAGTTGGAGGATCTGGTACAGGTACAGCAAATAAACAAAACATAACTTAAGACAGTAAACTTGCAAACTCTGTGTTTCAGATGATATTGAAGCATGCCTGACAACTTTTGAAAGGGTTGCTGGAGGATGCCAATGGCCAAAACAGCAGTGTGCAATCAGATACCTTATCTGACAAGTAAAGCCTAGACTTGCCTACAGCATTATGGATACCGCACAGTGAGCAACCATGATGTGAAAAGAGAAATCCTAAAAAGATATGACATCTCAGGAGAAACCTACAGGCAGAGATTCTGGTCCTGAAGTACCTCTTGGCTGTTAGTCCTCAAGAAGCCTTCACCCAACTCAGAGAACTCCTCATTAAATGGCTCCAGCCAGAGGGCAAAACAGTCCCACAGATCATCAGCATTATTTGCAGTAGAGTAATTCAACATCCTTCCTACATCTGTGCACTTTTGGGTAAAAAAACACCGACCAGACGGTGGGAAAAGGCTGTTTCTTTGACTGAGGTCTATCAGATGGTGAGACATATACTGCAGCAGCGAGTAAATGACAAGGAACAGTAAGACCCTCTTTCCTGATTTAACTCCAGAGCAGATAAGAACTAATGGGGGTGTTACCAAATCTACATCCAAAGACTATTTGCTATAACCATAATAAGCAGACCATATTGCAAGAAACTGTCTTAAAAATAAGGAGAGTAATACTGGAGCAAATTTGGCCTTAACAAATTGAAAATATTTAACATATGTCAAGGTGCGAAATATGAGAGTGAAGGGACTTACAACTTTGGGAAGTAGATGGACTCTGGTGCCTGTTAAAGTTCTGGGAAAGACTGTGCAGAGGACCAGGTTCTAGGGTCATCTGCATCCATGGGGACGATTCTATCCTACCACCAAATGACTCTGGACATTAATGGAGTGTTGCATCAAAGGAAAATGGGGTGGTACCAAGTTACCTGTACCTGTTTTATCGGACATGACTGTCCAGGATTTGCTAAGTTAATTACAGAAGGAGTAAACCCTGCCATTTCAGCAGCTGTGATAACAGGAGTACGGGCAAAGAAAATCTCCGATGTTGGGGACTCTTTTCCTTCGTAAATTTGATTCGGCTTGCTTGAGCCCAGCTCCAAGATCCAGAAGTCCAAGAAAAAGAAGACACCTGAAAAACTGTGGAAACAAAAGACTGGTGGACATAATGGGTTGATAAATAAAACTGCTGAAATTAAACTGATAACTGACTGATTTTGTTTCTGAGAAAATTAAGTGTTTCTCTACAAGGTTATTTTAAGCAGCGAGGATGAAACAAACGGTGAAGCAATGTTTAGAAAATGTAATGAGCTACTGTACAGAGTTTTAAGCCTCAGACACAAGAACAGATGGAACAATTGGTCATACCAAAGAAGTACTGAACTGAGTTCTTAAGATAGCACATGATAGTCCTATGGCTGGTCACTGAGGAGAGACCACACCCTTGCCAGATTGTTGTAGAGATTTTACTGGCCTGGGATTCATGAGGATGCTGCCACCAATTGCAGTTCTCATGAAATGTCAGAAAGGAGCCCCAGTGACTAAAAAAGGCAAGGTGCTTCTGGTGCCCCCTACATTTGATAGATGTGCCATTTGAGAAAGTTGCAGTGAATGTGGTTGGTCCTTTAGACAAAAGTAAAAGGGTAATCAGTTAATTCTGGTAGTATGTGATTATACTACTCTTTCGATACCCAGAGGCAATTCCAATGTGTACTGACACAGCCCCAAAAGTGGCAGCAGAGCTGCCAAATATTCAAGCAGGATGCGTAAACCTAAAAAGATTATTACCGATCAGGGTAGTAATTTTGGTGCTGCATTACTGAAGGAGATGTGCAGATTACTATCACTGCCTTAAGACCCTCCCTAATCACCCTCAGACAGACTGTCTTGTTGAGCATTTTAATCAAACCCTAAAACACGTTAAAAATATAGACTGAATCGCCACCTCACCTCAGACTCTAGGCTAGCCTATGCAAATAGAGTCCTGCTCCCAAAACTTCTTTATGCTGCCCCTGTCTTGCAGTCACTTAGGAGGACCAAACTAAACAGGCTTGAGATACTGTATAATAAAATTGGGCACTTTGCAATGACCCCCCAGAAACATCATTGTGACATTCTGGCCTCCTAAACTGGCCCTCACTCAACTGTAGGTTCTAGTACCCTCTATTACGATTGTGTACAAACTAATCTCTGTAGAATTCTCCTAGTCTTGCTGTACTTGCCCCTAAGGAACAAACTGGCTGCTCTGTACCTCCTGCAAAACTGCTTGAAGCGCCTAGGATCAGAACAGCTGTGGGGAACAAGACCTCATCTACATGGCCCCATATTTCCAGAATGCCTCCCAGAGGCCTTGCAAATTTCAAGTTCACTAGACAGCTTTAGAAGGGGACTAAAGCAAACCAACTAACGCTGCCTATGCTCCTGCTACGATTGATTGCCCTAGTTAATACTGGCAAAGGCTCTGATGGATTGAGACAATACAGTTCATGACCTTGTTTCCAGAATTGAATACCTCTCAAAATAGTGTGCAGCCTATTATACCATGGACACAAACATAAATAAATACAAAATACTGCTCTCATTGGCTGGCTGGCACCTTCTGCTGTGGTAAATTCTACGATATGTCCACAGCAAAGGTGCCAGTCAGCCCTTCTCAAAAATCCATCCGACCTGTGAAATTCAAACCAGAGAACCACCATATTGAAATGCTTGCTAAGCGCGTCTCCGCTGCCATCATGTCCTACTCACCAAAGCGCCAAGAAACTGGAACTGTACTTGGAATAAAAACCCGCTAACAGACTTAAAGTATTTACCATGACAGCCTGGACTGCACCCAGCTCACCTCACTTGGTCTCTGCTCCCGAACTGTGTGCACTCCATTCCCACTCTCTTAGTACATTCCAGCTATAGCTCTCACTTCCCCCTCACTGTCTCTGGCACTCTTTTCATTAATTTTACATTCTCTTTCTTCAGTGACTTCCTGCTTTCACTCATCCATTTTAAATATACATAAAAATATATAAAAAAAAAGTACAACACTGTCACTTTTACTGCTTCCTAGAACCCAGAAGCAGTTCCCAATACGCACAAGAAATCCAGCACAAAATTACACACTGTATGACAGCAATCAGACGACAAGGTGAACTGTTACTATTAATTTCTAAACAGTATGTGTGTTTATGTAGCATGGGGAAACGGTAATAAAACAAACCTTGCATGCAACATGGGGGAGGAGGATTACTATGATTACTACATTCCACCTAGCAACAAGGAACTCATTTTTCTGGCAGAATAATAAACTAAATAAAATAAAACTGGAAACCCTGTTTTTGCTTTCTTTTTTTCACAAAAATTAAAAGAACATGGCATAATCGCAATAAATCACTCGGGGAGTTATTGGGGTATTTACCATGGCTGGCAAGGATTTACCCCACTGCTGCGCCACAGACCACGCCAGTCATGGGAACCTCTATAACCCACTCTCATGGCTTATTGTTTAATTATCAACTGTTCTAATGACCTGTATCTGAAGTCTGTTGCTCGCGTAATAACAGCACAAAGGGGTGTGTAAACCATTTTGCAGCACAGTCAGGGGCGTAGTAAGGCACAAGGCCAGGACAAGTGACTTCGCCACTGGCTGTCCTGTAAAATATGGCTTATACACACCCCTGAGTGCCTTATTGTACTTATAAATTTGCCCCCTTTTTAACTTTTACAGTAGGGGAGAAGTTGTTTATATATAGAAACAATAGATTTACTTGTGTGCATCTGTGATAAAATAGTCCTTCTGCCCACTGCAAATAATGTCATTGTATTATTGCTTACTTTCTTCTTCCTTGGTTTTTTTCTGTTTTTCTCCTTATTCAAGATATGGAATGTTTGTCATGGAATGTTTACCACAGAATACATGAATTTAAAATTCTGTTCTGGTCCACTGGCAGAATGTTTCTTTCCTAACATACTGTATGCACAGACAACAAAGGCATTTGTTACAGCCAGAGACTCAGTTATCCCCTATCAGGGCAAGAAGAGAGTTCCCTGATGAGCAGGTAAAGATAGAAAGGAGATTTTCATTGTCAGCAAAGAAACAGTTGTAGGAAAACTGTAAACAATGCTCAATCTTTCTAATGTGTTTATTTATTGAACTGTTTCTCCAGGAGGGCACACTAAGCAACAAGTTGCTCATCTCATGGTGCGATCTGGGGGAAGGGGTTACACAGGGTTGTGAAGGATGGTCAGTTGTACAATAGTATGTAGGTAGTATTAGCAGTACAACAATGTAAGATTAAGCAACAGTTGAAACACAAGGTAAAGTAAAATAAACAGTAGTGGAACTTGGGTAAATTACAATACATATCCAAAATGTACAAAAGAACCTAGTAAAAGTGACAGAACCATTTATAGTGTGTGAGTGTATCAGGAGCAGGCTTGAGGTAGTAGAAGTGCTGTTGAAGTAAAAAGGATGGGATAGGTGTGCTCACGGATGACCCAGAAAGGCAGGTGGAGAGGAGAGGCAAGAAGTGAATATGAGGAGAGGGGTAGCCATTTCCTGAGTATCCCTACCAGATGTTGAGAACCCTGCTGTGGGAATTAGTGTAGGAAGGCAGAAACTGGGGTAGGTATTAGAGAGTTAAGCAGGAACAGCTGAGGGGAGGTAATTGTGTAGGGCGGAGGTAAAGGAGTAGCTGGAGGAGGAGTGTCGTGATTCAGAGGCGATGAATTCCAGATTTAGGGAAGCGATGGGCAAAACCAGTCTGACCGATGAGGGACCGATACAAGGGCGTCATTTGATCTGAGAAAGTGGATGGGGGAGGTGGAGTGGAGAGATGGGATGAGAGATACGTGGAGAGCACTCTGAACCAGAGTTTGGAGGTTAGTTTGGCACAGTGAGGTGTGTCTATGAGACAGTGAAGGAAGGTAGTAGCGATAGAGATCACAGTGGGGAGTCGAGAGCAAAGTGGCAGAAGGAGTTAAGAGTGTCCAACTTGGGCAGGTAAGATTTGGGAGCAGCACCATAGACTGTCACAGTAGTCAAAGATGGGGAGTATCATCTTCTGGACTATTTTGTTTATGTTTGTAAGGAGAGTGTGATATTCAGAGAAACAACATTTAATTAGTTTATTTTTATCTAAGGTTTTATTTTAGGGCCCAGTTGAAGTTTTTTACATGTAAAGGTAGCAGCCATGTTTGTGGTGGAAGATCAGTTCTGACTGTAGTGGGTTAACTGAAATGCCTATGTTCCAAATGTCCATTGATCATGGTTTCAGACTCATTACTGTTGAGCAGTCTTTTTTTTTTTTTTAACCATATGTAACCCATATTTTACACATAAATAAGAGCCAATCAGATTACTGGTTTACCCTGCCATTTTATAACATAATTGCCTGTTGTACTATCTTATCATGTTTAAGTATTTCTCATTGCTAGGATCCAAGGGAAAATGTGATTGTGACCAAACATTGCTGTCCTGTAATGTATATTGTATGTTAACCAGTGTCTTGTGTATACTTGTTACCTTGTAAACAGCTCTTTTATTGTACATTTCCCTTTGCTTGTTCCTATATAATTAATCCCAGTTGCCCTGAAAAAGGACCTCTTGTCTCAGTGGCTTACAGGTTACACAAAATAAATTTAAATAAAAGGTTTGTAAATTGAAGGAAAGATTGGGACCAATACTTACATGCCTTTTGCTTACAGAGAAATATCACAAGCATCAACAGGTGTTTCAGCCTTTGAAATGTGTGATAGACAACCTAGAGGGCTGCTAGATACAATAAAAGAAACATGGGAAGATTTATATATTTATTTCAACAGTTTCACGGGAATGTTTTAAAAGATTCACCTGAAAGTTAGTGAGACCCATCTGAGTACTGTGTGCAGTTGTGGAGATCCCATTTCCACAAGGACATAAACAGGATGGAAGCTGTCCAGAGGAGGGTAACTAAACTGGTGCAGGGTCTGCAACAGAAACCATATGAAGAGAGACCAAAGAAGCTTTATATATAATATATATATATATATACCCCGAGGAAAGGAGGAGAGGGGACATGATAGAAACTTTGAAGTACTCGAGGAATCAGCAAAGTCCAAGAGGTAGCATCTTTCAGAAAAGAGATATGCAAGAACAGGGGGCTCAATTTGAAGATGGGGACAGCTCCGGCAACATGAGGAAGTATTTTTTCACAAGAGAGGTGGTGGACGCATGGAACAGCCTCCCTGAGGAGGTTGTGGGTTCCAAATTAGTGGGGAACTCAAGAATGCATGAGACAGAAGGCAATTCTAGTGGGGCTAGGAAGAAGTAGGCTGTTGGTTAACTGGGATCTGCAGCTTATCCAGTAGGTAGGAAATGGGCAGTTGGGTGGGCCAAGCGGTCCTTATCTGCCATAAAAGTCTATGTTGCTAAAGGCATACAGAGCTGAAATCTACTTGTTCCAGATGTGTCCTGGGGAAGAAGAGGGGTATAAACTATCAGTAATTACATGGCAGGTATAAGGACTGTCACAGGCTCACCCCTAGGCACAGCCAGATTCCCTACTCCCGGAGACACCCCCGATGAAACCTGTGACTCTGACTGTCAAGAAGGAGAGCTTCTCTAATTCAAGGAGCCTTTTTTCCTAAAATTTGGTAGCGGTCCTGCTAAAATGAGGCATCAGTCTGACAAAACCTTTTCCCCTAAAATCTTATTCCACACAAACTAGACCCAGGCAGAGTTGATAAGAAAATCATAACAAGTTTACTTAAAGAAAACAAATTAAAGATTCTACACAATTTAGGGTATTGGGTTGCAGACAGCAATGTAAAAACTGGAATTAAACCATAAACCTACACACTATGAATGCTAAAATTTATACCTTGTTGTTGTTTGGGGTCCAAGGTATGAAAGTCCCATCTGTCAGAAAAAGTCTTCAATTTTCTAAAAGAGCTCTCAAAAATTCAGTAAGATAAGCCAGTCTCTGAATTTTCTTTCTTCAGCAAAATTCAGAGGTTTTCAGAGAAAAGCTCTTTTCCCAATAGTTTTCTCTCTTCTTTAGTGAGGCAAAGTCCTCACTAATCATTAGTTGTTTTCCAGCAAAACTACCAAAAGCTAAAACATGGCAAAATTATACAAAACAAACTGTTTTCTGGCTGTAATTCCTTTTATACCTCAAGTGATATCATTCCAGCCTGCTGTTTTGATTGGCCAGCTATTCAGGCTGGGTCGTTTCAGCAGTTCACTTTTTTCCTGGAGATGCTCTCTCACTCCAACTTAGTTTCTACAGAGTATAAAATACTAGAAAACTAGCCCACCTGCTGTGGTCTAGTGAGCTTAGTTTAGCATGTTGACCCCCGGGCTGAGCAGTTTCTGGTAAGAGACATTCCTGCCTTTTGATCTCAGAAAACCCACAACATACAGTACAAAAGGACCTCAGATGTCATGTCACCATTCTCCTGGTTGTGAGGTCTGAACATTTAAATGAAATTTTAAAAGATTCATTTAAGCCACTTACTGGCTTCCAGTCCTTTGATATGTAAGCCTGTCTGAGGGCTAGACCTGCACTCAATTGAAAAAAAAACGTTGCTCTGTTTTTTTTTTTTTTTTCTCTCCAGAGGATGCTAAAAGGGCCTGTGGCTTAATTCTGAAACACAATTCATGTAAATATAGTCAGGATGAAGCACAGGAATGCTGCAGAATATCACAGAATACTGCAATTTACTGCAGGGGCCACTGTAAGTCAAGTGGCAATTAAGCCCTTTTGTCATGCAGGATTTTGTGCTGTGTCATTACTGCATGTTAACTGCGTTCATCGTGGCTGACACATCTGTATATCAAATCTCCCTTCCTGCTCCAACTCGCTCTTCTCCCTCCCATCCCTGCTTTAAAGCCTTCCTATGGAGCTTCCTTACATCGGCCTCTGCCTGTCTATGTGCCATATAGTCCCCAGCTGAGGCACTCTCTTCCTAAACCGACTGGAGGGGTGACACTCCTGTGCGCTTTGCCACAACATGGTGTCACAGTATGTGGAAACTCTGCCCATGGCATTTATCCCTGCCTACCTGTTCCTGGGAGTGTGGTCCCTTTGTGCTCACCCCATATAGTTAGCCTTGTTGACATTGTCTGTATTTTTGTTGTTTGCTCTACCTTGCAGTATGTTATGTATCTTGTTCCCACATGCTGTTATCTACCTATCTACTTGTTAGCTGTATGTATCTGACTATGCCTGATGCTTGTATGTACACCTTGTATCCTCCCAGGTCGCACCTGAAAATAGGCACTGGTTGTCTAGTGTGCTTACCTGGTTAACAAAAGCAAATAAAATAAATATCTGAATAGCACAAATGTAGAGGCCTATCTCATCACACTAACAACCAACACTAAACTACAACATACAAGCATCTAACATAAAACATGTAAATATATAGCCATTTATACAATAGTTGTGCAGTTTCTTGGGCAGTACAAACATATAAGCATTATAAGATAACCCTACTCAGAATGTATTACATCTTACATGTGCACACTGAGAAAGAAATTGACAAAATATGTTGAAATGGACCACAGTAATCTGGAGGAAACCCCAAAAGCGGCAGAGAGTGTAGTATGACCATGGGTTAAAAGGAAAGTTTTTGGGGCTCAGATGAAAGGTTTTCTTAACTGTTACCCACTACAGAAAACAAACTGTAATTATGTATTTAGTTTTTGTTGACAAGGTAAGTGTTAGATAAATGCCTATTTTCAGCACAACCAGGAGAGTTACAATAACAAGTAACAATATAAGAAAATGAAATGGGCAAAAACAGAAATGTACAAAGCATACAGGATTTCCAAAACAGCTACTTGAAATGAAGTAAAACAGTAATCGAGAACAAAAGACTAAAATACTAAACATAAAGCAGATAGCCATAAACGGGCAAAAGCAAAAATAACCTCAACATAGGTGGACCTGAATTAAGTAGGAAGATTCGGGAGCTGTGGTGAGTAGGTGTGAGATAGCAAACAGCAGAAGTAGTATTGGCAGAAAATACCTGAGGTAAGCAAGGAGCCAAAGAGCAAAGCAAAGTGAGAGGGAAAGCATCAAAGAGGATACAGAGCCGGGGGTATAAAGTGGAGTCTGGGATGTTAGAAGCAGGAGCATACATAAGAGGAGAAGGTAAAAGCAGAAACATCCAAAGTGAAACAGTCAAAGTAGTCAAAGCACCAAAGAACAAACTAAAGGGAGAGGAGAAAAGCATCACTAGAGGGCGGTGGGCAGGAACAGGTGAGAAAGTGTTAAGAGCATGCTTCAGAGGAACTAAGTTGAATAATTCTTCTTTGAATGTGAGGTGGGACTGACAGACTCTGAGGTGCGATGGTAGAGAGTTCCGAGCCCTAGGGGCAAAGTTAGCAAATGCCTGTTCACCCATTTTAGAGGCACTTGGAAACAGCCATGAAGTGGCAAGGGCCTTATACAGTGGTTAGATGTACTGGTATGGTTGGCTGTGAGACTGAGACCCTGATACAGTGGCAAGAATTCTTACCAAGATATACCATGCTAACATTCTGAAGAAATTGGTTGATAAACACCAATGGTTGCTTTATTAGTATTACCAGAAACTGCTAAAGAAAATATTAGTATACCTCATGACATATTGGAACAAACAGTAGCTTTTGATGCTGTAAAGATGAATGTTTCTTAACCACAGGACAAACTGCAGAAATGTGTAACTTGGTAAAGACATTTTAAAGTACTTTTACCACAGTGTTGGGCTAAGCAAAAGGGTCGAGCATGTAATAGTGACTGAGAATGTTGCCTCAAAAGACATACAGATTACCAAAGCAGTTAAAAGCAGGCGTGGTTAAGGAAATACAAAATCTGAAAAAGTTGTGCATCATAGAAGAATCGAGAAGTGCTTGGCCATCATCAATGGTGATTGCAAATAAAAAGAAGGGTGTAAGAATCTACCTCGAGTTCAGGAAACTTAATCAAGTGTCCATATTTGACAGCTATCCTTTGTCCAGGATGGATGATTTGGCGGACAGATTGGGAAGGGCGAGTACATTAGCACCCATGATCTCACCAAGGGTATCTGGCAAATTCTCCTAGCCAAAGAATCCAGAAACAAAACTGCATTTTCCACTCCAGTTGATTCCATAAGTTCACCACCATGCTGTTTGGTTTACATGGTGCACCCTTTACATTTCAGTGGTACATGGATGTAATTCTAGCCTCTCACGCTGGCTATTGTGCTACTTACCTGGATGATGTCAAGGTGTACAGTCCAGCTGGAAAAGCCACTTGGAATATCTACGAACACTTTTCCAGTTGCATGCAGGAAACCAGATATGTGGGTTATATTTTGGGAAATGGAGAAGTAAAGCTAGAGATTTCCAAGGTAGAAACTGTAGCTAACAGTCCTGTACCTAAAACAAACATGTCTGGTCATTTTAGGTCTTGCTGGTTACTACAAGAGATTGTTCCCAGCTTTGCCTCGCTGAACTCATGAAAAATGATACCTAAGTAATGTGAAATGGTCTCCAGAATGTGATGAGGCTCTGTGGGCCATCAAGGCTGTGTTAAGGTCAGCCCCTGTTTTAAGAAGTCCAGACATTGAGACACAATTTCTGTTAGATGCATCAGAGGCAGGCTTAGGTACAGTCCTGAGTCAGAATACAGATGGAGAGAATATCTCATTTTGTATATGAGTAGAAACTGCATGGCAGACAGAAAATTTACTCCACTATAGAAAAAGAATGTCTTGCTGTAAATGGGCAATTGAGTCCCTAAGGTTTGTCTGCTAGGAGGTGACTTTGCACTGTAACACATGACAATCCTCTCTGTTGGCTTAATCAAATGAAGGATAAAATCCAGAATCACAAGATGATACCTGGCACTACAGTAATTTAAATTCAATGTGATGCACAATCTGAAAGAAAGTGTCAAATTTTCTGTAAAGATAAGGATCAGGAATTGAGAATTCAGAAGGTTGAAAATGAAATATGTGTGTGCTTAACTGAAGTTATTTGCTGTAAAGGTGTTATGAAGAAAGCGATACTGCAAGTTTAAAGAACTGTTAATGTTACAAGGTAATGTTAAAGAAATAAAAGGTTTTGGAAACCTTTTTTGGTTGATCTTCCTGGACTAAGTCTCCATCACTCATTCACACTAGTGGGATAGCGTAGGACCAAGGGGGCCTAAAATTTTCAAACATCGGTGCGAGACAGGACCACACATGCACGACCTGCGAGACTAGCTCGCGCCTGTGTAGGCTATCTCAGCATCAACCCTCCAACCACCTCAGTTCCTTTTCTCCCGCCGAGTGTGCTTGGATGTTGACGCCACTATCTGCCGGAGTCTGAAGTTTTCATCTATATGACAGCAGCTTTTAGCATTTAATATTTTAAGTAGTATTTTATTTTACGAGCAAGAAAAGATTATGAAGAAGAAGAAAAAATTCTTTCCTGCCATCAGCGGAGTCCTTAGATGGTAGCAGTGATGGTAGGAGATTTGAAAGTTTTTATGGCAGGGGCTGTGTCTGGTCCGTTGCCCTTAATTAATGGGGGGGTCTAACCAAGGACAGTCCTGTGCTCGGGGAGAGACAGTCCACTGAAGCACAAATCTAGCTGGTTCCGGGATCCGCTCCACTTAACTTCAAGCTCTTCTTACTCATTGGGGAAGAAGAAGAATCGGTGCCCGCTCGAGTTTGCCTGTTGTACGTCTGCACGAGGATTGTTCTTCGGAGGGGCAATGTGCTTGAACCAACTTTGGTGGGTTCCCTTGGCTCGCTCCTAATGGCTGCATTCTCGACTCTGAACTCCGTCTCTGTCCTCGTTGGAGCTCTGGTGGGCAGTTTCACCTCTGGGCCACTCCTGTGGAGCAGGGGTTTGACTTTCCAGTTTTCCTGGCTCTGTTCCTGATTTCGGGCTCCGGGCTCGAGTCATGGACTGGAACGGGTCGATTGGATCACAATGGGCGAGGTGCCCTCCTGGTGCCTTTGCCATCGTTATGGAGCCCTCGTGCCTCCCCTCTCCCTTTTCCATGCAGGGGTCAGCATGGGCACCACCTTTTCCTCCTCCCTTCTTCTCAGGATTTCTTTGCATTTTCCTTGGTGCTGTGGCTCGGTGCCTTGGTCTGCGTCATGCCTCAGAGCCATGGCTTGGTGCCTTGGTCAGGCTGAGCCTCGGTTGGCCATGCCTTAGTTGGTGCTGTAGGTTGGCACCATCATTGGTGCGTGGGTCGGCGCCATCACTCTGTGTGGTGCAGTGGGTGCTGTTGTTGCTGCCGTTGGTTGTCGGCACCATCAATGGTGCTGCAGGCGTCTAGGTGGCACCGAGCACCTGTGGAGCTCATGGTTGCCACCAGCAGGTGCTATGGGTGGTGCTGGGGCACCCATGGGTGCTGCAGGTGGCACACAGGTGCCCATGGGTGCCACTGGTGCCCTTAGGTGCCATTCTTGCCATGGTGTCGGGGTGCCTTGGGTGCCATTGCTGCATGGGTGCTGGGGTGCCTGTGGGTACTGCCATGGGTGCCCTTGGGTATTGCCCAGGTTGTCATAGGTGCTGCTTGGTGCCCTCCTGTGCCACAAGTGATGCTGATGTCATAGAGGTGCTAGTGGGTGCTGTCTGGCAGAATTAGTGATACATTTTTCCTTTTCGGACTTCTTCTCCACAGAATTTGTGGCTGGATGTTTCCACAGAATGAAGTCCTGTTCTGCAGATTATTTTTCCGCACATCTTAGTGAGTGGCGGTCCATGTGGGATCTTGTCATCCAGCGGTTTCTGCTGATAGAACTCTGCTGTACTGTTCTGCCTGCAGAATCTCTCATTCTGCTCAGCACTTTCTCTGCCTCACGTGGTACCAAGCTCCCCGACATCCTTCCTGATGGCGGAGTCTCTAGTGGCTCTGACCTAGATCTCCCTTAGAGCTCTTTCTGGGGTAGAAGTGCATCTAGATGGGTCTTTCCCTGTCCTTCTGGTCAGTAATACAGCGGACAACTAATTTTATATACTGAAGGCACGTCCTCCTATCATCAGAGTCTGTGATGGAAGATCTTTCAGTAGCTCCTCAGTAATGGGGTCCACTATAGTATTTCAGACTGCGTCCGTGGACCATACGCTTCTGCGTCTAGACTTTACAGTCGTCAAGACAATTACATTCTGGAACATTCTAATTTAATGGTTGGGAGATGCTCAGGCTCTTCCACCCCTTTGATAGGGTTATATGGCCCCTTGTGATATTGCCCCTTCAGTGGCTTCTTCAGCACAGGAGGTTAACATCTCCAGCTGTGATTATTAATCTGGTCATGATTTCAGTATGGACGCTCTGGCTCCTTCTGCACTCAGATGGAGAACATGTTCGTCATTTTGTATCAAGACAATCTTGCGAAATAGCAGCCTGAAAGCCTTGCTAGGCTCTGACTAAAATTTTTTTTTTTTTTTTAATCACAGCACAGAGCCTAGCCGAATTACCTTGGAGCACTTCTTTGATCTGGTCAGGTTCCGCCAGCCGCTGAAGTGCTCATCTCTAGAGTATGGTAAAGAGTACTGACTACTTTTCCCCAAGGGGAGTCCGATCCAGCAGTGGTATGGGTCATCTCTTTCTCCAAGAGAGATTTCTCTCATTCAGAGATATTTCCTAGACCTAGGCGACTGCCCAGTCTGTTAATTACCCTTCTTTTTATCAGGCTTTCTTCTCTTGAGCAGAGCCTCAGCAAACAGAAGCGATCACTGCCTCAGAGTCGAACTCAGGTTCCTACTTCCTTGCTTGCCTTAACTTAACAGGCGATATACTCCTTCTTGACTGAAGGTCAAGTAGTTTTTTTGAGGTAGCCTCTCAAATATTCACACCTTCGGTTCCGGCGCACTGGTTCCATGCCAGTCGCTCATGAAGCTATCCTCTCCAAGTGCGTGACAGAGTTGCAATGTTTGTTTTTCAGCAAACAAACTAGAATCCTTTCCTGCTACCTTCAGGAGGCCAGAGTGAGTAGTGCCTCACTGCACTGAGTCACTGCCACTTCCACTCACTTTCAACAAATGGGTTAGCCCTAACTTGGTCCTGCTGTGCCCTCCTCGTGCACATTTGCCTCTATTTGCCTTAGAAATCCAGCCCTGTTTTTTCTGTCGAATGTTTTATTTTTTCCGCAGTGGACATATCCTCCTGTGCACCTTTCCTTTCCTTTCTTCCCTGAGTTCACAGACTGCTACTACAGTTGTACATACAGGGCAGGATGGTTCCTTTTGGAATATGCAGTGGGTAGGATCTGGTTCTACTAGACCACCTCAAGAGGCTTCTAAGTGGGTGCTTGGCCTTCCATCAGGAGGGTTCCAGTGACTAAGTGGAGACTATTCTCCTTGATGGGCTAACCCCACCTGGACCCCTTTGCTCACCAAATAAGGGGTTCAGTGCTCCTGGACCTGTTGTTCTAGGTCAGCCATATCTTGATAGTGAGGGTTTCCATCTGCACTTTCCGGTCTACCCTGAACCAGTAGACTTTACCTCTGACTCTTTCAGTTCCTGAGGTCCTTTATGTTACATTAGTACATGTCTTTGACACTATTACTTTTGGTCCTAGACCAAATAGTGAGGCCAGGTTCTTGCCACTCTCCTAGAGTGGTTGTAGCTTCCTGGCAGACTTTCATTTTGTGCCCATTGCAGTCATCTGCAAAGTGGTGATTTACAACTCAAGCGCCTATCTTGTAAGCACTATGTTCTAGATGCTCTGTACAAGACAGCTCTTTATTAGCAGAACAGTCCTTGGCTATCCTTTCTGAGTGAACCCTACTCAGGGTTGTTGGTTTTAGCTTGGTACTTCACCAGTGGTGAATGAGTGCTGGGAGACTTAGTCCAGGAAGATATAGAAATTACGATTTCACCGTAATTATTGATCTTCTTGGACAGTCTCCATCACTCATTCACACGCCCACCCACCATCCCCTGGGTTCACTCATTTTCTTTCCTGGTCTTCGTGGTCCCATGGTTCAGACTGTGAAGACATTGTTCTTGACCTTTCTTGTAAGGTCATCTGGGCCTCTCAGGCCCAGAAACTCAGGATGAGTTATTCTCATTAACTACGCTGCACCTCCTCAGTCTAAAAGGTACTGAGGTGGTTGGAGGGTTGATGCCGAGATAGCCTACACAGGCACGAGCTAGTCTCGCAGTGCCGCACATGGGTCTTGTCTCATGCCAACCCTTCTGAAAATTTTAGGTTCCTGTTTGGTCCTAGCACCTCCGGCGCTATCCCACTAGTGTGAATGAGTGATGGAGACTGTCCAAGAAGATTAATAATTACAGTAAGTACGTAATTTCCATTTACATACTAACATACTAAAATATTAATATGCCAGCAGAATAGGCGGACGGTCGGTCGTGTCTGCTTGTTTGGTCACCCCACCCTGAGCTGACCTTGCTACCCCTCACCCTCTATGGCTTCTCCTTCCCAGTCTCAGATATTCTTGCTGCACAGGACTTTGCTTCCAGAACCTTCCCTGTACCTGTCCCACCCCTCTTGAACCCTCCACCAGCCCCCAGGCAGCACATTCCATGGCTTCACCACCCTTTCAGTGAAGTAGCACCTCCTCCTTACTCCCTGAATCTCCCCCAGCTTCCACCCATGGCCTCTAGTTGCCCTCCCTCTCCTTTGGAGCACCCTGACTGCTCCTCCTATATACACTCCTTCATGTACCTGAAGACCTCTATCATGTCCCCTGGTCCCTTCTCTTCCAATGTACATATTTAGCTCTTTGAGTCTCCCCATAAGTCCTGTCCCCAAGCCCCAGATCATTTTGGTTGCCCTCGCCTGGACCCTCTCCAGGAGTTCAATGCCTCTCTAACTGCAGCCTCCAAAACTGCACGCAGTACCGAGGTGCAGCCTCACCAAGCAGTTATAGAGAGGGAGTATCACTCCTCCTCTGAGGTGATCCCATGATGCATCCCAGCATCCTGTTGGCCTTGGCTGCTGCCCTCTTACAAGTCTCAGAGTTGTTCATCTTGACATCCACCCCAGGTCACTCTCAGCCATTGAGACTTATAGCATTTCCCTCCCCAGGGTGTACACTTGGCCTGGGTTTCTGGCCCCAGGTGCAGTACCTGCATTTCCTGCATTGAACCTCAGCTTCCACTTTCTATACCACGCTCCCAGAACCTCCAGATCCCCTTGTAGGCCACCCTCCCTCCTCCCCATCCACCACCTCCCTAGTTTTGAGTCATCTGCAAAGAGACTCATCTCACTCCTGATACACTTCTTTATGTCAGAGACATAGGCACTGAACAGGAGGGGCCCAAGGACCGATCCCTGAGGGACCCCACTAATGACCCTCCTTGGGATGAGACTATCCCGCCAACCACGACTCTCTGAGTCTGGTCCTGGAGCCAATTGCCTATCCATCTGATCATCTGGTTCCCCACCCCATTTCACTCAGCTTATCCAATAGGCCTCTGTGAGGAACAGGGTCAAATGCCTTGCTGAAGTCAAGAAAGAGGATGTCCACCGTCAAAGGTATAAAGATTTCTTTTTGGGGAGGGGTGACAAGGTTAGGTAAGACCATGTCCCATTCGTTATGCAGAGCAGTTAAAAGCAAGGGCCAATTTTGTCGTCTCCTATTTTGCCACTTGTCTGTCTGGTTGCACAATCAATTTTTCTTGTGGCACCTAGGAATTGATCTCTCCAATTGTCTCACAATTTCCGTTATCTCCCTTCTTTGCTTGCTGTTTCTATTCTTTCTCTCCCCACTTCACTGTGGTTAAAACATACATGTGAAACTGGGATCCCTTGGTTTGCAAATGTATATACTTACTGAAATAGTTGCAGTAAGCTGTTTGGGTTTCTTAGAAGATAACTGTCTGAAAACAATCCAAGAACTAGGCCACAGCTTGAAACTGGAAGGTGGTTAATTCAGAGGTAATAAGAGAGGCACTACTTCACTGAGAGAGTGGAGGGTCCCTGGACTGGGCTACAGAGAAGGGTGGTTGAGGCTTCAACATGGGGGGTCAAGAGTGCATGGAATAACTACATGAGTTTACACAAGAGAGGGAGGGATAGATACCCTCATGTGAAAAAGGGGTCGGGAATCTATAGGGTGTGGGGCATCTAAGTGGTGTTTAGTGTGATAGTGTCAGGGCTACCTTTGGGGAGGGAACAAGGGCAGACTAGATGAGCCAATGGGGTCCTTTCTGCTGACAAACTTCTATGATTTTGTGTAATGCAGGGGTTGTCCTTGAGATGTATTTTGACCTCTATTAGCTTGTTTACAGAACTGTCTATCAGAGACCACCTCTGGGACTGACAATTGTATTTTGTTGCACCTGTTAGACTAGATGTCCTTTTAGGCTGGCCTTAGGAAAGAATTTGAAGTTCTGGTACATTGTTTTTCTATAAAAGTGTTTGAGGTTTTCAATGTTAATTAACAGTAACAGTGATATAGGCAAGCCATGAAAATAGCATACAGAGAACATCCGGTCTGAACATCTGACAGATTTCAAAGAAGAGTGCAATTGCATATCTAAAAGTAAACTATATAGAAACAGCATTGGGTGTCTAAGAAGACTAAAACCTACCCCAAGACATCCCTAGTAATGAACATATACACACACAGTATATAATCTCTACATTAGCCCTTGTAGCACCAAAACAAATGCTATGAAAAGGCTGTGCTCTGAGTAGTATGCCTGCACAAGGGAGAAGTCTGCTAGCAAAGAACTCATCTGTGTCATACAGCAGGAAATATGAGTCTGTTTCAATTCTTTTACCACAAACTAGTGCTGATCACAAACAAGGTATATAAGATAAAGCAATATGGAGAGAGTGGGTAGTCTTCCTAGGGTATTGCATGCATCGCATGAGAAATTGAAGAGACATCCTGATAGGAGAAAGTATACCCAGGCTGTCACCAAGGAATGAGACATGGGAATGAACTAAGTATCCGATCACTTCAAGAGCCAAGGTCCAGCAGGCAGCCAATCAAGGTAATGTAGATAGTAGAACAGAGGCAAACAGGAGGAAGCATTTGCTCCTGTATAATGTTGAGGAAAGACATTTTGTAGTAAGGAGAAGTCTATAGGCTTGTGGCAGGTCATAGAACGATGGTTACTTACCTATGTGGTAACTTATTAGGTCCTTGAGAGCTCCATTTGTCAAGGTAACTTCCCTATACAGCCTGGTAGACAGATACAGAATTGCTAGTGGCCACATGGGCCAGATGCTCATACTGGGCAGTGAGTGTTAGAAGGTTCTTCCAGCCCCCATGAGCAGGCAGCTCCAGTTCTTTCCAGTGGCAAAGGAGAATTTGCTTGGCCACTGCTAGGCTCCTCTGTCCATAAGGCTTGTGGTGCAGACAACTTTGAAATGGGCGGAGTTTGCCAGGTAATGCCAGCTGGGGTCCCTGACCTTGGGTGGGGTACTGTCAAAATCACGAACAAATATAGCACAACTGTAATCACATGTGAATAACATGGCGCATTGTCTTATCAGCACTTCCCAAAATAGCTCTAGTGCTTCAGTAAATGTAGCTAGCAGAACAACTCATGATTTCATGTGTTGTCCTCCTTATATGAGACTCTGTTCCCTGTTGCACACTCTGGTCCTACCATTATTTGTTTCCCATATTGGAAGTTAAATGTTTAGTTCCTAGGACACGTGAATTACTGACCAACTCGTTCTTCCACCATAGAGTATTTAGAGCATTTAATGAACTACATATCTATGTGCTGCAGTTTTAAGCATTTGGAATACTGGGAGCACAGATTGCATAAAGATATTGTTGTATTTTGCAGGGACTGAGTGCTTCTGTTTTTACTGTTGGGAAGATGCTTGTGCAAACTGCTCCATTTAAAAAAAAAAATCCAACTTTATTTAACATTCTTTAAAACTTTTGTTGTGTTCCGTTTGCATAAAGGAATTGCTGTTGTATTTTGCAGGGACTGAGTGCTTCTGGTTTTACTGTTGGGAAATGCACTCTGCTTCATTTTTAAAATTCAAACTTTATTCAACATTCTTTAAAACTTTGTTGTGTTCTGTTTGCATATTTAATTAGCCCTGCAACTGAAAATTTTACGCTATACCACGTAGGTATTCTTTTGTGCGCGCTTGATACTCAGCAGCAATCGCTGCAATTCACTTGCCGAGTCTTTATATTTCTTTTGGTTCCAGTACCAGTAGTGCCAGCTACTGCCTGTTCCATCTGAACACTGCTGTAATGCTGTTCTTCTTTGAGTACTTCAATAAAGTGCCAGATAGATGGGCGGTGCGAACCAATGAAATGGTTGAACTTGTGGTGCCATGCCTGACAGAATTTGTTGTTCTGGGTATATCATGTTGCACAGCATCAAAACAGTTCTACAATTCGATCACAAACATTGGTCATCTGCAGCCTTCCCTTCCCAGTGGCCTGCCCAACCAAGTATCCTCAAAATAGTCCAGTAGGTTTGATAACAGCTCTCCATTCTCAACATAGAATTGCATATTGATAAGCTCCTCAAAGGCTGATATTACATCTGCAACAGGAACATAAGCAAGTGCTGGCAAAGGCATAGATTCAGTGCAAAGTTTGGATCCAATACATACTGAGAACACACATCTGGCACTTCCTGTATTTTCCTCCACACCGACTGGCACATATTAAAAAGCAGCCATGAATCTGAGCAGCGGGAATGCAATTTGAAAAGCTTTGATTGCTGCCAATTCATAGTCAACCATAATTGACTGAGACTGAAGTGCTGTGCATAGGTTGTGTAGCTCACTGAACACTTTGCTATAAGTGACTGCTGTTCTGTTTGCCATCACAGTGTAAACTAATGGAACCACTGTGTTGTTACATATGGTGGGCCATATATAGCTGCTGGAAAACAGTAGGAAACTTTTGAACATGCCATCAGTGAACCAGTGGGTGCTGTTTTGAGGTGCTGTGTAAGTCAAGCGCAGTGGATAAAATCAGTACGGTCCGGAGAAGGGACAGAATCATAAAGCAGAAACTTCTTTTTCACACTGTTAGGCACAGTTCCTCTGGAAGTACCAGGAGGCAGCATCTGCAGGTTCATGAGGTGGGCAAGCAGCGGCTCTGCGATTCGTCTCACAGCTCACTTCAGTAGTGGCATGGCAGGTAACTGTGAAGAAACAGAGGGCAGAGTTCAGCGACACCACCAGTAACTATCTAGTGTGTTTCGTTGCGCTGCTGCCCGTTCTTTCATGGATGCAACAGCCTCCTTGACTGCAACCACTGATGGGTCGGGGACATGGTTGTGCTCACCAAACTTCTTGAGCACGGTCCCCCATTTAAATGCAGTCATGCTGAGCAGTGTCTTTTATCATACTCCAAGCACTTGAAGTATGATTTGCTGGTAGTTACTCTTTCTCATCGATACAGGTAGCCATCGGGAACCACAAGTTCTCCTCCTTCTGACTCTTGATAAAACTTATGGCCATGATACCGACTGCTGCACCTACAAACTAGCTAGCATAAGTAACCATGGCAGTCACATTTGCACATGCTAGTAAATTTTGGCTACAGCGGATGGCTACTAAATAAAACTTTTCTCATTTGTCCCCTCCTTTAGCCAATGAATGGGCAGGAAATACAACACAGGCACCAGGTATATTTCATAATTCTGTTAAATTCTATTTTAAAGTTGGTAAGCGCGATTCTGTCCACATGAAATGGTGCAGTAGTGCTATTTTACACTACACTATTATGCTTGTGCTATTTTAGCTTCGCTATTCCGGTTGCATGATTATAACCAGATACCACCTTGGGTAATGGTACAGTACTGGCACAGGCCTTCCACATCTGATACCAGTAGTTTTCCAACTCTGGGCAAGCCCACAGTTAATGATGCAAGGTGGCTTGAGGTGATGAGTACCTCCAACAGTCACTGTTGTTTAATAAGCCTGCTCAATACAGCCAGTGGGAGGGTTACAATAAGCCCAATGTGCTATCTTGTATTGCAAGGTTTTTGCTTGGAGTTCTGTGGAAGCTTTGTACAGCCGAGCCAGATGAGTCCCACTCCTGAGGAATAGAAAGGCCCAGTTCCCACTCACAGGTCTCACGAGGTCCAGAAGAAGGGGTAGGGCTGTGAACATTGGAGTGTAAATGTAGGTCCCATTGAAGCTTTTTAAGGGATGTCAAAGAGCTAAGTAATTTTTCCAAAGGAGTGATTTCTGGCAAGGTGTATGTACGAGATACTTTGAGCGAAGGCCATCTGTCTTCTGTAAGTGTCACCAGAAAGGAGTTCTAGGAAGGTAACATCTGGTAGTTAGCTCAGTGAAGCTATATAATACCATGACTGATGGGTCATAAAGGTCAGCGAGGATATACTGCATATACCAGCCTGGGCCAATGTTTCCCAGTATAAAGGTGATTGTCTGTCGTCAGCTGTGGGCTGTGCTAGATGGGTCTAAACTTTGACTTTGTAGTGAACCATTTTAATGTGTCATGCAGGAAAGATAAGGGCTCTAGGCAGGGACAACCTGGTTTGAGCCTGCTCAAGCACTATCCAGTGTGGTACATAGGCATCACTGGTGAGGTTTAGGCAAGTTATAGCTTGGTGGAGGACCCCAGTTCATGCTGGTGACTTAGATTAGGAGGCAAAAGCCTCCTTCCTTTGTGTTGTGGAGAACTGACATACTCAACTTTGGGGCTTTACCATTTCAGATAAGCATGAAAGCTTTTGTTTAATGCTTTAAAAAAGTGTGGCGGGAGTTGGACGGGAAGATTAGATAGTACATATTGAACATTTGGCAGAGAGAAGTTTGAGCACATTGACCTTTTCCCCACGTAGAAAGGACATTGTTCCAACTTTAACATCTGCGGTCAATTTGTCTAGCATACAAGTGACATGGGCAGTGAAAGTATCTGAGATGGAGGCTTTTATCAGGATACCCAGGCGAGTAAGTCCCATTGGTGCCCACTGGTATGGGTGAGGAGAACATTGATTCATGACATGTTGAAGTTAGTGTGAGAATTTGGGATTTTGTCCCTTTCAATTTGTAACCTGATAAGGATGCTTACTCCTGTATAATAGCGGTCAGGGTAGGTAGAGACCCAGAGGATCTGTGATAAGCAGGGAGGTCATCCATAAACAGCGAGATTTTTGGGGACTTCAACTGATATTCCAGGGCAGGACTGAGAGGCCACAATCTTTAAGGTCAAGGGTTTGATTGCCAGAAAAGGAAAAGAAAAGGGATAAGTGGCATCCTTGATGAGTACCAATATGCAGCTAAAATGGCTTAGACCCCACGGAGTTAGTATGGACCTGGGCAGTGGGGTCTAGATGAAGAACTTCATCTTGTTAACAAACTGGGCTGGGAAGCCAAATCAGAGACATAGCATCAAAGAGATAGACAGACTCCACCCTGTCAAAGGCCTTTTCAGCATCCAGTGACAGGAAGGCAGTAGGTACTGCAGATGAAGAGAACTCCTAAAGCAGGTCTAAGATGTATCTGATGTTATTGGCAGCCAACTTCCTGGCACAAATCCCATCTGATCCAGGTATATGATATTTGGTATAATTGGTTCCGGGCATTTGGCTAAAATCCTGGCATTGATCTTTGCATCAACATTAATTAATGAAATAGTTAATCTGGGGAGCACAACACATTGTCCTTCCCTGTCTTAGGGAGTAGGGTAATAAGAGCTTGTTTAAGTGAAGGAGAAGGAGGTTCCCTCTTCCCTTGACGAGTTGTAAACTGCCACTAATTTAGGAGCCAAGAGGTTGACAAGTGCTTGATAAAAGTCGACAGGGTAGCCATCCGGACCTGGTGACTTACCCTAAATATAGCCAGGATTGCTTGCTGGACCTCTTGTGGGTAAATGGGTAAGATGAGAGATTTGACCAAGAGTGTGGGTACCTGGGGAATGCTATATCTGAATAGAGTGCATCCAGCTCCAAGGGAGTATAGTCACTTTGGAAGAATAAAGACTGGAATGAAGTTTTTATATTTGTTATTGACAAGGTGGGGTCTAAAACTACTGAGACATGCACTGTATGTATGGTGGATATGTAATGCTCTACCTCCTGTGTCGTAGCCTGTAGGCTAGTAGTTTACTGGGTTGTTCACTGGATTCCCAGTAAGTTTGATGAAGCTGGAATAAGGCAGACTCAGTATGGTATTGAGAGTCTCCCTAGTTTTGCTCTTGTCTCAACTGTCAGGGGTCTTGTAGTATTCGCTGCTCAGGATGCTGGATTAGTTCATGTTCAAGTGTTTAAGGGAACTGTCCATGTCCGGTGGGCCCGCTTCGTGAGAATCTGGGCCGATTAGTAGTTACATAAATAGTGCTAATTTCTTTACTTACTGTGCATTATTTTAGTTTTAATAGTATCTGGTTGATCCTGCACCCTCCTGCTGGCATTTTAGAATGAACTCCCTCCTGGTGTCACAATACCCATAGCTGTCCCAGTATGAATTGTCAAGCAGGGGCAGCGGAGTGCCTCCATAAGCTTACTATGCAGCAATACTTTCAAAGAGCTTCAGTTTGGACACTACACATTTCCGTGATACACTGATACCAGGCACAGAGTGGCAGGGTGCCTATCAGTCTGTGCCTGGTCTTGGTATAGCACAGACACATGAAGGCTCCAAACTGGAGCTATTTGAAGCTACCTAATACAGTAATCTGTATTGCGGTAGCTCATAAGCTCAGGTTTGGAGCCTACATGTGTCCGTGTATACCGAGACCAGACACAGACTGATAGGCACCTGCCACTCTGTGCCTGGTATCGGTATATCATGGACACGCAGTAGTGTCCAAACTGGAGCTTTTGAAAGTATTGCTGCATAGTGTTTATGGAGGTACCCCAGCTGCCCCTCACTGACAATTCATACTGTGATTACCTGCAGGTATTGTGGGGCACACTGGGGAGGGGTGTCTTTCCAAAATGCTGGCGGGGAGGGCGCAGAATCAATCAGATACTATTACAAATAAAATAATGCACAGTAAGTAAAGAAATTAGCACTATTTATGTAATACTAATCGGCCCTACTTCACAAGGAGGTGGGGGCCCACTGGGATGTTGACATTTCCTTTAAGAGAACCTCTATCTGACTGAGACTGCAGTCCCTGTCCTTCCTGAGCTTGGAAGTATGTGCTATGAGCTTACCCCTTATAGTGGATTTAATGGCTTCCCACTGCATTAGTATCCCAGTGTCTGGAGTTTCGTTATGTGTAAAAGTATTCCAGTATTTCCTGATGAAGCCAGGCAATAAAGATTCCCTGCTGAAGGAGAGCAGTGTTCATTCTCCATTTATTCCTGGCAGCATTTAGACAACCCCTTGGATCAGAGACTAAAATGTTGCCCAGGGACACATTTCAGGTATGTGGGATCAGGTCTTGGGAGACAAAATCAACACTGATGTGACTGTATGTCTTGTGGACTGGGGAGTAAAAGAAAAGTCTGTCTCTGAGGGTGTGTGGTACACCAGACATCATGCAGTCCCACAGTTCGGAAGTAGACAAGAAATGAGCCACCATCAAGGTTTCCACTCTCTTCCCTGGACCTGTCCTATCCAGGGCAGGGTCCACTGCTAGGGTGAGGTCAGTCCCCAATGTGGTACTTCCTGGGCTACTGGGGAGGAACTGCAATACTGAGTAAAGAAAAGGAAGATTATGGGGAAGCAGGTGTGTATATGCTTTCAAGTATAATTGGCTCCCCTGGAATGTGCCTCTCATGCTGACTAACCGTCCCTCTGCATCAGTAGTGGAATCATGGATATCCATTTGGAGGCCTTCCTTACGCAAGATGGCCGTGCCCTTTTCTTAGAGGAATATGAACTAGCATACAGTGCCCCACCCAGGAACACCGCAGACACTGTACCATGTCTGCAGTAAGGTGGGTTTCTTGCAGAAGATTGACATCGCACGCATCTCTCTGAGTTGAAGTAGTATTTTCTTACATTTGATAGGACTGTAAGGCCCTTAACATTCAGAGATTATCCTCAAGGAATCGTACAAAGCCATGGTAGCTAGATCAGAAACTAAAAACATAATGCTTTTGCACACAAGTCCCCACACCCATTCACCCCTCCTCCCTCCAACCCCCACACCCCAATACCCACCAAATATACCAACAGGAAATGTCTACGGACATAAAGAGATGCCCTAGGATGATTAAACAGTACCAGGTTACATCTCACTTAGTTAACTGAGTAGTGGCAGTAAAATATTGAATGGAACAGGAATTGAAACACAAATACTCTCTAAGACAGAAGTCCGTCCAGTTGAGGCAAACTGGTTGTTATCACTATATGACTACAAGATGGCCATGAAGCTCTCACTGACCCAGAACTTGGGAAATAGAGCTAGAGATAAGCTGGGGCTACCCAGGGACCCTGACCATAATGAACAGGTTGGCCAGAGAACACAGACTGATTTAAGTAGGTGGAAAAGACATAAAGGCAGCAGGAGAGTGAGACAAAGGAAATTGTCCCCAATATAATAGCACCCCTGCTGACCTATTATGGGAAAGGGCAACACTAGCAATAAACTACCCAGCTCATAGGAGTGGACAGCGTTGGTGCCAGCAGTGAGGTTGGCAGGGAGAGAATGAGTAGTGCAAAGAACTAAGTACTGTTATCATCAACCAGGACCCATAATCCCTGAGTAAAACAGAAAACTTTGCTATTACAATTAATAGGAAAATATTGCAACAATCAGTATAGAAACACCAAACTAACTAGTAGGGAATTTGCCTGATAGAAAATCGAAGAAGCAGGGTGTAGGCTGAGTATGACCCAGGGATGAGAATAGGCAGTGACTGCCAGGGAGTAAAGGAAGCATCCCCAGGATGTCCATCAATGGCAAGGGGAGAAGCTAAACACCAACTGCTGAAGTCCATTCCGAATATTGCTCCATAACAAAGGCATCAAAGTCAAAGCCAAGGGTGCAGCAGGTATAGCCTTGCATATAGGAGGTCTAGTAACACTGATAGCTCACCCAAATAATATTGCTTGTGCAGAAAAGTGTTAGATAATTGCATAGCCCTCCTCCAAAAAGTACTCACAGTTGCTAAAATGGGGCTAGAGCCCAGTTAAGTGGTGTGCTTAGTAGATGAAGTTGTAAGGTCCTGATCTAGGGTCTGCTGGAAGCTCTGAGATGCACAGGCTATGCGGCAAACCAAGCTGGGCCTGGAAAAGATGTTGGCTTCCTCAGGTGTCAGGAAGGTAAGCTGCTTGCCCTGAAATAGACAGACAAGGTGGCTGGGTACAGTGAGAGTACTTAATACCCCAGTTCCTCAAGCCTTGTTTGATTTTTTCATCTCCCTCATGCCTCTGAAGAATGTTAGCCTTTAAAGGCTGTTGTTATTTTAATCGTTTTATACAATTTGCCTTATTTATTAGTGTTTTATGTATGTGCTGTTGTTTTGATTTGTTTGTATTTATTTGTATGGTGCCCAGAGCCTCCGGATAGGGTGCCTCAAAAATAAACTTTGCCTTGTGTTGGGTAGGCTGGGTAAAAAGAAGTCTGCTGGTTGGTGACCATGATGTTCTGGAACTCCCAAGCTGTTCAAAGAATGAATTCCTTGTCCTGGAAACAAAGCAGTCTGAAGATCGGGGTCTTGGTTTGGATGTCTTCAGTGTGTTTCTGTCCCTTTGAACTTAGTGTGCTGTATCAATTTGAAATCATACTGTTGCTATCCAGTTACAGTCATGTAAGGAGGTTGGTGTGCAAGTCTTGTTATCGGGTCCTTCCCTCCAGCCCCTCACTTAACTACAGGATACAGAGGTTGTTCCACTGTTCCTGTCCTTCTAAATGTTCAAGCTTAGATGAGAACCAGGCAATCTGTTTTTCTGCTGCTTGAAAGTGGGGTCTCTTCATTCTGTCGTCAGTAAACTCTGTGAGGTGATTCAAACAACATGAAGTCTTGCTATATTATGACAATTGCAGTGAGTCCCAATCTTGAACTGCTCCGGAGGTGAAAGTTAACTTTCCATGCCAGGCATGGAACTCTGAACACGAGCTCAGTTGGAAACTCTGTCTGTTGTTCTTCAAACACAAACTGTCAGATTCTTTACTCCGCCTCACTGAACAGTCGCTCGAGATTTCTCCTTCTGCTCGGTTCATTTTGTGGGTTAAAAGTATTATTTACCATTTTTTTACCAAAATTAAACCGCACCGGTCGGTTCAAGCTCTGTCTGTGGTATTGTAAGTAATAGATAGGCTTTACATTTATTTTATTCTGTGTGGAACATGGAAGCTTATCGGTTCGGTTTGAACCGATCAGGTTGTTTTAAAATTTACTAGTCCTTATTTAGAGTGTGGTTCCGGTTCTTATCAGTTCTAAAAAAGCAGTTTCGTACATTTTTTCCACGACCCGTGACACGGTTGGGAACCGGTAAGAGAGTCTTGCTTGGCGGATTGCCATAAACAGGCAAGTTTGGTTAGGCTGGCACTATGTCTGAGAAACCCAAAAGAAAAACCGGGCCCACTGGGTTTCAACACTGTAGTGTTTGTGGGAAGCCTTTGCTAAGGCTGACCCCACCTACCTGTGTTTATTGTCTGGGTTTGACCACCTCAATGCAGACTGCCAGATTTGTAGAATTTCCTGCTGCCACCGTGAAAAGAGGTCAGTAGGCTCAGGAAAGGGAGGCCAAAAGTCCGCTGACCGGATGGCCAGCCGGTTCGGTTCTAACCGAACTGGAGTGAGTGCCCTCTGACCAGGGTGATACTTCCTCGAGCAAGCGAAGAGCTGGCTCTGAGGCAGTTCCAACAAAAGGACTAGAAAGTCAGCTGGTGTGGAGCCAAAAGTTCTCTCTCCAACCGCTGAAGAAATAGCTAAAGCAATTAAAATTGTCCAGTCACTTTCCCGGTTCCGACCGAACCGACACCATCAGGGTAGCTCTCGGTTGGCCGGTTCCAGATTCAAGATTTTGATTTTGAGGATTTTTATGAACCAGAGGAGGGAAGAGGAGTATGAGGAGAGTGAATGTGGATTTGAAAGTCTGGATGTGCCCATTGAACGGACATCTCTCCAGACAGACCTTCAGGGTTTCTCCTCCCAGGCTCTCTGAGTCCCTTCTCATTTTATGTTTTATAAAAAGTTGCTGAAACTCTCCAGCTCCCTGTTGAGGAAGCTGTTGATGACCAAGAGGAGCCTGAGTATGTAGAAATGATGGATATTCCAGAGTCTAGGAGACTGTCTATTCCTCTGCATAAATCTTTTCGAAACAGTAAAAATTCTAAAAACTCCTCACACTATACTTCCTGTTGATAAAAGGATGGACAAGAGGTATACATTATCAGGCTCTGATACGGAGTTCCTCACACAACAATGCAGCCATGTGGGGTAGTGCAGGCTGCAGCCTGTGACAAGGCTAATATTCCCTTGGCTTCACACCCCTGACAAGGACTCCAGGAGGATTGATGCTATGGCAAAGAAACAGTACATGGCAGCATCCTTGGGACTCAGACAAGCAAATTATATGGCTTATGCTGCTAGGTACCAGAAATCAGATGGGATACTGTGCTGGCTCTAGCAAAGCAGGTCCCTGACCAGCTTGCCAGGGAGCTGGAACAGGTGGCTGCGGATGGTATTGAGGCATCAAGGTGCAATTTCATGCGCAGTAGACTCTAATGATGTGTCATCAAGAGTCATGGCTACATCTGTGGCACTTCACAGAATGGCTTGGCTCAGATGTACTACCCTGTCACAGGATACCCAGTCTAAGGCCATGGATTTTCCTGTAGTGGGCAATTCTCTGTTTGGGAGCAGACAGAGAATTACATGAAAAATGGATGAATATAGGACCACCTATAGGAGTGCACAGGCCAAGAAGGCAGGCCACTCCTCAAAAGCAGCTTCCCAAGGGCAGGGCAGGCCTTTTCATGAGCCTTTTACCAAACCCAGGCCTTCTCTTCTGCTTTTGCCCAGAGGGGCTTTTTAGAGAGAGGCAGACAGGGTACAAGCAGGCCTGCTTTCAGCCCAAAGCCCTGCCAAGCAGGCACCCTGATGGGGTAGCCAGGGCTGATTCTCCTCTACCTGTAGGGGGCAGGCTGGCTTACTTTGTCCAGGACTGAAGTCTCTAACATCAGACAAGTGGGTTCTGGAAGTAGTAAGCCAGGGATTGGTTCTCAGCTTCAAAAATTTCCAAAGATGAGAACCAGATCCTTTCCACCTGCAACTCCATCAGAGGCACTTGCCCTAGAGGCAGAGGTCTCTACCCTCCTGGCTCTCAGCCATGGAAAGGGTTCCTCCCACCAGGGCAAAGGTTTGTAATCCAGGTACTTCCTTACCCCAAAAAGACAGGAGAATGGCAGCCCATCCTGGATCTCAGATACTTAAACAAGCACCTTTTAAAACCAAAATTCAAAATGGTGACTCTGGGAATTATTCTACCCTCTCTAAGGCCAGGGGACTGGCTAGCGTCCCTGGACCTTAAGGATGCCTACTTCCATATTCTCATCAGAGCTCCCATCGAAAGTACTGTCCTCAGGCCATTACCAGTTCAGAGCAATGCCTTTCGGCCTCACCTCTGCTCCAAGGGTATCACCAAATGCCTGGCAGTAGCAGTTGCCTACCTAAGAAGGCAAAAGATTGCCATTTTTCCTTACCTAGATGACTGGCTCATAGTAGGCCAGTCCCAGACCAGGTCAACTTACATCTTCAGATAGCAGCAACTGCTTACCTCTCTAGGTTTCCTTCTGAATCTCTCAAAGTCAGTTCTAAAGCCTGTCCAGCTTCTTACCTTTATAGGCGAGAACTGAACACACAAAAGCCAGGGCCTTCCTCCTTTGGACAGGGCAAAGACCCTAGTCTCCCGGGCCTCCTCATTCACCCTCCAGGTCTCGACTGGCAAGGCATTTTCTGCAGCTCCTAGGACACATGGCTGCTTCTACAGCAGTAGTGCAAGGAGCAAGATTTCAGATGAGGGACATCCAGTTCCATTTGAGAGCTTTTGGTCTCAAAGAAAGGATCCTCTTACCAAGTTGATCCCAGTAACTCGAACCCTGATCCAAGCCCTACAGTGGTGGCAGGATCAGAGCAACCTGAGACAAGGGGTTCCTTTGTCACTCAGTCTCCTCCTTAATCCTTACTACAGATGCATCCCTCTTGGGGTGGGAGCTCACATGGGCGACCTCACTGCCCAGGGACTGTGGTCCCCAGGAATTTCTGTTCCACATCAACCTGTTGGAGCTCAGAGTGGTTTTCTAGCACTTCAAGCTTTTCCAAATCTGTTCAGAACAAAGTTGTACAGGTCAGAACAGACAACACCACTACAATGTGGTACATCAACAAGCAAAGGGCCACTCGGGTCTACGGCCTTGTGCACTGAAACCATGAAGTTGTGGTCTCTGGCTTACTCCTGAACACCTCCCTTACGGTAGTTCACCTCCCAGGCAAGGACAATGTCCTGGCAGATGCTCTCAGCAGGATTTCTCAGGGCCATCACGGTGGTCACTGGATCCCTGGTCCTGGGAGTAATATTTGCCAGATGGGGCACCCGCAGATAGATCTTTGCAGCCCCAGACAATCACCAACTTCCCTTTTTGTTGCAGGCCCCAGTGTTGGGCTCAGTCCCTCTGGATGCCTTAGTCCTCAGTTGGGAAGGAAGTTTCTCTATGCCTTCCCTCTCCTGTTCAAAGTGCTAGTCAAAATCAGATCCCAATCCTGCACGGTCATTCTGATTGCTCCAGATTGGGCCAGACAGCCTAGTATCACTCCTACTGTCCTTAGCAGTCCATCCTCCCTGTGTCTTCCCAGGAATCACAATCTGTTAACCTGTGCCCAGGGAAGGGTTTGGTATCCAACCTCAGATCTCTCAATCTCAAGGCCTGGTTCTTGAAGAGTTAGAGTTTGCTGATCTACACCTTTCCCAAGGTGTAATGGATATATTGAAGGCTTCTAGGAAGCCTTCCACCAGAAACTACTTACAATTCCAAATGGAAAAGGTTTTCCATATGGTGCTCGGAAAAGCATATTTCCCAGATTCTGCTGATTTACCCACAGTCCTGGATTATATGGTCCATCTAAACACTTTGGGTCTGAGACCAGCTACCCTAAAGGTGCATTTGGCAGCTGTGTCTGCTTTATTTCAGCAGGTAAACCTCTCCTCTTTCAACTCATCCTGTATTTTCCAAGTTTTTAAGGGTTGCTTCACACCAACCCTCCATTCAGGATCCTGCCCCTGCCTGGGATCTTAATGTTTGCATTGCTCAGCTTATGCAACCCCTTGAGCCTTGTCTTCAGCTGAGCTTAAGTACTTGACTTGGAAGACTGTGTTTTCTGGTAGCATCACCTCTGCCAGGCGCATAAGTGAATTACAAGCGTTGTCAGTGGGCGGATTTTATCTCCTTTCACAGAGATAAGGTGGTCCTCCGGACTAACAGGAAGTTCCTACCTAAGGTGGTTTCAGACTTCCACCTTAACCAATCTATGTCTCTTCCTGTGTACTTCACTGAACATTCCTTCTCTGGTGAGAGGAGGCTGCACAGCCTAGATGTGAAGAGAGCCCTTAGTTACTACATAGAGCGTACCAAGGGTCACATGTTTGACTCCTCCAACTGTTCCTCACCTATGGTGAGGTTGGTAAAGGAAACCTGCCACTAAAAGATCCATTGCCAGGTGGATTGTCTCTTGTATCAATTCTGTTATGAAAAGCTGGGAAAAGTTCCTCCCTCAGGCCTGAGGGCTCACTCTACCAGAGGTACAGCTGCTTCCCTGGCTGCTGCCAGGGACATCCTTATTCTAGAGATATGTCAAGCAGCTACCTGGAAAACAGTTCACACTTTTACAAGCACTACTTCCTGGACATCCAGGCTAGGAGTGATGCTCGGTTTGGCAGAGCTGTGCTTCAGAGCCTATTCCCTAAGTAGGTTCTGTCCCTCCTCCATGGAGGTACTGCTGTGTAGTCTGCAATTGTCATAATATAGCAGGACTTCATGTTGTTTGAAGAAAAATTACTCACCTTAGTAATGTTGTTTCTTCTAATGGAGTCTTGCTATATTATGACCTCTCCTGCCTGCCCTCTCAGAACCTTCTGTTTTGGGACGTGGTGGGCAGTACAGTGTTGGCATTAGTTGATGCCCACCTTGTTGTTTTTCACCCTTCCTTTTGGGGTGAATTGGTGTTGTGTTTTTATCTTTTGAGTCTCCTGACTTGAGTGTTTTGGGACCAAAAATGTGTTTATGTTAGTAGCCAGTTGGCTAGTGTAGGTTTACAGCTTCCACACAGAGCCTTAGTGAATTTTAGCTCGTAAAGATCTGACAGTTTGTGTTTGAAGAACAACAGACAGAATTTCCAACCGAGCTCGTGCTCAGAGTTCCATGCCTGGCATGGAAAGTTAACTCTTTACCTCCCGAGCAGTAAGATTGGGACTCACTGCAAATGTCATAATATAGCAACTCATTAGAAGAAACAACATTACTAAGGTGAGTAATTTTTCTTCTCAGTGACCATAACTTGGCCAGCTAGGATGTTCAAGGTAGACTGAGTATCCATCACTGTAACTTTAATCTGCTCTATGCTTTGTGCCATTTTTTGAGGAGTGGTGTAAGAAAGGGCAATGAGAGATCTGTAGTGGTTGGGGAGTGTGAGCTGGAGGTTGACGCCATCTTGCTGCAGGCAATGAGGATGCGGAGGTGAACTTTCTGTCAATTACCCCTCTTCCTGTTGGTGTAGAAGTCCTAAAGTTAGAGCATTCGGTAACCATGGGTAAGTCCTTCAAACAGTTGCCAGTTAAGGTAGGTTGAGTGCTGGAAGAATCAATGGATGGCTGGGGATTCTCCTTGGTGGCCAAGAGCTGTGGGGATGAGCGGCATTTCGGCAGGTGCACACATGACCTTCCTGTTCTGGTACATTTTGTGAAACAGGAGATTCAACTTACAGCAATCAGGATGCAGAGTTTAAACCACCAGGAAGACATTTTATAGAAAGAGAGCAATGTTTTGTTTAACATGAGAATTTGACGGCAGATAAGGACCACTTGGCCCACCTAGTCTGCCCATTTCCTACTTGATGGATAAGTTGCAGATTCTAGTTAATCAACAGCTTACTTCCTCCTACTTCCCCACTAGAATTGCCTTTATGCTTGTCCCATGCATTCTTGAATTCTCCCACTATTCCTGACTCCACAATCTCCTCAGGAAGGCTGTTCCATGCATCCACAACCCTCTCTGTGAAAAATACTTTCTAACATTACCTCTGAGCCATCCCCCTCTATCTTCAAATTGTGCCTGTTGTCTTGCATCTCTTCTTCTGAAAGATGCTACCTCGTGTACTTTAATTCCCTTGAGATGTTTGAAAGTTTCTATCATATCCCTCTTCTCCCTCCTTTCCCTAAGGGTATACATATTAAGCTGCTTTAGTCTCTCCCAGTATGTCTTCTGGTGCAGACCCTGCACCATTTTGTTGCCCTCCTCTGAACAGCAGTCACCTAGTCTATGTCTGTGGAGATGGGGTCTCCAGAATTGCACACAGTACTCCAGATGGGGTCTCACCAACTGTCTGTACAGAGGGATAACAACTTCCTGTTTTCTACTGTTGGTGCCTCTCCCTATCGTCCCAGTATCCCCCAGCCCTCTTCACTGCCTTCTCACATTGCTTGCCCACCTTTAGATCATTTGATATAATTACTCCTAGGTCTCTTCGATTTTTGTTGTTGTTATTAACTCACCCCCATTGTGTACTCATCCCTGGGTTTTGTTTCCCAGATGCATTACATTGCACTTCTTTGCATTGAATCTGAGCTGCCACATATTTGACCATTCCTGCAACCTTGCCAAGTCCCTTTTCATCCTTTCCACCCACCTTGTGTATCAACCCTGTTGCGGATCTTTGTGTCATCTGCAAAGAGACATGCCTTTCCTTCAGGTGCTCTCCAATGTCACTTATAAAGACATTAAAGAGGATTGGTCCCAGTGCGAACCATGCGGTACCCTACTGATTACCCTCCTTTCTTCACTGTGGACTCTGTTTACTATTATCCTTTGTGTCCTGTTGTCCAGACAGTTTTTATCCAGATTACCACCTTGGGACCCACTCCAAGGATGGCTAACTTGTATATTAATCTTTGTGTGAGACTGTGTCAAATGCCTTGCTAAAATCTAGGTAGGCCATATCCACAGCCCCTCCCTGGTCTACTACTTTGGTCACCCAGTCAAAGACATCTATTAGGTTTGTCTGACATGACCTTCCTGCTGTGAAACCATGCTGCCTTGGGTCCTGTGCCCCACTGGCCTCTAGGTACTTAATAATTCTTTCCTTCAGAAGTAATTCCATCATTTTCTCTACCACTGAAGTCAAACTAACTGGTTTGTAATTTCCTGCCTCTGCCCTGCTTCCATTTTGTGAAGTGGCATCATTTGCCCTCCTCCAGTCCTCAGGTATCACCCCATCCTCCCATGATTTGTTAAAGAGAGTAGTCAGTGGTGTTACTAGTTCTACCCTTAGTTCTTTTAGAATTCTTGGGTGAATCCCATCAGGCCCCATTGCTTTGTCCACCCTCAGTTTCAAGAGTTCTTTCAAAACCCTTTCTTCTGTGAATGGACTGGTATGAACCCCCTTATTCAGAGTTTCTCTCTTGTTTGGTTTAGGTACCTTCCCCTCCTCTTCCGTTGTGACTACTGGCAGAAATATTCATTCGGTATCCCTGCTTTTCACTGTCACCCTCTGCCCACATTCCTCCTCTTTATTAAGTCTCTGTATCCCTTTCTTGATCTTTCTTGCTCCCTAATGTACCTATAAAGGTTGTATCCCTCTTCTTAACAGAGTTGGCTATCTTTTCTTCAGTTTGTGCGTTTGCTATTCTGATTGCCTTCCTGCCTCCTTCTGCTTTAACTGCAGTTATCTATCCTGCTCCTTCTGTGTTTCCTTATATTTCCTGAATGCTATCCCTTTCTCTCTAACCGTCCTGCCACCTCTTTTGAGAACAATAGTGTTTTTTCCTTCATTTTGTTTTGTTGATTTGCTTCACACAAAAGCTTGCTGCCTCTCACGATGGCTGTTTTGATTATTCCCATTGTTCCTCCACCTTCCTTCTTGCCCACTTGCTAGTGCTTTTCTGAGGCTTTCTCTCATTTTCCCAAAGTCAGCCTTCCTAAAGTCCAATACTCTTGTTTTTGTATGGCTTAACTCTATGGCTCTGTTTGTTGTGAACCACACTGTTTGGTGGTCACTTGTTCCCCAGATGGCTACCCACATCTAAATTTGAGATCCTTTCTCCTTCCCCATTTGAGAGTACCAGGTCTAAGATCGCTCCCTCCCAAGTGGGTTCCAACACTAGCTGTCTGAGGCATGCCCCTGTGGGGCATCAGGAATGACCCTGCTCTTGGATGTGCATGCAGCAACGGTACTCCAGTTAACATCTGGCATATTCACATCTCCCATCAACAATATCTCCTTTTTTCTGCTATTTTAAGGATGCCTTTATCATTTCCTTGTCCATTTCCTCCCCTGAGATGGGGTCTGTACACAACCCCATGCGGATTGTGATGCCATTTCCTGTGTCCAGGGTGACCCATAGTGACTCATCAACTTTCTGTTTACTCATTACTTCTGTTGCCTTAATCCCTTCCCTTATATAGAGCTACTTCTCCTCCTCTTTATCCAGTCCCTCCTTAGTGAGAGATAGACTAAAATTTAAATTGAGAGGAAAAGGTCTTAGATGTAGGACTTTCTTTGTTTATACTGCCTGTATGGAGAGCTATCCTGTACAGTTTTAAATTTTTGTTATTCTTATCAATAATAAATTGCTACTTGCAAATTTTATAACTTACCCTGGTTTGCATATGCCTCTGTGACAGGCAGTCACTGAGACTTGGCCACACCTAACTGACTGGGATCTCTTGATCCTTGGGTATGATATTCAGGGAACAGGGAAGAAAGAAAAGGGGAGGGTAGCAGTTTACATCAGGGAGGGTATAGTGTCTGAGGAGGCGGTTGAAAGAAGGGAGGATGGAAGCAATATGGATTCAGTTACAGTCTAATAGAGGAGAGGTAAGGTTGGAGGTGGTTTACATCGATATGGAGGTGGACCAAAGGCAGTCCATCATCAAGGAGGAAAAACAGTTGCCACAAAAGAGTGTATTGGGCTCAGTGGAAAAACTCCAAGGTCAGTGCACCAGCTGGCTTAGAACTGAGGTTGCCGTGGCAGTAAGGGACAAGATGTCGACCTACAAGAAATTCAGGAGAGAGGGCGATATGGAGGATTGCCTGAGGATGGCTAACGTGAGTAGGTAAGGTGGTCTGGCAGCCAAACCTCAGAAGAAACTGCTGCTAGATGAGGGAATTGAGGGGAGAAGGTCTTTTTTATAATAATGAGAAAAGGGGCAAGAAAGATGGGATTTTAGGCTCAGGAAAGGGGGTGGATGGAGAAAATGGGGCAAAGCAGAGGTACTGAAGAAGTACTTCTGTTCCATCTTCATCAGGGAGAAAGATGGACCTGTGCCACTAGGGGAAGGAGAGGAGTGGGGGGACACTAATGGTTTGTTGTAGAAGTGGATAGGGTGAGGACAGGGCTGCTAGCATTGAGGGTAGACAAATGCCAAGGCCTGGACAGCATACACCAGGGTACTGGGGAACTGATGGGGCAGTTTGCAGATCCTTTGGCTGGCCTGTTCAATTTTTTTATTTCATTTCAGTCTTAGGTAACTGGATAAGGTCCACTAGGCACAAGTGCCTGTTTTCAGAGGCGACCTGGGAGCACTGGGCAGTTAAGTGACTTGCTCAGAGTTGCACAGTATGCAGGTGGAGGTTGTGAGACTCAAACCAAGGTGAGGTGAGGTCTGCTGGATATACCAAGCTCATTCACAGCTCATTACTCTAACCTCTAGGCTAGTTCACTGGAGTCGGGCATGGTACCACAGGACTGGAGAATGGCACATGAAGTGTCCCTCCATAACAGCAGTCAAAGGATGACCCAGGGAATTACAGACACGGTCAATCTGACCTAAGTGTTGTGCAAGGTCATGGACATCACATTTAAGGAAAAGTTGGTAGAGTATCTGGATGAGCATGGTCTCGAGGATGGGAGGCAGCACAGGTTTATGGTAGGAGGTTGTGTCAAATGAATCTGTTTAACTTCTTTAACTGGATCACTAAAACAGTGTACAGGGTTCAAGCAGTGGACATCCTTTCCCTGGTCTTCAGCAAGGTCTTTGACTCTGTACCCTACAGAAGTTGATCAGGAAATTGGGAGATCTTGGGATTGAAGAGAATTTGACCAGATTGGCAGAAAACTGACTGAGGGCAGGACCCAGAGTGTGGCATTGGGGTGAGCTATCTGCAACAGGGAGGTCATCAGTGGGGTCCCACAGGCTCAGTGCTTGTACTGGTGCTGTTCAATGTCTTCAGTGATATTGGGATGGCATTAAGGGCAAAATTTGCCTATTTGCAGATAACACCAAGTTGTGTGGGAGGATGGACACTGCAGAAGGGATGCAAGACCTAAAGGAGGATCTGGAAAAACTAGAGAGGTGGTCTGGAAGTTGGCAGCTTGGCAGGAATGCAGAGAAATGCAAACTTGCTGCAAATTGGAGCCAAGAACCTAGGGACTGAGTAAAAACTGTGAGGGTCTGAGTGTCTACATCAGAAGTAGAGAAGGATCAGGGAGCAATGATCACTAGTGACCTGAAGCACTCCATGCAATGTTGGGAAGCAGCAGCAAAGGCAAATAAAATATTGGGCTGCATTTCCAGAGGGATCAGCAGCAGGTGAGAGGATGTAATACTGCCCTTGTACAGGTCATTAGTGAGGTTGTGTACAGGGTACAGAACTGGCGTCCACAACTTATAAAGGACATAAACCTGCCAGAGACAGTCCAGAGGAGGGCAACAAATCATGGGACAGCAGGGTAGGTCATATAAGGAGAGGTTGGAGACCCTGAACATGTACTCCCTGGAGGAGGCTAGGAGAGGAGGAGGAAAGAGAGGACATGGTTGAGACATTCAAGTATTTGAAGGAATAAATAGGGTGGATAAGGAGGGTTTGTTCTAGCTTAGTGGAATCTAAAACACGGGACACAGTCTCAAGTTGGGGAGGTATAGGAGAGTGCTAGGAGACACTTCTTCACGGAGAGGGTGGTAGCAGTTGGACTGTACTTCTGGAAGAGGTGGTTTCATTGAAGACAGTGGGCAGCTTCAAGAGAGGCTGGGAGAGAGTTAAGGGAAAATAAGCACCAAAGGGGCAGATGGAGAAGAAGGGTGAATTGGTGGAGGAGGCAGAGTCAGTAGCTTAAACTGAGGATACTGCAGTATAAGCAGACTAGTTAGACCTCATGGCCTTAATCTGTAGGCTTCTTCATATGTTCATATACACTTTTTTAAATGAGAAGTAGTTCAGAGGCAGTTTTTCTATTTTGTTCAGTTGTCCTATAAGTAACTAGGGCCCAAAATGCGGAATTATCTTTTTCAGCTGCATAGCAGAGCTATGCTGACATATTGCTATTACGTAGTAGAGAGCGGGGACTGTGCAAGCATGTAACTGGATACCTTAGACTATGTCCTTCCACAGTGGATTTGAAGCACATACAGTCCTCTGCATTAATCACCAGTACTATTCCGCCAATGCTGGGTGCACTATTTTCCTGCTTTGCACTCACTTCTAAGTTCAAGCTAGGTGCCTCCCCCACCCTATGATCATTGTCCCTGTTTTATGAGTAATGTTCCCCTGGTGTCTAGTGGCAATCCCCACTCCGATCATCGTCCCAGTATTTCTGTATGTTTCTCTGGTGTCTGTTGGCACTCCCGCCCTCGATCACCATCACCATATTTCTATAGGTTTCCCTGATGTCTGTTGCCCTCGATTGCCCACCCATTTTTCTGTAATGTTTCCTGGTGTCTAGTGGCACCCACCCTCTGACAGCCATCCCCAATATATCTAATGTTTCCTTGGTGCCTAGTGGCAACCCGCCACCGATCACTGTCCCGTATTCATTTTAGAAATGTGAGTTATAATAAAGAAACTATCCGTGCTGTTTTTTCTTCTTTAAACCTGTGAAGAAGAAAATATTCCTTCACTATCAGACCTTGCCAGCCCAACCTCCACCCTCCAATCACCGTCCCTGTTACATCTGTAATGTTTCCTGGTGTCTACTGGCACCCCCACCCTCTGATTGCTGTCCCATATCTGTATAGTGTTTTCCTAGTGTCTAGTGGCAGATCAATGTATTTCAATGGGGTTTTCAACTTTGTAGCATAACTTTATCAGTTTTGCTTATTTTCACCCAAATTTTCAACATGGCCTTTTGAGATCCGTCTAATGACCAGTGGTGGTGGAATTATAAGAATCGGGCCTGAATCACCACCATTGTTCATGAGGTGGGATCATAAGAACTATATTGAATGTGTGGTCAAAATATGTAAAAATGACACAGTTATGAGTGCATGAAATTATTCTACTTAGTCATAACTTTTAATTTTAAATATTTTGGCGCCAAATTTCAACATGGCCTTTTTGAGATCCCGTCTAATGACCAGTCCCCTTCTTCACACCACTGTGAACATGATAGCTGTCATTTTTCAAATCCTTGCCAAAATCTGTTTGTGCACATGTAGCGTGGCATGATGTTTCAGTAGCGCAGAATCACATTTCGCGAGGATTTGAAAATTTTCACTATGGGGTTCATGAGGTAGGATAATAAGAAGGCTCTGCTGAAAATTTGGTGTATAAATACGGTAAAATGTCTAGATTATGACTGAACATTGCTGTATTTCAACATCCACTCATAACTTTGCTAATTTTCAATATTTTGACTCCAGACTTTCAACATACCCATTTTTTCACACCACTTCAGAAAGGTGACTGGTGTAATTTTTAAATCCTGGATGAGACATCTTCTCACACGTGTGGTGCAAAATGGCACTTTGTTCAATATACTATAAATACTACATGTCATGTTTATAACAGCAGTCATAAAATTACTATTTTGAAAATTTGGAGTCAAATTAAAAAAAGTAAATATGTCAAGAATTAATGTATACTGAATGTGTAAAGTGTAAATGTGCTAGGCCCTGCACTTCTGTAGTCAGATGGAATCTTCCCATAGCGCTGGGGATCCGGTCAAAATAGCGTAGTGCAAAATAGCGAGTCAATTGCACGCTGTCAAAATAGCGCAGCATGACATTACGCTAGACAGTATAGCGCAAGTCAAAATAGCGTCGCATTTTTAAAAAGCACAATTTGTCCTCTCCAGAATAGTATCATGGGTTCCACATTTTTAAACTTTAAAAGCACTAAAAGCACTACTAGTCCCTTGCTAAACCTGATAAACACTGCGTTCAGTCTGTGGGATTCCGATTGGGTCAGGGTTTCCACATTGCCTAATTAAGGATGACATGAAACAAGTGACCCTTAGTGTAAAAATTCAGATGTGTTTCACTTTGACATCATGTCTGATGTGCACTTCATTGTTAGCCAAAAGGCAAGGAGCTTGCTGTGCTGGATGGGTTCTATACCGTAGAAAACGTGTAACCCAAGAAAAAGCATACTACAAATGCCTGCAGTATGACAAAGGACGCTATGTGCATGTCTACATTTGCTGGGTAGTACTTTGCTAAAGAAACTGGGTGAGCATAATCATGTACCGGACCCAGCTGAGGTTGCTGTGAAGGAGGCAGTGGCCAGTATGAAGAAGAGAGCAGAAACTACTTGTGAGAGCACGCATCAGATTGTGGCATCTGGTGTTTCGAATTATCCTTCTGTGTCTTCACAACTACCATCAATGTCTCTTATAAAGCGTATTGTTCGACGGAAACAGAATGGCCACTGCACGCCCACCCCTGACCCAGAGGACACTGCTACACTTGTTATACCCATGGAGTTTACTGCCACAATTCAAATGAAAAGTTTTACTGTTTGACTCTGGTCCCAGCAGTGACAGAATTTTAATATTTTCCACACATCAGGACATGGCATTCCTGCAGGCAAGTAATCATTGGTTTGCAGGCGGGACCTTTAAATGTTACCCTCTATTTTCACCAGCTATACACTATACATGTGGTGAAATGTGGCACTGTAATTCGCTTGTGTACATATTAATGGCAAACCGGACTGCTGCTACATACTCAAAAGTTTTTCAGCACTGAAAAACTTAGGTGGTGACCTGCACCCAGAGACAATACTAATTGATTTTGAAGCTGCTGCATTAAAATCATTCAAACAAGCTTTCCCAAATGCAACACTTTGAGGGTGCTTTTTCACCTATGCCAAGCAGTTTTGAGAAAAATACAAGAAATACCAGAAGTGTGCAGTCAATACACATCTGACCCAAACTATGCATTACATATTCGTCTATTACCATCACTGTCTTATGTACCAGTGCCAGATGTACTGCCAGCTTTTGAGGAGCTAATGAGAACTGATTTTACCAAAAGCAATGCAGAGTCATTTACTGCTCTGCTTGATTATTTGAAGATACATGGCTAGGCAGGCCTCTAGCCAGAGGTAGGAGATGGCGATGTTTGACATTTCGCTTTGGAATTGCTATGATGCTGTACATTATGACCTCCCTCACACTATTAATTCTGTTGAAGCATGGCACCGAATTTAATCATTTCATTGGTGCTTACCATCCTTCAATCTGGCTACTCATTGAGTTCCTAAAATCAGAGCAACATTACAACCAAGACTGTCATCGAGCAACTTGTTGCAGGGAGTACGTGCCAAATACAAAGAAAAAGTACAAGGACACTGCAAAACGGATAGCTGGTATTGTGGCTGAATATACAGATCGTGCAAGAAACGAATACCTTAGAGGAATTGCATACAACTTTCAGCTTCAGGCTTAAACAATGATGTCCCATTAGAAGTTCAAATGCAATGCTAATAATGCTACTAATGAATGTTTTATTTTAAGTTGATTAATAAAGATATTTTTGCTGTACCTGAGATGAGTTGTCACTAGTTTGTTGCTACGCTAGCTCTGAACAGGAAGTTTATGTGTGTAGGAGGAGTAGCAGTGTGTAACACATGTGCACCAGCTATTGCGTAGTAATGCACTTCCCCTAATACAAGACAGGATTCGATATGAATCAGAAGCGTGAAAGGTAGGACAACTAGTTTGCTGACAGTTTGCTGATAGTTGTGGCGCTATAGCAGACGCCGTTATTGCACCGCACTATTACTGTTAGACGCTATTTAGTACGCTTATAGTTGCACACGCCGATATTGCATGTGCGATTTTGACAGTGATCCGCGCACAGCACAAAGGGCCCTACGCCTGCTTCTGTTCACACATCAAAGAAATCTTCAGCTTTCCTTGGGTCTGAAGCAGCCTCTCACTTTTATAGCTGCATCAATACCATCATTTTGCTGCTGTATTGGCTCTAACCAGAGATTGCTTTGTATAGCTTCTTGTAATTCTAACCATAATGAATTCCTGTATTCTTTTATAGCTAACATTGCTAACACTGATGGCATTAAAGGCATCATTTTCACATTCGCAGATGACACCATGCTCTATGGAGGTCGACACAGTAGAAGGATGTGATTTTATTAGCTAACATTGCTCTATATTCATGTGTTAGATTTTTAGAGCCTTTTAACCTGAATATCATCATTCTTTTGTGTTTATGCATGCTCTTCTCTCGTTGAGGGAGGAGGTTGCTGGACTCAGGCCATGTTGGCTAGGATTTGGGGACCTCTTCCCTCACCCAAAGCCCACCAAGTCTGACACAATTATCCCAGAGGATGCCAGGGAGGAGGAATAGCTGGATTACTGTGGGCTCTGGAAGGGTGGGGTGGTGGGTCAGAGGCACATTCCTCAATCAATACCACTACAAAGCTCCTGCACTGCTGTGATGAGGCAGGACTGCCAGGAGGAGGCACCTGTGGCAGTGGCCAAGAAGGACGTGGGGTTCTCTGGATTAGAGACCCTAAGGAGGGAAAGAACACTAGAGGAGAAGGAAGCAACTTCGGTGGGGACTTGATTTCATGGGGACAGATTTGGGAATAGGAAAGGATAGGAAGAGGAGGTTAGGTGTCTACTTGGTGCCATGGTCTGGAGGGATGGGAAGCAGATTCAGAGGATTGCTAGTGCAGCAGGGCAGGAGGCAGAGCTGGATGCCATTTTCCACCTGGGGCTAATGACCTGGCAATAGACAGGGATGGGATGGTGCAGGGGAATTTAAGAAGCTGGGGGGTCATAGACAGGTAGTGCACTCAGTGGCTTTTGCTTAGATGTTGCCTGCACTATGACCTTCAACTTATGGTTGAAGGAATGGTGCAGAGAGGAGTGATTAAACTACATTAGTGACTGGAGATACACCTGAAGAGATAAGGGCCTTTACAAGGGTGATGGCCTGCATCCATCCAGGAGGGGTACCATAGTCCTCAATGAATGGTTTTACATGTTACTTTGGTGAACATTTAAACTAACCAAGAGGGTGGTGGAAGAAATTGTGGAGGCAGAAACTGCCCTCCCAGGCTGACGTTGAAAGTAGGGAGATCCTCGAGGAATGGAATCCCCAGGATAGAAATTAGTAAAGGAAGCAGGCAGTAGAAATGAAGGGGATCAAAACAGAAGCATGAAAAAGAGAGGAGGAAGGAGGGGCAAAAGGAAATAAAGGGGTAGCAAGCAGAGTGGTAACAAAATCTGGAAGGCCATGTGTGTTTTATTTTATTTATTTATTTTGTGAGAAATCAGTTTACAACTTTTGAGCCAGGGCTGGATTTCCAAGAGTACCTAAGTCACATTGAGGACATACAAAGCATTTTAGATTACACAGTACAGGTTTTTCTCAAATAGGCGTTCATCAGAGGCACCATGTCACACTGTGGTCAAACAGAAATACATTTGAGTTACAGGGTACAGGTATTTGAGATAGTTCTTACAAGTTGGTTACATATGTTGAGCAGTCTATTACCATAAGACAGCAGGCACTGGCCTGGTTATACTTAGGTATGGTGTGCTGGGAGGGTGGAGTTGTGGGCTAGGTGGAGAGCCGCCAGGCAGGCGTTGTCTTGAGTGGAGAGGTCGAGGTCGGGCCTCATTTAGAGACAGGAGCAGCTGTGAGTGTTGAGGAGTTGGCATTGAAGGGTGGTTTGAATTTGGAGATAGTGGTGGCATTGGTGATGGGAGCAGGGAGAGAGGTAAACCAGAAAGGGGCTCTGTAGCAGAAGGACCTCTGACCATGAGTGGTTCTTGACCTGGGGACCAGAAGAGCGGTTTGTTGGAAGACCGTGTTGCAATTGTAGGTGGGATCCAGTGGATGGATGCAGTCACCCTGGAGGAGAGCCCAAGTAGGGTCTTTTAGTGAGGAGGTAGGTATGATAGCAAGCCGTTCATCAAGGGTCAGAAGTTTAGCATCGTCATACAGTTGACAGGTGTGTGAGCCTGGGGGCACCTGTAATCAGTCTGCAAGCCTTATTTAGGTTATGTGGATTTTTTGAAGGCAGTCGTGTCGGCAGAATGCTAGAAGTCTAGAAATAAGATTCCAGATCAGGAGGCCATAATGGCAAAGACTGACCTGGATGTTGTGGCAATTAGGGAGTCATGGTGCACTGAAAACCTTAACTGGGATATGTCCATGCCAAATTATACTCTGTTCAGGAGGGACAGGGTGGGAAGGAAAGGAGGGTGGGGTGCTGTATGTGAATTAAGGCATAAAGCAACAGAAATACAGAGAATGCGGGGAGCAGAGGTACTGTTGGTCATCCCAGAGAAGGGAATGGAACCTCTATTCACAGTGGTGTGAACTACAGACCTCTAAGCACAGGGGAGGATTTAGATAAAGTACTGGTGAAAGCTATTGGTAAGATGGCAGAAAAGGGGAGGCGTTGCTGATGTGGGACTTCAATATGCGGATGTAGTTTGGGATCTCCCAGCTGGGCTTCAGCTAGAAGTGGGATATCCTCGTCTCCTGCAGGGGATGTTCCTCAGGCAACTAGTCAGTGAACCCACTTTGTGATGGGGCAATATTGGACCTGGTACTCACTAACAGGGACAGTTTTGAAAACATCAAGGTAGGAGGCCACCTGGGGAACAGTGATCACTGTGATTGTGGTTCAGTATAAGGATGAGCTGCGTAATTTAACCACTCAAGGGCAAGGTCATGAACTTCAGTAGGGCAGGTTTAAAAAGATGAATACCTGAGGGACGACCTGGGTGGGGTGCTGGAACATTGGGCAAAGTTAAAAGAGATAGGAAAGCAACAAACTTCTGCGTGAAGCAAGTGAGCAAAAGTAAGAGGAAAGACACGCTGTGGTTCTTGAAAGAGGTGGCAGAAAGGTAAAAAGCTAAGTGGAGGCAGTTCAGAGGAGGCAGCTAAAATGGTGCAGAGTCTGCATAGCTTGGCAGAAGACACCAGGAGAAAGGACTGCTGTGTGACTGGACTCTCTACTGGGACTGAAGTAGAAGAACTTTGTACTTGGACCTTTAATTTAGGTAAAAAGAAACTAAAATACAAAAAAAAGTGTGCGTTTGGGTTAACTGAACTGAATGGGTATCTGAAGAGTTATCTCAGGTGATTGAAAGGACTTAACTGCTGTGAGGTTTAAATTACTTGTAGAAAGATCTGGTAAGTAGGGGGGTGGCTTAGCTAGCAGGAAGCTACATTTAAAGACTGTATTAGAAAGATTCTGCTAATAGCTTGGCAGAAGACACCAGGAGAAAGGATTGCTGTGTGACTGAACTTCTCTACTGGGACTATATTGCCTCCTTCCTCCCCTCCACCCTAAGCTAGTTCTATTTTTATAGGCACAGGATTTGACTAACAACAGGAACTTCCTGTTTGGGGGCAGGAAGGAGTGATCACAGAACCACCAAGGACCCACCATCCTAGAAGGGCAAGAGTAGCCTCCGCCCCTCTAGCTGCTGGAGGTCTGCCTCTGAGCAAGTAAGTGGTCTACTGAGAAATATCGGATATTCTTGTCTCAGAACAGGACAATCAGGAGCTTAAAGGGCACACAGGCAGAAAGTAAGGAGAGAGAGAGAAAAAAAACAGAGGAAAGAGTAAGGATTGCAAACAGTTAAGGGGCCAGAAATAAGACATGATTGAGTGGTGCAGTGCAGTGGCTGTGGAGCAGCAGTCTTCCGAGATGTTCTGGAGGATGCAGTGTTGTCCCATCTGCAGGCACTCTCTGGGCTGAGGAGGAGGTTGCTCATCTCCAGGCTGAGTTGGCCAGGATTTGTGGGACCTCCTCTTCCATCCAGAGACCACCAGTGCCACTGCCGTTGCCTCAGAGGTTGCCAAGAAAGAGAGCGGTTGGACCACAGTGGGCTCAGGGAGGTGAGGGTGGTGGAACAGAGGCACATCCCTCCAGTTGTACCTCTCCACAATTACTATGCCATTCTGGCAAAGTGTGGTTCCTCTATGGAGGCACCTGCAGTGGAGACCAAGGAGGATGCTGGGAACCTCCACAAGGAGACCCACAGGAGGGTGGCAGGGGACCCTGCAGGGGAAGGAACAACTCCTGGTGAGGACTCCATTGTTAGGAAGGTAGAACTGGGGAGGAAGGGAGAGGGAGGTGGTGCCTGCCTGGCGCCATGGCTTGGAGGGACAGGGAGCGAATCCTCAGGATTGCGGAGCAGCTGCACAGAGGAGGGAGCTGGATGTCATTGTCCACCTAGGGACAAATGACCTGGCTAAGAAAGGGATTAGAGAAGTGCAGGAAGAGTTTGTGAAATTGGGAGGGGCTTAGTCAAGTAGCACGCACAGTAACCTTCTCGGAGGTGCTACCCATCTATGGCATAGAGAGGCTAGGTGTTCCGCACCATGGGATTCAATCAGTGGTTGAAAACTGGGTGGAGCTCAGGATTTGGCTTCATTGGGGACTGGGGTCCACCTGGAGTGATGCAAGCCTCATACTGGCATGATGGGCTGCATCTGTCCGGGAGGGAACCAGGATCCTAGGTGATAGGTTTAAATGCTTCATTGGCAAGCTTTTAAACTAGCCAAGGGGGAGGCACTGGAAAGGAGCAGGAAAATCCTAGCCCCCAAATAATCACGGTAGTAAGTGCGGCAAACACCAACATAGAGGTGTCAGAGTAGGGAGAAGGGCAGGGGTAAATGGAGAAAGTGACAAAGGCAAGAAGGACAGGGATGGGGCAAAAGGAGTAAGGCCATCAGGAAATGGAGGGTAATGAGTACCAATGCCTGTAGTCTGGGCAACAAACTCCTGAGCTGGAGGCTTTGATGGAAGAGGGATGCCTGGATATTGTAGCAGTCACAGAAACATGGTACACAGAGAACTGTGACTGGGATGTTAACATACCAGGGTACATAACCTACAGGAGAGACAGGCAGGGGAGAAGAGGGGAGGAGTAGCTCTCTATGTAAAGGAAGGGATAAAAGCAACTGAACAAAAGAGTAAACAGGAGGAGAGGAGGAGGCACTGTGGGTCACCTTGGAGACTGGAAAGGGCACCACAATCCACACAGGGGTTGTGTACAGACCCCCATGTCGGGGGAATGAATGGACAAGGATATGATAGAAGGCATTCTTAGAATGGCAGAGAAAGGAGATACTGTTGATGGGAGACCTGAATATGCAGATGTTAACTGGAGCACATTTTCTGCAGCCACATCCAAGAGCAGGGCCATTCTTGATGCCCTACAGGTGGCAGGCATTAGACAGCTAGTTTCGAACCCACTCATGAGGGAGCAATCTTAGACATCGTGCTCTCAAATGTGGGCAGTGAGAGGATCTCAGATCTAGAGTGGGTTGCCATCTGGAGACAAGTGACCATCAAACAGTGTGGTTCACGTTAAACTCAGCTACAGAGTCAAGCCATAAAAGTGAGGGTACTGGACTTTAGGAGTGCTGACTTTGGCAAGATGGGAGAGTGCCTCAGAAAAGCACTAGCAAACAGGCTAGAAGGAGGTGTGGAGCAACAATGGGGAATTATCAAACTGCCATCACAGAGGCAACAAGCCTTTGTGTGAAGCAAATAAATAAATCAAACGAAAGAAAAAGCCACTATGGTTCTCAAAAGAGGTGGCTGTGAAAGTCAGGAAAAAGATAGCATTCCGAGTATAAGGAAACACAGAAGGAGCAGGACAGAGAGCTGTACCAGTTAAGGCAGAAGGAAGCAGGGAGGAGGGAAGTCAGAATAGCAAAGGCCCAGACTGAGGAAAAGATAGCCAACTCAGTTAAGAAGGGGATAAAACCTTTATAGGTACATCAGCAAGCGTGAGAAAGACAAAGGAGGGATAGTGAGGCTGAATAGAATGAACGGTGGTGGGCAGAGGGGACAGTGAAAAGCAGGAATACTGAATGAATATTTCTGCTCAGTATTCACAAAGAGGAGGGGAAGTGCCTAATCCAATTAACAGAAGCACTCTTGATAGGGGGTTGATTCCAGTCCTTTCACAGAAGAAAGGGTTCTGCAAGAACTCCTAAAACTGAAGGTGGACAAAGCAATGGGTCCTGATGGAATTCGCCCAGAATTCTAAAAGAATTAAGGGAGGAACTAGTGAAACCACTGGCTACTCTTTTAATAAATCATGGAGGATGGTGTGGTACCCGAGGACTGGAGGAAGGCAGATGTGATTCCCTTCACAAAGTGGGACCAAACAGAGGCAGGAAACTACAGACCTGTCAGTCTGACCTCTGTGGTAGGAAAGTGATGGAGTCACTTCTGAAGGAAAAGAATAGTTGAGAACCTAGAAGACAGTGGAGCACAGGACCCAAGGCAGCATGGGTTCACAGCGGAAGGTCATGTCAGACGATCTAATAGATTTCTTTGACTGGGTGACCAAAGTAGTAGACCAGGGAGGGCTGTGGACATGGCCTACCTAGACTTTAGCAAGGCATTTGACACAGTCCCACACAAAGATTACTAGTCAAATTAACCAGCCTGGGAGTGGGTCCCAGGGTGGTAGCCTAAGTAAAACATTGGCTGGACAACAGGACACAGAGGTAATTGAAATGGAGTCCTCTGAAGAAAGGGGGTTACTAGTGAGAATTTGCCAGGGAGTTTAGTATTGGGTTCAGTCCTTTTTAATGTCTTCATCAGTGACATTGCAGAGGGACTGGAAGGAAAAGTATGCCTTTTGCAGATGACACAAAGATGTGCAACAGGGTTGATACACAAGGAGGCGTGGAAAGGATGAAAAGGGACTTGGCAAGGTTGGAGAAATGGTCAGAAGTATGGAAGCTAGGATTCAATGCAAAGAAGTAAAATAATGCACCTGGGAAACAAGAACCAGGGAAGAATACACAATGGGTGGGGAGGTAGTAACAACAAAAAGGAAAGGGACCTGGGGTAATCATATCAGATGACCTTAAGGTTAGCAAGCAATGTGAGAAGGCAGTGGGAGGGCTGGGGTATACTGGGATGTATAGGGAGAGGCATCATCAGCAGAAAACAGGAAGTTGTTATCCCTCTGTACAGACAGTTGGTGAGACCCCATCTGGAGTACTGTGTCCAGTTCTGGAGACCCCATCTCCGCAAGGGACATAGAGAGGATAGAGGTAGTCCAGAGGAGGGCAACTAAAATGGTGCAGGGTCTGCAAGAGAAGCCGTATGAGGAGAGACTAAGGAGCTTAATATGTATACCCTTGAGGAAAGAAGAGAGGGGGGACATGATAGAAACTTTAAGTACCTCAGTGGAATCAACAAAGTCCAAGAGGGTAGCATCTTTCAGAAAAGAGACTACTTAAGAACAAAGGGACACAATTTAAAGATAGGAGGGTGGTTCAGGGCAATGTGAGGAAGTATTATTTCAGAGAGGGTAGTGGATGCATGGAACAGCCTTCCTGAGGAGGTTGTGGGGTCTAAAACTGTGGGAGAATTCAAGAATGTATGGGACAGACATAAGGCAATTCTTGTGGGGGTAGGAAGAAATAGGCTGTTGGTTAACTAGGATCTGCGGCCTATCCTGTAGGTAGGGAAATGGGCAGACTAGATGGGCCTAGCGGTCCTTATCTGCCATCAAAGTCTATGTTTCTATGTTTCTATGTTAAGCCACACGAGGAGAGGCTAAAGGAGCTTAATATGTATACCCCTGAGGAAAGAGAGAGAGGGGGACATGATAGAAACGTCTAAGTACTCCGGAATCAACAAAGTCCAAGAGGGTAGCATCTTTCAGAAAAGAGATGCAAGAACAAGGGGACACAATTTGAAGATAGAGGGGGACGGCCTAGGGGCAATGTGAGGAGTATTTTTTTCACTCAGAGGGTGGTGGACAGATGGAACAGCCTTCCTGAGGAAGTTGTGGGGTCTAAAACTGTGGGAGAATTCAAGAATGCATGGGACAGACATAAGGCAATTTTGTGGGGGGTAGGAAGAAATAGGCTGTTGGTTAAATAGGATCTGCGGCTTATCCTCTAGGTAGTGAAATGGTCAGACTAGGTGGGCCAAGCGGTCCTTATCTGCCTTCAAAGTCTATGTTTCTAAAAGGGTAGCATTCAGAAGGTATAAGAAGACACAGAGGAGGAGAATAGGAATGTATATCAGAAACAGGGAAGCAAGGAGAGCAGTAAGGAGTGGAAAGGTGCAAACTGAAGAGAGACTAGTCCAACCAGTAACAAATGGGACAAGACATTTTTAGGTATGTAAGTGAAATGAGGAAGATAAGTGGTGGGATAGTAAGAATAAAAAGGAAGGCAGGACTGTACAGAGGGACCAGGAAAAGGCAGACATCCTAAACAATTACTTTGGTTCAGTGTTCTGCAGAGGAAAGAGTTGGGGACACTAGTCCATTTCAGAGGAGAGAGTCCTGAAGAGATTTGCTAATCTGAAAGTGAACAAAGCAATGGGGCCAGACAGGGTGCATCCAAGGATGTTGAGGAGCTCAATGATGTACTGTTGTACCTCTGACAGTCCTGTTGAACAGTTCACTGGAAATATGAGTAGGCCTAGAGGACTGGAGGAGGTCAGATGTAGTCCACTTTTACAAAAGTGGTAGCAGTGAAGAGGCTGGTAATTATAGGCCAGTCAGCCTGACATTGGAGGTGGGAAAGTTAATGGAGTCACTGCTGAAGCAAAAGATTGTGGAATATCTTGAATCCAATGGGTTAAAGACCCAAGGCAGCATTGATTCACTGGGGAGGTCATGTCAAATGAATCTGCTAGATTTCTTTGACTGGGTGACCAAGGAATTAGATCAAGATGGATCAGTGGGCGTGGCTTACCTAGATTTCAGTAAGCCTTTCAACACCTAGTAAGTGTTGGGAAGCTTAGGAGTGGGTCCAAAGGTGGTAAAGTGGTTAAGAAAATTGGTTATGGATAGGCAATAGAGGGCAGTGGTAAATAGAGTTCACGTAGAGAAATGGAGGGTGACCAGTGGGATATCTCAGGGATCAGTGCTGGGACCAGTCCTCTTTAATGTCTTTATGAGTGACATCGCAGAGAAGCTGGAAGGGAAGTTCTGCCTCTCTGTGGATGATACCAAAATCTGCAATGGGATGGACACTCCGAGGGTGGAAAGGATGAGCACAGACCTAGAAAACTCGAGCAAGTGGTCAGGAGTATGACAGTGGGGTTTCAATGCAAAGAAGTGCAAAATAATGCAGTCAGGGCACAGAAAACCAGGGACGGAGTACAAAATGAGGAATGGTACTGATGACCACAAAGCAGGAAAGAGACATGGGGTGATCTACCTCCTCCCCTGGTTGCCCCTGAAAAAGGGACTTCTAGGCGAGTGGGCTTACTGGGTCAACAAAATTCAATAAAATAAATATCAGATCACCTGAAGGTGGCCAGGCAGTGTGACAAGGCAGTTGGGAGGGCTAGTGGGATACTGGGTGCAAGGATTGGTATCACCAGCAGAAAGAGGGAGGTGGTATTGCCTCTGTATAGATCGCTGGTAGGATCCCACATACAGTACTGTGTCCAGTTTTGGAGACCATATGTCTGGAAGGCCATTCACGGAGTGGAGGTGGTCAAGAGGAGGGCAACTAAAATGGGGCAGGGTCTGCAGCTGAAGCCGTACGGGAGAAAACTTAAGGACGAAATATGTGCACCGGAAGAGAGGAGAGAGAGAGAGTGGAATATGATAGAGACCTTTAAATACCTCACAGGGTAAATAAGGTACAGGAGGGAAGTATTTTTCTGGAACAAAAGGTGCTCAGGCAAGGGGCATGATAAGAAGCCGGAGGGGTAGATTCATGAGACATATGAGGAGTTCTTTCACAGAAAGAGTGGTGGATTCCTGGAATAGTCTTCCAGCGGAGGTGGTGGGGGCAAAAACAGTGGTGGGGTTCAAAAATCCATTGTATAAGCACAAAGGAATCTATAATAGAAAAGTATCAGAGGAGTGAATGGGCCGGAGCTCAAGTAGGATCTGTGGTGATACTATAGGTAGGGAAAATGGGCAGACTCGGTGTGCTAAGCGAGTTCTTATCTGCCAACAAATTCTATATTTCTGTCTACCCACTTTGCTAATAGTTTTTTTTTTAATGATTTACAGGGATTTATCAAATCAAGGAGCAGCCATTCCACTTTCATTCTCAATTGTTTTCTATCTTTGCCATTAAATCCCCTGTCAACTCTGTAAGTATACAGTAGCTACGTATTCTTTTAAAGTTTGTTCTTTTTTATAGTATTCATTACAAATCGGGTTTACAACCTTTGAGTCAGAGACTCATTTACAAAGGCACCTCATTGCGGGGGCAGACATCAAGACATTTATTACAGTGCAGATTAGAACAGAGGTTAACAATCTTACTTTAGAAACAGCACTTACAGCAGGTTACACCATTAGGACTGAAGCTGGCAGGCACCAGGACCCCATGGAAAATTTCTAGCTAGCAGTATCCAGCAGGCTCCCGCCCGACATCAGGCATCATATAAAAGGGGCGGTCCCCAGAATCCCTAGTTCTTTCCCACTGTCGACTCACCAGCATCTGCCTCACAGTCCCACTCTAGCGCATTTACCGACTAGAACTTTCAAAGTTTTACCTACTAAATGTCAGCATCTCCAACTCCTTCCTCAGAAGGACATCCCTCCAAGTGTGCCTGCGGCAAACAGATTCCCTTTCAGGATGCTCCATTCATCACTGCCTGCGATTACTTGGGCCGGAACACGACACAAGGCCTGCTCCTTTTGCCAGGGTTCAACAGTCGCACCCAGATCCGCCGCCAGAAGGCACTTCAGGGGTTCCTCCTGGAAGAAAAGCTAAAAAGCATGGACAAAGACCCTGCCTCCAGAGGTGAGTCTACCTCTAAGTCCCATAAGCACTGGGACAAGCATCGGGAGAAGGCCAGGTCCAGATCCCCTAACTGGGCCTCGACTCGCGCACCAGTTCAGACTCCACGCCAGACCCTCCGGGCCCAATTCAGCCCACTCCAATAAAGGTTAAGCCTTCAGGCAGCACTTCAGCTTCTCTGCATCCTATCAAGGCTTCCAGGCCTTCGGCTTCCTCAACACCCTCCCGGCCTCCTCAAGTCTTCAGACCATCACTAGTCCAAATCCTCTTCAAACAAGCTTCCTCAGAGAGACGCCAGGATTCTGATGCCAGATCGGCCTCCCAGCATCCCTAGGGGTCTGGATCCCCATCCCAGGAAGACTAAGGACCTGGCGTCCCTAAAGCGGATGATGGACCCAGCGGGCTTCCGACCCTTCATTGGTTAAATGCCCATCGGACTAGATGTCAGCTGAGCACCAACGTCAGTGAGGCATTCGCTGGAGCCGAAGACTGCCTCCCTGTCACTGGTGGACACCAGTCACCGGACTGTACAGAGGAGGACCTGACGTTGCCTGATGACCAGGCATTCGACAATGAGGACATCTGGCTTCCACAGGAGCCTTTGTCAAACCCGTGACGCCTCGAACCTGGACGCCTGACACGGTCAACAGACCACCGCGCCAGGTCCGGCTGGTCTGCATGAATATTCAAGAGGTCAGAGATCTCTTTACCTTTTGGTGGGACACAATAAAGAAGGATATGATCCCAGTCAAACCTCCTCCTACTCCTTCACCTCATACTCCCTTCCTCCACTGCAGGAGCCAGCAGGAAGACCACCAACCCCAAGGAACCTACTCACTTCCTAGGGGAATATCCGAAGAACGAAGAAGGCCCCTTCATGAGCTCCCTCAGAGTCTCCCAGTCCTAAGCATCCCAGACGCCGACGGTCCACTCTGCAGGGGATGATTCTAGACCTGACACCTCAGATACCTCCAGGTCTCCTTCTCCAATCTGCATCCCATCACCTGACCCACGAGTCCTGCCCAGGTCACCTCCGATGATCCTCTTTTCCAAAATCATGAGGCACATCCAGGAGAACATGGGATGGGATTTGAAGATCTTGACCCGAGAGACAGCGCCTAGCTTGTTACCTTCGACAGAAGGACCCTAAGCCTGTGGTGGTGCCACCCTTGATGGACACCTTCACAGATGTCACCAAGACTGGAAGCATCCGCACTCCATCCCCACAGTGCCAAAGAAAGCTGACCGCCTGTACAGGGCCCCGCAGAGGACCAGTACTTGGCACAACAACCCTGGCCGATTCCCTGGTCATTACGCCTCTATGATGGGTCTCAATGACCACAGCATCTGAATAATAGCCACTGGACCAGGAATCCAAGCAGTTGGATGCCCTGGGGAGGCGCATGTATGCAGCTGCTACATGCTCCATCAGGTCACTGACTATCTGACTCATACGGTTCAGTTTCAGAATGCCCTGTGGGAACAGGGTCAGGACCTGGTTGACAAACTACCAGATGGCGAGCAGAAGGCAGAGCTCTTGAACCTCCTCCGCACAGGGTCAGGCGTGGGGACCCAAGTGTTAAGAGCCGTATATGATTCTGTGGACTGCCTGCCAGGGGCACAGCTTCAGGCGCCTGTCTCCGCGAGACACTCTGGCCCGTGTCTCCGGGTTTTACTCTGGACATACAGAAGAGTATCCTGATGTCCCTTATAACACAGGTCCTGTTTGGTGAACCCTCTGAAAAGGTCATCACCAAGCTTCAGGATACCGGAAGGCAGTAAGGACTGTACAGGCCATGTATTGACTCAAATCTGGTTCCTTTGTAGGAACCAGAACCGCTTTCACGGCCAACAACAATGACAGCAGCCACATTCTGGCCAGCAGCAAAGGGCACCTTCCATCATAAGGCTCAACCTAAGTCTTCCCCAGGCTGAGGTCAGCGGTATACCAAACCGCCCAGACTACAGGGGTAATGCCGCCACAGTATGAATCCTTCCTGGCCCCCGCCTCCTCTGGATCAACGGGCAGAAAGGTCAGTCGACCGCTCGCCACTTTTCAGGGTAGCAATCAACTACCGCTGACCTGTGGGTCCTTCAACTGGTCAAGAGAGGTCACTTATAGAATTCCTCGACCACCCACCATCAAGACCTCCACTGCTTTCACATTATTTGGGTCAGCACGCACTGCTCATACAGCAGGAGGTGCTCACGCTTCTGGGAAAGGAAGCTATAGAAACTGCGTACTGAGGAACCAGAGAGGTGTGAGTTACTATTCCACTTCTTTCTGGTTCCCAAAAGATAGGGGACCTCCATCCAATACTGGATCTCAAGCGATCTCAATGCTTCGGTCCTTTACAAAAGCTTCCATGTGGTGACCTTCCGGTTTGATACCCATGCTCAAGCTAGGGCGCCTTCCTAAGGTCCTTGGACATGCAGGATGTCTACCTGCACTCTACCCATTGCTTGAGTGCACAGGAAGTTCTTGCGCTTCTGAATTTCTAGGTTGCCATTATCAGTTCTTGGAGCCCTCCTTTCGGACTGTCATTGGCACCTCAGGTGTTTATGAAGTGCATGGCAGTCGAGCGCAGCTCTAAGGAGACAAGGCCACTACATATTCCCCTACCTGGATGACTGGCTCCTCATGGCACCCTCTCGGGAGGCTCTGATGTCTGCAATTCACTGTACTCAGTCCCTGTTTGGGACGTTGGGCATCATTATCAATCAGGAGAAGTCACACCTGGTTCCTGGCCACAGAATCTGCAGTTCATAGGCGTAGTTCTGGACACCGTCTGGGGAGAGCTTTTCTGCCCCAGGACTGAGCGGAACACATCAGATCCCTCTTCAGGGACATCTTGGCAAAGAAGACTGTCCCAGCCAGACTGGTCCTTTGCCTGCTCGGACACATGGCTGCGGCCATTGCAACAGTCCCGCTAGCCCGCCTCCACATGCGAGTGACCCAGTGGATGTTACAGGTTCAATGGGATCAGAAGCAAGACCATTTGCAGCTTCCAATTGGATCACAAATGCCGTAATCTGGGATTGGCAATGGTGCCTAGATTCACAGAACCTGGTGGCGGGGTCCCCTTCATTGCTGTCTCCGATTGTGACGCTCTCCACAGATGCCTCAGGTTTTGGTTGGGAGCACACCGACGTGGGTCAGGTCTTGGGGCTCGTGGACACCCCAGGAAGCTCATCTTCACATAAATATTTTGGAAATGAGAGCAGTTCTTTATAACGTGCAGGCCTTCCAGTCAGAGATCCCATCGGGTACTCTCCTGTTACAAACAGACAATACCCAGTGATGTATTACCTCAACAAACAAGGAGGCACCCATTCCTACCCACTTTGCAGAGAGGCCATGAGGGTGTGGGACTGAGTTCTACAACATGGCACAAACCTCATTGCTGTTCATGTCCCAGGAGTGGACAACGCTCATCACAGACAGCATGAGCTGCTCTCAGGCCAGAGTCCACAAGTGGGAACTACTCCAGGAGGTAGTAGAGGATCTGTTTCACAGATGGGGCACACCAGAGTTGGACCTTTCGTGTCCCCATCCAACACAAAACTGCCCAATTTCTGCTCACTAGATCCAGGGCCTGGTGTTTTCTGGTGAGATGCGTTGTCCTCTCCTGGATGGGCAGATTTCTCACGTGTTTCCTCCCTTCCCATTGATCCAGAGGGTCCTATTGAAACTCTGCAGAGAGCAGGCAACGCTGATTTTATTAGCCTTTTGGCCCAGACAGAGTTGGTTCTCTGCTGCACCAGCTGTCCCAGGAACCTGTGGTGCCTCTGCCAATCAGCTTTCACTTAATGTCCCAGGAGGCAGGTTTTTGGTCCATCCAGACCTTCGCTCTGAACCTGCACGCCTGGCTCCTAGAGACATAGCTATCATGCGGTATGGGGTCTTGCAAGGTAGCAGATGTTGTAGTGGCTTCAGAAAACTGGCCACTATACACACATACGCCATGAAATGGCGCAGATTTTGCCTCTGGGCTCAAGCACCAGGACTTTCCCGATGGATTGTCTGGAAAGGTCGGGCCTGGACTACCTCCTGTCTCTCTTCCAGGCAGGCTTGGCCTACTCCTCTATTAATGTATACCTTTGTGCCATCTCAGCCTATCATACACCCATAGGCCGATGTCCCATAACTCAGTTGGACACAGCATGAGCCTTCCTGAGAGGTGTTCTCCACCTTAGACCTCCGATTAAGGATCCCATTCCTCCATGGGATTTACCCTTTGTCCTGAGCAGATCACGCTGCCACCTTTTGAACCAGGCGCTGATTGTGAGCTTCGTCTCCTAACATGGAAGACGTTATTTTTAGTTGCCGTTACTTCGGCCAGAAGGATTCCTGAACTTCACACTGATGTGCAAAGAACCTTATTTAGTTTTTCACCAGGACAGGGTTTCCTAAGGACAAATCCAAAGTTTCTGCTAAGGTGGTCTCAGCTGTCACCCTCAATCAGGACATCGACTTACCAGTGTATTTTCCTAAATACTGTAATAGAGGAGAGGCCCTGTTGCACACTCTAGATGTGCATAGGTGTCTAGATACTACCTAACCAGAACCAGGCACCACCATAAATCTGATCAGCTTTTCGTCTCCTTTGCCCATAGGATGATAGGAGCTCTGGTTTCTAAACAATCGCTGTCCAGATGGCTCATCCATTGTATCAATTCTGTTACCAAGCGTAACAAACCTTTACCAGGCGCGGTTAAGGGTCATTCCACAAGGGGTGGCTACCTCCTTTGCAGCCATGAAGAACGTGTCCACTTCAGCCATCTGCAGCGGCTACTGTGAGCATCGTGCACACCTTTATCAGGCATTATACAATGGCAAAATGAATGCTAACCTCTGATTGTCAGTCTGACTGACCCGATGTTATCCCAGCATAACATCACTGGTCTAGTCCCAGCACATACATGACCGAATCACAGAAGCCAGCACATAAAACAAATCGCTACCATTGCTCAGTAGCCGTACTGCCTACTCACAGTGCCAGCAGTCATTCCTCGGCAGACACTCAGTCCAAGCGCTCACTTTGTTCTCTTTACGCAGCGCTCACATAGCCCCAGCAAGATCCCAGCTGAATCGCACTTAAAAAAAGCCGAATCGAAAACAAACCCAAGCCTTGACTCCAGCAATTTTGATTTCCCCAGCAGGACTGTGCAGCAGTAAGCGGAGTTCAAACGTGACGATTACTCGCCTCGCATTGCAACAACGCCACATTTGGACACCTGATTAACAAAAGAAACTACTCCACTCCCCAAAAACACATATAGTTAAAGCCGGGCTGTAAACTGTCATTTCTCACACAAGTCTAAATGGATGGTGAGCGCGTGGACTGCTCACACCATACTTCAGTTACTGATACTCGGTTCCGGTTCCGTTGGTAACCCGCTGTTGCCTTCGTGCAGATAGCAGTAAATCATTTTTATCCTGTACAAACACCTGCCAACAGTACTGGGAACAAGCTGTGACAGTAAAAGTAAATCACTGCATTCTAATTACTGATTCGTGGCTCCGCTTCTCTTCCTCACACAGAATTAGTATAGCACTTGAACAGCCCTGAAACACCAAATTTGCTTGTGTGTGTGTGTGTGAATGAAAACATGCAGTCATGGGGGAGAGACAAGGAAACAGACACACTAACACCTACTGTAAGCAGAGAGACTGTGACAGTGGAGAAGGCATTTAGAAGCAGCAGCCCCACCTACAGGACAAAACAGTAAATCTATTCTGCACTATTTTTTCCTATGTATACCTACCCATTAAAAAATGAATAAACATCTATTTACAATTATTTTTTTTAATCTTTTTCTTTTCACACAAATGACCTATTGTATAATAGGAATAATGCGGTGTATGGAGTGCTGGGATAACGTTACTTTCTGGGTGATTAGTCACACTGCCCATGGGCCTTGTGCCTAATCACCCCAGGCGGACGTTATCCCAGCACGACACACACCCTGTCATGCATTGTTCCTTTATTATAGCCTGATGTTGCATCATGGCAAAGAGCAGGTTTTGGTCTAGCAGTTCTTCAGGGACTCCTGTCCTAGGCTTCAGTCCAACTCGTGATCTCTACCTAGCCTCCTCCCACCTGCGAGGATTTCCAGTTTTGCTTGGGAATCAGTCCTAATGGTGTTTGCTGCAAGAGCTGTTTCTCGAGCAAGATAGTACAGTTACGTAAGAATCCTTACCGTGAACAGTAGATCTTCGAGAACAGCTCTTGCAGTAGGTAGTTTCCTCCCACCATTCCTTCTGGAGGTAGAGTTGTTCTGATATCTCTTTCTAAGATTAGGTGTTTCTAATACCACTCTGAATACCTTTTGATGGCGATCCTCAGTCTCCACTTCTGATGTCATCTAGGGGCCAGGAGTCTCCAGCAGGAGAACTGGGGATCTGGGGGACCGCCCCTTTTATATGATGCCTGACATCAAGGGCGGGCCGACGCTGTGGGTGTCCCACTGGATACTGCTAGCTAGAAAAATTTCAGGTCCTGGCGCCTGCCGGCTTCAGTCCTAATGGTGTAACCTACTGCAAAAAGCTGTTCTTGAAGATCTACTGTTACGGTAAGTTTCACGTAACTGTACTTTTACAGGTGCAGTGAAAGGAACATTTAATATAAATACACTTAGGTTACATAATGTAATAGTTTGTATGCTACTTAGGTTACATAATGTTACAATATTGTGAGTTACACTCATGGATATAGTAGGTCCTCAGAGAAGACAGCGGTTACACCCTGTTTGAACCTAGTAGGGAAGCAGTGGGTCTGGGGGGAGAGGCTGTCTAGTGGATGTTGTCGAGCCGGGGCAAGGCGGGCGGTACCACAGGTTACAACAGGGGTTAGTTTCACCTACAACAGCGGTATTAAAGATATGGTTCGAAGGGCTGCTTTGAAGGAGCCAATTTTTGGCAATTTGGAGATGCAGCTAGGGAGGAGTTGAACCAAGTAGGGGCTCAGTACAGGAAGGATCTCTGGGCAAGAGAGGTCTTGGTACTGGGCACCTTGAAAGTGGTCTTAACAGAGCTAAGGGTGGTGATGGGCGATGATGACTGCTGTAGGGAGGTGAGACCCCCGGTGGGGAAGAGTCCTAGCAGTGATTTCTTAGCGAGAAGGCAGGTCTGATAGAGCAGTCACTCCTCAAAGTTGAGCAGATTGGTGGTAGTATAGAAAGCAGGTGTAAGTTCGGCTTGGGGCACGGTCAGAGCCTACAGGCCTTATTGATGGAGAGTTGGATTTGGAGAGGGCAGTGTTGTCAGCTGTGCTGGCGTGAATGGGCAAGCCATAGTCCACGAGGGACAAGATGGAGGAGGTGATGGCTAGCCTGAGGGGCAACTTGAGGCAGGCAGTCCCTGTGCTGGTATAGCAGGCCAATCGAGAGTTAATGGTGGCTGACAGGGCATTAATGTGGGTGTGGAAGGAGAGGCAGAATTGAACGTGATGGCTAGGTACTTGTATGTGGTCACTTGTTCTAGTGGGGTACAGTGCTGGGGATAATCAAGAGGGGGTATTTTTAGCTTTATTTTAGTGGTGGGAGAAGAGCATTGATTTGGTTTCTTTAGGTTAATGACCTGTCTGCAGTTGCCAAACCACCTTCGGCTTGGTTGTAAGCTTGCTGAGGGATAATTGGAGGAGGTGAGATTGGGATGTGAGTCAATGAGGACTGCATCATCAGCATAGAGGAGCATTTTACGGTACATGAGCTGGGAGGGTGTTGAGGTGCAGACTAAAAAGTATTGTACCCAGGATGGAGCCCTGAGGGACCCTGGAGGAACGGGAAGAGTGCTGGAGAGGGAGCCACTGATCTTGACACACTGGGATCTAGCAGACAGGTAGCTAGAGAACCAGGAAATGGGACCACCAGAGAAGTCAAGTTGGTGGGAGAGTCGAGTAGAAGGGGATGACAGACAGTGTCAAAAGCCTTGAGAGGTCAATGAACACTGCTCCTGCAGGGGCTGCCAGAGTCGAGAGCAGCATGCAGGTGTAGGGAGAATTCCAGGAGAGCCATGGTTGTACTGTGTCCTGGGGAAACCAAGCTGCTCTGGGCACATAATGTCATACTTGGTTAGGTATTCAGAGAGCTTGATCAGCACCAATTTTCAAGGGAATTAGAGAGGGAGGATGGAGATCGGCTGATAATTGTTGGGGGTGGACCGGTCCCCACTCTACGTATGGGTGTGATTTCCAGCAGTTTTCCAAGCACTTGGGAACTGACCCAGGCATAGAGACTGGTTTAGAAGGTCAGTCAGGGACTAGGACCGTCCCAGACCATCTGGAGGATCCTGGAGTTGAGGGGTCACTGAGGTTGTTGCTGCCTAAGGCTTTTAGCAGGTGGAGTCTGGCTTCTTGGGATAGGGGTGCACAGGTAGAATGGTGGGTGATGCAGGACTGGAGGGAGAGAGGGAATTGGGTCAAAGAAGCTGCTGGGGAGGACCGGAGCTTAGGTCAGAGAAGGCAGTGTTAAGGCAATCGGCTATAAGGAGTGGATCTGTGGTGGGGGTGCCATTGATAGAGAGCTGAGATGGTATGGGAGTGGGACTTCCCATTTAGCTCTTTCATATTATCCCAGAAGGTCCAGGCTGAACCCCAAGTGGAAGCGAGGGTGGTCTGGTAGTGCTCTGCCTTGGCCGCCTAATGGCCCAAGTGCACTTATTAGTGCTCTGCATTGTAGGCCTATGTATCAGATGCCTTTCCAGATTCTACAGCAGTGTGCCAGAGATTGTCTCTGTTTTGAGTCTCTGGAGGAGGGTGGGGTGATCCATGGGCACTGCATTTTTGGAGCGAATCCTGGTGATGGGGACAGAAAGGTCACAAGCCTTGCAGAAGGCATTTGTGAAGTGATCAAGAGCTGAGTCAATGTCAGGGGCACATTGGATGAGGGACCAGTCTAGCTGGGCTAAGTATTGTTTTAATTTTCTGGGGCCTCTGGCATAAACAGCAGCGTAGAGTGGTCTGGAACACTGACTTCAGAGTGGAGGATGACCAGAGACAGAGGACTGGGGAGTGATCACTAAGAGAGTTGGGGAGGACAGTGACATCCCAGATTTTGTAGGGGCGGTTAGATCTAACAACATCTAGGAGAGTGCTGGTGCCAGTAGAGTGGTTGAATCTGGTGGGCTGGGTGACTAACTGGGACATATCCAAGGCAGCAAAGGAGTCCCTTATATGGGAGGCAGTGGAGGCTAGCCAGTTAACATTGAGATCACCTAGGATGACTTGCTCCACTTTGTGAGGGAGAGATGTGAGATTGTCAATGAGGGACTGGACCGCTTGGTTTTGATTCCTCGGGGGTATGTAGGAGACCGTGAGGAAGAGACGGCCTTGGGCGGGTCAGGTGTGATTTTTAAGGTGAGGGCTTGGGCTCCATAATCAAGTTTAGGAGCTGGGAGTGCCTGACCTGTAAGGTACGAGCAGTGTGCAACCAGCACCACGTTTGCCTACTCGGTCTTCCCTGTAGATGGTAATCCAGGCGGTGCTAGCAGAGTCAGGGGGCGGACGGAGAGCCAAGTCTCTACCAGTGCAATTACGTCAGGTTGATGTTGAATGACCCAGTACTGGAGGGCAGCAGATTTCTTTAGGAGACTGCAAATGTTTAAGGATGAAAAGCGCAGGCCAGTTGCAGTACAGGGTTTAGAAGGGCTGGAAGTCATAGGTCCTGGGTTTGGTGTACATTACCAGATAAATAATAGCAGTGTAATTATTCTGGTTAGTGGCTGGTGGCGATGGAGACCCTTGGGTTGACACCCAGCTGAGGACTTTACAATCAGGGTGCATGGGATAGATAAAGTCACGAAGGGTGGGAATGGCTTGAGAGAGCTGGGTCAGGTCAGGCCTTGGAGGGCAGAGGGAGTGGGGTGTTGGCAGGGTGGGGGTTGCGGGTCGTGGGTGTTGAGGGTGGGGAGGGCCGGTCACTGTTGGGGTAGTCTGGGAATGAGGTGTCTAGTATGGAGGAAAGGTGCTCCAGTCAGTGTGAGGTCTGTACCAAGAGGGTGAAGGAGAGCAGACTTAGTAATGGAGTGTAGGTACCCATAGCAGGCAGCTGAGCAGTAAAGGAAGAGTGTCTAGGAGTAGTAGAGAGTAAGGAGATGTAGAGCAGCTTTGGCACGGTTGGGAGAAACCCTCTAGTGGGCGAAGAGTATAAGCTGCATATGGGAAAATCAGTATCGATCAGTAGAAGAGGGAGGGGCAAAGACTGATGAATAGTGATAGACTGACCACACAATAAGTGAAATGAGACAGGAACTGTATTGTGTTGGATTGGGTAAGGTACTTATAACTGGGCCCTCTAGTGGCTAAAAGATATAATCTGCTAATGGAAAAGTCAGCAAGGTGTAGCCTATAGACTTACAGCTCTGAGAGAAGGGTACAGGGCTCAGGGCAGATAGCAAAATCACACTACCTTAAAACTCTCTCAGAACTTAAATCAATTCTTAAGAAATCTATACATCAGACTAAACATTACTTAAAGTGAGAAATCAAGAACATATCAAGCAGAGGTCAGTCCTAGCATTAATTTATTGGCAGCAGTTCCTAGAAGACTTCTGAATCGTGCACATAGTGTGGAGAAACACTGGCAAACAGGGGCAAGTGAGATTCTCCAGGGTAGATGCCAAAATTCAGAGTTCCAATCTGTACCTGCTTGGAGGGTGAGTGTCAGGCAGCTTCTTCTTACCCTGCTTACCAAATTGCAGAATGCAGTTTGTTTGAGAGGAAACAGCCTGAAAGGGCACAGTAGTCTGGTTGGATCTAATGATTTTCCACATTCAAAGGTTCACATTTTCTTATGTATGATAGAAATAAGGGTTGCTTAATTAGCTCAGATAATTTGTCTTCTATAAATTCATTCCATGTAACTTTCTTGAAGTGCACAATACACATTTTACTTGCTTCCAATATTTTGCTTGATTTTCTGGTTTTAACGATTACAGAGGAAAGCCAGTTCATGTCCTGTACTTGATGTCAGCAAGGCTTTGATTTGGTCCTACATGGAAGGCTACTGTGGAAATTGAGGGAACTGGGGAGATAAATTGGTGGGGGGGTAGCAAATTGGCTTAGGAATAGACAGCAGAGGGTGGTGGTAGGGTGAAGTATAACAGTATGGAGGCAGTATATGGGAGGCAGTATAAGCGCAGTGATTTTTAAAGCTCTTAGCTGCAAATCTGGAAACTTGGGTTTGAATCCACAGCCCCACTTGCATACTATGTGACTCTGAGCAAGTCACTTAACTTCCCTGTGCTCCCAGGTCACACCTGTAAACAATCTTCAGCTTAGTTTGCCACTCCTGGTTAAATAATTGGGGAAAAGCCTCAACACCCAGAGAGGTCATCAACAGAGTCCCACAAGGTTCAGTTTTGGACCCTATCCTTTTATTGTGTTCATTGCAGACATTGGGGAGGGGTTTGGTAGTAAAATGAGTTTGTTCGCTGATGATACTAAATTGAGAATGGTGGTAGACAGTGAGGAGGGTAGGAGGCACTACAGGATGACCTGGGAAGCTGGAAAACTGGGTCCATGTGTTACAGTTGGGGTTTAATGCACACAAATGTAGCATTCTGCACCTGGGAGTAAGGCACCCTGGGTATAACTACCACTTTGGGGGATACAGCTGACTGTTGCGATGACGGAAAAGGATCTGTCGGTGATGACTGATGCAAAGGAGTCACTCAGAGCAGTGCAGGAGGGCAGCAGCTAAGGCAAACAAAATGTTTGGGTGTATAGCCAGGGGTAACGTCCAGGAGAAGGGAGGTTATACTTTCCTGTACACCTCACTGGTGAGGCCGCATCTGGAGTATTGTGTGCAGTCTCTAGTGCCCTCGACTAAAAAGGGCATCACACTACTGGAGAGAATCCAGAGAAGGGCGACAAGGATGATTAGTGGTCTGGAGGAGTTGTCACATGAGGACAGGATTAGAGAGCTGAACATGTACTTTCTGGAGGACAGAAGCGATAAGGGATATGATAGACACTTTCAAATACCTGAAGGTGGTTCAATAGAGGGAACAGAGAGGGTCTGTCTGCTGAGGGTGGTGGGGACTATGAGAGGCCATAGTCTAAAGTTGGTAGGGGGTGCACAGAGGAAAGACGAGGGGCATTATTTCATTGAGATGATGGTGGCACTTCTGGAATGCACTGCTGGATGATCTGGTAAAATGAGAACTGTGGGAGGTTTCCAAGAAGGGCTGACAAGCACAGGGCACGGTATAGGTTGGGGGTATGGTGAACACCAGAGGTGTACAGGGCAGGGAAGGGAGGGAGGGGGGAAATGAGGGTAGAGCAGCTACTGTACACTGCTAGTGAGCTGGGTCAGGAAGACAAGATATACCGTTAGGCCTAATCTGCTGGCAACTATGTATGTATGTATTTATGTATGTATGTATGTACTCCTCTTTATTTTACATGACACAGGAAAATAATCACTCTCCCAAATGTGTGTTACATAAAGATACTGCACTCTACTAAAAGCATGAGCATCAATCATCCACAAATCAAAAAATAGTACCTCCTTCTGTTGGAAATTTAATTTTTCCTCTTATATCTCCTCTTACCCTATCATTTAATATTCAAATCCTTTTCCACTTAAACATTTTATTAAGCCTATTCCTTTTTTTTTTTTAGTAATTTTTTTGGTCTATGGATGGTCTATCGAACTCCTACTCTCTAGTCAGTTGTCCATTCTTATGTATTTTCTTCTACAAGGTCCCCAACCCTAGCATTAAAACCGCAACCATAATGATAATGACATTATAAAATGTTATCCTAATATCCCCAGCCATTATAGATACTGAATGCATAGTACGCTTAACATTTTGAATATTAAATATCTAGGGGAACACACATATTAAAAAGCAAAACATCAGCATCCGTAAAATCAACAACCATACATAGAAAAACACATTAACTCTAGAATACATATCAAAGCTTAAAATCTAATGTTGCCTTTGTCAGAATAGTTAGTCCTCCTTTTGGCTGGCCATACTTATTATTCCTTACTGCTGGAACAATATAGTTTACAGTTTCTATCAAGGTTATTTTAATATTTTAAGTTTTCTTTTATTTTAGGCCTCTTCTGCTTTCTTCCTCTAATTAATTTTTTTAACTTTATGTTTATGCAGCTACACGCAGTACAACCCCTGCAAGGCATCAAATAGATCAACATATACATCCAATGTAATAATAATAAAGTAATCGTTACAGTCTAGTGTAAGAACATGGGGAAATCCCATATAATCATAAAAGTCCCATACAAGTCCGAATAGCTGCATCCTACAAAGGCTTTTGGCAGTCAGATCCAAAATGCGAAGGTCCATAAATCTATAACTCAGCATGTAATGTTGCTATGGCTCCATTTCTAAGAATTATTTGTTACAGACATGTTTAGCACAAAGAGATACAGTCCACACATTTTCATAAACTTAACAACAAATAGACGCCATTACCCCAAACAGATCACTATACCATTTGAGAAACCCTCTTCAGGTTACATAGAGCAAAATATTATTTATACTCTACAGTCCATTATTTGGGCAGAAAGTTCAAAGTTCAGGTCTCCTCCTCAGACTCCGATACAGGCTGCACCTCCACTGACTGACTCTGCTGAGCTCTGGCTACTACCTTCTTCTCTGCATCCACGGGATTGGTGGTGGTAGGTGCAGCCCCTATAATGAATACGCAGATGGGTTGGCATCAAGAAGGAGTCGGTGACCCCAGGCTTGCAGTCTTACCTTGACTGCATCATATTTTTCAGCATGCACGGTGGCAAAGAAAAGGTATAGGAACAAAGGGCATGGGCCCCATCATAATTCAGGGCCCTTCGTCAAGCTGGTGGCTTGTAATAGAGTGTTTTTACCGAGGAGTTGGTGGTCGCTAATAGGATGGTCTGAGGTGCTCTCCTCGGACCCACTGCTCTTGGAGTAATCCGTAGACTTTGCACATTTGACCCACAATTGTGTCCCATGAAAGATTTGGTGCAGCAGGGAGCCACTCCTGTAAGAACCCCAGCAGATCATCCTCCCTGCCTCCTTCGGGCAACCCAATAATCTGCACATGTGAGGCCCAGTTTGCATTTTCTAGGCCTTCAACCTGTAGCATAGCTGTGCACTCTCAAATGGGGATGAGAGGGATCTCTGATCTTGAAGTGGTAGCCACCTGGGAACAAGCGACCACCAAACAGTGTGGTTCATGATAAAGTTAGCTGTGGAGTCACGCCACACAAAAGTGAAGGTACTGGACTTCAGGAGGGCTGATTTTGTCAAATGGAGAGCACCTCAGAAAAGCACTAGCAAACAGGCAAGAAGGTGGGGTGGAGCAACAATAGGGAAACATCAAAACCGCCATCACAGAGGCAACAATCCTTTGTGTGAAGCAAATAAACAAATCAGAATGAAAGAAAAACACTATGGTTCTCGGAAGACGTGGCGTGAGAAGGTAAGGGAGAAAAATATAGCATTCAGGATGTATAAGGAAACACAGAAGTAGTAGGAAGAGAACTGTACCAGTTAAAGCAGAAGGAAGCAGGAAGACAGTCAGAATAGCAAAGGCCCAAACCAAGGAAAAGATAGCCAACTTGGTTAAGAAGGATAAAACCTTTATAGGTACATTAGGAAGCAAAGAAAGACTAAGGCAGGTATACTGAGGCTGAATAAAGAGGAAGGTTGTTGGGCAGAGAACAACAGTGAAAAGCAGGATACTGAATGAATACTTCGCTCAGTATTCACAATGGAAAAGCAAAGGGAGATACCTAATCCAGTCAATAGAAGCACTCTGGATGGGGGTTGATATTAGTCCTTTCATAGAAGAAAGGATTCTGAAAGAACTCTTAAAAGTGAAGGTGCATAAAGCAATGGGACCTGATGGGATTCACTCAGAATTCTAAAAGAACTAAGGAAGAACTAGTAACACCACTGACTACCCTTTTAATAAATCATGGGAGGATGTGTGGTACCTGAGGACTGGAGGAGGGTGGATGCGATTCCTTCACAAAAGGGGAACAAGACAGAGGCAGGAAAGTACAGACCTGTCAATTTGATCTCAGTGGTACGGAAAATGATGGAATCACTTTGAAGGAAAGAATTGTTGAGTACCTAGAGGCCAGTGGGTACAGGACCCAAGGCAGCATGGATTCATAGTGGAAAGTCATGTCAGACAAATCTAATTGATTTCTCTGACTGGGTGACCAAAGTAGTAGACCAGGGAGGGACTGTGGACATGGCCTACCTAGACTTTAGCAAAGCATTTGACACAGTCCCGCACAAAAGATTAATAAACAAATTAGTCAGCCTGGGAGTGGTCCCAGGCTGGTAACCTGGTAAAACACATGCTGGACAGCAGGACACAGTGGGTAATAGTAAATGGAGTCCACAGTGAAGAAAGGAGTTACTAGTGGGTACCGCAAGGTTCAGTACTGGGGCCGGTCCTTTTAATGTCTTCATAAGTGACATTGCAGAGGGACTGGAAGGGAAAGTATGTCTCTTTGCAGATGACACACAGATCTGCAACAGAGTTGATACGCAAGGTGGGGTGGAAAGGATGAAAAGGGACTTGGCAAGGTTGGAGGAATGGTCAAATGTATGGCAGCTTAGATTCAATGCAAAGAAGTGCAGAGTGATGCACCTGGGCATACCTCTCAACCTCCTGCCTCATAAATCAGGGACAAGGCTTAAAAATCAGGGACAAAGGCACAAAATCAGGGACACATTTTTAAAATTGGTAATATCCACTCAGGAAGCTGGCAGAATAAGGACTCAGTGTATAATACATTTTCTGAAGAATAAGAAGTCTGCAGCTTTATTGTGTGACGAATTTTATTCTTACAATCATCACTGTTTAGTCATGGAAACGCAGATTTTATGACGGACGGAGTAAAATTTTGAGGTGAAATCAGGACATCCCTGAAAATCAGGGACACTTGAGAGGTATGCACCTGGGAAATAAAACCCAGGGAAGAGTACACAATGGGGTGAGATACTGACAACAACAAAAGTGGAAAGAGACCTGGGGGTATTCATATCAGAGGACCTAAAGGTGGGCCAGCAATGTGAGAAGGCAGTAAGGAGGGTGGGGATACTGCCCATAGGGAGAGGCATCACCAGTAGAAAATGGAAGTTGCTGGCCCTCTGTACAGACAGTTGGTAAGACCACATCTGAGTACTGTGTACAGTTCTGGAGACCCCATCTCTGCAAAGACATAGACAGGGTGGAAGCTGTCCACAGGAGGGCAACAAAAATGGTTCAAGGTCTGCAGAGGACCTATGAAGAAAGACTAAAGGAGCTTAAGATGTATAGCCTCAAGGAAAGGAGGGCGAGGGGACATGATAGAAACTTTCAAATACTTCAAGGGAATCAATAAAGTCCAAGAGGGTAGCATCTTTCAGAAAAGAGTGTGTAAGAACAAGGGGCACAGTTTGAAGATAGAGGGGGCGGCTCAGAGGTAGTGTGAGGAATATTTCTTCACAGAGGGTTATAGATGCATGAAACAGCCTTCCTGAGGAGGTCGTAGAGTCACTAACAGTGGGGAATTCAAGAATGTATGGGACAGACATAAGGCAATTCTAGTGGGGTAGGAGGAAGTAGGTTGTTGGTTAACTAGGATCTGCAGCTTATCCTTTAGGTAGGGAAATGGGCAGACTAGGTGGGCCAAGCGTCCTTATCTGCCATCAAATTCTATGTTTCTATGTGTCTAGATTCGACTTTTAAGTCGCCACCTGCATTGAGGCCTCTAAAGCTCTCCATGGATGCTCGAGTCTGGTAACTGTCATCAGCGGTCGTGGCCTGCAGCGCTCTGTAGTCCGGTGGATTTTTAGCACCGCTTCCACCTGCTTTTTGTGTGCGACTCCATCACCTTATCTGGTATCAGTCGATATCAGAATTTGCTGTCTTCACAATAGGAGTGAATATGTTGAGCTGGTTTCCAAAATTTTCAATGTTGATGTTTTAAATTGAAAATGAACAAAGTTGATCTGACGTGCATCTTGCCTGCAGGAATGCTCAACAGCAATCCCTCTGCCTTCTTCCTCTAATTAAATTATCTTAATTTTCCCTCATCTCCCTGTAAACTATGTTTCTGTTTAGCACACTGCCTTAGGGGTAGCTGGTCCATGCCACTGGGGTGTCAAACAGACAAGGCATACTGATGAGTCCTGGTAGGACGAAACACATGTCTATGTCTTCTGTTAGCACCCTTTGCAAACTGTGTGAGAGGGCCTTCGCACCATGCAATTCTGCTTAAAGTTGGACCAGCCTAACATTCTGTGGTGATTTGCATATGCAGCCCATGATGCTTTGCATTGTGGGGCAAGTGCGATTTTGTATTTTCTTGAAACTTGGCTTCCCAGCCAAATGCCCTTTGGGTAACCCTCGCCTCAGTGTTTATGCACAGAGGTTCTTTGTCTTTAAATTGTTTTTATTTTAATGGGTTCACTACAATATATCCCAGGCACACTGCCTTAGGGGTAGCTGGTCCATGCCACTGGGGTGTCAAACAGACAAGGCATACTGATGAGTCCTGGTAGGATAAACACGTGTCTATGTCTTCTGTTAGCACCCTTTGCAAACTGTGTGAGAGGCCTTCGGCACCATGCAATTCTGCTTAAAGTTGGACCAGCCTAACATTCTGTGGTGATTTGCATATGCAGCCCATGATGCTTTGCATTGTGAGGGGCATGTGCGATTTTGTATTTTCTTGAAACTTGGCTTACCAGCCAAATGCCCTTTGGGTAACCCTTGCCTCTCAGTGTTTATGCACAGAGGTTCTTTGTCTTTATGTTTCTGTTTGACAGGTTTTAGGAATTTTGTTATTCTCTGTTGGCATCCACTGGGACTCTTTATGCTGTCAGTTACTGGCTCTTCTGTTGATAAAGTTATCTCTCGTCTCAAGTTTGCTTCTAGTTGCACTCCACAAGTCAGGGATTTGTTTTGTGCTTTATAGGAGCCAGTCTTTCTTCACAGTTTGCCAGAACAATACATAGTCACCCTCTGCTTATGTTTATTCTGCACCTATATGTTGTTTTATGTCTGTCTATGAAAACCTATTACTGAAGATTCCTTTTATTATACATGGCTAGTTTTAATGTAAAACATTTTCAGTTTTTGATCTAGGTATCCTTTTGAACAGAGAGCTGGAAGTACTTTCCTCTTCTTATCTGCCTCTTTTCATCCAATTGCAGTTTTTCAAATGTACAGTTTTTCTTTTTTTTCCATATTCAGTTCTTTTTGTTTAAATTTTTTTCATCACTGGGCTTTTTGGCATCCTTTTTCTAATTAGTTTCTACAACATGTTTCTTCTTTTGCTTCCTTTTTATTTTTGAAATTTGTTTCTTTTCCATGCTGGCAAGGATTTAGTTTTGGCCTATAAATCTTTTTTTTTGTTACTTTTTGTTTTACCAGGTGAGATACACTAAGCTGAAAGCTTGTTTACAGGTGCAACCTGGGAGCACAGGAAGTTAGTGACTTGCTCAGGGTCACACAGTATGCAAGTGGGGGCTGTGGGATTGAAACCCAGGTCTCCAGGTTTGCAGCTCAGAGCCTTAAACCACTGCACTATACTGCCTCTCTTTAATAATGCTTCTATCTCCTCTTTACCTTCCTTTTCTCTGATGTTCTCTCTTGTAGCTGCATATTTATCTCTTCCATATTCCCTTGAGCTTCTCATGCTCATTACCATTCTGCTGAGCCACAGTCTATTTATTTTTAACATTATTACATTGTTCCTTACCCTTCTGTGCCTGTAAACTCTTCTTAATAGAGCTACCATGTGTTGAGGTACTGATTGCCTGTCTGTGTTTATTTTTTAACTGCATATAAGTCTAGCAATATAGGAGACATACTAGTCTCTTGTTCACTGCCACTATACTCATTAATTAAATTCTCATCAATTTGCTTCCTACTAATAAATAAATAAAAATAAAGTGGATGACATGAAACCTTTGTAAAAGAGCCATTGGCTCAAGGTATTTATCTGAAATTCCAATAAAGAAATAACTGTTATTTCCTTTGCTGTCATGTGGCCACAGATGAAGACTATTTGGTGGATTGCTCAAGCATGGTTCTAGGCTCAAATATTTTTTATATATATCGGGAAATAAAATATCAAAGTCATGTAAGTATGATTTCTCAATCTGTGTCCTCTCTCACAACACCATTTATTATAGGTAAGTTATCACTTTTATCACATGCTTGAAGTCTGACATCCATAACCTTATGCTAGTCTTCATTTTCATTTCAGGCCCAACTAATTCTAAACACTTAATGTTGAGCTCTGGACAATCAGGCTTTCTGATAAATTATTTGTTTACAATATTGTCTCCATCTGGCAAATTAACTTGTTTTTGGCTGGTTCTTCTAAAACTTTAATCATTACTAATACAGGGTTGGATAGACTCTGTTTTATTCTTGTTTGTTTTACTTATTTATTTCAAAAGTTTCACCAGGAGAGGCATACTGTACTGAGCTGTAAACAATTCATTTCAGATGGATCCTGGGGGAGAGGGGTAAGGGAGGTATAAACATAATATTCAGAGTCTAAAATATTTACAGAGTATGAAGTATTTAAAGAGCATAAATATTTACAGAGTATAAAAGTGCAATCACATTTATTTATTTTATTTAGATTTTGTTTAGTAGGTAGGAATGCTACCCAAAAATGACTATTTTCAGACACGACATTCGTGAGGTTACAAAGTATAAGACAATACAATATAATACAATAGACAAGCAAAGGAGTGTACCAGTGTTGGAATAGGACCCTGTTCCAGTTGTTATGGAGAGTTTGAATGCAGGGATCTGTTCTGTTCTTTCCTTTCCTGTCTCTTGTCTGTCTGGTTGCACAACCAAATTTTCCTGTGAGACCTAGGATTTTATCACCCTGACAGTCTTGCAGTTCTTTGCCTTTAGCTGTCTCTCAGTCTTCCCTTGCTGTTTGTGTTTTTCCTCCTTGCATATCTGCTGGTATAAAATATATGCAAATCATTATGTGGAAATGTAACTGATATTGGGATCCCTTTGTTTAGAAATTATATAGTGTTACTGTTGAAATGTATGTAATTATAGTTTGAGATGACTGTAAAAAGCTATTGGAACTCAAGGGTTAACCTGAGAGCAGTTTTTAAGCCCTTTTTCAGAAGCTGTGAGGAGGGCCTCAGTTCTGGGACACTGTGTTCTTGTTGCACCTGCATGAAATTGACAAGAACATTGAAATTTACAGCAACATTTAAAAAAAACAGGATGCTTGTTAAGAAGGGGTTGCAAAGACTTATAAAACAGCTACAATTGCTTGCAAGAAATGCACAGAGGTTGAAGGAAAACTCGGATGGATCTTCTGTGTTTGTTCTGTCTTTGTAAATAGCTATACTGAACAAGTTTATTTTTTATGTTATTACTAGTACTATTAAACACTTTTTGCAAATTCTACAACTGCTCCTGTTTTCTATGCTTTCTGACCTGTGCCTCAGTGACAGATGGTGTCGGCCTAAGTGGGATTTATGACCACGAATACTCTAAGCCAGGGGTTTAGTGCATGGGTACTGGACCTAGTACCAAAGAAGCATAGTGAAAGGTATGGATTCTGCAGCAGCAAGCCCAGGAGTGGTTACCAGGAGAATGGCAGCCAAACTAGCAGAGGCAGAAGTCCAAGCTAAGACTGTACAGCTAGCACCAGTTATGGAAAAAGAACAGGCAGTGACAGAACCTGACAGCCTGACAACCTTTTTCAAATGGTGGGCTATAACAAACAGAGATGGAGAAACAGAAGAGAGAAGAGATGCAGCAACAGGAGCAGTAGAGGAGAGAAGAGAAGCAGCAGATGAAAGAAGAGGTGCAGTGACAGGAGCAGGATGGCTGCATGCTTTGCAAGCTATCAAAGGTGGAGGATCTGGCACAGATCCAGACAAGCAACAAAACACAAGCAACTTAAAAGCCATTAAACTTTCAAAGTTGTGTCCCTCTGATGATATCAAGCATACCTGACAACATTTGCAAGGGTTGCTGCAGCCTGCCAGTGGCCAGAGCAGCAATGGGCAATCAGGGTGGTACCTTACCTGACAGGTAAAGCCCAACTTGCCTATGGCAATTTGGACACTGCACAATCAGAAAACTATGACCTGGTGAAAAGCAAAATCCTGAAAAGGTATGACATCTCAGAGAGACCTACAGGCAGAGATTTCAATCTCTGAAGTACAACTCAGTCGACAATCCTCGAGAAGCCTTCCCTGACTCAGAGAACTCCTGATAAAATGGCTCCAACCAGAGGGCAAAACAGTCCTGCAGATCACTGACACATTTGCAATGGAGCAATTCATCAACATCCTGCCTACAAATGTGCAGCTTTGGGTAAAGGAACACCGGACCAGAAAGTGGGGAAAAGGCTGTTTCTTTGGCCGAGGACTACCAAATGGCCAGACAGACACCACAGCAGTGAGGTAACAGCCAAACACTGATAAGACACTCTTTTTCCCATTTAAATGCCAAGTCTGATAAGAACTCTGGTGGGGTAACACATCTGTGCTCAAAGACGTGATTTGCTATAACTGTAATAAGCCAGGTCATATTGCAAGAAATTCCCATAAGAAGAATGATACTGGAGCAGATTTGTCCTTAGCAAATTGGGGCAAGTACTTAACAGATGTAAAGATAGGGATAAGACTGTAAAGGGACTCATTGATTCAGGAAGCAGGCAGATCCTAGTGCATGTTGAGATGCTGGGAAAACACTGTGCAAAAGGACCAGGTGCTGGTGTCATCTGCATCCACGGGACACTCGATGCTAGCCCACCACCCAAGTGACTCTGACCATTAAGGTGTGTCACACCAAATGAAAGTGGGGGTAGACCTAAGTTACCTGTACCCATGATTATTGGAAATGACTGCCCATGATTTACCAAGTTAATCTCAGAGGAACTGAACCCTGCAGTTTCAGTAGCAGTAGTAACAAAAGCTTAGGGAAAGAAAATCTCAAATGGTGGGGACACTTTTCCTTTCAATGACTTTGATTCAGACTTGTTTGAGAACAGCTCCAAGATCTGGAAATCCAGAAAAGAAAGACGATGCCTGAAGAAACTGTGGCAACAAAAGACTGATGGACATAAGGGGTTAACATATTAAAATGTTGAAACTAAAATGATCACTGATTGTGATTTTCTTTCCGAACAGGCTAACAATGTTTCTCTCCAGGGTTATTTTAAGCAGCCGGGGTGAAATCAAGACAGGATGAACCTATGTTTAAGAAATGTAATGGGCTACTGTACAGAGTTTGAGTTAAACCTCAGACCAGGAACAGACAGAACAATTGGTTATACCACAGAAGTATAGAACAGGGTTGTTACAGATAGCACATGGTAGTCCAATGGCTGGTCACTCAGGGAGGGATCGCACCCTTCCAGATTGCTGTATAGATTTTACTGGCCTGGATTTCATGAAGACGTTGCTACCTACTGCAATTTCTGTGCTGAGTGTCAGAAAGTAGCCTCAGTCATTAGAAAAGACAGGCACCCTGGTGCCCCTACCTTTGATAGATGTGCCTTTTGAGAATTGTAATGGAAGTGGTTGCTTCTTTGGACAACAGTAAAAAAGGGTAATAGATTTATCCTGGTAGTATGCACTATGCTACTCGATAACCCAGAGGCAGTTCCAGTGTGTACTGTCACAGCTTCAAAAGTGCAGCAGAGCTTGAAAAGATTTTCAGCAGAGTGTGCATTCCTAAAGCAGTTACTACTGATCAGGGTAGTAAGTTTGTGCTGCATTACTTAAGGAGCTATACAGACTACTAAGTATCATTGCCATAAGAACCTCCCCTATCACCCTCAGACAGTCTTGTTGAGTGTTTTAACCAAACCTTAAAGCACATGTTAAAAGGTTTGTAAAGGGAAGAGAACTGGCCCAGTGGCGCTGAGGGTTGAGGTGTTGGACACCACACCTTGCGCCACACTGGTGACCTGGGTTTGGGAGTAAACTTGGGTGCGAGGGGTCGGCAGGGAGGAAAGGATCGAGCACCGCTGGGCAGCTCTCCTTTCCGGGAAGGGCACTGGGTCATCCGGTGCTCCAGTGGCCCCTGATGGAGACTGAGGGTGCTGTAGAGCACGGCCCAATGAGCAGGGTTGCTGTGCGCTGTAGCATCAGGGATGTGCACAACGCATGGGGGAGAGGGTGGAAGGACTTACAAGGGAAAACCCTCCAGTCGAGCAGTTGATGACTCCTCAAATGCCGCCGCCACACGCCCAACACTGGTTCCCCACCACTGCCCTTCAATTCCCCTAGGGCTGTGGCCCCATGTCCTAGGGAACCATAATGATTTTGAAGATGGCGGAGAACACAGTGGGTGGTAGAGCGGTATTGGCGAGTGAGGTAGCCCGAGAGAGTTCCAAGTCTGGAGGAGAAAACAGAATTGGGGGAGGGAGGAAGGAAGGATTGGGACCAATACTTGTCTTACCTTCCTTTTACTTACAGAGAAGTGCCACAGGCATCAGCAGGGTTTTCACCATTTGAAATGCTGTATGGTAGGCAGCCAAGAGAGCACTGGATATGATGAAAGAAACGTGGAAGATAACCCCACTCAGAAACAACCTATGACGTTTTATATGTGTGCCCCAAGAAAGAAGCTGGCAAAATATGTTGAAATTGCCCATAGTAATCAGGAAGAGGCCCAAAACTAGCAGAAGGTATAGTATGACCATGGGATAAAAGAAAACGTTTTTGAGCCAGGTGGAAAGGTTTCGCTACTGTTACCTACAACAGAAAATAAACTGTTAATGAAGTGGCAAGGGTCAGAGTAGAGTACTTACACATACTGGCACCATTAACTACAAGATTGAGACCTCTGACAGGAAAATCCTATTGAGATATACCATGCTAACCTCCTCAAGAAATGGGTTGAAAATGCCAAAAGCTACTTTGCTGTTTTACCAGAAACTGATAAAGAAGATATTGATGTAGCTTATGATAGACTGGAACAAACTGTAACTGCTGATGCTATAAAGGTGAATGTTTCCTTAACCTCAGAACAAACTGCAGAAATCTGTAATGTGCTAAAGACATTTAGCAGTACTTTTACCACAGTACCAGGTCAAGCAAAAGGGCTCTATAACGTAATAGTGCCAAGGAATGCTTTCACCCTAGTAGGCAAAAACATATAGATTACCGAGCTGTTAAGTTCAAGTTCAAGTTCAAGTTTATTGCAGGAAAACTCCATTGAGCAAGCTCATTCACAAGGAGGTCCTGTGACATAAACACTTAAAAGTACAAACACAGATAGGTAATAACAGTATATACATGAAATACCGTTACATGATGCAGGCTGGATATACATACAAGGGTACCACATAGGGTGACGCGGGTGGTAAACATTGATGTGAGACAGGAAGCGACTTATAGGTCGCATACTGATGAATGAAACATGATGACTGGTGTGATTTGATTTAATCAAATCAAATCAAATATACAGTATTTTGGCAGCTAGGACAAACAGTCTACAACTGATATGGGAGGGAGGAGAGATTTGCTAGAGTAGCAGTGGGCGTAAGCAAAAGATAAAGCCAGGAGTAGAAGGGGAAGGAAAGCAGTTAATATGACAAATCAATTATACCTTACCAGTGGATAAATATGGCACACATGGGGAAGGAAGAGACTTAATGACAGTTACAGGTGTCTTTTATTTCCATGAACTTAGCGATTTGTAGAAGTTTATTGAAACTGTGCTAGTTAGTTTCAGTACGGTTTATAATTGGTTCCAAATGGAGGGAAGGGCATATGCAATAGCACGTTTACCAAAGGAAGTCCGTGCTTGGTATGTCAAGCATAATAAAGTCAGATTTTCTTAACGAGTATGCACTATGTGAGATACTAATAAGGGAAGAGATAGCTTGGCAATTTCTGCAGGAGCAGTTTAAGAGTCCATAGCCCAGCATGGAGCAGGCGCCTAGTAGTAAGGGATGTCCAACCAACAGCTGCATATAAGTCACAGTGGTGCTAACGGTAAGGAGTTGGTAATGAACCCATACGCACGGGTGATAAAGGATGTCCAGTTTACTTAGATTTGCAAGAGTGGTGGAGGAATAGATTACATCGCCATAGTTGAGTAGGGGTGAAAGTGGCCTGTACAAGCTTGTTTCGAGTTTCAAGGGGAAAAGGGCCTATTTCTGTAGAAGAAACCTAACCTTGCTTTTAACCTTCTAGAGACATCTTCGATGTGGTCACTGAAAGATAATTTATTGTCGATCCAGATACCTAGATATTTAAATTTGGTTACAACTTCCAGAGGCTCGATTAAGCGTGGTGACAATGAAGTCTTGGGCAAGAGTATTGGGGGCCTGAGACAGCACTGTGGGAGAATATCATCGCTTTAGTCTTCTTGGCATTGAGCAGAAGCTTTGCCTTTATTAAATTATGCTATGTTGAGCGAAGTCCGCTTGAAGCACTCCCTTGACTTCAGATAACGATGAGCCAGAAGTATACAACACAGTATCATCTGCAAAAAGTGCAGATTGGACGTATATATGTTATCTAAGTCATTGATGTACAGAGAAAACAAGATAGGGCCTAAGATGGATCCTTGGGGACTCCTCTTGCAACTGGCAAGGCAGAGAAAAAAGCCTTCCGCCTTTACTTTTTGGAATCTTCCAGTTAGGTAGCTAGAGAACCACTGGGTGGTATGGTATGTGGCACCCAACTTTGCAAGGCAATTGACTAATAGTTTGTGATCAACAGTATCAAAAGCTTTGCTGAGGTCCAAAAGACTGCACCAGTTACCTTCTTAGCATCTATAGCAGAGATCCAATCATTGGTTACTTTTGCTAGTGCAGTGATTGTGCTATGATTAGCCCGAAGCCAGATTGAGCTGGGTTAATGAGAGAGAAGGTTTCAAGTGAGATTTTAACTGAATATGGATCAGTTTTTCGAGAACTTTAGAAAGGATAGGCAATATGGAGATAGGCCTATAGTTGTTTACATCGCATGGGTCACCAGATTTAAATAGAGGAGGATATGTGCTGATTTCCAGCAGGACGGCACAACAGCAGATGTAATGGAAAGATTGAAGATGTGGAGAATTGGGGCAGTGAGATGAGCCTGACCTTAGGAAAAAGGGTTCCAAGCCATCGTCCCTGCACTTTTTTGGTGTCTAGTTAAGAAGAGAATCTTCTACTTCTTTATAAGTTATCTCACGCAGTTGGAAGGGACTGGGTCCAGGACTAGATGTGGCGGGAGGGGTATGCTGGCTCACCACAGCACCAGCATAAGGTGACGAGTCAAAGCTAATCCAGCTGTGGCAAAGTGGAGTTAAGTTCCTCCAGGATTAGGGACTTGTTTTCCACAATCTTGCCACTTTGACTATCTTTGTTGGGACAGAGGGCCATGGGTCGTCCTTCTATAGCTTTGATAGTCTTCCATATTTTATGAAGGTTACCTTTAGCTTGTTCGGAGTAGAAATATAATAGTTAGCTTTAGCAGAGCAAGTTTTTCACACAGTTATTCCTGGCTGTTCTAAAGGCCTGCCAATCCGAAGATTCTTTGGAATGTCTAGCTTTAGCCCAGAGCTTATCTCGAGCTATAAGGGCTGCCTTGAGATCCGAGGTGAACCAGGGATTGGAATTGTTCCGCACCCTTACTTTGATGAAAGGCATGCTTATTTATTATTGTAGTGAGTTTTCATTAAGGATGCAAGCTGCCTTGTTGACATCTTTGGCTAGGTAAAGATCTTGCCATCTGATCATGCTCAGGTCGATAGGAAGTTTACTGCACTGAATTTGTGAAAGGATCTTTTTGTTATAAAGATGGGTTGCGGCCGGCCTTAATTTGAGATCTTATGCAAGCAACAATTCCATGATCGCTCATGTCATTGTGAAACACTGCCAAATGAGATATTTTGTGTGGATGGGTGGTTAGTACCACATCTAGAATGGAACTGTTGGCAGTATTTAGAGTGTTGTTCCTAGTAGGTTCTCTGACTAATTGCCCAAGACCTAGCTCGTCACAAAGGGATTTGAGGCCATGTGATTTAGGTGACAGCCAGTCCATATTTAGATCTCCTAGAAATATTGTTTCAGTTTTGCATCTCTGAACATGGATTTCAAAGATTAAGGACTTCATCCACCACCAGGCGGGGTCTGTAGCCACCTAGGATAGTGATACATTCCGAGGAGGGAGATGAAGGCTCAGTGAAACTAACTCAAATTCCTTGGCTAGAGATTTGCAACTAATATTGGTGACCAAGTACTTAGATTTGGCATAGATAACCACACCCCGCCTCTAGACTCTCTATCTGCTCTAAATAAATTGTAGCCCTGCAGTGATATTTGTTGATCAGTGTTCGTTAAGAGCTGATGTAGTTAAGGAAATACAAAAATGAAATAATTGTGTATCATAGAGGAGTCAAGGAGTGCTTTGTCATCTCTAATGGTAATTGTAAAGAAAAAAGAAGGGTGTTAGAATCTGCCTTGATTTTAGGAAACTTTTAGTCTTTTTGGTAACTGGGTAAGGCCCACTAGGCACAAGTGCCTGTTTTCAGGGGTGACCTGGGAGGACTGGGTGGTTAAGTGGCTTGCTCAGAGTCACACAGTATGCAAATTGAGGTTGTGAGAATCAAACTCAGGTGTAGTCTGCTGGATGTATCAAGCTTGTTCACACCTCGCTCCTCTAACCTCTAGGCTATACTGCCAGTCCCAACTTAATCAAGTGTCAGAATTCGACAGTTATCCTGTGACCAGAAAAGATGACTTGGTGAACAGACTGGGGAGCGAAAGTATATTAGTACCCTCGATCTCACCAAGGGTTACTGGCAAATCCCTTTAGCTAAAGAATCCAGAGACAAAACTGCATTTGCTACTCCTGTTGGATTTTATCAGTTCACCACCATGCCATTTGGTTTACTTGGAACTGCATTCCAGTGGTACAAGGATGTTAATTTTATCACCTCACACTGGTTATTGTGCTGCATACCTGGATGATGTTGTGGTGTACAGTCCAGACTGGAAAAGCCACCTGTAACACCTACAAGCAGTTATCCAACCGATCAAAAAGCAGGTCTGACAATCCTACGAAGTGTGCATTTGGCATGCAGGAAACCAGATATTTGGGCTATGTTTGGAAATGGAGAAGTCAAGCCAGAGGTTTCCAAGAAAGAAGTTGTAGGTAACAGCCCTGTCCCTAAAACCAAGAAACATGTCAGGTCATGTTTAGGACTGGCTGGTTATTATTGGAGATTTGTTCCCAGCTTTGCTGAGTTAGCTACCCTCATTGAGCTCACAAAAAACAATACCTAAATAATGTGAAATGGACCCCAGAGTGTGATGAAGCTTTTGCACATTAAGGCTGCATTATGTTCAGTCTGTTTTGAGAAGCTCCAGACTTTCATAAACCATTTCTGTTACAAACAGATGCATCAGAGGTAGGTCTAGGTGCAGTCCTGAGTTAAAATATAGATGGGATGAAGCATCCTATTCTGTACATAAGTAGGAAGTTGCATGCAGAGAGAAAAGGTTCTCCACCATTGAAAAGGAATGTATAACAAAAGTGGGCCATGGAGTCCCTTAAGTTTTATTTGCTAGGAACTGACTTTGTACTTGTAACAGATCACAATCCTCTCTGTTGGCTTACCCAAATGAAGGATAAAAATTCCAGAATCACAAGGTGGTACCTGGCACTATAGCCATTTAAATTCACGGTGATACACAGATCTGGTAAAGAGAATAGTAATGCTGATTTTCTGTCAAGATATGGATCAGGAATTGAGGGTTCTGAAGGTTGAAAAAAATGTATGAGTTTAAACTTTACTGTTTGTTGTACTGTTATAGAAAAGGATACTGCACAAGTGCTTAATTTCTGAAAGTTAGAAGCTAATGTTAGTAGAGAATTAATAGAAAGTTTTGGAAACCTGTTTGATAAAATAGGTTCTAACCCCAGTAATACTCAGGTATTCATAACTTTCTGTAGTAAGCTCTTTAGGTAGGACTGCCTGAGAGAATAGAACATATGCAAATGATGGAATTATTTGCACATGACAACTTTTCAAATGCTGCCCTATACAAACTGCCAGTGTTCTAAACTTCCTCAGATTTCACTCTCTGCCTGAACAGTCTGGTCGCCGGAGGTGTTCTTCAATCAACTGTTTTGACGTGAAGAAACTTATAAAATATATATATAAGTGTCATTTCTATTCATTTGCTGCCTTATATTGATTGTTTTATTGTTATTTAAACTTAGTTTTTGTAGTTTTTAGTTGTTTTGCCATTTCCTCTCAGTTTGGTATAACGGGAGGGAACTGGGTTAGTTTTTAGGTTTATCGGGTTTCTGACTAAAAACCTGTTTCATTTTGTTTAATTTTAGTTTAAAAATGTTTTTTATAACATTTGTTTTTGGTTACTGAACCACTAGAACCAGTTCCAAATTCTCTGTCAGTTTGGGTCCTTTGGTTCTTAATTTGTTCGAACTGACCAAAACAGCAAGTATTATTGTTTAAATCTGTTTTGACTTAGTGGTTACCTTTTTATTGGTTCAATGGTAGAAAAATTGAATAAAACAAAAAAGGTGAGCCGGTTTAAAAATTGTACTCAATGTGGGAAGTTTTGCTAAGGCAGATAAACACACCCTGTGTGTGGCCTGTCTTGGATATGAGCATCTTAAAGAGGATTGTCAAATCTGTGACATTCCCTGAAAAAACTATTGAGAAATGCTTGGAATGGCTGAAAAGAAACTCCCAAGAGTCCCTCTGGCTCTGACCAGACGATACCCTCTATTCTTGTGGCTGAACCCACATTTGCTGTTACCTCCACCCCTGAGATGGGTGATAAAGCTACCAAGAGGGTTTCTGAACCGCTAACTCCCTTCCTTCAAAAACACAAGAAAATTAAAGCACACAGAACCCTCAAATCCTGATCAGGGGACTTTTGTGCCTGCCAATATTATGCCTGCCTCAAGAAATTGCACAGGCTTTTAAAGTCATCCAGGCATTGCAGGGCCTGGTGCCTCCTGTTCAGCAACCATCTGCTCCAACAGGACAGCCTGGCAGAATTCCATTCCTGAAGAAGAGGACTACAGTCAATATGAGGAGGATGAAGGGGAACCCACTTTACTGAGGTATCTCCAGAACAAGAATTTGGTTCACCCCTAAAACACCTGAAGATTATTTGTCTCATTTTACTTTTGTGAGAAAATGGCAGATGCCCTAGACATCTCCTCTGGATAAGAGGATGGATAAAATATGAATTGGAAAAGGAAGGGGCAGAGTTTCTTTTTCCCATCCAGATCATCAAGGGGCTATTCAACAAGCAGCCTATGACAAGGCTAGAGTCCCTCTGGCATCCCACCCTCCAGATAAGGACTCAGAAAATAGATAGTATGGCTAGGAAGGAGTACCTGTCAGCCTCTCTAGGCCTGTGCTGCCCAGTATCAAAAGTTCCTGTGGCAGTCAGTTTTGGCCATGTCTCAGAAAGCTCCCTCACCCCTATCTGACTTAGCTGAAACAGCTACGTTTGGGCTAAAGGCTGCTACGTATCATTCCAGATGGCTGCTGATACAAATGACACTGCAGCCAGATGGATGGCAAACACGGTATCTCGGGAGAGATTTGCTTGGCTAAGAGCCACAAATCTTACTTCTGATACTCAGTCTAAGGCCCTGGATATTCCTCTAGTCGGGAATGCTCTTTTCAGAGAATCTACAGTGACATACATGAAAAGGTAGATGAGTACAAGGCCACATACAGAAGCATCTCTAGTAAGGAGAGAGAGCTTTTCCATCTACTAGGCCTTATGGAAGTGGAGGCCAGGGCAGGTCCTTCCATACCAGGCCCTTTTTCCAGCCAGTGGCCACACCAGTATCAACAGTACCCACAGCAGGGTACACTTTAGGGGCAGGGTGAAGGGGTTCTAGGTGTGGGTACAAGCACAGCCACAACCCCAAACCAAGCAGACCCCTGAAGTACAGGCCACCTCCTCACTCCCTGTCGGAGGAGACTTTCCCACTTCCTCCAGGCTTGGCTGAAAATCACCACAGACAAGTGGGTCCTGGAGGTAGTGGGTTAGGGTCTGTCTTGGTTTTCAAATCCTTCTCCTCTAGCAGCCAGGGCTTCAGTACACCTCCCTAGCAGAAAGGAACCTGCTGGAGGCAGAGGTTCAGAAACTGTTACTGTTGAAAGCAGTGGAACCTGTTCCAAACCTACTGAGAGGAAGGGCTTTACTCCAGATACTTCTTCGCCACAAAGAAAAGTGGGGAGTGGCAGCCTATATTGGATCTCAGAGCCTTAAACAGGCATCTAAAAAGCCAAAGTTCAGAATGGTAACTTTGGCACTGATTCTGCCAACAATCCAGAAAGGGATTGGCTGGCATCACTGGACTTAAAAGATGCATATTTCCACATTCCCATAAGGGAGTCTCACAGAAAATATCTCAGGTTCAGACTTCCTCAGGCCATTACCAGTTTTCAACCCTGCCTTTGGCCTTCTTCGGCCCCAAGGTTTTCACAAAGTGCCTAGCACCAGTGGTGGCTCACCTTCAAAGGCAGGGTGTGACAGTTTTTCCATATCTGAGCGATTGGTTGGTGGTGGGCAAATCACCACAACAGGTCACTCAGTATTTAAACCTCACCCAAGGCCCGCTGGAATCCTTGGGGTTCATCAGCAATCACAAAAAGTCAGTCCTCATTCCTGCACAGAAGTTTGCAGTTTATAGGGGCAGAGATAGACACCCTGCAGGGCAGGGCCTACCTCCCTCTAGACAGGATCAGAAATCTTCAGCTAGTAGCAAATTTGTTCACTTTGAACAAAAACAAGCCCACAAGACAGTTCTTGCAACTTCTGGGCCATATGGCTGCATCAACAGGCACAGTGCTGGGTTCCAGGTTTCAAATGAGGGACATTCAGTTCAACCTCAGGGCTCACAGGAGTCAAAAGAAAGATTCTCTTTCAAAACCCATTCCAGTCACCAGAACTTTGCTGCAAGCTCTACAGTGGTGGAAGGAAGTACCCAATCTAAGAAAAGGGTTCCCTTTCAGAGAGAATCTCCTCAGTTGTTCTCACAACAGATGCATCCCTTCTGGATTGGGGCACCCATTTGGGAAACCATACAAACCAGGACACCTGGTCAGCTGCAGAGTCCCTCCAGCACATAAATCTATTGGAACTCAGAGCTGTTTTTCTGGCTCTGAAAACTTTTTCAGGTGGTGCAGGTCAGAACAGACAATACCACCACAATGTACTACATCAACAAACAGGGAGGCATCAGATCAGGCCTCCTTTGCACAGAGGCCATGAAAATTTGGACTGTGGCGTACTCTTTAGGAGTATCCTGCAGGCAATCCACCTCCCAGGAAAGGACAATACCAGCGGATGCCTTAAGTCAAATCAACCAGGCCCATCATGAATGGACTCTGAACAAGCAGGTGGTGCAATTAATTTTCAGAAGGTGGGGCACTCCAGAGATAGACATGTTTGCATCCCACTAGAACCACCACTTGCCACAGTATTGTTGCAGGCCACCAGATCAGGGTACTGTGCCTCTGGATGCCCTGACTATAGATTGGTCAGGAGGTACCTGTGTGCTTTCCTTCCTTTTCCCCTGGTTTTCAAGATGCTACTCAAGCTCAGATCCCACTCAGCATCTCTAATCTTAATAGCTCTTGATTGGTCCAGGCAACCATGGTACTCTCTAATGCTCTCCATGTCTGTGATCAGGCCAATACGACTCCCTCTGAGGCACAACCTGTTGACCTCCAACCAGGGACCCTGTTATATCCGAACCTCAAGTCCCTCAACCTCAAAGCTTGGATCTTGAAGAATTAGAATATGCTGATTTACAACTCTCTGAATCAGTGCTTCATATTCTGAGGGTTATAGGAAAACTTCTACTAAGAAAACTTACTCTTCAAAATGGAAAAGGTTTTCAATCTGGTGTTCGACTAAAGATTTGATTCCACTACCAGCTGGGGTCCCAGCTGTCCTGGATTACCTCTCTCATTTACACTCTCTGGGTCTATAGCCCAGTTTGCTTAAGGTCCACCTTGCAGCATTGTCTGCTTACATTTCTGCTGGTGCCAGGATAATATTAGCTTTAGAACCCATTTTTAGGAGGGTTTTCAAGGGCTTGGCCATTTGCATCCCCTCACAGGGCACCTGTGCCAGCATGGGACCTTAATGTTTGTATAGCCAAGCTCATTGGGCCTCCCTTTGAGCCTATTGCTACAGCTCACCTTAAATATGTCACTTGGAAAACAGTTTTCCTAGTGGCAATGACTCAAGAAGAATAAGTGAGCTCCAGGCTCTCTCTGTGGAGCAGGATTATATCTCTTTTCACAGAGATAAGGTAGTTCTGAGAACAAATAGAAAATTCCTACCTAAGGTATTCTCTGATTTTCACCTTAACCAATCCATTACCCTATCTGTCTTTTCACTGAGCATTCCACTTTGAGCGAAAGAAGACTTCATAGTCTGGCGTAAAGAGAGCTCTCAGTTATTACATGACAGCCACAAAGGACCAGACAGAAAACAGTTGTTTCTGACCAATGGGGATGTGGGAGAAGGTAATCAGGGCCTGACTTAAGGCATAGGCAACATGGGCACAAACCTAGGGCCCCTGTCTGCTAAGGGGCCCCCAGCAACCCCAACATATATTTACTAAATATCCTTTTCTTTCTGCTCGAGCTGCATTTTTTATATAAATGACTCAACCACTGAGTAATCTGAGCCAGACAGGGGCTGAACTATGACATGACTCTCACTTCCTGATTAGGTGTTAAGTGCCGCTGATAGCTTCTGGGGCCCCAGCCAGGTGACCTTTAAGCTGTGAATAAGCCCATTTCCTTTGTCTCCAACCCCAATTTAGAATCCCACTTAAAATCAAGTCTTACTCTTAAATATAAAAGATTAATAGTGCAATTGAATGTGTATGCTTTATATTTAATTTCACTCCTACAATTATGAAATCCACAATGCATTTCAGGTGGTACAATTAAAATCATACTCTTTTAAATTCCTTCATCTCACTCATATTGAAGTTCTGACCTTGATACAGCTTCGTTTTCTGATGAAGTTATTGCCATGTATTGATCCTGGCTTATTTATCAATAGCAGACATGCTTGATCCTGGGAATGATTTCTCTCAGCAATCACTTGCTTTGCAATATAATCTCTAAAGTTCATGGGCAGGATATTCAAATGCTTAAGAATGACAAAAGGTGCTTGTGTCAAATATGTCTGATGCAACAGGCACCTTGTGTCAGGGATGCAGCCAGAATGATTTTGAAAAGCATCCTGCATCAACGCAGGCTTGCACCAGCCTTGTGCCACAAAAGTGGGCTTGTGGCTGATGCATGCTGCCATATCCCCAGTGTTGCATTTTAAAACCCTACCCCAAGGACAAAGGTCTAATGGTCTAACAGCACTTAGACATCCTCTGGGAGGGTTGGCAACCAGACGCAACTGTGTCTCCCCAAACCCTGACCTGCCAGTAACCTAACTGGTTACAAATGACCCTGGTGATCTAGTGGTCCCCCACCTGATATGCTGTAATTGAAATTATTACTACAAAACAGTTAGTCCCTGATGATCTATGTTTCTCCCCACTCCTAGTATACAATAATGCATAACATGTAAACAACAGTCATTCCTCGTGATTATCCCCCAAAGCCTTTGTATCTAGTAATGTACACAAGAAGTCATTCTCTGAGATGGATTCGCCTCAAAGCCTATTGGAATATGGCATAGATGATACAATATCTGGACATGTAGGTCTAGTGTCTTCCATTTCAGCAGGTAGTAGCTCACTGACTATTTTCCCATCCTGAACGCCACTGGTATTAGTTCCTTTTCTCATACCACCATGAAAGTTGGATGCTTAATGAACTGTCAGAGTACGGATTGCATATAGTACACACTCTGACAATTCATTTGGTGTCTGGCCATGGTGGTGTGAGGAGGATTGTGGTGGGCACCCAGTCGGGTTCGGGATGGGGAGGAGTGGGGTGGTGGGCACTACCTGCGGGGTGGGGCCACTAGACCACCGATGGGATGTTATCATCTGTGCCATATTCGAGCATATCAGGCTGGGGGCGGGATCCATCACCAGGGAATGACTGTGTCCACCACTAATATTTTGCATTACTGGCATACTGGGACTGGGGGGATAGATCAGCGGGGAATGACTGTTGTTTTACAGTGTGGTACATTACTGGCATATTGGGGATTGGGGCACAGGGATCACCAGGGACTAACTGTTTTGCAGTAATAATTTCAATTATGGCATATCGAGGTGGGGGACCACTAGATTGCCAGGGTTATCTGTAACCAGTTAGGTTACTGTAGAATGGAGGTTTGGGGTGCTCTAGCCTTGCTTCTTCCAGCGCAGCTGCCACCCCCTGTCCCGCAGCTGTTGCAGCACACCTCATGGGTGTGCCATCTGTTCAGCCCACTACCACTGTTGCCGTAAGCTGTGGGATTTAGGTGCCGGACCCTGTCAGATGGAAAATTGGGCGCAGGGTCCCAGATGCACCAGCACCTCGGCACAAGCTAACGTTGTCACAGCTTGTGTCCGGCTTTAAAATCCTGACCCATGACTCCTGGTAAACCACTAACTTAACTCCTACCGCCGAGCACCTAGTTTCTTTCAGAGATGGGTCCCTTCCTATCCAGTGAAACTGCCACATCCTGGTTCTTTTTACTTGGCAAGACAAAATAACACCCAGACAAGCACACATGTGTATGTGTGTTTGGAGGGGGAGGGATTTGAACAAATGAAACTCTTGCTATTTCACACCCAGGACAGTATTTTACCAGTCTAGTAAACTAGTAATTATTTTCTGTTAATGAGCAAAACTCAGACTATTGTTATTTTTCCATACTGATATTGTAGTTTCATTACTTTTGAAGTGTTTTAGTTAAGTTATTTATGATTTATGCCACTTTTTAGGGACAGTAAGAACATTTTTTTCAAGTTTCAGTCACCGATTGCAATGACCAGGAGGTGTGGTCATGGCTGAAGGCATGGTTGTGGTGGGGGCCCAGATTTCTCTTTGGCCTAGGGACCTGGGTTGCCTTAATCTGGCCCTGAAGGTAATCCAGCTTCTAAGAGACCTATTTCTCACTGGATAGCCCAGTGTATTCAGTTCTGTTATATGAAAGCTGGTAGGGAGCCCCAATAGGATTGAGGTGCATTCCACCAGGGGAACAGCTGCTACTCTGGCAGCTGCAAGAGATGTTCCACTGGTTGACATCTGTAAAGCAGCTACTTGAAAGACAGTACACACTTTTACTAAGCATTACAATCTGGATATCCAGGCTAGGAGTGATGCTAGGTTTGGCACAGCAGTCCTGCAAAGTCTTTTCCTAAATAAATTTTCTGTGCCCACCTCCAGTGGTACTGCTTTGTAGCCTGCAGAAAGTTATGAATACCTGAGTATTACTGGGGTTAGAAGAAAAATTACTCACCTTAGTAATCTTGTTTCTTCCCAGTGATACTCAGGTATTCATACTTCCCACCTCTCCTTCCAGAACTTAAGCCTCTGCACTCCACATGCTGCATACCATAAAAAGGGGTACATCACTTGACTGTATATATATTGCCATATAGTAGTATAATTTGGGTAAACAAGGCTTATGGTCTTCACCCCTCTTCAGGTGTTTCTGACATTGCTGGGGTTTTTTCTAATTATGTGTTTTCCTCAGTTGGAGGTTTCTTTATTAAGAAAGTGGGGTTGTTTTGAATTCTTTATTCTTTAATCATAAATACTTGCAGTATTCTGCTTACATGGCTTTGCCTATTCTGGCTCCTAGAAATCTGAGGAAGTTTAGAACACTGGCAGTTAGTATAGAGCAGCATTTGAAAAGTTGTCATGTGCAAATAATTCCATCATTTGCATATGTTCTATTCTCTCCGGGCAGTCCTACCTAAAGGGATTATTGCAGAAAGTTATGAATATCTGAGTATCACTGGGAAGAAACAAGATTACTAAGGTGAGTAATTTTTTCTTCCCTTTTAGGAGGGTGTATGTGACAAGGTTGAATAGGACCCTGTCCCAGTTGTTATGGAGAGTTTGAATGCAGGGATCTGTTCTGTTCTTTCATTTCCTGTCTCTTGTCTGTCTCGTTGCACAACAAATTTTCCTGTGAGACCTAGGATTTGATCACTCCGGCAGTCTTGATTCTTTCCCTCTCACTGTCTCTCAGTCCTCCCTTGCTGTTTGTGTTTTTCCTCCCTTGCATATCTGCTGGTATAAAAATATATCAAATCATTTTGTGGAAATGTAACTGATATTGGGATCCCTTTGTTTAGAAATTATATAGTGTTACTGTTGAAATGTATATATTTATAGTTCGAGATTATTGCAAAAAGCTATTGGGAACTCAAGGGGTTAACCTGAGAGCAGTTTTGTAAGCCCTTTTCAGAAGCTGTGGAGAAGGGGCCTAAGTTCTAGGACATCGTGTTTGCTGAACCTCCATGAAATTGACAAGAACACTGGAAATTTACAAGAACATTTTAGAAAAAACACGATGCTTGTTAAGAAGGGGTTGCAAAGACTTATAAAACAGCTGCAATTGCTTGCAAGAGACATACAGAGATTGAAAGAGAACTCGGATGGATCTTCTCTGTTTATTCTGCCTTTACAAATAATTATACTGAACAAACTTATTTTTTTATGTTACTGCTAGTACTAATAAACACTTTTATGCATTCTATAACTGCTCCTGTTTTTCCTATGCTTCCTGACCTGTGCCCCATGTCAAGGAGTACAATCAGAGCATTTCACAATATTGGTAGTAGGTACACAATGGAAAGATAGGTAAGCAAAACATAATAATCAGTAAGGTCCAGGAAGATTGGTATACATTGTTGAGCAAGCTAAGTAATGCCGACAGATTACTGCAAGATCTACTTGTAAATACATTCCTCAGAGGTGGCCAAGAAAGAGGAGAGGCTGGACCAGGGTGGGCTCAGGGAGGGACAGGGTGGTGGAACAGAGTTGCATCCTCCAGCTGTACCTCTCCACAATTCATACATTCTTCTGGTGGATAGTGGTTCCTCTTTGTAGGCACCTGCAGTGGAGACCAAGGAGGATGCTGGGAACCTTCACAAAGGAGACCCACAGGAGGGTGGGAAAGAAAACACCTCCTGGTGGGGACTCAATCATTGGAGGGTAGAAATGGGGGAGGAACGGAGAGGAGGTAAGGTGCCTGCCTGGCACCATGGCCTGGAGGGACAGGAAGCGAATCTTCAGGATCGTGGAGCAGCTGCACAAGAGAGGGAGTTGGATGTCATTGTCCACCTAGGGACAAATGAAATGGCTAGGAATGGGATCTAGAGCAGTGCAAGAGGAGTTTGTAGAGTTGGGGAGTGGCCTTAAACTAGTAGCATACGGTAACCTTCTCGGAGGTGCTGCCTGTCTATGGCAAGGGTGATGCTAGGGTACTCCTCACTAGGGAATTCAAGGAATGGTTGAAAAACTGGTGTGGAGCTCAGGGTTTGGCTTCACTGGGAACTGGGGACTAGGGAGCCACCTGGAGGATGCAGACCTATACTGGCACGATGGTCTGCATCTGTCCAGGGAGGCAACCAGGATCCTAGGTGAGAGGTTTAAATGCTTCATTGGCAAGCATTTAAACTAGCCAAGGGGAGGCACTGAAAAGGAGCAGGAAATCCCAGCCTCCCCACAAAACACAGTAATTAGTGAAGTAAACACCAAGGTAGAGAAGTCATTAGGGAACAGGACAGAGGTAAATGTAAAAAAAAAGCAAAGATAGTAAGGACAGGAATGGGGCTGAGGGTAAGGCCATCAGAAAGTGGAGGGTGATGAGTACCAACGCCCGTAGTCTGTGTAACAAGCTCCCTGAACTAGTGGCCTTGATGGAAGAGGGTTGCCTGGATATTGTGGCAGTCACAGAAACATGGTACACAGAGAACCATGACTGGGATGTCAACATACCAGAATACACAATCTACAGGCAGGACAGGGTGGGTAAAGAGGAGGAGGAGTAGCTCTCATGTAAAGGAAGGGATCAAAGCAACAGAACTGAAGAGTAAACAGGGAGCAGATGAGGCACTCTGGGTCACCCTGGAGACAGGAAATGGCACCACAATCCGCATGGGGTTATATACAGACCCCCATCTCTGGGGAGGAATGGACAAGGAAATGATAGAAGCATCCTTAGAATGGCAGAAAAGGGAGATATTGCTGATGGGGGACTTGAATATGCCAGATGTTGGTGAGACCCATCTGGAGTACTTGTGCAATTCCGAGACTCATCTCCAAAGACATAGACAGAGTGGAGGCAGTCCAGAGGAGGGTACTAAAATGGTGCAGGGTCTGCACCAGAAGACATATGAAGAAAGACTAAAGGAGCTTAATATGTATACCCTTGAGGAAAGAAGGGAGCAGAGGGCATGATAGAAACTTTCAAGTACCTGAGGACTGGAGGAGGTGGATGTGATTCCTCTTCACAAAAGTGGGAGCAGGACAGAGGCAGGAAACTACAGACCAGTTAGTTTGACCTCAGTGGTAGGGAAAATGATAGAATCACTTCTGAAGGAAAGAATTGTTGAGTACCTAGAGGCAAGTAGGGCAGGGACCCAAGGCAGCATGGATTCCACGATGGAAGGTCATCTCAGATGAATCTAATAGATTTCTTTGACTGAGTGACCAAAGTAGTAGACCAGGAGGGCTGTGGACATGGCCTACCTAGATTTTAGCAAGGCATTTGATACAGTCCCACACAAAGATTAATATACAAGTTAGCCAGCCTTGGAGTGGGTCCCAAGGTGGTAGCCTGAATAAAAATTGGCTAGACAACAAGGCGTAAAGGGTAGTAGTAAATGGGTCCACAGTGAAGAAAGGAAGGTTACTAGTGGGGTACCGTGAGGGTTCAGTACTGGGACCGTCCTTTTAATGTCTTTATAAGTGACATTGCAGAGGAACTGGAAGGAAAAGTATGTCTCTTTGCAGGCACGCAAAGATCTGCAACAGGGTTGATACACAAGATGGAATGGAAAGGATGAGAAGGGACTTGGCAAGGTTGGAGGAATGGTCAAATGTACAGCAGCTCAGATTCAATGCAAAGAAGTGCAAGGTAATGCACCTGGGAAACAAAACACGGGGAAGAGTACACAATGGGGGTGAGATACTGACAACAGTAAAAATAGAAAGGGACCTGGGGGTAATTATATCAGATGACCTAAAGGTGGGCAAGCAATGTGAGAAGGCAGTAAGAAAGGCTGGGGATACTGGGATGCATAGGAGAGGCATCAATAGTAGAAAACAAGAAGTTGTTATCCTTCTGTACAGACAGTTGGTGAGACCCCATCTGGAGTACTGTGTGCAGTTCCGGAGACCTCATCTCCATAAAGACATAGAGACAAGTGGAGGCAATCCAGAGGAGGCAACTAAAATGGTGCAGGGTCTGCACCACAAGACATATGAAGAAAGACTAAAGGAGCTTAATATGTATACCCTTGAGGAAAGAAGGAGAGAGAGGGCATGATAGAAACTTTCAAGTACCTCAAGGGAATCAACAAAGTCCAAGAGGGTAGCTCTTTCAGAAAAGAGATGCAAGAACAAGGGCACAATTTGAAGATAGATGTGGACAGCTCAGAGGTAATGTGAGGAAGTATTTTTCATGGAGAGGGTTGTGGATGCATGGACCAGCCTTCCTGAGGAGGTCGTGGAGTCAAGAACAGTGGGGGATTCAAGAATGCATGGGACAGACATAAGGCAGTCCTAGTGGGGGGTAGGAGGAAGTAAGCTGTTGGTTAACTAGGATCTGCAGCTTATCTGTTAGGCAGGAAAATGGGCAGACAAGGTGGGCTAAGCGGTCCTTATCTGCAGTCAAATTCCACGTTTCTGTGTTTCTATTCAGCAGGTGGAACAGAAAAATAGTAGCGACTACAGACAAAGTTTAAAATGGTTGCATAAACCTGAAACAGTGGTATTATATCACGTTGCAATTTCAGTGAGGAGCATAAATTAGTGATATTAGGTAGAAACAATCTAAGCAAGGAGCAAAATTAGTGATATTAAGTAGAAATAGGCCTAGTGAGGAGCTGGGGGGCTTAAAACAAGAGCATGGGTTTATAGAGAGAAGGTGGTTCCAAGCTCTTTTTTCAAAAATGGCATGAGAAGGGGCCTGTCAAACCGCTTAGGGGCAAGAGTTCCAACACTGCGGAGCATGATGGGAGAAGGCACAGGAGCCTTTTGAGGTTTACATCTCAGGGACACTAAGAAGGATTTCTCACTGAAGCATAGGCCATATGTGGATGTTTGAGGAATCCATAAACCAGCCAGGGTTTGGGAATTTGAGACCTCATGATATTGTCCACTAGGGAACCAAGTGAGTATAGTCTGGTAGCTGAGGTGACAGCCAATTCAGATCTGCATAGAGTTGGCAGTGGTGTTTGAGGAGGGAGACTGGGAGGCGTAGTGACATATGTTATTGTAAGTAGCATCCCATCTATGAAGAGTACTCTTTGGGATAGCAGCATATGTGGTGACACCACAGGTCAACGCTGGGAGCAATATTCCACGGGCTATGGCCAGTCTGGCTGAGGGTAAGTACATAGCTAGTCTGGTATGCTATGCTTAGCTTAGAGTTTACAGATTTATATATGAATTATATATGTAAATCAAAGTTTTGGGACTGGTCCAAGAGAACTCCAAGGTACTTGAAATATATCCTAGAGCTAGTTTTTTTGTTTGTTTTGTTTGTTGTACATTCTTTTCTGCTTCATTCCAATGGGGAACCTCGGCAACAGCCGCACACCATGAGCTCTCAGTACTCTCCCACCTGAAGCCTTCTCTCATCCCGCACCAGCCCGGCAGATCCCCCAGCTCTGCACCCTGAGGTGGGTCCGCCCTATCCACCTAGGGCACTCTATCTGAAATCCAGTTTGCTGGCTGGGCGGTTGGCCTGGTGAGGAGAGAAGCCTAGTGCTGGAGTGTGGTTCAGCGGGGCAAGGTGCCATCACCTATCCCTGTGGACAGGGATTTTCTTAGTTGTTCCTCCTGGGAGTGTGGCATGCAGTGATGCCTGCGCATGGCTGCTCTGCTGGCATCTGCTGCATTCCACCCCTTGCACTGGTCGGTACCTGCAATGCCCCTGATCTCCATCGGGGCCGCTAGGACACCGAGCATCCCTGGATCCCTCCCCAGGGAGAGGAGAGCTGTCCTCCGGACACTCCATCTCCTCTCCCTCCTGCCAACCCCTGCTACCGAGTCCGACACCAAACCTGGGTCACTGGCATGGTGCAAGGTATGGTGTCCACTGCCTCAACCCACAGCACCACGGGCTGGCTCCCCTAAAGCTAGGTTGCCAGGATTTAAACTTGAAGCTAGTCCCAAATAATATGGCCTGGGTTTTGGTTTCATTAAGTACTAGCTTGTTGTTCTGGAGACAGGTTTGGATGTGCAGAAAGTATGTGGAGAGCCATGAGTTGATATCAGAAATACTCTTGGAGCTAGCATACAGCACGATATCATCAGCATATAGGAGGGATGAAGAGGAAGTGAGATTGGAGGCTATGTTGGTAATACATAGTGAAAAGGGAGGGACCCAGGATGGAACCCTGAGGGACACCAATATTTACTGTTGCCTGTTCAGAGAGGGTCGCGTTATATTTTATCACTTGTTTCCTGTTGAACAGATAACTGCTGAACAGACTACTACAGAGGTAATGAAGCCCATAGTTTGTAGGGTGTTGAGTAGGATGGGATGATCTACAAGGTCAAAGGCCTTAGTCATGTCTAAGAAAATTGCCCCAGTGAGAAGGTGGAGTCCATGGCTGAAAGTGTGTCAGCTGTAAACTTAAGCAGGGCAGTGGAGGTTCTGTGGCCCTTACGGAAGCCATGCCTGGCAGTAGAGAAGGTTATTTATAAGCAAGAAGTCGATGGTTTGGGTGGCAACTAGTTTTTCTCAGATTTTACATTATACCATAAATTAAACATCGAAATAAACATTGAATGGCACACAGCATTTACAAAAGATTATTTATGGAATGAAGCAACAGCAGTGAATACAGTAGCCACTGGTACTGAGCATTTATAAAAGATTATTTACAGGAATGGAGCAACATAGTAAATACAGTAGCCAAAGTTTATGATGTGTGATATCATGTTGGGTTAATTAATGCTTTTGTAATTTTTTATTACCTCTGAATTCCATTGGCTTGTGTGTTGCACAAAAAAATGTAGTTATCTTTTATTATTATCTGGGGTAGCAATTTTACCAATATATGTATTTCCTTTTTGCCTTTTCTGTTTTTTTTCTGTTGTTGTTTAAGTACCCTTTTCAGCCTGATCCATTTTATTCTCAATAATCAGAATATAATTAAATAGTATTAATAAAAGAATATACTTACAAGAACACTTTTCTGTAACTCTAAAAATGACAATTCAGAGTCCTTTGTTTCTGGTTTCAAAGCTTGAGCCACAAAAATACTGATTCTCAATATGTAACTGCTGGTAGTTGTGCAGATAGGCAAAGTTCAAATAAAAGTCCAATGACACTTCATGTGTCCCTTTTTAAAGTGATCAGGTCTTATTATTCATAAAGTATTTTGCTCATGCATCAGAATCTTCTTTGTTCACAGTGTTTGTATCGTCTTTTCTTTGCAACACGTGACTTGTCCACTCAAGTATCCAATTTAGGTGTCTGGAAAACCCATGTAAAGTGCAAATAATTATGCAGTGATTTGGAATAATACAAATTAGTTTGTGCTCACTCTAATGCACACCAGCACCTAATTTATATCTAATTCATACACAAGGATATACCAAAACCAAAATAAACTACAAAATACTGAATATAAAGAACTGAAAATACACTTACATAATGATAACAGTAGGTAAGAAAAAAACAAAACAAAAAGCAAAACGTTGCTTCTTTTCAGTTTGATTTCAATGATTTGCTGGACAACTGAAGCCTCCAGGGTGACACCAACAAATGAGAACTTTCTCAGTTCACACTAAAGCCGAATACTTTTGCTGTGCCACCATATCAATAGGTGATCTACATTAACCGTTTACTCCGTGAGCCTTTGCATGTTTTAGGCAAGGTAAATTTATTTATACGGCGCCCAATCCCTTGGGTTCTGGCGCATTACATAAAAACAAATAGGGTCATAAGCAAGAAATACAACACATACATGTCCATAAATATTTAAAACAATAGATAAAATCCTAGAATAACTAGAGTTTAATTAGTACTGGTCAGTCATCTTCATCGGGAAAGCCAATACAGAACAGATGAGCCTTTAGACCCTTTTGAAGATTTTGACTGTCTGGGCCTCCCTAACACAAACTGGAAAGAGTTCTGAAGGGCTGGACGGCTGACACTGATAGCATGGTGGACGGACGTTTTAATCTGACCCTTGGAACAGCAAGGAGGCCCCTAGTCATGGAGTGGAGGGAATGGACTGAGGTGGCAGGTGAGAGAGATCAGCCAGATAGCCAGGCCCAGTCCATATAGGGCCTTATGAGTGTGTAGCCCACCTTGAAGATAATCTTCCACCTGACAGGCAGCCAGAACAGAGCCCGGGAGTTGGGTCATATGGCTGGACCTAGACAGTCCGTTAGCAACTGAGCTGCTGTGTTCTGCACCAGCTGCAGTCAGCGGAGGGTCGCCTCCATAGTATAGAGCATTACAGAGTCCATCCTTGATGTAACAATGTCATGCACCAGTGACAGCAGGTCTTTGGGCAGAACTAGGGGTTTAATCCAGCAATAGTCCTCAATTGGTCAAAACCACTTTTGACCATAGATGACACCTAAGCTTAGTGTTAATCTGTCATCCAGGCTAACGCCAAGATCCCACACCCTAGGAAGCCATCAATGGAGAGGATCCCAGGAACAATCCTGTAACACTCCGGATTCCCATCACACCAACGACCTGGCTCAATCACCAGTACCTCTGTCTTGTTGGGGTTTAGTCATAACCAGCTGGAGGACATCCAGTCATTGATGTCAGCCAGGCAGTTGTTAATTACTTCCATGGAGCTGTGTGTTCCAGGGGCAAGGACAAATACAGTTGGGTATCATCTGCAAAATAGTGAAAACCCACACTGTAGCACTTAATGAGCTCTCCCAGGGGCAGCATGTACACATCAAATAACATCGGTGACAAGATCAAGCCCTGAGGCACTCCACAACAGGGGCTTCAGGGAGGAGGAAGAAATTCCCATCACTACCCACTGCTTCCTGCCAGAGAATGGGACTCAAACCAACTGATGACAGTACGGTGAGTCCACAATACTCTTGAAGCGATCAAAGCACAATGTGATCCATGGTGTCAAATGCTGATGAGAGATCAAGGAGCACAATAATTGAGCTATCTCCTCTATCTCTAGCCCTGAGAAGGTCATTTGCACCCTGACTACTGTAATGCCGTTTCAGCGCTGTGCGTGGCCCTGAAACCAGACTGGAATGGTTCATAGATATCCAAGGACATTTATTTATTTATGATTTTGATAACTGGGTAAGTGCACTGGTCCAAAGGACTGTTTACAGAGCACAACCCAGGCCAAAAGCACATGTACTGACAATATTACAGTGAGAAGATACAACAGAAACAGTTTAACAAATAGTAGTATGCTTGTGATCAAAGCAGTGGTAGAAAGCATAACAATATATACAGTGATCGTGTCAGTGGCTCAGTAGGTAACACTCGCCTCTGAAGCTGGGAGATCAGAAGGCTGTGGGTTCTATCCCACCAGACACTTGGGTTAAATCCCAATACTGACCCTGTAGTGCAGCATGAGGGGTGCTGCACTCCTGAGGTGCCGTCTTCGGATGAGACGTTGAACCGAGGTCCCATCTGCCTGTCCTGGTGGTAGTTCAGGTGGATGTTAAAGATCCCATGATGCTTCTCGAAAAGAGTAGGGAATTTCCTGGTGCCCTGGTCAAATCCCCCATTCACTAAAAATACTACCAACAGCTTAATCTGGTTCAAGGTCACTTGGCATTTATCTTTATCCCCTCCCGGGTCGTGCCTGAAAATAGGCAGAATTTGTCTAGTGCACTTACCGGTCAACAAAAACTAAATAAATAAAATATGATAGCTGATTACAGGAGGTGCTCTTCAAGCTGTTCGCCACTATTTTCTCAACAACCTTACCCAGAAATGGTGGGTTGGAGATCGAACAGTAATTCACGGGATGTCCAGGTCAGAGATGGCTTCTTCAAGAGGGGTTTCACCAGAGCCTCTTTCAAGGTATCTGGAAAGACTTTCTCTGACAATGAACATCGGACAATCCCAGTGAACACCGGGCTAACAGTCCGACACATCTCATCAAAAGCGAGTCGGGGCCAGGTCCAGTTCACAATAAATGTGCCTCAGCTTTGAGATCACCTCAATAACCTTGGCCACCTCCACTATTTTAAACTCTCCCCAGACAAACGGAGCACCTCTGCTGACCCCAGGCTGATCACCGTGAGGCAAACTTGCCTCACTGATGGGATCAACCGAATGGAGGACACCTGTCAGAGAAGAACAGAGCAAACTCCTCACACAAAGTGATTGAAAAGCCTTTTTCAGCTGTAGACAGACTGGATGTGAAAGTCAATCCACAGTCTGAAAGAGCTGAGATGGTCTGTTCTTCCTGCAGCAATCTCCCTGGACAGGAACTCTGCCTTCTTATAGTTGATTGCCCCTTGGTACTCACTGATAATGAGCAGGCAGGACCATTTTGTCCTCCTATGACTGGGTCCTCCACCAGCAATGCTCAACTTCGACCCTAATCTTTATCAACTTGTGATCCCAATCAAGCCAAGGGATCCCAAGTGAGATGATCTGGGTCATATATGGACTGGTGAGATGGCATCAGGCGCCTCAGATACCACCCTTGAGCAGCTACTGCCTTGCCCACACATGCAGCATCTACACTAGATAAATCACTTACTTTACAGCTTACTTTGCCGCATAACACGTAAAGTGTTAGTGGTCTTTAAAATTTGTTTTATCATACAGCAGCCAAAGTGAACCAAGTACTTGCAGTTCCTTAAATTGTTATAATGAGCAGCTCAGCTGTTTTTTCAGTTGTGGAATATGTTAGCTCGTGCAGTGACTGCCTACTCCACAGATTATAATTTTGGATCACTGACATCTCTCTGACCTCACTTTGCAAATGATGCAAGTTTTGGGCCAATCACCATGCAGAATTTTCAATTCAAATTACTCCTCAACAAATACATAGTGGACAGCTTATAAAACCAAAGGAAATATACAATAAATAATAAAAGAAAAACATATATCCAAGCACTGTTTATAAAACTATGTTCTTAAGCCCTCGTATAGTATCCATATCTCTGTGACTCCTCTATGTCTGTTAAAGGGCGACTGACACCTCAAGAAAACTTTGAAAAACATAATAATTAGATACAGTTCTGCTTGCATTCCATATATCTATATATTCTGTATATTTCTTCTCCTTATTATTTATTACTGAGGAAATCTGCTGAATACACAATCTTTATCCCTTACAGTTCCCTTAGTGTTCAACTCCTCTATAGCTTACTCCTGCTTGAAGTCATAATCCCTGTTGTGACATCACAATTTGTTGCCAAGGAGTAACTGTGATGTCTAAAGCAGTGCATTATGACCTTGGGTAGGGAGAAAGCAACAGGAATAGATGAACTCTTCAGCAGCAAAGATCCTCTTTTCATGCAGATTACCTCAGTAGTAAATAATGGGGAGGAGTGGTACAGAATTAATGTGAAATACAAGCTCAACAGTGTCTAAATATTAGGTTTTGTTAAAGTTCTCCTGCTGGCATCAACTGCTCTTTAAAATGTCTTTTAAAAATACAGAATTTCATTTAGCCAGTCCAAATATTCTACTTCCTTCATACTCACTTATGCTGTTCTCCTTACTGCACCAGCAACCCCAGCTGCCTTTGGTAGCCCAATAGTACACCAACAAGGTGGCACACTGTAGTGCATTATGGCAAACCAGAAGGTTAACATTGCACACAAAACAAACTCTGCATTCATGCTAATCAGGAGTAGAAGCAGGGCAGAACCAATCCCCAGGTATGCTGTTTGAAAACAATGTACACTTTCTCTACCCTTCCCTGCTTCACAACTATAAGCTATGTGCAATTTGTGCATAGGCACTAATAGGCATTAGTGTGCTTAGGTGCACAGATTCAAATGTATAACACATGACCATGCAGCTGTGTTGTCTGTAGCCTTGTGGCCATGTATCCATGCAGTCAGAAAAGTTGATGTAGCCCCAGTGTAGCTCAGGGATGTAAACGTTGAGGTAGAAGCTCCAATCACTAAAAGACTGAGACAAAAGATAAAGAAAGCACAACTGAGCAGAGACAAGAAACAACGAAAGCACCATCCAAAGTGCAGTAAATCCAACACGGAGAAATGTGTTACTCTCATAAAATGCTCCACAAAATGTGTAAGATGTACTTGTACCTGAACTATAGTACAGTAAACATATCAAAATATAGTACAACTACTCCTCAGTATGTTTGTGTTTTAGGTGCCATCTTATCAAGACCTATGTCCTGTAAAATGCCCCTTTAGTTAACTAGAGCACTATTTGCTAACAATCCTGTGTGGCTCTACTCCATTCAAAATATGAAGAGAGGTTTGGTGCAACGTCTAACAATTAATAATAGAATGTTGTATTAAACAGATTTGTGGTTATGGTAGTACCAAAATCCCATTACAAAAAAATGTGAATACTGAAATCAGTGCATACAGAATGGATATGTGGTTGTCTATAAAAATAACATATGTTTTAAATACATTCTCAATCATAGATTTGAACAGTTTCAGTCCTGGCTTATCTTTTTTCTTTCTGGACAGCAAGCTTGAGTCTGAGCTGGCGTGAGTATGTTCATTCATTTCTCCATTCTCTCTTGACCGTACAGGATACAGCACAAGGACAGTGATTGACAGGTACCATTTTTTCCTTCTAAGGGAGCAAAAATATTGAAAATAATATATTTATAAACAGACGTCTCAGCTTTTTCTTATTTACAAATTATATGCGCTGTTACAAGCATTATTTACAGTTTTACCATAAAGAAAAACTGCAAAGTCTAACTCCTCATTTAAACCTGCTGGTTACTGCATTCAGATCGGAAATCCATCTGAATTCCTTTGTAGAAGTACTATTAAATGGTTCCCTCCTTGAACTGAAAAGGGTTCAAATTCGAACCAATAAATTTGATTCCTTCGGTCTTCTTCCCAAGCTAGACATAAAGTGCACACCAGGGCAGAACTAGTTTTACCATTCTTAATGTCCTTGATATGTTCCTGGATGTGTACTTTGAGTGGTTTAGTGGTCCTACCCACATAAATCTATTGACAGAGGCAACTGATTACACAGTCATAAAATCCAAATTACATAAAATAAACTGTTGAATCTCCACTTTGTAACCTGTTGTGGGATGCAAAATCCCTTAGTACTGGTGCTGTATCTGCATACTGAATATCATCCACATCTGAAAAAGAAACTGCTGGCTTCAGAGGTAACCAAGAAATTGATCTGGTAGCTGCCTTCTGAAATTACTCTTTACTAGGGAATCATTAATGCTTCAAGCTCGGCTGAATAAAAATCTGGGAGGTGACCTAAATTCCCTTTGTTTTTTTCTAAGTGACAGAATACTTGTTTGCTTTGACAATATCCCTGCTGTTTGGTGCAAATTATTAAATTAAAAACTATTAATGGTTGCTCATTCTTAGGTTTCAGTTTGGGAACTAATAGAGAGTTACACAACAAGTTCTACTAATGGTTCAATCCTTGACTTAATTTTGCATCTACCCAATTGCTGATTGAAGATGTGGGAACTTTGTCACCTTGTTTGGGGATCATAACTTGAATTGGATTGTCCTGCCCAGGTCACAGTTCTCTTCTAATATAGCTCGTCCTGTACAAAACTGGGTTAGAATTTTCACCACTTCATTGAACATAAATTCTTGGACAGGGTAAAGGGAAAACTGGGATCGCTGTAGGCTTATTCCTGAACTAGGCGTAACAGTGAACTATTTCACTGAGACATTTTTCAAACTTTCTTTATTTCAAATATAAATTTCTTTGTGTACAATGCAACCAACATGCCCCAAAATTAAATCTAAAAGTAAACCCTCAAGACTGCCCTGGATAAACGAAAAATTCCTAAAACAAATAAAATTAAAAATAGAATTTGGAAAAAAGCATTAAAGACTAAATCGAGTGTCGATTGGGAATCTTTAAACAATTCGTAATAAATGTAAAACATTAATAAAAGGCCAACTCACACTATTATAGAAATAAAATTGAAAACTCTGTCGATCCCAAAAGTTTTGGACATTAGTTAGGCAATTAACAAATCCAGGTGGGAATACTCCCAAGGTAAATATGAAATTAAAGGTAGGGAATAAAACAATTGAGAATTCAGTGGAACTATCAAACACATTAAATTATTTCTTTACTGATTTATCACAATACTCATTTACCTCAGATCAAACTGTAAATGATGAACTTCCACCTCATAATGTGGCTATGGATAATTTGCTCTCTCTCAGATTTAAAAGGTTAACAGTACAAAATATTTATAAAAGAATTAATTAAAATTGATTCTTGTAAATCATCCAGTTGTGATGAGATGGAAGGTAAACTTTTAAAACTGACTGCTCCTATATAGCTCCCACGATTACTTACATATTTAACTGGAGCTTACAAATGGACTACTTCCCTTTGATCTGGAAAGAGTGCAAAATTAAGCCAATACATAAAGGTGATGATATGACTGCCATTAATAATTATAGACCAATAGCTTTGTTACCTATACTGTCCAGATGTTTGGAAAAACTAGTTTACATTCAAATAATTGATTATCTTACAAAATACAATAAATTAACCCCTTTCCAATCAGGATTTAGGAAGAGTTATTCCACAACTACAGTGCTGTTGGAATTCAGTGATCTTATAAATAAGTCACTGAGTTCAGGTCTGGAAACAGGAGTGGTTTTGAGGACCTTTCTAAGGCTTTTGACCTGGTGGATCACCCTTACTGGCGACTTGACTGCAACGTCTAGGTATCAATGACAGCCCTCTACATTGGTTACAATCTTATTTGACTAGGAGATCCCAGAGGGTCAAGGTCGCGACAACGTATCTGGGACAAGAACTTTTATTAGAGGGTACTTCAGCGGTCCATTTTGGGACCCTGTTGTTTCTTATTTCTATCAACAACTTACCCTCAGTCACTCAGCAGACAGCCATTAGGCTGCACGCTGATATACACAACTTTAATTCCTCTGGCCGACAACCACTGAGCTCAGTCAAACTACAGTCAGACTTTTCGTCAATTGAGGGTGGTTCACAGGTCAAAGCTTGCCATGAATGTTACAAAGACCAAGCTGATGCATTTTAGGGCAAAAAAACAAGATAACTCTTCTTCTCTGAAATCAGTACTGCAAATGTATCTAAATTGGAGATCATTGATCATTATTGTTATTTAGGAGTGATTTTGATTTAAACCTTTCTTTTTCTCAACATATATCATCCACTATAAACAAGGTAAACAAAAAATTGAAGCTTTGTGGAGGAAAAATGATTGTATAGGTAGAAGACAGAAAGAAATTAGCAGAACAGTTGATTTTGCCTACTTTAAGATATGGGGAGTTAGTTTATATAACGGCTAACAAACATTTGTTGGGTAGACTCGATAAAACATATTACCATATTGCAAGATATGTATTGAAAGCCAAATATAGAACACACCACTGTCTGTTGTTGACCAGATTGGAGTGGCATCCCCTGGATCTGGTGTACCAGTGACAGTGGTTAATACTTATCCATAAAATGAAATATCTTTCCTCACATCCTATCTCACAACTTCTTTTCCTCCTAGAAATGACCATATGAGATCTCTAACTCACTCAGTCCATCTTAATAAAATCACTCCTGGGATAAGGGTAAACAAATTCGATGATAAAACTATACTCCAAAAGGCAGCTAGTATCTGGAATAGACTTCCTCCTTTAATTTGTGAACTTTCTGATCTTTCGTTATTTAGATTCTCTATGAATGAATTGTTTTGCCATGCATGTAATAGTAATTAATGCTAGTAATGTTTACTGTGCAATATTAGTCATTGTTTCAAATGTTTTTAATTATGTCTTTGTCCATTGTTGAAGTTATAGTTCCTAGGGTTTTCCATTCATGCCCACATCCTTCATGTTGTTTATTGAAATTATTGTAACCATTTGTAACTCTAGTACACCATCTTGAACAGGGCTGTCTTGTAAACTGGATCTCTGATCCAAATGGCATGTATAATTCCTGTATAAAATAAAGTTTTATCTACCTACCTTCCCTGTCGTGCCTTTTCCAAGGCTACATCTAATGTTTTTGTCATATTCTCTTTGCTGAAAATGCTCATAAAGTTCTCCTGTTTTTTGAAATCTGTGTTCATTAAGCAACTTCAGAAATTGACTACTGTATATGGTATACTAGATACCATGCCAGTGATGGCAGGTGAGCACTTGCAGCATGTAGTAAAGAATTACCTGCTGTAGGCTTCCGATACCCTCGTGAATCAATGTGTCCATTTTAACAAGTAACTGTAAATCCAAGAATTCTGTTCTTTCCAAATCGGTTTAAACAGTAACATTCAAATTTAGATAATTTTCATTTATCCAGCTAATAAACGTTTCCACAGATTCCACATTACCTCCTCACACAATAATTATGTCATCTATGTACCTGTACCAGTGCACCACATGATCAAAGGATTGTTAACAATTGGATCTAAAATGAAATTTGACTCCACCACCCTAAATACAAATTAGTATATGAGGGGCATTGAGGCCACCATTGCCGTCTTACAGTTCTGTAAATAAAGACTTCCAGTAAACATGAAGTAATTATCTGTTAAAATAAAGTGGACAGCAAAAGAAAACAAAAATGGGGAAGGGTAGAGGATATCTTGGTGCACTCAGATATAGCTACTTGGTGTCAGCCAGGCTTAAAGGCTTGGATCCCCTTTTCATGAGTTATTGAAGTATATAACAAAGACACGTCAATGCTGACCCAACAAAATCACTCTGCTCATTTGACCTCTTGTAACTTATTGAGCAGGTCCATGGAGTCGTGTGTGTATAGGATCTCAAACTTCCAGCTAAAGGGTTTAAAGGAAATCAGCCAAATTTGAAAGTGGTTTGGTAAGGGATACTGTACCCAAGACTATTAGTCTTCCCTAGGGGTTTTCTAAGATTTTTATGAACTATGGGATATAATAAAATGTAGGGATAATGAAGTAAGCTACTTTCAGAAAATTATTCCCTCATCTGGAGTAATATGACCGTGATATTCTGACTCACCAACAAAGTCATAAAGGAGAATTTTGAAGTGTGATGGTGGATCCTTCCTGGGGCAGCTATATGTGTGTGCTGGTTACTTAATAGTCTTTCTGCCTGCTTTTGATAGTCATTTTATTTAAAACTGCTAGGTTACCCCTTTCCCTATTCCCCAAAAACACATCTTTATATTCCTCCTTTGAAAAGCTATTTTTCCTTTTAAATTAACTCCCTGGAACAGCTGCAATACTTCTTTCTGGACCTTCTTTGGAATAGTAAAACTGTGGCGTCATGACAACCTGGCGTGTGGGTGGAAGAACATTTAAGTAAGTTAATGCACTGTGCAAAATCAATTATAAATGGCTCCCCATTTTCCACAATTTCTGGTGTAAACTATTACTTAGCATTAACCACAGTGTCTAGTTCATTCATGTCTACAAGTGAGATCAAGTCTGTATGTGTGGATTCTGTTTTGGGAACTTCCATTCCTGTCAGTCTACCCTGCCGGCAGGAGTAGGGCCACTCATCACTGGTGAAGTGACACTTTCCTGAGTATCAACAATTCAAATCCCATTCTCAAGAAGGACGGAAAGTCAAAAGATTTGTACAGTGTGCCAGGGATGCAGGTATAGCCTCTGCAAGACCAGAATCCCATTCTGCCAAAGGCTTGGATCCAATTTCAAAGGTACCTTAACCTACCACTTTAGGAACCATGTCAATGAGCACTGTCTTAATGGCGCTGTCATTGTCATCCCAGGTACATGCTGTCAAAGTCTCCAATTTTATAAAGAGATTGCTGCTTTCTCTGCCTCAGATTGGAAACATAGAATCTGTTGGCAGATAAGGACTCCTGGCCAACCCAGTTTGGCCATTTGTCCCTAGCTATACTGTCACTGCAGACCCAACTTGATCTCTGGCTACTTTCTCCCCTGCTTTCCTCCCAAGGTTCCTTTATGCCTATCTCATGCATGCTTGAATCTCACCGCTATTTCTGTTCATCACTTTCTGTAGGAAGACTGTTCCACTCCTCAACTACTCCTTCAATGAAGAAGTATTTCCTCATCCCTCTAAATTCCTCCTTCCAGCTTCATAGCATGCCCCTTGTTCTTGTGCCCATTCTCTTCTGAAAAGAGAAACCTGCGTAGTTGAGAGTTATTCCTCAGTTACTGCCAGTTGTCCCCCACTGCTGAAGTAGGATGAGGATACAATCCTGATCCTTACACCCTCTGTGACTCAAGGGTCCTACTGGATTGATTGTGTCTTCAGGCAGCACAGAGATGGTCCTCTACAGGCCACATTCCCTCCTGGGGATCCTACCTTCCAGGCTTTAATGAAGCAAATTCAGAAAACTTTGGATTTGTCCCTGGAAAAGGATTCCAACATGGCTATACATAACAGGTCCGGGGCGCTGCAAAAGGATGAGCACCAGAACTCCTGACAAAGAGGCCAGAAAATTGGACATTATAGGCAAGCACAAGTGTCCCTCAGCTTTCCTTGGCTTGTGTAGTGCTAATTACTAGGTGTATCTGGCCCAGTACCAAAACCGCATGTGAAGAAACCTGTGCCTTATTGTCAGCAATATGTCTGATGGGTCCTTTTAGTCTGAAGTCCTCACCTGCGTGTCTCAGGGCTCTGATTTTGGCAAGCACCTTCTGTAATTGGTCTATGACTTCTCTGATGTTGCAACCAGGGCTGCCAACTCTGGCATTTGTTTAAAACAGAAGCTCTGGCTGTGTATTGTAGGTTTTGCCTAGGATGTGCAGCAGATTGCCCTGAATGTTCCCTCTAAGGGTACCAAGCACTTCAGGCCAGATGTTGAGGTAATTTTTAATTACCTAGAGCCCTCAAAGTTTATTTGGACTGCTCTGTTCCTGACACTGAATGATTCCCACCATGGCTGTGGTAGAGGCTCCTTTCATAGGAGCTCATTAACCTTCCGCCATGGTCATGGATGAGTTCTGCTATCCAACAGCAGCAGCAGTTCACTGGGCTCCTCCAGGGATATGGGAAAGGAGCTACCACAGATGACTTCCTACCCCACCCACCAGATCCCTCCTCTTGCCCCAGGGGCTTGATGTCTATTGCTGCCCCTAGTGGCAGTTAGTGACCACAGTCAGAAGGGTCCTTGACATCAACCTGCATGGGTAGACACTTGAGTTACTAGAGGTGCCTCAATGGCTCTGCTATTACTCCCTCAGGCAACTTACTGTCATGATGGATCAGTTTCAGGCAGTGCTGCACAAAAATGCCATTCGGACAGCCCCGAAAGAAATTGACTGTGGGTCTACTCAGGTATTTCCTGGTACCCTGCCAAGATTGCTGGTGGTTTCTGGTCTGTACTTCCTGGTACTGTTCTAGGCCCAGGCCTCTTTAATATGTTTAACAGCGAGATGGGAGAGGGAATCCAGGGCAGGGTGTCTTTTCTCGAATTAGTCTTTCTCGAATGACACTAAACTCTGTAGTAGGGTTGACCATGGAGGGATAAGGGAATTACAGAGAGACCTGCAAAGGCTGGAAAATTGGTCCAAATTCTGGCAGCTAAAATTCAGTGTCACAGAGTGCAAAGTTATGCACTAAGGAACAAAAACCCCACACAGAGTATCGGATGGAGGGGTTAAGATGGACACAACATGAAGGAAAGAGACTTAGGAGTCATCATTAATGACTCCCATAAACAAACCAACGAATGTAACAAGGCCTTCAGCAAGATTAAGACAATGCTGGGGTCATTGGGAGAAAGGTTGACAGTAGAAGGCAGGAGGTACTGTTACCACTGTATAGGTCACTAATGAGGCCAGATCTGGAGTACTGTGCCCAATTCTGGAGTCCCCAACTAAAAAAGGGGCAGGGACAGGCTACAGATGGTACAGTGTGGGTAACCAAGATGATTCATGGCCAGGAGTGCAGATCCTATGAGGACTCGCTAAAGGCACTGAACATATATTCACTCAAAACAAGAAGAGAAATGGAATATGATAGAGACCTTCAAGTTCCTGAAAAGGAATTAACAAGGTGAACTCGAGGAACTGTTTACTAGGAACAGAAAGCTAGGACAAAAGCTCATGAGTGGAGGTTAACAGGGGAAGGTTAAAAAGGATGTGAGGAAGTATTATTTAATAGAAAAGCGACTTTGCCAGCCGGTGACGCTGAGAGTTGAGGCACTGAATACCACACCTCGTGCCATGTTGGCAACTCTGGTTCAGGAACGGACTCGGGTCATTTGGGGTCAGCTGGTGAGGTAAGGATTGAGCATCCAGAGGACTGCTCTCCTTCCTCAGGGTGGGGAGTTGTGCTGTGTGTCAGCACAAGAGGGGATTCAGTCACGGCCAGGGTGTGGCTGCCTCCGCAGAGGTGGAGGCAGCTGCTGCACCCATTGCACAGGGTGAGGGCACAGGGAGAAAACAGAGGAAAAATACTGGGACCCGCAGGACCCATGATGACCCGATGGGCCAGAGGATGTACCTCTTGGGGGTCGTAGCCCTTGCCAGGTCCGCAGAGGTGGTACAAACAATGTCGTGATAAAAAATAGAAAGAGCGACTGAGCCATGGAATGGTCTGCCAGCAGAGGTGGTGGGTGCAAAACCATAAATGACTTCAAACATGGCTGGGATAGAGCCAAGGGATATCAGCTGTTCAGCAGGAAGTGGAGGGTGAAACTTGAATAACAAAGGGAATAATTAAGCAATAAGGCATGACAAAGGTGTGTGTTATCGTGTAATATTGTCACTCCTGGGGTGGGTTGAAGCACAAGGCGAGTTGAGTGCTTCCACCACCCAGGAATGACATTATTACATAATAACACACACCTTGGAGTGCCTTATTGCTATTATAGAATGGCTTATTGTTATATAAAATAAAAACATTTAAAAATGTTTTAGTAGATTTTGTGTGGCAATATATCTTTGTTTCTTAAGACAATATGTACAAATCGATATCATCAGCAATACAGTGCTGTTACTATGTAGTAACATCACTGTCTCAGCCATACTGACCAATCAGTGTCCAGGAAATTTTCTTGCCATTGTATAATAGTGCAATAGCAACTATAACATAATCCGATCATGGGCCTACTACCATGATGAACACATGATCCATCCAGGCTGAAAGTGTTAGAACCACTGGCTATGTAGTGGGATGGACGAGATGGTCTGATGCCTAGGTCTTCTCTTCCTCTTTTGTTTTCTTTTTTTTTTGGATAAGGAAACAGAAACTAGAAAAAAAGTGCACAGCTAAACAATGAGTACAGAGCTGATATTGTGTGTGTGTGTGTGTGAGGGGGTGATTATGTCGGTTCAAAATAGTTGTTGAAATGTTTACAATTTAATTTAACATCACACAATACTAAGCACACTCTTCTGCTCTACTAGAACACCATAGAATAGTGGAAGTGTTACTAAACTATGTCTTCAAATATATATTTAAGTACTATACACCCTCCAACTTAGGACTATAATTTTTCTCCCTTTCTGCTCTCCTAGAATGCACTGATACAACCAAAGTACCTAGCTGAGCCCGACTAAGAGTCACTCACCAGCAGCCTTGGGAAGAATAGTATAACATTGACTTTTTCAAACCTGCTGGGCTATGAACAGCTCTGCTCCCTGATATCCATTTAGAAATGTTTTAGCAGTAGACCACAATACATCCTCATGGCTGGCTAAATGTGCTAGCAAATAGCGCTTCCCAAGCTGAAGGGCACTGGTCAGCTCTCCATACCCCAATCCAAACCTCACTATTCTCCCAATCTATGATGCCTTAGACTGGTTTTACTAACCCGGTGTTAAGCAGCTCCTAGCCATTCAGGCTATCGTATCACATCCACCTCCCATTCCCTACCCCATTTCTTGTTTGTACTGATTACTTGTGACTTTACACATTACTTGTACAATGTGTATATTCAGAGTTGGAGATAAGGCTATATTTTGATTTTAACTGTGTTAACCCCTAGATGGCGCTATCCCAGGGCTACTACCCCTGCCTGATTTGCCACTAACAGGTTGAGGGCCTGGATCCAATGGCGGTGCCCACCCAGAGGTCAGGGTTTGCAATAGTTAAACTAACTTGGTCACAGCCCTCTGGGACACTGCAACCCCTTTCTTCCCACTAGTGGCCCACACAATATATCAGAATTACCTTCACAGTATACACTTACCCCCAGGTCTGGTTCCGGCACTGGGACCTCCTGTGAAATGAGATACAGTGCAACAATCACAGTACAGTACTTTAACATAGACAAATACCTCAGGCAGTATAACTTTGCTGAAACAAGCAGCTCTGATTTATTTAGGGGATATAACAAGGACAGGAAATCAGGTTAATTAGCTTATCACTCTAATAATCTACCTATGGCTCTGTGCACAGGCCTATCCCTATCAGTTACTGTCCCTGGGTACCCAAGCCCTAGTGGCTAGTCCAAACCGTGGCAGCTGGTAGGGGCCCTTCACACAGAGAAAAGGAGAATTAAACAGTCAGCAGTACAGTAATTCCATTTGGATTTAATGTGGCAATTCAACAGGAGCAACCCTGAATTAGTACTCACGACCTCCAAATAAGATAGGGTCCTTCAATGTCAGCAGGGCTCACTTGAGGTACACAACCTCTTCACACATCCATATAAAGAACTATACCAGGCAGGCTGCATCTGTATCCCGATCGCAATTACTGCACAATACCCGGAGAACACACAGCAGATTCAGTTCCTGACAGACCGAGTGCAATTTTCAGCAATTCTTCCAGTCTTCTACAGGGTGAGCCTGGTTTCTACTCTTCAGAGATCCTTTGATTCTTTTCACAGGACGGATTCAGTCCTAACAAGCTGTTACACAAGCTGCAGACCGGAACTCTGGGCCTTACACACGTTTTTGACTAAACTGCACACTGAAAAAGCACAGGGCTCCTTCCTTCTTCCTGCCAAAGCTCAACTGAACTCCAACCGACAAAACCGGGCACTTCCTTTGAGTTCCTCCCAGTTCTTGACTGGATTGGCTGTCACTCACAATAGACTGCTGCTGTTGGTCCAAAAGGCACTGAAGTCTAAACTACATCTCCCAGAGTCACTGCCCATACAATCCTCTTGTGGCTGGCTCAGATTATGAGTCCAAGTTCTGATTCGTCCAAGGCATCATTTTAGAGCTAGCTTACCCACTGATTGGTCCAGTTCAGCAGTTCAAAACTAGAATGGGAACTAGCAGACACAGTTCTGACTGCAAAGAAAGCAGGTTAGACAAACTGTAATTTCATTATTACTCTAAATAATTTCTGGCAAACAGTTACATCTTTCAGATAGGTTCCCTTTGCACTCCTAGTGACTGCAAAATGAAGTGAATTGGCAGCAGCTCAAGTGGTACTCAGAAGCACACAGTCCCCCATACAAACTAATTATGTCTGCAAGCAGACAGCTCTTAAAGACAGTACCAGAAGCTAAAAACACTCACTGATAAATGGCTTAAATGCCAAACACCATTCAGGCTTGGAGCATTCAAGCAAGCTCCTGGAAGTCTTTTGGGAACCCCCATTTGCAGGGGTTACACCCTTCCTGGCCTGGGAAAGCTTGACGTCCATCAAGCAAAGTACTTCCATAAGTTTCAACTGCAACCATATACATTTGCATTAGGCTCGCACATGTAATCATCAGTCAATATATCATTTTACCAAGAACACATTTCTGAAACATTGCAGTACGTCCTCTTTACACAGTATTACATACACATTGTACCATAACTCATTATTACCTCTTGTACATGAAACCTGAAGAGAGGGGCCCTTCCCTATCAGTTACCTTGGGGCTGGACGGGCAAGGGCACCATACTTAGAGGGCAACACAAGTAACTTGAGTTAGCACTGACGCTCAGTTTGGGCAATGAGCTCGGGGACACATACACTCCTTTATGGACAACATTGAGAGGCAAATCCACAGGCCTCCCAAGGGAATCATAACTGAGGTGCACCACAGGCTTTACAGCTCGACCAGTCTTTCTAGGGGAACTGTTACAGTCTCTGCACTCTGAGCCTCATTTTCAGCATTGTCCACACTTGTCAGGGGAGTCTCCATGGGGTAGAGAGGCTAGAACTTGGGGCACTTTCAGCTCCAGGAGTTACAGTTTCTGAGTCCACAACATTTGGCTCGCATGGAGAGCTTTGGACACTGGCAGTGGACTGTCAGGGCACTCAAAATACTCTTCTTGTTCGGGTGTATCACCAGTCTGCCCCAATCTATCATTTTCCTCCCTGAAAGCTCAAACAGTTCAACCATGCACAATGATTCCATTTCATCTGATCTGATGCTTTGCACTTCACTTTCTGGGAGCATTGGCCAGGGATGAAGCTGGGGCTTAGACAGTCCAGAAGGCCCAGCTTCATCTCAGTATTGACTAGGGATTGCCCAAACAACTGACTCAGTTCGTAAGAAGGATAGTATTCAAAGTCACTCTCACTTTCTTCCGATATGGACTGACAGTCATGCTCAACTGGGACTTGTGGAGAGGAACACTTTAACTTTGCTTCTGTAGGTGCAGACTTTCTTGATCTTTTCTTAGCAGCAGCTCTAGTCACTGGTCCAGAGGGGCATCTTCTAGAGGCTCAGACTCAATTAAGATTTGTCCAATGGGCAGTAAATGATTTCTATGCATTGTTTTTACATCTTTTGAATTATTCTCAGGCCTTACTTTGTACACTGGCAGATCATCTAGTTTGCCCACTACAATGTGAGGGAGATGGTGCCATCTGTCAGCAATCTTGTGCTTGCCATGCAGTCCCAGATTTCTTAGCAATACCCGATCTCCCTCCTGGAGTTCCTGTGCTTTCACCTTTTATCATACCTTTCTTTGTTGGCCAGATTTCTTTTGGCAGCCATGGTTTGAGCCAGTTGGTACGCATGAGTTAGCTGGGCCTTTAACTTTGCACATACTGTAAATAGTTGTCAGCTTGAACCCCATCAGGAGAGACCCAAAACACACATCTACTGGTAGTCGAGCTTCTCTTCCAAACATCAGGCGTGGGGAGAATCCAGTGGCATCACTTTTGGTGCAGTTATAAGCATGTACCAGGGTGCTAATTTGTTGGCTCCATCTAGGCTTGTCCTTTGGGTGCAGGGTGCCTAGCATATCTAGCAAAGTACGGTTAGAAAGCGTTCAGGCTGTGGGTCCCCTGGGGTGGTAAGGTGGTTCGGACTTCACTCCCCACAGAGAAAGCATCTCTTTGATCAGACGACTCTCAAAGTCTCTCCCTTGATCAGAATGGATTCTTTGTGGAGCCCCATAGTGAACAAAAGTTTTCTACAAGTACTTTGGCCACAGTGGATGCTTTCGGGTCTTTGGTGGGAAAGCTTGGGCATATCTCGTGAAATGGTCAGTGACCACCAGCACATTACTGATATTTCTTTGATCTGACTCCAAACTCAGAAAATCAATACAGACCAGCTCCATGGGTGCACTGGTGGTGATGTTAACAGGAGGGCAGCCCTCTGGGGCAAAGCTTTCCTCTGTAGCTGGCGACTACAAGTTGAATGTGTTGCTCCACATCAGCCCCCATCTTAGGCCAATAGAATCTGGATCTCACCAAGTCAAGTGTTCTGTCTATACCAAGGTGCCCCATGTGGTTGTGCAAGGACCTCAGTACTGAGTCTCGAAAGGCAGTGGGCAGCACTAGTTGTTGTTTGTCTACTTGTCCCCTCTGTCTACTGTTTCTCTGTATAACAGTTTATTGATCAGTTTCAACTTAGGACCTTCTTTGTATAACAGTGCTGTTCTCAAATCAGTGGAGCGTAATTTGGACACATCTTTTCCTGCATAGAGGGCTTCTAAAGCTGCTTTTGATCATGGGATCGCGAGGATTGAGCCCGCGAATACTGTCATTGTCCAGCTGAGGCAGTGCACCAATGTCTATTGCAGAAAAGTGGCAATAAGCAGCAGGTATGCAATTCTCCAGAGGCTCCCAAGCAATCCACCATGCAGTCCACTCGTCCGTGGACATTGTTCCTCCCTGTCAAACTTCGGCAGAGTGCCCGAATGTCAGGTTCTGCCAATCGGACCCAATCATTCTGGGAACAGGCCTCCGGGAGAGAGCATCAGCATCTATGTGGTTCAGACCTGCTCGGTATTCGAGACATAGTCATATGTAGATAATGCAGAAAGCCACCTATGGCCAGTGGCATCCAACTTAGCTGAGGTCTGCACATAGGTCAAAGGATTATTGTCAGTTTTACTAGTATTTTAGCCCCATACAAGTACTCATGGAATTGGTCAACAATAGCCCACTTCAAAGCTAGGAACTCTAACTTATGTACAGGATAGTTCTTTTCGGATGGGGTCAGGCTTCTACTGGCAAAGGCCACTGGTCTCAGGCCATTCTCGTGCTCTTGGTACAACACAGCCCCCAACCCTTGCAAGCTAGCATCAGTGTGCAGGGCGTAAGGTTTTCTTGGATCGGCATAGGCCAGCACTGGAGCATGGGTAAGTTGATATATGATCTCATGAAAGCAGTCTCACAATCAGAGTCCAGCGGGTCCCAAATACTTCACTCGGATGAAAATACACTCTTTCAGTCTTGAGGGACGCTGACTTTTGGTATTTTTGTGGGTTGGGGATACCCTTGAGTAAGGTTAAGTAAAGGCGGATCACTCTTGAATAGTCCTTGATGAGCGCCGATAATAACCAGAATCCCAGGAATCTTTGCAGTTCTTTTAGATTTTTGGGCTGTGGCCAGGTGGTCAAGGCCTCAACTTTACTTGGGTCGGTCTCTATTCCTCGGTGGATACTATGTGTCCCACATACTTTACTGATGTTTGAAAGAATTGACACTTATCAATGGACAATTTAAGGCCAAAGTCCTCCAGTCGGTCCAATACCTTAAATAATCTGCTCTCATGTTCCTCCAGTGAGCTGCCAAACACAATAACATCATCTAGGTATACCAGGCACTCTAGTAAGTTCATGTCCCCACTGCACGCTCCATCAATCGTTGAAAAGTGGCTGGGGCACCTGAAATCCCTTGAGGCATCCTCATGAATTCATAGAAGCCAAGCGGACAGATAAAGGCCGTCTTCTCCACGGTCCTCTGGGGCCATCGGGATCTGGTAGTACCCACTGCGGAGATCCAGCACAGAGAACCACTTGCTCCCGTTTAGGCAGTCCAAAGCATCCTGAATGCGGGCATTGTGTACTGATCGGGATAGTCCGCGGTTTAAGGTGCGATAATCCACACACATCCTTACTGTTCCATTCTTTTCCTCACTACCACAATGGGGAAACATAAGGGCTTCTGGATTCTTGTATTACACCAGCAGCTAACATCTCTTGCAGATGCCGTCTCACATCATCTATGTCCAGCAGGTGCCAGGCGTCGAGACCTCTCACGAAATGGTCTTTCGTCATGCAGCCGGATATTGTGCTCAGCTCCTTGCACGCATCCTACATCCCATTCCTTTAAAGAAAACACCTGGTCTCTCTGGGCAAGCTTCTCACTGATCCTCACTTTCCATTCAGCTGGCAGCGGGAGTCGCCGAAATCAAACAAGTCAGGCGTTACTCTGTCATTCTTCCTTGAACTCTTGCTGCTGGGTAGCACTGCAGTGTCTGCACAATGCACATTAGCCAGGATGCAACCTCTGTTTACTCGAATGTCTCTTTCAGACACATTATGAACTTGGACCATTACCCTTCTGGCATAAGCATGGGCTCTAGCGGGCAAAATACTAGGCTTGACCAGCAGTCCCTCTGGCAATTTTCCATCGCCTGGTGCATCCAACATTAATATTTTATTCTTAACATCCTTTCTGATATGGACCTCTCCTGTAAGGTACACTGGGCATTTGGCGCCAGGATCAGAGACTCAGGATCCTTCTTCCATACAATTCCGACCGGTTCCTCTGGTTCTGTTTTTCAGCATCTCTCTGTGCCTCATAGGCCTTCTTAATTAAAGCCGAACTCTTAAAGCTCTACTAGTCTTTGACCCTGTTTTTCATAACACAACTGTGCCAGCCTTCCGAACATATGAGCATTTGTTCCAATCAACAAAAGGACACCATCATACAGTCCAGTGGGGGACACACTAAGGCTAGGGTCTCTACTTGTTCGGCCACTCCAGCCACGGAGGTGGGGAAAGACAGCCAAATTCGGATATACCCGGAATAGGGGTAGGCCTTCTCACTTAACCCCATACATGCAGTCCTTCTAATGGTTGTAGGGTACGTCTGACAAATGCTTCTGATACCAATCCTGGAACATAATTGTCACTTGGGAGCCACTGTCTAACAGCTCTTGTAGACACTCCATTCACCTTTACAGTGGTCTCCATGGAGGGACCCACTATTCTGGACCAGTCTGGAGAGGCGGTAGTGGGGGCCTGGGCAACTGACCTTGCCACAAAAGGACGTGAATTAGCATTTTGGTGCCCTCACTGGGATCATGTCGTGCACCTCTTAACCACTGATTTCTTCTCAAGCTCTCCTTGTAGCCTATATGCAACTTTGTCAGTGTCTTTTGGGGACTGGCATTCCTTTTCATGTGCCCATCTTTCCCACAATTATAGCAAAACATACTTTCTGGAGTTTGAGCTGGCCGGGCGCCACACTGGGAGCCAGGGCGGGGTATTACTAACTGGAAACCTGGGTGCCATCTCTGTCTGCGGCGTGATAAGCATTTGGAGACATCTCGTCAGTTTCTCCACTTCCATGGTCAAGGAATTGAGTTTGGAGCTGTTATCAGCAGGAGATACATGGTGGGTACCCCACCCCCATAGCAGATGCAGTCGGATATAGGTCAGGGCCCATACTTGCAGGCGTGGCCTTCATAAAGGGACTGTTTTGAATTCCGGATCTCTCTCAACAGTTCTTCCATTGTGGCATATCTTTTTCCTTGTCAGAGTACTCATTGACTGTCAACCTCTGCCCCTGAACTTCACTTGATGGGTCACCCTCAGTCACTCGATGGTGAGCCACAGCTGTTGGTGCAGGTACCTCCCGAGGTCGCCTTTTCTCAACTCCTCGAATTTCTCTCATTAACTCATCATAGGAGGTGGGGATTCCAGTCGATTGCCAGGCGTAACTGAAGCAACAGCAGTTCTGAGAAGGGGCAGACTTAAGGATTCTTTCCAGTCTGGTTCGGTCCAGTTCAATCGCTGGCAAACTACCCTTTCTGAGGCATTCTTGCAACAATTTTTCCAGCCGAGAGGCATACACGGACAACAACTCCCTTGGTACTGTTGTGCATTTCTTACTCTCCACCATAGGTCCTCATCAGAATCTGGGCTCCCATACACATTCTCCAAGGCCTCAAGATGAGCCTGTGCAGTCGCTTCAGGGTTACTGGCCCGTTTAGCACGGATGGTAGCCAGGGCAGGACCTCGAGGCTCTCACTAACCCTCTTTCGCTTTTAGCCTTCCGAGCATTGCCATTCTAGCACTTGGGGGCAACATAGTCTATCAGGTCTCCCAGTCATCCCCCTTGGGGGTGGGGAGGGTGCCAGAGAAGATCCTCAACCTTCGGTAAGAGTCGTGACTAATGGCAGGTGCAGAAATAGGAGTCTGCATTGGTTCAGCCACCATTACGGGCACTGGAGCAGGAGAGGGTGTTGGGGAGGAACACCCCAGGTGGCAAGAATAGTTTCTTCAAGTCCTCCACAGTTTTCCCTCTCAGCAACCATTCAGCAAATTTCTCCTCAAAAGTTTCAGATAGTGGTGGGGCTGATTCCCCGGGTCTTTACTGTCCTTAGTTATCACTCTCCAAGCAGTGAGGGCTCCCTCTGGGGTAATGGTCTGTGGCACTTTGGAGCTATCTATGGGATCATTAAACTCTACTAGGGCCAGGAAAGTGTGGGTGAGCAGATTAGCATGCCGACCCACCACCACAGGGTTTGTAAACCTTCCACCTTGGAAAGTACTCCTGCACAGTGTCCGTATTGATACCAGGGGATGTCCAGGATAAGCATAGCATTTTGGAGTCGATCTCCTCCCCAGTACACCACTCCACCAGCGGTGCACAGCCACTTCTGTCGGGTACCCATTTTTTCTTAACAGTGGTTCGTAAATATGGCCACTAGAGGACACACAATCCCAGCGGTGAGCCTCAAGATGTAACCCTAGATGGGCTATCCCAGGGGCTACTACCCTGCCTGATTTGCCACTAACAGGTTGAGGGGCCTGGATCCAATGGCGGTGCCTCCACCCAGAGGTCAGGGTTTGCAATAGTTAAACTAACTTGGTCACAGCCCTCTGGGACACTGCAACCCCTTTCTTCCCACTAGTGGCCCACACAATATATCAGAATTACCTTCACAGTATACACTTACCCCCAGGTCTGGTTCCGCACTGGGACCTCCTGTGAAATGAGATACAGTGCAACAATCACAGTACAGTACTTTAACATAGACAAATACCTCAGGCAGTATAACTTTGCTGAAACAAGCAGCTCTGATTTATTGGGGGATATAACAAGGACAGGGAAATCAGGTTAATTAGCTTATCACTCTAATAATCTACCTATGGCTCTGTGCACAGGCCTATCCCTATCAGTTACTGTCCCTGGTACCCAAGCCCTAGTGGCTAGTCAAAACCGTGGCAGCTGGTGGGGCCCTTTCACACAGAGAAGGAGAATTAAACAGTCAGCAGTACAGTAATTCCATTTGGATTTAATGTGGCAATTCAACAGGAGCAACCCTGAATTAGTACTCACGACCTCCAAATAAGATAGGGTCCTTCAATGTCAGCAGGGCTCACTTGAGGTACACAAACCTCTTCACACATCCATATAAAAAGTACTATACCAGGCAGGCTGCATCTGTATCCCGATCGCAATTACTGCACAATACCCGGGAGAACACACAGCAGATTCAGTTCCTGACAGACCGAGTGCAATTTTCAGCAATTCTTCCAGTCTTCTACAGGGTGAGCCTGGTTTCTACTCTTCAGAGATCCTTTGATTCTTTTCACAGGCAGTTCAGTCCTAACAAGCTGTTACACAAGCTGCAGACCGGAACTCTGGGCCTTACACACGTTTTTGACTAAAACTGCACACTGAAAAAGCACAGGGCTCCTTCCTTCTTCACTGCCAAAGCTCAACTGAACTCCAACCGACAAAACGGGCACTTCCTTTGAGTTCCTCCCAGTTCTTGACTGGATTGGCTGTCACTCACAATAGACTGCTGCTGTTGGTCCAAAAGGCACTGAAGTCTAAACTACATCTCCCAGAGTCACTGCCCATACAATCCTCTTGTGGCTGGCTCAGATTATGAGTCCAAGTTCTGATTCGTCCAAGGCATCATTTTAGAGCTAGCTTACCCCACACTGATTGGTCCAGTTCAGCAGTTCAAAACTAGAATGGGGAACTAGCAGACACAGTTCTGACTGCAAAGAAAGCAGGTTAGACAAACTGTAATTTCATTATTACTCTAAATAATTTCTGGCAAACAGTTACATCTTTCAGATAGGTTCCTTTGCACTCCTAGTGACTGCAAAATGAAGTGAATTGGCAGCAGCTCAAGTGGTACTCAGAGAAGCACACAGTCCCCATACAAACTAATTATGTCTGCAAGCAGACAGCTCTTAAAGAGACAGTACCAGAGGCTCTAAAACACTCACTGATAAATGGCTTAAATGCCAAACACCATTCAGGCTTGGAGCATTCAAGCAAGCTCCTGGAAGTCTTTTGGGAACCCCCATTTGCAGGGGGTTACATGTGCTTTACTTTAATCATGATTGTCAGATCAACATTTTAAGGTTTATAGTAAGTGGCATTACTTTTTAGTGAGTGTGTACTTCTTATAGCATTACCTGATACCTTCACGCCATTGCAAAGTTGCATTTAAGTTTCCTGAACACCACCTGTAGCAATGTCAATAAGTTGCAAAATAGTATCTTGGAAGGTCCAGGGTTTGGGCTCAAGAGGAGGAAGGTACTAAGCTATGTTCATAAACAGAAGACAGACATTGTCTTTCTTGGAGACACATAGTTCCAGCAGAAGCTGCAAACTGTGTAAAGGTTGGGTGGCACAGGTCGAGAGCATAATTGCTTTAACTCCAAGCAAAGAGGGACAGCCATTCTAATAAAGAAAGGAATACAGCTTGTGAAACACAATCATCTTTCTGATGCAGAAGGATGGCTTCAGGTACAGTGTGGATCTCTTGAGGAAAGGAAGTGGCCTTTGCAATATATCGCGCAATAAAGATCAGAAACAATTCTTTGAACACCTGCTTATACAGATAGGTGGTCTTGAAGGGTATCACGATCATTCTGGGTGGGGACTTCAGTGAGGTTCTAGATCCAGTTATGGATAGAGTCCCTCAAAGAGTGCATTCTGTGGATCCAACACCAGCTAGGAAAACTCTGTTTAAACTCAGTGGTGATCTAGGCCTTACTGATGCTTGGCGTGTCATCCATCCACAAGGCAAAGATCACACCTCTTCAATAAATATAAATCTTTCAGCAGGTTAGACTATTTTTCATTGTCTCCTCATTTAAAAATGTGCTTATGTCTGCTGCCATTCAAAGCATTATAATATCTGACCATGTGCTGATAAGCATCGGTTGGTCTTTGAGGAAGTGAAGCCTACAACAAGCAGGTGGAGATTTACTATCTCACTAGGTAGTGATACAAAATTTGTGACCTGGATCACAAAGGAAATAACAGAGTTTTTCAGTTTTAATGACACCTCTGATTGACCAATGAACATATGTGATTTTATTTGTACATCTCGTACTTTTAAATACAATAAAAGCTTTTAAACAAAAATGGGGAATAATGTTAAGCAAAGACCCCACAGAGACAGTAGATCCTAGGGTATGATAGGGTAATTGGGGCAGACTGGATGGACCATCAATCTTTTCTGCTGTCATTGTTTAGGTTTCTAAACCTTCTGTTTTCCCAACCTACCCCAATTGTCATTTCTCACCATTCCTCCTCCTGTGTATCATTTCCTCCAATTCCTTAGGTGGTATGTTTACTCTAGATGGAATACAAGAATTCAAATCTCTGCTAAGTTCAACTTTTTATCTGTAGAAGGTAGAGGTTTCCCTAGTATGTAGGTAATGATAGGAGGTTTTCATGGTCAGCAAGACACCAGAAATTAAAACTGTAAGTAATGAAGTACTTCATTTTTAATTTGCATGATGTGTGTGAGAAGAAGCTTATGAGGGCAAAAAAATTTAATCATTATTATTTTTTTATTTTTATTTAAAGGAAATGGTCAGCACAAAGAGCCTCACACCAGTGTGGAACTGGTCCCAATTTGCACTTTGTGTGCAGAAAATTTTTTCCTGTTTACCACAGTGTAATAAATTGAACAGGGAAGGGAAGAACCACAGCTAGGGGATAGAAGCACCAAGGGAAAGGAGGTAGACACCAGTCCATTTCTGGATGAGAGCGTCCTAAAGGAGCTAGCAAAACTGAAAGTAGACAAGGTATTGGGGCCAGGTGGAATACACACCAGAATACTAAAATAACTCAGAAGGAAGTTGCCAGCACCTCTGACAGCTCTGTTTAACAAATCAATAGAAACAGGTATAGTTCCTGAGGACTGGAGGAGGGCAAATGTAGTTCCTCTCCACAAAAGTGGGAGCAGGGGTAGTCTGTCAACTACAGGCCAGTTAGCCTAACCTCGTAGTGGGGAGACTGATGGAATCATTACTGAAAGAAAGAACTGTGACATATCTAGAGGACTGCAGGATACAAGATACAGGTAGCATAGGTTCACAGCGGAAGGTTTTGTCAAACAAATCTGATGAATTCCTTTGACTGGGTGGCCAGGCAAGTTGATCAGGAGAGGCAGTGGATGTGGCCTACCTGGATGTTAGCAAGGCCTTTGACATCGGTCCCATGAGGAGGCTTGTAAACATGTTGGTTAGTCTGGGAGTGGGGACCAGGGTGATAAAATGGATCAGAAATTGGTTGAGCAGAAGGACACATAGTATGGTGGTGAATGGAACTCAGTCCGAGGAGGACAGGGTGACCAACGGGTGCCACAGGGATCGGTATTAGGACCAGTCCTCTTTAATGTCTTCATAAGCAACATTGCAGGGGGCTGGAAGGGAAGGTATGCCTCTTTGTAGATGACACTGAGATCTGCAACACAGTGGACACTCGGGGAGACAATGCGTGTGGAGAAAATAAAAGGACCTAAGAAAGCTGGAGAAGTGGTCAAGTGTGCATCAGCTGAGATTCAATGCAAAGAAATGCAAGATCATGCATTTGGGGCACAGAAATCCAGGGAAGAATATAAGATGGGAGGGGAGGTTCTGGCAGACACCAGACAGGAAAGGGACCTGGGGATGATTATATATATCCAACAACCTGAAGGTGACCAGACAATGTGAAAAGCCAGTGGGATGCTGGGATGCATAGGGAGAGGAATCACTAGCAGAAAAAAGGATTTGGTGATGCCACTGTACAGGTCGCTGGTGAGACTTCATCTGGAGTACTGTGTCCAGTTCTGGAAGCGCATCTCAGAAAAAATATAGACAGAATGGAAGCAGTACAGAGAAGGGCAACTAAAATGGTGCAGGGGTTGCATCACAAGCCATATGAAGAAAGATTGAAAGATCTCAATATGTATTCACAGGAGGAGAAAAGAGAGGAGATATGATAGAGACTTTCAATTACCTCAAGGGTATCAGTAAGGTACAAGAGGGGTAGCATCTTTCAGAAAGAAGAGGTTCAAGAACAAGGAGACATGATATGAGACTAGAGGGTGGGGGTAGACTGGGGTAACATGAGGAAGTATTTCTTCACAGAAGGGTGGTGGATACATGGAACAGCCTTCTAGCAGGGGCGGTGGAGGCATAAACGGTTGGGGAATTCAAAATGCATGGGACAAACATAGAGGAACACTAACAATAGGGAAGAAAGGAGAAACTGCAGGTCAGGTAGGAATGCAGTTTATTTTTTATTTTATTTATTTAGTTTTTGTTAACGGGTAGGTGCAGTAGCCATGAAATGACTATTTTCAGGCATGACCCAGTACTGGGTAGGAAAAGTGGGCAGACTAGATGGGCCTGGCAGGCCTTATCTGCCGTCAGTTCTGTGTTTCTGTTGTATCAGGCTGATTTTGCTGACTTCCAAGCTGGCATGCTTTAGCCAAAATCCCAGAATCCTTCAGCTGACATCAGAGGAGGCTGCAGCAGCAGAAGATTTAATATCCTGCAGTGCATGTCAGAGCTTGTATAAGCTCAGATCAGATGTTTGCTGGTCCTGCTGTTCTCACAGGGCTAACTACTCTCCTCTGTGACTGCACTTGACCCCAGGAGAACAGCAGGGCCAGCAAACAAAAGATCAGATCTTATGAAAACTCTACTGCAGGCATTTGAATCTCACAGCTGCAGCCCTCCACTGATGTCAGCTGCAGAGGATTCTGGGATTTCTGGTGGTGTTGCTCAGATAGTGATTTTGTGGATGCAACCACTATCTGTCAGATAGTGTTGGTTTCCTACTTAGGATCCTACCAGAAATCCTACCAAAGACAGATGTAGGATCCAGGGTCAGATAACGATGGATCCTAGTTAGGATCAGAGATATAGGTCAGATCCAGGAACCTAGGTCAGATGGTTAGGATCTGGGGTCAGACAGCAATGGATCCTAGGTCAGATAGTTAGGATCCAGGGTCAGATAGCGATGGATCCTAGATCAGACAGTTAGGATCCAGGGTCAGATAGTGATGGATTCTAGTTAGGATCCAGGGATCCTAGGTCAGATCCAGGGATTCTAAGTCAGATAGTTAGGATCCGAGCAGATCTGTTGCTAGGATCCACAACTATTGTTGCTAGAATCCACGACGTTTGTAGGATCCATGCACTGGATCCTAGAGGGCAGGATCCATGGTTAGCTAGCACTGCTATCCTACCACAGCAACTATCTGGCCAAATGGTGGTATCTGTTGATATCCTAGTTTCTAGGACACTATCCGAGCAACACTAATTTCTGGTTAATGTAAATGTCAGCTTAGAAGTCAGCAAAATCAGCCAGATACAATCTGCTATACTGCAACATACAATTCAATACAGCCTGTACACTGTTTTTTGCACATGTTGCACTTTATCATCATGTATTTACTGTCACTCTCCCCCTACGACTGAACTGGGTCGCACCTGAAATAAGCTTTGGCTCAGTGTGCCTTTCCCAGTTAACAATTTTCAATAAATAACAAGCATTTGCCAATGCCGAACGTTAAGCTTGCAGGTATTTGCATTGGCGTTTGGCATTTATGCAGCACCCCAGTTGTATCCATGTCCCTTTAGCATCCATATCCCAACAGAGTACCTCTCTGCAACTCCTCTTGCATCTGATCAACATTTCACCCTCATACTTCTTAAGTGTCTGTCTTGGGAACCCTAATGCCCTAGGTGTGCTCAAAGGAGTGCTGCGAGCCTGTGTGGAAACTGCATAACCAACATGCTTACAGTCATTCGGTGGAATTACTTCACCAAATTTTCAACATAGGCATTTTGTCACCTCTGGCCATGAACACTGTCACTATGATTTTCTTACTGTGCACCAAACACTGATTTCCCACAGCGACCAGCTATTCTGTGTCGGGCGTGAAAACAAATTTCAGCCAGGATGTGAAAATAAGCTGTACTGTTCATAAGGAGGTGTGGGAAAATACAAATGTTGAAAATCTGGAGTGAAAATATGGCAAATTCGCGAGATTACGAGTGCACATGGAAACTGCACAACACGCTCGTAAAACAGTCATCTTTGGAATTTCTGCACCAAATTTTCAAAATAGGCATTTAGGATGTCTGCTCATGAACAATGTCACTGTAATTTTCTTACTCTGTACCGAACATGATTTCCCACAGCTGCGCTATTGTGTGCATTGTGTGACATGCAGTGGATGTCCTGTATCTGGACTTCAGTAAGGCATTGACTCAGTGCCACATGGAAAGCTGGGAAGGAAGTTAGTAGGCACAGGGCCGGGTGCAAAGCTGGTGAGATGGGTAGGAAACTGGCTGCAGGGAAGGCAACAGAGGGTGGTGGTGGGTGGGGAGCTTTCACACCCAAGGGCAGTGACGCGGTGTTCCACAGGGCTCGTGTTGGGACCAGTGTTGTTTGGGATATTCATTGCAGACATATCATGGGACATCAAGAGCAAGATCAGTCTGTTTGCTGATGATACCAAGGTAGGCGCGGTGGTGGATGACCTAGGGGATGGCAGGGGTTGCAGGATGATCTGGCAAAGCTTGAAACCTGGTCAGACACCTGGCAACTGAGCTTTAATGCCAAAAAGTGCAAGGTGCTGCATTTGGGATGAAGAACCAAGGAGGAGTTACCAGCTGGGGGAGTGCAGCTAGCCCAGACAGAGGAGGAGAAGGATCTGGGTGTGCTCATTACAGGGTCAATGAACAACTCGGCACAATGTAGGAAGGCAGCTGCAAGGCCAACAAAATGCTGGGTTGTATTGCAAGGGAGTATATCCTCGAGGAGGAAGAGGTGATTCTGCCACTGTATAGGTCATTAGTTAGACCACACCTGGAGTACTGTGTGCAGTACTGGTGTCCGTATCTGAAGAGGACATTAAGTTACTGGAGGGTGCAGCGCAGGCGACAAAGATGATCAAGGGGCTGGGGACTTATCATACGAGAGGAGGTTGAAGGAGTTGAACATGTACTCACTGGAGGAGAGGAGAGACAGGGTGACATGATTGAAACCTTTAAATACATGAAAGGAATAAACAAGACAGGTACAGAGGGGCTGTTCAAAGTAAGGGAGGGAGGGCCACAGGGGCCATGATATGAGACTGGGCGAGGAAGGTTCAGGGAGAGATGAGGAGACATTTTTTACAGAGAGGGTGGTGGCTGGGTGGAATGCATTACCTGCTGAAGTGGTATGCAGTAGAACAGTGGACTGCTTCAAACGAGGATGGGACAGGACAAGGGGAGGGTTACTGAAGGGAAGGGTGGAAGGGAGGGCAGCTGCAGAATAAGGGGTGCTAGCTGCACATTCGAGCAGACTTGATAGACCTCCAGGCCTTTATCTGCTGGCAAATTTCAGTATGTTCGTATTGTACGCCGGAAGTGCGAAAACACATTTTGGCCAGGATGTGAAAATGACAGCTGTACTGGTCATAAGGAGATGTGGGAAAATGGCAATGTTGAAAATCTGAGTGGAACTATTACAAATTCACAAACTTACCAGTGTATGTAGAAACTGTGCAACGCACACCGCAATATACAGCCATTTTATGGATTTTGTCACCAAATTTTCCATATAGGCATTTTAGGACCTCTGCTCATGAACAGTGTCACTGTGATTGTTTTACTCCATAGCAAACACTGATTTCCAACAACGACCGTGATATTTTGGCTGGGCGCAAACACTTTTCGGCCAGGATATGAAAAATGACAGCTGTACTGTTTATAAGGAGGTGTGGAAATATGCTTATGTTGAAAATCTGGAGTGAAAATATTACAAATTGTGGAATTTACGAGTGTGTGTGGAAACTGCACAACCACACTCGTAGAAACAGTAATTTTTGAATGTTTCACCAAATTTGCAACATAGGGTTTTTTGAGAGCCCATCTCATGAACACCGACACTGTCGTTTCATTAATCCATCCCGAAAGGTGATTCCGTGCAGTGACCGCAAAATCACCTTTCAGGACAGACTAACACCATGACAGTGACTGAATTAATGAGAAGGGATACCAAGAACCCCATGTTGAAAATTTGGTGCCAAAAGTCGAAAAAATGGCGAGATATCCACCTAAGTTGGAAAAACCTGATTTATGTCATTATACAGCTTACGGCGTTCCTCAGTTCACGATCGGCTTTGAAGAGTGCAGGCGTGTTCCCGGTCAACCAAGATCATCACGCTGGCCTTTGGCGGTAAGTATGGGGTGAGGTTGGGTGTAGGGAGGTGGGTGCGCAGAGGGTGGGCACGGGTTGGTGGGGGGCCAAGGACTCAGCGAGGGACTGTTTTCTGTTTTATGAAATAAAAAATAGAAACAGATGCTTTTGGCACACTGGGGTGGGCTCCAGCATGCCACCTACCTGTTTGTTGGGGGTGGAGCCAGCGGGATTGGGCACCCTGCCGCCAAAACAGACACGACGCCTTGGCACGCTGGGGTGGCCCCCAGCATGCCACCTACCTGTTTGTTGGGGTGGAGCCGTGGGGATTGGGCACCCCACCGCCATACACTGTGTGTGCTGGGTGGGAACATGAGCGTGCTGGGGTGGGCTCCCAGCATGCCAATTGTTTTTTGGGGGGCCACAGCCGATGGGGGACTGGCACCACCTATTGACCACATAGTGTGCTGGGGGTTCATGAGCTGAGGGAGATTGGGCACCCCTTCTCGCACACAAGGTGGGGTCCGGGGACAAAAGGAGGGAGGACATTAGCAGAGGGAGGAAGTGGAGGGATTGCCGAGCTGTGCATGACAGCAGTTCGGCTGACATATGCTAATTGCATACACACTTCCACCGCTGATTGCAGCGGACCTTTTGTTAGAAGTGAAGACCAATACAGCCAAACTGCTGTCATACACAGCTCAGCATGTATGGTCCCAGAGGGTCGCTTGCTACACTGAGCAGTACATTGGGGAGGAGGACACACACCTCCAAAACTCGTACTGTTGCAAGGCGTTCTTAGCGTATGCACACAAGTGAACGTAAAAATAATGTTAAGAAAATGTTTTTACACACAAAGTGCAACTAGGACTAGCCCCACACTTTGGTGTGATGCTCTTAGCGCTGACTGGGGTCGTTTATATTTTAGGACCTTGTTAATGGTTTTAGTGAGTAAAGGTGGCAACCATGTTTGTGACAGCAATCAGGGATGGGTGGTTAGTCTTGATTTTATCACAGAAATAAAAGGTCTAGAATGATGTCCTAATCATGTGACTGCTTTTGCCTCATAGAGAATAACATGCCAGTATTCCATCATGGCGAAGTATATGCATTGGATCTCATGTCATTGTCATTGTAGTCTTTCCTCAGATTTTATCAGGTAGAGGCTGCTTGATCTTTATCCAGTGCTCTTGCGCTGAGATGACAGCATGGGTAAAATGGTCCTTAGCCGATCAGGTTTGGTGATTGTTGAAACCCATCTTAATATTTGTGTGCAAAGCATGCAAGCATTCTGGTATCAGTCTGAGCGCTAACAGGGCTTTTGGGGTGTGCCCATCTACCAGCAATCAAAGCTCCAGAATACAGAATTTCCTCCCTAATTCCACCCACTCCTTGTCTTTCCCTCCTTTTCCCATTGACATCCTTGCCTAATCAGCCTAATCACAAGGCTGGAAAATGCAAGATAAAGGATTTTCTTGTGTAACTTCTAATTTCTGCTTGAAATCTCACCTCTGCTTTTAGTCCATATATGCTACTGTTTACTTCTTTCATGTGTGCTAGTCTTTAGGACTTTGTTGCTCAGAAATTGCAGAGCTATTGCACAAACCATATAATTTGCATACCCATGATGCAGTGCTTCAGCACACAGAATGAATATATTATTAAAGCATGCTAAAAAGCAAGTAATACAGATGTTGTAACATATTCCTACACTCAGGGATCTCTTTAGGTAAGAAGCTGTGTTATTCTGCTTATCTGTCCTTTTAAAAACTAAAATGACAGCATTTTGGTCATTATGATATGTATAAACTAGACTTAACACATATACTCTAGGAAGCACTGTGGTTATGTTTGCTTGTGAATAAATTGGTATCAGGCTGAACTGTGCAAAGGCTTTTTGGGATGTGCCTTTTCCTTACCTACTACAATATCAGAATATTGAATTTCCTCCTAATTCTGCCCACTTTTATTTTTCCCTTCCTTTTCACATTGAAATCCTTGTCCAAATGCAAGGCTGAAAAATGCAAAGCAGGTAAAGCCAGTAAAAGTTTATTTATTTAATGCCCAATCCCAGAAGCTCTCTGAGTGCTGTACAGGTAGGCAAACAAATAATCATAATAAGGAACATAAAACAAAAGAATGATGAATCAACAACAGCACAATATAAATAAACCTAAATTATTTAAAATAATGCAGCAGTTTGTATAATAAAAACTATAGGCGATCTACAAAAGCTGTTTAAAAGATGCACCTTCAGCCCGCTCAGAAATCTCCACCATTGGGCCTCCCTCAAAGATTTTGGAAGTGAGTTCCACAACACTAGGTTCGCCACCTCAAATGAACGGTTTCCAGAGGACTTTAGCGGGCCCTGGAAACCATTAGGAGGCCCTCAGTGGAGGAACAGAATGAGCACACAAGACGGACAGGAGTCAGGAGGTCATTCAGGTAGCCAGGGCTCGATCTGTGTAATTATAGTTGAGCAAACCCACCTTGAAGATGATCCTCCACTCTGACCGGCAGTTAGTACAGCTTGTGCAGAACCAGGGTCACATGACAGGACCTCAGGAGGCCTGTCAGCAACCTGGCCACCGCATTCTGCACCAACTGAAGTCAATGGAGAACTTCCATTGACCCTGAGGTACAGAACATTACAGTAGTTGAGTCGCAAAGTCACAAACACATGTACCAGGGAGGCAGGTTGTCAGGTGGGATCAAGGCTTTTATCTGGGCAACATTCCTCAGTTGATAGAAACTACTTCTTATGGCGGACGATACCTGAGCCTCAAGTGTCAGTCCATCATCAAAGATGGACGCTCAGATTTTCACCTTGGTAGATGCCGCCAAATGAGTGGGGCAAGGAATAACCCTGTTCCTATCCCAGCAGCACCACATCCCACCGATGACCAGGCTTAATCACCAATACCTCTGTCCTGTCAGGACTGATTATCAACAAGCTAGAGGACATCCAGTCCTAAATCTCAGCCAGTCAGTTATTCAGTACCTTCACGGCGTCAGTCATCCCAGGAGCAAATGACAAGTACAGCTGGGTATTTTCTGCATAACAGTGAAAACCCAAACTGTACCATCTAATGATCTCACCTGGGAAGCATGTACACCATGAACAACATAGGTGACAGGATCGAACCCTGGGGAACTCCACAAGGCAGGGGCATCAGGCAGGACGAGAAATTCCCCATCACTACTCTCTGTGTCCTACCTGCAGAAGATTGTCTTGTGCAGCTCCTAACTCCTGCTTGAAATCTTACCTCAGCTTTTAGTGCTGCATATCTATGCTACTGTACTACTTTCATGTGTGCTGCTGTTTAGAACTTTTTACCTCAGGGAACAGCAGAGACAGTAACAACCCATATCATTTACATACCCATTATGCCATGCTTTCAAGTCATGAAATTTATGTACTCTCATACATGGTAAAAAGAAAACATGTTCCTACACTCAGCGATCAGTTTAGGTAAGGGGTTACTCTGCTTACCTATGCTTTGAACACTAAAATTAAATCATTTTGATCATTACAACATAAACAAGTCTCAACAGATATGGCCATAAAAATCTGCAGAGGTGGACACTCAGGAGAGGCTGGAGAAGGCATAAGGGATCTTGTGAAACTAAAGGATTGTTCTAGAGAATGGCAGCTGGGTTCAAATGCCAAGAAGTGCAGTCATGCACCTAGGGTGGGGAAACCCAGGTGCTTGTGTAAGATGGGATGAGACATAGTTACAGTTACCAAGCAAGACAGGGACCTTGGGGTGATCATACCTCATGATCTCAAGGTGGCAGGACAGTAGGCAAGATGAGCTGGATGCTGGAGCACATTGGAAGAGGGAACTCTAGCAGGAGAAGGGAGGTGGTGTTGCCTCTGTATCGCCCACTTGAGACCCCACTTGAGTATTGTATCCAGTTCTAAAGGCCACACCTCTGCAAGGACATCAACAGGGCAGAAGCGATCCAGAAGAAGGCTACTGCAATGGTGAGGGGTTGCCTGAGAAACCATATTAGGAGAAACTGCAAAGCTCAACATGTACTCCTTGGAGAAGAGGAGAGTGAGACAACATGATTGAGACCTATAAGGACTCAAGGGTGAACAAGGTGCAGAGGAGTCTCTTTCACAGGAGGATGAGAAACACCAGAATATGGGGGCATGCTATGAAGCTTGATGAGGAGAGTTTAAGAGATGTGAGGAAATGCTTCTTCACAAAAGGGTGGTGGATGCCTGGGGCAGCTTGCCAGAAGAGGTGGTAGGGGCAAAGACAGTGGAGAGCTTCAAACATGTGTGGGATAGGCACATGGGTATAATAAATAGAGGTAATGGAGGAGAGAGGGACACTTGTGACCAAATAGAGTCCAGGGGTAGTATTAGGCAGGAAAATAGGGCAGACTAGATGGGAATACCAGCAGAAGCCCTGAAGTTCTACAGAGTCCGTATGTTGTGAAGCTCATGTGTATTACCACAACTCATGTTATTAATTTGTTAATTTTAACTGCTGTGCTATCTATGCCCAAAACTACACAGCAAATACAAGCAAGCAAACATCTGGTGTTGGCTAATGCTTATATAATTCTGATTTATTCACCAAGAATAGCAAGCTTGGATGCACCATCTCAATCAATGAAGAAGGGTGGCAGTTTATACCCAGCTGTAACTAAGAGGGAACTGAAGTACTGAGAAAGTCAAATGGTTTACTCAGGGTTATACAGTAAGCCAGTGGATGGGTGGTGATTCAAATCTATGATCCCTCTTTTTACAGATCAGTGCACTACTCACTAAATTACAGTGCCTACCCTAAAAATGAGGCTGTTTGACCCTACCCTCCATTTCACTCCTAGAGCGGCCATAGCATACATAAGTAACATTTTTATACAACAATCATTTTTCCAGATTTATTCGGACAGAGACATCCGGAGGCATCTAGGAAGGTCAAAGGTTAAATGCTAGAAGCCACCTATATTCGCTGCCCTCCTGATGATCTGCATTCAGAAGTGAGCCTGGTAAGTTGCATCAAGAGGCAGGTTAAGGCCAAAACAGCTGCCAGTCAGCAAGGTGTCTCAGCCAGGAGGACTGGTGTCAGGTTCCACCACCACGGAGAGCCCTGTAACAAGACCAGGAATTCGCTCCTGCCATAGACCAAGCTGTAGCTGTGCACGGCCAACAGAGGCAGTGCCCCAGCTAGGTGGAGGAGGAAAAACTGGGAGAAAAATGGGTAGCTGTCTGAATGGCGGCCAGGTTTGGCTTGCTCTGGATATATCCCTGTGAACAGGTGTATCCCCAAGACGCAGCTACTGGCGGAAGAAAAACTTAAATGGAAAAACGGTAAAATGCTAACAGATGTGGCCCATTTTGGAACCTGAATCAATTTTATGATTAGGCCACTCAGTAGCAGCTTATTTAAACTTGGATGGCTCCGCTCAGTGATCAGTGGAGATTTTTAATGCGTGGGAATGTTTTGTTTTTTAGGTTACAGACAGATGTGTGAACAAACTTAGCTACAGCTGTGTAATTAAGCTTGTAACACACCACATAGAGGGAGATGAGAAACAGATCTGATTAGGGATCAAGCACAGTAGGGACTGTAATGGAAGCAAGACAGCCATCCCAAAGCAGGTTGTGCTTCACATGGACTCTGCACAGAACAAGCTAAAATCTGATACCTTTCTTAGAGTTGGACTTTGGCACTTGTTTTGGTACCATTGTGTGCCTGCCATTGAGTGGATCACAGATGTACTTTTTAAAGTTAATCCATCTGAAATAGCAGCAGGGTAGGGGCTCCAATCCACAATTGCAGCAGTCTCATAACGACATAATATAAGGATGGCTGCGGAATCAAACCACACAAGGCGAGAGTCCTGGACTTCAGAAGGGCAAATTTTATAATGATGGGTGAAAGCCTCAGGGATGACCTGGCAGGGAGGGGGACCATGGGGTGGAGGAACAGTGGGCCAAACTAAAAGAGGGCATAGTGATGGCAACAAACCTCTGTATCAAGCAAGTGATCAAAAGCAAGAGGAAGAGGAGACTGCTATAGTTATTGAAAGAAGTGGCAGAAAAGGCAAAGGCTAAAAGGTTACATTCAGAAGGTATAAGGAGACGAGAGAGGAAGATAGGGAGGTGTATCAGGGAAACGGGAAGTAGGGACAGCAATAAGGAGTGCAAAGGCACAAACTGAAGAAAGAATAGCCCAGGCAGTATCAAAAGAAGACAAGACATTTTTAGGTAGGTAAGCAAAAAAAAAAAAGGAAGACAAAGGGAGGGATTGTAAGGTTTGGGGAGTCTGTACAGAGGGTGACCAGGGAAAGGTAGACTAGGGTTACACCTGTCCTGATTTTCACAGACAGTCCTGATTTGGGCAGCTGTATCCTGCCAAAAACATGAAAAATACTACATGTCCTGACTTTTTATTCCCAAAAATATTTTCTAACTTTCTACTAAATGTTGCAGAAAACTATAATACCTTAACTAAAATACAATAAAATGATTACAAATAATAGAAGCAACAAGAAATGACAATACTTTGCCTTAATTCTGATTATATACAGAAAACCAGTCTTTTGCATTGGTCGAGGTTACATACTGTCCTGTGAAAAATCATGTTTCAGTGAGAATGTCCCACTTTGGGCTTCTTAAGGTGGTAACCCTAAGGTAGACACCTTGAACAAATACTTCTGCTCAGTGTGTACAGTGGAGCGGAAGGCGAGGACTGCAAAAAAACAGCAGGAGCTTTGATTGGGGGAGGGAGTGGACACTAGTCCTTTTTATGAGGAGAGAGTCCTGAAAGTGGACAAAGTTATGGGGCCACATGGGTCGTGCAAGGGTGTTGAGGAGCTCAGGGAGGTACTGGCTACACCTCTGATAGTCCCTGCTAACAGATCACTGGAGAGTGGGTGGTTCCAGAGGACTGGAGAAGGGCAGATGTAGTCCCACTTCACAAAAGTGGTAGCAGGGAAGAGGCTTGTAATTATAGACCTATGAGCTAACATCAGTGGTGGGAAAATTAATGGAAAACTGCCAAAGGAGAGGACTGTGAAATATCTTGAATTGGGTTACAAAATCCAAAGTGGAGATCATGCTAAACAAATCTGATAGATTTCTTTGACTGAATAATTAGATCAGAGAGAGTGGTGGATGTGACCTGCAGTACCTAGATTTCAGTAAGACCTTCAATATCATTCCACATAGAAGACTAGTAAGCAAGCTGGGTAACTTGGGGTCAGTAACAAGATAGAAACATAGAATTTGATGGCAGATAAGGACTGCTTGGCCCACCCAGTCTGCCCATTTCCTACCTAATGGATAAGCTGCAGATCCTAGTTAACCAGCAGCCTACTTCTTTCTGCCCCACCCCTAGAATTGCTTTTATGTTGTCCCATGCATGCTTGAATTCACCACTGTTTTTGACTCCACAACCTCCTCGGAAGGCCGTTCCATGCATCCACAACCCTCTCTGTGAAAAAATACTTTAAATTACCTCTGAGCCACCCCTCATCTTCAAATTGTGCCCCTTGTTCTTGCACACCTCTTTGTTTTGAAAGATGATACCTCTTGGACTTTGTTGATTCCTTTGAGGTACTTGAAAGTTTCTATTATGTTTCCCCACTCCTCCTTTCCTCGAGGCTATACATATTAAGCTCCTTAAGTCTCTCTTCATATGTCTTCCAGTGCAGACCCTGCACCATTTTAGTTGCCCTCCTCTGGACAGCTTCCATCCTGTCTATGTCTTTCGGAGATTGGGTTTCAGAACTGCACGCAATACTCAGATGGAGTCTGACCAGCTGTCTGTACAGAGAGGATAATAACTTCCTGTTTTCTACTGGTGATGCCTCTCCTATGCATCCCAGTATCCCCCAGCCATCCTTGCTGCCCTCTCACATTGCTTGCCCACCTTTAGGTCATCTGATATGACTACCCCAGGTCCCTTTCCATTTTTGTTGTTGTTAGTATCTCACCCCCATTGTGTACTCTTCCCTGGGTTTTTGTTTCCAGGTGCATTACCTTGCACTTCTTAGCATTGAATCTAAGCTGCCATACATTTGACCATTCCTCTAACCTTGCCAAGTCCCTTCTCATCCTTTCCACCTTACCTTGTGCATCAACTCTGTTGCAGATCTTTGTGTCATCTGCAAAGAGACATACTTTTCCTTCCAGTCCCTCTGCAATGTCGCTTATAAAGACATTGAAGAGACTGGTCCTATCTGAACCCTGTGGTACCCCACTAGTAACCCCCTTTCTTCAGAGTGGACTCCATTTACTATTACCTCTGTGTCCTATTCTCCAGCCAATTCTTTGCCCAGGCTGTCATCTTGGGACTCACTCCCAGGCTGGCTAACTTGTATATTAATCTTTTGTGTGGGACTGTGTCAAATGCCTTGCTAAAGTCTAGGTAGGCCATGTCCACAGCCCCTCCCTGATCTACTACTTTGGTCACCCAGTCAAAGAAATCTATCAGATTCGTCTGGCATGACCTTCCCACTGTGAATCCATGCTGCCTTGGGTCCTGTGCCCCTCTGGCCTCTAGATAATCGACAATTCTTTCCTTCAGAAGTGATTCCATCATTTTCCTTACCACTGAGGTTAAACTAACAGGTCTGTAGTTTCCTGCTTCTGCCTTGCCCACTTTGTGAAGGGAATCACATCTGCCCTCCTCCAGTCCTCGGTACCACCCCATCCTCCCATGATTTGTTAAAGAGGGTAGTCGGTGGTGTCACTAGTTCTACCTTAGTTCTTTAGAATTCTGGGATGAATTCCATCAGGCCCCATTGCTTTGTCCACCTTCAGTTTTAAGATTCTTTCAGAATCCTTTCTTCTGTAAATGGGCTGGTATCAACTTCTGTATCCAGAGTGTTTCTACTGTTTGTTTTAGGTACCTCCCCTCTTCCTTTGTAAATACTGAGCAAAAATATTTGTTTAATATCTCTGCCTTTTCACAGTCACCCTCTGCCCACCCTCCTCCCTTTTATTAAGCCTCACTATCTCTCCCTTGGTCTTCCTTTTGCTCCCTGATGTACCTATAAAAGGTTTTATCCCCTTCTTAACCGAGTTGGCTATCTTTTCCTCGGTTTGGGCCTTTGTTGTTCTGACTGCCTTCCCAGCTTCCTTTTGCTTTAACTGATATAGTTCTCTGTCCTGCTCCTTCTGTGATTCCTTGTACTTCCTGAATGCTTTTTCTTGAACCTTCACTGCCACTTCCTTTGAGAACCATAGTGGTTTCTTACATCGTTTCATTTTGTTTATTTGCTTCACACAAAGACTTGCTACCGTGATGGCAGTTTTATTATTCCCCATTGTTCTTCCACCCCTCCTTCCTGCCCATTTGCTAGTGCATTCCTTAGGCACTCACCTATTTTGGCAAAGTCAGCCTCCTAAAGTCCAGTACTTTTGCCTTTGTATGGCTTGACTCTATTGCTGTGTTTATTGTGAACTCATACTGTTCGATGGTCGCTAGTTCCCAGATGGCTACCCACTTCTACATCTGTGATCCTCTTCCATCTCCATTTGAGAGAACCAGGTCTAAGATTGCTCCCTCTCGAGTGGGCTCCAATACTAGTTGTCTAAGGCATGCCCCTGTAGGGCAGCTAGAATAACTCCACTCTTCCAAGTGGCTGCTGCAACTGCACTCCAGTTAACATCTGGCATATTCAGATCACCCATCAGCAATATCTCCCTTTTCTGCCATTCTAAGTATACTTTCTATCATTTCCTTGTCCATTTACTCCCCCTGAGAGGGTCTGTATCTAACCCTGTGCGGATTGTGGTTCCATTGCCAGTCTCAAATTTACCCACAGTGCTTCTTCTCCTCCCTGTTTTCCCTTTTGTTCTGTTGTTTTGATTCCTTCCCTTATGTAAAGAGCTACTCTCCTCCTCTTTTACCCTCCCTGTCCCTCCTGTAAATAGTGTATCCTGGTACGTTTACGTCCCAGTCATGGTTTTGTGTACCACGTTTCTGTGACTGCCATGATATCCAGATGTTCCTCCTCCATCAAGGCCACTAATTCAGGAAGCTTGTTACTCAGACTACGGGCATTGGTACTCATTGCTCTCCATTTTTATGGCTTTACCTTCTGTAGCATCCCCACTGACCTTTCTACTCGGTCTTTTCTCATTTAGTACCCTGTTTTATAGGGAGAGGCTGGGATTTTCCTGCTGCTTATCAGTGCCTCCCCTTGACTAGTTTAAAAGCTTGCCAATGAAGCATTTAAACCAATTGCTCAAAAGACTTGTTCCCTTCCTGGACAGATGCAGACCATCCAGCCAGTATAGGCTGGTGTCCTCCAGGTGGAACCCCAGTCCCCAATGAAGCCAAACCCTGTTCTCCACACCATTTTTCAAACATTCATTAAACTGCATGGTGCAAAGTACCCTCGCCTCACTCATGCCATTGACAGGCAGCACCTCTGAGAAGGATACTGTGTGTGCTACTTGTGGCCCCTCCCCAGTTCTACAAAGTCCTTCTGCACTGCTCTAATCTCATGTTGAGCCAAGTCATTTGTCCCTAGGTGGACAATGACATCCAGCTCAGACTCCCATACAGCTGTTCTCGTGATCTTGAGTATGCTTTCTCTCCCTCCAAGCCATGGCACCAGGCAGGCACCTTACTTCAGTTTTCCTGCTCCCCCAGTTCTGTCCCCTAATAGTGAGTCCCCTACCAGGAGCTGCTTCCTTTCCTTGTGGTGTCCTCTGCCTCCTTCCTGTGGGCCTCCCTTGTGATAGTTGTCCTCAGCCTCCTTAGTCTCCCCTCAGGTGTATCCATAGGGGAGCTATGCTCCCCAGAATGGTGTATGAATTGTGGAGTGGAACAACTGACTAAGTGTGCCTCTGTTCTACCATCCTCACCCTTCCTGAGCCCACTGTAGTCCAACTGCTGTGCTCTTCGCAACCTCTGAGGTGGTGGTGGCTCTGGTGCTCCCTGGATGGGGAGGTTCCCTTATTACCATCCAGTGTGGCCTGGGGAAGGTTCTCTTACTATTGTCCAGTGTGACCTGAAGACAGGCAACTTCCTCCTCAGGGCAGAGAGTTGTCTCAAATAGGGCAGCATCTCAGCCTCCAGAAAGACTCCCAGAAGACTGCTGCCCCACAGCCATTACATTGCACTACTCCCCACATGTTTATCTACTTTTTTTTGTGTGTGTGATTGGTTTGTTATAGAAATACATATATATATTATACAATGTGTATGCTTATATAGTCAGTGCAGTGTGCTAGAGAGGATATGACAGTGATATGCACCTTGCACTCTTGAGAAATGATGTCAAAACCCAGGTATAAAGGAACTATTTCCAGGGGTGGGTGGGGTGAGGTGGGAAGGGTTGGGTCTAAACTGTGCCCTCACAAAACAATCAGCTAAGAGCTCGACCCACTGCTGCAATGAGTGCCTTCCTGTCAGCAAGATGCCCTACACAACAATTTGACAGAGAAAATACCCTGTTAATCAAACAGAGAAAAATCCAGACATCCAAGTCAGACACAGGTAAAATCTCACCAGCCCCAAAACAGCCTGGTGGTTTGTGCTCTGAAAGCAGTCAGCCCCAAAATAAGGCAGCTGTGCTTTAAACTCTTCCTGCACTGAAAATCTTAAGAATTGTAATAAAGACTGTCTTTTCCTGATAATTCTAAGTTCCTTATTTCACCTTTCAGTTAGAAGTAGCCTCCAACTGCAGAATATCTGCTCCAAACCAAAGACAATTGTAAGGTTCGCCTCCCTGTTGTGAGCACAACCGCTTTCTTGCAAATCCTATGTTCAGTATTGCAGCTTCCAGCCAGAGGTAGTTTGACTTGAAAAATGTTAGCTGTGATGGTGAACTGGGTAAGAAATTGGTTAGGGGATTGGAGACAGAGGCTAGTGGTAAATGAATTCAGTCCAAGGAAGGCGGCTGACCAGCGGGGTACCTCAGGGTTCAATGCTGGGACTGGTCCTCTTTAATGTCTTCATTAGTGGCATAGCAGAAGAGTTGGAAAGGAAGGTCTGGCTCTTTGGAGATGACACCAAGATGTGCTACAGAATTGGACACTCCGGGTGTGTATTAAAAGGATGAGTAGAGATATAAGAAAACTGGAGTAATCAAAGGTATGGCAACTGGGTTTTAAGGAGATGCTAAAGGACCTCAGTAATGGAGGCAGTATAGCACAGTGGTTAAGGGCACTGAGCTGCAAACCTGGAGACCTGGGTTTGAATCCACATCTCCCACCTGCATACTGTGTGAATCTGAGCAAGTCACTTCCTTGTGCTCCCAGGTTGCACATGGAAACAAGCATTGGCTTAGTGTGCCTTTCCTGGTTAAACAATTTCCCCTTTCCCTTTCCTGAACCCTGGCAGAGGAGGGGATGTGACAGAGACATTGAAATATCTCATGGGTAAATATGGTACAGGAAGGGAGTATTTTCAGCACAAAGGTGCCCTAGAATAAGGGGACATGCTATGAAGCTGGAAGGAGGTAGATTCAGGAGAGATTTGAGAAGTACTTCTTCACAGAAAGAGTGGTGGATTCCTGGAACAGCCTTCCATCAGAGGTGGTGGGGGCAAAAACAGTGGTGAGGTTAAAACATGCCTTGGTTAGGCATAAGGGAAGCTAGGAAGAGGGAGAAGAAAGAGCTGCAGATCAAGTAGGGTCTCGGCAAGAATAATGGTAGAGAAATGGGCAGACTGGTGGGCCAAGCAGCCCTTATCTGCCATCACATTATATGTATCAGAAGGCACACAAGGCTAAGGGCAGTGCTGGCAATCCAGACAAAGTGGAGAAGGAGCCCCCGCCAGCATGTGATGCTGCAGTCTATCCGTTCGATGGACTTTAAAATGGAACTGACCCTGGCTTGACTGGAGATGCATGGTGCAAAACTGAAGATGATCACTACTGCTGTGGCAGAATCAGAGAAGGGATCTACAACCACAACTGATGCAGTCTCTGCAGATATGCAGGAAAATGCACAAACTGCAGTTGGCTGGAGGCCTTCAAAATGAATGGTGTGGTGGTCTAGAGAGCAGAGGTTCAGCTCTTTGGGGCCTTATGAAGAACTGGACAAAGGAGCAGCTTCCACTATTTGAGGACTTTGACCTTTCTGCTTTCTGATGAGCCTATCGCATTAACCCCTGGCCAGCCTCCATCACCCCAACCAGAACTGCACTGTCCTGCTTAGGACCACCAGTGCTGAATTCAGTGACTTTCTACTGGCTACTGTTGCACAATTGTGTTTTTTACTGTTTTCTTGGCAACAATAACATATAAGTTAAAAAGGGGAACTGTAGGGAGGTACCCTTGAAGAGGTGAGACTATTATGAGGAAGTTAGGAAGAGAGGAAGCAAGGGTCTATGAGAATTGAATCATTTATGTCTGCAAGTGTGTGTAACATTTCTAAGTGAGAGCCTAGCTTGAGTTCGAGTGCAGTCTTTCTATTTACTGTTTACTTTATTCTATTAACCAGCTAAGAACTGAAGGACAAAATCTGCCCATTCTCAAGGGAGACACAGGAGAAAAACAAAATACAGGAACAATATAGATTACATACAGTAAGTACTCAATACAAAGTACAAGACAAATCAAAATAAGAGGACAATGCATCTGTGTAAAACATTTTACACACTGCGCTATTTAAAACCTTTATTTTCATGTTTTTCTTTCCTTGTTTATGTTGTATTATATCATGTAAATAAACAGCAACTATTTAGCAAGATACAAGTGACTGGACGGTGCAACCTGAGAAAAGGGTATTTTTAAACATCTTAGGCATCCGCAATTCCAAAACAGTTGCTATCAAAGCTGAACTAAACTATATAACTCTTCTTAATACTGTAAGGTAGTAAGATGAAGAGTGGTAAACAAGACTACGCCACCTCTGGTTAGCTTTTCCAGGGGACTGATGACTGGGCGAAAGGTTCAGGTATCCAGGGGCTGCCAGCTTCACAGCAGGGCATGTGTGGTGCAAGACACAGTGCAGGTCGAACCAGAGTGAAGTCTGTGATAAGCCAGTGCAAGAGAGGCATTGGCGTGGGTCCAGATGCATGGTCTGTAACACGGCGTTTCCCAGCCCTGATTCCTCACACCAAAACCATCACCTTATAGACTGGGTTTTGCCACACACCCTTACTGTATAATATAATCTGGCATACTCCTACCCTCTGTGATCACCATATGGTCTGCATACATAGGCTTTTTAGCCCAAAGCCCTGCTAGTACATCTGGTGCAGTTCCTTAAAGAGCAACTGACACCATCTGACCAAAAGTGCTACATTGCAGAATTAGAATAAGCATACCCCAATAAATCTCATACCAAAAACTAGATTACTACGTTACTTCATTTTAAAGTTATAAGTCATTTTATAACCCTGATTTCACTACTTGTACAAAAAGCCTGTATAAGTGAAGCGCTACAGATGATGTCATCTTGGGAACTCACAGTCTACTATTCCCTGCCAGCAAGCTAATAGGACTTGTGTCTCCAAAGTTGTAAGATCATGTGCAATGGGTTTCACATATAAAATGAGCAACACCATTCAAAAAGCATTGCTTAAAAACTATATGAGTTTGGGTTTGTAACAAAGTTAATTCCACAGTAGAACAGTGCTCTGGGTAGTATTATGTGCCTGTAACATGGCAAGTGTAGAAACAGGGAGTTATGCTATATACAACATTGGAACATGACGTCCTTTATTAGCACGTATAATAAAACAAAGGTACAGACACAGATAGAGTGGAATCATCTCTGTTTTTCTGCTGTGTTTGCGGTTCCGGATTTGGCTGAAGTGTATTATGGGAAATGCATATATTTAACTGTATTCTGTATATTGTGGGTGTAATGGTGAACAGTCATTCAATTACTGATTACATTTAGATGTGACCAGCGTTTCAGAATATGTGTTCATTTGGCTGACTTCCTTTTGTGAACTCTTGCATCAACTCAGTTTTTCTGCTGTGTTTGCTGTTTGGGATATTGTGGCTGTGCATTATGGAAATGCATACTTTTAACTGCAGTTTTATGTTGTAGGTGCAATGGTGAACAGTCGTTCACTTATTGAGTACATGCAGATGTGATCAACATTTTATAAGATGTGTTCATTTTGCTGACTTGTGTTTGTGAACTGTGGAATCATCTTTGTTTTCTACTGTGTTTGTTTGGGATTTGGCTGCTGTGCATTATAGAAATGCATATATTAAAGTGCACAGGAGTATTCAGCTTGGTAGTTGTTCCTGCAGTTCCCTTAGCATAGAAACTTAGAAACATAGAATTTGATGGCAGATAGGACCGCTTGGCCCACCCAGTCTGCTCATTTCCTACCTAATGGATAAGCTGCAGATCCTAGTTAACCAGCAGCCTACTTCTTTCTACCCCCACCCCTAGAATTGTCTTCAAACAACAAGAAGTCTTGCTGTATTCTGACAATAGCAGTGAGTCCCAACCTTCGAACTGCCCCGGAGATGAAAGAGTTAACTTTCCATGCCAGGCATGGAACGCTGAGCTCCAGCTCAGTTGAGACTCTGTCTGTTGCTGTTTGAACTCAAACCGTCAGATTCTTTACTCTGCCTCACTGAACAGTCGCTCTGGAGAGTTCTCCTTCTGCTCGGTTCAATTTGTCAGTTAAAGTACCGTTTTCTCGGTTTCGACTGAATTTAAACTGCAACCTGTCGGTTCAGTCTCTGTCTGTGGTATTCATGAGTACTAGATAGGTTTATATTATTTCTATTCTGTCTGGAACTTGTAGGCGGTTCATCGGTTCAGTTTGAACCGATCAAGTTGCTAAAAAATCTGTATTTGAACTTTTAGAAAGTGGTTACGGTTCTTATCAGTTCTAAAAAACAGATTTATTATTGCTTTTTTCCATGACCAGTGACACGGTCAGGATCCATAAGAGGGTCTTGCCTAGCGGATTTCCATTAAAAGGGTAAGTTTGGTTAGGACTGGCAGAATGTCTGAGAAACCCAAAGAAAAACCGGCCCACTGGGTTTCAACACTGCAGTGTGTGTGGGAAGTCTTGCCAAGGCTGATCCCCACACCACCTGTGTTTACTGTCTGGGGTTTGACCACCTCAATGCTGACTGCGAAATTTGTAAAAATGTTCCTGCAGCTACCCTAGAAAAACAAGTTGGTAGGCTCAGGAAAGAGAGGCCAAAAAGTCCGCTGAACCGGATGGCTCAGCCCAGTTCGGTTCAAACCGAACCAGAAGGAGTGCCCTCTGACCAGGACGAGACTTCTTCGGGCAAAGGAAACCGATTCTGAGGAGTCAGTTCCAGCTAAGAGAACAAGAAAGGAAAATCAGCTGGTGTGGATCCAAACTTTCTTCTCCAACCGCTGAAGAAATAGCCAAAGCGATAAAAATTGTGCAGTCGCTTTCCTGGTTCCGACCGGAATCCGGCACCATCAGGACGGCTGTCTGGCCGGGTTCCACTGGGTTCAAGATTATGAATTAGAGGAATATTATGAACCAGAGGAGGAGGAGGAAGACTATATGAGGAAAGTGAATGTGGTTTTGAAAGTCTGGATGTGCCCATTGACCCGGACATCTCCATAGACAGACCTTCAGGAGTGTCTCCTCCTAGGCTTTCTGAGTCCCCTCCCATTTCATGTTTTATAAAAAGTGTCTGAAACCCTCCAGCTTCCTATGGAAGAAGCTGTGGATGACCAGGAGGAGCCTGACTATATGGAAATGATGGATATCCCAGAGTCTAGGAGGCTGTCTATTCCCTTACACAAATCTTTTGGGAAACAGACATTTAAGATTTTAAAGACTCCTAACACCATACCTCCTGTGGATAAAAGAATGGACAAGAGGTATACATTGTCAGGTTCGAATACGGAGTTCTACACAGCAATGCAGCCATGTTGGGGTAGTGCAGGCTGCAGCCTGGGATAAGGTAAATATTCCCTTGGCTTCACAACTGCAGATAAGGACTCCAGGAGGATTGATGCCATGGCAAAGAAACAATACATGGCAGCATCCTTGGGACTCAGACAGGCCAACTATATGGCCTATACTGCTAGGTATCAGAAATCCAGATGGGACACTGTCATGCTTTAGCAAACAGGTCCCTGCCCAGCTTGCCAAGGAGCTGGAGCAGGTGACTGCTGATGGTATTGAGGCATCCAAGGTGCAATTTCATGCTGCAGTGGACTCCAATGATGTGTCATCTAGAGTCATGGCTACATCTGTGGCACTTTGTAGAATGGCTTGGCTCAGATGTACTAGCCTGTCATAGGATACCCAGACCAAGGCCATGGATTTTCCTGTTGTGGGTAATTCCTTGTTTGGGGAGCAAACAGAGAATTACATGAAGAAAATGGATGAATATAGGACCACCTATAGGAGTGCTCAGGCCAAGGAAAGGCAGGTCACTCCTCAAAGGCAGCATCCCAGGGTGGGAGCAGGCCTTTTCATAGGCCTTTCTACCAGGCTCCAGGCCTCCTCTGCCTATGCTCAGAGGGGGTTCTTTAGAGGAGAGGCAGAAGAGGTACAAGCAGGCCTGCTTCCACCCCTCAGCCAAACCCCCTGCCAAACAGGCACCCTGATGGGTTTGCCAGGGCTGATTCTCCACCACCTGTAGGGGCAGGCTGGCTTACTTTGCCCAGGACTGGAAGTCTCTAACATCAGACAAGTGGGTCCTGGAAGTAGTAAACCAGGGACTGGTTCTCAGCTCAAAAATTTCCAAAGCTGAGAACCAGATCTTTTCCACCTGCAAGTCCCTCAGAGGCACTTGCCCTAGAGGCAGAGGTCTCTTCCTTCTGGCTCTCAGAGCTGTGGAATGGGTTCCACCTCTACACCAGGGCAAAGGATTGTACTCCAGGTACTTCCTTACCCCAAAAAGACAGGAGAATGGTGGCCCATCCTGATCTCAGATATTTAAACAAGCACCTTTTAAAGCCAAAATTCAAAATGGTGACTCTGGGAATAATTCTACCCTCTCTAAGGCCAGGGACTCAAGGATGCCTATTTCCATATTCTCATCAGAAGCTCCCATCGAAAGTACCTCAGGTTTGAGCTGCCCTCAGGCCATTACTAGTTCAGAGCAATGCCTTTTGGCCTCACCTCTGCTCCAAGGGTATTCACAAAATGCCTGGCAGCAGTAGTTGCTTCTCTAAGAAGGCAAAGGATTGCAATTTTCCCATACTTGGACAACTGGCTCATAGTAGGTCAGTCCCCAGACCAAGTCAAGTTACACCTACAGATAACTCAGCAACTGCTCACCTCTCTAGGTTTCCTTCTAAATCTTTCAAAGTCAGTTCTAGAGCCTGTTCAGCTCCTCACCCTTCATAGGTGCAGAGCTAGATACAGAAAGGGCCAGAGCCTTCCTTCCCTGGACAGGGCAAGGACCCTTATCACTCTGGTCTCCTCTTTCACCCTACAGGTGTCTCGACCAGCAAGGCATTTTCTGCAGCTCCTGGGGAACATGGCTGCTTCTAAGCAGTGGTGCAAGGAGCAAGATTTCATATGAGGGACATTCAGTTCCATTTGAGAGCCTTTTGGTCTCAGAAGAAGGACCCTCTGACCAAATTGATCCCAGTGACTTGAACCCTGATCCAGGCCTTGCACTGGTGGCAGGATCTGAACAATCTGAGACAAGCAGTCTCTTTGTCACTCAGTCTCACTCTTTAATCCTTACTACAGATGCCTCCCTGTTGGGGTGGGGGCTCACTTGGGCAACCTCACCACCCATGGGTTGTGGTCCCCTCAGGAATCTCTGCTCCACATCAATCTGTTGGAACTCAGAGCAGTATTTATAGCACTTCAAGTTTTTCCAAGTCTGTTCAGAACAAAGTTATTCATATCAGAACAGACAATACCACCACAATGTGATACATCAACATGCAAGGAGGCACTCGGTCTACAGCCTTGTGCACAGAAGCAATGAAGTTGTGGTCTCTGGCTTATTCCTGAACACCCCCTCACAGCAGTACACCTCCCAGGCAAGGACAATGTCCTGGCAGATGCTCTCAGCAAGATTTCTCAGGACCATCACAATGGTCACTGGATCCCCTGGTCTTGGAGGTGATATTCTCCAGATGGGGCACCCCACAGATAGATCTTTTGCAGCCCCAGACAATCACCAACTTCCCTTTTGCTGCAGGCCCCAGTGTTGGGCTCAGTCCTCCTGGATGCCTTAGTTCTCAATTGGAAAGGGATGTTCCTGTATGCCCCCCATTCAAAGTGTTAGTCAAAATCAGGTCTCAACCCTGCAAAGTGATCCTGATTGCTCCAGACTGGGCCAGACAGTCCTGGTATCCTCTCCTATTGTCCTTATCAGCCTATCTTCCCTGGCTCTTCCCAGGAATTACAACCTGTTAATCTGTGCTCAGTGAGAGTTTGGTACCCAATCTCAAATCTCTCAATCTCAAGGCCTGACTCTTGAAGAGTTAGAGTTTGTTGATTTACACCTCTCCCAAGGTGTTATGGATATTCTGAAGGCTTCTAGGAAACCTTCCACCAGAACTACTTATAATTCGAAGTGGAAAAGATTTTCCATATGGTGCTCTGGGAAGCATATTTCCCCAGAGGCTGCTGATCTGCCCACAGTACTTGACTATATGGTTCATCTCAATAGCTTGGGCCTCAGACCAGCTACACTAAGGGTGCATCTGGCAGCTGTTTCTGCTTCATTTCAGCAGGTAAGCCTCTTCTTCAGCTCACCCTGTTTTCTCCAAGTTTTTCAAGGGATTGCTTCATACCAATCCTCCATTCAGGATCCCGCCCTGCTTGGGATCTTAACGCTTGCATTGCTCAGCTTATGCAACCCCTTTTGAGCCTTTGTCCTCAGCAGAGCTTAAGTACTTGACTTGGAAAACTGTGTTTTGGTGGCCATCACTCTGCCAGGCACATAAGTGAGCTACAAGCCCTGTCAGTGGAGCCTGACTTTATTTCCTTCCATAGGGATAAGGTGGTCCTCAGGACGAGCAGGAAGTTTTTTGCCTAAGGTGGTTTCAGACTTCCACCTTAACCAATCTATGTCTTTTCCTGTGTACTTCACTGACCATTCCTTCTCTGGTGAGAGGAGGCTGCACAGTCTAGATGTGAAAGAGCCCTTAGCTACTATATAGAGCATACCAAGGGTCACAGGTTTGACTCCCTCCAACTGTTCCTCACTTATGGTGAGGTGGGCAAAGGAAAACCTGCCACTAAAAGATCCTTTGCCAGGTGGATTGTCTCTTACATCCAATTTTGCTATGAAAAATTAGGTAAGGTTCCACCCTCAGGCCTGAGGGCTCACTCTACCAGAGGTATAGCTGCTTCCCTGGCTGCTGCCAGGGATATTCCTATCTAGAGATATGTCAAGCAGCTACCTGGAAAACAGTTCACACTTTTACCAAGCATTACCTCTGGATATCCAGGCTAGGAGTTATGCGTGGTTTGGCACAGCTGTGCTTCAGAGCCTATTTCCTAAGTAGGTTCTGTCCTCCTCCATGGAGGTACTGCTTGGTAGTCTGTTATTGTCAGAATATAGCAAGACTTCATGTTGTTTGAAGAAAAAATTACTCACCTTAGTAATGTTGTTTCTTCTAATGAGTCTTGCTGTATTCTGACCTCCACCCTGCCTTCCCTCTCAGACCCCTTGTTTTTGGGATGTGGTGGGCAGTGGCAGTGTTGGCACTCAGGAGCGCCTCACCTTTTGTTATCACCCTTTCTTTGGGTGAGTGGGTGTTGTGTTATTTCATTTTTGAGTCTCCTGACTCGAGTCTTTGTTTTGGGACCAAAATTTTGTTATTATGTTAGTAGCCAGTTGGCTAGTGTAGGTTTACAGCTTCTACACAGGACCTCAGTGAGTTTAGCCCTGTAAAGATCTGACGGTTTGAGTTCAAACAGCAACAGACAGAGTCTCAACCGAGCTCGAGCTCAGCCCATGCCTGGCATGGAAAGTTAACTCTTTCATCTCCGGGCAGTTCAAGGTTGGGACTCACTGCTATTGTCAGAATACAGCAAGACTCCATTAGAAGAAACAACATTACTAAGGTGAGTAATTTTTTCTTATGGCTGTCCCAAGCATGCTTGAATTCACTCACGGTTTTGACTCCACAACCTCCTCCGAAGGCCATTCCATGCATCCACAACCTCTCTGTGAAAAAATACTCCTTACATTACCTCTGAGCCACTCCTCCTCTATCTTCAAATTGTGCCCCTTGTTCTTGCATACTCTTTTTGAAAGATGCTACCCTCTTGGACTTTGTTGATTCCCTTGAGGTACTTGAATGTTTTTATCATGTCCCACCTCCTCCTTTCCTCAAGGCTATACATATTAAACTCCTTTAGTCTCTCTTCATATGTCTTCCGTGCAGACCCTCCACCATTTTAGTTGCCCTCTTCTGGACAGCTTCCATCTTGTCCTATGTCCTTGCGAGATTGGGTCTCCAAGATTGCACACACTACTCCAGATGGGTCTCACCAGCTGTCTCTACAGAGGAATAACAACTTCCTGTTTTCTACTGGTGATGCCTCTCCTTAGGCACCCCGGTATCCCCCAGCCCTCCTTACTGCCCTCTCAAATTGCTTTTACCACCTTTAAGTCATGTATATGACTACCCCAGGTCCCTTTCCATTTTTGTTGTTGTTAGTATCTCACCCCCATTGTGTACTCTTCCCCTGGGTTTTGTTTCCAGGTGCATTACCTGCACTTCTTAGCATTAAATCTAAGCTGCCTGACATTTGACCATTCCTCTAACCTTGCCAAGTCCCTTCTCATCCTTTCCACCCCACCTTGTGCATCAACTCTGTTGCAGATCTTTGTGTCATCTGCAAAGAGACATTTTTCCTTCCAGTCCCTCTGCAATGCCACTTACAAAGACATTGAAGAGACTGGTCCCTAATACTGAACCCTGAGGCACCCACTAGTAATCCCCTTTCTTCAGAGTGGACTCCATTTACTGTTACCCTCTGTGTCCTATTCTCCAGCCAATTCTTTACCCAAGTTATCATCTTGGGACCCACTCCCAGGCTTGCTAACTTGTATATTAATCTTTTCTGTGGGACTGAGTCAAATGCCTTGCTAAAGTCTAGGTAGGCCATGTCCACAGCCCCTCCCTGATCTACTACTTTGGTCACCCAGTCAAAGAAATCTATTAGATTCGTCTGGCATGACCTTCCTGCTGTGAATCCATGCTGCCTTGGGTCCTGTGCCCCTCTGGCCTCTAGATACTCGACAGTTCTTTCCTTCAGAAGTGATGCCATCATTTTCCCTATCACTGAGGTTAAACTAACTGGTCTGTAGTTTCCTGCTTCTGCCCTGCTCCCACTTTTGTGAAGGGGAATCACATCGGCCCTCCTCCAGTCCTCAGGTACCACCCCATCCTCCCATGATTTGTTAAAGATGGTAGTCAGTGGTGTCACTAGTTCTACCTTAGTTCTTTTAAAATTCTGGGATGAATCCCATCAGGACCCATTGCTTTGTCCACCTTCAGTTTAAAGAGTTCTTTCAGAACCCCTTCTTCTGTAAATGGGCTGGTATCAGCTTCTGTATCCAGAGTGTTTCTATTGTTTGTTTTAGGTACTTCCCCTTTTCATTCGTAAATACTGAGCAAAAATATTTGTTTAGCATCTCTGCCTTTTCACAGTCACCCTCTGCCCAGCCTCCTCCCCTTTATTAAGCCTCACTATCCCTCCCTTAGTCTTCCTTTGCTCCTGATGTACCTAAAAGATTTTCTCACCCTTCTTAACTGAGTTAGCTATCTTTTCCTCAGTTTGGGCCTTTGCTATTCTGACTGCCTTCCCAGCTTCCTTTTGCTTTAACTGATACAGTTCTCTGTCCTGTTCCTTCTGTGATTCCTTGTACTTCCTGAATGCTTTCTTTTCTTTGAACCTTCACTGCCACCTCCTTTGAGAACCATAGTTGTTTCTTACATCGTTTTGTTTTGTTTATTTGCTTCACACAAAACTTGTTACCTCTGTGATGGCAGTTTTATAATTCCCCATTGTTCTTCCACCCCTCCTTCCTGCCCATTTGCTAGGTGCATTCCTTAGGCACTCACCTGCGTTTGAGCAAAGTCAGCCCTTCTGAAGTCCAGTACTTTTGCCTTTGTATGGCTTGACTTATTGCTGTGTTTATTGTGAACCATACTGTTCGATGGTCGCTAGTTCCCAGATGGCTACCCACTTACATCTTTGATCCTCTCTCCATCTCCATTTGAGAGGACCAGGTCTAAGATTGCTCCTCTCGAGTGGGCTGCAATACTAGTCGTCTAAGGCATGCCCCTGTAGGCATCTAGAATAACCCCACTCTAGAAGTGGCTGCTGCAACTGCACTCCAGTTAACATCTGGCATATTCAGATCACCCATCAGCAATACCTCCTTTATCTGCCATTCTAAGTATACTTTCTATCATTTCCTTGTTCATTTCTTCCCTGAGAGGGGGTCTGTATACAACCCTGTGCGGATTGTGGTGCCATTGCCTGCCTCCAAATTGACCCACAGTGCTTCTTCTCCTCCTCCCTGTTTACCCTTTTGTTCTGTTGCTTTGATTCCTTCTCTTATGTAGACAGCTACTCCTCCTCCTCTTTACCCTCCCTGTCCTTCCTGTAGATAGTGTATCCTGGTATGTTTATGTCCCAGTCATGGTTCTGTGTGTACCATGTTTCTGTGACTGCCACGATATCCAGATGTTCCTCCTTCATCAAGGCCACTAATTCAGGAAGCTTGTTAACCAGACTATGGGCATTGGTAATCATTGCTCTCCATTTTTGATGGCTTTACCTTCTGTAGCAGCATCCCCACTGACCTTTCTACCTTGGTCTTTTCTCATTTAGTACCCTGTTTTGTAGGGGAGGCTGGGATTTTCCTGCTGCTTATCAGTGCCTCCCCTGACTAGTTTAAAAGCTTGCCAATGAAGCATTTAAACTGATTGCCCAAAGACTTGTTCTCTTCCTGGACAGATGCAGACCATCCTGCCAGTATAGGCTGGTGTCCTTCCAGGTGGAATCCAGTCCCCAGTGAAGCCAAACCCCATGCTCCACACCATTTTTCAACCATTCGTTAAACTGCATGGTGCAAAGTACCGCCTCACCCATGCCACTGACAGGCAGCACCTTTGAGAAGGATACTGTGTGTGCTATGTGTCTTAAGCCCCTCCCCAACTCTACAAAGTCCTTCTGCACTGCTCTAATCTTATGATGAGCCAAGTCATTTGTCCCTAGGTGGACAATGATGTCCAGCTCAGACTCGCGCAACTGTTCTCGTGATCCCAAGGATGCGCTTCCTGTCCCTCCAAGCCATGGCACCAGGCAGGCACCTTACTTCAGTTTTCCCTGCTCCCCAGTTCTATCCCCTAATAATTGAGTCCCCCACCAGGAGCTGCTTCCTTTCCCTGTGGTGCCCTCTGCCTCCTTCCTGAGGGCCTCCCCAGACAGTTGTCTGCACCTCCTTAGTCTCCTCTGTGGGTGCATCTATAGGGGAACTATGCTCCCCAGAATGGTGTATGGATTGTGGAGTGGAACAACTGACTGGGTGTGCCTCTGTTCCACCACCCTTACCCTCCTGAACCCACTGTGGTCCAACTGCTGTGCTTTCTTCGCAACCTCTGAAGTAGTGGTGGTGGCTCTGGTGCTCCCTGGATGGGGAGGTTCCTGCTACTGTCCAGTGTGGCCTGAAGACAGGCAACTTCTTCCCTCAGGGCAGATAATTGTCTGCAAACAGGGCAGCATCTCAGCCTCAGAAAGACTCCCAGAAGACTGCTGCCCCACAGCCATTACATTGTACTACTCCCACATAACTGGCCAACAGATGGCTGTGGAACAATGCTACAGCCATATTTAGGTAAAATTCAAATATAGTGAAATGAGTCATTCAGAAAAAAAAACTTTCATAGACCAAGTAAAATCAAAAGACCCACATAGTTTGCTTACTGGTGCTGTCTGTTTTACATTGTGAATACCATTGTACATGATCTTCACAACTTTGAGAAACAGATCGCATTAGCTTGCTGACAGTGAATTTTAGACTGTGAGTTCCCAAGATGACATCATCATCAGCTCTTCACTGATACAGGCTTTTTTTGAACAGGTAGTGAAATCAGGGTTACAAAATGGCTAATAACTTTACAATGAACAACAACAGACATCTATTTTTTAGTGTGGGATTTACTGGTGGTATGCTCATTCTAATTCTGCAGTGTAGCACTTTGGTCAGATGGTGTCAGTTGCTCTTTAAGGTCACAGAACTTGTCTACCCTGCTAGAGGAACTTGGACGCTGACTGGACCCCATCTCTAGATCCACTGACAGAAGCTGCCCTCTTTCAGTTCTAAATTCTCACCATAGGACAAACATGCCAGCTCTCCGGGGTTGTATACGTTCCCAACTTCCTGGCTATCTGAAACCTAATATCTTCTCTGAAAGCTCATGACCCTATGCAATACCAATATAAAGCATCTAACTCCCTAGAGGGCTTACTTAGTACCAAACTCCATAATTCTAGTGTCAAGGCTCTGAGTGAAGCCAAGTCAAATTATGTTACCACTAACCTCAATAACTGAAGCCCCAGTTGACCTCTGGACTGTTGTTCACTTGTATTTGATCACTCTCACCCAGTTTTCCATCCCAGTCCTCAAGACCTAGGGCTAACCAATCTCTGTCACTGTCTCCTGTTTATTTTGTGTGATCTGTTCCAGTCTGTACTGACTTTATCCTCAATGATCTCCTAATAGCAAGAGATCGAGATCTGAGGAGCCATTCCATCTTGGTTCTTCTTGATCTCTCAGCAGCATTTGACACTGTGGACCATGGCGTGCTAGTTGAGTGCCTGCGACTAATCTGTGGACTGTCTGGTACAGTCCTCAGATGGTTCCACTCTTTCCTCACTGGCAGGTCTCAGAGAGTTGTCTGCAGGTTTACTCCTCTGACAAGGAGTCCTTGCCATGTGTGGGGTCCCATGAGGGTTCTGTACTGTCTCCCATGTTGTTACGCAGTGTACATGCTGCCGTTGGGAGACATTATAAGGTGACATGAGCTGAGTTTTCACTGTTATGCAAATGATACTCAGCTCTATCTGTCCTTTGTGCCCGATCAGGTGGGAGCTATCTCAAACTTTAACAACTGTCTTTCCAGATCGAGGACTGGATGAGTGCCAGCTGGCTGAGGTTGAATCCAGATAAGTCTGAGGTTTTAGTGGTGGACCGGGTCATCAGGTAGAGGGCGTAGGAGGGCAAGCTTCAGGGCCTTGGCTTGGTCGCCAGCTGACGACCTCTGAATGGGTTCGGGATCTGTGTGATTCTTGATGATGGATTGACGCTGGTGTCATCCATTGTCAAGACTGCATTTTACCATCTAAGAAATGTAGCCCGGATCAAGCACCTAGTTCCACCTGATGACCTGCCAGTTTTGGTTCACACCTTTGTAACCTTACACTTGATTACTGTAATGCCTTTACCTAGGGCTTCCAGGGTAGATATCCGCCGTACAGCTGGTGCAGAACGCAGCAGAAGCTGTTAACTGGGCTACCTCTATAGTTGCCATGTTATGCCAGTGCTGCATGATCTGCACTGGCTGCTCATTCAGTGGCGGATCACCTTTAAGGTCGGTTTACTGACCTACAAAGCCCAGGCATGGGCCATACAAGTCCATGGGATTTAAAAATAATTTGATGCCCAAACTGGTAGAGAGGTTAAAGAACAAAAATATGGCCATAATTTGAGGAAAATAAGGCCAGAGAGATAACAGTACCAAAATTTAAAACAAATTTGACTATGACTTTTCAGCATAAGGCAGCTATTTATTTGCTGGAACCAACTGCCTTTGCACATTAAAGAATACATATGAACTCAAATGTTTTTAAAGCTGCTGTTTATAGGAAATGAGGTATTAGTTGCACTTGCAACAGACAGAAGATAAATATACAGTAAGTGTATATGTTGACAAGAATCATATTTGTAATGATTTAATATGAGTATTGTGTTGCCTGTTTGTTATTACTATCTCTTTGTCAAGTTTTAATATCCCTTTTGTAACCCCTTTGTTACCGGGTTACTAGAATCCCAGTAAGACCTAGTGGTAGGCAGGAAGGCAGCTTGTGAAACTCCAGTTAAATGGGTTTCACACTGTCTCACTCTGTCCTCAGTCACAGCTGAGGCTAGAGGATGACACCATAATAGAATTGTTACAGCTGCATGAGTCACATTTGGAATCTTCAGCTCAGAGTAAGTTTAGAATCTTGGGAATTCAAAGTCAGTCTTCAGTTTGTCCTTAGCAAACAAGAAGGACAACAGTAGTTGTCTGTTTACCCTCCCTCTGGTGGGGTGAGGAAAGTTCTTTGTGGGTTCCAGGGCAATCCCCTTCTCCCACCTTGGGAAGAAAGCTGCCTGTTTTAATTTAAGTTCAGTCTGTTCATGTATAACAGCAAAGGTTACATTTCTTCACCTGTGGGGCACCTGCAACGAATGGGTGAGTGTTTGGCCCCATTGGAAGGGCAAACAACTTCTTTTTCTTCAGTTGGATTTCAAGTATTGGGACTGCTATTTGGGAGGACTATGTCAACTAGAACAAACAAATAGAGCAGTCATCTGTTTAAAGTGTTAAAGTTCATTGTAGAGGGGTGCTTCAGGTCATCCACCATCAATCTACATTTTAAAGTGTAAAGTTCTGTGTATCCAGAGAAATGGCGGGTATGGGCTGTGGGAGCTGGAGGTGGAAACCCCATCTTTAGTAATCCAGGTCCACCTCTACAGATTTCTTCTGTGTTTTGCTACTTGCCTCATGCGCTTGGCCAGTGAGGGTGGGTGGGTACCCAGACGGGTCGCAACTAGAAAAATCTCTAGAGTCACAGACTCTAGTGGTGGGGAGCTACAGGATGGGAACATTACTCCTTGTTGGATGGGAGTACCTTTGTTTGATGGGAGTTTCGATTTGGAAGTACAAAACAAAATCTCTCTAGGGTAGAGACTTCAAGTGGTGTGAGGAGCCACAGTTTGGGAGCCTCCTTGTTTGATGGGATGTCTTTCCAAGTAGAGTTTGGGTCCATTCGCCAAGTGGACCGTCAGTCAGTGGCCGGCAGAGGCGGGCCAGTTGGGCTGTGTATCCAATGCGCATGCAAAGTCCGGGCTGAGTGCCTGGTGGGTACAAAGCCAGACAACTGTTGTATTGTGTTCATTCCTCAAATGGACCGCTGTGTTTAAGCTCTAATCTGCATTACAGTTCGTAGCCCTTTGGGGGACCATACAGAGCTTTGTTTATGTTCAGTGAGTTAATAAATAAAGCCACACTGAAAATCCCAATTCTGGTTCTGGACATTACAGTTATTGCTTCCTGTAGTTGGATTTACTTGGGTGCCCCTGTGCAGAGTAGTCAAACCCTAGGTCTCTTGTCCAGGTAACCTCATCCTTCCCTGAACCCGTAGATAGCATATGTATATCCATGTTACAAAAATGGGCATATGCCTTACACCTTTATTGCTAGAAATTTGTATGTTTGGATATGTACTGTTTGTTGTGTTTTTTGCACATGTATTTTATGCCACTGTAACTTAACACTTTAAACAAAGTGCACCTTGGAGAAAAGGGCATTTACATAGAAACATAGAATATGATGGCAGATAGGACCACTTGGCCCACCTAGTCTGCCCATTTCCTACATAACGGATAAGCTGCAGATCCTAGTTAACCAACAGCCTACTTCCTCCTACCCCCACTAGAATTGCCTTATGTCTGTCCCATGCATTCTTGATTTCCACTGTTTTGACTCTACAACCTCCTCAGGAAGGCTGTTCCATGCATCTACAACACTCTCTGTGAAGAAATACTTCTTCACATTACCTCTGAGCCGTCCCCTCTATCTTCAAATTCTGCCCTTATTCTTGCACATCTCTTTTGGAAAGATGCTACCCTCTTGGACTTTGTTGATTCCTCGTGTATTTGAAAGTTTCTAACATGTCCCCCTCTCCTCCTTTCCTTGAGGCTATACATCTTGAGCTCCTTTAGTCTTTCTTCATATGTCTTCTGGTGCAGACCCTGCACCATTTTGCTGCCCTCCTCTGGACAGCTCCACTTTGTCTATGTCTTTATGGAGATGGGTCTCCAGAACTGTACACAGTACTCCAGATGTAGTCTTATCAACTGTCTGTACAGAGGGACAACAACTTCCTGTTATCACTGTATAAATAAATTTTATCTACTACTACTACACGGACAAGGACCAAGTTATCTGCAAGATCTTCTTCATTCCTACTGCCCTCCCGGCCACTTCACTCCACCATTGAGGGATTGCTAGAGATTCCCAGGGTCCATTCAAAGTCATCTGGGGCTCGAGCATTTGAATAAGTGGCTCCATCCTGTGGAACTCTCTACCTCATTGGATACGACAGTGCCTGATGGTGGAGAGCTTCAAATTTGCTTGAAAGCGTATTTGTTTCCTGAGTTTACATTAGCTGCTGCAGTTGTTTTTACACAAACTTGTTTTACTGTTTATGTATTAGCGCTATGGTCTTCAGGAATAGCGTTATTTTACAAATAAAGTTTGATTGATTAATTGCTTTATTATTTGATGTTTTCATTTTCGTTGTACTTTCTGTGATGCCTCTTAACATCGTTGCACCAGAAAACAAGCACTGGCTGTAGATGCTTTAAAATTATTTGCAGAGATGGGTTCAAATGCAAACCTTTACAGGTCAAGGCAAAATAGTTGGCAAGAATAGTTGAGGTGTTCGTTTGCTCACATCGCACAGCCTGGAATTTATTCATTTATTTAGGAATTGGTAATAGGGAGAAGCATACTGAGCCCAGGCTCTTTTCAGATGTGACCCTGGGTAAAGGGTACAGACTGGGAGAGAAGATAAATTAGGGATGCTTAGAATTGGCCAGTTCTGATCCGACCGGACTGTTTTGGAATTTTTTTTGTAATTTCTGTTTGTGCTTCCTTGTTTCTGCCAGACTTCCCAAGGCAGTCTGTTAACTCCTTCCTGCACCAAGGTGCCATTCTCCACATAGCTTCAGCAGCTCGCTGACGGGAGGACTGGATATACCTCAACTTCAACGGCATGTTCAAGTTCAAGTTTATTAGCAGGAATAACTCCATTGAGCATGCTCATTTACAAGGAGGTCCTGAATGGACAATTTTTATTTATTTAGTTTTTGTTGACCTGGGAAGGGGACAAGACGATTCTGCCTATTTTCAGCCTCATCCTGGGAGGGGGATTTGTACCAATTTGGTACAAGATATACAACTAGCAAACAGTACAAATACAGAAATAATATTTTACAATAGTCAGCACAATAGAACAGGTTAGATACATGGATGAACAATAGAGAAAATATATATATATATATATATATATATTTTTGTATCATTTATACAGTTGAAACAGTCAAATTAGTCATTATGAGGTCAGCTACAAGTACATGTCAGGAGGTATCCAACGGCTTGGCAGGAGAGACTCAACAGAAATGGGGTTCAATATCCCTGAAGGGCAGGGTTTGGTCTTTCCATTTTCTCCCACACATGAGAGTCAAGAATGCAAGGACTGCAAGGATGCACACACACAATGCATAGCATTGTCCACAGTCAACTCAGCTCCTCTCACTCACTGGTCTGACCATGCAACACTGCTCCCTGCATCCAGGTGGCAGTATGGCTGCAATAAGCGGGACCCTCCCTCCCTGGAGGGCGTGTTCTCTAGGATGCTCAGTCCTTCTCCACCAGCCAACCCCTGGTGACTCGGGCTTCTTCCGAATGTGGTTCCCCAGCATTATGGCGGTAGTGCTACTGATATGCTGGCGTTTAGGAATTTCTGATTCCTATCATATCCTGAAAAGGGCATCAAAACTGGATTCAGGATCCTAAATCCCAATTTTAAAAAAGATTTTAAGTTTATATGTTGGTATTTGAATTTTCAAATTGCAAATCCAAAAATTCTAATTCTGAAAACTGGCTCAGAATCTGACTAACCAGATTCCGTGGACGAGAATCCAAGCAACCCTAGAAGATATAAAGCACTCCAGTGAGTGATCAACAACATCATGGCTACAGCTTACATTTGAAGCATGTCAAATTAAAGATATCATCTGTTTCACAATGTAGTTACCCAGGACAGCCCAGCTGAGATGTAACATCTCGTTTCCAGTGAGGTCCTGCTTCTGCCCTCCTACCACTGGGTAGGCGGGAGCAATGAGAGGTTAAGGGACTTGCCCAAGGTCACACATTGAGTAGTTGGCTCTATCGAGTTTGAACCTGTGATATTCCAGTTCCAATACCAGTGCTCTAACCACTGACCACACTGCCTTTTCAAAGCTATACTTGAACAGTGCAAGTAAAATAACAAGGGAATACGCTGAGTGCTAAGGAAATTAAAAATTACACAATTATTGCTAATTAAAAGGAAACTGTCATCAACAGGGTTTCTTAATGTCTGCAACATCATAAAAAGCTAATTTGAGTGAGCCATTTGTTTATCTGTGAGTCTTTGCAGCCCACAGTTATTCATATGTAAATCAGTCTATAATTAAGTAAGAAAGTAAGTAAAACTTTACTTGTATAGAGCCTTTCCACAACCAAGGTGTTCTTCACATTTAAAATACAATAACAAACATAAACATTTTAATAAAACAAATATAGCAATAAATAAAATTGACTGGGAAGGCTAAGTTAAAGAGATATGTCTTCAACTCAGCTTTAAAACCATTGATGGTCAGGCATTCTCTTAACTGACGAGGTAGAGAATTCCACAGGGTAGGTGCTGCAAAAGAAAAAGCATGGGCACCAGAAGTTTTAAATGAACCCTGGGAATCTCTAGCAATCCTCTCAGTGGATCAGAGAGGACGGAGGGGCAGTAGGGAGTCAGGAGATCTTGCAGGTAGCCAGGTCCCTGTTTGTAGGGCTTTAAGGTTAGCAAGCCAACCTTAAAGGTGATCAGCCACTGAACAGGTAGCCAGTGCAATCCACAAAGTACAGGCGTAATATGACTGGCCCTTGATGTACCAGTCAAAGCCTGGCCGCGGCATTCTGCACTAGCTGCAGGTGGCAGATATCAATTCCAGAAAGCCCTAGGTAGAGGCAGTGCAGTAGTCAAGGCGGGTGGTGATGAAGGCATGGACCAATGTTGGAAGGTCATTTGGAAGAACCAGATGTTTCACTGGCGTGATATTCTCAGATGGTAAAATGAGGATTTAACCATGGCAGACACCTGAGATTTCAGGGTCAAGCCATTGTCAAAAATAACACCCAGGTTACTCACCCAGTCTGTGGTAGTGAGCTGAACACCATCAAGCCATAAGCCTGATGCCTTTCCAGCCCCCAAACCCACCCCCAGATGACCCGAGTCTACTACCAACACTTGGTCTTGTCCGGATTCAGCCTCAGCCAGCTAGTGCTCATCCAATCCTCGATCTCGATGAGATAGTTATTTAGCACAGAGACTGCATCAACCTGCCCGGTAGAAAGGACATATACAGTTGAGTATCATCTGCATAGCAGGAAAACTCAAACCATGTCACTTGATGATATCTACATGGCAGCATATACACTGCAAACAACATGGGTGCCAATATGGAGCCTTGCAGGACATGGGGAGCGATCAGAGGAATAAATTCTGGTGACCACCCTCTGAGACCTGGTCCACGAGGAAAGATCGAAACCATTCGAGGACTGCACCAGACAGCCCACAAAGGACCGCAGGGACTCCAAAAGCACACTATGGTCTACAGTGTCAAATGCTGCAGAGGTCAAGAAGGACCAAGATAGAAACATAGAAACATAGACTTTGATGGCAGATAAGACCACTTGGCCCACCCAGTCTGCCCATTTCTACCTACTGGATAAGCTGCAGATTCTAGTTAACCAACAGCCTACTTCCTGCCACCCCCACTACAATTGCCTTGTGTCTGTCCATGCATGTTTGAATTCCCCAATGTTTTAGCCCCAACAACCTCCTAGGAAGGCAGTTCCATGCATCCACCACTCTCTGCATGAAAAAGATTTCTCATTACCCCTGAGCCGTCCCCCTCTATCTTTAAATTGTGTCCCTTGTTCTTACACATCTCTTTTTCTGAAAGATGCTACCTTCCTGGACTTTGTTGATTCCGTTGAGGTACTTCGAACATTTCTATCATGTCCCCCGTCCCCTCCTTTCATCAAGGGTATACATATTAAGCTCTGTTAGTCTCTCTTCATATGATTTCTGATGCAGACTCTGCACCATTTTGTTGCCCTCCTCTGGACTGCTTTCATCCTGTCTATGTCCTTGCGTAGATGAGGTCTCCAAAACTGCACACAGTACTCCAGATGGGGTCTCACCAACTGTCTGTACAGAGGATAACCACTTCCCTTTTCTACTTGTGATGCCCCTTCCTATGCATCCCAGTATCCCCTAGCTCTCCTCACTGACTTCTCACATTGCTTACCCACCTTTAGATCATCGATGACTACCCCAAGTCCCTGTTTCATTTTTGTTGTTGTTGGTACCTCTCCTGCGTTATTGTGTACTCTTCTCCTGGGTTTTGTTTCCCAGGTGCATTACTTTGCACTTCTTTGCATTGAATCTAAGTTGCCATATGTCTGACCATTCCTCCAACCTTGCCAAGTCCTTCTCATCCTTTCTACCCCCTTGTGTATCAACTCTGTTACAGATCTTTGTATCATCTGCAAAGAGGCATACCTTTCCCTCAGACCCTCTGCAATGTCACCTATAAAGATGTTAAAGAGGACTGGACCCAATACTGAGCCCTGAGGTACTCCACTAGTGACCCCCTTCTTGAATGTGCCACCACTATTACCGTCTGTGTCCTGTTGTGCAGCCAGTTTGCAACCCAGGCTACCACACTGGGACCCACTCCCAAGCTGGCTAACTTGATTATTAATCTTTTGTGCGGACTGTGTCAAATGCTTTGCAAAGTCTAGGTAGGCTATATCCACAGCCCTCTCTGGTCTATTACTTTGGTCACCCAGTCAAAGAAATCTATTAGATTCATCTGACATGACCTTCCTGCTGTAAATCCATGCTGCTTTGGGTCCTGTGCCCGCTAGCCTCTAGGTACTCAACAGTTCTTTCTTTCAGAAGTGATTCCATCATTTTCCTACCACTGAGGTCAAACTTACAGGTCTGTAGTTTCCTGCTTCTGCCTTGCTCCCACTTTGTGAGGAATCACATCTGCCCTCCAGTCCTCAGGTACCACCCCCCATCCTCGATTTGTTAAAAGTGTGGTCAGTGGTACGAGCCTTTCAATCTCTTGCTATTAGGAGGTCATTCAATACTTGGACAAGTGCAGTCTCGGTGCTGTGTCTCCTCTGAAACTAGACTGGAGATCTTCATAGATATTGTGGGTCACAAGGTGATCATCCAGTTGCAATGCACACCTTTTCAATAACCTTACCCATAAAAGGCAGGTTAGAGACAGGGCGGTAGTTAGCTGCACAGTCTGGATCCAAAGAGGTTTTTAAGGGTGATTGTATGACCGCCTCCTTGAGGGGATCAGGAAAGATCTCCCTCTCCAAGGAACTCCAGACAATTTGAGCTAGGATAGGTGAGGTAACATCTACACAACCCACTAATGGGGGTAGGGCCTGGATCCAAACTACAACCAGATGGGTGCAAAGTCTGGATGATCTTCATAATGTCCGTGAATTCTGGCTGGCTAAAGTCCATCCAGCCAGACCGAGTACTCATCACATCCCGCCAACCTCCACAGTCCTCATAGCAAGAGCTGGGCCAATACTGGACCTGATGCTGGCAACCTTATCTGTGAAGAATAAGGGCTGGGGCAGCCATATGTTTTAGGCTCCTGACAGGAAATTATGTTACTGAGGATCTTGCCCTCCATTGACTGTAGGTTAAATAGGAAATCTTCTGTTTTAGGTTGTGGGTCACCCTGGAGACAGCAATGACACCACAATCACACAGGGGTTGTTTACAGACCCCGTCTCAGGAAGGAGGCAATGGACAAGGAAATGATAGAAGGAATCCTTAGAATGGCAGAAAAGGAATGTTAACTGGAGCACCTTTACTGCAGTCACATCCAAGAGCAGGGCCATTCTTGATGCCCTACAGGGGCATGCCTCAGACAGCTAGTGTTGGAACCCACTCGAAGGAGCAATCTTAGACCTGGTACTCTCAAACCGGGATGGAGAGAGGATCTCAAATCTAGAAGTGGGTAGCCATCTGGGAACAAGTGACCACTAAAGAGTGTGGTTCACAATAAACACAGCTGTAGAGTCAAGCTATACAAAAGCAAGGGTGTTGGACTTTAGGAGGACTGACTTTGGCAAAATGGGAGAGTGCCTCAGAAAAGCACCAGCAAACAGGCAAGAAGGAGGATGGAAGAACAATGTGGAAAAATCAGAACTGCCATCACAGAGGCAACAAGCCTTTGTGTAAAGCAAATCAACAAAACAAAATGAAGGAAAAAGCCATATGGTTCTCAAAATAGGTGTCAGGAAGGTTAAGGAGAAAAGGACAGCATTCAGGAAATATAAGAAAACACAGAAGGAGCAGGACAGAGAACTATATCAGTTAAAGCAGAAGGAGGCAGGAAGGCAGTCAGAATGGCAAAGGCCCAAACTGAGGAAAAGATAGCTAACTCTGTTAAAAGGGATAAAACCTTTTATAGGTACATTAGGGAGTGAAGAAAGACCGAGGGAGGGATACGGAGCCTTAATAAAGGGAGGGAATGTGGGAAGAGGGTGACAGTGAAAAAGCAGGGATACTAAATGAATACTTCTGCTAGTATTCACAAAAGAAGAGGAAGAGGTGGTACATAAACCAAACAATAGAAATACTCTGGATAGGGGAGTTGATACCAGTCCATTCACAGAAGAAAGGGTTCGAAAAGAACTCTCAAAACTGAAAGATGGACAAAGCAATGCTGACCTGGCCAGGATTCACCCAGAATTCTAAAAGAACTAAGGGAGAACTAGTGACACCCAGACTACCCTCTTTAACAAATCAAGGGAGGATGGGGTGGTACATGAGGACTGTGATTCCATGTCACAGAAGTGGGAGCAAGGCAGAGGCAGGAAACTATAGACCTTAGTTTCACCTCAGTGGAAGGTAAAATAATGGAATCACTTCTGAAGGAAAGAATTGTTGAGTACCTGGAGGCCAGCGAGCATAGGACCCAAAGCAGCATGGATTCACAGTGGGAAGGTCATGTCAGAAGAATCTAATAGATTTCTTTGACTAGGTGACCAAAGCAGTAGATATGGGAGGGCTATGGGCTGGCCTACCTAGACTTTAGCAAGGCATTTGACACAGTCCACACAAGATTAATAAACAAGTTAGCCAGCCTTGGGTGGGTCCCAAGGTGGTAGCCTGGGTAAAAATTGGCTGGACAACAGGATGCAGAGGGTAATAGTAAATGGAGTCCACTCTGAAGAAAGGGGTTACTAGTGGGTACCACAGGGTTCAGTACTGGACTGGTCATCTTTAAAGGCTTTATAAGTGACATTGCAGAGGGACTGGAAGGAAAAGTATGTCTCTTTGCAGACGACACAAAGATCTACAACAGGGTTGATACACAAGGTGGGGTGGAAAGGATGAGAAGGGACTTGGCAAGGTTGGAGGAATGGTCAAATGTATTGCAGCTTAGATTAAATGCAAAGAAGTACAAGTAATGCACCTGGGAAACAAAACCCAGGAAAGAGTACACAATGGGGGTGAGATACTAACAACAAAAATGGAAAGGAACCAGGGTAGTCATATCAGATGACCTAAAGGTGGGCAAGCAATGTGAGAAGGCAGTAAGGAGGGCTGGGGGATACTGGGATGCATGGGAGAGGCATCACTAGTAGAAAACAGGAAGTTGTTATCACTCTGTACAGACAGTTGGTCAGACCCCATCTGGAGTACTGCTTACAGTTCTGGATACCCAATCTCCGCAAGAACATAGAAAGGATGGAGGCTGTCCAGAGGAGGGCAACTAAAATGGTGCAGGGTCGCACCAGAAGCCCTAGGAAGAGACTAAAAGAACTTAATATGTATACCCTCGAGGAAAGGGGGACATGATAGAAACTTTCAAGTACCTCAAGGAAATCAACAATGTCCAAGAGGGTAGCATCTTTCAGAAAAGAGTTGTGCAAGAACAAGGGCACAATTTGAAGATAGAGGGACGACTCAGAGGTACGCGAGGAAGTATTTTTTCACTGAGAGGGTTGTGGATGCATGGAACAGCCTTCCTGAGGAGGTAATGGAGTCAAAAACAGTGGGGAATTCAAAATGCATGGAACAGACATAAGGCAATTCTAGTGGGGTAGAAGGAAGTAGGCTGTTGGTTAACTAGGATCTACAGCTTATCCTTTAGAGTACGGAAATGGGCTGACTAGGTGGGCCAAGCGGTCCTTATCTGCTGTCAAATTCCATGTTTCTATGTTATTAAGTGTGTTTTAAGGTGTTATTACAAGACTTTCTACATTTATAATTGTATGTGTACTGAAACGTTGAGTTAGCACCCTTACATTTCAACTGTTAGTAAAATAATCCATCTTTAGAATTGTTTAATTTCTAAGCTACACTGCAAGTTGATCATCAAAACTACACATCTCAAGGCTGGCTCTGTGGTGCCAACAGGTATTGGGTCCCATACTGTGTCAAGATTTCTAAACCCTGGCTGTGTTCATGTCCATGCAGATTTCTGGGGCTTCACAGTACTAACTTCTGTCTTATTCTGTTCCTCTTACAACCTTTTCTCTTACAATTTCAGATGGAAACTCGGGTTTATAAGATGAAAATATGGCTACGTACATACTGGCCTGGCATCATGGGGCCAGCCTTGAAATGTGTAGTTTTGATCAACAGCCGGCAGTACAATGTAGAGGTTAAAGCAAGAGCTGTGAACAAGCTTCACTCATCCAACAGAATGGGGTTTGATTCAACGTGCTCTACTTGTACATTGAGTGACCAGAGTAAGTCACTTAACCTCCCTGCACTCCCAAAACATACCCAGAAACAAGCTGTAGCTGTGTGCCTTTCCTGGACAAAGACAGTAAAAACAATCTGAGCACGAGTTATGATTCTGAAAATATTATGTTCTTTCTATCCAGATTTGACTTGAAAAGAAAAAATAGGACGCCATTAATGGTTTATTAATTGCAAAACACAAGGATAGACAACATTGTTTAAAAAGCATAATCTGAACTGCATCATTAAAATATAGGATAATATATGGGTGTGTGTAACTGTAGCAAACTTTACACACACCTGAGGTGTGGATGCTACATAACTCGATGGCAAAGTCCGGTGGTTTATAAAGCATCCCACACAGAAAGTGTGTGCAAAATTCTGTTTCTTAAACCGACCACCCATATATTATTTTATGTAATTAAAGGTGATAATTTTCCTTTCAGCACAGTTCAGTTAGTGCAGCACTTCAGTCAGTCCGAGATACACATACACCACACACAGACACATACACCTGTCTCTCCCTTTGTTTTTGTTTCTTTCCTTTCTTACATTACAGTGGGAATGGCATTCTGGAAAGTTGCCGTCCATCAACATAGCTGCGAGTGTAAGACACGCTTGAAGGGTATGGGGGCAGGATCAACCAGATTGATTTTTTCCTTTACAGTACAAAATTCCTTTCCATCCAAAATTTCCATAAGAAACTGTTACACTTTTAACTTCATCAAAAGATGTAAAATACTCTTTTAATAATGCATTTCAGGTTATGCATGTTTTAACTGTGTTGTCCATCTATGTGGTTTAGCAATTAATAAATAAGTAATGGTGTCCTATTTTTTTTCCAAGTCAAATCTGGATAGAAAGAGCATAATATTTTCAGAATCATAACCATGCTCATATTGTTTTTACTGTCTTTGTCCAGGAAAGGAACACAGCTACAGATTGTTCATGTGCATGTTTTGGGAGCACGGGAGGTTAAATGACTTGCTCTGGTCACACAACATACAAGCAGAGCATGATGGAATCAAAACCCATTCTGCTGGATGAACAAGCTTGTTCACAGATCACTGCTTTAACCTCTAAGCTGTACTGCCAGCTAATAATCAAAAACTTCACATTTCAAGGCTGGCCCCATGATGCCAGGCCAGTAAGTACGTAGCCACATATGCATCTTGTAAACCTGAGTTCACACGAAACTGTAAGAGAAAAGGCTGTAAGAGGGAATGGAAAAAGACAGAAGTCGGTGCTGTGGAAGCCCCAAAAATCTGTACTGACATGAACACAGACAGGGTTTAGAAATCCTGATATAGGGCCCCAATATGTGTTGGCACCACAGAGCCTGCCTTGAGATATGTAGTTTTGATGATCAGCTGGCAGTATAGCCTAGAGAGGTTAAAGCAACCTAAAGATGGATTATTTTACTAACAGTTAAAATGTAAAAGTAATAACTCACTAGTTTCAATGCACATACAAAACAAGTATTATACATGTAGAAAGTGTTATAATAACACTTTAAAATGCACTAAAACAGACAATTTCCTATTTAACCTACAGTCAATGGAGGGCTAAGATCCTCGGTGACATCATTTCCTGTCAGGAGCCTAACACATATGGCTGCCACCTTAATTACAGGCTGATTTACATATGAATAACTCTGGACTGCAAAGACTCACAGAAAACACAATGGCTCACTCACATTAGCTGTTTATGGTCTTTCAGACATTAAGAAACCCTGTTGATGGCAGTTCCCATTAAAGGCTCAGAACAGAGATCCCCCTCAAAAGATTTCAGCGGGACTCCTAAAATAGACTTATCTTAAGTTGTCCAGCAGTCTACTCCTGCAAGAAGCATAACAAATGTACTATGGAGATGAAGATCAATATTATTATGTATTAAAGAGTCACTACCAGAAAAAGGCCTACAGAGCTGTGAACAGCTTGGTTCCAAGAAGTCGTGAAACACATACAGCAATTTGGCATCTGACAGAAGCTCCTGTACATTTTTGGTGTTGTCCAGTGCTGCACTCATAGTATGGAGTTAGCTCTTTCAAGGAAATTGGTCTACTTAACAGTGGTGCTCCAGTCCACCACCCCCAGAATGCTGCATAAGCAGACATGCAGTTGCTTATGTACATTTTCCTGCAGCTAAAAGCAATCACATGACTCTGGATGAGTATTGCCCCCACAATGGACAACTGGTCACAACAGTACTAGAAATCTACTATATGGAGTGCCTCACTGCCTCCATCCATCCATAATCGAGTAGGTCAGTTTCGCACCAGGTGGCAGGGTGGACACAGAATACCCTGGCAGTTGATAGCTCCTTTGTGCCATATGCTTTCCCAGCTTGACTATGGTAGGTGGCTCTTTGTGTTTCTGGGACACAGCACCTATACCAATGAGTACCTGATTGGGTGATCAGGGCGCCAGTGTTGGATTCTACTTGGATGTGTCACTGTCTGCTAACTTAACATATATTTCACATGTCTGACTGTATACATGCTTTTTTACTTATGTTTTGTCTCAATAAAATGTTAAATATTAAAAGTTCACGTACAGTGAGTATCAGAGTTTTAAATACATGCAGTAAGAGTGGTACAAGAGTTAAAAATAAACTACTAGTTGCAAAGCAGGCTGCAACTGAGTGATATACAAAGTAGTGACATTTAATAATACAGTCAATAAGAATGGCGCAGATGGTTAAAATAAATATTACTAATAGGTGAGCTAGGCAGAGATAATACAGGAGTAAACACATGGTGAGGAAGCACCACAGAAAAGGGGGTTAAGGAGGAGCAAAGTAGAGGAAGCCAATAATCTTACTCCAGAGAACTGGGAGATCGCAGTTTCAAACCCCATTAGAGCCAAATACTCACTGTGTGATATTGGGCAACTCACATAAAGGAATGGTCCCCTACCACATTTCTCTTTAACAAGTATGCAGAGCTATGTTGTGCAATTTCTGACATTAGCAATTTGCAGATAAATCTGCTTTCTCTCAGAAGTGTGATAAAATACCTGTACTACAGTATTAGCATACAGGCAGGCCACGCACAACAGCTGTTTACATGCTGCAGGCACTGTATGTCACTGGGCGTAGAAATGATGATGATGATGATGATGCGCCATTGTCCTATCTTCCTATATGCCGAATAGGAGGAATGTTAATCTTACTCTGTTTTACAAAAAAAAAATCTTTGTACCTTTAAGCAAGAAGAGATCTTTTCAAGACTCTTTCATACACAGAAATAAACTTTTTTTTTGTTAATAACTTTTCTCCCTGTTCAATACATAGGAAGACAGGACTGGTGCCTCATCATTTCTTCCATCCAATGGTGTGCAGTAGAGGTGCTCAGGTTCTCTAGACTCGTTCCATCTGCACCCAGTTGGAATTTCAGAAATTCTGATTAAGACACAGCAGTGAAATCAGAGACAGAATCAAGTTCCAATTCTGCATCCGACCCCACTTCTGTTATTGTAGTCAGTCACCAGACCTTCCTCCACCCAGTAACAGTTGCCTTTAGTTGGCGGAACATACCCCCCACCTCCTCTCCTTTACCTTAAACCAGTGTCAATGGTTCCCTGTCTGTTGTCTTCACTGGTGTCAGTGTCAGCAGGTCACATGCTCAAGGCAGGGCAAGTGGGCAGCTGTAGGCTGTATCCATGGCAGCAGTCTGTGTGGTGAATCTGTGCAAATTGTCCTTGGCCCCAGTGCATGACCCCCAACCCACACACCCCTGAGAGCACTCCACTGCAGTCCAATGTAAGTCCTCGTTTATTTATTAACCAGGCCCAATACACCACCCATGTATACCCGAGAAAGAAGAGGTGACTGAGAGATGACCTGCCCCGGGACTTATCTAGCATCTGAGTAGATTAATAAACTTTAAGCATGCAGTCAACGCTGTAGTCCTTTGGGTTCTATCCATTCCCCTCCATGCACACCATTCCCAGAGAGCCCAAGGTTCTATTAACCCGATAAGGCTGGGCTGGCTTAAATAAAGAAATGGGACGGCCACTAGCAAATGCTTTTGGTAATGCATCTGGTGATGGCTAACCCCAAGGCTTTTCGGCCACCCAATCACCACACAATAGAACTTGGGGCTTCTGAGAATGGTGGTGGAGTTGTGGGAATGGATGGAACTGATGGACCATGGCAATGACTTTATGCTTAAAGTTTATTAAGTTTGCCAACTGCTGGATAGGGAGCTGGGTGGGGAGCAAGCAAGCAGGGGTCCCACTTTCACCTCTTTCTTGGGGTATACATGAGTGGGCCCAGCTAACAGTAAGGATGTGCTGGAATCCACTGGATTCTCAGGGGTTGGAGGCGCACTCTAGGGGTTGAGGACAATTTGCCCAAGAGTGCCCACACTGACCACTGCCATCTATAGCTGCCCACTTACCCTGCTGTAAGTCTGAGACCTGCTGGACGCCACCAGCAATGAAGATGACTGCCAGGTGACCCTGATGATACTGGATTTAAATGGAGATGACTTCAATCCTGTCCACTAAGAGCAACGTTACTGGGTGGGAGGAGGATTTAAAAGATCTATGAATTCAGAATCCAATTCAACATCCAAGGCTTTTTGGAATTCAGATTTTTGACCCTCAGTACTGAAAAAAAGCCCAAAATTCAATGTAACCCCTTGTTACTCGGGGTTACTAGAATCCCAGTAAGACTTAGTGGTAGGCAGGAAGGCAGCTTGTGAAACTCCAGTTAAATGGATTTCACACTGTCTCACTCTATTCTCAGTCACAGCTGAGACTGAGGATGACATCACCATAGAACTGTCGCAGCTGCATGAGCCACAGTGGAATCTGCAGCAGGGAGTTGGAATAGAATGTTGGGAGGTTTGAACAGTAGTCTGTGCTCAGCTGGAGTTTGGAGCTTGCTGAGAGGCACAGCAGCTCTGTGTAAGCTACATGGAGCCTCAGCCCTGACATAAGGCTACAGTAAGGAAAGGTGTGTGTTTCCACCTAAAAGAGAGACACAGAAGCTAGTTTTAAAGTGGTGGAGACCACTGATTCAGGTCTCAGTGCCCCATCCTTCAGGGATGGGGCAGGAAAGAAGTTCCTGCATATTCCAGGGCACCCCTGTTTTCTGCTAGTGGAGAAGCTGCCTTATTTGGTCCAAGAGTTTTGGGAAACAAGAAGATTCATGAATTGCCTGTGGGGCACCTGCAACCACACGGTGAGTTTCTGCTGTTTCAAAAGGGCCCATGTTTTCACCCTGGGACTTGTGTGATAGTGGGGATTGGACTACTGAAGTGGTGGGAGGCCTAGACCAATAGACTTAGCCAAAAAGTAAAAGTACGTTCAAGTCCAGCACTTATGGGAAGTCAAGACATGTAGAGATGTGACATACGTCTACCCAGTAATTTACATTGCAAGCTTTCAGTAAAAGAGTTGTTTAGTTTCCAGAGAAATGGCTGGGTATGGACTGTGGGAGCTGGAGGTGGAGATCCCCATCTTTAGTGACCAGGTCCACCTCTACTGGAATTGCTCTGTGGATTTCTACTTTGCCTCATGCACTTGGCCAGTGATGAGGAAGTACCCAGATGTGGGATTGGAAGGAAAATTCCCTCTAGAGTCGAAGGCTCTAAGGTGGTTTGGGAGCCACAACAGGAAAACTGGTTCATTTCCCAAATGGAGCACCCGGATCAAGTGGCCGGGGGAGCCGGGCCAGTGGGAAAACCAAGTAGTGTACAAGTCGGGCTGTATACCCAAAGATGCGTAAGTCCGGGCTGTATGCCCAGGGGTTCAGAGCCTGAGGGCTGGAAATAGTGAAGAAGTGTTCTGTTGTCTCTAATCTGCATTACCAGGAAATGTAGCCCCATGGGGGTCTATCTATGCTTTGTTTGTTCAGCTTGGATGTGAATAAAAGTCACACTGCAGAATCCCATTCCTGGTTCTGGACATTACAGTTATTGCTTCCTGTGTTCGGATATACTTGGGTGCCCTGTGCAGAAGTAGCCAAACCTAGGCCCCCTGTGCCGAGTAACCTTATCCTCCCCAAACCCAGTCCCCACCAGGTACTGCTGTCAGCTTCAACAGCATGCCACCTGTCGTTCTGGCAAAAGGCAGGGGTCGGGGTTACACAATCTATCCAATTTCGTCAGATTCCTAGCAACCCTAGGGTCTAATATTGGAAAAGGGGCAACGTGGAGCCCAAAGGTTTGCACTGCACTTGCCCATTGCCCCACGACACAGATGATGGTATATATTCAGTTGGATAGCGCACTGGCGCTGACTGAATATAGAGGCATGACAGAGCATCACTAAGTCGGTAGTGCTGCCCGACAGAAATCCTGAAAGTGCAGGGAATAGTGCCTGAGACCTGAGAAAGCCAGGAGCCTCCTGCAATACTCAGCGGTGCTATGCAAATAAGCCCATTGGGCATGCAAGGTGCTAATGGGCCATATTCATACCAGTATGGGCTCATCTGCATGGAAAGCAGTGGCAGGTCTGCGCCCTCGGTGGCTGGCCCCAACTCTGACTGCCCATCCCTTAAATAGTAAAGCAGTCCCTGGTGTCCAATGGTCCCCTTAACCTCCGATCCTCATTTAAAATAATTAGTACCTGGTGTCCAATGTCCCCCATCCCATCCTCAGATCCCTGTCTGTGGTCAAAATGAATTAATCCATTGTGTCCAGTGGTCCCCTGATCTCTATTACAATTAAATTATTCAGGTTGTGTCCAGTGTTTTCCTCCATCTTCCGATCGCAGTCCTGTAAGCGTTAAATAATTCCCTGACATTCAGTGGCCCCCATCCTCCAATCCCAGTCGCCATTAAAATTAAATTATTCCTGGTGTCCAGTGGTTTCCCTATCCTCGAGCCTGGTCCCGTTAACATTAATAATTCCCTGGTGTCCACAGTCCCAGTCCCCATTAAAATTAAATAATTCCCAGGTGTTCGGTGGTCCCTTGTCCTCCAATCCTAGTTCCTGTTACAATTATTCCCTGATGTCCTGTGGTCCCCACCACCCTCCGATTCTGGCCCTGTTAAAGAAGACAGCAGTCCCTGGCATCTAGCTGCCCCCCCCACCCTCAGTCCCCAGCCCTGGTAGAAGAACCTTCTGTGGCATCAGTGGGGACCCCCCCACCATACACCTCAATCACTTGCCATAGTTTTGAACAGTAAGTCCCTGGCATCTAATGGCCCTACCTCAAGATTGGGTGCACCACCCTGCCACTCCCCATTATCCTAATCGCTGGTGCTGTGGGGAGCCCATATGAGACGAAACAGCCCTCCTCTCACCACCTCAGCTGGCTACCACTGGCAATGACAGGAGTGCGCATCCTCCACAGTACGTGTGGTCCCTTTACAGTATGAAGAACATGCACTCCTGTCATTGCATACGGTGGCTGGCTGGGAGGTGGTGAGAGGAGGCTGTCCTGGCCATTGAATGGGCTCCTCGTGGTACTGGCAATTAAGGAATGGGGTGGGGTGCAGTGGTGCACCCGGTGCAGGGAGGCACCAGGGACTTCTTGTCTGAAACTGCAGCAAGCTATCGGATGGTTGGGGGTGCCACTGGATGCTAGAGGGTTTCATTTCTATCAGGGATCCGGGTGGAGACTCACCTAGACACTCAGGGACTGCTGCTTTTATTGAGCTGGGTAACAGAAGGTGGGGGGGCCACTGACAGCACACCAGGAATAATTTTAATTAGTAACGGGACCAGGATCGGAGGGACCACTGGACACCAGGGAATTATTTAATGTTAATGGGACCGGATCAGTGGGAACCACTGGACACCAGGGACTAATTCATTTTTGAATGGGATGGAACTGGAGATGGGAAGATCACTGGACACCTATGAAATAATTAAGCAATAAACCACAACAGGGTGTGGGTGGTGCTGGGTTTACCCGCTTAATGGATTCAGTCACGAGGCTACAGGCTGAGTGACAACCATCAGGTGTGGGTAAATCCCAGCATCACTACACACCCTGGAGTGGTTTATTGCGATTATAATGCTTAACTGTATTTTTAGTAAAAAAAAAATTCATGGGAAATGTTTTTGTAGAAATACATAAAATTGAGTTTCTGTTCTTACACCTAATAAAACACTCCCATTTGCAGATTACATATTCACGGAGCCTGTCTTGTTGAGCAGAATTAGTTGTCAGGTTGTCAAGGTGGGGGTGATTGTTGGTTTTATTTTTTTAATCAGTGACCATTTTGCAGTAGGCAGAAGTTAAAGTTTTGAAGAAGTAGTAATGTTTCTGTAGGGCAGATGTTGGCATGAGCGGTTGCCATCATCTGCTTATGTATTCATATGCCTCGTCTCTGGATGTACTGGAATTTGTAGCGTGAAGGAAGGAAAGTTTCCTGTCAGGTGATTGCCATAGCGAGAATGGATATTTATGGAAGCAGGGAAGTGACAGTTTGAAATGGGGATGTAAGTGAGGTAAAGCAGTCATCGCGTGGGGCATACTGGAGTGACGAACTATTGCAGTGATGAGGTGAAGGGATTTTTTAATTAAGTGAACGGAATGACAAGTGGTGAGAAATAGGGGACGGAGGCAAAAGACAGAGAGAGAAGTGTGCAGCAGGAATAGTATTTATCCCTTGTCGTGATCAGGTGAAGTAACTTTTTATTACTGGAAATGGGGCAGCCAGGGCCTGAAATGGGGACGGAGGCTAGAGAGGTACCTGCACGATGTGTGGAGCGAGTGGTAACGGAGTGTGTGTGTAAGTTTGTGTTTCGTGGTTGAAATATAGAAACAGTAAAATAGACAGTGGTGAGACTTGAGAGAATGTTTCTTTTATTGGTACCGGGGCAGCTAGTGGAGCAGAGACAGTTGCAACTGGAGTTTTCATTTGCAGCTTAGCGGGCATTTAAGATGGTGGCTCTAATGTTTTGATTTTTGGATCGGATTGATTTTTTGAAGATCGGCTGGCACCTTTTACGTTGGTAATGCTAGATTTTACAGCGCTGAAAGGTGCCAGTTAGCCAATCAAGATGCTGGAATATAAAACCCCATTGTATAATAAAGGAATAATGCACAACAGGGTGTGTCGTGCTGGGATAACGCCATGCCTGGGGGTTGCGGCCTCGTGCGTCCAATGCCCCAGGCGTGACGTTATCCCAAACGGCTACACCGAGTGCATTATTCCTATTATACAATGGCTCGTTGTTATACAGAATAAAAAATAATTTTAAAGATGTTTTTGTGTGGAAAATATTTTGTTTTTAAGAGAAGATGAAACAATCAATCAAAAGCTCCATAAAACAATCAATCAGAAGCTGCATAAAATGCTCATCTACAGAGTTCACAGTGAGGCTGAGACTAGACCCGTGGCGTCATGCTGGGATAACGCCATGGGTCCAGCCCCAAACGACCAATCACAGTACAAGATTCTTTCTTGCCATTGTATAATTACTTTTAACTGGGACAGGCGATGGGAGGGTGGGTGCCACTGATACCAGGTGTGTTCCCCAATATGGTTGTTGACTGCAATTCCTCCATTGGCTGCTAGGGTTGCCCAGAGTAAGTTGTGTTTCTTTTCGTGATAACTGCACAGTGCAAAGTCGCCTGCACTATTCCTTTAATTGTGCAGTGCTAATAGGGTGAATATTGGGCTGTATCCATAGTCATGTTCCTGCCTCTCCCTTTGCACAACACATCATTTTTTAGCTCCTGCGTGAACACTTTTAGTGTGCATAACTGCCCCCTTCAAATACTGCACTTAGGCACAAGCCCCAGGAAAACAGGGCACAATTACTCTGCCCACCAGGCAGTTTTTAAATACCTGGCCAACGATGTGCAATGCTTTACATCTTGTAAACAAACTGCTGTGCATGGCGTGCTTATGCAGGCGTTTTTAAAGCAGTTTTGAGAGCTCTATCACTTATCTGTAAATCACCAGTGTTAACGACTGTACCACTCTGCCTACTCGTTACAGCAAGGTAACATCTACAGGGAATACAGGGGCCACCTGGAAAAATCAATAGGGAGGGCCCACGGTGACACAGAAACAGAATTTGACGGCAGATAAGGTCAGCTATCCCACCAAATCTGCTCGTTTTTCTCCATGTCCATTATCACCACACACCCGACTTGACCTAAAACAAATAAGAGTACGCCTCCTTTACTTCCAGCTCCTAGTTACAGAAGTGGAGGAAAGGAGAAGGAGACCGGATACAGTTGGCCGGAAGGAACATCTTACTTCCCGCTCAGATGGCTGCCCCAGCAGCAGCGGTAAGTGGAGCCCTGGCGAGTAGTACAGAAACAAAGAGGGTCATCATAATGTACTTAGCGGCATAATGCACCGAGCGGCAGAGCCTTACGTCGTCGAAAGGGCAAGTTGAATGCTAAATATAAATCGGGGAGACCCACTATTTGAGAGAAGGGGCTGGGAAAAGAGACCCCTACAAACGCGGCGCTTTATGCTGTGTTCAGTAATAGCAGTCCGCCCTTTTCTTTTGTGCGGCCTACCTTCCTCACGGTTGTGTGTGTTTTCCCCTCTCCTTCATAATTGTGAGCGCGATTTGGCCCCTAGGACTCTGCTCGCAATATGGGAAGCTAAGTGGCTTTGTGAAAACCCATTTACTCCTTCTAAGGTCGCCCTTATGGGTGGGCGCAACCGGGACTTTTTCCCCAGGCCCTGAGCTCTGGGGCCCGCTTGTGCTCATGTTTTATTTTATTTATTTATTTTTAATTTAGTCGTCTTTGTTTTTATTGCTGCGTTTCTTACGTCAGAGTAATTTTCCTTGTTGTTGTTGGGGGGAGGAGTCTACACTTTACTACTTGCAATCACGTGACTTGGGCGCATTTCGTAAGGGCGGGATTGGAAACTGCTCAGCGCATGCTGCTGTGTCTCGCTTGCTGACCCTCAACCCGAACATCAATTAACACATTTCCGAATCTTCATAGCACTGTAGTAGCACACTAGCGTAGAAGACATCGTGGCACGAAGTGGGCAGTCCGTGGGCACGAGGCAGTTGACCGCCGCAGGAGTAGGTGTGTGTTCAGATTTGCCGCTGTCGCCTTGAGTCACCAGGTGGGACATCGATTCTCGAGTCGTGCGGGCTCGCTTGCGGCCTGGTGATGTAAGGAATGCGGTTCATCGTCGAGAAAAACTCCTCGAGTGGTTCCCTCTCACAACCAAAACGAACGTGCTCCATGTGTGACTTCGTGGTGTTCTCCATCTCCACTTTCCTGCAGGCTAGTCCAGCATCTGCATCCATCATCCAGGTAAACAAGAAAAAAAAAAGCTAAGTGCTATGACCACTTTCCATCTGCCACAGTTCCAATTCTCACTAAGTGACAAGGTAGACAACAGCTTAATCTGGTTCAAGGTCAGTTGGCATTCACCTGTATCCCCCTCCCAGGTCGTGCCTGAAAATAGGCAGGATTTGTCTAGTGCACTTGCCCAGTCAACAAAAACTAAATAAATAAAATAAATACATTGGAGAAGGCTCATTGGGGATGTGGACATAACACCTGTTCCTGCTGTCCGCTGTTTTGGCAAAGTAGGGTCAACTCCAGATCGACAATGATGGAAAAGGTACCAAAAAAGTGAGTGACATGGGCCACCTGTGGGGCCCATTGTGCAACCATGTAGATGAGCTGGGTTCAGCAGTAAACTTGGGAGGTGCAGGTGGTTGGCCCAGGCCAGGTGAGCTTAGTGTGGAGTGATGATGCTGCATCTGGTGTGGCTGGCGAGGGCTTGCCTGCCACAGGGACATTGCTGTGGGGTTCAGGGTCATCTGTGAGTGCCATCTAGTAGGAGGGTGGGATGGAAAACCAAGGGAAGAAAACAACACCCTCCACCCCATGCCATGAGGCCATGTCACCAGATCTTAAAAGCTCCTGATTGGGTGGAATGACCCTCTTTTGGAGCCCTACCATATTTGGGGGGAGTAGCGATAGAAGGGCCAGGTTATGAAGGATGCAGGTTGGTGTCTGTCAGCCCTGGGGAGGGGGATAATGTAAAACTCTTCTCTGTGAACAAGCACCACCTCTGGGGAAAACTTTGGAAATTCTATATAATTTCCATTGTTTCTCCTAGACTTCCTGGGTGGAGATTCAGAAATGCGCCCGGCAGCCACAAGCCAGGGCTCGCCAGGGCATGGACCAAGTGATGTTCAACGGTGCAGTGCCACGGCTCAGCATTGTTGAATATGGCACTGGAGTGCCCACACTGCGCCGGTGCAGTGGCACTGTGCCAGCGCAAGTGGCAGGAGAGAAACAGGGAGCTGCGCCAGCACAGGCAGCAGCGCTAGGTGCAGCAAGAGCGATATTCAGACTTGAGCATGCAAATAAGGCTACAGATGTAAGGTGCAAATGGGGCTATTTGCATGTCGTTATAGCCCATTTGCATGCAGGTGCGCCTGATCCCTGGCGACTTGCGCCTGGCGCCTGCCAGGCTGCAGCCAATGTGGACGACTCCCCTGCCCTCGGCGGACGCAGCAACGCCCAATCGTGGGCTGAAGTAAACGAAATATTCCCTTGTGGTCCAGTGGGCCCGCACCCCAGCCGGATCGTGGCTTTGTAAAATAAATTAATCCCTGGTGGTCCAGTGGACCTGCTCCCAGCCCAATCTCTGGCTTTGTAAAGAATTTAATCCCTGGTGGTCCAGTGGACCTGCTCCCCAGCCCGATCGCGGGTTTAGTAAATTAAATTAATCCTGGTGGTCCAGTGGTCCAAACTCCAGCCCAATTGCTGGCTTATGAAGAACGAACACCCTGGTGGTCCAGCAGTACCGCCCTCCCTCCCCACCCACCCACTCAGACCCGCCACCCTGCTCCCCGGTCAGCAGCGGAGGCAACTCCCACCCGCAAGCTGGCGCTGATTGACTGCATACAGTATGGCTGTATGCCCACTGGTCCACGCATGGGCCAATGGGCATGCAGACCATATGTACAGTCACTGATACGTGAATGGATTTTAAGCCCGGGACAGCTGGGGTTCGGGTCCACTGGACCACCAGGGAGTTTCTCATTTACATAAGCCCCCAATCGGGCAGGGGAGCAGGTTCACTGGACCACCAGGGATGGTTTACTATCTGCCCGCAATTGGGCAGGAAGAGCACGACACCGGACTGTGTTCCAGGAGGTCAGGTGGCCAACCACAGCAGGTGGCTGCCATGTGCGCACAGCAATACGGCAGCCCGCCTGTGGGTGTCCCGGCTTGCTCCTACTTTTATGGGCAGATCTTTGCGCCCCTGTGCAGCGCAAGGTGGGTTGTGCCTTCATGTCGCCCGCACATCCCGGGCTGAATATCTGGATGTGCAACATATGCATAGAATACCCCCGCGCCGCCACATACCACGTACTGTGCGCCTGGCGCATCGGAATTTGCGCGAGTGCAATATCCCCTTTGAATATTGCGCTACAAGATCAGTGGTGCGACGCAAGCGCAACCCCTTTGAATATCCCACCCCTGGGTTTTCTTCCCATATTTTCTGTTTATATCTATAGTGGTTTGACCTCCTGATCACCACCTCATGTCTGCTTCAATGGATTCCAGTTCCCGAGTCGCCCCACCCCATTGTTACACAGCAGGGATCCACATAGGAAAGGGTCCATGAGTACTGTCATGCTGTCCTGTTGTCATTACTGACTGCCAGGGCTCATGTGGATTTTTTCCTTTTTTTGCCTACTATCCCAGTGCCATGCAGTGCCTCTGCAGGGGACACATACTGTACCACCAGTGGTCATCCGGATGCCAGTCTTGTAGTGAGGCAGCCTCCCAATGCACCGGAGGAAGAATGAGCACCGGACGCTTGATGTGCCTCCCCACTGCACGCTAGAACCCAATGTTTTCTGCCAAACTCTGCTGATTGTTGTCATGTGCAGTATCACTACAGCTTCATCAGCCATCTGATCTTCATTCCCCATCCAGCCCCTAGTACCCACTGCCAAATCCTTCTCGGAGATGTCTTGGGTGGTATCACTACAGCTGTATCGACCGTCCAGCAGCTGTGTCACAGGGAACTCGAGTTACTGGAGTTGGGTGACCCTGGTGGTTAAAGCACAGGTGCTTAGTCTAGGTATCAGTAAACACCACAGATATATATAGTCTCGGAATGAATATTACTCTGAGGTTCAAATACCTGTAGAGGCTCACCTGTCTGAGCCCCTCCCCCAAACCTCCTTGTGTCTACCTCCCTTCGACTGCTTTGTATGCCTCTCTCATCCATTCATTTTTCCCGCTATTCCTTTATGCTCCTAGCTCATAAGGAATCACCAGTTTCATTGTCAGTGTGTTGCCGCTCTAGGTACCGGCCTGTGTTATCTAAAAGTGCATTGACTATTTGAATAAGTTTAGTTTCATACTAGCTCTGTCACTTATCCATACGGGATGCTGCTCCTCTGTAACCTGTAGTGCACATTATCTTATTCTGAATACTGTAGTGAATGAGCTCATATTCTGTACATTGCAGAGAACATTTCTTACTCTGTAAGAGCATGATCTTGTAACCTCATGTTCATTATACGTATATTTTATGCTTGATCTGTACGTGTCTGTTTGGGGAAGGCTCCGATAGGTGAGCCTCTACAAGTATTTGAATCTCAAGAGTAATATTCATTCATTCTGAGACTATATATCTGTGGTGTTTACTGATACTAGACTAGCACCTGTGCTTTAACTCCCTCAGCGTCCTAACTCAATAAACAAGAGTTCCTGTGACATGGCAGCTGCACGGTCTGTCTTTCGGATGAGACGTTAAACCAAGGTCCCATCTGCCTGGATTGGTGGTAGTTCAGGTGGATGTTAAAATCCCATGACACTTATTGAAAAGTAGGAGAAATTCCCCAGTGTCCTGGCCAAATTTCCCTCATTCACTAAAAATACCATCAACAGCTTAATCTGGTTCGAGGTCAGTTGGCATTCATCTGTATCCCCTCCCCAGGTTGTGCCTGGAAATAGGTAGGATTTGTCTAGTGCAGTTACCGGTCAACAAAACTAAATAACTATACTGTTCTCGCTTTATATAAAATCTAGTTTATGTATGAATATGTCTAGAAATGTATGTATGTGTTTATGTACTCTTTTGTGTACTTTACTGTCCAGGTCCACCTCGATGAGTTTTCTCAGCGGTGTCTCGCCTGGTTAAATAAAGATTTGATTTGAAGTGCTGCCTTAAGCCATTTCAGCTGGTGTAGGGAAATGTTGGTACCATAGAGAACCGCCCCCACCGTGTTGTGGGATAGAAAGCCTGCTCCTCTTGGAGGGTCCTGATTCTGATATACCACGGTGCAGGATGCTGACAGAGGCAGAGCATTAAACAGGTGGAAAGACCAGGGTCACCACCTGATACACCATATTAATGAGCCTGGGCAGTGGGAGTAATTGGGAAAATACCTACCCTCTGGCCGGTGTCTTCAGGGAGATGGGGAGAAAATGTGGGAAAATTGAATACACCTCGCCAGGGCTCCAGATAAGGTGTGTACCGCCTATTTTACGACCTCATTTTTAGGAAATACTCTTCAGAAAATTGTTTTAATGAGTACCAGTACTCTCCAAACAGTTGTAAATGCTCCACACTCCATAGAATAGTGCTTCATAACATAGCTGATAGATAACGCAAAGGGAAAATGTTTTCCATATTTACAGCACTCGTATGGATCCAGGTTTTGTTTTACTCATTGTATTTTAAAACTGGTGAGTAAATTACTCCTACCTCCCGACATTATGTGGAGCATTGTTGCACCTGATCAATTCTTATCTAGACAAAACGTTGATTTAAAAATGTACTCCTCATTCCAGTCCATCCATACATTTGTTTGCATCTCAACTCTGTTTTACTCACTTCACTTTCAAAATCAGGAGTACATACTCATCCCAAAAAATCTTCGCGGGCCTGCCCTCGGCTGAGCAAACAACGTGAAAACAGGGTGATCCTGGTGGCAGGACCTGGCGGATGGAGTCCAGCTGGCCCTCTGCTTATTAAGCTGAATTGTGTTGCATAATTTAGGGCAAGGTTAAAGCTGAAATGTACTGCATATATAGCACAAGGACTTCTATTGTGTATACTTCTTGTATTGTATATATATTTTTTTCTACATTTTATATTTCCTGTCTATGTAATTACGAACTGCATGTGTATATGCCTCAGGACCTCATAGCCAGATGAGCTTACTCAGCAGACCTTTCCTGTAATAAACTTAAACTTGAGTAGGAGGGTATGAGGCCCCTCTCAAATAGAGCCAGGCAAGTAAAAAATTATTTCATGGATTATGGGTTAATGAAAGCTCCACAAAATCTTTTTAGCTTCAGTAAAGCACCAAAACTCACCAGAGAGCATCGAAACCCCAGACCCCCAGCTTATTTGGCTGGGATACAGGGCCTAATCAAACTATCTGTCAGGGGCCTAAAATTTGTAGCTGCAACTCCCCCCCAACACACACACACACTACTAAGCATAGCAGTAAAGACGTTGCAAACGTTGGCTCTTTTCCCTTCAACACAGCATCGAGGACTTAACTTAGTAAGACAGTCGTGTTTACTGTGGGAGGTGGGGGTTCAATAACTATCAGCATGCAACCAAGCAAAAATAGTTTTCTTTTAAATTTACTCCAGATAGCCCGGATTAAGTTGCAACCGCTGGAGTGGCCTGGACCACTAAGAAACTGGCCCAAGGTCGCAGTGTGTATTTTGGCTGTTTATTTGTACATGCAGTCTCCTTGCTATCAAGCCAGTTCTGTAACTGCTACCACACTGCTTGGGTTTTTCTTTAATCTTCTCGTGCACTTAAATGGCTATCATTTGGTCAGGAAGACAATGGGATACAAAGCATGCTTGCTTCTAGGGCCACAAAATCAAAAGGGCATGGTACTTGAGGTGATACCAGCTGATATTTCACCTGGTATAGCGAAGAAGAAAAAAACTACATTTTCATCAATTGTTACACAAATTATTTATAGTAGTCACTTATTACACATCTGAGTTCACCCACACACGACGTTACCTGCAAATGCTATGCATATTTTTACTTCTGCTACTCAAATTAAGTTTTTAGTGCTGCAATTGCTACACAAACATTTTTAATAAGATTTTCCATGGTAATATCCCTAAGTTGACACACTAGTGCAGTACAAGGGGCTGCTGCACTGCTGAGGTGCTGTTCTTCAGATGAGACATTAAACCAAGGCCCCTTCTGCCCACCTGTGGTCACTGTCCAGGTGGACTTTAAAGATCCAGTGGCACTTATCAAAGAAGAAGGGAAGATTCCCTGGTGGTGTGGTCGGCATTCCTCTTGTCAATAAAACAAGTCCATGTAACCCCTTCCCAGGCTGCACCTGAAACCAGCTTGCTTTACAGTAAGTTTGGTGTGCCTTCCTGGCCAAAATTACAAATAAACTTAATATAGCAGTTGTATAGTTAACAAGTGGTAGCGGATGAATAGTAATTTTACTTAATTTAGAAGATGCATATACAATGTACTTCCTCACCTTAATTGTGCCCCACTCCCCAAGTGTAAATTATGCCCTTAAAGAGATAGTCAGGACTAAGCCCCGCATCCAGCTGTGGGCAAATGCTGAATTTGCACTTTGTGTGCAAAAGAAATCTTCTTACTTGCTGTTTACTGCACTATATTGTATCGTGCTTATTCTGCTGTCTCCCAAGCTAACATTTGCTGTACCTGGAAATCCCTGCACCTATCAGAGTAAGGCTTCAGCACTGGGAAATGCAATAATTTGAAGAGCATGTTAGAATTTTTATAAGTTCACATGGAATGTATGCCAGTCCCGCTGCTCTCCCAGGGAGAAATACAATAATCTGTTGTACTTTAGCCACAGGAGGACAGTGAGACCAGCAAGCAAAAGATCAGAGCGTATAAAACTAACATATACCACAAAGCTATTGAATCTGCAAGTGCTGCAGGCCAGCTGTTGACATCAGCTGAAGGAGATTCTGGAATTTCTGGTTATAGAAAATGTTGTTGGGAGTCTGTATCTGGGTGATCCTACATCTACTATACTGCAGTAAACCTTGAGTACAGAAGTTCTTTGCTTATGCAGTGCAAATTGGGACTAGCCCCCAGCTGTGTGTAGAGTTTTATTTATACTTTCTCCACCTCTGCAGAGCTGGCAGGTGGCTCCAGCCTCCTAGGAAGACTTGTCCCTGAACCCAACCATCCTCCCGCTCAGCAATACCCGTAGTTCCCTCATGGATTGTCCCCTGCAGTGGGGCTGAGGTGAGAGCCCTACCCCGGAGCATAATTCAGAAGTTGGGGCGGCTGGTGCATCAGGCTATCATGGAGCCTGCCAGATCCTGTTTTCCACCTCCCGGGCCTTGACGTACAATGGGGGCGGGCGACTGGCCCGCCTCCGTGGAGGCTGCCTATGCCCTGGATGTGGAGTCCTCCTCATTCTGGCAGCGTGCATGTACTAACACTCAACCACCGCTGGGTTGGGTGTCAGGCAAACCGTGCCCTGCACCATCCCCTCTGAGGTGAGAACTGTGTGGACGCTCGATCCTTCCTTACCCTGCTGTCCCCAAGCAACCCTAGTCCGTTCCGAACCTGTGTCACGGCGTAGCGTGAGGTGTGGCGTCCAGCGCCTCAACCCTCAGTGCCACCAGGCCGGCGGGTGTGGTGCTTTTAGTGCTGTCTGTTCCCTCTTAATTTCTTCTGTCTCTGAGAAACATAAAAGTTCCCAGTCCACCTTGTCCAGGCCCTTTAAAGTGGCTATGCGACTGCAAGATCCATGTGTGTTGAGTGGGACTGCCCTGATTAGTACTGTTAGCGCAGAACATTTTGTTACTTGCTTTGTTAAATAATCTGGCTAATCCTGCTGTCCCCTGATCCTTGAATGTAAACGGCCATGAAGTACCCACCCCAGTCTTTTGTGCCTGATCTTACATTTGGAGAGCAGCCATAGAGATTGTGTAGTATAGAGTCAGATCTTTAAAACACTGCAAGCAGTTAGCTGATTGCTGGTCCCTCCTCTCCCAAAGTGTGGTGCCCTTGCCAATTAAGTATTATGGGTCGGAAACCACTGTAATGTGCAATATCCAAAGAAGGAATTTGTAGAATTTCAATAACATACAAGTTAAATAAGAAGATTTTTGTTTGCTGGCGACCTAGGTTCAGAAGTGTACTCTGGATGCTGGAGTTATGTCTGGAACCTGTGCTGTGCTGCTGCTGCTGCAGCCACTTCTGTGGTGCATCAGTAGAGCTTGCTATCCCACAGGAAGGCACTGGGTCCATGAAGCCCATTCCGTGGGCTGTGCAGCATGCCAGCAAGAAGTAGTAGGCACAAGAACAGGAAGACCACAGTTTTATATAAAAATAAACTGAAAATGTAATCGTGTGCTGGTCCGATGGCGCAGGGCTGCTGCTTGCAGTGTCCGTGGACCTGAATTTGTGCCCCAAACTCATCCTTTGACGGCCAGTGGGGAGGATTGAGCTGCCCAGGGATGCTTCTCCTGTAGGGTGTCCTTGCTGCAATACCACCAGCTTTGTGCAACAGGTAGCGATGCAGTTGGGGACCTAGTGTCTAGTGCTGGGGGTGCCAGGTATGGCTTTGTGTAAGTACCTTGGCTTGCTCGCACACATTAAGCTTGCAGTTGGTGCTTCTTGGGAGACCAAAGTGGATGTGGGGTGGGGCCGGGCCCAGCAGCAGGATGATGGTACTCCTGAGTTCTGCACTCCCTACCAGCGTGGCGAGTTAGAGATGTCACAATATCAGATTTGGAGTATCGCCATATCTGTATTTAAAGCAGCTCTAAGGAAGTTTTGTCTTGCAATCTCAACCAGTAATTATTTTGGTTTATTTATTTGAAGAGTTTCACCAAGAAAGGCATACTGAGCTGAAATAGCTCGTTTCTGGATCTCGTCCTGGCAGGAGGAGATGGGAGTACAGTATGTTTTAAATACAGAGTGCAGTAAATATTGGCATGTAAATATACAAGAATAAACTGGTAAAATACAGGTATTTACAACATGAACGTAAAATGCACTCTTAAGTACAGTAGAGTGTTTATATGTTACTTGTATGTATTGTCGTTGTATTGTTTATAAATTTAGTCACTATAAATATTGTAAGTCTCCAGGTCACCCTTGAAAATGGGCAGTTATATGCCCCTTGGGTCTTCACCCACTTAATATTTTTTAAATAATATTTTGTGAAAATTACTACAATAAAATGCTCACAAAAATCTGTAGCATTTCAGTTTAAAAAAAAAAAAAAATCTGATTGGGTGAAGGTGATAATCGGAGACTCACACCTGGAGGGGACAGGCTGTTGGACCAGCAGATAAAATCAAGACAGTAAATTGTAGTGTGTCATGCCATGTAATAGTCACAGTATTTTATTATTGTTTAATGGTCATTGAGAGTGATGATGTATCATGTTATCCCATGTGAAAGTATAGTTAGACTGGTGGATGAGTACGTAACCCAGTTAGGAGATGGAATGCGGGGCTGGGCGGTGGCCACAAGGGCCCGATGGAGGCAGCCTAGAGAACCACAAAACAGACATGAGCACACGCACACACCAAAAAAAAATATAGTTCTCTCTCTCTAAGCTGGTCTCGGGCTTCCTTACTCCTGGGCTGTACCTCCTGATGCTGAACCGCAGGCAGGACACAGATCTCTGCAGCAGGGACATCCAGCCTCCACTTCCTGTTCTCCTCAGTTTACTTCCTGCCTGCCATGAGGCAGGTTCTCTGTAGGGCCTCTGCCACTATAGTGGCAGAGCTGAAGACATCAAACTGTAAGTGCAGTTTACCTTTCTGATTAGAGGAGGATTTTTAGGGAAAGCTTCACAGGAGCAGGAATCCCACTTTCTCACTAGAAGAGGATTTTCGCGGGGGAGAGATTCACAGGAGCTCCAGCGTTGACTCACAGTCTCAGCCATGCATGCTGACACACTGGACCCCTTCTCTCCTGCTTTTTTTTGCTGCACTGAGGCCGCCCCTCCCCAAACACAGGCCACCAAAGCAATGGACCGCTGGTCTACAGGCGCATTGTCTAATGGGAAGCTGCCAGAACACCTCACGGCAAGAGCGGCACTGTATTCTCATCGGCGCCCACTGCACTCTTGTCAACAAGCCCCTGGTCTACAAGCTTGTTGACTAACTGAAAGCCGCGAAGGACCTGTGGCTGCAGGAGCTTGATTACGCTCAATCATGAGCTGCGCTACAGGAGCTTCATTTTAATTTCAGGGGAAGCCACCAGAATGCCCCGACAGCAGGAACTTCATTTCGCTCGTCATGAGCTGTGCTACAGCCCCATATCACCAACCAGGAACAGGCGCTTAATTTCGGCTCATTAGGGCAGCGCTGCAGCCTCATCCAGCGAACAGGAGGCACAAGCAGGCGGTCCTTCAGTAGATGAGCCCGTTTTTACCTGCTTTTGGTGTTTTCAAAAAGGAGCTAAGCAGACACTGTAAGGTTTTCCGAGCGAACGCTTTTTTGGGGAAAGATACAGCCGTCAGTAGTCGGTAAGAACTAGTAGGCCAAGACCGTGCCGCTTGCCGCCGTCGATTGCCTTCTCATCGACTAGCGCTGAGGAGCCTAACAGCGTGGTAGCGCCCTGACAGGGGTCTAAGAGCCATAGGGGGTTTGCTTCAACACCTGCCCCCAGCCAATCTCCCTCTTCAAAGACAGGGATTTATTTTCCCAGTCCCTGAGAAGGGAACAGTCATTCCTAAGTGGCTCTTAAAGGCTCAGCTCTATTTACCAAAGCAGACTAAGGTTAGTCAAGTGAAAGCCTTTTGGCGTCAGGACCTCGGACAAACATCCCAGGGACAGAAAATCTAAAGGCAGCACTCAGTATCTTGCCCTCAAAGGGCCAGCAGCATAGACCAGAAAGCCCCCAAGGGAGGGGGTACACTGAATATCAAAGACTGTATCTGTGAATGCCGAGATTTGAAGGGCCTAAAGCAGGGGGACCCGATAGTCCGCAGTCCCCTCCGAACCCCAGGCATCACCAGCAGGTAAAATGGGGCCTTTGCCTGGGTCTCTGCCTGTTCCATGGGCAACGCCTGGGTATCCTGGTGGAGACCTCCCAAGAAAGCTAAAGGAAGAGCTCCCTTGTCTGTTCTCATCTGAAGAGGAGCAGTTGTCATCGCATCACAAGGCCTTTTTTTTTTTTTTTTTCATGTAATATTGAGAGAAAGAGAGAAAAAAATGCCATAGCCCAGAATCCCTCTGTTCTTCCCTGGAGGCTTCCACCTACCAACTGTCACCAATTTGGTCAGAGCCTCCCTATTCCTCCAGCCATGGGGACTGCTAATGGAGGAATGACAAGGTCCAGAACACACCTATACAGTGGTCCGACTGCATACTAGTAGTTTCAGGCTTAGACAGAAGCAACCGGAAAATGGTTAGACTACCATAAAGGCTACCCTCTGAGACGGTCATTAGAAGGAAGGAGAGGTCCTCCCTCAGAGAGACTATTTAAGTCCTCCAATCTTCCTTAAAGCAGCTGCGAACAACCTGTTCTCAACACCACTTACGTGGCATTCCAAGCGTGATGATGAGCCACATATAAGCAAGCCCAGCCAACCTGTTTTTCCGTGGGAGCATGGATACCTTGGGCCACTATCCTGGCATTCCAGTGTGCTGGCGAGCCAGATGGAGATAAGCCCACCCCAACAGCCTCAAAGCGGGACTGTTTTATGCATTTTCAGAAGATATCTCAAAGGAGGCTGCCAGATACGCAGCAAGGGCCATGCTTTAACTCCTTCACCGACTTACTTAAGGTGGCAGGCAGGCAGGTCGCCAGAGCTCACTTGGGGAATGCCCCTGACAAGGTAGAGCTCCCATATGGATAGTATTTAAAGGAGGTGGTAAAGATTCCAGAGAAGAGCGAAAACTTAACTACAACTATTCAGGAGCAAGTGCTCAAGCCTATGCATACTTGGAGGAAAAATAAATCTGCACTGGCAGTTTTGTTTGCAGCAGACCCTTCAAGGTGGAAACCTTTCACGAGTAATCAGGAGTCGCGAAAGGAGTTTTTCGGCACCCATAAATCTGCAAGATGCCTATTTGCATATTCCCATGCAGTAAGGGCAGCGCACTATCCCAGATTCAGAGTGGGAGAGCAGTACTTCAATTCAAACTCTGCCATGGCGGTCTTCTCACAGCTCAACCAGGCAGTGGCAGAGGTAGTTGAGTCCCTTATGGCACATGGTTTTCCATTGGCTGGACAAGAGCTCCCTAATTGCAAACCAGACCTTGATCCTCCTGGGACTCGCATTATGACACAGGGTCTCTCTTCCCCGTAACCTAGATTTTGAGATCTGTATATGCTTATCAAGGAGTTTTGCAAGCTCCTCAGCTACCTGCTTGTTGTTTCACAGCTCGTTAGTCGGATTACAGCCCTTCCTCCAAGATTCGGTCCCAGAGGTCCTGAAGGACCACAAGTTAGGCCATCCGCTGAGTCGGAATCGAGACCAATGCAAACCTCAGGAGCTGGGAAGGACTCACCTGCATCAGCTGTTGGCACGGGCAGGGGTCACTGTTGGACACAAGGTACAATATCTGGCGTTTTCTGAGGGGAGACAGTAGGCCATGCCCAGAGACGCAGCGGAACAGCAATTCCTCAATCCGGCTAGCCTGATTCCAACTGACAGTCTGGCAACGTTGACATACACCCGACTATCAAGCGAAGCAGAGCAGCTCAAAAGATTCTAAAGGAAGCCCTTCTTTTCAGTGGGTTAGGCACCACTGAGCGATGTTTAATATCTGGAGAGGAAAATGTCACAGCAGAATGGCCGGTCGCAAAGTGGGTCGAACAGGGATTGCAGTTGAAGGTCCAGTGCCTCCTCATTCAGCCAGAATAGGGGCAGTACTCAAACAGATCTTTTCGCAGGCAGAACTCCAAGGTAAAGCAGTTCTGTTCCCTGGCCCAGGATGAACCAGCAGTGGCTCAGGACACCTTTTCCCCATAAACTGGGATCTGTTCAGTCTCCTGTATGCCTTCTTCCAATTCGCCTCTATCAAGAGTCCTCACAAAGTGGCACTGGACAGGACAGTCATGATTCTAGCCTGTCCCTTATGGGTTTCCGCACTTAGTTGTTTCTCATTCATTGGTCAGGGTGACCTTCAGTATTCAGGTTCAGCCATGGAATTCTCCATCAGTGTCCACTTCTGCACCCCATTTTAACAACTGGTCTCTCTCTAGACTCTGAAAGGAGTGGAAAAACTTTCAAGGAGCTATGCGGTACAGCTCCTGTTGTTGACATGATGGGAACTGTCTCTTCTTCCTCCAAAGTGCATTGTAGAATCCGGAGAAATTTTGGTTCTAGCTTCATTCCAGGCGATACAGAAGCGACGCAATATAATCGCCTGTTCTACTGCAATTCCTTTAAGACAAATGGACAAAGGTCTGCAACCAGCCACCTTAAAATTAGTTTCTGCACTGGGGCACTCTTGGACGGACCCTGAGGAATTGTTGGGATCATATACCCATGTCTGGTACTTCTTCAGGCAGCAGCATAAACATCTTCAATCCACCAAAGCTATCACGTGGAGTCTTAATATGGTTCTCAAATTCGTGACCAAGGCTCCCTTTAGAGCCTCTCAAGCCATCCATCATGCATCTCAAAATAAAGGTCGCCCATTTTCCACAAAGCTCTTACTCCCGCTGAGAGTTTCAGCAAACTAAAGAAGGGCGGCCCAAGAGCTGTACACTCCTTCATCAGGCTAGAACAGTTCCAATTTTGTTTGCCAAACTTATGTCTCCTCTGTTACAATCAAGGGTTCATCCTTCCTTCTGCCCACTTTCTAAAAGCAACAAGGATGGAAAATGTCATACACTAGACCTGGGAAGAGGAGAAAATGGACATTAAGGGAGAGGAAGCTATTCGCAAAACTTCAACTGTGTTCATACCAGCTTAATAATAAATTTGGGGCAGCAAGGATTCATTAGACTCTGTAGCCAAACGGATTCGGTCTGTCGCCTCTGCGGCATATGCCCAGGCCAGAGTAACTCTGCCTGGCCCAGTGAGAGTCCATGGCCCCTTGTGGGTGTAATTGGAGAAGCATCGCCAGCACACTCACACTGAGTGGCTTTCGATCATCCATTCACACTCTTTAAAAAAACAAAAAAAAACTCAACTGGAGGTGATATCCTCAGCAGAGGCATCCTTTGGCAAGAGTGTTCAGCGGTGATAAACCCTTAAGGGCTTTTGACATTCTTCCCACCAGGACATCTGAGGACGTACTGCTTTTGTATATCCCAGGAGTAGGAAGCCGGAGACCAGCTTGGAGAAATGAAATTTAAATACCTGTAAATTTTCTTTCTCTGACGGCTGGTCTCGAGCTCAAACTCCTCTCAGAATGTATATACTTGGCTGGCCTCACAGCCTTATATGATAAAATTCTTGTTTTTTGCTCCCAAGTTCTTGTAGTATTGCCACATTGGACTGCTTAGGAAGAACTGAGAACAGGAAGTGGAGGGCTGGATGTCCCTGCTGCAGAGATCTGTGTCCTGCCTGTGGATCAGCATCAGGAGGTACAGCCCAGGAGTAAGGAAGCCGGAGACCAGCCATTGGAGAAAGAAAAATTTACAGGTATTTAAATTTGATTTGGTTGTTTTAGGAGGAGCGGACTTGGTCATTTTATGTTATCTGCATAGTGCCACAATTATTTGCACTGTAAGTCCATTTTAATGGAAAAATATTTGTGCTGAATTATCATGCAGTAAAACCCACTACATTGGTGCCCATTATTTGCATAAAACATTGTATGCAGCTTTTGTGTAATTTCTTTTTATGCCTCCTTGACACTCTGATCCCGATCGCCTTCCAACCCCCAAAGCTATTAGCAGTTCCTTACCTGACCAAACTCAAGGTGCCATCCTCCATGGAGCCGTGGTTTATTCCTTAGGCTGCAGTGGGTGAGGGCCCTTGTTTCCTCAAGAACTTCCTGTGTCATCAGGTGGCAGACTCTGAGGTCCAGGTAGGAAGATCTGATAGTTTGGGGTTGTGGTGGGGGTGGGTCGACGTCATGGGGCTTAGGGCTCCATTTTCCACCCAGCCCTCAGGAGCTGCATGGTCGGACTACAAGTGTGCCGCCAACATGTGATGTCACATGCAGCCAGCACAGCTCCTCCCATCCCATGTCACGGCAAGCCCTCCCACCCCTGCATCCAGTGGGCAGCATAGCAGCAGTGGACAGGACCCTCCCGCACTGGGGAAGGAGAGGACACTCCATTCGGTGACCCTCCAACAACAGTGGCTTATTCCTGAACCCAGGTTTCCAGCGTCATGAGCAGTATCTCTACCACTGCATCGATGGGCTGGCTCTTGATTCGCCACATTTGTGCAAAACATACTGATATTTGGGGATATTTTTAGATTAGGTCAATGGGACTTGGCTATGTTTGAAAACAAAGGTGGCACTAAACAGGGATGGGATAAAACCGGTGGAAACATGCCAGTGCCATGGTGACAGCTGGGGGCAGCTCAAACCCCGCCTTACTGTGCCAGTCAGATCTTGATTTGGAAAGGGTGGTATGGATCCCTCTGGTTGGCCTGCAGTGGATTGTTGGGGACAGGTATCTGGCAATCTGTTGCAGCGATCAGTTTAAAAATCAGTTATGTACATGAGGGTGAATCCCAACCCCATTTTGGGGTGGGGGGATCAGGATGAGTCACCAGAAACCAGACACCGCTAGATTTCTTTAGCTCCACCTCAAGCCCTGTTTCATCTTGGTTCTTGTCAAGTCCTTCCCTAGTTACCCCAACCCACTGCTCCCTTGTTCACTTCAACCAAAATAGTTGTAATCAGTCAGCTCTTACTCGCCAGTGTTACTCAGTCATGCTGACCTCTGAAAGTTGTCTGCAGCATGGAGCGAGAGACTAGGTGACTTGAAAGAAGAAAAAAAAGAGAACTTCAGGTGTTACCCATAGAGCTGACATAGCCTGTGGCTGCAGCACATTTAGTCACGCTGCTCCTCTTATCCCTGCTAACAGGTGCAGTTGCGGCCCTCTCTGTTCTGTGCCTGGCGGCACCACTTCTACCGAAGAACTGTAGTCTCATGAGTGCATTGGTGCTTGAAGGACCCTGCAGATTGCTCCTCATTGCTTTCATCTATTTTTGCATTCTGTGCAAAAAGTATATATAAGAAATAGTTTTGTGTGGGACTTTGAGCTTGGGCATAACGAAACTAGCAGGAAGCCTCAAAAATAGTGCAAACACTCTGTGTGTGTGTGTGTGTGTGTGTGTGTGTGTGTGTGTGTGTGTGTGTGTCCCCCACACACACACTCGACTAAGCCTAGAGATGAGGGCTGTTTGGGTATCTGGGGAAAAAGCCTGATATAAGGTGCACAGAAAGGAAAAAGAGCGGCTGTCGGAAGGGTGAAAGAATCAGGACTGTCGACTTGTGCTGTAGCCACTGCTGCCCAGTATACTTTTTTTTTCTTTTTTGTGTTTACTGTATCAACTGCTTTGTAATCCTTTTTATGATTTGAACAAATTAAATAAGTACATACTGGTGTTTACCCGTGAGCACGTCCTGGGAATACAAGATACAGCAGCTCATACATACATGTGTGCACATACCTAAGGCCAACATCGTTGAATACAAAACTGAATGCCAGATTGCATAACAAACAGGTCAGCACTGTCCATATAATTAAAATAAGCTTTATTACAATTCCATGGCAATTGTTGCAATCGTTTTACTTTTGCGTTTTCTTATATATGATGTGCCACCAAAAAAAATACATACATATAGCAGCCTGTACCAAATGCTATTTCAAACCAGCTGTTTGCATTTAGCATTACAGCACCACACCCTATATGCCGCGGCAGTTCTTCTGGTCTGACATTTTTAAATAGCTCAGCATTTGTGGCCCCAGGACCACTTCCTCAGGGTTTGCCTTGTTTTTAAACTTTTCTAGAATTGTTCATTGTATTATCTTATTACTGTTAGACTGTCAGCAGGCAGAGCAGGCACGTGGGTCACAAGCTGAACAGCATTTGGGGACCAGATCGTGGTCAATAAAATTAACTAAAGCAGGATACTAGTAATTCAGGCAGATGCGCCTTTTTTAATCGGTAAGACCAACATTTGAACCTAAATTTTGGTGAATGCAAAAAGATCTTTGTGGGCCCTGAGGAGGTGGGCCCAGGACTACCAAACGTGAGTTCTGGGCTGCTGTTTGAAAATATCTGAATAAGATAGCTTTTTAAATAATTTAATGGGTTTCTCTAAGTGCTTTACTCTACTTTGTAACAGCTTGTCAGAGGCTGACTCTTCCAAACAAAACTACACCTCCTTCAGGAGAAAAAAAGGAGGAGGTATCCAGGCCCCCCTCTTACGACTTGCCTGTGAGCCCTGTGCAGTCCCACCTGAAATTGGCTGTGAAATTGGGGAGGGTATAGGACACTGAGCATTTATGCGTTCTCAAAGAGCAGCAACATTTGCGCCTGCTGTGAAGGTCACTACTTGCCCACCTTTCCAGCTGGATGAAGGGCAAAGGCAGTTTACTTTGGGGAGGAGGGCAAAGGGCACATCGGCAGAAAATGAACATTGAGGAGCCAGCAGCATCAAAATACTAGGCAGAAATGTTATTTCTTAAAAGCAGTCCATTCTTTCTACTTCGATGCATTTTCTTTGCACATCAGAAGTTTTTTTTTTTTTTTTTTTTGCCTGATAGTGTTAGGTGCGAGCTGGGATGTGCTGTGCTTCACCATAGTGGGCCTTGGCCGAGAGCAGAATAAAGGCTGCTTGCTAGAAGGAATCCCAGAAATTAGATGAACGTAACATCGCTAGCACACATTGAATTCTCCCACTGCTGCCTGCTGCTCTGATGTCAGCTGCAAGGGATTCTGGGAAATTTGTAGTAACAGAAGATGTCAGCCTAGAAATAAACAAAATTGGCCTGATACAGTCTACTATACTACAATAGACCAAAATGTTTTTCAACACAAAGTACACATTGGACCACACTTTAGTGTAGGGCCCTTGGTGCTGACTGTTCCTTTGATTGTCTTCCATCAAAGTAGCTACTTTGAAAGAAAAAATTAAATAAAGAAGAATAGTGCTTTGGTTGGCCTGGAGTCTTCAGTCTGTATTTTGGTATTCACGCTGCTTTTGAAAACTCATCCAGTATGCACATTTTATATGACCTTAGGTAGGGCAGTAGGCATCCTGCAACCTTCCAGCTGTGGGATTTTCTCTCCTCCTCTTTCTCCGTGACTTCCAAGCCTCTGTCCCATCTTCATCCTGTCGACCAGCCAGTTTTCCTCTTGACCTTGCTCCTCAACCCAACGGGCACATGCACAGAGTGGGGGTTGCCATGGCTGCACATGGCATGCTCCTGTCAGAGAGAGCGCTCCCTGCCTCACCAACAGGAGCAGCTATGGGACCAGAGCAGAATGTGTGACCTCCTGCCCTTCTGAGACACTCTACTGCCATTGGCAGCACTATTTCTCCCAAAAAAATCCATTCTGGCCTCCCAGGTACCAGTTCCCACGAGCTTGCAAACATGGTTTGCTGGCACGGAAGTGTGACATGCTTCCATCAAGCCGTCGGGATGTTCACAGCTGTTTGATAACCCCTATCATGTACATGCAGTTCCTTTGTAATTATTGGTGGTGGTGGTGGTATCGGTATCTGTTTTCCTTTACTAACAGACTGAATGCAGTTTCATGGCAAGGACCACTGATTTATCATTTCAGGATGACTGATTTCATTCACGCGTGTAAATGAAATGCAGTGGTTACTTATTTGTGCTCTTAGTGATGACTTTTTGTCGTTCTTATATTTTTTGTGCTGTATTTGAAACTTTTTATTTAATGGTTACAATTGCAAGCAGAATGCCTCTTTGTGTTTTACCATATTTAAATAAATGAAATGACCACATTTTAACTTATTTCTTTTCTGTTTTCACTAAATTGAGTGCAGATTAGTATGTTTTGCACACACCTTTGTCTCAAACATTTTTTGTGCACATAATTGGCATACATTGAGGGTTCTTTGTCATGATAATGTGGCACAGGAAATTTCACGTGAACAATTGACACAAGTATTTATTACATTTTTTATGACTGGGTAAGCCCGCTGAGACTGATAATTACATAAAGCGAAGAATAACAAAACAGCATTCAAGGTCAGACAGCAGTGCAGCCGTGAGGGGATGGGCAACCAGTTGTCACAAAGTAAAGTTTTCATGCAGTGCAATTTGTGAAAAATGCTAAATAATAGTGCAGACAAAACAGACTGCACTGCCCAAATGAGCAGGCTTTTCTTTCATTGTTTTCTACTTTGGAGTAAAATGGAATGAGCTACGTGATTTTTTTTTTTTGTACCTGTACTTTCATTTGGTATGCAAAGTACTGTATATTAAATTCTTTCATTGAAACTCATTGCATTTTACCTACACCATACATGACATTACAATCAGACAGTACTTTCCCCACCTCCTGAACATGGCAGTCACTTCCGTTATCATTGACTATTATGTTGTGATATGTTCTGTTTTATAATTATTTTGTCATACTTTGTCACTTGGATCATATATCGATATAGATGATATATATAGATATATATATATATATATATATTCCCTGCCCTTTAATAGGCTGTATTGAGCATTATCAGAAGTATTGCCACACATTCTTATTATATACCTACACACATTGAGACAAACCTATATACCCTGGTCAGCATTCACAGGTAGTAACCATATTTCCATTCTTGGTCACGACCGTGAGCAGTAACATATTTTATTTATTTATTTATTTATTTATTTATTGAAATGTTTCACCAGGAGGCACACAGAGCAACAAGTTGCTCGTCTCACAAATTGCGACTTGGGGGTTACATAGGGTTGTAAAGAATGGTCAGTTATACAATAGTATGTCGGTAGCACAAACAGTACAACATTGTAAGATTATGCAACAGTTGGAACACAAGGTATTGTACAATAAACAATAGTGGAACATTGGGTAAATTACAATACCGTCCAAAAATGTACAGAAGAACCCATAAACATACAAAACAGTAATAAAGTGGCGTACTCATGCACTATAAATGTTTATATGGGGAGCAGGCTCGAGGTAGTATGCAAGTGCTGTTGAGTAAAATAGATGGGGTAGGGTGTGCAACACGGATGACCCAGAAGGGCAGGTGGAGAAGAGTGGGGAGAGGCAAGAACTGAATATGAGGAGAGAGGTAGCCCTTCATGTTTCCCTTCCAGATGTTGAGAACCCTGCCGGGGGTTAAGGGTCAGAAGGCAGAAACTGGGGATAGGTATTAAGAGAGTTAAAGCAGGAACAGCTGAGGGAAAGGTAATTGTATGGAGGTAAAGGAGCTGAGGAGTGTCGATTTGTGGGGGTAGTGAATTCCAGATTTTAGGGAAGCTATGGGCAAAACCAGTCTGGACCGATGAGGGTGGAGCAGTGAGGTACCGCCAAGGTGCAGCCGTCATTTGATCTGAGAGAGTGGGTGGGGGAGGTGGGGAGAGAGAGGATGAGAGATAGGAGGGACTCCGAAACAGAATTTGGAGGTTAGTTTGGCACAGTGTGAAGTGCGTCTGAGACAGTGGAAGGAAGGTAAGAGAACGATAGAATTCACAGTGGTGGGAAGGGATTAGAGCAAAGCGGCAGAAGGTTAGTGTCCAACTTGGTCAGGAAGATTTGGGAGCAGCACCATAGACTGTCACAGTAGTCAGAGATGGGAGTATCATCTTCTGGACAATTTTAGCCTCGCAGTCAGCAGGATGCAGCTTCGATTCCTGGACAGAGCAGCAAGCTTGGGCGCAGTTTCTTCAGGATAGCATCAATATGCACAGAGAAGTTGAGGTGCTGGTCCAACCAAACCCCCAGATCTCTAAATAAGGAGGTGTCCTCCAGGATGGTCCCATCAAGGCTGTGGAAGATGGGTAGGGCCGGGAGCCTAGGAAGTATCTGCCTGGTGCCAGCGGTCATTGGACTGTCTTCTTGGCATTTAGAAAAAGCTGGTGAGGCAAACCATAGCTGAACTTGGTTGAAGTCAAGCTGTAAGCTGGTTTCCACAGCAGCAGGTTTTAGCGGAGCTGTATAAACAGTATCAGTGCACATGTGGATAGACAAGGATGAGCAGGCTGTGGGAAGATCATTAAGGAAAATGGAGAAGAGTAGGGGACCAAGCACTGAGCCTTGAGGACACCAGTGTTGATGGGGAGTGGAGGAGATGGAATCAAGATTCTCACTGAGTCCTGCCAGTGAGGTAGGATTTAAACCAATTGGTGGCAGACAGAGCAAGCAGCCGAGGAGAGGGAATCGAGAAGCAGGGATGGGAAACTGTTTTAAAACTTTGGCTAGGTCAACAAAGATGCCCGAGGTGATCAGGCCATCATCCATCCCTGAAAGGATGGAGTCAGTAAGCCTGAGGAGGGAGGTGGTTGAGTGGTTCTTCTGAAAACTAGATTGGAAGGGGTGAAGGAGGAATCGGAGAGGATGGGTGATAGTTGAGTGAGTGAGAGAGAGAGACTAAATGTTCTTGAAGTTTGGCAAGGGTAGGAAGGAGGAAAATGGGCGATGGTTACCAGGGTGGATGTCACCACACTTGGGAGAGGAAGGACTACGGTGTGCTTCCAGGAAGATGATACTTGGGCGAAATAAGAGCGGTTAAGGTTGGGGAGCTGGGATAAGCAATTGCAGGAGCAGAAAGCTAGAGAAGTTTAGGATCAAGCTCATCTGGTGAGGAGCCTTTGAGGGTTGAGGGATAGGAGGGCACTAAGAGCTTTATCAGAGGAGATTGTAGAAAGGAAAAAGGGGGAGGGGTAGAGGCTGGCTGAGGCGAAGGGCTGAGTTAGGTGGCAAAGGAGAGGGAATTTAGAAAAGAGGTACAAGATGTAGTAGGTATTAAATTCATTGGCCATGGAGCCAGGGTCGAAACTAGGGAGTTATTTATTTTGAGGAGGAGGGATTGGGGGAGAATAGGGTTGAACTACTCTCCAGAATTCAGATGGAGAGTTAATGGTAGTCAGGAATGAGGTTGAAATAATCGGACTTAGCCAATCTAGTAGCTTTAGTACAGGAACTACATCGCATTCTGTACTTGGCATAGTCATCTGGATGTTTTGTAGATTTGTTTTCTCCAGGCCCAGTCATGCTCCTGAAGCAGGCTAGTAGTTCAGGGAGATGAAGCCCACGGACTCTGGTCCTTCTGAACGGAGCAAAGGCATTCCAGGTGGCAATGACTTTATCCTTAAAATAGTCAAGGCTTGGTCACTAGAAATAGCAGTGGAGAGGGGCCCAATCAGTGGAAGCAAGTGCAGAGCTGAGTGGGGTTCGTCAAGGATTTAAAGGACTGGAGTTGTATGATTTTTAAGGGGTTTGGGGCGATGGACCTTACGTGACAGTGAAGATGGGGTTGTGATCATTAAGGGCATCCGGGTGGAGACCAGATTTAATGGCCTTGTGCAGATGAGTTGAGTGCCCAGTCAAGCAGGGTGTGGTTTTGTGTTTCTGGATTAGGCGTGTGGGCTCAAGTAAAAGCTGAGTGAGGTTTAGAGCAGTGGCGTCATTTTGTAGCTTGTTTGATTTGGGAGACAACCAATTTAGATTCCGTCACCCATTATGAACAGTTCACAAGATTGCGAGAGGAGATGATGTTGGCTAACAGTTCAGTTGTAACAGAGGGTTGAATGCTTGGGCGGCAATAGATGCCAGCCACAAGGTGGGATTGAGAAGGGAGGGTAATCTGAGTAACAAGGGCTTCATAGGTAGCTGGGATGGAGGTAGGGTGGTAGTAAACTGCAGTTAGGGCAGGATATACATGGCACTCCCCTCAGCGATCTGATCGATCTCCTCTAGAGAGAATACCCAGGGATAGCAGTGGCATTGTCAGGGATACCTTTTGAGCCATGTCTCGAGCAATATTAGGATGTCAGGTGTGTGAAATCATGAGAGTTTGTAGTAGATTGATTTTAGGTAGCAGGCTGCAGGTGCTTAGGTGGAGGAGCTTCAACCTGTTAGGAAGGGTTGAAGTGGAGTTTGAGACATGTTTTTGGGTTAGGAGCCAGGGTAGGAGAAGAAATAGGGCCAGGGTTGAGTGGATATTCCCTGATGAAAGGAGGAGGAGGCAAAAAATGAAATGGTGAAGATAGGACTTTGTAATGAGAGTAGAAATCACGGGACGGAGGCGGAGGAGGGAGGAAGGGGTGGAGAGAAGGAGATAAGGAAACAAAGATAGGCAAAGTGACTACGAAGGAAAACAGGCTGGTGGGTAGTAGGGGAAGATGGGGTCTATTTACATGAGGAGTTGTGGGGTGATTGACAGGATGAAGGTGGGAGGAAGGGGGACAGAAGTGGCAGTAGGTATGAAGGGAGACTGGGAAAAGGATAAGAACTAGGAAGGGTGTGAGAAGGAGGGGTAGGGTAGTAAAGGCTTTGTAGAGACTTACAGATTCAGATCACACCACTGAATAGGATGTAGATAATTTGCTTTTAGATATGAAGAACCCAGGACTAGAAGTGTTAGGAGAGCAGTGGGAAGAGGATTGCAACATACACGTGTTGTTGCCCACTAGTGGCTGTGCAGTATAATCTGCAAATGGAAAAGTAGACGATTGAATTGAGCAGCTTTTCCCAGTAGAAAGTTCATAATGGCAATGAAAGAAAATAGTTAAGGCTGCAGTTTTAAACATAAATTACAGGCAGTAACCCAGCCCAACACAGACCAATATTTATACATTTAGCTTCAGATTTAAATAGCCCAACAGTTTAAGCGGTAAAATTACAGCAGTCTTAGGGAAAAAATAGAATTGAGCAGCCTTTCCCAGTAAAAGTTCACAGAGAAAGTTAACTTTTGTAAGCTAAAGAGTACAGCATAGAGAGAAATGCAATTAAGCCATCAGCTTTAAGCCTCATTCAAAATAAGGAAAGCTGTACTGATATTCCAAAGTGGCTTCTGACATAGTGGGGAGCAGAGATGTACCTAGGGTCCAGGAGGATCTGGCTGAAGGTCCGGGGTGGATGGCTGTAATGTTGGGTTGAATAGTAACCCCCTTTGAAGGCATAGAGCCAAGCGCAGGGGTCTGGACTTGCCATTTGGATTAAAATCACTTGCAGTATTTTTCTGTGTCCTGGAGTGCTCCTTACCTTGGCTTTTTGTGTAAGTATTGAGGTTTGCACCTCACGCTGTGAGCACCGCTCGTGATGTTCGCTGTTTTCTGTTGGATTCGATGGGTTGAATAGTAGACCTGTGTTACCAGTGTGTGCTTGACAAGCACATAGTCCCCTTGTCTGGTCGTTTTCAAAATGCTGGCCGCTGCCCTCCCTTCAGACCCTGGGTCCAACGTTAATTGTGACTGGATTCCCAGCACCTCCTGTAGCTACCTAATCTTCTGTTGGTGCTCGCTGTGATCTTGCTGATTCTCAATGCCACCAGTATTTCACTGTGCCTCTCAGAAAAGGCTAGTACCTTGTCTATTTATTCATTTATTGAATTGTTTCACCTGGAAAGCACACTGAGCAAAGCGATGCTCATCTCCTGGTGCGACCTCGGGAAGGGGTACAGTGGAGAGGATAACACGAGGTTATCAAGTGAGTTACATTCAACATATTGTACAGTAGCATGTGGTTACATTTCAGTAAGAGTTAACAGCTATGATCAAGGTTGACAACTTGTGTTCCAGTTAGGCACATAACACAGAGATACAAAGCACTGATTCATTTAATACATAGATTAACAAGTGCATTTTAGTCAGCAAAGAATAAGAATGAGTGCAAAAGTTGGTACAATAAGCCAGCTTCCGTAGACATAACTAAGTGCGCTGGTCAGGCCATCGAGGGGGTTGGGGGACACAGGGTAGGACTGTGGGAATCCTGTGCAGGAGCAGTTTACCCTACGGTAACTAACTAGGGCGGTAGACCGGGAGCGAGTGGAGGAGGAGGTGGATTTGAGGAGGAGATCGCTCAAAAGTTTAGGGAAGCTGGAGAAGACTGCTTGGCCAACGGTGGTCCGCCTCCTAGGGATGAATAATTTATTTTTGAGAAGTTAACAGACTCAGTCAGTGCTTTATTTATAAAAAGTGCTATTCACAAAAGGTCAGAGCGCTTGAACAGTTGATCGTGATATCTAAACTCAAAACATCCATAAATAATGAAAAAACACATCAGCATCAGCAGTTCATCCAAACTCTGAAAGCGAGGTCAAAGAGATAAGTCTTCAGTGCAGATTTAAAACTCTCCACGGTCAGGCACTCTCTTATCTGATGAGGTAGAAGTCCATAGGGTGGGGCCGTAAATGCCTGGGTCCCAGAAGTCTTCAAACCAACCCTGGGAAAATCTCTAGCAATTCCTCGTCAGAGGCAGAAGCAGTAGAGGCAAAGAAGCTCTTGCAGCCAATATGGCCCAACTAAGCAAATTTCTGAAGTGAAGGCTACCTAGCAATGGGTCTGTTTATGCTTTTATTTTCCCTAAGGGCATTGCCTTGGGACATTCCATAGTATAAGGTAGAGCAAGCCACCAGGCAGCCTACATCTGGTGCAGTGGTCATCCAGTTGTTTGCCTATTTTATATAGCTTGTTTTTTTGGGGGGTAGAAAATATATAAATATATATATTGTTGTGTAAGATTTTGAGTTGCATAAGGTGCAGGTGTTTTGTTTTGATATGGTTTTAGTTTGTTTTCCCAGATGGAAAGCCATTCCCACTGGGCATTCTCCACTGAACACTTCCTCCAACAGTAGCCTCTGGGAGGCGCTTGTTGGAGATGGCTGCATAAAGGGTTGAGATAGCATGTGGGCTATTAGCTAGTCCTATAGCGTGCAGGGTACTAGCTAGTCCTGTTAATGAGGCCATAGTCTTGCATGGTAGTATTCCATGGTATGGGTCCCAGTTGCTTGACCACGTGCATGAGCTGCAAAAAAGCGGGAAAAGCCATGGCTTTCTGCCAGCCTTGTTTTACAGGATGCTTAGGGAATAGTCCCGCCCACTGGAGGATCGGGATACTCCCAATTCGCCAGGGGTCATGGACAGTCGGTTTCCCTCCAGTCATAAAGTTTGAGTTCCTTAGTATGGGTTTCCCCAGGTCCATACCCAGAGATAGACTCATCTCCTGCATAGTTGTTAGTGCATTTTAACAGGAATTCCCACTGGGGATTCCTTAACTGCTATGGGCAGCCATGCCTTATCAAGTTCTGTATCTCTGGCTGTCCTAACAGAGCACTGCCTTGTAAATGAACATCACTTAATGCACCTTCTCCTGTTGTATTTTTCTTTAAAAAAAAAAAATACAAACAACTTTTAAATTGATGCATGATGGGAGGAGATGTTAGGTGAAAGGCCTGCCTCAGTTCAGATGAGCTGTGAGCTTTGATGCAAAAGCATGAAACACATAAGGTGTGTCCAAAGAGCTACTGATGAGGCAAATGGGGGTGGGGAACACTAAGATGTCATGAATCCACTTGACCCGTTATTGATGTTTTTTTTTTTGTTTTCAGGTTCGTGAAGGCCAGCAATTTAAAAGGTGTCTCTTGCCTCCTACTAGAATAAGAAATGGATGTTTCTGTTGAGAGTGCAGTACCCGAATTTAGGCCAGAAGAACAGAACCTGTGAACCAGACCCAAAGTGAGGGAACCAGACAGTGCTAACATAAGGGTAAATTGGAGCCGAAGATATAGACCAGAAGAACGGAACCTGTGAACTGGACACAGAAGCGAAGGAACCAGACAGTGCTAACACAGAGGTAAAAATAGAATGGGATGAAAATCAGCAAAGCGACTCTGATGGAGATGGAGAGAGTGATACACAGGGGACAGCGGGAGGAGAGTCGCCCCATGGATTGAGCGGTACTGCATGAAAACCCTGAGGTCACTGGGGAGTTCCCAGACACGGATGACAGGCTTCAGGAACATGAGGATGAAAAAGATCCCCAGTTAGAAGTGGAGCAGTTCATCCTCCCTGGGGGAGTGAGGAAGGCACAGCATGTGGAAGTGTCAAGGAGAACCGATAGATTGTGACAAGGGAGCTTTTCCATTTATGTCGCCTGTGACCAGAAATCGTTCAAATCGGGCCTGAAGCGCCACTTTGCCCGCACACTGGGCTGAAACCCTATGAATGCAAGTTCTGTGGAAGTGCTTCAAGCATACCTTCAACCTGGCCAGCCACATCCGAATCCACACTGGTGAGAGACCGTACAAATGCACACTCTGTAAGAAAGGCTTTCTGCGGATTCGACAGGCCTCTTGCACCATCGGGTGGTCCACACTGGCGAAACTCTTCAAGTGTGAGATCTGTGATAATAGATTCTCATTGTCAGTAGCAATCTGAGACGCCACCTAAGGAAGCTGCACCAAATTGGAGTTAAGAAGATGTCTTCATCGCAGAATGCTGGAGAACAGGCCGAGAGTCTAGAGCCACTGCATTACTGCAACGTGTGTGATGAGACCTTTGAGAGCCATGAAGGACTCAGGAAACACTATCGCACTCATGTGAGAGAAAGCCTTTGAGTGCCCCAACTGTGAAAAGGAATTCAACAGCGCCTCCCTGTTGGAGACACAAGTTGACTCACACTGCCTTCCAGTGTGCCATCTGCACCGAGAACTTCACCACAGCTAGCGACCTCGCAGCCCACAAAACCGTGCATGCTAACAATAACTCAAAGCAGCGTGCTTGCAGCTCCCAGGAACAGCAGCTCAGCAGTGCCAAGCAGAGGACTTTGGGAAGGAGGAGGACAAGGAAGGTGAGGAGCGTGGCCAAGTGTTGTAGATTGTAAGGTCCCTGATCTACCCAAAGAAAGACTTCAAGCAATAAAGATGTTATTCAGGTGCTGTACTCCCCTGCTTCTGCAGACATGAAAACAGATGGACTCCTATATCAGTGTAGTGAATGTAACATGGGCTTTGAAGATTCCGAACTCCTCATAAAACATTTTGCTGTCCATAGTGGTGACAAACCCTTCCGCTGTGAGGATTGTGGGAAGAGCTTCAGGACCGTGTATCACTTGGAAGGACACCGGCAGAGCCACATAACTGGAACAGACTTTCACAGTGCCGCCTTTGGGCAATGGGGTACTATTCCAAGGAGCTGGCACTGTGCGACTTCAACCACCATGGCTAGCCAAGAGGAGGAGGAGGAGGAACAACCTAAGCCTGGTCGCCAGAGGCTACATACCCGTGCCTAATTAACGAAAAACGTTTCCGCAACCACGGCAGCTGGGCGACACTTGCTTGTCCACACGGGTGAGAGGCCCTTCAAGTGTACAGACTGCGCAAATGCTTCAAGCAGGAATCATACCGAAGTACCACAAGCTGCTTCTACAAAGAGAGAGAGGTCTTTCCAGTGCGCGCCATCTGCCAAAAGGGTTTTCGTGAATAACCCGCAGCCTCAAAGCACATGGAAACACATAACGGCAAAGCATAATTGCTCAGTGAACTACCTGATTCTAAGTACCTGATCGCATGCCTGTGCCCGCTTGGTAAACTTATCAAAGTTAAACTGGCATTACTGTGGGCAAAATGTGTACGTGTGTGTACAGAAGCGAGAAACCTGAAATTTTGCTTTTGCTTGGGTTCTGTTTTAGAGAGGGATGGGTTTACATGACTGTACTTTCTGGCTTAGCCCCTACCTGGCAGTCGGGTGATTATACAGTAACTTGGACCAGAATAGAGCCACTGAATTTTTTTTTTTTTTTTTTTATCTCTTCTCCCCACCAAAAATTTTCAAAGATGGCCAGTTAAGTTCTGTTTGTCCAAATCTTAAAATCTGTATTTTTTCCTTTTTTTTATTCTCTCATATCCATTGTTGCCCTTCTGCAGACTGCCTCCCAATCCCATCCACACCTGTTGCTGGCACTCACCTTGTTGGCTTCTCGTGGATCAAAATTGGCACAGGCCACTAACATTTTCTTTTAACTAGCCATTCTGGTTAGTATTGGAGAAGGTCACACTTCAATAAGTACACTCGTTTGGCTTGAGAAACTGGTTATAGGCCAGTGAGTTTTCAAGTCACAAGTCTCTGCTGGCTAGTGCCTAAAGAACTTTTGTATCTCTGCTCCTGGCACCCCTCCCACGGGCCCTCCAGGCCTAGCAGTGGCATGTTGGGAGTTGTCTCTCTGCAGAAAGACTTTATGATTAGAGGCTAGTCATCTATAATGGGGGCCTCAGAGTGGCTGCTTCTCACTGCCTCTCCTGGGGGTGTTTGATTTTTCTGTTCCCTACCCTAGGACACTGCACACTGGGAGTGTTGCAGTAGTGACCCCAAAGCAGAACTTCCTCGGAGATGCTGTGTCCTCTTTCCCTACCAGCCCTCAGACTCCCCGGGCTCATTCTGTCACCCTGATCCATCAGTTGTCCACATTAAGGTTCTGCATAACTAAGAACAATAAGGGTAACTAACACTTCAGCTAATGTGGTACCTAGAAGGATATTGTGTTTAAAGGGGAAGACTGCTATGCAGTACCATAATGTGGCAGACTGTTTTGAGGCAAAGTGGAAGATTAGGATGGCGGGGGGACGATTGTAAAAGTGAATATTTTGTGCCTTCATTTCATTGAATTAAGATGGTAAGCAAATTAAGAGGCCCACTCACAATTGAGACCATAACAATTAAAATAAATTGTATCACTGTAACCATAAAATGTGTACAAATACTAAATTCAGCACAGCAATAGGGGAAAAAGTGACCAGTTACAATCCTTCCACCCCAGAATGTGTCCAGTTATGTTCTTGTCTGTTTTGGGATTTGCACAGAATGAACTGGGGCCTTACCAGAGCTCTGAATATTCGGCCACTTCCAAGCCTTGTCTGCCCAGAACTAGTGTGTGTGTGTATTTTTTTTTTCTTTAATCTGAAGTAGCAGGGAAACATTTTAAACTGATGAATTTGAAAGTTGCCCCTCCCCATATAGCTTTTTATTCTCTCTCCCCCACACACACTATTGCACGTCACCCTTTCTCTGGTCAGATCACCACACAGTCCCATTTAAACAGTAACTGGCCATCTCTCCCCAAAAAAAAAACAAACACCCAGTGAGCAAAATCTTATGGCTAGCAAGCTGGTGGCATGGGGCTCAGCTGTATCCTTGGCCAGTATTCAGGTGGCATTGGGGATTTCTGCTTCGCACTGTTGCGTTCTCCGCCCACTAAATGGTGTCACAGACTGCTGGTGACCTCGAATGCCACAGCTGTACCATCTGGGATCAAGCTCTCTGAACCTCCAGGGGTATGTTGCAGTGCTGGGTGCGGCACCAGCTTCTTCCCAACCTAGGGAGCACTGCTGTCTGCACCACCATCTCCTGATAGGCTGAGCACTCTAGTCTCCTCCGGCACAGCAGCACACTGGAGCAAGGTGGCCTAGTTACTTAATCAACAAAAGAAAAGTGTTGTATTTTGTGTGTGTTTGTAACAGGGTTGAGCACTAAGTCTTTACTGGTGTTAGCTCTAGGTATGTCATCATAAGTGTTTGTTTCACTCTAACCACAATAATTTTGGGGCTGGCAGTATAGCCTAGCGGTTAGTGTAACAGGTGCAAGTGAGCTTAGTACAGCCAGCAGATCTGGGTTTGATTACCACAAGCTCCACTTGTATACTGTGTGACCCCAAGTAAGTCACTTAACCTCCCTGTGCTCCGATGTTGCCCCTGAAAACAGGCATCTGTGCCTAGTGGGCTTTTACCTGGTTACCCATTTTCCACAGTATACCATGACATATTGCAATAATTCTTCAGAACATTAACCAGCGCACTTCGAAAAAATGTGGGTGCTGAGGGTGCCTTTTATTTATATAAAAAAAATATATATATGTATATAGTGAAGATATGATGACCATTTTTTTTTCCTCTGTTATACCATGATAATTTTCATATCGTCGCACCCTAGCTAGATCAGCCCTAATGTCAGGCATCTGTACCTGGGAGGTTTCTGGAACTGGATCCACATTGCTGCCAGCATCAGAGGGCAGAACAGAGCACTTTTATGATCCAGAGCAGTCTTTAATTTTATTGATTTGAAAATTGGTAATCGTTTGCACAGTGAGCTGAGGCTCATTTCCAGGTGCTACATGGGGAAATCCCTCCCAATGGTAAATTCCAACTCTGAAACTTCAAGTCCTGGGCTAACCTGGCTGTTAGTGCATCCACTTAGCTTGCACATGGCCCAGGTTCTCACCCGCAGCCTATGATCCCAGTCTGGTGCCTGCAGGAAGTTGACAGTCATCCACGAGGACTATGGGAACTAGTGCATCATTTGCTGTCATTTGACTTTCCCCATGTGACCTAGAGAGTATATTAGTTTAGCAGACAGCACTCTTCCTCCTCACTTTTCTCATCCCTCAGATTGCAGTCAAAGTGCTGGCATTGGACAAGGAGGTGCCCACTGTTTATCTCAAAGGTGATGTCTGGCAGTCTTGCAGTCTGATGGATGAGGCCATTGTGGGGCATTTCCCATAAAGGGATAGTGGCACCACAGCAGCAGTAGCTCACCGATGGACCAAGTCACATAACTGGCAGGAGAAGGTAGGAGGAGACACAGTGGAATGAGGGAGGTTAAGAGAGAAGGTGGTGGTAGAAGAAAAATAATTCAAATAATTCTAAAATCCACAAGTTCAGGTGGGATTTACTGATGAGTTTACCCTCCCAAATAACCAGATTGGGAGCATGCTTAAATCTGAAACTGGCCGTGGTCAAAGTGGGGTCCAATTTATTACTCTCATGCTTGAAAGTAATAGCATTTTTGGTAGGCAAACAATATCATCATATAGTTCTTTTGCATTTTATCAGTATCGATGTACCCATTGTTTTCATTTTATTTCAGTCCTGGGCTGAGATATGGTGTTTTCCATTTTGTAAGCGTTCCTTATCTACTCCTGCACTCACCATGAAAATGTTTGACATGATGTAGTGCAGTGCTATTGCCATCAGAAGCGTGTGCTAGCGCCCTTCTAGTACACTTACAAAATTGCTTGTAAATGCTGTTGAAACGGAGGAATTAAAAATACACTGACAATCCTAAGAATGTTGGTAATGCATTTTTGCTAAAATACTATATGATGAAATTTTATCTTGCCAACTATTACTACTGCTTTAAATGGTTGGATACTGGTTTGGGTGTGTTTTATTTTATTTATCATAGAGGGTAGCAGAACAGTATGGTGAAAGAAAATAATTAGAACTGGAAAGTACATTCCAAGTAGAATCAGTCAACTCTTCATATACACAAGGATAGAGAACATCCACAAGTTAATATGAAGAAACACTAAAAGGAAATCTGATTTTACAGAACGGAATCCTCAAATACCTCTTCTTTTTGAAGACTACTACATAAAGCTGCAGAATTTTCTCTCTCCTGGTGAAGACTTGACTATTCAGCTTAAAACTTATTCTGCATTTTTGTTTCCCTCAAAAATAGCATCTACCAGACTAGTTTCTTTGTGGGGTATTGTCGTAGCATTTGGAGCGACTGCTGATTTGTGCTGCTTTTAAAATGGAAGGTTATATTTTGATAAAATGTCACTGTGTGCATATAATCCTTGTTTAACCCATGATCAGTTGTCATCTAATCTAGATGTCCTTTCAGTTCAACAAACATTTTTTATTGTTCTGTATTTATTTAAAAAAAAGCTATTTCTAGAGTTGCAATTCATTCACCTGTAAGCTGTCGGTGTCGGGACCTACTTGGGAAGCTTTTTGCAAGATGGGGTTGCCCTTGTCAGCGTGTCTGTGCACATCATTGGTGCACAGTGTCACCTCTATAAAGTAGGCATCCCCAACTATTTCAGTTCTTTTCTCCACCTTTGAGAGAAGGAATGTTGGACCTTTGGAAGTGTTTCTCTGTTGTATCGTTTTTCCCCAGATGAGTTTATTTTTCTCTGGTAGCTACTCTGTCGGAAGTTCATCACTTTTGTATGTTGTCACGGAGTAAAGCACTTTTATACTTTGTCGATGAGGAAAGTGGATTTATCATGAAAATAATGTGTGTGCTTGAATTAACATCTGCCAGAATTTCAAATGGGCTACATGGATGTATGCCCAGGCAAAAGCTTTGGAAGATTATTTTTTGCAAAATAAAGCCTCTGAGTACATTCCAAGTTGCCGAACCAGCTGATAATGGGTAAAGTCTTAAGTTGATGCCGCTGCTGCTGACTAAATTGACTGCCCAGTTGAAGTCCTTTCCCTTATCGATAGGTGCTGGAGCTGGCAGGAATCGCCAGCGATGCTTTCTTGAGCAACACTGAAACAGAACTTGTCAGATAAATATTGCTTGTCCAACCCAATTTGCCCATTTTTTCCCCTGCCTGCCTGTACTGTCACCACAGATTGTACATGATCTCAGTTTCTCTCCTCTCCCCCCACTAAGATGTCTTTATGCCTGTCTCGTGCATTCTTGAATCACACCAGTGTTTTTGCCACCACCACCTCCTCCACTGGAAGACTGTTCCAGGCATCCATCACTCTTTCTGTGAAGACGTACTTCTTCACATCTGGCTTGAATTTACCCCCTTCCAGCTTCATTGCATGTCCCTTGTTCTTGTGCATCTTTTGCTCTCAAAAATACTCCCCTCCTATACTTTATTTACTTTCTTGAGGCATTTATAGATCTCTGTCATGTCCCTCCCCTTTTCCAAGATGTGTACATATTGAGGTCCTTCAGTCTTTCCTCGTAGGGCTTCTTATGCAGCCCTTCACCATTTTAATTGCCCTCCTCTGGACGGGCTCCACTCTGACAATATTCTTCCTGAAATGTGGTCTTCAGGGCTGGACACAGTACTCCAGGTGGGGTCACACCAATGATCTATACAGTGGCAACAACGCCTCCCTCTTTCTGCTGATAACCTCCCTGTGCACCCCAGCATCCCACTGGTCCTACCAACTGCCTTGTTGCACTGTCTCACCACCTTGAGGTTATCTGATTTGATTACTCCCAGAGTCCTTTCTTGTTTGGTGACCTGTTAATACCCTTTCCCCCTTTTTGTACTCCGTCTCTGGGTTCCTATGTTCCAAGTGCATGATTTGACACTTTTTTGCATTGAAACGCAGCTGCCACACTCTTGACCACTCCAAGTTTTATCTGGTCTCTGCACATTCTTTCCACTCCCTCTAGAATGTCCACTCTATTGCAGATTTTGGTGTCCTCCACAGAGGCATACCTCCCTTCCAGCTCATCTGCATTGTCACTTATAAAGACATTAAGGGGACTGGTCCCAGTACTGAGCCCTGAGGCACCCCACTGGTCACAGTCCCTTCCCCAATATGAACTCAGTATACCACGACCTCCTGCGTCTATCTCTTACCCAGTTTACTACCTTAGGACACACCCCTAAGCTTCCCCAGTTCTTTATGCGCCCTACGTGGAACAGTGTTGAAAGCGCTACTGAAATCTTTCTTTCTTTATTGTTGTTTACCCTGGAGGGCATGTGTGCATCATTGCCCTTTTACCAAGTGCAACCAGCATTTCTAAGTAGGCCGTGTCCACTGCCCCACCCTGATCTATTTCCCTGGTCACCCAGTCATTCAGTGAACAAGATCCCCTCTCTCAAGAAGGGATGGTAAGTTAAAATGTGTCCAGTATGCTGGTGAAACTGGCAGGTTCAGCCTCACTAATGCCAGAACCTCATCCTGCTAAGGCTCGGACCCAATTTTCAGAGGTAGTGCAGCCTCCCACTTGCACTTGTGAGGACACATCTGTGAGAACTGACAACTGTGGCGCTGTCATCGCAGTCCTATATGCTGTGCTGGCAGAGTCTCAGATTTGATAGAGATTGCTGCCTTCTGTGCCTCAGGTTGTCCCTCAGCTGGCTGGACATGGGATTTTGCCCGCACTGTGCTAATCGTCCTGGGGCTCATGGCAGCCTCCATTTACATGGTCCCCTGGCCCACCTACATGGGAAGATCCCTCAGTTGTTACTGCAGGCCCAGTGGTCTCTGGCCACTCTAACATCAGACCACTTGATTGCTGTTTGCCGACCCCTATGGGATGCCCAGCTGTTTTGGCTGAACAGGGATCAGCCTGCTTATGGGCCCTCCTTTTCTGCACCCTCAAGCCCCAGGTGATCCTCACCATGGATACCTCCAACCTGGGGTGTGGATCACACACGGGTCCTCACCAGATCCAAGATAAGGCCTTCACATAAATGTGCCAGAAATTCGGCTTCTGTACAGTCTCAGGCCCTGGTCCCCCAGGTTCAAAGAGCATCCTTTCTGGTGCAGTCTGGCAGAGTGTGATGCATTCTTAGCAAGCATGGAAATGCACTTACCCTCTGTGACGAGGTAATGAGGGTGTGGGACTGGCCCTGAGAGTGTTCTCATAGCTGTCCACATCGCAGGCTCACTGAATGTCCTAGCAGCCGATCTGTAGTTCAGCCCCATGAGTGGGAACTTGCTGGAAGCTGTAGCAGACCAGTTGCTCGACCAAATAGGGGGGCCAGAGTTGGACATTTATGCATCCCACACAGTGCAAAACTTCCACATTTTGTGTCCTTATTTGAGATTGTGGACTTTTTTGGCATAATGCGTTGTCCCTCTGCTGGAAAGGAGATTTTCAACTTCCACCTCTGCACTGGTCCTTAGGGTTCTGACCAGGCGCAGGCAGGGACCATCGAGAATGATCCTGGTTGCTCAGGCAGATCTGGGCTCTGCTACCATGGGAACTGGCAGAAGAAGCTCCTTCTAGGCGGCCCCTTGGCTGGTCCTTTCCCCAGAGTGATGGTACACTGCTGCAATTGGACTGGCTCCATACCTGGAGGACATTGGTCTCATATGAGGTCTCTGCTATTGTGCTTGAAGCTTTTTACTATATGGTGTACATGGCATCTCTCGACCCCTTAACTTTCCCAGTGCAGAGGTGCTGTAGTACATCTTGACTGTATCTCAGTCGGGGTTGCGGTCATCTTCAGTGTGAGTTCATATTTCAGCTTTCAATTCCCAGGAGCACAACAGTTGCCCAGATGGACATGGTCCATAGGTTCCTGAAGGACCTGATGAACGTGGCCCCTCCTGTCTGCTAACCTGTTCTGGTTTGAAACAGGAACCTTGTACTTGAATCTCTGAGAGCCTCTTTGAGCCTGCACCTTCAGTGACTTCAAGTATCTGTTCTGGAAGACTTTATTCCTGGTGGCTATTACTTAGCCAGGCAGGTATTAGACTACAGGCCTTGGTTCTGAAACTTTCCCTTCTGGTGTTTCACTGGGATGGGGAGGCATTGTGCACTCACCCCAGATTTTTGCCTAAGATGGTGTCTGGTTTCATGTCGGCTTGGTCCATTGAGTTACAGTTGACCTTCCTTCTCCTCTGAACCTGGCCAAAATGCTGTTGCTCTCATGGGCGTCCACAGAACCCTTTGGTACTACCTGGATTGTACAAAGTTCTGTGCCCAGTCCTCTCAACTGTTTGTTTCCTTTGGCCCGGCACTAGAGGTTGACCAGTCTCCAAACAGCAACTCTCCAAGTATATTTCTTCCTGCATCATGTTTTACTGTAGGCAGGTTGGTTGGACCTGCTGAATACCATTACAGGGCACGCCACACAATGCATACCAGCCCTGTGGCCTGTTTTGATCCATTTCAGCCAGGAGAACATGCAGGGCTGCTACATGGCACACAGTCCATACTTTACTAAGTATTATAGTGAGGATCTAATCTCCTGTAGGAAGACAGGGATTTGGCCTTGTTTACAATGACTGCTTACCTGAAGTGCCGGTGTGCTGTTTTATCAGCTATTCTGTTGGGGCTGGTACTGCTCGTAGTCATTCAGTGTATTGTGGCTCTGTGGAGATACCCTTGAAGAAGTGATTTACTTACCAGGAACAGTAATAAAGATGGGATCTCCATAGCCATAACTCTACTGTACTATACTATTTTAGTTAGGTCTTTGCTCAGTTTGTACCATTGCATTGTTTACTTGGTAGTTTATTGTTTTGTCTCCCCACCCCACGTGACTGTGAGGCGAGCAAGGTTTTGCTCAGCATGCTTTTTCTGGTGAAGCTTTCAATAAATAACCTTCCCACCCACAGTCCCCCTTGGTACATTGGACCCTTCAGTTCTTGGCACTGCATAACAAGTCTCTGGCTTTTTGAGTGCTACCTGCTGTGTGGATGGGTGGTACTTCTCTGTCGCGTATTAATGAGGATGGTCCCAAGCCTGTTGGTGGTGCATGTTCTTGGAACTTGCTCACTGGGAAAGGAACTGAAGTAGTTTGGTGGCCACCCACATTGTATAGGTGATACTGTGCTCACATAAGCACCTTGACATGGGCAGCCGGTCTTGCCAAAGCTTCCCATGAGGTTCTGATGCTCACAGCTTACAATCCCCTGGAAGATGACAGTTACTGGTAACGAACCTTTCTTTAAACATGATTTTAGCTAATTTGGGGACTTTACCCATGCACCCCACTACCACCAAGAGGTGACATCTCAAAACCAAATCTTGCCAACCATTTTAACGATGTGACATCTGCATACTACCCCAGTGTATAAGACATAAATTAAAACCCCAGAGCCACTGATTTACTGAGAAGTTACTCGTGCTTTTAAGATTTGAAATTTTGGAATTGCACCATTGATTGCTGTCCTAATTTCAAGATGTTAAGATTCTACCATCCAGCTTGCATTAGCATGTATAAATAGTAAAACTAAATGTAGACAAAAGTAAATCAAGCAAATGGAAAATAGTACAGTATACAGTATAGAAAATGCATGTTATTCCAATTCAGTGCTCTGATAAATGGCAGATTCTGAGAAAATCTAATTTTTACCAGTGTGCAGCTTCAGGATTTTACCCCAATGAAAACTGTACAGCAGTGCTCCTGCTAATAGTATTTTGACATTGTCACCCAAACATTTTAAATGAGAACTTTGGCCACATTTTTTGGTTTCTGCAAGGTAGCCCAGCTAAGATTTTTTTTTTTTTTCAAAATTGTTTAACCAGGCATAGCACACTAAGCTGAAAGCTTGTTTACAGGTGCGATCTGGGAGGGACAGGGAAGTTGTGACTTGCTCAGGTCACACAGTATGCAAGTGGGTGCTGTGGGATTCAAACCCCGTCTCCAGATTTGAGCTCAGAGCCTTAAACCACTGCGCTATACTGCCTCATCTCATTTCTAAGAAGGTCCTGCTTCTACCCATTTTTGCAGCTGGGTGGATTGAAGCACTGCGAGGTTATGTGACTTGCCTAAGGTCACAGAGTGAGAAGGTGTTTGGCTCTAGTGGGTGTTTAAACCTGCATTATATGGGTCCAAGCACGTGTGCTAATGACTAGGCCAGCAGCTTGTGGAACTGTTGCAGCAGTTCGCCACTTGAAGTTGAATTCAGAAATGCCGCACAAAATTATGTGGCTATCGCAACTTGCACACTTCAGCATATCAGCGTTGGCCAGAAAGTGGGAAAGGGAAAGCATGAATTTGTGAGGTGTGATGCAAACAAAGAGAGACTATAATCCTTAGAATCCTGAAATGTAAGTTATGGGGTGGTGGCATTAGTGTGTTTCACAGCGCTGAAATAGGAACTAGTTCTAAAGGTCAAGAATGTGAAAATAGATTCTCTCCCACTAACCCCAAATATTTGTGCTACTCAAACCATGAATAAAATGTATTTAACATCTTTATTTTACCTCCTTGTTCTTGTTTGTATCAGGCTGTTCTTGTTTTTGACTAAAAGTGTTTTGGGTGGTGGAACTGTAGTGATGGTTACAATCATAGAAACAGAGAATTTGCTGGCAGGTAAGGATGGCTTGGCCCCAAGTCTGACCATTTCCCTGCCTACAGTTTCACCAGTAGGTTCTGCTTAATCTCCAGTCCGTTATCCCTCCTCTCTTCCTTTCCCTGAGATTCCTTGTGCGTATCCACATACTCTTTAACCCACCAGGTTGTTTTTTACCCCTACCACCTGTGCTGGAAGATTGTTCCCCTGATCTACCACTCTTTCTGTGAAGTACTCCTCACACCCTATCCTAAATTTACCCACGTAAATTTATTGCTTCATATTGTGTCCCCGTTCTAGAGCACCCCCCAACCCAAGGAGAAAAAAACTCTCTTGTACCTTTACTTACTCTGGAGAGGAATTTAAAAGTCTCATATCCCCATCTCCATCCTCTCTTCCATCATGTAGATTTTCAGATCCTTTACTTACTCCTCTTGGACTTCTGATGCAGACCCTGCACCATTTGAGTTGTACTCGGACTGCCTCCACTCTGTGTCCTTCTGGAGATGTAGTCTCCAGAACAAGGACACTGTACTCCAGGTGGGATTTTATAGCCTAGAGATTAGAGTAATGAGCTTGGTACATCCAGCAGACCAGACCTGGGTTTGATTCTCACAACCTCCACTTAAATACTGTGTGACACTGGAGCAAGTCACTTAACTCGCCTAGTGCTCCCAGGTCGCCTGAAAACAGGCACTAATGCCTAGTGGGCCTTACCAGTTACCAGACTTAAGTGATCTATACAGAGGCAGCACTTTCTGCTGATTCCTCTCCTATGCACCCCAACATCCATTTAACCATCCCAACTGCCTTGTCTCACTGCCTAGCACCTTTAGGTCATCCATTATTACTCCCGGTCTCTTTCCTGTTTGGTGGTCATAAGTACCATCCCACCCATTTTGTACTTCACCTCTGTGTTTCTGTGCTTCAGGTAATTTTGCACTTTTTGCATTAAACCAGCTGCCCGCACCTTGACCACTCCATAACTTTTCAGATCACTGCTCATCCTTTCCACCCCCAAAAGTGTCCAGCGTGTTAAAGATTTCTGTGTCATCTGCAAAGAGGCAGACCTTCCCATCCAGCTGCACTGCAGTGTCCGTTATGAAGACATTAAACAGGATCGGACCCAGGACTGATCTCTGAGGCACCCTGCTTGTCGCCCTCCCTTCCTGTACCATCACGCTATGCCTGTCCCTGACCAATTTCTTAACCACCTTTGGCCCTCCCCAAGCTGCCCACCTTGCTTACAAGTATGCTGGGGAACAGTGTTGGAAGTCTTCTTGAAATGTAGGTAGGCTATGTCCACCGCCTCCACCCTGATCTAGTTCTTTGGTCGCCAGTCAAAGGAATCCATCATATTTGTTTTGACATATTCTCCCACCCCTGAATCCATGCTGCCTCAGGTCCTGCACCCAACTGGATTCAAGGTGTTCCACAATCCTTCAGTTCAATAGTGATTCCATTAACTTCCCACCATTGATGTCCGTCTGGCTGACTGGCCTATAATTGCCAGCTTCCCTCCTACCACCTTTGTGGTAGCAGGGACTTACCCAGTTACCAAAAATTTAAACAAATTTGTGTAGTGGGACTACATTCACTGTCCAGCAGTCCTCCGAACCACCCCATTTTCAATGAGCTGTTAAATAAGGTTGTCGGAGGTGTAGCCAGTAGCTCCCTCAGTACCCTTGGATGCACCCCATGTCGTCCCATTGCTTTGTCTGCTTCCAGATTAGTGATTCCTTCAGGGCTCCCTCTGAGAACAGACTCTAGTGTCCACTGCTCTCCTCCAGTGCTTTGGTTACATTTTGTGGCCCTTCTCCTTCCTGTGTGTGAACACTGAACAAAAGTATTTCTTCAGGATGTCTGCCTTTTCTGGTACTCCTCTGTACAGCCCCTCCCCAAACTCCACCACCTTTTTTTAACTTTGCAGTTACTCCTGGTCTTTCTCTCTTCATTTACATACCTAACAAAAGTATTTCCCTTTTATCGCCTGGCTGTTTCATCTTCCATTTGCACTCCTTACTACTTCTCTGGCCTTCTTCCTTGGGAGTCTCCTCATACCCTATGATACTACCTCTTAGCTTTTACCTTCTTTGCCACCCTTGAGAACCATAGCAGTCTTCCTTGCCTTTGCTTACTTGCTTGATGCAGAGGTTTGCTGCCCTCATTATGTTCCTTTTTATCTTTGCCCACTGTTCCTCCACCCCACCTAGGTCACCCACCCCACCCCTGGCTAGGTCCTTGCTGAGGCGTTTCACCCACCTTTATAAACTCTGTCCTCCTGAAGTACAGCACCTTCGCCTCTTGTGTGTTTTGATTTTGCAGCTGTCCTTGTACATAGAATCTGATGGCAGATATGGGACTGCCTGCCGCTAAGTCTGCTCATACTCTTTTTTTCCTACCTATTGATAATATCTCAGACCTCATTTGGTCTGCAGCTTCCCCTACTTCTTTGCTGATAGCATTCTTTGTGTTTGTTCCATGCCCTCTTGAATTCCCTACCATCTTTCGCCTCCCACTCACCTCTGTGGGGAGGCTGTTCCATTTGTCCATGATCCTCTGTGAAGAAGTATTTCTCATGTTACTCCTGAACCTGCGCCTTCCAACTTTATATCATGACCTCTTGTTCTCTAACCCTGCTTTATCTGGAATAGGCTACTCCTTGTACTGTGTTAATGCCCTTGAGGTATTTGAAAGTTTCTATCATCTCTCCTTTCTTTTCTCCTCCAGCAAATACATGTTGAGGTCCCTAGTCTCTCTTCATATGTCATCTGATGCAACCCTTGTATACCGTCTTTGTAGCCCTTCTCTGAACCGTCTCTATTCTTTCTATGTCATTCTTGAGATATGGCCTCCAGAATTGTACACAAGTATTCCAGATGTGGTCTCAAGAATTGTATAGTATAAAATCATGCTGTACATTGATCACTGGTTCCCAGGTGGCCTCTCATCAGTATCACATCTGCAACAGTGTCCCTGTTGGGGAGTACCAAGTCCAGTATTGCCCCATCACAAGTGAGTTCACTGACTTGTTACTTGAGGAATGCCCCTGCAGGAGTCAAGGATGTCCCTGCTCCTAGCTGAAGCCACAGCTGAGAGCCTCCTGTCTACATCCAGCAGATTGAAGTTCCCCACCAGCAGCACCTCCTTTTCTGCCATTTTGCTAGTGGCTTCCACCAGTACCTTATCTGACTCATCACCTTGTGCCAGAGGTCTATAGACCATGCCAGTGTGATTAGTGACTGCATTCCCATCTTCAGGAGGACCCAGTGTGCCTCTGCCCCGCCCGTGTTCCCAGTGCGTCTGTTGCTTTTATGCATTTCTAGAATTGCATACATGGCCTTCCAGATTTTGTTGGCATTCTGCTTGTTACCTCCTTTTTCCCTTTTATCACCCTCACGCCCCCATGCTCCTGTTCCCACCCTGTGTCTCTGTCATCCTGCTTCATTCCTTACCTCGCACCCTCGAGGTGCCTCTCTCCATGGGTTCTCCTGCTCTCTACCACTGCAGGTTTTGCCTCCCTGATTTTTTTTTTTTTTTTTTTTCAGCTGCCGTCTGCTGGTTTAAATATTCAAAGTACCATTTAAACTGTCCGCATGGTTCGAGTCCCCTCCCAGATGGATGTGGCCATCACCCTGTTATAGGCCTTATCTGTCTGGTGAATTCCCAGTCCTTAATGTAGCTGAACCCGTCCTTTCTGCACCATTCCTTCAAGTATGAGTTGAAGTTCTTGGTGTGGAGACCCCCAATAGACAGGCAGCACCTCCAAGAAAGCCACTGTGTACACTACCTATCTGACTAATCTCAGCTCCCAGTCCCCTGGCACTGTCTCAGCCTCATCCCTAGCCAGGTCATTGACCTCAGGTGGACAGTGACTTCCTGCTGCCCTCTAGCAATTCCTATAATTCACTTCCCATCCCTCCAGGCTGTGGTGCCATGTAGACATCTGACCTCCCTCTGACTCCTTCCTGTTCCTGTATCTGTCCCCTCACAGTCAAATCCTTCACCAGAAGTTGCTTCTTCCCCTCATCTGTCTTTCCCACCCTCCTTGGTGTCTCCTACAAAGGACCCCACATCATCCTGGCTACTACCACGTGCCTCCTCCTGGCAGTCCCACCCCCCAGAGTGGCGTGAATTTTGTAGTGGTACTAGTTCAGGAACATGCCTCCAGCACCACCCATACCTTCTAGAGCCTACCATTGTCCAGCTGCTCCTCTTCCCTGGCATCCTCCGAGATAAAGGTGGCAGATTTGGTGGTCTCTAGTAGGGAAGAAGAAGTCCCTGAATCCTAGGCAACTCTGCCTGGAGTCTAGTGACCTTCTCCTGAACCAAGAGAAGTGTGTGCAGATGGGCCAGCATCAAGAGTCCCCAGGAGGTCTCTGAAATTCCACCCCACAGTCACTGCAGCAATGGCATACAAGCAAACAATCCTTATTTGAGTAGGGTGCAACAGAGGGCATTTACCTGTCCTACTTACACAGCTGTCTAGATGAATTTGCCTGATACATAGAGAATATGAAATGTCCTGACTCAGAATGTATTTTACTTTCGTAAATGAGGAGGCAAGACTTGAACTATGAAGATCCTGACACCTCACACAGTAGGTGCATGTCATAAACATGAGCCATTGCATGTCTGATTTTTAAACTACACATTTTATAAGTATCGATTCAGATTCTCATTTGAGAGCTGTTTGTTTATAATGAATGTTTTCTTAGGTTCCAGAAAATCCAATTTGACAAGAGCAAACAAGTTTAGATGCTATACCTGAGTAAAGAGCTAGATCTTGCTTAGAGGAGCTCTTGCAGCAAGTAACACCATTAGGACTGTGCCGCTGAGGCACTAGGACCCATGGAAAAATTTCTAGCTAGCAGTCCAAGGCGGGGACTGCTCCTGACATTGGCCCTGCCCTGACATCCATGTGGTATAAAGGGGTGGTCCCCAGCAGCAGCTCGGTTCTTTCCTGCGTCAACCCACTAGCATCGGTTTCATGGGTGCCTCTCTCTGTCGACCCGCCATCTTAGCAATACCGTTTGTTACTGTTTTTTCTTCTCACCATTTTCCTCTTTTTGTGCATGTCTTCAACATCCACACATGGCAGAAAACTGTGTCATGTCAAGCAGATCCCAGCTCGAGACAGCCATCCAGCCTGCCTTATCTGTCTTGGCTGGGGCCGGCATGCTGACACAAAAGACTAGAATCTGCCATCTCAAGACATTAAAGGCATACCTACTGGAACAGCAAGGGCTGCAATGCAGAGGACCCATTTGGGATGCAGTTATTCTTCCTCAGCCAGGATTCCTCCCCAGAGAGAAAAATCTGATGGGAAGCACCATCATAGAGGCATAAGGATTGGACCAGGTCAGAATCCCTCCCATATCTCCCCACCCCCACAGGACCTCCCGTCCTCTGCCTCCAGTGAGAGTCGGAATCTGTTCCAGCCCTTTGACTCTTACTGGGGTTACTGTGAAAAAGACTCCGCCTCTTCCCATACACAGGACAGGGTCTTCTGGGCCTAAGCGTTTGTCCACCCGTGTCTCTGGCTTCAAGCCCCACATGCAATCGTTGGGGTCCTAGGTGGGGGTGGGATGGTGTCCATTCAGTGGAAAGTCAGAGACTATAGCCAATAAGTCCTTGGTGGCGTCTGACAGGTTGAAGGGGCTGAGCAGCACCACCAGATGCTAGGAATCTGCCATCAGAAGCAGCTGCCACCTCATGACAGGGCGTCGACTGCTTCAGAAGGTCGTCAGACCTGTGGGCCTTCTGATTCTGCCTCTGAACAAGACTAGATGCCCCTCCTAAACGGCCATCTGCCCTGAAGGACCAGGCGTCGGTGCGCGCCTGGGACCAGATGTTCGGGCCTCTCAAGCGAGGTTCAAATACTTTGTCCCTGCCTCCTCTTAAGGAGCGAACATCTGACCTCCAGGAGGAGAGTGCCACCAGTCCCAACGTCTGATGACAGAGGTCCCCAAATTGTCTCAGGCCAAGCTTTAGTTAAGTTCATATCTTTGCCTTTAAATGATTGGTGCTTTTCCTATGTAACATTGTGCCTAAACCATATTTAACTATTGTATGTATTTTGTAAAATTTCTGAAATACTTGTGCTGTTATCAAATGTACCTCTGCTAATTTTTCTGTAACTTTTACTGTAACTTGATTCCTCCATTGTGATACTCTCACCGGGTTGCACCTGGAAAGCGAGTCTTGGCTCAGTGTGCCTTTCCGGGTCCAATTTTAAATAAATTAAATAAGAGCCGATGGACGGCCGACCGCTGAGAACACCGAAGGGCTGACAGGGGTCTCTCAACGCCCCTACCCCACCGACGGCACAGCCTGCCGCCTTTTTGGCAGAGGTAGGAGCGTTGTTCAATTGGTGGTGGAATACCATAAGTGGGGATCTGCTACTTAGATCAAGAGAGCAATCCCTAGCCCTAGGGATCTCCTCGTCAGCTTCACCCAGGGAGTCTCGCCTCTGAGACAGACGCTAACGCCAGGACCGCCCATCCGAGAGCACTGCGGTCTCCAGCAGCTATGGTTGACATCCATCATCCATACCCTCATCCAGAAGACATCCACATTCGCCCTCAGAAGATGATGCAGGGACTATTCCTCCTACTACTCTCTGGAGGACAAGCTACTGCTACCCTCTCCAGATTGTAAGAGGATTCTCCCAGTTCTCCCCAGATGACCTTTCATTTTTGGATGTGATCGGCACATCCAATATCTAAACAATAGGACACGAGAACTTGACCCCGAATGCTGCCTGGCAAAGTTTTGGGGCAAACGATCCAAGACCCTTGGTTGTCCTTCCACTTATAGAGCCATTCCAGGATGTCACAAAACTAGTCTGAAGCACCTTCCACCACTTTGGCTGTCCCTAGGAAGGCAGATCGCCATACAGGACACCAAAGAGGAACCTCATCTAAGTGAGCAACCAAAGGCGGACTCCATGGTGCTGATGGCTGCTCATGGCAGGGCACAGCAACCAAAGCGTATGAGCTTCCAGTGACTGGACCCAGAATCCAAGAAACTGGACCAGATGGGCATAGTTTACTCCTCAGCCACCTGCACAGTTGGGTCACTCCACTTTTGGCACAAATGTTCGTGTACCAAAAGCCTTTGTGGAACAAGGCCTTGGACTTGGCAAGGTTCAACCAGACTTGACAGCAAATCCGAGTTCATGGCAGTCATTCAGTCTGGCATTGACGTTAGCAGACATGTTTTGAGTAGCTGATACGACTGCAGATACAGCCGCCAGGGCAGCTGCCACAGGTGTGTATGAGATGCCACGCCTGGCTACAGGTCTCGGGATTCTGGTAGGATGTAATCCTTGATGCACCCTTTCAGTGGTCAGTTCTCTTTGGTCCAGAAACTGATTACTGGTCTACAAGACTGTGGCAAGGCAGCTTCTGACGTACATAGAATGTATAAATCTGAACCAGCAAGTACCAGGCGGCTCCCCTTCTTCAAAAAACAGGGCCAACAGGAAGGTGTCAGCAACAAAAGGGGTTTCTAGTGAAGGGGCCCTTCCCTGCCTTCCAGCACCCAGGGACCCACAAGTGCAAAAATGCCAGAGACCAGCCTGCCTACCCCTCTGCCTCGGCATGACTCTGCCCGCACCACACACACACACACCACCACCACCTCCTCCAGCGGATCTTCTGGGGAGGCAGTAGGCTGGAGATTCTCCATCTACCTCAAAGGATGGTCCAATATTGCCATGGATCAGTGGGTCCTCTGGATAACAAAGAAGGTATGCTCTGGAGTTCATACAGATTCCAACAGACACCCACCTGCCCCCACCCACTGCTCCCCATCTCACACGGCTCTCATAAAGGCAGAAATTCAAGCCCTCTTGGAAAAGGAGTGATTGGGCAGTACTCGCATGTCACAGAGGAAAGGGATATTACTCCCATTTCTTCCTTGTACCAAAGAAGACAGGACCTTCGTCTGATCCTAGATCTGAGCCAGCTGAACAACTTTATCAAATACAAAGGTTCAGGATGGTGACTCTGCCTGGTCTGCTGCCCATGATCCACCAAGGGGATTGGCTCTGCTCCCTGGACATGCAGGGCGCCTATAGGCACATAAAGATCCTGCCGTCCCACAGAAAGTATCTCCACTTCACCTTCCAGGAGAACACTATCAGTCCAGAGCACTGCCTTTTGTTGGCACGAGGGTCTTCACCAAGTGCCTAGCAGTCATGGCAGCAGCTCAGGAGGCGAGGTCATTATGTTTACCCCCTACCTAGATGACTGACTTCTTACAGCTTCTACAGAAGACCAGTTGTGTCATTCAACAGAGGAGACCTTCAGTCTGTTCCAAGAGTTAGTCACTCTGAACTTCCCCAAGTCGTTCCCTGGCCTAGTCCAAGGCCACAGTACGTGAGGGGTGGTCTTGGACACTGTCAAGGGCAAGCCTTTCTGCCCCGGACTGAACACTCAAGTTCCGGCGATTGCTTGGAGGTCCTCTCTACAAATGTGGTGTTGCAGCTTTTAGGCCACATGGCTGCGGCCATTACCACAGTTCCCCTCGCCTGCCTGCACATGAGGGTCCTGCAGTGGAACTTCAGGGTTCAGTGGGACCACGCATGGATGATCTCCATCAGCCAGTCAGGGTCTCCAAGGTGGTACATCATACTCTGGAATGGTGGAACACCCTTTCTCAGTTGGACATTGGGGTTCTCTTTCAAAACCCCAGTCCTCAGCAGGTCCCAACTGTGGATGCCTTGGGACTGGAAATGGGGGTGCATCTAGCATCTCACCAAACAAGGGGCACCTGGACTTCTATGGAATGCAGTCTCCACATCAGCGTGCTGGAAATGAGGCAAGGCAAAATTTATTTAAAACGCCCAATCCGGAGGCTCTGGGTGCCGTACAGTTAAGTAAATGCATATTCAAGAACAAATCCAATAAAAAGCGGAGATAAATATAAGCATATAAGAAATGCCTCATATAAACATTACCCATAAATAAACTAAATGTCTGATTACCAAAGGCTATATAATCAAATCAAATCTGTAAATTGACAGCTTAATCCAAAAGGCCTGGGCAAATAGGGCCTTAAGATGGGCCTTGAATACCTCCAAGTAGAGGCTCCCACCAACCCCCCAGGGGCAGTAAGAATTCCACAGGGCCAGGGTCGGCGACACTAAAGACCCTGTCACCAGCCGATTTCAACCTTGTTCTGGGAATAAGTGTACTTGGGCCATCCAGCAGCTAAAGGCCGATTATTACCAAGCCTCACTTACCTCCTCATGGGGAACCCCAGGTCCTTCTGGACAATGTCAAGAAGCTAAATGGTGGAGCACGCTCCTCCACCATCGCTTCTTGACATCAATGGGACTATCTCCTCTGACCCTGCCCTCATTGCTACTCACCTCAATAATTCCTTTACTGACCTTAGCTCAGTGCTCCCGACAATTTCTTCAATCCTCCTCCCCCATATCTTGCCCCCTGTTCCACCTTAGCTGGGTCACTACTCAAGAAGTCAGGCCATACTTGCTTAAAGCCCTAAAGTGCAATACTATTGGTAATGATTCCCTTGATCCCTGTCTCCTACGTCCAGGTCCTGGATCAGGTCATCTCACCTATCACTTGCCTTTTAATAAGTCCCTCTGCCTGGGCAATTCCCCTTTGTCTGGAGGGTCGCTACTGTTACCCCCATTCACAGGGTGGTGACAGGGCGCTCTCGGGTAACTACCGGCCTATTTCTATCCTCTCCCTCTCTAAGGCCTTAGAGAAAATAATTTCAGACTACCTCGCTAAATATGATGTCCTTTGCCCTGAACAGCATGGGTTCAGAGCCGGTTATAGCACAATACTGCACTCCTGGAGTTGCTAACTTCCTTCACACCTCACTGATGCTGGCTCCCTTGCTGGTGCTGTATTTATCGACCTATCAAAAGCCTTTGATACTGTCTTGCATCTCTCTGTTAGCTACCCTTGCCCGTCTGGGCTTTGCCACTGGTCCAGTCTCCTGGTGTGCCAGCTACATGACTGACCGCTCTCAATGTGTGAAAGTAGGTGGCACTGTTTCCAGCACCTGCCCAATCCGCTCAGGAGTCCCCCAGGGCTCTATTCTCGGACCCTTACTCTTCTCCCTGTTTCTCAACTCCTGCCCAACGTGTGTGCAGGAAATGTCCTACTCTACGCCGATGACTCAGTACTCTGCCTCCGACAGTAACCCGTCTCCTCCAGAACTCCCTTCAGCTAGCCTACAACTCTGCTGAAACCTGGTTCACTGAGCACCCGACTAGTCATCAACCTTAAGAAAACTAAAACCATGCTCTTTGCACACCCCAAAATAAGTCCAGCAACTTTCCTCTCACTGTCCACTCCACCGTAATCTCACTATAGAACTTGTACACTCCTATAAATACCTTGGTATAATCTTTGACTCTGCCCTCTCTTTTCATGACCATATCTCTGCCCTGACCTCTGCCTCCAAGCTGCAGTTTGGGTATCCTTTACCGTGTCAAAAATGCCTCCCCACAGACACCCTCCGCCTGGCAGTCACCTCTCGGTTTATCCCTAATCGACTAAAGCCTTCCTGTCTATGGTAACGGCAGACCAGGCGACCTCTGCAAGGTATGCCTAATGCTCAACAAAGCCTGTCGACTTATTTACCAGTGCTCATAGACTCACCCACACCTGTCTTTTATTCCATGGCCACCCTACTCAACCTTGACAGGCGCCTCATGTTCCAAACCTGCCAACTTACCTATAAAGCACTCCATGGTCAATCCCCTCCTGGCCTAGCTAACTCTATCCACCAAACTAATCCCACAGTGCTATCGCAGCTCCTGCAAAACTGCACTGGTCGTTCAGGGCCAGGACCTCCCAAAGGCCAAAGGGCTTTCCCCTATAGAGCCCGTGCTTGGTACAACTCCCTCCCTGCTGGAATCACTGCTGCTCCTTAGCTAGCATGTTTTAAATACAGCCTCAGAAATCACTTGCTCACCTCACACAACTGTCTGCCCCTAACCTCTTCCTCCCTTCCCTGACAATGCTCACTGAGCTGCACTCTTCCTAACTCAGCCCTCTCCTCTGCTGGGCACTCTTTTCACCCCTCTACTATCCAACCACTTAATGTACCTTAACTTAGCTGTTAACAGTGTTATGTCCCTCAATACTTGTAACCTTGACTGACCCTACTGTTGAACTGTATTGCTGATCTGCGGTTGTCTCCTGTCATTATGTCTTTTGTCCTCTATGTGACGAGGTACCTTTGTAAATGAGCCACCGCCCAAAGGTTTTAAACTGATGTTAAAAATAAATAGATCGCCGAGGGGAAGACCCACCTTAGAGGATCCTCCACCTGACCAGCAGTCAAGTGCAGCTCCACGCAACACTGGTGTAATGTGACAAACTTTTGGCTGCCCAGTAAGTAACCGGGCAGCTGCGTTCTGCCTAGCTGCAGTCTGTGGAAGATCCTCCTGTGACTCCAAGGTGAAGCCGTTGCAGTAGTCAAGCCTTGATGTAACTAAGGCATGCATCAAGCGGGGAGGTCCAGAGGCTGATCAAGGGCTTTATCCTGGCGACATTTCTGAGATGGAAAAAACGGGAGCGGACTGTGGAAGATATCTGCGCCTCCATGTCAAACTCCTATCCAGAGCGTCACCAAGATTTGCACCCTAGAGAGCCTTCAATGGAACAGATCCCAGAACAAGTCCAGTCTGATCCAGAAGCCATCCTATCACGCATTCTGTTCGACTCCACCACCAATACCTCAGTCTTATCGGGGTTCAGTCGCAGCCAGGTAGAGGCCATCCAGTCGTTTATCTCAGCAAGGCAGCTGTTTAGCACATCTACTGCGTTGGATGTTCCTGGGGCAAAGGACAAGTATAGCTGGGTATCGTGAGCATAGCAATGAAAACCCAAGCCATACTTCCTAATGATCCTCCCAGGGTAGCATGTACACTGTGAACAACATTGGGGCCAACACGTCCCTGAGGTACTCCGCAAGATAGGGGACTAGGGGTGGAGGAGAAATTCCCCATCACAACCTGTTGCCTCCTGTTGGTTAAAAGGACTGTAACCAGCAGATGACAGTGCGGTGAGTCCATGAGGAGTTCCCTAAGCCAGTCAAGCAACACACAGTAGTCCACTGTGTCGGATGCTGAAGAGAGTTCAAAGAGAACAAGAATTGCCTTTTTCTCCCGATCTCTAGCCTTGAAGACATCATTCTGCACCCGAACAAGCATGGTTTCTGTGCTATGCCTTTCCCAAAACCCGACTGGAAGTGTTCGTACAACTCATGGTTCATGAGGTGCTCCTCCAACTGAAGTGCCACTACCTTCTCCACAATCTTCACCAAGAGGGAAGGTTGGAGATAGGTCAATTTGCCCTAACCTCCGGGTCCAAGGATGGTTTCTTTAGCAGTGGTCTTACCAATGCCTCCTTCAAGACATCAAGGGCTGTCCTGTGCGCTGCTGGCCTTCCAGTCAGTGCTCATTCAAGGTCTTCTGTTAGTCCAGTCAGACAACACTCCAGTAGTCTTCTATCTCATCAAGCAAGGGCACATTCTTGCCCCCTATGCAGAGAGGCCATGAGTTTGGCAGTGGACAGTGGATCACAACCTGGAAATAACTGCGGTTCACGTTCCAGGGATTCACAGCGTTCTCGCAGAGAGCCTAAGCCACTCTCTGTCTCAGTCATGAATGGGAGCTACTGCAGAGGTTATAGATGACCTCTTCAAAAGTGGGGTCAACCAGAACTGGATCTCTTTGTGTCCCCACAGCGTAAACTGCCCAATTTCTGCTCGCTAGATCCAGGGTTTGGTGCTTCCTGGCATGACACATTGTCCCTCTCTTGGACAGGGAGGTTCCTGTATGCCTTCTGTCCCTTTCCAGTCCTCAGGTGCACTACTCAAGCTGCAGGCAGAGGCGCACATACAATTCTTATGGCGCCCTTCTGGCCTAGTCAGATCTGGTTTCCGTTGCTTCAGCAGTTGATATCTGAACTGCTAGTCCCATTACCCCTGTCCACTCGCTTGCTCTCCAGGAGCAGGAACCCTAGTACATCCAAATTTTGGTATCTGCTGCATGGCTCTTGCAGACTTAATCGGGCAGATCTGGAGTGTCATCCAGTGGCAGAGTTTCTCGTGGTAGCAAGAAAGGCCTCAAATAGAGCAACGTCGCCATGAACTGGAAGCGTTTTTGCTTGTGGGCATCCCCATTGCTTGAACCCTTTCCACTGTCTGGTGGAATCTCTGCTGGAGTACCTTCTTTTCCTATCAGACAAGGGACTCAGCTACTCATCCATTAAGGTGCATCTTTCTGCGCTGTCAACATACCATGCGCTGATGGATGGGAAAGTTCTAGCACAATTGGTTTGTGCAAGACCTTCCTATGATGTATTTTGCACTTCAGACTTTCCAGGAGGGCCCCTTTTATGTTAGAAAACCTTATGCTGCCTCTCTTTGAGCCAGCCACAAGTTGCAACCTACGCTTCCTCTCTGGAAAGCATTATTTTTAGTTGCCATTACTTCCGCTCAAAGAATTTCTGAGCTACAGGCTGTGATATGTAAAGAGCCTTATCTTATTTTCCACATGGACGAGTTGCCCTGCTTACAAATCCTAAGATCTTATTTGAGAGGGTTCCTGCAGTAGGTCTTCACACATATAGGACTACGCCCCTGGTGTCAGGTTCCAGCGGCAAACTTTTGATAGCAATCATCAGCGAGGACCATCCCGATGTCAGGTAGCGTGGCGTCAGCCTGACTATAAAAGGCCCGGTCCCAGCCCGCCCTCCAGTTCTTTCCTGCCGTCGCCTCAGTTCGTTCGGCTCATGAGATAGAACAGTGAACCACGGACGCCTCAGACCTGGGCTGGGGAGCCCAGCTGGGGGTTCACAAGACTCAAGGGTCTTGGTCCAACCAGGAGCTTCTGCTCCATATCAGCGTTCTGGAGACTAGGGCAGTTCTGTATGCCCTCAGGCTTCCAGTCCCTTCTATTACCGAGATCACTTCTGGTCCAGGCGGACATGTCCACTGTCTGGTACATCAACAAATGGAGGAACTCTCATTACTCTCTGCAGAGGAGCGATGAGGGTTTGGTACTGGATGATTCAGCACAGCCTTTCTTGACAGCAGTCCACTTTCCAGGCGTAAGCAACATCCTGCAGATAGTCTGTCAATCAGTGGCCAGGGGTTATGAGTGGGAATTAAAGCTAGAGATAGTCTAAGATCTTTCTTTGATGAAGTCGACCAGAGATAGATCTGTTCACCTCCATTCAACGTAAAACTAGCCAACTTTTGCTCTCTCGTTCCCGGGCATGGTGCTTTTGGCAAGACACTTCTCTCTCTCTCTTGGACAGGGAGGTTTCTTTGCTTTTCTTCTCATTCAGAAGGTTTTGGCGAAACTTCAGGAGGAAGGGGCACATTTGATTCTGATTGTCCCTCTCTGGCCTCACCAGATTTGGTTTCCTCTTTTACAGCATCTGGCGTTAGAACCTCCAGTTCCCCTGCCATTATCCCACACCTTCTGACTGGGAGCGGAGCACCTTGGTGCACCTGAGCCTTTGTCTCTTCACCTTGAGGCATGGCACCTGTGGACATAGCGGCCTCCCACTATGGGGTTTCTACAGGTTGCTCATATCCTGGTGTAAGCCAGAAAACCATCTACTAGATACACCTACACTATGAAGTGGAAAAGATTATCTATCTGGGCCCTAGCCAGGAGCTGGGATCCCTTCGTGTTTCAGCTACCCAGGTGTTAGAGTACCTCGCACATTTATCATAGTCGGGCCTTAGCTACTCTTCCATTAAGGTCCATCTCTCTGGGTGTCTGTCTACCACCTTCCGGTGGAGGGAGAACCTTTGGCTCAACTGGAGGTTGCTAAGACTTTTTTAAAGGCATCCTCCACTTGAAACCACCGATCAGAATCCATGTCCCTCTGGGACCTAAGTTTATGTTGGAGAAACTGACCTTGCCTCCTTTTGAACCAGCCTCTAGCTCTGACTTGCGCTTCCTTTCCTGGAAGACTCTGTTTTAGTTGCAGTCACTTCTGCCGAAGGTCTTGGAACTTCAGGTATTTATCTGTAAGGAACCCTATCTGATTTTGCATAAGGACAGAGTTGTCCTTCAGACAAACCCTTTGTTTCTCCCTAAGGTAGTCTCAGAAACCACTCTCAACCAGAGTGTCGAACTGCCGTATATTATCCACAACATCCCAACGGGGAATACTTCTGCACACTCTTGATGTGAAGAGGATTCTGAGGTATTACACTAACCAGACTAAAGAGGTCCGTTAGACAAATCAACTCTTTGTGGCCTCTTCTCCCCAGTGCCAGGGCAAGGTCATTTCCAAACAGACCTTTTCTAGGTGGTTGGCTAACTGCATCCATTTCATCTACCAAAAGCATGGAAAATCCCTTCCGGGAGGTTAAGGGTCACTCCACTAGGAGTGTTGCTGCCTCTACCGCCTTTTTCAGGAATGTGTCCACTACAGAAATCTGTGCAGTGACCACATGGTCATCTGTCCACACCTTCAGTAAGCATTACAGTCTGGACATAGCTTCTAGGCGCAGAACTGGCTTTGGTCTTGCGGTTCTGCAAGGCCTCCTGTCATAACTAGCAGTTGGCAACTTCTCCTCGGGTGTACCTCCATTATATTTCTTTGGGACTGCTTGGTATTCAGTCCTATATGGAAGACCTGCTGCAGGACCCTCTCTAAGTAAGATACTGCAGTTACGTAAGAACTTACCGTAACAGTAGATCTTGAGAGGTTCCTGCAGTAAGTCTAGTTCCCACCACCCTCCCCTACTCCTGGATCGGTTTCCTTCATTTCATCCTGCCTAGCCCTTGGGTCTAGAGAGGAAGCATGGTTCAAGGAGTCTTCACTCCTGTTTTTTTCTACTTTTTCTAGGTGTCCAGTGGAAAGAACTGGAGGGTGGGCACAGGACCACCCCTTTTATAGTAGAGGCTAACGTCACGTCACCTGATTGGGGGCAGTCCCGCTGATAGAACATAGAAACATAGAATTTGACGGCAGATAAGGGCGCTTGGCCCACCTAGTCTGCCCATTTCCTAGCTAACGGATAAGCTACAGATACTAGTTAACCAACAGCCTACTTCCTCCTACCCCCAACTAGAATTGCCTTATGTCTGTCCCATGCATTCTTGAATTCCCCACTGTTTTTGACTTCACGACCTCAGGAAGGCTGTTCCATGTATCTACAACCCTCTTGTGAAGAATACTTCCTCACATTACCTCTGAGCTGTCCCCCTACATCTTCAAATTGTGCCCTTGTTCTTGCACATCTCTTTTCTGAAAGATGCTACCCTCTTGGACTTTGTTGATTCCTTGAGGTATTTGAAAGTTTCTATCATGTCCCCCTCTCCTCTTTTCCTCGAGGCTATACATCTTTAGTTCCTTTAGTCTTTCTTCATATGTTTTTGGTTGCCTTCCTCTGGGCTGCCTCCACCCTGTTTGTTTTTGTGGAAATGGGTCTCCAGAACTGTACACAGTACTCCAGATATGGTCTTACCAACTGTCTGTACAGAGGGCCAACAACTTCCTGTTTTCTACTGGTGATGCCTCTCCTATGCATCCCAGTATCCCCCAGCCCTCCTTACTGCCTTCTCCATTGCTGGCCCACCTTCAGGTTGTCTGATATGACTACCCCAGGTCGCTTTCCATTTTGTTGTTGTCAGTATCTCACCCCTCATTATGTACTCTTCCCTGGGTTTTGTTTCCCAGGTGCATTATTTTGCTTTTTGCATTGAATGGCTACCATACATTTGACCATTCTCCAACCTTGCCAAGTCCCATTTCATCCTTTCCACCCCACGTTGTGTATCAACCCTGTTGCAGATCTTTGTGTCATCTGCAAAGAGACATATTTTCCCTTCCAGTCCCTCTGCAATGTCACTTATAAAGACATTAAAAAGGACCAGCCCCAGTACTGAACCCTGCGGTACCCCACTAGTAACCCTCCTTTCTTCACTGTGGACTCCATTTACTATTACCCGCTGTGTCCTGTTGTCCAGCCAGAGTTTACCCAGGCTACCACTCTAGGACCCACTCCTAGGCTGGCTAACTTTTGTGGGACTGTGTCAAATGCCCTTGCTAAAGTCTAGGTAGGCCATGTCCACAGCCCTCCCTGGTCTACTGCTTTGGTCACCCAGTCAAATAAATCAATTAGATTTGTCTGACACGACCTTCCGCTGGGAATCCATGCTGCCTTGTGTCCTGTGCCCACTGGCCTCTAGGTACTTAACAATTCTTTCCTTCAGAGTGAGTCCATCATTTTCCCTACCACTGAGGTCAAACTAACTGGTCTGTAGTTTCCTGCCTCTGTCCTGCTCCCACTTTTGTGAAGGGAATCACATCTGCCTTCCTCCAGTCTCTCGGGTACCACCCCATCCTCCCATGATTTATTAAAATGGTAGTCAGTGGTGTTACTAGTTCTTCCCTTAGTTCTTTTAAAATTCTGGGGTGAATCCATCATGCCCCATTGCTTTATCCACCTTCAGTTTTAAGAGTTCTTTCAGAACCCTTTCTTCTGTGAAAGGACTAATATCAACCCCTATCCAGAGTACTTCTGTTGACCAGTTAGGTATTTCCTCCTGCTTTTCTATTGTGAATACTGAGCAGAAGTATTCGTTCAGTATCCCTGCTTTTCACTGTGCTGTCTGCCCAACCACCTTCCTCTTTGTTCAGCCTCAGTATCCCTGCCTTAGTCTTTCTTTGCTCCCTAATGTACCTATAAAGGTTTTATCCCCTTCTTAACTGAGTTGGCTATCTTTTCCTCGGTTTGGGCCTTTGCTATTCTGACTCTTACCCGCTTTCTTCTGCTTTAACTGGTACAGTTCTCTGTCCTGCTCCTTCTGTGTTTCCTTATACTTCCTGGATGCTATCTTCTTTTCCCTCACCTTCCTGCCACTTCTTTTGAGAACCATAGTGTTTTTTCTTTCATTTTGATTTGCTTCACACAAAGACTTGTTGCCTCTGTGATGGTGGTTTTGATGTTTCCCATTGTTGCTCCACCCCACCTTCTTGCCTGTTTGTTAGTGCTTTTCTGAGGCACGCTCCCATTTTGACAAAATCAGCCCTCCTGAAGTCCAGTACCTTCACTTTTGTATGGCTTGACTCTACAGCTAAGTTTATCGTGAACCACATTGTTTGGTGGTCACTTGTTCCCAGATAGCTGCAATTCAAGATCAGATCCTCTCTCCATCCCCATTTGAGAGTACCAGGTCTAAGATTGCTCTCTCCAGTGGGTTCCAAAACTAGTTGCCTGAGGCATGCCCCTGTAGGGCATCGAGAATGGCCCTGCCCTTGGATGTGGCTGCAGCAAGGTCGCCAGTCAACATTTGGCATATTCAGGTCTGCCATCAGCAACATCTCCCTTTCTCTGCCATCCCAAGGATGCCTCCCATCATTTCCTTGTCCATTTCTCCCCGAGATGGGGTCTGTATACAACCCTGTGCGGATTGTGGGCCATTTCCAGTCTCCAGGGTGACCCACAGTCCCTCCTCTCCTCCCTGTTTACCCTTTAGTTCTGTTGCTTTTATCTCTTCCCTTACATGAGAGCTACTCCTCCTCCTCCTCTTCTTCCCTCCCTGTCTCTCCTGTAGATTGTGTACCCTGGTATGTTGACATCCAGTCATGGTTCTCTGTGTACCATGGTTCTGTGACTTCCACAATATCCAGGCATCCCTCTTCCATCAAGGCCACCATTTCAGGGAGCTTTTTACCCTGACTACGGGCATTGGTACTCATTACTCTCCATTTTTATGGCTTTATTTCTGTTTGCCCCATCTCTGTCCCTACTGCCTTTGTCTTTTCTCCATTTACCCTGCTCTTCTCCTATTGACTGCTCTATTTTGGTGTTTACCTCACTAATTACCCTGATTTTTGGGAGGGGGCTAAGATTCCCCTTCTCCTTTCAGTGCCTCCCCCTTAGCTAGTTTAAATGCTTGCAGCTGAAGCATTTAAACCTATCACCTAGGATCCTGGTTCCCCTCCAGGATAGATGCAGACCACCAGCGCCTGTATAGGCCTGCATCCCTTCAGGTGGAGTCCCAGTCCCCAATGAAGCCAAATCCCTGAGCTCTGCCAGCTTTTCAGCCAGTCCTTGAATCCCATGGTGTGGGTGCCCTAGCCTCATCCATGCCATAGACAGGTAGCACTTCCGAGAAAGATGATTGCTATGTACAAGTTTGCCGTTGGAACCTGGCGCCAGGGGCGCAGTCATATGTGTGAAGACCTACTGCAGGAACCTCTCTCGAAGATCTACTGTTACGGTAAGTTCTTACGTAACTGCAATTTTTCTTCAAAGGTCTTGTCCGAATTCACTTTGAATCAGGGCATTCAACTACCTGTTTACTACCCAGAGTACTCGAACAAAGAGGAGGCCTTGTCATATACTTTGGATGTACATATAATTTTCCATTACAACACAGACCGTACTTGTTAAGAAAGACTGATCAGTTTTGTCTTCTTCACCCAAAGAATGTTAGGTGTGCCAGTGACCAAGCAGACATTGGCCAAATGGTTGGTCAGCTGCATTGCATTTTATCAAAAGCATGACAAACCCTTGCCGGGACCAGTCAGGGTCATTCCACAAGAGGTGTTGTACAACCTTTTTGTGTCCTCAAAAATGTCTGCAGCAGGTCTCAGTAGCTGCTACTTGGAGTTCGGTCCAAACCTTCATTGAGCACTACAGTCTGGACATTGCTTCCAGAAGGAGAGCAGGTTTTGGCCTTATGCGTCCTCCAGGGACTACTCTCCTAAGGACTGCTTAGGACTCTCTGTGGTAGTCCACTACCCTTCTGACCTGGGTCACTTCTTATACTGTTTGGGACTGTGTCCTAATGGAGTCAACTGCTGCAAGAGCTCCCTCTCGAAGTAAGATAGTACAGTTATGTAAGAACTTACCATAACAGTAGATTTTCAAGAGGAGCTCTTGCATCAGGTGAATTCCCTCCACCTGCCCCGGGTTATGTAATTGTACTTCTCTCTGGGGATGGGATATCCTCCTTGGTTCCTTATCCTGAATGTCAGCGGGTCTCTGGTGGGTGAACTGAGATGGTGCTGGGGGACCTCCTCCACCCTTATACCACCGCAGAGGGCAGGGCCAAAGTTAGGGCAGTCCCCGCCTTCAACTGCTAGCTAAAAAATTTCTGTGGGTCCTAGTGCCTGGTGGCATAGTTCTGATGGTGTTACTCACTGTAAGAGCTCCTCTCGAAAATCTACTGTTACGGTAAGTTTTACATAACTGTACTTTATGAATGATTCCTACAGTATCTAGGCAAGTTCATACAATAATATTTAGTCAGTTTCAATAAGGGTGCACACAAGATATGTGAGGAAAACATCTGCATCTCTACGGACATACGTTGACTGACTCTAGCTATCTAAATGTTATCCTGTTACTTCCAGAATAGGTGGCATTATTTGGTCAAATGTATTCTCACATGTGGTATTATTTTAAATTGGTAAACTGAAGAGGCCACTCAAAGTGAACACAGTGCACGATGGTAAGAAGGATAATAGTAAGAAAACAAATTGCAGCACAGTGCTGACAAGCGAACAATTTGCTGTAGCCTCAGGATATGCTTTCGTTTATTCAGTGTTTTGTTTGCACCTCTTCTGACTTGCTGAATAAACGAAGACATATCCTGAACCTGTAGTGAGTGGTTAGTTTTCAGCTGCGCAGTTCTCCGGTTTTATTTTCTTTATGTGGGTTCCTTTTTGTTGACATACCTACTGTTAAAAATAACAAGATCTGAGATATGGCATAAACACAGATAACATTGGTTAAAGAGCTATTATTTGCTTTTTGCTAATTCAAAGATTTCTATCTTATAGGACTAGATGTGATGTGTGGAACTGCACTTTACCTGGAGGCTGACAGTCTGTTCTGTTCCCCATACATTTATTTGTTTGTTTTCTTTTTGGTAACTGGGCAAGGCCCATAGGCACAAGTGCCTGATCTTACCTGTATTAATCTTTCAAACAACATGAAGTCTTGCTGTATTCTGACTATTGCAGTGATATCCAACCTTTGAACTGCCCGGAGAGGAAAGAGTTAACTTTCCATGCAAGACATGGAATGCTGAGCTCGAGCTCGGTTGAGACTCTGTCTGTTGTTATTTTGAATCAAACACTAGATTCTTTACTCCACCTCACTGAACAGTCGCTCTGGAGATTTCTCCTTTGCTCAGTTCAATTTAGTGGTTAAAGTGTCATTTTTTTCCCTCGGTTTCAACGAATTTATTCCATCTAACCTGTCGGTTCAGTCTCTGTCTGTGGTACCGTGAGTACTAGATAGGTTTATTATTGTTGGCTTCTGTGTGGAACTTGAAACATCGGATCGGTTCGGTTTGAACCGATCAGGTTCATTAAAAAGTTTGTTCTGCTTTTTAGAGTGTGGTAGCTGGTCCTTATCAGTTCTAAAATAAAAAAAAAAAAAGCAGTTTCATTACGGTTTTCCATGACTATAACACGGTCAAGGAGCCGATAAGGGTGTCTTGCCTGGCCCGGATTGCCGAAAAAGGGTAGAGATTTGGTTAGGACTGGCCATGTCAAGAAACCCAAGAGAAAACCAGGCCCACTGGGTTTCAACACTGTAGTGTGTGTGGGGAAGCCTTTGCTAAGGCTGACACCCACACCACCTGTGTTTATTGTCTGGGGTTTGACCACCTCGATTCAGACTGCCAGATTTGCAAGAGTTTTCCACTGCTACCCTGGAAAGAAGTAGGTAGGCTGAGAAAGGAGGCCAAAAAGTCTGCTGACCCGGATGGCCAGCCGGTTCAGTTCCAACCGAACCAGAAGGAGTGCCCTCTGACCAAGCGAAAACTTCTTCGGTGGAGAACCACTCTGGAGGAGTCGGTTCCGTTGAAAAAAAAAGGGATAAGTCAGCCGTGTTCAGATCCACAAGTTCTTTCTCCAACCGCTGATGAAATAGCCAAAGTGATAAGGATTGTTCAATCGCTAACTCCGGTTCCGACTGAACGGCACCATCGATTAGGGCTTTGTTCGGTTGGTTCCCCAGTTCCGGATTATAATTTAGAGGATTTTATGAACGGAGGAGGAGGAAGGAGAGTATGAGGATAGTGATGGTGATTATGAAAGTCTGGATGTGCCCATTGACCGGACATCTCCCTAGACAGACCTTCAGGAGTTTCTCCTCCTAGACTTTGAGTCCCCATCCCACTTTGTTTTGCAAAAGTGGCTGAAACTCTTCAGCTTCCTATGGAGGAAGCAGTAGAGGATCAGGAGGAGCCTGATTATGTTGAGATGATGGACATCCCAGAGTCCAGGAGGCTGTCTATTCCCTCCATAAGTCTTTTGGGAAGCGGACATTTAAAATTTTAAGACTCTAATTCTATACCTCCTGTGGACAGAAGAATGGACAAGAGGTATACTCTTTCAGGCTCTGATATGGGTTCCTTTCCCAGCAATGCAGCCATGTTGGGTAGTGCAGGCTGCTGCCTGTGATAAGACAAATATACCCTTGGCTTCACACCCCCAGATAAGGACTCCAGGAGGATTGATGCCATGGCAAGAAGCAGTACATGGCAGCATCTTTGGGACTCAGGCAGGCTAATTACATGGCCTACACAGCTAGATACCGGAAGTCTAGATGGGACACTGTGATGGCTCTAGCTAAACAGGTCCCTGGCCAGCTTGCCAGGAGCTGGAGCAGGTGGCTGCAGATGGTATTGAGGCATCCAAGGTGCAATTTCATGCTGCAGTGGACTCCAGTGATGTTTCATCTAGAGTCATGGCTACATCTGTGGCCTTATAGGATGGCTTAGCTCAGATGTACTAGCCTGTCACAGGATACCCAGACTAAGGCCATGGATTTTCCTGTTGTTGGTAATTCTCTGTTTGGGGAGCAGACAGAGAACTATATGAAAAATGGATGAGTACAGGACCACCTATAGGAGTGCCGGGCCAGGAAGGCAAGCCACTCCCCAGAGCCAGCATTCCAGGGCAGGGGCAGGCTTTTCATGAGCCTTTCTACCAAGCCCAGGCCTCCTCTTCCACCTTTGCCCAGAGAGGGTTCTTCAGAGGGAGAGGCTGACTGGGTACAAGCAGACCTTACCACCCCTCAGCCTGAAGCTTCTGCCAAGCAGACACCCTGAGGTGTCAGCCCAGGTCAACTCCCCATACCAGTAGGAGGCAGGCTGGCTTACTTTGTCCAGGACTGGATGTCTTTAACATCAGACAAATGGGTCCTGGAAGTAGTAAGCCAGGGACTGATTCTCTGCTTCAAACAATTTCCCAAGATGAGAACCAGGTCCTTTCCACCTGCAAATCCTTCAGAGGCCCTTGCCCTAGAGGCAGAGTCTCTTCCCTCTTGGCTCTGAGAGCCATAGAAGAGTTCCACCCTACACAAGGAAAAGGATTGTACTCCAGGTACTTCTAACTCCCAAAAGACAGGAGAATGGAGGCCCATCCTGGATCTCAGATATTTAAACAAGCACCTTTTAAAGCCAAAGTTCAAAATGGTGACTTTGGGAATAATTCTACCCTCTCTAAGGCCAGGGGCTGGCTAGTTTCCCTGGACCTCAAGGATGCCTATTTCCACATTCTCATCAGATGCTCCCACAGAAAGTACCTCGGGTTCGAGTTGCCCTCAGGCCACTAACAATTCAGAGCAATGCCCTTTGGCCTAACATCAGCTCCAAGAGTGGTCACAAAATGCCTGGCAGTAGTGGTTGCTTTCCTAAGGAGAAAAAGATCTCCATCTTTCCATACCTGAGCGACTGGCTCATAGTGGGTCAGTCTCCAGACCAAGTCAAGTCACACCTACAGATAACTCAGCAACTGCTCACTTCTCTAGGATTCCTTCTGAATCTTTCAAAGTTAGTTCTAGAGCCAGTGCAGCTCCTCACCTTCATAGGGGCAGAGCTGGATACAATAAGGGCAAAGCCTTCCCTCCCCTGGACAGGGCAGGACCCTTGTTACACTGGCCTCTTCATTCATCCTCCAGGTGTCTCGACTACAGAGGCTTTTGCAGCTCCTGGGCCACATGGCTGCCTCTACAGCAGTGGTCCAAGGAGCAAGATTTCAGATGAGGGACATTCAGTTCCACTTAAGAGCCTTTTGGTCCCAGAGAAATGATTCTCTGACCAAGCTAATCCCAGTGACTTGAACCCTGATCCAGGCTTTGCAGTGGTGGCAGGATCAGGACAACCTAAGGCAAGGAGTTCCCTTTGTCACTCAATCTCCTTCTCTAATCCTTACCACAGATGCCTCCCTGTTAGGCTGGGAGCCCACTTGTGGGATCTGACCACCAAGGGTTGTGGTCACCTCAAGAATCTCTGCTTCACATCAATCTCTCATAACTCAGAGCAGTGTTTCTAGCATTTCAAGTTTTTCCAAGTCTGTTCAGAACAAAGTAGTTCAGATCAGGACAGACAATACCACCACAATGTGGTACATCAACAAGCAAGGGGCACTCTGTCTATGGCCTTGTGCACAGAGGCAATGAAGTTGTGGGCTCTGGCCTATTCCTGAATACCTCTCTGATAGCAGTGCACCTCCTATGAAGGACAATGTCCTGGCAGATGCTCTCAGCAGGATATCTCGGGGCCATCATGAATGGTCCCTAGATCCTCTGATTTTGAAGGTGATCTTCTCCAGATGGGGCACCCACAGATAGATCTTTTGCAGCCCCAGACAATCACCAGCTTCCTCTTTTGCTGCAGACCCCAGTGTTGGGCTAAGTCCTCCTGGATGCCCTAGTTCTCAATTGGGAAGGGAAGTTCTGAATGCTCCCCCCTTCCTCTCCTGTTCAAGGTACTAGTCAAAATCAGGTCTCAACCTGCAAAGTGAATCTGATTGCTACAGACAGCCCTGGTACCCTCTTGCTGTCCTTAGCAGTCCACCTTCCCCTGTCTCTTCCCAGGAATTACAACCTGTTAACATGTTCTCAGGGGAGGGTTTGGTATCCGAATCTCAGATCTCTCAATGTCAAGGCCTGGCTCTTGAAGAGTTAGAGTTTGCTGATTTGCATCTCTCTGAGGTGTTCTGGATATTTTAAAGGCTTCTCAAAGCCTTCCACCAGAAAAATTACAACTCCAAATGGAGACTTCCGTGACATCATAGAAAGAATGGCAGCCTAGACTTGGTGGCTCCCAGCGGATCCTACAACAACCCTCAAATAAAACATATTCATTGCCATCCAATCACAGTTAATATATGAGGTACCTTTAAAATGCCGAAGAAAGGAGAACAAATTTTGCAATTTTGGCACATCAAAATGGGGAGAAATCCCAAGAGCGAGGGATCAGAGAGTGAAGACTCGAGGGCCTCAGCGTCCTCTCACCGAGTGGCGCGGCTCCGAGCAGGCTTCCCATGTAGTCCTGCAAAAACAGATGGCCCAGATGCTGCAGAAATCAGAGACTTCGAAGAGAAATGAAGTCAACGGCTGCGCTCTTCGGGTGAACTTTGGGAAACTCGAGCAGAGGAGGAATCCAGTGATGCCCGCATAGACAAGACGGAAGGAAGGCTAACTGACACAGAAGCGCCATAACACAGCTCCACGGGAAATCAGGGCCCTTAGAGATGGCTGAAGACGAGAGAACTGCAGCCGGAGAAATAACATTAGGATATCAGGGATTCCAGAGGGCTCGGAAGGGACAGAGATGATAAAATTCCTCCAGAAAACTCTGAAGAGCTGCTCTCACTACCTGAAGAGAGATCGTTGGAGCTGGAGCAGGCCACATCGTGCATTGGGGCCTAGGCTCCCACCAGGCTCTCGCCCCGCATCATCCTGGCAAAATTTCTGAGGTACCAAGAGAAGGAAGCTGTCCTGAAAGCAGCCTGGAGGAAGGGAGGTCTTGCTCCAGACCCAGCGTCTCTACTTTGACAACGATTATGCCCTGAGACCATAGGCACGAAGGCGAGCCTACAAGTCATGAGAGCACTGAAGGCAGCGGGATCCGCTTCTGTACCCCTACCCCGTGAAAATGGTGATCCTGTTCCCAGATGGCGACGTGGCGTGGAGTCGGCAGAGGAGGCGAGGACCGAACTCAGAAGATGGAATATAGATGTCCCTCAGGCTGGAGTCCACAGGGAGCCCTCCCTAGCATCCAAGTTAGCTCAGAAATCAGGATCAAATGAGCAGAGGACGCGAGGTGCAAGACAGGGAGCAGAAGCCTTGCAGCGGATTGTTGGAGAGCTACGGATGTCGAAACTAATTCAGAGGTGCAGCGGACAGCGGAGGCTAATTCGGACACATGAAAATGCGCAAGTAGCTTTGAAATATTATTGTAGAGTGGGTAGGGGAAAGTAGGCCTAAAGGCAATGAGGCAAGGATACAAAGTCTGGTGGGGGCAAAGCTGCCATATACCTCCCTGAAACTGGAAAGGGCAGTAGAAACGGTGGGGGAAGACTACCAAAAAGAAAGGTGGTTTGAAGGCTGCAGAAATGGGGGACTATTAAAGAGGAGGAGGGTGGGGTAAGGAAGGGATTGGGAAGCTCAAGAGAGTAGGCAGATGGGTGATAATCTAGGAGTGGGTGTACCAATGGAGCAACAGGGGTGGTGGGGGAGACAGAGAGTCACAAGGCTGGGGAGGAAGTAGGAGAGGGAGGAGAAGGCAATTGCAATTATGCACCCCAAACAAGCCACATTGCAGTAAGAAACTGAGGAAAGCACACATAGAATCCTAACCAGGCGGAGTGAGCGGGAGGAGGGAACAAGGAGATACCGAAGATACAGAGGGTCACCTGATTGGGGGAGATAGAAGGACAGGAGATAGTCGAGACCCTTATTTGCTGAAGTAAGAGGGACTAACTTAGTCCCAGTTGTGCATATCAGCAACAGATTTCTGTTTCCAGTGACTCTGGTCCCCATTCTCATTTAAAGAGGAGCGAAGCGGAGGAAGTATACAGAATCAGAAGGAGTAATGAGGAGGATTAAAGGAGGGGGAGGAAGCTGGAGGGTTGGCGAGGTTGAAACCGGGATGACACATGGTATCCAGACAACAGACTACTACGCTGGAATGAACATGGACAAACTGTTACCCAGGAACAATTAAAGGGATACAAGAACTGGCCAATTGATGGCATGGGGTGGGAGAAAGCAGGAGGGTGTGAGGCGAGGGAGGGGGGATCAAGAGCTGAAAAACACCACAGCATTACCAAGGAGAGTTCGGGATTCGCTTCCTACCCTATGTTTTATGATGGGAGGGAATGGGGTGGGGGGAATGCTCCCCAAATGCGGTGAATCAGAGGCTCCCCTCCTATTGGCTCACGCCAGGGAGGACATGGTAATAATCTGTAAGCAGGAGTAAGAGGTCTAAATAACAGAGAGCATGAAGATGGGGCCTTGCTCGGGGGAGTGACCCCGTGGGACTACTTGCCACTGCCTGCTGATGATGCCTGGGCCCCTTCTAGCCCGGTTCGAGGGTGGCCCGGCCTACTGTGGGACCTCCTGTGTGTGATGGGGAGGACCCCCGTCTGGAGGCAACTCAATAAAGCGACACGAGCGCCCGTGTCGGGGGTGCATGAGGGCTGAGGGACTGGCGCGCTGGGGAATGCGAGACCGACTCGGGTGGAGAAGTGAGGCCGAGGCCCCCTCGGACTGCGGCGCGGAGGCGGAGTTGGCTGGATGGAGGCACGTGGGCGCGGGTCAGCCTACCACCCACTTCCGGACTTGACAGGCTGAGCAGGCTTGGGAACCTCACACCCACCTATGCTCATGGGGGGTCCTGCCTGCATGCACGCTTCTCCTCCTTTGACCGGCTGAGAATTACTGCCTCCCTGCCCTGGTCCCTTTGAGATCTGGGAAGGGATAGAATCCCCACAACAAATATACTCCCCTACAAGCTACAACTAGGATCCCAGGGGACCACTCGCTGCCAGACGGTCACCTTTCCTTTTAACCCTTCCCAAGTAGCACTTTGTGCTTCGCCCAGTGATTCTGGGCAATAGGTAAGGTTTTCCTTACCACAGGGTCAGGACTACCTGACTCGTGGAAGTACCAGTTTGTAAGTTATGAATGTTAAAATGTTTGGATGTTGTATAATAGTCTATATGTTGTATATTAATTATGCACCGTTGTGTATTGTATGTTGTAATGTGTTAGTCTCCAGATCTGAACAAACTGGCTCTGTGAGGGTGCTCTCCGGGGTGGCAGACCTAGGGCCCCGCTAGGCAGAAGGAGGTACAAACTGGGGAAGAGAACAGGAATAAGATATGGATACAACTAAGGTGAAACTACTTTCCTGAACATAAATGGCCTTGCATCGCCTATTAAGAGGTCTAGGACCTTAGCATTTATTAGGCTCCAAAGCCGATATAACATATCTACAGGAGGAGCACATGAGTGTGTTGGAACATGTAAAATTGACTAAACTAAGTAGGGGACAGGTTTTCATTCCTCCACGGGGCCGGAGGCATGGGGGGTAGCTATAATAATCTCTCCGGGCACTCCGTTTAAAGTCGAATATAATTGGTCTGATCAGGAGGGACGTATGATTCTGGTACAGGTACGTTACATGACAAACCAGTAACATTAGTAAATATTTACTTCCCACGGGAACCACGGTGGCCCACCTTAAACCTTTATTAGATAAGGTTATTCAAAAACCGTCGGGATGCTTATGCTGGCAGGTGACCTTAACTTCATTATGGACCCTAGCCTAGACACTACTAATCCCAAACCCCTAAACAATCGGTAACCCAACGTTTTTCAAAAGATTTGCAAACGAAGCAGGATGGTGTGGCGCCTGGAGGAAGTTGCACCACTTCAAGGAATTACACCTACTACTCACGGTACATCAATCCTATTCCGCATTGACCAGGTATATACACAGGTGGAGAATATGGGAGAATACATGACATTCACATTGGGGACATTACGGTTTCAGACCATGCCCCCAGACAATTTTGTGGGACTTGAGCTACAACCAGCGGACATTATGGAACTTAATCCATACTATCTGCGGTCTAAGAAATTCTGATTTTCTTTTAGAGAAGATCCAGGAGATAAAACGGACAACCGTTGGGGACTCTACCCCTGCCATGTACTGGGATACAATTAAGGCTGTGCTTAGGGGCCATATAATAAAATACACTGCAGAAAAGAAAGACAGCGTAAAGTGCAAAAACTTAAACTCGAATGATACCTTCACTTTTACAAATGGCACATAAACAAGGGATACTAGGTACTTCAACTGCAACAAACCAGATTTGAGCTGGACCGATTAATACAACAGCAGACGAGATGACCTTAACCTTTCTAGAGCAGAAATTTTCAGTTGGACCAAGGGCTACTCGGCTGCTGGCCTACCAAATCCGGAAAAAAAAAAAGCGACCACGATTCTCTCAGTACTCCACCCTCACTGGGAAACCGACTCTCACAAAGACACACGACATTGCTGAAGCCTTTATAACATATTATAGGTCCCTATACACCCCAGAAACTGCGGCATGTCATATCAAATAGAAGAATTCTACGATCAATCACTCTGCCACGCTAGCAGAGAACCAAAGCCAAGCCCTAGTCACACCAATAACAGAGACGGAATTGAAGGCCACCATTGCGAATACTAAGCTCCAGAGGTCACAGGACCAGATGGGTATGGAGCGGAACTCTACAAGGCAGTAAAGGCACAAATAATCCCTGACCACCTTAGTGTATTTAACAAAGTTTTGGAGGATCCTCCCCCATCCTGGTCTTACGCAACGATCTCTGTGATACCTAAACCAAATAAGAACCCACAACTCTGCCTCCTATGGACCCATATCGGTACTCAATCAAGACTATAAGCTATTCATGGCAATTCTGACCCGACGATTGGATCAAATACTCCCCTGTTAATTCACAAGGACCAAACGGATTTGTCAGATCTCGCACCACCACAGACAGTATAAGATGGACTCTTCATTTAGTACACAGATGCACGCCCGACGGTGCCCTGTCCCTCGTTGGTCAGTCTAGATGCTCGAAAAGCGTTCGAGTGCATGGCTCTTTTATATGCAACATTACACAAGTTGGCTTCCCCACCTCTTTGATAGCTGTCCTACAAAATATCTATGCCTACCCGCGGGCGTGTGTGAAAATCAACGGACACCACTACTTATTTTCCACTATATAGAGGACGAGGCAGGGATGCCCCTTCTCTCCTTTTGTTTGTGGCCTTTATTGAACCCTTGGCCCAGAAGATTAGAAAGCACAAGATATAGAGGTAGAGAGGAAAGAGCACGGATTGCCTTCTATGCGGATGACATCTTGCTATATCTCAAACCCAGATCAATCCCTCCTGCAATTAAGTCAATACTAGAATCATTCGCTCTGGTGTCTGGATACAAGTTGAACCTTACTAAAACAGAGATGCTCACTTTTCATTACTGTCCTACACAGGAGTCAGTGGAGACCCGGGAAGGTGGGACCTAGAAAACTAAAATACTTGGGAATACATATTCCCAAATCTCCACTAGAGTACTACAAATATAATTATGCCCCTTTAATACAACTAAAGCGGACCTTTCTTTGTGGGCAACTCTCCCTTGGGATTGGTGCGTAGGATTGACCTGATTAGAATGGTCTCCCTTCCAAGAGCACTATACCTATTCCGAATGTACCCATCCACCTCCCTCAAAACTTTCAAGGAAATGAACAGACATATTTCTTATTATGTTTGGGCAAATAGTAGACACCGGGTGCACTTGAAAACCCTCACTCTCCCGGGACGGGGGCATGGGCCTCGGACTTGAGACTCTATCAGCAGGCGACAAACATGCTACATCTGATGTCTAGACAAATTAAGACAGATAATCCACACTGGTTAGACATAGAACGAACAGTCATGAATGATCATACATTCATAGAGCTCTTTACCAGCACAAGGGGAGAGGCCCTGCACAAAGAGGAAAACCCATGGCTCGAGGCCTCGCTTAGGGGTTGGCGGACCATAAAGCGGAACCACAGTCTAACCCCATTCCTAGCGCTTATCTGCCCAATCTCAAGCTTGAGTGACTTCCCCGAACAACTTGGATGGGAGTTTTAGGCAATGGGAGAAAAGGGGCTGAAATATTTGGGGCAGATAATGAACCAGGGCACAATGTGGACCTATATGGAGATACAAAAGAATACAATCTCCAAAAGCTGACTTCTTCCGGTACTTGCAACTCAGACATTACATAGACCACCTACACGAATGATCTGGGATCAAGAACAGCTCCCCCATTAATACAGAGCCAAATAGCCCTTCATAAAACCCTAAAACAGAACAACCTAATCTCATTATATTATCAATCCTTAAGAGTTCAGACTCTTATATGCACGGAAGGTATCCGAGAACAGTGGAGCCAGGAATCAGGCTACCTGATAACACCTGAGGACTGGCGGCAGGCCTGGAGATACTCGGCTAAAGTATCTTCCTCACACATATGGAGGAGTTTGCATGGAAGTGCCTAATTGGTACTTCAGAACCCCAGTAATTACGAGTCATTACGGACTAGGATCACGGGCGGCTTATTGGCGCTCTTTGTGGAAACATGAGAGCGGACCACACTCACATATTCTGGGGTGCCCATCCCTGAGACCCTACTTACATCCCTCCAGTCTCACCTGCAGGAGATATTCAACCTTCAATTTAGTCTGACTGTGGAGATATTTTTGTTCTCCGTTTTCCCTGGGACCTAGCGTGGAGCAACAACCAGATACCTACTACTCATTCTCCTTACAGCAGCAAAGAAGTCTATTATTAAACAATGGTTGACACGTAAAATTCCACAATACAGGATTGGTGGAACATAACTCGACAAATTTAAACAATGGAGAAAATAACACATAGCCTAAATAATCAAGAGGGAAGTTCAGCCACTAGATGGGCGAGTGGCAAATATACTATGTTAAAAGACCCTACGTTTGTCCCGTGGGGGGATGGGAAGCTGTTGCTATAGGGGCCTGTGGTCTGCCGTCGGGAGGCGCCTACAACGAACTTATGGTGCATAGATAATACTCTTTCTTGGGCGAGATACTTACCTGAGTTGAACAGAATTAAGCACCCAGGATCTTCTCTAGGAGATTGATCCGATCCCCCGATGCAGAAGACACTGGAAGATATCTCGGCCGGGTAATCTAAAACCCTGTGTTATTTATGAATAAGGCCAGGACTATTTACTAAGCTACTTCCCTCCCTTAGGTTTGGCACCCAAACTGGATTATTCCCTGGATCCCCAGCTATTTGTTGTCATGAATTCTATACCTGCACAGAAACTGTATATGTATTTTTTTTGTCTGAAATTAATCTAATAGATCTGGATGACTTGTCTGTAAACATGTTATAAAACTACAATAAAAGTGAAAATATAAAAAAAAAAAACTCCAAATGGAAAAGGTTTACTATTTGGTGCTCTGAGAAGCATATTTCTCCAGAGTCTGCTGGGTTGCCTACAGTCCTTGACTATATGGTTCATCTCGGTAGCTTGGGACTCAGACCGGCTACACTTAGAGTGCATCTGACAGCTGTCTCTGCCTTCTTGTCAGCAGGCAAGCACTCTTCCCTTTCAGCTCATCCTGTATTCTGTAAATTCTTCAAGGGATTGCTGCATACCGACTCTCCCTTCAGGGACCCTGCCCTGCCTGGGACCTTAATGTTTGCATTGCTCAGCTTATGCAACCCCTTTTGAGCCTTTGTCCTCAGCAGAGCTGAAGTACTTGACTTGGAAAACTGTGTTCTTGTTAGCCATTATTTCTGCCAGGCCACAAGTGAGTTACAGGCCCTGTCAGTGGAGCCTGATTTTATCCCTTTCCATAGAGATAAGGTGGTCCTCAGGGCTAATAGGAAGTTTTTGCCTAAGGTGGTTTCAGATTTCCACTGTAACCAGTCTATGTCTCTTCCTGTTTTCTTCACTGACCATTCCTCCTCTGGGGAGAGGAGGCTGCACAGCCTGGATGTGAAAAGGGCACTTAGCTACTACATAGAGCGCACCGAGGGTCACAGGTTTGACTCCTCAACTGTTCCTCACTTATGGTGAGGTTGGTAAGGGAAAACCTGCCACTAAGAGATCTATTGCCAGGTGGATTGTCTCTTGTATACAATTTTGCTATGAAAATTAGGTAGGATACCACCCTCAGGCCTGAGGGCTTACTCTACCAGAGGTACAGCTGCTTCCTGGCTGCTGCCAGGGATATTCCTATCTTAGAGATTTGTCAAGCAGCCACCTGAAAAACAGTACATACTTTCACCAGGCATTACTCTCTGGATATCCAGGCTAGGAGTGATGCTCGGTTTAGCACAGCAGTGCTTCACAGCCTGTTCCCAAGTGGGTTCTGTCCGTCCTCAATTAAGGTACTGCTTGGTAGTCTGCAATAGTCAGAATACAGCAAGACTTCATGTTGTTTGAAGAAAAAAATACTCACCTTAGTAATGTTGTTTTTTCTAATGGAGTCTTGCTGTATTCTGACCTCCCTCCTGCCTCCCTCTCAGAACCTGGGTTTTGGGATGTGGTGGGCAGGAACAGTGTTGGTACCATAGAGGTGCCCCTTTCTCACCCTCTTATTTTGGGTATGTGTTGTGTTTTGTTTTTGGGTTTCCTGACTTGAGTCTTGGCCTTGGAACCAAAACCTTTTATTAGATTTAGTTGCCAGTTGGCTAGTGTAAGTTTACAGTTTCCACACAGGACGCAGTGAGTTTAGCTAGTAAAGATCTGGCGGTTTGGGTTCAAACACAGACAGAGTCTCAACCAAGCTCGAGCTCAGCTGTTCCATGCCTTGCATGGAAGTTAACTCTTTCCTCTCCGGGCAGTTCAAAGGTTGGATATCACTGCAATAGTCAGAATACAGCAAGACTCCATTAGAAGAAACAACATTACTAAGGTGAGTAATTTTTCTTACCATCCATCACTGGTGGGTCTAGCCAGAGGTGCTAGTACCCTGCGGGGCTTATAGCTTTAAGCTGTTCTCAGCTTCCTAAGGAGGAGGGGTAGACATCGGCACTGCCCCCGTCCTCTAGGCTGATGTATTATGTGGGAGACACGGCTGGCCAGTAACTGATGCCAGCCCCTCCACCACCTCCGTTCTTTTCCCACCAGCAAGGTGCATCACCCTGTGGAGTGGGGCCATTTTGATCTTCATCAGAAGCCTGCCGAGTTCTGCAGCTACTACTAGACACATTCTCTTCAGACCAGTAAAACTGTTCTTTATTTCTACGGTGCAGAGTCTGTTCTGTAGTTATTTGTTCCTCGTTGCAACCTGATGGTGCCACTTCAGCCCCAGTCAACTCACTTGGTGCTAGTGAGCAAAGTGGTGCCACTGTCTGTGCTGGGTCCCTTCCAGTTCCATCTGCAGGAGAGGAGGGTTTCAGGGTGGCCTCTTTGGTCTCCTGATCTTCCTTATAGGAGGAAGAGGAAAGTCAAGATGACCCAGATTAGCTGCCCGACTCTCAAGAGTCCTGTTGCTCTCCTACACCTAGCTGTTCAGTCTCCAGTACAGTGGGATTGGCCACTATTATTTCTGGGCCTGTCTTGGGGCAGACTCCTTCATGTCCTCCGGTGCTGCTTGGAGCACTAGTTTCAGCGTCGGAGAAGGAGTCTGTGTCAAGTGGCGGTGCTGGGTTGGAGTCCAGCGCCAACCCTGGTGCCGAATCTGATTCAGACACTATGTGCAGTGCCAAGTTGATTCTGGCACCCACCCCAGTGTTGGTCTGGTTCCAGCACTGTGCGCAGTGCTGAGTTGGATTCTGGCACCATGGTGGTTCTGGGATGGATTCTGACACTGTCTCTGGTGCCAGAGTTATTTCAGAGCCCTTTTCTTGGGTATTCCCAGCCAGCCGAGAGTAGATCCCTATCTTGGGAGGTGGGAGTGGGGAGGTTGAGGTTGGCATGCAGGCACTGTTCCAGAGCAGCTGGTGGCTCTGGGATGAGCCACAGTGTGGACTCTTATCTTCTCACTGGACCAAGTAGGGTCTGCAATGGGAGCCTGGGCAGCCTGCAAGGGATAGACCAGTTTAATTCCCCCAATCATGGGGTCCTTGCCCATAGGAACCACTTTAGCCACCCATCTGATTGGGTGGTCTCCAGTGGGTGAGTTGCACAGCCCCCACGGAAGGGGTCCCTGTGCATCCTTAGTCCTAGCAGAGATCCTGCTCTGGCTCACCAGACCTCCCTCTGCCATTGTATCCTCTGCCTCCTCCACCTTCTCTTACCGGGTCTCTGGGACCCTTTTGGGCCAGTGACCTGGGAGCAGTTCAGGACATCAGTGGCTGCTTTTCCCCAGTACCTCAGAGCCCTGGATGAGGTCATCTTTAGACCTGAGCCTCCAGCTGTCCCTGACTCTGAATCGGCTCCTGCTTCCTCGCTCTCTCCTTCCCCAAGGAAGACCCTCTGTCCACCTGATCTCAGACGCTGATATCGCCAGCTAGCAGAAATTCCAGTCGAGATGCTAGGTGAGCTCCATATCTCCCACTTTGCAAGCTGCAATCCTGACCATGCAACACGACTTTCCTTGGGGAATTTAGCACGGAAACACTGTTATCTCTTTTGCCTTGCCTTTCACGGAGGTGTGGCATTGGGTCTGGCAGCGACCCTCTGCCTCCTCCCTCCAGCCCCGAGGGACTGGCAGCTCAGATATTGTGCACCCCAGGGGTCTCCAGGTGCTGTGCCCCACCCTCTTCAGGAGTGAAGCTCCTGGATACCCCTTCTGGGCACTGTCACCCAAGGCATGACCCCCGGACTCTGACTTGGCTGAGTTTGTTCACTGGGGTAGAAAGGTTTCTCAGCAATGTGCATCTCAGCACACCAGGCACCTCATGCTGCCCATGCTAGGCACCTGTGGAAGGTGCTGGGGTAACTTCTTCCATCTTTGCCTGACACAGAGGCAACCAGGCAAGCCATCAGCCTGTCTGCACATGGTCTGGAGCTAGTGAGACACCAGGCAAGGGCATCCTCTGACATCAGTGAGGTAGGTTGCAGAATGGCAGGAACTGCGGTCTGCATTAGGTGGATGGCATGGCTACACCCTTCCAGGTTATCACCCCTGGCCCAGCGCAGGGTGATTGCCTCTCCCTTCCAAGGTGCCCCTTCTTCCCCATGGGGTGAGATTCGAGTTGTCGGGGGCCTTCCCTTTCCCAGGCAGTGGGACTCTCTGCCTCACCCTGACCAGTCTTGAGCCTAACCAAGCCCGGTATCTGGTCAAAATCATGAAGCGAAATTTATCGAAGCATTACAGCACTCTGTTTTCAGCGCTTCTCAAAACGCTGACTTGCACAATACAGCGATTCCTGTTGTAGTGCATACTGCAGTACATGACAGCAGCCACATGTAAGTTGTAACAATAATGCACAAGAGGGGTGTGGGTTGTGCTAGATAACCTCTAGCCTGGGTGGTTAGATGCGAGGGCCGCTGGCGAGTGCATCTATGTCCCAGAAGTGAGGTTATCCCAGCACAACCCACACCCTGAAATGCATTGCTATTATACAATGGTTTGTAGTTATACAAAATAAAAAATATAAAATAAAGTTTTTGGGATCCAAAGCATCATCAAAGGCATCAAAAGCAATACAGTGAGGTTGTGCTGGGATAACTTCACTGTGCCAGGGACACACTGACCAATCAGAGTCCAGGACATTTTCTTGCCTCGTATAATACTATTTTGCTACTGACTAAAACTGCAGTCAGACCTCTGTCTGGAAGGAGGGCAGGACAAGAAAGATGCTAACATCAGTTCAGTATTAAATACACTGCGCCAGGCTGGCAGGGGAAGGAGAGGCTTGAGCATCCGGAGGACTGCTTCCCTCTCCTGGGGTGGAGGGTTGGGTGGGAAGCCCTGCTCTATAGTGTCCCCCGTGGAGACCAGGAGGTATTACAAGAAGTGGCGACGAGAGGGGACCAGAAAAGCATGAAAATGCACGCATGCCGTCTGGATGATGGCGGCTTCACCTCCCGAGTCTCCCAGCTGAGAGAACTCCAGGCTGCATTTCTGTGCCCCAGTAAAGCTGCAAGGGAGCTCGGTCTCTCCTCCCAATGGCCTGGCGGATATGGGAGAGCCCCAGCAAAGGGATATGAGACGGAGCAGCTGAATGATGGATTGGTCAGAGGAAGCAACGGCAGGATTTGGCCACCCAAGGAGAGGACAACAGCGGCTGATCGGCAGAGGTACAAAATAAATAATGCAAAAATTAATAAATAATACACAATCCTTCTTACATTCTTAACATAACAGGGAACTACTGCAAATCAAACCATTTTTGTTTTGTTTGCTATATGCTGCTAGCCTGCCACTGAAAGCGAGCATTGTAAAAACAGTCAAATGAAAAACTTTAGGTGAGTCAGGTGTGGGGATGGTAGAATTTCCTTTAACGTAAAGGGAAACTACTGCAAACCAAGCCATTTTTTGTTTTGTTTTTGTGTTTGTTTTGTTTGCTGTTGCCAGCCTGCTGCTGAAAACGAGCATCGGAAAACGGTGAAATTTGGGTGAGTCAGGTGTGGGGATGGTAGATGTTCAGTGAGTGGCTGGGGGCTTTGACAGCAAGTGTGGGTGGGGTAACACTAAACTGAAAAAGTGAAACTTTAAGACCAGAGTGGCTATGCCAGAACTAGGCAATCAAATATTGGTAAAATCAACAATGCACGTATGTATGAATTATTATTAAGTCTAATTATTCATGGTGCAACCGACATTGCTGATTGGCTGCTGCTCCGGTCTGAAATCTTTTAGACATGACCAGCGCGGTGGCCACTCGGATCTTCCTGCTAACAGCGCAACAAAAACAGCTCTCTTGCCACGGCAGCGTAATTTAAACACAAATCATTGTTGTGATTAGACTTATAATCTAATAACGACCTTAAACCAGTCATTCTTTGAATTAATGACGGTTTAGGTGGCCTTGGCTGCACTTTGGGCCTCCGCCAACAAGCCGGGTCGTTAATCTGTAGGAATTGACTGGCTCTTTGGTCATTACTTAATTATTAGCTATTTGCTGTCTCCAGCGCTTTTTGCACCCGCTGTTTTGAACTAGCGCTGAACTCTCGGCGCTGTAATGATTAGCACTATTGTGGTTGTGTACATTTGACAGTGAACTGCCAGGCCCTTAAGGTGCTCCTTCTCTCTGTGTTTCTCCTCACAGGAGGCTAAGGAAGATTCAGCCCTCAGGAGGTGCTAGCACAGTTGTGATGCTTGGTACTCCCCACCAGTGGTGAATGGTGAAGATTAATACAGGTAAGATATGAAAGTAGCTTACCTACCTTAATTATTGATCTTCCTGTATATCTTCACCATTCATCACTGCTTGCAGCCCACCATCTCCTCTTGGGCCCCAGTCTCCTGGGCAGTGCCCCTCCCTGCTTGCCTTCTCTCTAGTGAGGCCAATTGTGGGTATAATCCTGCTGGCACCTCCAGGTTCCCTGATGCTTCATGTGAAGCACCAGGGGCCCTCTGGGAAGGGCAGGCAGGGCTCTTACCCCTCTTTTACTATGGGCTCCTCGGGGGCCCTGCATGACCTTGACAAGGACTCTCTGGGGAGGCACCATGGGCTAGGAGTTCCCTAGTTTTCTCCGGGCTCCTTGTCTCCACAGCAGCCCTTATGCCTAAAAGTTCAAGATTGTCCTCACCTGTTTCCCATCTTGGTCACAAGGGCTTGGGGACCGGCTCCTACTTCTTGGAGCCTTAGTTTGCTCCTCTTCTCTGGTAACCCACCTCGGGGTTCCCAGGGGCAAGGTCCTCTGACCCCCCCAAACTGATCCTTGCTCCTCTAAGAGACTTGGGTCCTCCGCCTCCACTGGTTTTTCTGCGGCTATGTTACAAGGGGAATAAACATCTTTCTCGGGACCAGGGTTCTCCTAATTAGGGTGGTCCCCATCTGGGTGGGTCCTTTTCCCACCCACTATGCAGTAGAGAGGGGGTGAGAGAACCGTATTCCCATCCCTCATTTTCTCATGTGGACCAGGAGGGTTGAATGGTAGTGACAGGGATCTGTATGTCTTGCCTGGCATCCTTTTGTGCTTCTTTAGGACTTTGAGCCTGTGAAGCTTCTTGTCCCCTCTGGCATCCTTCTGCACTTTCCTCCAGAGTCCTCCCTGTTAAAAAAAAAAAAAATGGATCCCCTCTTGGTCCACAAGGAGAGCTTCCCTCGGTCCTCCTTTCTGGGGTGTGGGTTCTCGCCATCTCTCTCTCTCTCCACCCCTTTTCTTTTCCCTACTCTCTTTGCTTCCTCCTTTCTCCTCCTTCATCCTCTTAACCCCCATGGCCTGTCCAGTGGTTTGGGTCCCTTCGCAGACCTCTTGAGTCCTACCCCCCTTCTGTGGCTGGCTTATTCCTTTTTCAGTTTATATCCTTTCCTTTTTCTATCCCTGGGCCCCTTGCCCCACCCTCTCCTCTTTTTCTCTGTCTCTAATTTCCTCTCCGGCAAGCAGAACTGAGGTGTTGGAGGCCGCATCGTCCCCAGCCAACCGCGTGAGCGGCACGTAACAAGTCGGGTTTGAGAGTGGCGCGCCATTCCTGACGCCTCTTTCTCCTTAGGAAGCTGAAAAAGCTTAAAGCTATAAGCTTCCCGCAGGGTCCTTGCACCTCCCGACTAGACCCACCAGTGATGAATGGTGAAGTTATATACATGAAGATCAAGAATTATGTTAGGTATGTCATTTTCATTTCACAGGCAAACCTGGGCACACTGGGTTGGTTAAGGACTTACGAAGAGTCACACAGTACATAAGTGGTGGTTGTGGGACTCAAACCCAGGTCTGCTGGATGTACCAAGCTCATTACTCTAACCTCTAGGCTGTACTGCTAGCTCGAACATCAGTATTGTAACCTCACTGACTGTGACATCACTTATAACCAAGAGAGCCAATCTCCTGCTGGTAGGTAGGTAGGTAACATTTATTTATATGGCGTCCAATCCCAGAGGCTGTAGGTGCCTTACACAGTAACAAGCAAGGTAATACAGAATAATAGACAAACTAGAGAGCATAAATATATCGAAATATGGCATGTAGAACAATTATAATAATCAATAAATATAATCTTAAAATATAAAACAACTCTGGTTAGTCAGGAAAGCCAACTTGATGTCTTAAATACCTCCACTGTCGGGGCCTCCCTAAGAGAGATGGGAAGAGAGTTCCAGAGGCTGGGCCAGTGACTTCAAACGCACAATTGCGATGCTGCTTGACTGGTAACTTGTGACACGTTACCAATCAGGTAGCAGGACTTGTGATTTAACAATGAGTGAGGTTGTATGCTGATGATGTAACGAGAGCGACAGAACTAGATATGTCTGCTTCCAAGTAAAGCACTGCTTTTCACATTGCACCCAGTACTACTAAGCAGAAAACATCAAATTAAAACATAGTAAAGGAAACAAGTTTTGGCTGGTGCCAACAAAGCTTTTCTTGCTTTTTTTATGTTGCTATCTTTGTTTGTAGCTAGCCTTACTGTTTCACTAGTCTCACTGTTATAACTGTAATTATAACTGGCAGGCCATCAGTATAGCCTACAGGTTAGAGTAGTGAGCTTGGTACATCCAGCAGACCAGACCTTGGTTTGATTGTCACAACCACCATTTGCATACTATAGGACTCTGAGCAAGTCACTTAACCGCCCAGTGCTCCCCAGGTCGCCCTTGAAAACAGGCAGTTGTGCCTAGGGCTTTGCTCGGTTACCAATGATTAAAATAAAATATATGAGGACAGCATTCAGTGGCAGTTTACAGATTTACAGAGGACTTTGACACAGCGCACTGTTTTTCAGTAATGCTCCCCACACTGTACTGTTGGTCCTAACAGGAGTCCCTCATTTAAATGTTTACACTTCATCTTGCCATCTCAGCTGTGACACCTAGATTAGAACCTATTCAAATTTTAGAATTTGGAATGTAGGTTCAAAGTCTGCATTCACACTCCATTCTGGCCATTGCTCAGATCTGTCTCTCTACTTGGAACAGCTGCTCATATAGTATATTCTGGTATCGACTGGTTCTCTAGTCTGGTTTCTTGTTTTGTACTTTGGTGTTTCTATTTTTTCAATTACTCTGCAGTTAGCTAAGTTTCTGCAGTAATTTACAGTGTCTCTGGTTCGATTTGATTCAAGGAACAGAGTATCTAACTGAAATTATTAAATTACCCAAAGGTATTGATTAGCAGTCTGATACGTGAAGTGTCAATCAACAGTGAAATCGTAGCACTTGTCACAGAATGGCTATCAGACTTGAAAAAAAAATATTGTTTTTATTAATGTCCCACTGCATCATGGAGTTATGCAAAAAATGGTTATCATCTACTGCTATGCATTTCTGGAAATGGTTAGCAGTACTCTTTGCCTAGTGTTTTGTGATGCTATACCAGCTATTTAATACACAGTGGCTAATGTTTTAATTTTTGTCTGTTTGGCTACAAAACCACTTTTTCTTGAAATTGGCAGTGGTTTACCATTTTATACTATTCAATTTACAGAAAACTAAGCACTTTACTCTCCATTTCTGTCTGTGCCCTTTCTCCTTAATCAGTTTCACTTTGTATCACAGTTTGACCTTTGGCACAGTTTTTCTTTTTGTACAAGGGCCATTTTTAATATTTGGCTCTTGTAGTGCAGCATTTTGGGAATACTTTTTATTTAAGGTTCTCGAGAGACCTTGTGATCTTCAAAAAATTGTAAAATTGTTTCCAGCTCTGGCAAGGCAGACTGTCAGCAGTGTTTAGGTCCAGAACACAACTTTTAAATTGTAAGTCCTGGCATATATAGTCACACTGTAGGAACATCACTGTCGGTGAAGCAGGATTCACATGGAAGATTTTACAGCAGTACCACTGGTGCTGTCCATGCAGCATCACCTGCCAACATCACCAACCCTGTAAAGCGTGGCGGCTCCACTCCTCCTCAGTTCTTTCCTGCTGTTGACTGTTGCATGGATATCACGGAGCTCTGTACGTAGTTCGTGCCATTTTGCCTACAAATGTTTACCCTAGCTTTAAGAATATCTCTTAATCAAGAGATTCCTTTACATTGTTTATGTCGAGAGTTATTCCTTCACATCTCTCTTCCGTTGCTGTGGAAAGAAGATTGCCTCTTCAGATGACCACATCCTCTGTGTCTGCTGTCTTTGGCCTGATTACTACATTTCTGACCTGTGAGCTCTGCCAAAATTTAACCTCACAACCCTTGGATAAGGCAAAAAGGCTTTGAAGTAATTCCTTATGGAGCAACAGGTAGCCAGTTCTGGCAGCGGTCCTTTGGGGTCCATTCTTCCTTCCTTGTTACTGGCAGGTTTGTTGAGCTCCCAGGCTTTGAAGGTCTGAGAAGTCCTTGGTGGGGGAGTCACATAAAAGACCATGAATGGGACCGCTCCCCTCGGTGCACTGCTAATCTGCAACGACTTTTGCTTCCTCCTCTAGGGGCACTCTATTGGCTGCGCCAGCACACTGCTGTCCAGGCCTCTCTTTCTCCCAGGCCTCTACCAACAACACCACCTCCTGCTTGTCTGGGAGGTCAGCTATCAACCCTGGGGTTCTCAGCCCCCATTCGTCAACCTTTGGGTCACTGACTACAGCCCATGCATCTCAGCCTGATGCTTCTCCAGGCCCTAGGATATCAGGCCCTCTGGCTCTCAAGACCTGACAGAGAGGGCTTATCACACCCTGTGCTAGTGACCCCATCACCGTTGATGCACCCTTCTCCTGCCTTTGACCTAAATGACATTTTGGCCAGGATAACCACAGCCCTGGTGCATCAGTTGGGCTCTTGCAGACCTGGTTCTCTGGAGCAGTCGGCCCTGTCCTCATTGGCCTCGCTTAGGCCTTCTTGGGCTGCACCCATGTAGGCTGTCGTCCAGCCCCTCATTCAGTCAGACCTCTAGTTAGAACAGGTAGATGTCGGGGAGGAATACCACCCTGACCTCATTCTCCATGAGGAGGAGGAACATCTTTCCTTTGATAGGTCTACTGCTTCTTCCAGTAAGTGAGGGCTCTGTCAAACATGCTCCCAGGTCTCCTTCTGAAGATTCTACCTTTTTAATGTCATGAAGCAGCCATCCACAGCTATATGGGCTTCCATACTGAGGAAGAAGATGCCACCGGGAGAGAACTGGTGGACTTCTTGGAGATTCAGAATCTCCCCTAAAGTCATTCCTCCTATTCTCCCAGCTCTGAGGAATGCCACTGCTGTGGCTTGGTGCCATTCAGACATGGTTCCTTCCATGCCTTGCCAGGTAGATAAACTCTGTCATGCCCCCAAGGGCCTGCCTTATTATGCTGCCCTCCTGAGACCGATTCTGTGGTCATCAAAGCAGCACATGACTGGTCCATGGTGGCTGCCCAACACCTTAGCTCCCTCCCCTGATAGGGAATCCAGATGGATCGACCTTTGGGGTAAGAGGGTTTATGCCTCCTCCATTTTGGGACTTTGGATTGCCAACTGTCTATCACATATGGTCAAGTACCAAAATGCCATCTGAAAGAAGGGCAACTTGGCTGCCCAAACCTTCCCAGAATGTTCCCAGAAACAGGAGGTTCTCAGATCTTTGGAGGCCACTGAGGACATCAGTAAGCGCCTCCTCAGGGCTTTGTATGACATTTCTGATACTGGTGCCAGGGCTGCTGCCTAGAGGCATTTGCTTCCGTAGGCATGCCTGGCTGAGGGTCTCTGGCATCTCAGCTGATGTCCAATAGAAGGTGCTGAATGCCCCATCAATGGCTTAAAGTTAGGGCCAGATGTCCAGGACATCATTAATGATTTACAGGCATCTGGCAGGACTATTAAGTCTGTCCATTCACTCTACCTAGGCGCAGATAACACCTATCCCACAAGTCAGGATCAGGCTCCCATCCCCAGGAAAAGAAAATCCTTGTCTGCCCTGCCCTACCCACTCCTTCTCAGGCCCAGTTGCCAAGCATCCCAGAGGTGATGGATCAGCCCCAGTGGCAGGATCCACCTCTGCTTGACTCCTTGAGACACCCCCCTTTCTGGTCCCCAAGAGGTGGTGGTCAGAGGTGGTTCTCCCTCCATCTCGCCAATGGAGAACCATAACTTCAGATGCCTGGATTCTTCAGATTATAGAACATGGTCATACACTGGAGCTCATAGAACAGCCCCCAGAGACGACTCCATTACCCTCCCCTACCCTCCAGCCCATGTAATGGTTCTTCGGGAAGAGGTACAGTCACTTCTGTGGAAAAATGCCATCGAGCCACTGCCCAGGTGACAGAACAACGGTTTCTACTGCAGGTTCTTCCTGGTTCCAAAAGAATTGGAGATCTGAGGCCTATTGTAGATATCAAGGACCTCAGTCTTTATATCCAGTACAAGAAATTCCACATGGTCACTCTGCCAGGCCTCAAGCTCAAGTAGGGCGATTGACTGTGTGCTCTGGATATGCAGGATGCTTACTTGCATATTTCAGTTTGTCCTCTGCACAGGCGGTTTCTTCAGTTTCTTTTTCAAGGCGAATATTACCAATTCAAGTGCTGCCTTGGCTTATCCTCGCTGCCACAGGTCTTTACAAAATGCTTAGCAGCAGTAGCTGCTGCCCTCTGGAGAAAAGGCATGTACATCTTTCCCTACCTGGATGACTGGCTCCCCACAGCTCCGTCCATAGAGCAGCTCCTATGGACCCTCCAGCTATTTCACTCCCTGGGCATAACTGTCAGTCTGCCCAAGTCCATCTTGATTCCATCCCAGAGACTGCAGTGTATAGGGGTGGTCCTGGACTCTGTGCAGAGTAGGGCCTTCTTGCCCCAAAACAGGCCAAGTGCCTCTTTTCACAGGCTCAGGTAGTTGCCCAGAGCCGTTATGTCCCCACGAGGGTGTACATGAGGCTATTTGGCCTCATGGCTATGGCAGTTTCTACAGTTCTTCTGGCCAGACTACATGCATTTGCTCCAGTGGACCCTCCTGGTGCACTGTGACCAACACACGGATGGCCTGAGCAGCCAGTGCTGGTCTCCTCTCCAGTAGGCAAGGTGCTTCAGTGGTGGATGGACCTCCAGAACCTGTTGCAAGGAGTCCCATTCACAGAACCTCTTCTCCCACAGCAGATTCTTACTACGGATGCCTCCAGTTCGGGCTGAAGTGCGCACCTGGGTCCTTTTCAGACTCCGGGGGGCATGGTCCCAGATCGAGATGTCCCTGCATATCGACATCCTCAAGCTGCAGGTGGTCCTGTCTGCCATGCAGGCTTTTCAGAAATGTCTCCTGCTGGGTCAATTTTTGGTCCAGACAACCTAAGTGTTGTCTACTACATCAACAACCAGGGGACACATTTGTATCTCCTGTGCAGGGAGGTAATGAGTCGGGTACTGGGCACTGGACCACGGTCTGGTCTTCTCGGCAGTCTATATCCCAGGCGTGCTGAACACCTGCAGACAGTCTCAGTTGGACTTAGTCCAGAATGCATGAATGGAACTTCTCTCATCCATTGCTGAAGATCTGTTCGACAGATGGGGTCATCCAAAGTTGGACCTTTTGCGTCCCCACTCAACATAAAACTGCCCAGTTTCTGCTCGGTAGATCTATGGTCTGGAGTTTTCTGGCGAGACACGTTGTCCCTCTCTTGGAGCAGGAGGTTCTTTATGCCTTCCTCCACTTCCTCTGATTCAGAGGGTGCTAATCAAGCTGCGATGGAGGGGCCAGCATGATCCTCATAGCACCCTACTGGCCATGGCAGATATGGCTTCCATTACTGCAACAGTTAGTGGAGGAACCTCCAGTTCCTCTGCCCTTTGCAGGGATCTGCTGATGTAGGCTCAAAGGATCCTGGTCCATCCGAACCTCAAGTTCCTTCGTCTGAATGCCTGGCTCCGAGGACATAGCCATCACCCAGTTTGGAGTATCTCGGAGGGTGGCGGTGTCCTCGGTAGCTCAAAGTCTTCCACTAGGGCCTACGCCATGCAGTGGAAGTTGTTTTCCATCTGGGCTGCCAAACATCATCTGGACCCTTTTACCTGTCTGAGCCAGGTTCTGAACTACCTGATCTCCCTGTTGGACTCGTGTCTCCAGTACTCCTCCCTCAAGGTGCACCTGGCTATTTCTGCCTTTCATAAGCCCATGGGCAGTCATACCGTGACTCAATTAGATGTGTCCTATACCTTTCTGAGGGCATCCTGCACCTGGAAACCTCAAATCCATTCCCTGTCCCAGCTTGGGATTTAAATTCTGTTTTGGAGAAATTGACCCTGTCTCTGTTTGAGTCAGCTGCGACTTCAAGCTACGCTTTCTTTTCGGAAGCGTTATTTTAGTTGCTATTACTTCTGCTCGAAGGATTTCCGAGCTCAGGCTTTCTGGTTTGAGGCCTTATTTGATTTTCCATAAGGACAGGGTGTCTTTGTGCACAAATCCTAAGTTTCTCCCTAATGGTGGTCGGAGTTACCTGAACCAATCTACCTACCAGTTTATTTTCCAGAGTGTGCCAGTCCAGGAAGAACTGCTCCATACTTCAGATGTGTGCAGAATTTTGAAATACTATCTGCTCTGAACTAAGGATTGCAGAAAAACAAAACTGCTTATTGTTTCTTTTGCCCCAGGAAGAGAGGGCACTAAGATTTCTAAACAAGGTTTGTCCAAATGGTTGCCCCATTGCATTGTGTTCTGCTACAACAAACATGGCAAGAGTTGCCAGGGACAGTGAAAGCCCATTCCACGAAGGGCATGACTCCCTCTGTGGCTTGTTTCAAAGGGGTCTCAGCCATTGACATTTGCACTGCTGCCACCTGGAGTGCAGTCCATACTTTCACTAAGCACTAGTCAGAACATTGCTTCTAGAGCCCAGGCAGGTTTGGACGGGCTGTCTTGCAGGAGCCTCCTGTCCTAGGCTTTGGTTGGTCTTCCTCCCAGATTGTCTTGCTGCACCTGTAACTGCTTGGGACTTGTTCCTACAAGTGTGACCTGATGACTGAGATTCCCCAAAGAAGACGGAACTGTATGTAAGAGCGTAACAGTAGATCTTGGCGATCTCGGTGATCAAGTCTGCCTTCCCTCCCACCATCCTCCTGTTATGGGGCTCTCTTCTCAGAACTAACTGGTGTATCCAGCATTTTATTTTGGCCTGGGCACCTTTCTGTGTCTCTCCTTGGTTCTCATGGCATGGGTTTGCTCCCTTAGTCTCCGGGGTCATGTCTTTATAGGGTTGGTGACGGGTGGGTGGCCCCAGTGGTACTGCTGGAAAATCTTCTGTGTGGATCCTACTTACAGACTGTGAAGTTCCTATGGTGTGACCTGATGACTGAGATCCCCTCGAGATCTACTGTCTCCACTCTGGGACCACCAAGTCCACCTCTGCTTCCTCAGAGGATGCTGGGAAGGAGGAATGGATGGACAATGATGGGCTTGGGAAGGTTAGGGTGGTGGAGCATAGGCACATCCCAATCCTGTACCACTGTGAACTCCTATGCCACACTGGCAGGGTAGGACAGTCCCACAGAGGCACCCGAGTAGTGGAAGGGACAGATGTGGAGGTCCTCCAGGGTGGAGACTTCAAGTGGGGTGGCACAAGACACCAGAGGGAGAAGGAAGCAACTCTAGTTGGGGACTCCATAGTCCGTGGAGTGGAGTTGGGGGACAGGTAGTGGGGTGGAGGGGAGGTTAAGTACCTGCCGGGAGGCACAGCTTGGAGGGCTTAAGAGTGGATCCAGAGGGATCACTAGGGTGGCAACAAGGAGGGAAGCTGGATGTCGATGACCTGGCTAGGGACAAGGTTGGGATAGGAAGAGTGTGGGGAAGATCTTACTTCAAGGGTCTCTTGTAGCAAACAGCACGCAGTTGGACTGAGCCACCAGGCACTAGGACCACCGAGGAAAACTTCTAGCTAGCCATCTACAGTGGGGGACCGCCCTGACGTTGCACGCTGGCGTCCGCCTATGGTATAAAGGGGTGGTCCCCAGCTCCATCTCAGTTCTTTTCCTGCCATCGACCACGATGTCTGACTGTCATGGACTCTTGTTTCAGTTGACCACCATTTTGCTCGCATTTTACTTGTGATTTTCTTTATTTTCATTTATTTATTCAGTATTTCTTTACATTTGTAATGTCTTCTTCTCCAGCAATCTTCTGACCACCATACAAAGTGTGATTGTGGCAAGCAGCTTCTTTCCAAGGACTGACCACTTTCCCTGCCTACTCTGCTTAGGCCCTGACCACAACACGAGGCCTGCCAACTCTGCCAGGACTTCCGCCAGGCCACCAGAGATGCCATTTGAAGACTCTCCAAGGCTCTTGCTGCAGGAGAAATTCACTTTAATGGAGAAGAGCTCCAGGGCAAAGGTTCCTCTTTCTCCCAGTCTCCGGGCTTCAACTTTTCCCTGCCCAGAAGGGAAGAAGTTCAATAGAAGCTATAAGCACGGGACAAATGTAAGGACCGTCCCCAGTAAACTTCCTGCTCTCTGTCCCTTGTAAGTCAGCGACCACCTCTGGGTCTTCCTCTCATGGGAGGTCAGCCCCTTCTCCTTCGGCAGCCCTCACTCCTTTGGGGCTGCCAGTTTCTCAGCCACCCACCCTTATTTCAGTTTCAGGCAGCAGTTCCTTGGGACATCAGACTTTGTCCCCTGCCTCCCAGCCCCTGATTCTTCAGCCCTTACATCCGTGTGTGCCCTCAGCCAGGTGGCTTGACCGGGGTCTCTTCCGTGGGTGGCAGGTCCTGCCCATTGCCCCTGGTCCTGGCGTTGCCCACGCCAGTCCCTAACTCTGGGACCGGCACTTTTTGCAATGCCCAGAAAAGTGCCTCCTCCACCCAGGCATCTCCTTTGCCCCTGTACTGATTCCTGCTTCTCCCTTTGGGGCCAGCGGCACCTGTCTTACTGGACCCGGCATCAGCCTTTGTCCATCCAGCCGATGCCTGCTTTTCCAGTGTCAACCCAATGACACCCCAGCCATCGTTGCCTCAGCCAACAACAGCTGCCCTTTGGGCAGTACCCAATAACACCTGAGAGACTGGCCTTCGGTTCGATACTTCGGGACCAATGCCAAGGAACTTGACTCTCAAGGGCTATTGCATGGTTACCTGGCACCTCATGGACCAATGCTAGGGAACCTAATGCCCAGGACTGATGCCAGATTACCAGATTCCTGGCTATCTGACACCGCCCTCCCAGTATCCGTACTCCACCTTATAATCCAACTCTTCCAGTGGACTATAATGCGCTTTTTTCAGCATGGTGGACTTTCATGAAAGACAAGATACCCCAGGAGGCCCTCCACTCCACCTTCTCTGGCCAGGCGGGTCCTAGCCACCCCCAGTCTCAGGATCCTCTCCGGGTTGAATGAACTGGCGCCAACAGGAACATTGCCTACCAATGCCAGTCCCAGAAAGTGACCCGTCCTGGCAGGAATTCTTCCTCTTCGGAGGACTCTGATGGTTCTAGGGATCTCTGATGAGCCTGAAACCCCAAGAAATCTCCTAGGTCCCCCTGAACAACTTTACATTTATGGACATCATGAGGCACATTCGATCCTTGATTGGGTGGGAGACAGAAGAAATAGGCCCTGAACATCGCCGTCTGGTGATCTATCTCCACAGAAAGACTCTCTTCCATTAGTGGTGCCATCCCTCATCGAGTCATATGACTAAGTCACCAAGGCCACCTGGACTGGTCCTCCTCCACTCTGGCCTTAGCTAATAAGGCTGACCCATGCTATCATGCCCCATTGCAAGCTCTATTTGGGGAAGCAACCCGGAGCAGACTTGGTGGTCTTGAAGGCAGCTCATGATCACACCAAGAAGCCTAGGTACCTCAAGCACCCACCCACTCTCCTGATAAGGAGTCTAGCCAGGTCGACCAGTTCCTTAAGCGGGTCTGTCTTCCAGCCACTCTTGCCATTCAGACTCAGAATTACCTGGCCCATATGATGCAGTATCAAAGCGCCCTGAGACAAGGCCTTGGACCTTGTGTAGGCCCTTCCAAGGACCCTATGAAGACCCAGCTGGTCCAGCTCTTAAGTCGGGCTCAGACATGAGCAACCATGTACTTAGGGCTGCTTATGATGCAGTAGATGCAGCAGGAGCAGCAGCAACTGGAGTCTGCATCCGGTCACTCCTGACTCCAGGTATCTGGTTTTGCACCGATGTGCAGGCAAAAATTCTGGATGCCCCTTTCAAGGCTCTGTCCTTTTTGGCAGAGACGCCTAGGATGTTATTTCGCGCTACAACTATCAGGCAAACCCTTGATCAGTGTAGTCTATGTACCATTCTCAGCCTAGGTCCAGCCAATGCCAGTCCTTCCGTCGGACTCCTAGACAGCAACCCAAGGGCTAGCAGCTCAGAGGTGCCTGCAAGTGCAAGGCTCCACCAACCAGCTGGAGCTTCTGCCCTTGGGGTCCATAGAGCATCCCAGCCACTCTGTCCAACCCTGGTACCACTGCCTGATTCTTTGCCTGCCCCCCAAGAGGCCTTGGGGAAGGTGGTGGGAGTCAGCTTCTCCTATATCTAGACAGGTGGTGCACCATAACTTCAGACCAATGGGTACTTCAGATTGTGGAAAGGGCACACTCTAGAATTTATAGAGGTCCCTCCAGGCAGTCCTCCCTTGCAGTCCCATTACCCTCAGGCCCATGTCATCCCTCATCCAGGAGGAAATTCAGGTGCTACTGCCCAAAGACCATAGAGCTCGTCCCCGGCACAGAGAGGAAAGGATTCTACCCCACATCTTTCTAGTCCCCAAGAAGATGGAACCTGAGACAGATTTCTGGATCTCAGCTGCCTGAATCTGTACATATAGTACAAGCATTTCAGAGTGGTCACTTTCCAAGGGTTGCTGCCACTCCTTTACCAAGGGGACCGGCTCTGTTCGTTGCATGTCCATCTCCACATCCTGGTTTTCCAACCCCACTGTCTGTTCCTCTGTTTCTGTTTTCAGGGACCATTTCCAGTTTGGGCCCTCTCCTTTGGCCTTTTGGCTCCCCGGGTCTTTACCAAGTGCCTGGCAATGATGACTGGCCCTGCTGAGGCGGGGGCATTATGTCTTCCCTCACTTGGACAACTGGCTGTTGACCGCCCCTCAGGGCACAGTTGATCCGGACCCTGGTTGCCACCTTTGGATGTTTCAGACTCTGGGGATTACCCTGAACCTCCCCAAGTCTTGTCTCCGGTCTAGCCAGCACCTCCAGTACATGGGGTGGTCCTAGACTCGTCACTGCCTCAGGACAGAGCAGAATGTTTGATAGCACAGGCCCAGCTGGTTTCCTCTTCCCAGCAGGTTCCAGATAGGTCTTTCCAGCGGCTCCTCGAGCAAATGGTGGCTATAGCCATGGTTTCCCTAGCCTGCCTGCATTGAGAGTGCCTCGATAGACTCTCAATGGGACTAATGTACCAGTGATCTAAATCAGCAGGTTTGGTCTCCAATCTGGTGAGGTAGACCCTGGCATGGTGGCAGAACCCCTCCAGTCTCCTCATGGGGGTTCCCTTCAGGGCAGAATCCCACATCAGCTTCTTATGACAGACGCCTCGGGCCTGGGCTGGCATACCCACAGCCCATCATCAGACTTGATTGGGGAATATGGTCTGAGTGCAAACATCTCCACATCAGTGTTCTAAAGATGATGTCAGTTCTTTACTCTGTGCAGACCTTCGGACTCACCTTGCTCCAGGCACTCTCTTGATATAGACAGACATGTCTATAGTCTACTACATCAACAAGCGGGGGGGACACATTCTTACCTCATTTGGAGGAAGCTATGAGTGTCTGGTAGTGGGCCATTTGACACAACCTGGAACTAGCTGCCATACATGTTCCAGGCATCCAAAATGTCCTGGCCAACAGCCTAAGCTGGTCCAGGATGAGGGCTCATGAATGGGAGCTTCTATCCTCAGTGGTCGAAGACCTCTTTAACAGGTGGGGCTGTCCACAGCTGGACTTTTGTATCCCCACTCAATGCTAAACTGCCCAGTTTCTGCTCGCTCAGTCCAGAGCCTGGTGTTTTCTGGCGCTGTGTTGTCCCTCTCTTGGACAGGGAGTTTCTGTCCAAGAAACATCCCTGTCCAAGAGAGGGACAGGGAGGTTTCTGTTCGCCTTCCCACTTCTGCAGAGGTTTCCTCGAGCTACAGTCCGAGGTGCAGGATGATTCTCATAACCCCTACTGGACACATCCAATATGGCTTCCACTACTGCAGCAACTGGTGGTGTGGAGCCTCCACTTCCTTGCCCCTGTGCTCCAGCTTGCTCTCCCAGGAGCAGGGCATTCTGGTCCATCTGGACCTCAGTCACTACATCTCCATGCGTGGCTCCTGCAGACTGCGCTGTTGCCTGCTTTGGAGTTTCTTTGTGGTTTTGCAGATGTCTTGGTGGCTGCTAGGGCCTTCCACCAGAGCCACTTATGCCATTTAGTGGAAAGCTTCTCCATTTGGGCCACCACTCGGCACTTGGATCCTTTCACCTGTTTGGTGACTCTCATTGTGGATACCTCTTATCCGGTTACTCCTCATTTAAGGTGCACCTTCTGCGATCTCTGTGTACCGTGCACCTGTTGAGGGTAAAATTATTGCCCAGCTGGATCTTTCCCACACTTTCTTGCAGGGTATGTTGCATATGAAACCTCCTATTAGGAACCCTGTCCTACCCATGGGACCTTTTGTTTATTTTGGAAAAGCCTGCATTACCTCCATTTGAGCCAGCCACAAGCTGTGAAACATAGAAACATAGACATAGACTTTGACGGCAGATAAGGACCGTTGCCCACCTAGTCTGCCCATTTCCTACCTACTGGATAAGCTGCAGATCCTAGTTAACCAACAGCCTATTTCTTCCTACTCCCAAGAATTGCCTTATGTCTGTCCCATGCATTCTTGAATTCTCCCACAGTTTTAGACCCCACAACCTTCTCAGGAAGGTGGTTCCATGCATCCACCACCCTCTCTGTGAAAAATACTTCTCCACATTGCCCCTGAGCGTCCCCTCTGTCTTCAAATTGTGTCCCTTGTTCTTGCACATCTTTTCTGAAAGATGCTACCCTCTTGGACTTGGTTGATTCCACCTCTCCTCCTTTCCTCAAGTGTATACATATTAAGCTGCTTTAGTCTCTCTTCATATGGCTTCTCTTGCAGACCCTGCACCATTTTAGTTGCCCTCCTCTGGACTGCCTCCATCCTGTCTATGTCCTTGGAGATGGGGTCTCCAGAACTGGATGCAGTACTCAGATGGGGTCTCACCGTCTGTACAGAGGGATAACAACTTCCTGTTTTCTGCTGGTGATGCCTCTCCCTATACATTCCAGTATCTCCCCCAGCCCTCTACTGCCTTCTCACATTGCTTACAACCTTAAGGTCATCTGATATGATTACCCAGGTCCCTTTCCGTTTTTGTTGTTGTTACTACCTCTCTTTCCCTTTTTTTTTTTTTTCCCCAGGTGCAGTATTTTGCACTTCTTTGACAAGTCCTTCTCATCCTTTCCATGCCCTTGTGTATCAACCCTGTTGCAAATCTTTGAGTCCTCTGCAAAGAGGCATACCTTTCCTTCCAGTCCATCTGCAATGTCACTTATAAAGACATTAAAAAGGACTGGACCCAGTACTGAACCCTACGGTACTTCACTAGTAACCCGCCTTTTCTTCAGAGTGGACTCCATTTACTATTACCTTCTGTGTCCTGTTGTCCAGCCAATGTTTTGCCCAGGCTACCACCCTGGGACCCACTCCTAGGCTGACTAATTTGTTTATTAATCTTTGTGTGGGACTGTGTCAAATGCCTTGCTGAAGCCTAGGTAGGCCATGTCCACAGCCCTCCCTGGTCTACTACTTTGGTCACCCAGTCAAAGAAATCTATTAGATTTATCTGACATGACCCTTTCTGCTGTGAATCCGTGCTGCCTTGGGTCTGTGCCCCATTGGCCTCTAGGTACTCAACAGTTCTTTCCTTCAGAAGTGATTACATCATTTTTCCCTACCACAGAGGTCAAACTGACAGATCTGTAGTTTCCTGCCTATGAGCTATGCTTCCTTTCTTGGAAAGCCTTATTTTTAGTTGCCATTACTTCTCCTCAGAGGATTTCTGAGCTGCAGGCTCTGATGGGTAAAGAGCATTATTTGTTTTTCACAAAGACTTTGCGGACCAATCCTAAGTTTCTTCCTAAGGTGATGTCTTGAGTTTACGTTAAATCAATCCATTCAGCTGCCTGTTTATTTTCTGGAGTTTTCTAATCAGGGGAGGCTTTACTTCATACTCTGGATGTCCACCGGTGCTCGGGTACTATCTTGACTGCATCCGCCCTATCAGAAAAGACTGATCAGTTATTCGTTTCCTTCACCCAGAGAAAAGGGCCCTGTTTCCAAACAGTGTTTGTCTAGGGGTTAGCAAAGTGTATTTTACTGCTATCACAAATACAACAAGCCTCTACCAGGACCCGGTTAAAGGTATTCTACCAGAGGCATGGCTGCCTCAGTTGCCTCTTTTCAAGAATGTGTCTGCTGCAGACATTTGTTCAGCTGCCACTTGGAGTTCTGTCCATACCTTCATCAGGCATTACAGTTGGACATTGCCTCTAGGGCGTAGGGGCCAGCTTGGACTTGCAGTCCTTCAGGAACTTCCTTCCTGGGTGTACTGTGCCTGCTCTTTCCTCTTCCCTGCTGGCCGGGTCAGTTCCGATACTACTTGGGGACTCAGTCCTACCAGTGTTACCTGCTGCAAGAGCCCTCTCGAAGTAAGATAGTACAGTTACGTAAGAACTTACTGTAACAGTAGGTCTTCAAGAGAGCTCTTGCAGCAGGTGCTGCTTCTCTCCCTCCCGATTGCTGTTTCTCTTTCTTGGCTACTCTGCTTTCCTCGGTTATGAGGAACTGTCTTTCTTCTTTTTTTTTTTTTTACTGGGCATACTGGGGTCTCTCTGGCAGGAGAACTGAGGGGAGCTGGGGGACTGCCCTTTTATACCATAGGCAGACGTCTGTGTCTGTCCCCACTGTAGACGCTAGCTAGACATTTTCTGTGTGGTCCTAGCGCCTGGCGGCTCAGTCCAACCGGTGTTGCCTGCTGTAAGAGCTCTTTCTTGAGGATTACTGTTACAGTAAGTTCTTGCATAACTGTACTTTCAGGGAGTTGGGAGGGGCCTTGGCAGGGCAAGCTCCAAGACCTTCTTGGAGGTGCTGCCTGTATAACGGCAAGGGCGAGGTTAGGATCTCCGCATCAGGGACTTCAACACATGGTTGAGGAACTGGTGAAGAGACAAGTGTTTCAGCTTCAGGGGGACTGGGGACCCACCTGGAGGGATGTGGCCTGCACAAGGGCAACAGCCTGCATCCATCCAGGAGAGGACCGTTGTCCTTAGTGAGAAAAGTTAAATGCTTCTTGGCAAGCATTTAAACTAGCCAAGAAGGGTAGTGCAAGGAAGCAAGGAGAACCAAGCTGCCCACCCCCACAGGTTAATGTAGTCTTTAGGAAGGACCCTAAGGTTGGGAAATCGCCAGTGGTAAGTAAACTAGGAAAAGGTATAGTGGTGGAGAAAAGAGAAAGGGGTTAAAGGCATGGGGGTAGTGAGGGAAGGCATGAGGATAAAGGAGGTATGCCAGGAGGGGAAGTAGTAAAATATAGGTGGTCATGTGAGAATGCTCACAACCTGGGGAAATAAAATTCTGGATCTGGTGCCCTTGATGGCAGAGGCTGAGGCTGACATAGACATTGTCGCTGTTGCCGAAACATGGTATAATGGGAACCATGACTGGGATGCAGCTGTACCAGGTTATACTCTAGTCAGGAAAGACAGTGAGGTAAAAGAGGAGGAAGGGTAGCTGTTTGTCAGGGAACTGAGATACAGGGATTGGGGAATCTGAGGCCTTGTGGGTCTTCCAGGAGACTGGCTGTGGCACCACTGTTCACACTAGCATGATCTACAGACCTCCTACACAAGAGGAAGAGTTGGACAAGGTTCTAGTGGAATCCATCCGTAAGATGGCAGCTGAAGGGGAAGTGCTGCTGGTAGGTGACTTCAGTCTGCCAGATGTTGATTGGAGCAGCTCAGCTGCAGCCTCTGCCAGGGGCAGGGACATACTGGACTCCTGCAGGGGGCATGCTTCAGGCAGCTAGTGCTAGAACCCACCGGTGAGGGTGCAATTTTGGACACGGTACTTACCAACAGGGACAGAATTGCAGATGTCCTGGTCAGTGGACACCTGGGGTCAAGTGATCCTCTCATGGTGTGATTCAATATGAGTACAGTGGCAGTCAAGCCACACAAAAGCAATGGTCCTGGACTTCAGGAGGGCAGTCTTTGCAAATTTGGGGGTATGTCTCAGGAAAGCCCTAGCAGGAGGGAGGAACAGTGGGCCCATCTTACAGGAGCCATAGTAGAAGCAACAAACATTTCCATTAGGCAAATAAAGGCAAAAGAAAACCACTATGGTTCTCAAAGGAAGTGACCAGAAAGGTAAGAATGAACAAGTTGGCTTTAGGACAAGACAAGGAAACGCAGAAGGAGGAGGACTGGGTAATGTATCTGGATAAGCAGAGAGAGGCAGGAAGACATTCAGGAGTGCAAAGGTGCAAATGGAGGAAAAAATAGCCCAGGCAGTAAAGAAAGGGACAAGACTTTTTATAGGTATGTTAGTGAAAGAAAAGACAAGGGGTGGGTGGGATTATAAAGCTTAAGGGGGAAAGGGGAGTGCTTGGTGCATAAATAAGGTACAGGAGGGTGGCTTCTTTTCAGAAAGAGATGTTCTAGATTAGAACAAGGGGATATGACATGAGGCTGGAAGGGGTAGACTAAGGGGTAACATGAGGAAGTATTTCTTCATGAAAAGGGTGGTGGATGCATGGAACAGTCTCCCCAGCGGAGGTGGTGGAGGCTAACTTAGAATTCAAAAATGCATGGGACAGGCATAGGGAACCCTAGTGATAGGAAAGAGAATAAAGCTGACATCAAGTAGGGTCTGTTTTTACAGCAGGTAGGGAAAATGGGCAGACTAGGTGTTCCTAGTGGTCCTCGCTCCGTCGCCAATTTCCATGTTTCTGAGTAACTGTCCCATCTGAGGGGTCCCTCTCCTCATGTTCAGCAGCAAATATCAAAGAGCCCCTGACACCATTGTGACAACTTTGAGAAAATGAAATATTTAGCACAAGTCAGCTTACATTTTAATATTGCTTCTGTATTTCTCATTCTTCTTTATTACTAAGGACATTTGCTTGTAAACAGGATCGCTGCCCTATCTGTTCTGGCTGCTTGCCTACATCTGACATCACAGTTCTGTTTATGACATCCCAGTCTGTTGCTGTATGGATAATTATGATGCCATAAATGGGGGATTGTTTATTTTATGTATTTATTTAAAAGTTGGTAACCAGGAAAAGCACCATGAACACATGCTCGCTTCCAGGTGCAACCCAGATTATGATGTCATATGTAGGATAGCAGAAAGCGCACATACTGTTTAAGGACAGTAAGCCTTTTTCATTCAGCTGTTCTCAGTATTAAAGAAAACAGGTAAATAATTATAGAAAATGCATGAAATATAAATTGAACTGTCTAAATCTCATATTTTTTCCAAGTTTTTCTAATGGTGTCAGGGCTCTTTAAAGGTGACGAGAAAAAAGATGAAGCTGCACAGCCATCAGATGGTATGGTAAAATTGTATTCATATAAATAGGAGGCTCAATTTAGCAGAGCTCATTTACAATGAGGTCCTTTTCATAAACAATGAGGGTAGAGTTGCCTGAATTCAATACAGAACATAAAAATATTACAAAGAGAACATTTAAATGGTGACACTGCTAAACCCATTGTATCCCACTTTATCTCCAGGGACCACAGTGTCAATGACCTTTCTGTTTGTGTCCTTCAGCAAGGCTTCTGGGATTCTGACCATAGAAAAACATGGAAGCCTTGGCTCCTGCAGCCCTCTGTTTAAATGATAGACTTATTTTCCACTAACACCTTTCAACCACTTATTTTCTCTAAAGTTTGTTTGTATCTGTACACATTTAATTCCTTTTCATTTTCTCCATTGGTCTCCATCTCTGTCTCCTGCCCACACATTTGTCACCTTTCAGCCTTCTTACTAGGCTCTTGTTAATTAGTCCCCACCTGGGGACTTCTCTAACTTTTGACTCCTATTCTGCTTTATGTTTCCCATCATTACCTTTTTGTTTCACAGATTCTGTCTTAATCTTGCCATTTATCACTTCTTCTCTGTGATCCTCTCCTTTCTCTTTATATATCCCTCATTTTACCTTCCCTCTACACTAACTTTGTTTTTCTCTTTTAGATATTTCCTGAAGAAGACCTAAGGTCAAACGTAGATTTCTAACTCTGTTTTCAGTGCATTTAATATAACCCTTTGTTTTGCTTTTTAGACCACATGCTGACTTGAGCGCCTTGTTTTTACATTTACTATACATAATACACAGATAATGGATACCAATTGTAAAACATTTCAGATGACAGGACACATAAATTCCACACTAATCCGTATCCCAAATCGGCAACAAATGGAATTCTTATGAGCCTGGCTAAACAACCATTTACCACTTCTGCTTCCAATTATTGTACTCTCTAATGGCCTTAAATAGGAGGGCAGGTTATCCCACAGTTCAGGGCTCATTGTAAAGAAGTGGAATCTTCTCACTTCCATTGCATCTTCTTGGAAGAAATTAGATTCCAGAGGATGATCTTAGACTTGCTTTAAGTTCTCTATGTGTAAGGTTCATTAATAGATAACTTGGCACTAGGTTTTGTAACATTTATACATAAACCTATACATTTCTCAGTCCTTTAATTTCAACCAAGGTAATAGGTTGCAACTATGTGTGTCATGCGTGGGCGTCGGATGAAGTGGGCAAATCTATTGTACATTACATCAAGCTTTGCCATCTCCACACTCCCATAATATCAGGTAGGCTTGGTAAAGATGGTTCAGAAATCAGGGTGTCCAAAGGGGAACCCTGAATCCAGTGATGGCAAAAATACAAATAAAAGAGCCTCAGACTAGCTACTGAAATGGTGCTTTCCCTCCAAAAGAAATTCAAAGACTGTCACTACCACTGCTGAAAGGTGCAGGAGGCAGATAGCACAGATAAAATGCCCTCACCAGAGGACCTATCATGATACTCCTGTCCACCACCACGTAGCTGCTTGGGGCTCCCACACATCCATAATAGAGATCCAACAGGTTAGAGGGAGCTTTGGTTGGAATCACTATGGACAGTAGCTGGATCGAGCTGAAGAGGAGGCTGTCAAGGAAAAGTACAGTAAGCGTTAAAAAAAAAAAAAAAAAAAAAAGTGGCAGTTTAAATTTTATTTTATTTATTTATTTGTACATCGGTTTACAACCTTGAGCCAGAGGCTCATTTCAAAGGTACCTCGTCACATTGAGGACAAAAACAGACAGTAAATTTTGGTTACAGTAAAGTGTTACATCCATACATAGAAAGACAATATATTTTTGATTTTGATTTTAATAAGATACCTGCCCCCCAGGCTCCAACCTATCAGCCTGCAGCGGAGGTGGAAGAAGAAGAATATTATATAGGTGGAGGAAGGGTGACCTCACGGAATTAGAGGTGCACCTGAGAAAGATGTTGAACCTCCTTTAAGGCATAATGAGGACTACTTATCTTTTCCTTATTTGTCAGACAGATGGTTGATACCTTCAGCATCCCCCACTAGAGACTGAGGAGGAAGAAGAGGAGGAGGAGGATGATTGTTATGGACATGTTGGGGTAGTTCCACCAAGATGAATGCTACTTCAGTACATAAACTACTCAAGAAGGCCATTTCAAAAATCATGTCTGCACCCAGCTCAGCTACAGTCATAGGCCATTATCAAAATCATGTCTGCACCCAGCTCAGCTACAGTCATAGGCCGTATCAAAATCATGTCTGCACCCAGCTCAGCTACAGTCATAGGCATTATCAAAAATCATGTCTGCACCCAGCTCAGCTACAGTCATAGATAAGAAAACATCAGGTGGACAAGCAGGAGTAGAATACCTGTATGCCCATCTTACTAATCCCAGAGTAGTCCAGGCTGCTGCTTGTGAGAGAACAAACATCACTCTATCTGCACTACCCATTGAAAAGGACTCTTTAAAAAATAAATAAATAAATTGGACACTATGGCCAAGGAAAAGCTTATGCTACAGCTTCCCAACTTATCGGGCAGATAGTTTACATGGTGGGGACTCAATTATTAGGGGGATAGAACTGGGGAGCAGGGAAAACTGAAGTAAGGTGCCTGCCTGGTGCCATGGCTTGAGAGACAGGAAGCGCATCCTCAGGATCACGAGAACAGCTGCACGGGAATCTGAGCTGGACGTCATTGTCCACCTAGGGACAAATGACTTGGCTAATCATGAGATTAGAGCAGTGCAGAAGGACTTTGTAGAATTGGGAGGGCCTAAGACAAGTAGCACACACAATCTCCTTCTCTGAGGTGCTGCCTGTCAATGGCATGAGTGAGGTGAGGGTACTTTGCACCATGCAGTTTAATGAATGGTTGAAAAATGGTGTGGGCACAGGGTTTGGCTTCATTGGGGACTGGGGTTCCACCTGGAGGACACCAGCCTATACTGGCAGGATGGTCTGCATCTGTCCAGGAAGGAACAAGTCTTTTGAGCAATCGGTTTAAATGCTTCATTGGCAAGCTTTTAAACTAGTCAAGGGAGGCACTGATAGCAGCAGGAAAATCCCAGCCTCCCCTACAAAACAGGGTACTAAATGAGAAAAATACCAAGGTAGAAAGGTCAGTGGGGATGCTGCTACAGAAGGTAAAGCCATCAAAAAATGGAAGCGCTGACCCGCTGGCGCAGCGGTTGGATTTACTGGCGACGCCAGCGACCCGGGTTTGGGAACGAGCCCGGAAGCTGGAGGGCCGGGCCGGGGAGAGGGCTTGAGCATCCCTGGGACTGCTCGTCCTCTCTCGGGGAGGGATCCAGAGCCCGGGCTGACTGTCCCAGGTGGAGACATGAGGTGCAGCAAGGCAGATGGCAGGAAAGAAGGGGGGCGACATGCCAGATGCCGGCGCCAGCACCTTGACATCAGGGGACATGGCACGTCATGGCAGAAAAAGAGAATACCGAAAAGCACCTTGCGGTCCCCTGGTAGACGGAGCACTAGGCCCCGACCCTCAAAGCTCCTGCTTGCCCAGAGACAGCATCCCAACGAAATTCCAGTGTGTCTCGGGTGTAGGGCCCCACCCGACTCACCTGGGGGTAAACCAAGGCTCCATGGGATGGACTGCTCTGGTCTACAGGCAGGTGAGCGAGGGCTGAAAAGGCCGTAGAGTGTCTCCCAAGAGAGGGGGACTGCAGGGAGAGGAGGGAAAAAAAATGGAGAGCAATGAGTACCAATGCCCGTAGTCTAGTAACAAGCTTCCTGAATTAGTGGCCTTGATGGAGGAGGAGGAACATCTGGATATCGTGGCAGTCACAGAAACATGGTACACACAAACCATGACTGTGACATAAACATACCAGGATACACTAGCTACAGGAGGGACAGGGAGGGTAAAAGAGGAGGAGAGTAGCTCTTCACATAAGGGAAGAAATCAAGGCAACAGAACAAAAGGGAAAACAGGGAGAGAAGAAGCACTGTGGGTAAATTTGGAGACCAGCAATGGCACCACAATCTGCACAGGGGTTGTATACAGACCACCTCTCAGGGAGGAAATGGACAAGGAAATGATAGAAAGAATACTTAGAATGACAGAAAAAGGGAGATATTGCTGATGGGTGATCTGAATATGCCAGATGTTAACTGGAATGCAGTTGCAGCAGCCACTTCAAAGAGTGGGTTATTCTAGATGCCCTACAAGGGGCATGCTTAGACAACTAGTATTGGAGCCCACTCAGAGGAGACAATCTTAGACCTGGTTCTCTCAAATGGAGATGAAGAGAGGATCACAGATGTAGAAGTGGGTAGCCATCTGGGAACTAGCGACCATCAAACAGTATGGTTCACAATAAACACAGCAATAGAGTCAAGCCATACAAAGGCAAAAGTACTGGACTTTAGGAGGCTGACTTTGCCAAAATGGGTGAGTGCCTAAGGAATGCACTAGCAAATGGGCAGGAAGGAGGGTGGAAGAACAATGGGGAATAATAAAACTGCAAACACAGAGGTAACAAGTCTTTGTGTGAAGCAAATTAACAAAACAAAACGATGTAAGAAACCACTATGGTTCTCAAAGGAAGTGGCAGTGAAGGTTCAAGAGAAAGAAAGCATTCAGGAAGTACAAGGAATCACAGAAGGAGCAGGACAGGGAACTGTATCAGTTAAAGCAAAAGGAAGCTGGGAAGGCAGTCAGAACAGCAAAGGCCCAAACCGAGGAAAAGATAGCCAACTCAGTTAAGAAGGGATAAAACCTTTTAGGTACATCAGGGAGCGAAAGAAGACCAAGGGAGGCTAGTGAGGCTTAATAAAGAGGAGGAGGGTGGGCAGAGGGTGACTGTGAAAAGACAGAGATACTAAACAAATATTTTGCCCAGTATTTACAAAGGAAGTGAGGGTACCTAAAACAAACAGTAGAAACACTCTGGATACAGAAGTTGATACCAACCCATTTACAGAAGAAAGGGTTCTGAAAGAACTCTTAAAACTGAAGGTGGACAAAGCAATGGGGCCTGATGGGATTCATCCCAGAATTCTAAAAGAACTAAGGGTGAACTAGTGACACCACTGACTACCCTCTTTAACAAATCATGGGAGGATGGGGTGGTACCGAGGACTGGAGGAGGGCAGATGTGATTCCCCTTCACAAAAGTGGGAGCAAGGCAGAAGCAGAAAACTACAGACCTGTTAGTTTAACCTCAGTGGTAGGGAAAATGATGGAATCACTTCTAAAGGAAAGAATTGTTGAGTATCTAGAGGCCAGAGGCTCAGGACCCAAGACAGCATGGATTCACAGTGGGAAGGTCATGCCAGACAAATCTGATAGATTTCTTTGACTGGGTGACCAAAGTAGTAGATCAGGGAGGGCTGTGGACATGGCCTACCTAGACTTTAGCAAGGCATTTGACACAGTCCCACAAAAGATTAATATACAAGTTAGCCAGCCTGGGAGTGGGTCCCAAGATGATAGCCTGGGTAAAGAATTGGCTGGAGAATAGGACACAGAGGTAATAGTAAATGGAGTCCACTCTGAAGAAAGGGGGTTACTAGTGGGGTACCACAGGGTTCAGTATTAGGACGGTCCTCTTCAATGTCTTTATAGCGACATTGCAGAGGGACTGAAGGAAAAGTATGTCTCTTTGCAGATGACACAAAGATCTGCAACAGAGTTGATGCACAAGATGGGGTGGAAAGGATGAGAAGGGACTTGGCAAGTTAGAGGAATGGTCAAATGTATGGTAGCTTAGATTCAATGCTAAGAAGTGCAAGGTAATGCACCTGGGAAACAAAACCCAGGGAAGAGTACACAATGGGGGTGAGATACTAACAACAACAAAAATGGAAAGGGACCTGGGGTAGTCATATCAGATGACCTAAAGGTGGGCAAACAATGTGAGAGGGCAGCAAGGAGGGCTGGGGGATACTGGGATGCATGGGAGAGGCATCACCAGCAGAAAACAGGAAGTTATTATCCCTCTGTACAGACAGTTGGTGAGACCCCATCTGGAGTACTGCGTGCAGTTCTGGAGACACAATCTCCGCAAGGATATAGACAGGATGGAGGCTGTCCAGAGGAGGGCAACTAAAATGGTGTAGGGCCTGCACCAGAAGACATATGAAGAGAGACTTAAGGAGCTGAATATGTATAGCCTTGAGGAAGGAGAGAGAGAGGGGGACATGATAGAAACTTTCAAGTATCTCAAGGGAATCAACAAAGTCCAAGAGGGTAGCATCTTTCAAAAAGAGGTGTGCAAGAACAAGGGGCACAATTTGAAGATAGAGGGGCAGCTCAGAGGTAATTTAAGGAAGTATTTTTTCACAGAGAGGGTTGTGGATGCATGGAATGGCCTTCGGAGAAGTTGTGGAGTCAAAAACAGTGGTGGAATTCAAGCGTGCATGGGACAGTCATAAAGCAATTCTAGGGGTGGGGGTAGGAAGAAGTAGGCTGCTGGTTAACTAGGATCTGCAGCTTATCAATGAGTGAGGGAAATGGGCAGACTGGGTGGGCGCAAGCGGTCCTATCTGCCAGTCAAATCTATGTTTCTATAGCACAGTACCAGAAAGCACTTGGAACACAGTCCCAGCACTGGCAGAAAGAACAGATGGTGAATTGGCACAAGACCTGATTGCCACAGCGGATCTGCCCAGGATGCCACAAATATAATTCCCACACTGTGGGGACATCGACACTGCTGCTAGAGTGTTGGCTCATGCAGTGTCCTTAAGGTTTTCCTAAATGAGGGCAACAATCCTTTCTCAGGATACTCAAACAAGGCTATGGATTTCTCCTTTAAGAGAAATTCATTATCTAGTGACAAAACAGGCCAACATGAAAAAAGTGGATGAATACAAAACCACTTTCAAAAGTAACAATGAGAAGCAAAAGGCTTCACCTTCTACAGGTCATATGGAAGGGAGGCAGAGGCAGGGATAGTTCCCAAAGCCTATGCCTCTTATACTACAGTACGGTCACAAAGAGGTTATATAAAGGAGAAAAAGGTTCCAGGTGTAATGCTGCAGCTCTAGCACCTAAGCCCCAGCCAAAACAAAACCTGTGACAATTTTGCCCAGGTCACCCAACTATTGCCAGTGGGAGGAAGACTGGCACACTACTTCCAGGAATGGTTAAATATTACCACAAACACGTGGGTACTGAAGTACTGGCCTGGAAGTTGTGTCTGTGTCCAAAATCTCTTCAAACCTGCAGAAACACATACGTTTTCCAGCTCACTCTCCCACAGGAAAACTTGCTGGAACTGGAAGTACAAAAAAAAACAACTGTTACTATCAAAAGCCATAGAAAAAGACCCTGCATCCCAGTGGGGCAAAAGCTGGTACCCCAATTTTAGATCTTGGGTTTCTGAACAAACATTTGAAGGGCACTTGGGATGTTCGGCATGCATATTTTTGAGGTTTGTTGAGTGTCTTGGTTAGGTTCAGAATGATTATAGTCCTTGATAGATTAATTAATGAGGGAGGAGGTTGTTATATTTGTTACTTTATTGTTTTGTTCCTTTTAAAATATTAAAATTATTGAATAGGTGATGTTAAAACTATTGCTTCTCCTTTCAGGTACAACAAGATCTTACTTGAGAAACAGTTCTTGCAGCAGGTTACACCATTAGGACTGAAACACGGCAGACACCAGGACCCCACGGAAAAATTCTAGCTAGCAGTATCCAGCAGGGGACCGCCCAGCGTCTGCCCCTTCGATGTCCGGCATCACATAAAGAAGTGGTCCCCAGCATCGCAGTTCTTTTCAACCGTTGACTCGCCAGCATCAACTTCATGGATGCCTGCATCAATGATACTGACGCACAAAATCTTATAAAATAATCATACTGTACCTCCTTTGGAACCAGCCGCGGATTGCGAGGCTGCATCTCCTCGCTTAGAAGATGCTCATTTTAGTTGCTGTTACTTCTGCCAGTAGAGTTTCTGAGCTTCATGCACTCATGCAAGGATCCTTATTTGTTTTTCACAAGGACAGGGTGTCCTTAAGAACAGATCATAAATTCCTTCCCAGAGTGGTCTCGGGTCACACTCAACCAGGATATAGACCTGCCAGTGTATTACCCGAATGCAGTAGCGGGAGGCCCTGCTGCACACTCTAGATGTGCATAGATGTCTCAGATATTATCTGACCAAAACCAAAGCCCATCGTAAGTTGGACCAGCTCTTTGTTTCCTATGCACAGTGATGCTCGGTGCTTGTGTTTCAAAACAGTCGCTTTCCAGATGGTTGGTCAAGTGCATTATGTTCTGTTATCAAGTGCAATAAACCCTTACGGGACCGGTGAAGGGTCATTCTATGGGGGGGGTGCTACCTCTCGCTGTGCTCAAAATGTCTCACTTCAGCCATCTGTGTGGCAGCGACTTGAAGCACTGTGCACACTTTCATCAGACACTACAGTTTGGACATTGCCTCTAGGCGTAGAACTGGTTTGGGCTTGGCGGTCCTTCAAGGACTCTTGTCCTGAAGTCTGAGTCATCCTCCTACCCTCCTCCGGTAGCAAATTGTTCCCTTACTGCTTGGGAATCAGTCCTAATGGTGTAACCTGCTGCAAGGATTGTTTCTCGAAGTAAGATTAGTACAGTTACATAAGAACTTACCGTAACAGTAGATCTTGAGAACAGATCTTGCAGCAGGTAGTTCCTCCACCTTCCCCTCAGGAGGTTGAGTCTTTTGACCTAGTTTTTAGGCTACAGCATCCTTTGGAAGTGGATCCTCGGTCTCCCCTTCAGGTGTCACACTTAAGCCGGGAGTCACTGGCGGGAGAACTTGGGGATGCTGGGGGCCGCCCCTTTTATGTGATGCCCGGCGTCGGTGAGGGTCCAACGTCGGGGCGGTCCCCAGAGAATTTTTCCGTGAGGGTCCTGGCGCGCCGGCTTCAGACCTAATGGTGTAACCTGCTGCAAGAGCTGTTCTCGAAGATCTACTGTTACGGTAAGTTCTTACGTAACTGTACTTTTTGATTTGTTCTTGAATAATTTAATGTGAACTATGTTTTTTAGTCAGTAATACAGTGAAATCTTATAGGGTATGTTCGAATCTTTTGTTGGGTAATTCTTTTTTGTACAATTATGACCCTTTTCATTGGTGTTTAGCTGTATATTTATATGGCCCCAGAGCCATTGGTTGCGAGATGACTGTTTCACATGCATTCTGCTCGAGGGAGAACAAGCGAAGCTGAGCTGTTGTGGCTCGAGACAGGAACTAGCGAATCCACTCTTTCTCACAATGAGGTGGTGATGGGGCTACATTAATACATTATACAGTGAGTGCCATCTTTTTTTTTAACTGTCCCGAAATGTGCCCATTTCCAGGGGCATCTGTCACGAGACTCTCTTCACAGAATAATAGTCCCACCTGCTACGAGAGGAAAAGGAGTGCTCCGATTGGTTGGGAGCACTCCCTCAATCTGTGATACTGTTTATTATGTGTTTTCTTAGATTTGCAATAAAATTTTTAAATAAAGAAAAAACTTCAAGATGGTCACACTAAGAACAGTGATACCATCTTTGCAGGCAAGTCTTTGGGTGGGATCCTGGATCTCGAAGATATTTATTTTCTTGTCTCGGGCCATCGCACAGAAGATATCTCGAGATTCAAGCTGGGGAAGTGCCAGTACCAGTACCAGTTCACAGCTCTCCCATTTGGCTCTAAGGGTTTTAACAAAGTGCTTGGCCATGGTGGCAGCACATCTGAGAAGACCAGGCGTGGTGGTTTCCCCTACCTGGATGGCTGGCTAATCTCGGGAAAGAGAGCGAGAGACAAAGTGCTCAATTCAGTTGGTAAAAGGACATTGGATAATAGAAACATAAAATTTGACAGCAGATAAGGACGCTTGTCCCACCAGTCTGCCCATTCCCTACCTAATAGATAAGCTGCAGATCCTAGTTAACCAGCAGCCTACTTCTTCCACCCACCCCTAGAATTGCCTTATGACTGCCCCATGCATGGCATGAATTCCACCACTGTTTTTGACTCCACAACCTCCTCCGGAAGGCCGCCCATGCATGCACAACCCTCTCTGTGAAAAATATTTCCTTAAATTACCTCTGAGCCGCCCCCCATCTTCAAATTGTGCCCCTTGTTCTTGCACATCATCTTTTGAAAGATGCTACCTCTTGGACTTTGTTGATTCTTGATAAACCTGCAGAAGTCCCAGCTAGAGCCTGTTCAAGTGCTTGACTTCGTAGAGGGAGCAGAGCTAAACATCCTGCAGGGGAAAGCTTCAGAGTTCTGAAGATCTGAAATTACCAGCAGATACAGGCCTATCGGTCTGTCTAGTCTGCTTGACTGTGCAGCACTTCAGGCTGCAGCTGCCCTCCCTTACACCCCCCATTGATTTTGCCTATGTATCCTTCACTCCCTGCACCCCATGGTTTGAACCCTCCTCTAAAGCTGTCCCACCCCTTTGAAGCTGCCAACCATCCGCAGTGATATCTCCTCCAGCAGCGTGTTCCACCCTGCTACCAGCCTTTTGGTGAAATAGTGCCTCCTCATTTCCCTCCTAAATCTGCCTCTTTCCAACTTCAGACTGTGCCCCTTGGTTTCTCTTCCACCTTTTAATTCTAAAATACTTCTGGTGCTTACTCTGTTCCTACCCTTCAGGTACTTGAAGGTCTTAATCATATCCACTCTCTCCCTTCTATCCTCCAGGAAATGCATACCAAGCTCTCGGTCTCTCCTCATAAGGTTATCTCCCAACCCCATGATCATTTTCGTTGCCTGGCACTTTACCCCTCCAATAGCTTGATGTCCTGTTTCAAGTAGGGGCACCAGTACTGCACAGTACTCCAAGTGTAACCTCACCAGGGGCCGCTATAGGGGCAGGATGATTTTCCCTCTCTAGAGGTAATTCCCTTGCAGTGCACCCCAGCATTCTGTTCTTTGCACTGCCTTCCTGCACTGGGCTGAGTGGTTCATTTTCCCTGTCACTAGTACACCCAGATCCTTCTCCTTTGACTTGGATAACTGCACTCCCCCAACCAGTAACTATTTCTGGGGTTCTTGGATCCCAAGTGCATGACTTTGCACTTTTGGCATGAACCAAGCTGCCATGTGTTAGACCATTTCTCCAGTTTTGCCAAATCCTCCTGAGTACTGTACTGCCTTCCCTCCATCAGCCTCCGCACAGATCTTGGTGTCATTGGCAAAGAGACTGATCTTACTCTTCATTCCTTATGCAATGTCGGCAATGAAAACATTGAACAGCACTGAGCCCTGTGGGATCTCACTTGTTACCACCCTGGGCTCAGATAACTCACCCTCACTACTACCTTCTGCTGTTTATCCTGCACCCAGCTCCTGACCCATCTAACCAGTTTCCTCCCGCTCCCAGTTTGCTAGTCAGCCTACCATGCGGTACTGAATCAAAGGCCTTGTTGAAGTCCAGGTACAGGGCGTCCACCGCTGACCCTTGTCCAGTGCCCGCATCACCCAGTCGAAAAGTCTACCAGGTTCCTCTGGCAGCATCTGCCAGAGACAGACCTGTGCTGTCTGCCATCTTGGAGATCATTATCCTCCAGAAATGTGACCAGTCTTTCCTTGAGGATGGTCTCCATTAGCTTTCCCACAATTGAGGTTAGGCTGACTGGTCTATAGTTCCTGGTTCGTCCTTGGGGCCCACTCTTATGGAGGGCACCACATACGCCACCCCAATCCCTGGGCACACATCCGCTTCCAGAGAGGTGTTCAAACAGGTCCACTAACAGCATGTTACAGCTTTGATCGCAACAGCAAAGTCTTTCACAACAGATCAGCCAAGACCTGCAAGAGACTTCCCTACAGTTACTAGGGCACATGACCACATCCAGCTGTGGTTCCATGGGCCAGGTTCCAAATAGGAGATATCCAGTACCACTTGAGCGACAACTGGTCTCAAAGATGGGATTCACTTGTAAAACTAGTGCCAGAGACCAAAGCACTAGTGGAATCAGTAGAGTGGTGGAAAGAAGAAAGCAACTTCAGAGGGCATTCCCTTTCTTCAGCAATTACCAAATATTCTTACCACAGATGCATCACTCCTGGGGTGGGGCTTCCACCTGCAGGACCTCGCAGTGAGTGGCACATGGAGCCACAAGAGTCACTAGAACACATCAGCTGCCTGGAGCTCACAGCAGTACTGCTAGCAATGCAGTCTTTCTCCTTCCAGCTACACGGTCAATCTGTACAAATTGGGACAGATAACACCATAACAGTGTACTGCATAAACAAGCAGGGGAGCAAGGTCCTCAAAACTGTGTACAGAGGTAATGGGGATCTAGGACCTGGCATAGTCCTTAGAATCAAACACATTTACGTGCATCTGACCCGCAGAAGTCATTGTCCTGGCAAGATTCCCTATGCAGATTGAGGTTGGCGGTCTAGCCTGGAGGTTGGAAGTAATGAGCTTGGTACATTCAGTAGACCTAGGTTTGATTCACACAACCTTCATTTGCATACTGTGTGACAGAGCAAGTCAGTTAGCCTCACCCAGTGCTCCTGGTCACCCCACAAAACAGGCAGTTGTGCTTAGTGGGTCTTATCCGTTACCAAAGAATAAAAACAAAACAATCAGCCAGAAAATCCCACAGTATTCAGAAGGTGGGACCCTCCCAATATAGACCAATTTGCATCTTGGGAGAACTGTTATCTCGCACAGTTTTGTTGCAAACCACCAGCCAGAGCAATAGTCCCAGAAGACACCCTGGTACTGGACTGAAACATAGAATTGGCGACACATAAGGACGCTTGGCCCACCTAGTCTGCCCATTTCCTACCTAACGGATAAGCTGCAGATCCTAGTTAACCAACAGCCTACTTCCTCCTACCCCCACTAGAATTGCCTTATGTCTGTCCATGCATTCTTGAATTCCCCACTGTTTTTGACTCTCGACCTCCTCAGGAAGGCTGTTCCATGCATCTACAACCCTCTCTGTGAAAAATACTTCTCACATTACCTCTGAGCTGTCCCGCTCTATCTTCAAATTGTGCCCCTTGTTCTTGCACATCTCTCTTTTCTGAAAGATGCTGCCCTCTTGGACTTTGTTGATTCCCTTGAGGTATTTTAAGTTTCTATCATGTCCTCCTCTCCTCGAGGCTATATATCTTAAGCTCCTTTAGTCTTTCGTTATATGTCTTGTGGTGCAGACCCTGAACAGCCTCCACCCTGTCTGTCTTTGTGGAGATGGGGTCTCCAGAACTGTACACAGTACTCCAGATGTGGTCTTACCAACTGTCTGTACAGAGGGCCAACAACTTCTGTTTTTTACTGGTGTTGCCTCTCCCTATGCCTCCCAGTATCCCCCAGCCCTCCTTACTGCTTTCTCATGTTGCTGGCCCACCTTTAGGTCATCTGATATGACACCCCCAGGTCCCTGTCCACTTTTGTTGTCAGTATCTCACCCCGCATTGTGTACTCTTCCCTGGGTTTTCTTTCTCAGGTGCATTACTTTGCACTTCTGTGCTGAATCTAAGCTGCCATACATTTGACCATTCCTTCAACTTGCAAGTCCCTTTTCATCCTCTCCACCCCACCTTGCATATCAACCCTGTTGCAGATCTTTGTGTCATCTGCAAAGCGACATACTTTCCCTTCCAGTCCTCTGCAATGTCACTATAAAGACATTAAAAGGACCAGCCCCAGTACTGGAACCTTGTGGTACCCCACTAGTAACCCTCCTTTCTTCACTGTGGACTCCATTTAGTATTACCCGCTGTGTCCTGTTGTCCAGCCAGTATTTTACCTAGGCAACCACCCTGGGACCCACTCCCAGGCTGGCTAATTTGTTTATTAATCTTTGTGTGGGACTGTGTCAAATGCCTTGCTAAAAGTCTAGGTAGGCCATGTCTACAGCCCCTCCCTGGTCTACTACTTTGGTCACCCAGTCCAATCAATTAGATTTGTCTGACATGACCTTCTGCTGTGAATCCATGCTGCCTTGGGTCCTGAGCCCAACTGGACTCTAGGTACTCAACAGTTCTTTCCTTCAAGTGATTCCATCATTTTCCCTACCACTGAGGTCAAACTGACAGGTCTGTAGTTTCCTGCCTCTGTCTTGCTCTACTTTTGTGAAGGGAATCGCATCGCCCTCCTCCAGTTCTCAGATACCACACCATTCTCCATGATTTTTAAAAGGGTAGTCAGTGGTGTTGCTAGTTCTTCCTTTGTTCTTTTAGAATTCTGGAGTGAATCCCATCAGGCCCCATTGCTTTATCCACCTTCAGTTTTAAGAGTTCTATTAGAACTCTTTCTTCTGTGAAAGGACTAATATCAACCCCTATCTAGAGTGCTTCTATTGACTGGATTGGGTATCTCTCCCTGCTTTCCAGTGTGAATACTGAGTAAAGTATTCGTTCATTATCCCTTTTTCACTGTTGCTCTCTGCCAACCAGCTTCCTCTTCATTCAGCCTCAGTATCCCTGCTTTAGTCTTTCTTTGCTCCCTAATGTACCTATAAAGGTTTTCCCCTTCTTAACCAAGTTGGCTATCTTTTCCTCGGTCTGGGCCTTTGCTATTCTGACTGCCTTTCCTTCCTTCTGCTTTAACTGGTACAGTTCTCTGTCCTGCTTCTTCTGCGTTTCCTTATACTTCCTGAATACTATCTTTTCTTCCTTACCTTCCCAGCCACTTCTTTTGAGAACCATAGTGATTTTTTCTTTCGTTTTGATTTATTTGCTTCACACAAGGCTTGTTGCCTCTGTGACTGTGGTTTTGATGTTTCCCATTGTTGCTCCACCCCAACTTCTTGCTTGTTTGCTAGTGCTTTCTGAGGCACTCTCCCATTTTACAAAATCAGCCCTCGAAGTCCAGTACCTTCACTTTTGTGTAGCTTGACTCTCGCTACAGCTAAGTTTATCGTGAACCACACTGTTTGGTAGTGCTTGTTCCCAGATGGCTACCCACTTCAAGATCAGAGATCCTCTCTCCGTCCCCATTTGAGAGTACTATGTCTAAGACTGCTCCCTCCCAAGTGGGTTCAAAACTAGCTGTTTGAGGCATGTCCCTGTAAGGCATCGAGAATGGCCCTGCTCTGGATGTGGCTGCAGCAAGGTGCTCCAGTTGACATCTGGCATATTCAGGTCCACCATCAGCAATATATCCCCTTCTCTGCCATCCAAGGATGCCTTCTGTCATTCCTTGTCCATTTCCTCCCCCTGAGATGGGGTCTGTATACAACCCCTGTGCGGATTGTGGAGCCATTTCCAGTCTCAGGGTGACCCACAGTACCTCCTCTCCTCCCTGTTTACCCTTTAGTTCTGTTGCTTTGATCCCTTCCCTCACATGAGGCTCTCCTCCTCCTCTCTTCCCTCCCTGTCCTCCTGTAGATGTATCATGGTATGTTGACATCCCAATCATGGTTCTCTGTGTACCATGTTTCTGTGACTTCCACTGTGACAACCCACCTCTCCCTCTGGGCTGAAACAGCTTTTAGAGGGGTGTGTGTGTGTCCTCAGGTATTCGCTGCCACCAGCCAGACTTTCTTTCATGGCACCTCTTTCAAGTGTACAAACTTGAAAATCCACGATGCAATTGCACAAGTTAAAGTCTGGTAGTGTGTCCTCTTTCAGGTGGCGGATGCTACAAGAGTTTACCTTAGCCAGTGGAAAACCAAATCTTACCTTAGAAAAATGACATCAGAGTCACAACTGTTGAGCAAATAATAGCTTTTACTTAACAGAAAGTGCAATGAGCATTTACAGGAAATGTATTTACAACACAAGAGAATAACACTCATACAGGAAAAATAAACAAATGTTTTTAAACAACAGATGGCAAAGAAGAAGGCAATCTGAAATATACTATCACTAAACTTACCCTTCCCTGTCCTTACAAAGAGACACTGGGCCCTGTTCAACTGCCAGCTCCCAGGACATGAGGCTCCAAGCTTATGTTTCCCCTCACAGCTTCCAGGGCAAGAGAGAGTTCTCTGTCTTACAGAAGCTTATATAGTTTATGGAAACTAGGTCATTCCTATTCTCCCTAAATGCACAACCAACTAACATGTATCTATTAATTGTCCCAATCAGAGTGAACACCTATTGGTGACCAATTATATTCCTTTTCACCTTAAGTTTATATTTGAATGATCCAATCCATTCAAACTGCCCTGTGTCCATGTCTGCAAGGTCTGGGTGTGTCTGGAGATGTCCACTCGAGATTTATGACCCAGCTCTTATCTAGCAGCTAGGAATTCCACAAGCTAGTTGCTGCTGGAGGATTTCAGCCTCAGTGTATTTTTTCCACTGCTAAAAAATAAGGCATCTACAGAATCCAAACCATTAACTCTTTCCTTCCCATTTCTGTCACATCTCCCCCAGATAATGAGACGTGTCCCTTGGGCTACCCAAGTGACACAGCCGTTCATCTGATACTGAGGGGAGTGCCCAAGTATCCAGCCAGGCCATTAGCCCTGCCTAGATAGCCCATCCGCATTTTGCATTTTGTTTGCCACTGCGATGCTGTATGGTCATGTTGTATGCCTGCAGTACCAAACTCCAACGTAGTGGTTACCATTTTGTCCACTGGACCTATGAAGCCAAATCAGGGATTATGATCTGTGACCACAGTAAATTCTCTCCCATATAGGTAAGGCTGCAGCTTCTGAAGGGCCCACACTATTCCCAACATTCCTTCTCAATTGTGGCGTATGCCTCCTCTCTGGAGCAAAAGCCTTGACTGAGGGTACACAACTGGGTGCTCCTCCCCTGCTGAGTAACTTGGCTCAGCACAGCCCCCAACCCATGATCTGAGGCATCCACATGGACCATAAACTTTAAACTATAATTGGGGCTAGCCAATACAGCTGGGCTGCTTAAGGCCTTCTTTAGCTCCTGAAAAGCAACCTCACAGCCTTCTGACCACTTCACTGCATCTGGCTTTCCCTTCTTGGTTAGGTCTGTCAGGGCTTAGCCAGATCGCTATAGCGAGGAACAAACAACCGGTAGTACCTGCAGTCCCTAAAATGCCCTGACCTGTTTCTTTGTGGTAGGAGTAGGCCCAGGCCAGGATGGCATCAACCTTGGCAGGCTCGAGACGGATGTGTCACTACCCACCGGTGCCCAAGGTAGGATACTTCTGCCATACCTATCTAGCACTTCTCTGCCTTGACTGTCAGACCTGCCTTCTTTAACCTGTGGAACACATCCGCACATTCTTGATGTGCTCATCCCAGAGTCTGGCTATATATGACTATATCATCCATATAAGCCAATGCAAACTCACCTACCCCAGACAGAATCGATCTACAAGCCGTTGAAAGGTTGCAGGTGCATCTTCATTCTAATGGCATTACCTTAAATTCATATAAACCAAATGGAGTAACAACGACTGATCTTTCCCTGGCCATGGGGGTCAGAGGTACTGCGCCAGCAGCCCTTTGTTAGGTCTATTGTGGTCAAATACTTAGCTCCCCAGTCACTCCAGGGTCTCATCTGTTCTGGGCATGGGATAAGCATCAGACTCCGTGCAGCTGTTAAGCTCCGGTAGTCCACGCGAGAATCGTGTGGTGCCATCCTTTTGGGGATCAGTACCACGGGTGATGCCCAGGGCTACTAGATTCCTGGATTACCCCAGTTCCAGCATCTCTTTGAGCTCCTCTTTCACAGTCTGCTTAACCTGCTCAGGTACCCTGTAGGGGACTGTTTCAGAGGATCCTGGGTCCTGTATCCACATGGTACTCTGCCATCGTGGTGTACCCTGGTTTCCTGCAGAACATATCTTCAAATTCTCTCAGCACACCCTAATTTCTTGCACCTGGGCTGGTGTCAGCTGTTCCGAGAAGTAAGGCTGTCCATAGAGGATGCACCCTGGCCTCCCAAGTAGGTCCACCAGTGGATCTACCTCAGTTTCCTCCTCTGGAGCACTGCATACAGCGAGGACCATTTCTATTTGTCATGGTAGGGCTTCAGCATGTTAACATGATACACCTTTCGTTTGCATCTCCTGTCCGGTAGCTCTATCATGTAATTAGCGTCACTAACCTTTTGGACAATGGAGAATGGCCCTCCCATGCTGCCTGTAACTTATTCTGTCGGACAGGGATGAGTGCCATCCTCGCTGTCCCACCTCATATTCTCTGGCTCAGGCCCTACGGTCATACCAGACTTTCTGCCGCTGTTGTGCAGTGGCCAGGTGCTCCTGAGCAAACCGCAGGCTCCCTAAGGCAGGTCCTGAAGTTCAGGACATACTCACAACAGACTCTCCCTTGGGAGCAGGTCACCCTCCCATTAGTCCCGAATCAATCTAGTGGCCCCGCACCCTATGACCAAACAGGAGCTCGAAGGTGAGAACCCTGTGGACTCCTGTGGGACTTCCTGTATGCAAATAGGAGATGAGGCAAATATTTGTCCCAGTCTCTCTTATGCTGGTCAGCAAAGTCCTTAGCATGGTCCCAAGGGTTGAATTAAATCGCTCCATAGACCATTAGCTAGGGATGGTATGGGAGGTTTTGACTGCTTTACCCCACTTCTCCACAAACTACTCATTAATCCTGACATAAATTGGCACCGCGTCTGACAGTATCTCCTGGGGAAAGCCCACCCAGCTAAATATTTCCAACAGTGCATCTGCCACTGGTCCTGCCTCAGAGGATGTTAGGGCCACTGCCTCTGGGTATCTAGTGGCACAGTCTACAACTACCAGGATATACCGCTTGCCAGTGCGACTTGGGGTGCTCAATGGCCCCACTATGTCCACTGCTACCCTCTTGAAGGGTTCATCAATAATGGGCAGGGGCACAAAGCTGCCTTGGCCTTGTCCCCCATTTTCCTACCGCTGGCACTGTGGACAAGTCTGGCAATAATTTGCCACATCCTTGCCAATACCAGGCCAGAAGAAATTGTTGGTGAGGCGCTTTTCGTGTGCCTCACTCCCAAATACCCTGAAAAGGGATATCATGTGCAAGGGCCAAAAGCTGCTGCGGTGAACCTTAGGGACTACCAGCTTCTGGAGTACCTCACCAGCTAGCCCTTCCTCTGTTGTACATTCTCTGTACAACAGCCCATTATCCCAGTTAATGGACTCTTTACCCCCCTGAGAATCTCAGCCCTATGAGCTTTTTCCTCAGTTTTTCAGGGTAGGGTCAGTTAGCTGTGCAGCACTCAGCTGCCCTCGTCTGACCTTCCCAGTCTTCTGAGGAAGTCCTGTGGGTTCCTCTATGTGACTGGGGTTCTGGACTGCAGCTTCTGCCAGCCCTCCCTGCTGGACACTTCCTCAGCTGCTGAGGGGTGGCTGGACCACCAAGTCAACCCCTCTTCCCCCTCAGAGCTTGCCCTTGTGCCTGACTACGAGTTACAACACACACCAGTTTTTTACTGGGGTCCAAATCCTTCCCCACAATCATACTTACAGGTAGGTCCTCACAACCCCACCTCCTTTCTACATTGCCCCTTCCCAGCTCAGGAGACTCTAGCCATTGGTAATGGGACTGGTGGCCCTGTGAATCCCAAACCTTGGAGTATTTCCCAGGCACGCTCTGCTCTGCCCGAATGAGATCTTGCCTTACCAGGAGATGTTAGCACCTGTGTCCCATGGTCCCTGTGTTACTATTCCATTAACTGTAATGGGACAGCAGATTCTCATCAGGAGAGTGGTTCTTCAGACTGGACACCCTACAAACACACCAGTGCCCTTTTGATCACCCCCGCCCCAATATCTCTGCCCTTAACCAGTTTCTGAGGGCAGTTATATCTCAAGTGTCCCACTTGATTGCAATATGACATTTCTTGGGACCTGTTTCTTGGGTCCCCTTAGAACCAGAAGGCTCTACTTTGGGCTCAGGTGCAGGCTGGTTTCTTTGGGCTGCCCCTTGGGATCCCTATACCCACGTGCTGCCCATACCATAAGACTTCGTTGTGTGTGTGGCGGCTAGACAGATGCACAAATCAGTGCTTCCTGCCACCTCTGTGGAAGAGGCGCGTGCCCTGTCTATGAGCCATACGCATGTCCTCAGGTACAATTTTAAAGGAATTGTTCTCTCTCACCAGTACATCTTTAATCAGTTCCACAGTAGTTGCTTTGAGCCTCCATCCACCTATCAAGGGTAAGTATACAGTTTAACCTGCAGTTCTGCATAACTGTCTTCTGGGCTTTTCTTTAACTCCTAAATTTTCTTCTATAAGCCTCAGAGTTAATTCAAAATGTTTCAACAACACTGTTTTTACTTTATCATAATCAGCATAGTCTTCATTACTCATTTTAGCAAATGCATTCAACGCTGTCCCGTCCAGCAAGGGTGTGAGATAAGTTGACCAGGAAGCCTTATTCAATTGTAATTGATTACATACTCTCAAATTACCTTAAAAATAAATCAAGGTCATCTCCCTCTTTAAACTGAGGAACAATTTAGAATTCATTTGGCTTCATGAGGTAAACTCACTCTACCATTACTCACGGTTTGCTGACTGCGGAGGGTCATCATCTCCTTCTCGTGCTGTTGTCTCTGGAGTTCATGCTGGTTGTTCTTTCTCTCTGTCTGCCAACCTTCTTGCTTCTGCTTCAGCATCCAGTCTTTTCACCTCCAATGCCTTGTCTTGCAGCAATAGCTGCAGTCGCGATGCCTCAAGCTGATTTGGGGGCCTGCTGCCTCAGTTCCTGACTCACCCCAACGACTGTCTGCTTCAGATCATGTGCCAGAGAGTAGCTATGAGATCTGCCTTTTCTTCTGCTTCAGACTTTCAGGCTGAATCCCTTTTCCTGGCACCTTTCAACAAACTGTGGCACAGTAAGTAAGTCATACTCAGTGGAGCTCATTCTCTACTGCTATACTATACTGTGCTATCTAGAAACAAAATAAAACTGTTGTACAAATGTATCCTCTTGTATATCCTGTTTTGCAATGCTAAGGTAACTGTTCCACTGGCAAACTCTGTATCAGTGTGCTCATGATCCGCTATCATCACCCACCACTGCCAACCAATATGTGACAACCCACCTCTCCTCTGGGCTGAAACAGCTTTTGAGAGGTATTGTGTGTATCTCAGGTATCGCTGCCACCAGCGGACTTCTTTCCGACACCTCTTTCAAGTGTACAAACTTGAAAATCACATGTGCAATTGCACAAGTTAAAGTCTGGTAGTGTGTCTCTTTCAGGTGGCGGATGCTACAGAGGTTACCTTAGCCAGTGGAAAACCAAATTACCTTAGAAAAATGACATCAGAGTCACAACTGTTGAGCAAATAAATAGCTTTTACTTAACAGAAAGTGCAATGAGCATTTACAGGAAATGTATTTACAACACAAAAGAATAACACTCATACAGGAAAAGTAAACAAATGTTTTTAAACAACAGATGGCAAAGAAGAAGGCTATTACTGAAATATACTATCACTAAACTTACCCTTCCCTGTCCTTACAAGAGACACTGGGCCCTGTTCTAACTTCCAGCTCCCATGGACATACCAGGTAGGCTCCAAGCTTATGTTCCCCTCACAGCTTCCAGGGGCAAGAGAGAGGTTCTCTGTCTTACAGAAGTTTATATAAGTCTATGGAGACTAGGTCATTCCTATTCTCCCTTAAATGCACCAACCAACTAATATGTATCTATTTAATTGTCCCAATCAGAGTGAACACCTATTGGTGACCAATTATATTCCCTTTTCACCTTAAGTTTATATTTGAATGAGTCCAATCCATTCAAACTGCCCTGTGTCCATGTCTGCAAGGTCTGGGTGTGTCTGGAGATGTCCACTCGAGATTATGACTTTAGCTCTTATCTAGCAGCTAGAATTCCACAAGCTGGTTGCTGCTGGAGGATTTCAGCCTCAGTGTATTTTTCCACTGCTAAAAAATAAGGCATCTACAGAATCAAACCATTAACTCTTTCCTTCCCATTTCTGTCACAGCCACGATATCCAGGCATCCCTCTTCCATGAAGGCCACCATTTAGGGAGCTTTTACCCTAGACTATGGGCACTGGTACTCATTACCCTCCATTTTATGGCTTTATTTCTTTTGCCCCATCCCTGTCCTTACTGCCTTTGTCTTTTCTCCGTTTACCCTGCCCTTCTCCCTATCTTGGTGTTTACCTAACTACCCTGATTTTTTTTTTTTTTTTTGGAGGCTAGGATTTCCCCTTCTCCTTTTCAGGTTCCCCCTTGGCTGGTTTCATATACGCCAATGAAGCATTTAAACCTATCATCTAGATCCTGGTTCCCCTCATGGATAGATGCAGACCATCGCACCTGTTAGGCCTGTATCCCTCCAGGTGGGCCCCAGTCCCCAATGAAGCCAAATCCTGAGCTCTGCATCAGTTTTTCGACCAGTCATTGAATCCCATGGTGCAGAATCACTAGCCTCATCCATGCCATAGACAGGTAGCACTTCCAGAAAGTTACCATGTGTGCTACTTGTCTAAGGCCCCTCTCCAACTCCACAAACTCCTGTTGCACTGCTCTGATCCCATTCTCAGCCAGGTCATTTGTCCCTAGGTGGATAATGACATCCAGCTCACTCCCTTGCAGCTGCTCCCATGATCCTGAGGATTCGTTTCCTGTCCCTCAAGCCATGGTGCCAGGCAGGCACCTTGCCTCCCTTCCCCTCCCTCCCCAGTTCTACACCTCTAACAGTTGGGTCCCCACCAGGGTTGTTTCCTTCCTGTGAGTCCTGTGCCACCCTCCTGTGGGTCTCCATTGTGAGGTTCCCAGCATCCTCCTTGGTCTCACTGGGTACCTCCATGGGAACCATGCTCTGCCAGAGTGGCGAATGAATTGTGGAGGCACAACTGGAGGATGCACCTCTGTTCCACCCTCTCACCCTCCCTGAGCCCACCGTGGTCCAACCACTCCTCTTTCTTGGCAACCTCTGAGGTAGTGGTGGTGGCCTGGGTGGGGAGCAGGTTTCCTGAATCCTTGCCAGGTCAGCATGAGACAGACAACCTCCTCCCTCAGACCAGAGGTGCCTGCAAATAGGGCAGCAATGCAGTCTCCAGAATGTCTCCCGAAGACTTGCCCCACAGCCAGTGCATTGCACACTCCCACATGTCTGTCCCTTCCTGTTACAGATGCTTTCTTTTTTTCTTGTTTTAGTGTGTGCAAGCTTGTAGTGTCTCTCTACCCTATTCAGTGTGCTGTGCCTTTGAGATATGAACAGGTGTATCTTAGCAGTTTTGGGAAGTAATGTCAGAACCCCTGCTATAAAGGAAGTTATGCACTTGGGGTGGGGAAGTAAACCTATGCCATCCAAAAACAATCAACTACAACTCTGACCCTCCTCCCAGGGAGTGCCTGCCTGCCTGCCTTCCTTCCTTCCTTTCAGACACCTATTTCACAGATGTTAAGTAACAGGTCTTGTCACAAATGACTGCAAATATCTCCCAGCTACAGTTCCTCCCTGGCAAATTAAAGTTAAAACTAAGAAAAATCAACCCCAAAACAGAATCAATACTAGTTACTTACATAAGTCCAAAAGTAATAATTCAATTCAGTGTAGTCTAGAAAATAACCTCCTTGATTCAAAAGCTGTGCTGCTCTCTCTCTCTCTCTCTCTCTCTCTCTCTGTATCTCTCTCTGTCTCAGCAGAGCGACTGGATAGGAAGCTTCTGTATGCCTTCCTATCATTCCAACTTATTCAGAAAGCACTCTTGAAACTCAGGAGGGAACTGCAACAGTGATCCTGATGGCTCCAGACAGGCCAGACATGCCTGGTACTTCATGCTCCTGGCCCTGTCCGACAAGAGTCTAATCAGCCTGCCACTTGGTCACAATCTGTTAATTTTGTTCCAGGGCAGAACAGCATTTCTGAACCCCAGGACCCTACACCTGTGGGCATGATTCTTGAGAAGTTGGACTTTTCTGGACTGGATCTCTGAGAAATCCTGAAGGTTCTTAGGGTTTCAAAAGCCCACTACCAGAAAAGCTTATTTCCTAAGTGGAAAAGTTTGCTAACTGGTGTGCTTCCAGAAAAATAAACCCAATAGAGACAGGGTTGCCTATAATTCTGCAAAACCTAAGCAGTCTCAGCAAAGATATCAGCTGGCAAGGAAAAACTTTGGCCTCACAGCCCATTTTCAGAAGTTTTTTATTTTTATTTTTTAAAACCTCAGCCACTTGTACCCACCAGTGAGAGCCTGTCCCCACCCTGGGACCTCAACATATACCTTGCCCTGCTTATGGGCTCCTTTGTGCCTGTGGAAATGTTGACATGAAGTATGCCACATGGAAAACCATATTCCTGGTTGCAGTGATCTCTGCTAGGAAAGCAAATGAATTGCAAGCCCTCTGCACAGAGACAAATAACAAAATCCCTTAGGGAAAAAGTAATTCTTAGAACCAACAGAAAATTCCTTCCTCAAAGTGGTATCTGAATTCCACCTGCATCAGTCCGTGACCATCCTGAACTCTATCCAGAGCATTCTGGTCTACTTGAGGAAAAGTCACATAGCCCAGACATAGAAGCGAGTCCTGACTAGCTACGTGAACCGAACAAAGATGTTAGCCCCAGAGTACCAGCTGTTTTTGTTACCCATGGTAAGGTTGGAAAAGGAAAACCAGCTACGTATCTCTCACTGGATAGCCTCTTGCATTGTTTTGTTATGAAAAAGCTGGAAAATTGTCACAAATAGGCTAAAGGCACACTCCACAAGGGTACTTCTACTTCTGTGGCATCCTCAAGGATATCCTTGTTGGACAATTTACCAAAGCAGCTACCTGGAAAACAGTACACAAAGCACTACTGTTTTGGACATACAGTCCAAAGGGATGCCAACTTTGGAACTGCTGTCTTGCATAGCTTTTCCTAACTAGGTTCCAGACCAGCCTCACAAGGTACTACTATTATGTCTGCATAACCTCACAGGCGGAGCTTACCTCAGTCAGGATTCAGAATGCAATCTCTCACCCCTCCCAATCTCCACAGGAGTCCCTCAGGGCTTTGTGCTTGGCCCCATCCTTTTCTCCATCTTCCCAAATGACCTTCCCTCAGCCTGCTCCCCCTCCTCTTCTATCCACAAGTATGCGATGACACCATCTTGTTCACCTCTGGCAAAACCACCACTGATGAAGCAACCACTCTACAGCATGACTTCCACCAGGTTCCACTCTGGTTTGCCTCTAAATCAACTATTCCTAAATGCCAAAGGCGGTCTCCATGACCTTTGGCACTAGAGCAGAGACTCTCTAGGCTCCACCCTTACCCTCTTTCCACACCCTTGTTGGGACCATCCTTGAGGACACCCTTCTTTCAAGATGCAGCAGGGTTTAGCTGGACCAACACCTCAGCTTCTCTGGCCACATTGACACCATTCTGAAAAACTGCACCCCAAGCTTGGAGCCCTTTACAGGAACCGTAGTTGCATCCTTCCTCCAGCCCTCACGAGAACTTGTCAAAGATGATCCTCCCCATGTTTGACTACTGTGATGTAGTCTATGGTGCCGCTCCCATATCTTCCCTTACCAGATTGGACTCTCTTTTTGATTCCTTCTGTCGATTCGTTCTTGAGTCCCCATCTCAAACCCATCATTTGACCTTTACTGTGCCCTGTCCTTCCCCCGCTTGCGAACAGATGCCTGGCTCACTGTGCTGAGCTAACTTCCAAACTTTGGCTTGGTGTACTTCCTTCCTACCTGTCATGCATCCTCCCCACCGCCTTCCTCCACTCCCTTGGATCCTCTGACACTTGCAACCTGCTAGTCCATCATATCACCCTCATTGGCCGATCAGGCTTCTCCCATCACTTCCCCAAAATCTGGAACTCCCTCCCACCTCAAATCGACACTTCTCCTCCTCCTCCTCCCACTTCCTTGCCTCGGTCTTACATAACTTTCTTTCTGTTAGCTGCTCCTGCTACAATCCTCCTTAACTTGTTCCCCTATGAGCCTGCTTCAGCTTCACATCCACCTCTTTCCTGCTAAGCCCTCCCCTACATCCTCCCCCAGCACCCTCCTTTCCACTTACTCCCACCCCATTCCTCCTCTGTACACCAACTTACCCTCACTACCCACTTGCTGTTGTAGCCTAGGCCCCTGGCAGAGTTTTCAGCATCCTGGAGGGTCAGAACCTAGAGTAAATACCTTCCTTACCTACTATTCCCATCCCATTCTTTCCTGAAAGGGCTGGGTCTCGGCTCCTCTTTCTCCCTCCTCCATCTCTCTCTTGGTCCTTCTGAAGCCTACTCCCCATCACTGTCTACTTCCTTTCTGTCATTCTCTACATCTGCTGCCTACAACCTGCTTCCCTCTTGTTGTGCTCTGCCTCCGCCTGGTGCAGACAGGGTCCACAGCATACTGGAGGGGCCAGGCCGCAGACCCTTCTCTTCCCCTCTCTTCCTTCCTGATGTGCTCTAACTCCCACTGTCTACAACCTGCTTCCCTCCTGTTCATGCTTGACTTCATGGGTGCAGACAGGGTCCCCAGCATTCTGGAGGGTCAGGCCCTGACAGACCCTTGTCCTCCACCCTTGCCTTCCTCCAAATCCCCCTTCCACCCCTGCTGTCTGCCTATATGCCCCCCCACCTCTCCCCCTCCCTCCTAGTCATAGCTGTTGGCTAACCTGATCTCTAATGCACTTATAGTCAACATTGCACTTTTGTTGCACCTTGCAAATTTTGTTGCATCTGTGTCAGCTCTCTGCAATCTCACCCTATTTCAACCTCCTTGTATTCTATCCAGCCATTTTCTAACTACAAAGCTATGTCCCAGCAAGTGTTTGCCAAAGATATTTGTGCTATCGTATCTATCTAGTTCAAGACTGTTAGCATTGTATCCATCTAGTTCATACCTGTTAGTATTTCTCCTTTTCAGTACTTCTGTATAGTCTGCTCACTTTATTGAATGTAATCAAATTGTATATCTGTATTGGTACCAAATCTCTGTATACTATCCTCATGTTCCCCTACCCCCAAGTCGTACTGGGAGATGAGCAACGTGTTGCTCAGCATGCTTCTAGTGAAACATTTCAATAAATAAATAAAAATAAAATAAACATTTAAGTGAGGGATTCCTGGGGCTAGAAGAAAAATTACTCACCGTAGTAATGTTGTTTTCTTAAGGGATCCTCACTATGTTTACACTGCCTAGCCAGAGGAAGTGGTGGGGCTGAAAAGGATTTAAGAATGCATGGAATAGACATGAGGGAATCCTGCAGGTCAGAAGTAAGGGGCAACAGACTTTAGAAAAACATAAAGGAACTTACAAGCTCAAATGGGCAGGACTGGGTGGGCCATAGGCCATTATCTGCTGACAGTATCTATGTATCTAACCCTGCCTTCCTTCCAGAACCTAAAGTAAGTTCACAAAGAATCTGCTCTTTTTTGTTGTGGTTGCTTGAGCATTACTGTTGCAGTTCATACAATTCTAAGTTCATTGCTATGGTTTGTATGACACATTTTCTCAAGTCTGCTTTCAGTTTGTTTGGTGTTTTACAATTCTTTAAACATTTTCAAAATTATTGGTAGCCTTTTAGCTAGTTCCACCAGCCGCTGCTTCACTGTGGCTTGAAACAGATCTGAGCAGTGGTCAGAGTGGAGCCTAAATGCAGAGTTTGAATGTACATTCCATTCTAAAATTTGCATTGATTCTAATGTCGAGGCGTCCTCTCAGCCACGTGACTGCATAAAGTGTGAACACAGTGAGGGTACCCTTAAAAGAAACATTTCTACTTTGAGTCTTTTTTTCTTTATGTTCACCCAACTCCAGGCAGTTAGTTTCATCCCAGCACCAAACTCACTTATTGCCCCACCGCTATATCACCATGTTTATTTTTACTCTGTGATGGTCTGGTTGGACACTGGACAAGACGGGTAGTTGGGTGGAGAGGACCAGTTGTTTTTATTCCTTAATGGGACGGTTGGGCATCAGATCCATCAGGTAGTTTAGGGAAGAGAGCGGATGCTGTGTTTTTGATTTTATTATTATTATTATTATTATTATTATTATTCCTGACTGGCCAGGTTGGGCTTGAGATTTGTTAGGTTGTTGAGGGTAGAGGGACAGATTTTATGGTTTTTTGTTTTTATTGCTGAGGGTCTGAGTTTGGCCCTGGACCCTTAGTAGTTAGGTAGAGGAGGAGGGCAGATTTCTTTTTTTAATTCTCTAACAGTATAAGTTGGGCACGGACCCATTAGACAGTTGAGGGAGGTGGGCTAGATTTTTTTCTTATTCCTGATGAGCCTGGTTGGCACTGGACCAATCATCTGATTGAGTATCCAACCAGTCAATTTGGGGGCAGATTTTTTTTCATTCCTGATGGGGTGAGTTTGGCGTTGGATCTGTTTGGTTGCTGGGGAGGGGCACATTTTTATTTTGTATTATTCCCTAACTTGCTGGGCTGCTCACCACACCCATCAGGTACTTGTGGAAGGGAGCCAGATTTGATTTTATTCTCTGTCGGGCTGGGCTGGGCACAGGCAATTCTATTTATGTTCCCTGTGTCAACAGTATGGAACTCCTGTGCCTTGTGAAATGCTTTGGGTTACAGTAGGCCCTTTTACGGTCTGCTCTGCACCACAGTGAGTGGTGCAAGCAACCTAGAACTATTAGCTTGTTTGCTGTGCAAAGCCGAGTGACACTGCATCCAAAGTAGCATTCACTGTCCTGGTAACCTGCTTTCCTGGGTTTGCCACTGCGGTTTTCCATTTTGCGCTGCATCTTCTACTGTATAATCACAGCCCACTGCTCAAATCGATGCAGCCTCACAAGCAAGGCTCTGGCTCTTTGCTGGCTGGAAAGCTAGCAAAACACTGAAGAGCCACGAGCCGCAGCAGGGCTGCTGTGTGTGTATAACCAAAATGCAGCAACGCAGACAGAGTGGAGTGAGTGGTTGGAAACTGCAGCACTGTGAGTAAAGACTCCATGTAAAAGGGCCTAGAGTGTGTGTGAAAGTCATCTTGTCTATGTGCTGTTTTGCAGATTGCCTCACCTCTTACTCTAGTAATTGAGCCCCCACCTTTGTTTTCCCAGTCTTTTACCAGACTATTCAAATCAATTAAATTCCTCTGTTTTTGTTTTCTCTTTATACAGAGAGTCAGAGAAAATACAGTACTTCCTAATTCCTACAAGCATCAAATGGTGCTACAGCTATGCTATTTGTCACATTTGTAAGAATTTCCTCAGTCGATGCTTGACAGGTGCCTTAACCAACTGAACAAGAAATTGGCAGAGAAATCCACTAACATGGATGCCTGAACCAGTTCAGGTTCAGATAGAACCAGAAGGTGCCCTCTTACCAGAGCGAAACCTCTTCTTCACAGCAAACCATGAATACAGCCCTTGAACTAGCTGCGTGAAAAGAAAAAGAAGGAAAGCGCACCAAACAGGCTCCTAAGCTGCGGGTTATGGTTCTGACTGGAGGAGATTGCTAATGCGATACAATTATTCAGTCCTTTCAGTCTGGTCCAGCTGAACCGGTGGTACCTCCACTTACTCCTCAGCCAGTCCAAATCCCTTGGATCCGTTGAATGTGACTATCCTTGGGATCAGTAGGCTGAACAAGATGATGATGAGGAGGAGGAGGACTGTTATGGTCCTATTGAACCAAAGGTTTCTCCAGAACATAAGGGGCATTTCTCCACCCAAACAGTTGGAGGATGCCATCACTCATTTATCTTTTATGAAAAAGGTGTCTGAAACTTTCCAGTTACGGTTCAGGAATCCTCAGAGGAGGAGGAAGAACCGGATTATGTCGAAATAATGGATGTCCCTGCCACTAAAAGGCTGGTGATACCCATCCACAAGTCTCTTAAGAGACAGACACTGAAAATCCTGGGTACCCCTACTTCTGTTCCTCCTGTGGATAAGATGACCGATAGAAAGTATTCAGTGGCCAGAAATGACACAGAATTTCTGTCTGGTCACCCCAGTCATGAAGGGTAGTTCATCCAGGCTGCTGCCTGTGGAAACGAAACATCCCATTAGCTTCCCACCTTCCTGAGAAAGACTCAGGAGGATTGACTCTGTGGCAAAGAAGTTGTATCTGGCTTCTCCCTTATTGCCAGACAGGCCTCTATGTGGCAAGGTACCAAAAGAAATTGTGGGAAGCTGTTTCTTCTCTGGCACTAAAATTCCTCCTGAGTAATGGTGGCGAAGTGGTTATACCGCCCGTGATTCGCAGAGTAATGCAGAACTGCACGTGCAACCATTAATGAGAACGCCAAGTCCATTGAAACTACAATGACTTTGCATTAGTCCACCTTCTCCAAACCACTTCTCCACCAATTTTATGGCAAAATACATTGGAAATCAATGTACTTCCCATCACTTACGCCTTGTAATTGAGCTCCAAGGTGAATTCTGCAGTGATTCATGGATTGACGGTCACATGGGCTCTAGATTGTTCTGCACAGCCTCAGTTCTGGGCAGTGTGTGTAGCGGTAGCTGGAGACAGTTTGCTCTCAGAGCTCTGTGATTCAAAACATGTAAAGCAGTTAAAATGCCTTTTTGAGCCATTTTATTTATTTTTTTGCTCATAATTTAGTACATCGATGGTAGGAAACCCTTCTGTGCTCATATCATCAAGTGTTTATTGTTTGTGTGTGGATTTTGAATGTTACTTTAGAACAGTCTGTCTGTGTACTGTGAAGTGTGCTTTGGGAGGCGTATCTGTGGTGTAGGTAGATTAACTGGGAGAAAGGGCAGTCTTTCTGTTTGGTTATATTTTTCTTGTATTACTGTGTTAGTGTGAACCTGCTGTCCACCGCACCTGCATGAATTTTTGTACTGCTTGTGGTATCTTTACTGGTAGTGGACTGTTACTGCCATGCACTAGAACTACCCTCCCCAAACCGGCAAAAGGTATTCTTTTCCAGATTTGGATTTGTGACTTGTGAGCACTGGTTAGGTGTTAGTGTGCCTTTGCGTCTGCATCTCTTGAGTGAACAACACAATCTTAATCTGTCTGTGCATTTGCGTACACCATTAATTCTGGAGACTTTGCATTTCTTGTTACGCTCTCATTTCACTTCGTCAGCACTGGGAATTTTCTGGACACAAGACAGTAGCATTTGGGGATGCACATTAATTCTGGTGACTGTGTGTGTGGTGATCTGCCAATATTGTTGTCACTTCAGCTTACTTCACAAGCATATGGAATGGCAATGTGAAGTAGCAATTACAAGGCTTAAGTGAGCTCTTTCATATTGGCCATTCCACAAGCAGAGTGACAACATGCCAGCTAATTTAAATTCACTGCATCTCTACTCCTGAGTTGGCTGCAGATTTGAGAGAATTAGCTAGAAATGGAATTGAGGCTTCTAAGCAGCAATTCCATATGGCAGTGGATGCCAATGACTCGGCATCCAGGGTTTTAGCCACCTCTGTATCCCTGAGAAGGTTTTCATGGCTGAGAACCACAAACCTGTCACAGGACACCCAGACAAAGGCCTTGGATTTTCCTCTGGTCCAGAATTCCCTCTTTGGGGAACAGACTGGCCCACATGAGGAAAATGGACAAATATAGAGGGCTTCCTATGGAGTGCTGCAGCCAAGAAAGGCTGCCACACTTCAAAAACAGAAAGGTAGGGAGGCAGGGGCAGACCTACCAGAGGCCTTTCTACCAGGTCCAGGCTTTCCTGTCTGCCAGCAACAGCATGGATATTTTAGGAAAGGGGCAGGAGGTGCCACTCGTTCCAGCTCAGCTTCCCAACCCAGGACACCTGTTAAGCAGACTCCCTGAAGAATCGTGGGTTGCCTTCCCAGTTCCAGTAGAGGCAGGCTTGCCCACTACCTCCAGAAATAACAGTCTATAACATCAGACAAATGGGTTCCTGGAAGTGGTGGGCAAAGGCCTTGCTTTAAATTTCAAACAGTTCCCCAGATTGAGAGCAAGGCTGTTCAAACCTGCCTGTCCAGCAGAAATCTCTACTACTGGAAGCAGAAGTTACAACCCTTCTTCATGACAGGGCAGTGGAGCCTGTCCTCTGGCCCAAAGAGGAAAAGGTTGTATTCAAGGTACTTCCTGACCTTGAAGAAAATGGGGATTGGTGACCCATTCTGGATCAAGATTCCTGAACAAACACCTAACAAAGCCAAAATTCAAGATGGTCACCCTGGCTATGATATTGCCTCACTCAGGCAAGGAGACTGAAGCTGCTTCCATCCTCACTCCATCCATCCACCACTGCTCCCATTTTGGTGTAATTTAAACAGACTTACCTTGCTCAGCACCTCATGCAATGTCCGATATGAAGAGCCTAAATAATACCAGTTCTAGCAAGAGCCCTGTGGTACCCTGCTCATCACCGCCTTGGAGTTGAGAGCTCCCTCCCACTACCACCGCTGTAGCCTCCCACTCAGCCAGCTTGTAATCCAGTTCGGCATTTTTGCCCTCACCGCTAGCTTCCTCCCAAGTCGCCCATGAGGCACCAAATCAAGGCCTTGCTGAAGTCCAAGTAAAGAACATCCACGCATGACCCTTATCCAGCTCATCTGTCACCCAGTTATAATATTGTATCAGGCTGTTTTGACAAGACTTCCCAAAACGAACCCATGCTGCCTCACATCTTGGAGGCCATTGTCCTCCAGGTATGACACCAGTTTTCCTTTAGTATCATTTCCATGAGTTTGCACTGTATGGAGGTGAGACTTGCCAGCTGATAATTACCCAGTTCATCCCTTGAGTCCGCTCTTGTGTAATGGCACTACATGTGCCATCCTCCAGTCAGTGGCACACATCCTGACTCCAGTGAGTGCTGTACAGAATCCACCAGTGGCTAACCCAACACCTCAGCCATCTCCCTCAGCACCCTGGGTGGATACTATCTGGCCCTGAGCCTTGTCTACCCTCAGTGCTCTAAGCTCTCTAGGACTCTACCTCCTCAATTCTTCCATCTGTCGCCTTCTCTCCGCTTCTCCCACCCTTACAGCCCATGGTGGTAGTGGTCCCCTTTTCTTCTGTGAACACAGGCAGTAGTATTCATTCAGTGCTTCTGCCTGTTTCTCCCTCTTTTCCGATCCACTCCCCACCCTTTTTACCCTCACTGTTGTCTCCTTGCACTTCCTTTTTCTCCTGATGAATCTGGAAAAGTCTCCCCCACCCCCATTAATTCCCTCGCTTAATCTCCGCTCCCTCTGAGCCTTGGCTTCCTCACTTTTCTGGTCACTTCCCTGGACTATCTTGCATACTCCTCCTATCCCCTTCTTTTCTGTTCTCCTATACCTCTGGTGCCTCTTGCTTTGCCCTCACCACTTCCACTACCTGCAGTTCAACCAGCATGGTTTCCTTGCTCTCCTCTTACTTGTCTTGGTGCAGGCTTCCGTTGCCTCTGTAATCCCACATCTAATAATATCCCATTTCTGCTCCACGTCCATCTCCTGCCTTATGCCTCCAGTTTCTCTTTCAGTATTTCCTGCATCCTCCCAAAGTACGCCCTGATGTTTACCACCGGGTTAATGATTTCTCTGGCTCCCCGCACATGGTGACATTAAACCACACTGTTTAGTGATTGCTGTTGGCTAGTGGATCCTCCACCCTTATTTCCCTCACTGCCTCCCCATTCAACGACACCAGATCTAAAGTTTTCTTTAGCCTAGTAGGTACATCTGGCCAACTGTGTGAGGAGACCTTCCTTGATCACATCCAGGAGCATTTGCACCCTAGCACTGGAGGTGACCGGAATGCTCCAGTTAATCCCCAGCAAGTTGAAATCCCACGATGACCACCTTCCTTTCTACATACCTTTCTGATTTGTCCCGCTAATTCCCTGTCATGCTCCTCAGACTGAGATGGCGGCCTGTATACCACCCCAATCCTCAGTTTCCTATCCCTTGAGTCTAGGAGCTGCAGCCAGATTACCTCTGTTCTCCTTTCTTCCCCTTGCTCTTGTGCATTTGATCCTGTCCCTCACATAGACTGCCACCCCACCACTCCCTCCTTATGGTCCTTCCTGTATAATTTGTACCCTGGGATTGCCAGATCCCAGTCCTGGTGCTCAGTTGTCCATGTTTCCATGACAGCTGCAATATCCACCCTCCACACTGCCAAGACTGCCTGTAGTTCAGCTGATTTGTTGCCCAAGCTTCTCACATTCAGTGAGACCACCCTCCATCTCCTTCCTTCTACTCCCTCCTTTTTCAGCTGCGCCGAGTCCTTCCCTGCTTGCCTGGTGGGTAGGCTGAGACTCCAATCTATCTGATCCATGCCTACCTGCTGCCAGTTGCCACCCCCCATCTAGTTTAAACTCACCCTTGTCACAATATACCTCCCAGTCTGCTTTAATTCCTCTACCTCTCCCACTCGGGTGCAGCCTATCCCTTGCAAACAGATTATTATCTCAGGTACTGCCCCAGCCACCCACAACTCCATACCCTTTAGTTCGACACCATTCAACCAACCATGTGTTCAACTCCTAACTTGCCTTTCTCACTGTGCTTGCACAGGTACTGGGAGCACCTCCAGAAGGCCACAGACTCCCCAGTCTCTCACACAACCTTCCACTTCCTCAGACCTCTCCCTTGTTACCTCCACCATTTCCCCTTCTAGGTCATTTGTTCCCACATGTGCCCACAATGTGGTTCTCTCCTGCCCCTCCTATGCACCTTAGGATTGCCTGTCCTGCCTTGTCTGCCTTTAATCCTGGTATGGACTCCACTCATATCCAACTGTGCCTCTCCCCTTGCCCCATCTGATCCCTTGAGTATGGAGTCCCCCAACACCAGTACATCCCCTCCTCTTTCCTTGTACCCACGCCACTAACCCACCCAGGTTCTCATTCCCAGGGCCACTCAAGATGATGCTTTTACCATTTGCCCTGTGTCTCCCCGCCCTTCAATTGAGACCTCCCTCCTCCTGTTTGACTGCCAACATCCTCTCCCTCCTCACCTCTCTGAGTATTATCTCTCCCCACCATGCCCATGCTCAGTCTCTCCACTAGTAATACCCCTACCTCTCTCCTCTTGATTAAATTACTATCCCTTGTGCAATCTCTCTCCTGTGTCCTCTTTTTCCCCTGTATCGCTAGTACAAAAAACATGTTTCCCTACCTCTTTGCCTTACAATGTGTTTTCTTCCCTACTGCTTCTCTCTTTTTGCTGGGCCTACCAGCATCCACCCTTCCTCAGCTGGCTTCTTGTCTGGTTTGCCTCTCCCTGACCCCTCCCTTCATCTACTGTTCCTTCTCTGTGGTGCCCCTCCCACTCTCAGATGTCAGCTCTTCTTTTTTTTTTTGTGAATGCAATTTCTATTATTTCCTTTTTCAAAAATGACAACAGGGTACAGAAAAGAAAAGGGTGAGGGACACAAGAGGCATAATACATTCTAGCTGACTTAAAAGAGAGCGACATATACAGCCAAAACAGTTAATCAGGCCTTTCCTTAACTAATACAGTTATTAAGTGACTATTTCTATGACCCGACAAGAACTCTAAGGCCATCACTCTAAAATCATAAGACCTACAAAGTTCTAGCCCTAAACCTCCAAAATAATAATACATAGAAAGGACAGGAAAGGGACCCCCCCACCCTCTAAACTATTGGGGTGGGAAGGACAAAACACCTACAAAACAGAAGACATTACTACACACATATACCCAAAGACACCCCTCACACCTGCTACCTCCCCCACCCTTCCCAGACCGTGGTGAGAGACTCCTTCCAGAATTACGCTTGGTCCATTACTCCTGTCTAGAATATCTTGTCCCTCAGGCAGTCCACCGACCGGCCCTTGCAGGCCCCATAGTCCAGAGCTTCTCTTGCCAAGACATCTAAAATAATAATTCCCTCTTCAACACTCAAATATTCGAAAAATAGAATCAGCCTAGATTTATGTGTATCTGGCTTTAACTTTAAATTCACTGTGATCCTTTCCATTACTTTAATTTGGTTACAACATGACAACCAGTGCTCTTCACTAGGAGGGTTTTAGAAAGCCACAACTTGGTAATGGTCTTCAGGCCACAGCCAATAGGATTGGGAACAGGTAGTTGGCTGTAGGTCCTGCCAAACCTTGGGGGTTTCCCTAACAACAAATGATGAGGATGGTCAAATTCGCCACCTGGAAAATCTGTTTCAGCCCATGATTAATACCTCCCAATAACTTTTAATTTTCGGGCATCCTCAAAAATATGTTCATGCGTTCCCACCTGCCCAAAACCCTCCAGCAATCCTCTGGGCAGATACTGGCCGAAATGTTTGGTTAACACTGGTGTCCTAAAAATCTTGTAGTGCACTTTCCACCTAAATTCCTCCATGAGAGTGATAAAGTTCTATAAGCCATCCTCCAAATTACCTCCCACCTTATCTTCCCTTTCTCAAACCCAATTCCTTTCCCAGAGTGTCTGAATCCTCTTTGGGTTTCGAATCTGCTGGCTCACCTGCCACATAGATCTTAGAAATCAAGTGGGTTGCCCAGGCGAGTCCCTTAACAACTCTAGAGAAAATCGATGAGAGGATCACTAACTCAGACCTCTGCTCCCTATCAGCCCCTCTTCTGCATGTAAATAATGTCTGATTTGCAAATAGGCAAAAAATCGGACGAGGAGTTTTAAACTCTTGTTGAATCTGTATGAAACTTTTCACAGTGTCTCCACTAAAAATTGTGCAAAGTGCTCAGTCCCAGCTTCTGCCATTTCAGGAACACTGGATTTTCCGACCCTAGTTTAAACTCAGGCCTTTCCAGAATTTTCCCTGCCTTAACACCAGTATCTGAGCCTGAGCCACTGACTCTTTCACCGCTTGTAACCAGAGCATGATTAGTGTTTTAAGCCCAGAGTTAGGTAGGCAGATTAGACTACCCTAGGGTTCCTATTATTGAAGAGATTGATGAGGAGGGTCTACGGGTGCAAAAGCTGTAAATCCATTTTGGCCAACTGCACCAGCATAGGATATGTATAAACCACCAAGTACTGTAATTGGGCTGCTTTGAAGTACCTCTTAAAATCTGGGCCTCCCAGGCCTCCCCTCCCTTTAGGTAGTTTCAATAGGGCCCAGCTCAACCTAGGCTTCTTTCCGCCAAATAAAATTACTTATCAATTTTGTATATGCCCAAAATTTTTGGGGACTTAAGGATAGCGTCGAACAAGAACAACATCCTTGAAGGACATTCATTCTTACCGACTCCACCCTACCAGAAATACTAAGTGGTAAGGCAGCCCATCTGGCACAGTCCTCCCTCACACATTCCAGCAATTTCAGATAATTAACCTGAAACAGTTTGCCCAGATCCTCGATATATGTATTCCCAGGTATGAAACTGGTAGTATTCCACCTTAAATCAGTCATATTCCTAACTAGGGTGGAAACTCCCGCTTCTAAAGAGACTAACTCTGATTTGGATTCATTAATCTTAAACCCCGATATAGCCAAACTCCTCAGCGTGTTCATCATGATTGGTAGGGAGCGTTGAGGGTTACCTAAATATAGGAGGGTGACGCCCACATACAAAGATATGGTTGTCAACCCCACCCACTGAAATCCCCTTAATGCCTCATGGGACCGAAAAGCTTCAGCCAGCAGCTCCATATTTAGGGCAAAAGAAGGGGCGAGAGGGGACAACCTGCGCGTTCCCTTCTAATAGAAAAGGGTTGGGAGAATAATCCATTCAATCTGACCTTGCTGAGGGTTAAAATATAGGTGCCACCCATGCTTGAAATTGGGCGAATCCAAATTTCTTAAGGACTTCACCGAGATATCCCCACTCAAAGCGATCAAAAGCCTTTTTCGGCGTCCTAAGCGTAATCACTACTGCTTGCTGTTTCCTCCCCGGACTGGACGTGTGCCATTACCGTAAGTAACTGCCTGATATTATCATGGAGATGACTACCTGGCATGAAACCGAATGATCTGGATGGATCAGCTGAGTCACCACCATCTGGATCCTGTTTGCTGTCATCCTGGCAAAGATCTTGGCGTCCAGGTTCAGCAATGATATAGAGCGGTAACTACCACAAGGCGTATCCTTATCGACAGGGATAACAGATATTAGGGCTTGCGCCCAGGTGTCTGGGGCATCTGAGGAAATATGGGCTCCATTACAAACTTCAAGAAGTAGTGGAGATATCTGGTCACTGAACTTCTGGTAAACTCTGCTATGAAGCCATCTGGGCCGGTGCTTTATTGTGCTTAAGATGTTTAATTACTTCTCTCAGCTCCAGCAGAGAGAACGGTCTATCAAGTTCTTTTTCAAGGTCAGGTGAGAGCTTGGGCGCCTGAGTCTCTCAAGGAACTGCCTGATCAGGTCAAGGTGGGTTACCCCAGACTCAGACTTATACAGGTCCTTGTAAAACTTTCTGAAGCATTCTGCTATTTGGGAGGCTCCTGATACATTTTTCCCAGGATCTTTGGGATTCTGCACCCCAGAGATAAACCTATCAGCCTCCTGTTTCCTTAATCTTAAGGCAAGCAGCCTGCCCGCTCTATTGCCCCGCTGTAGTATTTCTGTGCTGTAAACCTGAGGGCATTTTCAGTTTTTAGCATAAGGAGGTGCTGCATTTGTTCCTTGCCATTGAAGCTCCCTAAGTACACTCGAGTTCCTCCTTTCTTATGAATCTCCTCTAGCTCCTTAATTTTTTGCTCTAACCCATCTTGTTGCCGTTGTTGGCCCTTTTTGTTGTGTTGAATACTAAATTACTTTGTCTCTCACCACCGCTCTTTAGCCCATCCCAGAGGTACTTCACCTTTGACACTGACCTGGTGTTTTCCTGAGGTAGTTTTCTATCACCTCTTTATCTTGAAGACAAAACCCTTGTCTCCAAGGAGCCCAGCATTCAATCGCCACAGGGATTGCTTATACTGCCCTCCAAGGAGATGGACAAACTGACTTTTGCATGGTCAGAGAGAGATATATAGGATATATCTGCTGGTCTACAATACTGTCCACCCTGGATTTAGGCATGTAGAATCTGTCCAACCTTGAATACGAATCTTGTGGTGGAAGTAAAGGTGAAGTCCCTACTGGAGGGTAAGTATCCTCACGTGTCTACCAGTCCTAACTCCGTTCAGAGATGGGATAATGTCCTGGGTCCTGTACCTTTCTGCCTGCTTCCTGACTTCCGGATCTATCTAACCTAGCAACCTCTACACAGTTCCAGTCTCCTCCCATACTAGATGACCCTCTGGGAGTGTAGCCACTACTTCAAATACGTACCTAAAAGACTCAGAGTTACATGGGGGGGCATATATAAACAATATGGATAACCTTCTCTGCAATCATCCTGGAGAGGACCGCCAATCTGCCTCTTAGGTCCTGAAAAGAATTTAAGCGGAGCTAACCCTAGGCCCTTCAGCACTAAAATGGCCACCCCAACCTTCTTTGGGTTCTTATGGGATGAAGCAAAACCTCCCCAACCACAAACGATGCAATTTTTTATGCTCTAATGCCGAAAGGTGGGTTTCCTGCAAGAGACCAATATCACAGTACTTTTCGCTAAATCTTTCAATATACTGTGCCTCTTTGCAGGAGAGCCCAACCCTTAACATTGTAAGTGATCAGTTTTAGGGTCCCCATGTTGATCTTTTCATTAAAATCACCAGTCTCCACACTGTCCCCTGCCTGATGCTCCTACATTCAACCCCCTTGCCCTGAAGGACAGCGAACAAAACTCCACTTGTGGCCCTAAGAATACCTTCACCACAGGTCTTCCTCCCTTCCCCACACAAATCCCCCAGTCCGTAGCATCCCATCCCAACAGTCCCAAAACTATGTACAAACAAAAGGCCCCAACCAGAGACTTGCATTACCATAAATTAACTATATACAGTACAGTCCAATCGGACTATGCTCTGAGAGAAGCTCCTCCGCCCAGGAGCACGGGCTGCTGCATGGCCCCTCAACCTGACCCCCCTTAGCTAAGGGTAACAGGGAGGGTGATCTCCGGGGTGGACTTTCAGCAGGAAGGTTCAAACCCTAAGCAAGAGTCAGCGATCCATGGAAGAGGCAGACAAATGAACACATCGATCGGCCGACCTCCATGAGGGATACCTGTCCCCTGAACTGGCTTCCAGTGTTGGTGGTGCAATAGCTGTATCAATCAAGACTGGTAGGCTGACAGGAGTGCGAAGGACGCACCATCCCCCACCAGACTGCCACTTAAACCAGTGTTTGACCAGGTGTTAAAACAAGGAGAGAGAGAGAGAGAAAAAAGGAGGGGGATAAAGGGAAGCGGGAGGGAGGGAGAGAGATGGGGCCTCCACCCGGTACCTTTGGGCCGCACTACCAGTGAGTTAGCTGATCATCCAAATCTAACACTCACAGCCGAGCAGAGAGCCTCCCCCCCACCACCACCAGTTAGCATAACTTCTTTGTAGCCTGCGAGTAAAACACGATCATACCAGGACCAGGGCCACTACCAGGCCCGCTCCACCTCCCATGAGAGAGGCCATCCATTAACTTACTACTGAGGCCCTCCCGGATAACAAGGCCCAAACCCTTCTCCCTCTCACCGACCGCCATTTCTTAACTCAAAGTATTGGGCAAAATTTCCCAAAGGCGGTGAGCGAGAGCCCTTCAATCCACATAATTAACTTGTTAATAACCAGGTACAGTAATAGAATCAGTTCATTCACAAGGAATAGGCAGAAGGATAAACCAAGTATCCATCCTAGTCACCATCAGTTCACTTTCCTGGCATGCAGGCCTTTCCCAGTTGACACAAGTCTTTACACAGCTGATCGTCTGGGCCCTTGGTCTTGAAGCTCTCTTTTCCTCCAGCACCCTTACTTGTCGTCAACCAATTTAAATGCAACAGAGTCTGTTCCAAAACATCTGGCTGCAGGTCTGGTATGATACATTTCCAGCCTTTTGGGCTGACTTTTTTAGGCTTGTAAGAGAGTCATACAACTTGCTGCCTATAGACCATTGCACTAGCAGTTTTGCCGGATATCTAAGGAATGCTTTTATTTGCTTTTCCCTCAGCTGCTAATAACTGCATGGACTCTTTTCCTCTTTTCATAGTGATCGGGGAAGTCATGGTCTAAATATACCGTTCCCATCTAAATTCAGATCTCGTTTACCCCATGCTTTACGTAGCACCATCTCCTTGACTGGGTAACAGTGAATTTGGCCAAGATTGAGCTAGGGGCGTCATTCTTGGCTTGGGGCCACGGCCGGTGCACTCTTTCCAACTCAAGAGGCTCTGTATCAGAGAATATCCAACTCTTGGTGAAGCCAGGATTTGATAAATTCGACTGGATTGTCCTGCTCAGCTCCCTCTGGAAACCAAAAATTCTGATAGTTTATCTCCTTCCCTCCCTCGATTCCACATCCTTGGCCCTGGCCGTTAGCTCTCTCTCTTCTGGCCAAATATATTACTGCCCTACTAAGTCGCATGGAGTCCTCATGGAGCTCATCAAGGCCCAACTCGAGGCTCTTGCGTTCTCTCTAAATGCTTCAGGTCCTGTTTAATATCCTTAACACTGCTGTCGATCCGTTGAAGCATCTTTACAATATGGGCCATCGCCCGGCTGTCCATGGAGCTCCCCCTTGAAATTGTCTCCTCATCCTCCTCCCTCTCGGTACTACTTGCGCCGATTCTGAGGCCCTAGACAGTGGTACACTCGGGCTGTGATCAGATCTGGATCCGCGCCATTCGGGCTTTCTTAGCACTTCTGCCCCATGAATTCACTGCCTGGCTCATTGTTCTAACTGCAGGCTTGGCAAAGAATTAGTTTAACGCTAACACCGGATTAACAGTGATTTTGCACCACCACGCGGAGCTTAGAGCTAAGCCACCATTCGGTTTGATGACGCCACCGGAAGTCTCCAGATGTCAGCTCTTCACCAATGCAACCTCCCTCACCCCTCAACCTCCCAGCTCCCTGCAAAGCCACTGAACCTCTTCCTTGAGCCTCCTTAGTCTGTAGCATTTGGGCACCCTCCCAGCCTCCACAGTATGTTCATCCACAATGCTACCCCACAATCAATGCATGCCACAATCCTACCCATGATTTATACTACCTATACAGCACAGTAAAATACAGTCTCTATACTGACTGCAGTTGTTTACAGACCAATTACAACCCCACTAGTAGCATTCCCAAGTCTCACACATACAGTCCAGTGTGTGTCCAGTCCAGCTAACAGTGTATGTATGCAGACATTAGGTACCGTATGATGTCACAGGCTACCAGTTCCGCTGCTTCAAGTTTCAGTCAGTAACAGAAATGCACAGCCCTTCAAGCCCAACCCCCAATGGCTTTCCAGTATTTTAGAAAGCCTTCAACACACGGTGGGTGAGAGGGCTCTACCACACTAGGCAAACAGCACAGATTTAAATTTCACTCTAAATATCACTGCCAACAACTGTTCCCCAGCCAGCACACAAGCACCAAACAGTTACAATATCCCAGCCCAAGTAACAGTTATAACTCAGAGTAGTAATTTTAACATTTGTAACTCATAGCACTACTTTAAAGTGCAGACTATTCAAATATTACAGTTAAAACAGAATATAAACCAAACCACTTTACTGACACACCTCCCTCTTCTGTTCCCAGGTGGACACTCTATAACATTACAAAGAACAATCCTCTCTATTAGGGCACATTAGTGGATGCACCTGGTAGTGCTGTCCACCACTCCAAATGTAGCACCGCCCACAATAAGTGTGCCCAAGCCAGGGAGGGAGGGATGGGGTGGGTGATAGGGCCCACTACCACTTCCGTAGTGAGTAAATCAGCTTCCTACAGCTTACCTCGCCCCTATCCTCAATAAAGAAGAGGAAACTCAACTGGCACAGTATTGAACTCCAAAATACAGCCCTTATACAAACAGTATGTTCTAAACACCCAGATACGTATCCCACTCCCAGTACAATCTACTCAGCGTAAAGCAACTGTAGGAAAACACACACACAAAAATACTAGCTTCAGTTCAGCCTCCCCCGCTCACTCTGGCAGTTCCTGCTGCTACAGTTGCAGTCCCAAACAGAAACAGTTGAAAATGGCTCTGCTAATCCCCTGCCCCTCCACCAAGCCTAACTCTGCAGTTTCCTGTCTCAACTGGCACAGAACTGAACTCCAAAATACAGCCTGAAATAAAGCCCTTACACAAACAATACGTTCTAAACACCCAAATACATATCCCACTCCCAGTGCAATCTACTCAGCCTAAAGCAACTGTAGGAAAAAATCAAATAAAATATACTTCCTTTAGTTCAGCCCCCCAACTGCTTATTTCCACATTCCTATCATACAGTCTCACAGAAAATACCTAAGGTTCAGACTGCCATCAGGTCACTACCAATTCAGATCCCTCCTCGTTGGCCTGACTTCAGGTCCCAGAGTGTTTTACAAAATGCCTGGCAGTGGTGGTGGCACACCTAAGGCTTTAGGAATTTCAGTTTTTCCCTACCTGGACGACTGGATGTTGGTAGTCCAGTCTCAACAGCAGGTGGGTGAGGCCCTGGAGGTCACTCAGACTACTCTTCATTCATGGGGCTTCTAGATAAATACAAAAGTAAGTTCTGAGGCCAGTCCAGCTCCTACAGTTCATAGGGTGGAACTGGACACAGTTTTGGGAAGAGCAAGGCTTCTACCAGACAGGGTGGACAGCATTGTTCAGTTAGTGGACTCTTTCAAGCTCCACTCCCCAAAGCCAGCCAGGTACTTTCATTGGCTGTTAGGTCACAGGCAGCTTCAACATTAGCGGTACCAGGGGCAAGGTTTCAGATAAGACATTCAGTTCCATCTGAAGTCTTTTGATCCCAGAGAAGAGATTCCTTGTCCAAACTGATTCCAGTAACACACATTTCTTCAAGCTCTACAGTGGTGGCAGGACAAGGACAACCTCAGGGTGGGTTTCCCATTCCTTCAGGAAAAAACCCATAGTGGTGCTCACCACAGATGCATCCTCTTGGGGTACACATCTGGGGAGCATACAGCTCAGGGCACATGATCCCTCAGGTGTCTCTTCTGCACATAAAATTTGTTGGAACTCAGAGCAGTCTTGCTGGCTCTCGGGTCCTTTTCCTCCATGATTCAGGGAAGGTGTTGCAGATCAGGACAGACAACACCACAGCCATGTTTTATATTGACAAACAGAGTGGCACAAGGTCCACTCTGTTGTGTACAAAGCTATGAAGATCTGGAATCTGGCTTACTCCCTGGAGGTAATTCTGTCAGCAGTGCACCTTCCGGGAAGGACAGTGTTATGGCAGACTCTCTCAGCAGGATCAACCTGAATCACCTAGTTCTCAGGGACATTTTCAAGCTGTAGGGCACCCAGAGATAGATCTCTTTGTGGCCCAAGACAACCACCGGTTGCCTCAGTATTGCTGCAGGGCTCCAGTCCTGGGCACAGTCCCAGTGGATGCACTTCTTCTGGACTGGTCAGGGAAATTCCTGTATGCCTTCCCTCCATTTCCCTTGCTTCTCAAAGTACTGACCAAACTCTGTGCCCAGTCAGCACTGATGATCCTGACAGCCCCAGACTAGGCCAGGCAGCCTTGGCACTAGATACTGGTAACTCTGGCACTGACCAGCCCGATTTGCCTCCCAGAAGGTACGACCTGCTGACCTCTTCCCAGGGAGGATCATGTACCTCAACTTGGGGTCCTTCAGACTGAAGGCTTGGCTCTTGCAGAGTTAGAATCTGCTGGTCTGCAACTCTCTGACTTGGTTCTCGATATCCTAAAGGTTTCCAGAAAACCAAACACTAGGAAAACATGCTCTTCCAAATGGAAGAGGTTCACCTTATGGTGCACTCTGTCAGGTACAGAACCACAAGAGAGGGTATTCCACTCTTATTAAACCATTTGGCTCATTTGCATTCTCTACTTTGAGGGTGCACTTGGCAGCGGTTTCTGCTTGTCAGCAGGTAAACCTTCTTCTTTGGCATCTGACCTTATATTTAAGCAATTTTTAAGGGCTACTACTTTTACACCCCCTTATAGGAGACTACTCCTTCATGGGATCTAAATATATGCACAGCACAGTTAATGCAACCCTTAGAACCTATGTTCTCAGCAGAGTTAAAGTTTGGGACATGGAAAACTGTGTTTCTAGTAGCCATTACTTCAGCAAGATGCATCAGGCACTTGTGCCTAGTGGCCTTACCGGTTACCAACAGACTAAGAAAAAAAAAACTACAGGCTTATCTGTGGAACCTAACTATATCACCTTTCATAATGATAAAGTGGTTCTCAGAGCAAATAGAAGGTTCCTCCTAAAAGTGGTCTCAGAGTTTCACCTTAACCAGTCTATAAACTTGCCTGTCTTTTCACTGATCACTCTAGTTCAGGAGAATGTAGACTGCATAGCCTGGATGTAAAGAGGGCTATAGGCTATTATCTGGATCTGACCAGAGGCCATAGGGGTGACAATAGTCAGTTGTTCCTTATCTATGGAGAAGTGGGCAGGGGTAAGCCTGCCACTAAAAGGACCATTGCAAGATGGATAGTGTCTTGCATTCAGTTTTGCTAATAGAACCTAGGGAAGGACCCCCTGTAGGCCTCTGGGCTTACTCTACAGGCACAGCTGCCACTATAGCAGCTGCGAGAGACATTCCTTTGTCAGAAATCTGTAAAGTAGCTATCTGGAAAACTGTACACAAATTTACCAAGCATTACAGCCTGGATGTACAGGCAAGAAGTGATGCCAGGTTTGGAACAACAGTACTGCAGAGCCTCTTTCCTAAGTAGGTTCTGTGCCCTCCTCCAAGGAACTGCTTGGTAGTCTGCATATGTCAGACTACATTAGGACTTCTTGTTTGAAGAAAAATTACCACAGTAATGCTGTTTCTTCTAAAGGAGTCCTAATGTATTCTGACCTCCTCCTGCCAGAACCTGGGGTCTCTGCACTCCAGCTGGTACACTTGTTATGTTACTTGGAAGTTTGTTTTCCTCTAAATTGGCATCTGTGACTGGAGTCTTTAGCCCATGCTGGGGTGGTAGGTTTTAGGTAGTTTTCCATTTAAACGCTGTAGCATTTGCTGTGGTTTTCAAATCTTTATAGCTTTCTGAGGTTGCTCGTAAGAATCTGACAGTTGAATAGAATGTACCAGGGCACAGTGATTTGAAATTGAGCGTGTGCCTAGTTAGAATGTAAGCTTTAATGCTTTCCTCTCTGGGGCAGCAGAACATGAAGGTGTTACTGCATATGTCAGAATACATTAGGACTCCTTTAGAAGAAACAACATTACTGTGGTAAGTAATTTTTCATATCACCCATATAAATATGTTACTGAAATTTCTGATCGACAAGAAACTTCAGTAACAAAATACCATGCAGTGGGCATGATCCACAATCATAAAATTAGTACAACTAAAAGGTTAAAGAACCCTTACAATTAGCAGAGTCGAATATTGAAGCAGATTCCATAGATTAGAATGAAATCTAGAGACTGTCATAGCTGCCACAAGTTCAGTAGTCTTAAAATGAGACTATTTTTAAAATGTATTCCTAAATGAGACTATTTTAAAATGTATCCATAATTGTCAATCAGAATTCTATTATATCACTCTGCCCATGCTTCCTGCTATGCCTGACATGCACACATCCCACCTGATCCATTCTTCCATTTGATTCCTTCTGGGCTCCCTCCACCAGGTGAGGCATCAACCTCCAACTTGCATGTTGCTGGCTTCTCGGGAGCAGCCATACTACATGATCGAAGAGTGGAGGGCATTGGGGAGGGCTTTCTGTGATATCTGGCATGGGCAAGCAATGGGTCTGTCGTTCTCTCATTTTGACTGGTTTTGTCTCCTCTATAGTCCTTTCTATCTCCACCAGTCATAGTCTATGTCACGGAAGCACACATCTATAGGTGGGTGGCAAGCAGTGTCATGTAGTCACCCACTACGTCCATGCCATTTCCACTTCCCACCGTAGGAGATGCTAAAACAGCAGAGAATGCATCTGCTCCCCAGTTTGATCATGATGCCTTGCATCTTGCTGCAGACCCCACTGGCCTAGTGTAATAGAGTCCGGGCCAAGTCTTGATCTTGGGTCTCTATGTGGTGGTGCATGCATATGCCGTGCCTCGAGACTGAACCACATTTCTGAATTTAGTTAAAACCGTTAGGTGGCTGTGAAATAATTATATATGCCTAGGATATTAAATTTCTACAGGTACTTTTCTAGTACTAAAACCTAGAGATTGGAACAGTGAGCCATGGAATAAATTACCAGCAGAAGTGGTGGTGTGGGCAGGGACTATGAATCGGTTCAAGCACAGCTGCGACAGGCTTAAAGGAGAACTACAGTCAACACTTACAAATCAGTATGTTGTGCAGAGTGTTAAATATTGTTTGTGTAATCCTAGTCTGTCTTTTCCTTTGCCATTAGTCCCCAACCCCAAATTTGCTTACTTGTTTTATGGTCTCTGGGAATCTCCATGTTTGTATCTTTTCCACAATCGTCCTGTTCCATGGGATCACTATGTGTCCGAGCCTGTTGATTCAGTGAGTGCTGGCTCTGTCCTGCCTGCAGCAGCATTGTGCTGTTAGGAGTCTGCTGTTCTGGTCTCAGATAAATAACTCTTTCTGATCCAGTCTTTTTGGTGTGTGTGTCTTGTCTGTCTGTCTGCCTACATCTAGCTAGCATGAGTAAAGGTTTGTTTCATCAGACTATACACAGCCATAAGAAAAACATGCAAATCACACCATCATCACAGCTTCAACTAGTACTTAAAGGTGATGGGGAACAGTTTTTACACTTCTAGATGCTCTCCTGTTTTCCTTTTAATGTATATCTAATATTCTGATATGCTTTTGACCTTTCTGCTAAATTCATCTTTTATTTTGTCTGTAATTACCCTGAGCCTCTCTCTCTCAGCAGTTACTGCTTTCTCTCTTCATACTGCCTGAACATTCTGTGACATCAGTAACATCATTCCAGGCCAGTCAGATGAATAGCAGGAATAGCTTTACTGATATCATGGAATGTCTTAGAAATAGAAAAAAGGAACTTCCAGTGACATCACGGCACCTGTGGCAGCTTAACCACAGAACTCCTGAACATTCGAGTTATTAAAACCTCCTAACATCATTTAAATTCACCAAACGCTAATTCAAAATGCCAGGAGGTGGTAAAACTGACGACAGGGGGCAACAGGTAGCACACCAGCAGAAGCTCAAAACTTATGAATGGACATAGATTATTACCAGATGCATTCATCACAGCAGGAGCCTTCCCGTCCAGCGTTAGAGGCGCTGAATACGATACAGGTGGCGAGGTGGAGCAATTATCCAGAAATCTCTTTGAAACTCTTTTAAAGGTGATCAAGGTCTCTTGAGCGGAAAATAAAGAATTTCGAGCCTGCAACAAAAAGCGATCTAAAATCGAAAGTCATCTGGACCAAGCTGAAGCGTGCATTAAAACCACTGAAGAGGCGCCCACCAGCTCTCCTGCAAGATAGAAACACTATCACTGCAAACAGAGCTTCAGGCTAAGTGTCTGGATTTGGAGGGCCGTCCAGATGAGAAAATCTTCATGTCTGTGGACTTCCTCGAGGCTCTGAGACTGGCCCCATGTCAGCTTTTATTGAAAATTTGCTCTGTGACATTTTGATTTGCCCTGAATTATACTCTCTCCGTGGAACCTGTGCATCGTTCTCTGCAACCAAAGCCTACTGACCCCAAAACCCACTCCCACTCTGTAGTTATGAAGCTATCCAGCCTTAAAATGAAGGAAGATATTCTCAGGTGGGCATGGATGAAAAAAAATAGTTGAATTACCTTGAAAGTCATCTTTATGTGGCTCAAGATTACCCTCAGAGGTCCAACAGCAACAGATGCACCACTGCTGAAGATCTTAAAGAGAGAATCCATTTCCAGACTCCAGTATGTAGCTTGTCTTTGGGTTCTCTGGGGAGGATGGTCTGCAGCTGTATGCATCATTTGAAGCTGCCTGGACTGCTTTAAAAGATAAGGGTCTGCCTGTACTGGAACGGTCTGCTGAATGGAACCAAAGACGAAGTTGCAGGACATGGGGTGGAACCGCTTCTTCCCAGCAGAAACTCTGAAGATCACTAATGTCACCGTCTGAAGCAATGCAGCAAGTTCAGGTGCTCTTGAAGAAAGCATCTGCACTGAAGACAAAACCACTACACAAAAAAGCGTTGAGGTCTGGAGTTGCTATTTGTTCCACTGCCATAAAGAAACACTGTTGCTGGATGGCAGGTATTTATCTTCATAGCTTGTTGCCGGGGTTCGTCCTGGTTGAAAGAACCCCTTTTGAAACTCCCCTTTATTTTTCATTATTTGTATAAAAAAAATTTTAATCATTTCTGTTTATTTTTTACTGTTACAGAGTGCTAATGCACAGATGATGAACCCCAGCACTTTCTCTCTGCATGCCCCCTCCCTCCTTCTGCTGTCAATCAGCTCCTCAGTACCAGTAAGATGACTGGAGCTGCTTTGTGAGTCTTTCTCACCCTTCCTTATGACTGGCTGACCAATTGGAGCTCACATCAGCATCGTGAATGTGACCTCAATACTGCATGGCCTTTGCCTACAATTCACACTGACAGCTAGCACTGGAGGAAGATGGAGCATGGTGGCAGGCTCAGAGATGATGTCACCAGGACAGCAAAAAGTAAGGACCTCTGCTTATAATATTATCAGTCACAGGCAGGTAAATTTTGCTGGCCACTATTGCGAAGATGTGTCCCTTAATAACTTTATATTAAGGGATAGGCTGTGCAGTTGGGCAAGAGGTGGTGGGCGGAAAATGTAGAAATAAATTATTTAAATCCCCTCTATACAAAAAGCAAAGTTGTCATGTTTGATATGCCTGTTTAACTTTTCATAAGTAAAGCAAAAGAGGTACCACAGTGGAAAAGCAATGCAAGTGTTTGGAAGGGTCTGGCTGGGATCTGCACTACCACCTCATTAATTGTGCTGTTCAGAGAGGTCTTCACTGTGGTCCCATTTTCATGGACATTCAGTACCACTTTGGTCTGTGTCATCTGTGCCAGATGCCGTTAAATCAAATAAGTTGTGATGTGTTTTCTCTAGATGACCACGTGCCAGTAGAATGACATTTGTTGCTACAGTTCACTGTTTTGAACATACCCACTGTACTTTTGGGAGCATGGTGGGGTGGGGTTGGGGGTGGGGGGTAGGCATTTAGGAGATGGTAACTTTGCACTGAAAATCCCGCGCTGTCAAATTACCTTTCCCTCACTCCCTTTGTCATACCTACCACACTGGAGAATGGAGTGGGGGCAACAACTGTAGTACTCAATATTGAACTAAGACTTCTGTTACAGATTTTTTCCAAGCAGGGTGCCTGGAATAGAAACATAGAAACATAGACAATGACGGCAGAAAAGACCAGAGGTCCATCCAGTCTGCCCAAGTTCCTATAATCCCTGGAACCTACAATTTCTCCAGGGTACTAACCCTCCCTGTCCTCTTTCTAGCCACCTCCTTGGTCCCTTGCCTCCAGTAACCACTATTCCTTCATTATGTCCCAACCCTGCTTGAATCCTCTGACTGTTTTACACCCACCATTTCAGCTGACAGACTGTTCCAAAGTTCCACCACCTTTTCCATAAAGTAGTACTTCCTCACATCTCTCTGAACCTACCTCCTGTTAATTTCCATTAGTGTCCATGTGACCATAAATTGGTACTCAGGCTAAATAGTTCACTTTAATTCATTTCAGGAACTTGAAGATCTCTATCATATCTCCTCTCTCACTTCTGGTCTCCAAGGAGTACATATTTAGTGCCTTGAGGCACTCCTCATAGGATCTGCCCTGCTGTCCAGGAATCGTTTTAGTTACTCTGTGCTGCACTGTCTCCAATGTATCTTTATCCTTTCTGAGGTGAGGACTCCAGAACTGGGCACAGTACTCTAGGTGAGGCCTCACCAGGGATCTGTAGATGGGAGTATTACCTCCTTTTCTGCTATCAATACCCTCCCAATACATCCCAGCATCCTGCTGCCTTGCTATAGGCCTTGTTGCACTGACTCAATTACTTAAATGGAATATTGAGTTGTGGATGGTGGGGGTAACAACAAGCGGCAGAGAGTTCAGATATGAGTTATTTAGACTTAAAATAAGCCACAAAAGTGCACCACTGGCATACCATAGCTCATGGTTTCTGGGGCCTATCAGACCCAGACCTCTGCCCTAGTAGCAAGCCAGCACTGCAGTAAATTAGTAGTGTACAATACCCAGCCAAAACCAGCTGCAGACTCTGTATTGAGGTTCAGTGCATTAGCATTTATCTCTATATCTATCTATGTATATATCTACATATGTAATAGACAACCTACTCTAAAGGTGTGCGGTCGTGCTCTGATATACACATGCCTTGGTATGCGTTGTTATATGCGAGTCCATGAGCGAGTGCATAAACGCAAGGCGAAGTCGTATATCAGAGCGTGACCGCACAACCTAGAGTGGGTTATTCTATCTAATAAAATGGCAAAATTGTTTTGGAGAGGGTAAAAGTGCAGGTGTGTGGTCGTGCTTTGATAGATGCATGGTCATGTGATGTGTTTTATACGATCAGAATGCTGGATTTGTTATTTACTTTGCTTCCCATTTTATAAATACACACACATACACACAATCTGAGCCACCCAGATAGTAATAATTGTCCTTAGAGCAGGAGGTGGAGGGAGCTCACAGATGTTATTCTGGTTTAAGATAATCTACAAAATTAGCCACAGAGTATCTAGTACCCCAAAGCTTCTTGGGCCAAGCAGCCCCAGACCCCTTTCCTACACACCAATAGATACAGCTGCAGATATTAAAACTCATAATATATCTGAGACAATGTCTTAGGTATATTACATTAACAACATCTTGCTGCCCTCCAGTACTGAATACATATGTATTCACCCTGCAGCCAGCCAGATAATAATTTTGTTTAGAGCAAGAGGTGTAGGAGATCTCAGATATGACTTCTTTAGCTTCAAAACAAGCCACAAAATGCACCACAGAGCAATTCTAGGATTCCATGGCTTCTGGGGACCTAGCGACCCTAAGACCCACAGCTTTTTAAAAGTTGCTGACTGCATAAAAGAACCCTCCTTGTGAAAATCCTGCCAACAGCCCTGTATGTAGAGTGACATTTCTAAGACTGCTGTCCACATGCAGCGATGCTGGTGGTCTCTCTGTTTTAAGCACCCAAGGCTTGACATCTGAACTGCTCGGAGTTGTGTAGCCCACAATTTGCTCACCGTAGCTTCCTGTTATAAATTTGTTCTTTTTCCCAAGCCTATATGTGTTGTCTAACGATGATATTTCTGCAATGGAACTATTACAGCTGCCTTATAATTTACTAGACGTTTTCCTTAATGGGTTCTATGATTTTCTGCCTAAGAATCTGCTGTTGTGGTGGACAGTACTGCTGTTAGTGGTTCCTGTTATGGATCAGCAGAGAAACGGACACAGACTTTTAATATAGGGATGAGCTAGAGATAATGTGGGTTCTGTGGGCACTTTATTTTGTATGAGGAGGGAATCTCAGTGTTGTACTGCTAATAGACACTTTCAATTGAAGAATATTAGGAATGATTAAGATTTGCTTTTCATTGATGGAGGTGCCTAGAGCACTTCAAATGTCATGATTTAGACTAAACAGCCTGTTGGTCACCAGGGAAGCGTTAGGAAAGATTAGTTTTTGACCGGCCCCTGTCCTATGGAGCATCGGCCATTATAATATATCAATGTTGAGTGGCTGGCAGACTTTTAGGTTTTAAAATTTTGACTTTACTTATCCTCATCTCTTTTTCTTTGGGCTTTGCATGCTAGAGATATTATCTTAGGTTGGTTTTGGTCCTCTGTCTCCTGGAGTGCGGGTTCTCCATCCTCTACAGGATAACAGTTAAGGCACTCTCTAGATGTTTTATATGCAGTGTGGGGTCCTCCCAACAAATTATGTCAGCTGGCTTATGTCGGGATAGATTCCCCCAGATGCCTTAGTGCTTGTGCCCTGTTTTTTGTAATATAATTTATGTTTGCAACAGAAGCTCTAGGGCGATGGTGGGTTATGGTATATTTATTTATTTATTATATTGAATTACAATCCTTTGATTCAGAGACTCATTTCCAAAGACTCCTCGTCATACACATACAGGACGGGGCAGGATACAGACAGTGAGTGGATTAACAGACTTCAGGCATGTACATACATTATTTGCATTAAATACAAATTGTAATAATAACCAGAAAAAACAAATTCAAATATCCAAGGATATTTACAATGTGGGTAACTTTTAGCATATGAAAGGCCTATACATGGGTAGCTATGCAAGAAGGAGTAGCCAGGAGTCAAATACAGCGTGAGTGGTATCGGTCATAGTGGTGGATCAGGCCCAGCAAGGGCTGATTTAGGTGCAGTTCAGCTCACTACCTCCTGATGTTCTGTGACTACTTAGTTACCACACACCCAGGGTGTTTGGAGCCTGCATACAGTACTTTTAATCGCACCTCCTGAAGGGGCCCTCCAGATGGGCAATGCACACCTCTTCTGCCTGCCCTATTTAGCATCTGTCATGGCGTGGGTACAGAGGTCAGTTTTACAGGCCTCCCTCGTTGGAAGTTATTCATTCAGTTGAAATGTTTTGCTTGGTTGGTATGCCTGAACTGGTTATCCATGGGCCTTCTAATTAACAGTGCTATATTGGTAAAGTGTATGTATGAATATAAGCTGCAGTGCACAGTGATTGAATCAATGTGTATGGGGTTAGGTGTTCTGCTTATCCAGGCTCCTTGTCATTTAAAATGTCTGATAGTGGTTCGCAGTTTGCTCCTATAATCTCCACAACCTTACCAGCCCGATTAAACTGAGTAAGATTTTGGCATACCTCAGGCGATCTGGAGCAGACATAACACTGCAAAAACCCATTTATCCATAGGAACATCAAAAGCTAGAGAAATTTTTAGAGCCTCGTATAAAGTTGGCAGGAGGAGGAGGTCACCATTTTAATTCCTACCAGAGTCCCTTTGAACACTTAGACACATTAATCGATGGCAGATGCACCTTAATGAAGGGTAGATTGAATGGCAATCTGGTAACTTTTGCCTCAGTTTATTTCCCTCCGGGTTGTATTCACATTGTATCGTTTTTTTTTTAACCATGTTAGAATGGAGAGAAGGGCAGATTGTGTGTGTGTGTGTGTGTGTGTGTGTGTGTGTGTGTGTGTGTGTGTGTGTGGTGGGGACTTTAGTGTCATCCAGCATTAAATATGACGTCCCAGATTCCCAGAAGGGAGCATGAAGTAGCTAGATTAACAAAAGAATTAGAATTTGTGGACTCCTGGAGGCATTTAAATGGGCAGAACAGAGATTATACTACTTATTCCCCAGTCCACTGAATATACTCTAGAACTGATTATATATTTCTACCTATAGAAACTGCAGGTAGAACAACCTGGACCTGGATGTGGGTGATTTTTCCTCATCACATCATGCCCTTTATTTCTTAAAATAAAACTGATCTTTCCAGAAAAATACTTTCTGGCGATTAAATATTTCCTTTACAGGACTCCGAGGCCAAACAGCAAACTGCAGAAACCAGACAGCAGCCCTAAAAAACAATGATTCTCCCAAAATTAGTCCCACAACATGTTGGGACACTGTCAAAACCATTTTAGGAAATTTATTCAAATTTCTGCTAGAAAGAAGTTGTTGAGGGAAGCTTGGAGGAGGCTCTATTGAGCCGTGTAAAGGAATTGGAAGATGTAAAATAGATAAAGTCCGGGAAAGGCGCTAAATGAGCTGAAGAAGGAATTGAATAATTCATTAAGACTGCTAGCAGGCCGCCTTCAAATACAACAGGTGAGATTTTCAATTACACCCATTAGGGCCCCCTTACCCCCACCTTATATATACGGTCCCTGGTATATCAGATACCTTTAAAATATTTTTATACTCACCAGCACCCCCGCTGTCCCTGATAACTTGATGCAGGACTTTCTCCATTCATTAACTCTCCCATGTTTATCACAGGAGCAGTCAACTGCTCTCCTTTCACCAATTTCCTGTAAAGAAATTTCAATTGAGATTGGCAAATTAAAAATGGCGAAATGTCTGGTATGGATGGACACCCAGGGAGTTTACAAATGCTTTAAGGAGCAGTTGGTCTCATACTGACAAACACTTACCCTCAGTGTTTACGGTATAAGAGTATTATCCACCAACCTGGACTCAGGCCATTATTTCTGTTCACCAAGCCAGGCAAGGACCCAACAAATTGTGCTTCCTGCAGGCCTATCTCTGTCCTTAGCACCAACTACAAAATTTTAACATCTTTATTTGCTAGATGGCTCCAATGTATAATTCAACTTTAATTCATCTAGCTCAAATGGGATTTGTACCCAGTCACCAGGCCCAAGATAATATCCGACATACAGCATATATAATACATCATATACAGCAAAATAACCAGCCTGCTTTGCTATTAAGTCGGGATGCCGAGAAGCCCTTTAATAAGGTCTCATGAGCTTTTCTCAAAGCGGTCCTTGCTGGCTTTGGGTTCCCCTGATTTGTTCATTTTTTTAAGTTGTATGATAAACCTATGGGATTTATTAGAGCAAATGGTACTCATTTCAGATGATTTTGTTTTGGGAAGGGCACTCATCAGGGCTGTCCCCTCTCACCCTTACTTTTCACCTTGCATATAGAGCCTTTGGCTCAAAATATAAACAACATCCAGATATTCGGTGGGTATGTATGCCTAACATGGAACATAAGTTGGCACTTTTTTCCCCACATTATTTATTACTTTTTTAGTTTTTTCCTGAGGCCACGGCATACACATGCGTGGGCGTAAATACATGCCAGGATCTGGTGGCCCCTTCTGTCCCTCCTGACTTTCGTTGCCGCACTGAGCTGCCTACGTGCCACCGGACCTCCATCTGGTGGGAGTGGGACTACTGGACAGGCAGGCATCCACCTGGAGGGGAGGCTGCAGCTTGATCCCTCCAACCCCCAAGCCGGCACCCTGACGACCTGAGTAGTTCCAGAGCCTGGGTCGCTGGCATAGCGTGAGGTAAGGTGCCATCTGTGCTACTAGGCTGGCTATAAGTTGGCACTTTATGCCAATGATGTCCTTGTATATTTGATGGACCCTGACAAGTCTTTACTGGCGCTTTCATGCAACTTCAAACCTTCTCAACCCCCTCTGGCTACTCGTCGAACACTCAAAAACAGAAATGTTAGTCTTCAATTATACTGTTCCACCAGAGATCCGTCCAAGCCCATCCAATGAAATGGATTTACCCTCATTAAAATATTTGGGCATCCAGATTGCAGATAACGCTTCCCAATTATTTGAGTTAAATTACACACCATTAGTAGCTCAGTTAAGACTTGATTTTTGAAGATGGCATCTTTTCCCTTATCATTACATGCAGAGTCCAGGCATTGAAAATGAATGCCCTTTCTAGACTTCTGTATCTTTTCAGTGAGTCCCAGTTTAGTTTCTGCCAAGGACCTATTAGCATAGCAATCCCTTTTTGTCTCCTTTGTTTGGCAATACAAATGCCCTCACCTCTGACAACAATTACTGTTTCTCCTGAAATGTTTGGGGCCCTTGCTCTTCCATATCTCTTTAATTAATGGGCTGCTACTCAAAGTTGGTGTCGCTCTGGGGTAACCTAACTACCAGGTACATTGGAAGGAGATGGATCTACCCAGAACTCTCTCATTCCCATTGCCTGCTTTGCTGTTCAGTCCTGGTCAAATCACACAAGTGAAGAATAGGGTTCCTCCGAGACCTGGGTAATTTTGGACAGGTGGAAAAGAGGTACCTCAGGGAGAGCCATTAAAGCCCTTCGCTGGAGCTACTAGTGGTGGACTGAGCATCCCCAGTTCCTCCTGTAACTACTATAGATTCTTGGATACGTCTCAAGCTGAGAGGGAGCTTTTTGCCCTTTGGCAAGTAATGCAGAATAACATTATTTCATTTAAACAGGCACAGCAAAGATTCATCTGTGTATCTGAAGACAGGCTTGGTATTATTAAATTAGGGATTTTATAGATAACAGAACTGTTTATCAGGATTACACCCTCAAAGCCCAGAGGAATGCCTCCCTTTGAAAAGATTTGGGCATCAGCAGTGGGACAAAAGGCTATCTCTGTTTTTTTTTATAAAGTATGATAATTATAAACCTTTGAGTCATAGACTCCTTTACAAAGGCTCTATAACATTGCAGACAAAGGTGCAATAGTGTGATACAGGGAATACAAGGTGTGCAACAGAGAACAGTCAAGATACAGTGAAGCCAAGTGACAAACAGTGCAGTAAGTGTGCTAAACAGTGCAGTACAGACAAACTAACTATACAACAGACAGTGCAGCTTGTATATATTACCAGCAGTAGATAATCAATAAACAGTGCAGGTTATATTCATTAAAAACTGGAAACCTATATAAGCGGCTGATGGATCTAAAAAGGAAAATAGGACAGTGGTTCATTGTCAAAGGTGAGGGGATAGGCAGTAGCCGAAAAGGACTGCATAGACTATGGGCCAGTTACAGCTGTGGGAGAAGTGGAGGTGGTACTGTAGTGATGTCTGGAAGGTCCGAGTCTGCTGCCATTGGAGATGGAAGCAGGGTGTTTATCCATGCTGGGGCTTTGCAGATGAAGGACCTCTGCGCCAGTGCAGTCCTGGCGCTGGGCACGTGCAGTCCTGACTCTGGGCATGTGCAGTCCTGACTCTGGGCACATGCAGAATGATCTTAGTTGAGCTCTGGGTGGAGGGGGCTAGTAGGGTAGGTTGGAGTAAGGAGGAGAGTCTAGGCGGAGCCAGACCAACCATAATTTTTTGGCGAAGAGGCAGGATTGATACTAGGCGCTCCTTGAAGTTGAGTAGACTGACTAGAGTGTAAGGGTGCAAGTGTGGGTGGGTTGCTTTGGCCTGTGCAGAAGGCAGCAGGCTTTGTTTAGTGAGATTTTGATTCTATGGAGGCACAGCTGGCAGCCGTCCCAGAGACTAGGAGGCCATAGTCAGCAGAGTGAAGGAACTGAAAGGTGATGGCGAGCCTTAGGGCTTCAGGGGAGGCAGTCCCTGTGGCAGTAAAGAAGGCCAATCTGGGTACTAACATTAGTGCAAAGGAGATTGATGTGCTCATGGAAGGATAATGCCGGGTTGAAGGTTATGCCGAGATATTTAAAGCTGAGAACCTGTTCTATAGGTAGGAGTTTGTTGGTTTTAAGGTTCAGGGGGCTACAGTGCCTACTCTGGTTGTGGGAGAACAGCATGGACTTCATCTTTTATGGCTGAGGATGAGTCTGTGGTCAATGAACCACGATTTAGCCTGGCTGAAGGAATTCTGAAGAATGGCTTGTATGGAGGGGTCAGGGTGGGAATATTACTGTTTGTCAGTAGAACATGTGCACAAAGCTGAATATTAAAACCTTAAGTTCCTTCTCCCATTTATCTTCCCCTTAGTGACAAACAATGGCAGGAAATATGGAAGGGAGTCTGGCGTACTACTTCCTCCCTTGTCTGGAGGGAGTTTGCATGGAAAATTAGGGTTCAGTACTTTTAGTCCCTGCCTTCCTTTCTAAATGGGCCCCAGACACTTCTGTTGCATGCTGAAGAAGAAGAGGCCAACATACCAGCACCTTTTGAGTTGTCCAGAACTAGAGCTATATTGGAAGAAATCTCTACCCACATTTCTAATATACTTAGTAGTAAATCATTTTTATTCATTCAAGAATAAAGGATACATTCAATTGAACAAACCTCGTTTTCAATGAAGTTTCACGTTGCATTAAGATAAAAAGTTCCACATTATACAATAATACATCAGACACACATTGTACACCATTAAACAGCACATATAAATGAAAAGAATAATGCAAATAAGAAGAAAACAATCATTCACAAACAGTACTAAGTTTTAAAGTGCTAACAATTATTGCAGGTTGTGATATTATTTAAGCCAGATGTGCACCATTTTATTAATTCTATTTGATTATGTTTAGTTCTACAGCTTCTCAAATCTGAGGGATTTATTCCATATATTAATTCCTCTAAAAGGGATTGATGATCTTCCTATATTCAAGCTGCATCTAATCGAAGTAAACTGAGTTCCAACAGAGAGCCCTCAAACTATCCTTTTCTTTCCTAACTTTGAAGAAATCGATAATATAACCGGGGACCTCCCTATTCCAGACTTTAATCATAAACCAATAAATGTAGATTTCTTCTCACTAAGGGTTGAAGCCAATTTAGTTCCTTAAATAGCGTACATCTATGAGTTCTATAAGGCACATCCAATAACAAAATGAGCCAGACTACAAAACACCAGATCTACTTTATTTATATGCCTACTAGTATCAATAAGAAAAACCCTACAAAAGTACACTATTAGATGTACTGTACTTCTAGTAAGCAAACCCAATTTCTTCTCCCATGCTGGGATCTTTTCTGCCGATGTTAGTAACCATTGCTTTATTACTGGCATAAGAGCAGTCTCTAAACCAACAGCCTCAGCAAAGTTCTCTACCAAAAGATCAAAAGCGGAATTTTGACCGCTTGCATATATCAATGACCTGAAAGCCTCCCTGCTGTGGCAGACCTTTTGTTTAAATCCGTAGAAACAGCATATACCATTTTCCAAGAAATTGTATCCAGCGCTCTTAACACCTATGCACCCTTAGTCAAAACCTGCATAATGGCTAGAAAGTGCCGTTGGTTTACAGCAGACATCAAGGCAGCACTATTAAAAGAGACAAGCTCTGAAGCTAGCACGTAAATCCCACAAAGCTGAAGACTGGCATCTTTCAGAACAGCCAGAAACCACTGTACAAAGCTAATTAGGAAACCAAGTCCAACTCCTATCGCTCTGTACACGGCACTGCCTCCAACTGCCCTACTAAGTTCTGGTCCACAATAAAATAACTTTCTGGTAATACAGGAAACACTATCACCTCAAAAATTATTTCTGACAATGTAACTGTCAACAACAATAAAGAAATACTACAAGCCTTCAACAATCCCTTTGCTACTGCAGGGCTAGCTTTTGATAACTCACCTGCAAGCAACTTATGCACCAGCTTACACGCAACCTTCAAAATCTAGTCCCTCGAAGCAGTCTTTTCATTCTCTCCTGCTTCACTAAAAGAGGTCGAAGATCTCCTCTCCAGTTGGACACAGAAAAGTGCTGGCGCTTGATACCTTTGATCCATACTACCTAAAGATTGCCTATCATGTCTTGGCCGTAGCTATTACATATCTATTCAACTTGTCCCTTTCTCAAGGGACCCTCCCCAAACTGTGGAAGACCGCACATCAATCAATCAATCAATCAAAATCTTTATTTAGTCAGGCGAACATCATTGGCGTAGCTCATTTACAAGATGGACCTGGTGGTCATACAAATCAAGTACCAGTATTTTTTTTTTACATGTACAAGAAAATAACATAAACAATAGTACAATGACATAAAATGATAGTAAACAAAATTTACATATATACAAGGCACAGTAAAAATCACTTAACCTGTAAAAGTAATATAGCAGGGATAGTATACAAATAATAGGGCCTTTATGGCTTTTATAAGAATAAAGCAGCTGACTGGATAATAGAAGGAGAACTAAACAGAATGGAATAGGGAAGGGAATGTAGGTTGGATGGGAGATTAGGCCTTATGGAAGCAGTTGCAGAACTCTGGGAATAGGGTGGAGAATAATCTTTTGAAGGATGATAAGGGTAAGAGGGTATTTAGATTCATAGATTTTTGGAGTGAGTTCCAAGTAACTGCTAGGGAGTAGCTGATAGCAGCCCTCCCAAACCGGGTGCAGGCATTAGGAACCTTTAACATGATGAGTTTACTGATCCTTAAGGTGTATGGCCTAGAAGTAATTCGGGTAAAACAGTCTGTGATATAGGAGGGAGTTTGCCTGATAAAGCTTTGAAGATCCAGATTGCAGCATTCCTATTTCTTCTGTGTTGTAGGGATGTCCAATTAACTGCCATGTAAAGAGACCAATGATGGGTGCTGGAGGAAGGTCAGTAATAAATCTGATGGATCTATGATACAGGGTGTCCAGCTTATTTAAGAGTGAGAGTGAGCAATGACCATAGAGAAAGTCAGCATAATCAATGAGGATAGAAATGATGCATGGATTAATCTTTGTTTGGAGTCTCTGGTAAGGTAGTGTTTTATTCTGTAAAATAGGCCAAGCCTTTGTCTCAACTTTTTAGTAGCTCTTCAATATGGACAAAGTAGTCAAGCTTATTATCAATCCAGACTCCAAGATATTTGAATTTGTCCACAAATTCCAGCTTCTCTCAAGTAAGGTGAATAATTGTGGGGTGGTGGGTGATGGGGTAATGGCAGAGCAACTCTTTGTGGCAAAGAACATAGCTTTTGTTTTTTGGCATTTAGAAGTAGTTTTTTCCCAATAGATTGTGTTATAGGATGGAGAATTCTGACTGCAACAGTTCACAGGCTTTTGATAATGAGGGTTGCTGACATATAATACAGTATCATCAGCAAATAGATGAATGCTAGAGTGGAGAGATTGGCATCAATATTATTAATATAAATGGCAAAGGGATGGGGCCAAGAATAGAGCTCATGGTACACCTCTTAGCAGTGGTTTAGAGGTGGATAGGTAATTTTCATTTTTACCAATTGTGACCTATCAGTTAGATAGCACTTAAACCAACTGAGTGAGAGAGAATCCAGGCCTAGAGAGCTAAGGGAGGTGATTAATGATTCATGATCCACTGTATCAAATGCTTTACTCAAATCCAGGAACACAGCACAGGTACTATTCTTCTTATCCAAGGCAATCTGCCAATCATTAGTTACTTTGGCTAGGGCAGAAATGGTGCTATGCCTTGATCTAAATCCGATTGTGCTGGATTTAGGAGGTTGTTTTATCCAGATAGGCCCTTAATTGTGAATTTACTAATTTTCAAGCATCTTGGATAGTACCGGTAGGATGGAAATGGGCCCGTAATTGTTAAGGTCCATAGGATCACCTGATTTAAGTAGTGGAACTACTTGAGCTGTTTTCAAGTGGAGGAATGGATCCAGTAGCTAGGAAAGATTGAAGAGATGAGTGAGGGGCACATGTTATTCTGTTGTTTAAATCTGGAGACCCCTGTGATCTAAACAACTACAGGCCCATCTCCCTTCTACCAGTACTATCAAAACTTCTGGAAAATCATGAATGCCCAGCTGAAATCCTTCATGGATGATCCTAACCTACTAAACCCAATGTAATCTGGTTTCAGAACTGAACATAGTACAATCATAGCCCTGGCCAAGGTGACAAATGACTGGCAGCATGAGCTAGAGAACAAAAAATTTGTCTGCGCCGTTTTCTAGACCTAAGTAAGGCCTTCGACACTGTCGACCACAGCCTCCTTTCTTCAATAAAAGCTACTGGTCTAGATTCTACCTCCTTGCATTTGGTTCCACAACTACCTTTCTGATAGGCACCAACAGGTCAAGGCCAAGGTGAACTCTCCCCTCAAATCTGTTAAAGAGGCATCCCGCAGAATCCATCCTGGGGCCACTCCCTATTGCCATCTACATCAACAATACAGACTCTGGCATCAATGAGGTCAAAATTCATCTGTTAGCAGATCATACAGTGATCTACCTAAGCGTTACAACTCCTGAAACTGCCGGTAGCGACCTGCAAGCTGACTTCAACATACTTCAATAGCAGCTCCTTAGTGAAAGATTGCTACTTAACCCCAAAAGACAAAGCGATGCTATTTTCACCTATTAATCAGGCAGCCTACCCTGCTCTACCCCCATCATCACCCTCCTAGGAGAAACCCTGGAATTTGTGCCGACATTCAAATACCTGGGGGTCTGGCTGAACTTCAAACTCTCCTTTGCAGACCACTTGGAGGATTTGTTAAAAAAACTGAAGCAGAGACTAGCTCTCTTCTTCAGGTTAAACCACCTACTAACTACAGAGGCCAAGAGACAGCTAGTTCAGTCTAGGTTCCTTTCCCTAATTGATTATGCCAACTTTATATACAGCCAATGTGCTACTTCAAACCTCAGTAGATTGGACATACTTTACCACAGAGCCCTGCGCTTCATCACTGGTCTCCCCTTCTCCATCCAACACTGCTCTTTATATGCATTAATGGTTGGACAGACTACAGACAAAATAAAATGCAGCTCTTTGGACATACAGAGCTATCACTGGCAAACTTCTGCAGTACATTGTTGATTGCCTGACTCTTAATATGCTTGGAACCTTTGCCCTAGAAGCTGTTCACTGATTTCTCTGAAAGTGCCCAAGTCCTAATGCATTTTAGGAGAGCTGCCATAGGATTCATTCTACCGTCATTCTGGAATGTGCTACAGAAATCACTGAAACTGAGGACTCCTGTTAGTAGTACTGTGTTTAAGTCCTTATACTCAAAATACATCACAGAAGCCTACAACTGCTTCCAATGATCTAGCTTACTTACCCCTTCCACATCCTCCCTGCTTTTCCCATCCTCCTTCCTTCTTGTATCAATGCATAACTTGTCCCTGAGCCACCTACTTATCTACCACCCTAAATCTCACCCTCCCTCACTTACCTATTCCTTGTATACCCACAGCCTCTCATTCCTTCGCTTCTAGTATTATCTCAGTTCCAGACCCCCCCACTGGCTGCTCACTTCTCCCACACATGTCTCCCCTTGATACGCCTGGGTCTTTTAAACTGACTATGTATGTCTCTTCGCTGTAGCATCCACTTCAACTAATCTTTCGCTGGACTATAATACCTTTACCTTACAGGAATACTGTACTAAACCATGTATGTTGTTGTATCTGGTATACATTTACGACTTGCTACTGTATTGTTATGTATACCCTTACCAGCTGTCTTTTACCTGAACTCAAATGTATTTTTACTTATCCTGTCTATTGCAGGCCTACCTGTACTGTTGTACTGTTGTATCTACTGTCTATTTGTCTGTGTATAAATGCATTGTTACTTGACTTGTGTAATGCATGGCCACCTTGTAAATGAGCTTGCTCAATGGTGTTCGCCTGGATAAATGAAGAATTTGATTGATTTGATTGATGCCTTCCAATAGCCCCTCCATAGAACAGGTCACCATAGTCAATCACTGGAAATAAAGGGAGTTGATACTGTGGGACTTCCGGTTCCTGCAGGCTCCAACAAGCAGCTAAGCGGAGCATCTCAAGCCGATCTGTGCTTTTAAACCCTCTAAAACTTAAAACCCAAACAAGTTTCCTTAATCCATGGCGACTGGAGGGTTACAAAAGACAAGGGACAATCGCTGCCAACAAGTGAGAGGAGAGAGGGAGAATCAGACTCTAGACATACCTCCCGACACGAGGGCAAGTGGCATGCTACAAGTGGCATCTCGCCAGCAAGGCCTACGATACGGACGAGGAAAGAGATCAGCTTACCCGATCATGATTCGACTCTCTGATGAAAGAGATAAAAGGGATGCGGGCCGAAAACAAAATGGAATTTAAACAAATAAACCAGAAACTCAACCTGATGGAGAACCGCATGCAAGAGGCTGAAGAGGCATTTGAACACCGAGGATGGCCTTCAGCATCTCGGAGAAAAACAGTGTCGGCGCTTTGTCTCCATGCCATAGCTACAGGCGTAAATGTCTCGATCTGAGAACAGATCCCGGAGAGACAACCTTAGGCTTTATGGGCTGCATGAAGGTGCAAAGGAGGCGATATGGCAGAATTTCTAACTGACCTACTGCGGGACATTCTCACCCTGCCCCAAGGCTACAAGTTGAAAATAGAAAAGAGCACACAGGGCCCTTATTCCAAAGCCAAAAGATCTGACATTGAGACCATGTTTCATTATAATTAAATTCCACAGTTTCAGAACAAGGAAGATATACTTAAGAAGCATGGCAACAAAGGGAAGTTAAATATCTGAGCTTGCAGCTCTTTTTGATCATGACTACCCTCCAGATATAGAGGAAATGTCTAGAATATGCCCGCTGATTAATAGTCTCCGTGCACAGAATCTCGTATTCAAACGCCATATCCTACTAGAATGAGGGTCTATTGGAATAAAGGCCTTGAGACCTACAGTACACCTCAAGCAGTTCAGGAAGCAGCACAGAAAAGGGGCTTGAGGTTCCTGAACTCTCAAATCCTCCTACTCTGAAACAGAGAGCAGAGCCAAGAGTGGCAAATGGCTCCGCTAAAAAATAAAACAGACCTCAAACTTTGAACACCAGCTCTGAAACCATTTGATTTTTCCAAGACCTACTTAAGAAGATGCCAGTTGTTGGAGAGCAGGACTTACAGCAGATGGCAGGCTGATTGATTTCTCACATACGGTTTCACTTTTGCTCTGTTTCTCTCTTGGTCATGACCCTCAGCCTCCCGCGGTATTGATAGCCTGTGGTTTGGTGAGGCCCTACCTCGCTGGCTTACCTCGCTTGCTTCCACGGGCCCCATTGTTGAAAATCTGAACGCCTTCGAGAAGTAAATGATGCTTAGCTCAAAGCTGACTCTCCTCTTTATGAGACTGTATTTTTCTATTTTGTCTGAGGATTCCTTTCTGGCAGATGAGACTTTATCGTAGGAAGTTATATCCTGAACATTCCCCAGCAAATATTGCCTGTTTTCAACTTCATGGAATCTTTTCATTTGGGAACTTTTATGGCATAATATATATAGGTGTACCTACGATCTGATGTAACGATGGAACATTTTCTTATCTACTAAAGATGATGGGTTGAGATTGGGGACGAGGTTTGTCTCAGAGAGGGGGCAGGAAATGGGGTTCTTATATCGCATTAAAGGCACTCCCCCTTGATAGTGATATCCTGGGAAATGTATCAGTGTTTAGTATAGATTGATTTCATTTCTCTCCCCTCTCCTTACATGTTACTTAATTTGCATGGATTGGCTCGTTGGTAATGCCAGTGACAGTGTTTGGGCCATGACACCCTGACCCAGGAAGAGATCCTCCTGATAGGGAGGAATATCACTCTCTTCTACCGCCTATGCTTCTAATCAGTTGGGTGCAGAGGTCACTTCACTCAGTGGACCTCCTACCTTGGAAGCGCTGTTGTAAATAAGTTCTGTGCCCAGTTGGCACTTTCATATTTTCATTTTTCTTGGTCAGCTAAATTAGGTGCAAAGTAAGTGATAGGCTGCATTTCATGTTTAAGGGGTTAGTCAAGGATGTACTTCTGAATCTCAGCAAAACCAAGGGAAGATTTGGAGGGCAGAACTGGGAGATATATATATATAGAGCTGCATTTTGTTTTCAGCTGTGCCTGATGACTTATACGTTGTGCACTTATAATGTACATGGACTTATGAGTCCAATCAAGCGATCGAAGATTTTATCTTCTCTGAAATGCTCAGGGGCCAATTTTGTCATGTTTCAGGAGACTCACCTCTCCGATGCTGAGCAGCGCAAGTTTGAGCACGCTTGGGATTCAGTCAAGTATATGCTTCTTCCTATAAGGGAGGTAGAAGGAGTACGACTATTATGATTCCCCTAAGACTCCATTTCTGTACTCAGATAAATTAATTGACAAGGAGGGCTGTTACATGTTGGTCAAGGGCAAACTCAATGTGAAACCTATTACCCTTGCCTCTGTATACTTCCCACCCAACACAGACTTCCCTAGTTATAAATCATTTTTCCTTTTATCACAGTGGATGGAGGGCCCTTAATTTGTGGTGGGGACTTTAATATACATTTAGAGCAGGGGCTATTCAATACAGATCTGATAAAAGATCAGAGAAGTGTCCAGGCTATTAAAGGAGCTGGGCTTTGTGGAGGTCTGGAGATGTCTGAATGGCCCAAGTAAGCATAGCACGTTTTTTCACAAGTCCATCAGAGTTATTCGACCATTGACTACTTCCTGGTGTCCCAAGAGCACATTCAGATTGCCCAAAAGACCTGAACAGGTGATTTTGTTTTGTCGGATCTCGCACCAGTGTTCCTCCGGATTACAACTGACCAGTTCCAAAGGAACACGGTCTGGAGATTAAACATATCCTTACTTAGAGATAAAGAGACTATACAAGAGGTTCAGGACATGATAAAGAGGCTCTATCAGAAAATGATAAGCCAGAGACACATATATCTATAGTCTGGGATACAATTAAAGCTCTGTGTAGGGGTAAATTCATTGACATTGCAGCCCAAAAAGAAAATGAGAGAGGAAAGAGATCAGACTTATTACTACAAATACAAACCCTAGAAGAACAACAAAAATAAGACCTACATCTGATCTTTCAAAAAACTTAAAGCCTTAAACAAGAGCTTAATAAGCTCTTAAATTATTATGTAGAACAGAAGCTTCTATTTCTGAGGCAAAATATTATGAAGGTGGCTCCTAGGGGTCCTGAAATTGTTGGCTGAGCACCTGAGAATTCAACGGCTAAAGCACAAATATCAGGCCTGAGGACATCTCCAAACAGCCCTATCCATCACTCAGTATCCCAGATTTCTGATACTTTTGTTAACTATTATACCCAACTATATGCAGCCCCATCCCCACTGTCTCAAATTAAAGATTTCTTAGGTTCCCTCAAATTATCAAAGCTTTGAAAACATTTGCAAGGACTTTGGTAGCTCCGATCACTACCAAGAGATAACCACAGAAATAGGTAACCTTAAAACAAATAAATGTCCAGGAATTGACAGTCTACCAGGCGAATTTTACAAAACTTTTAAACAGGAACTTATACCCACACTTCATAGACTGTTTTTGCAAGTATCCACCCCTAAAGAACCTATTCCCCATCCTGGCAATATGCAATAATTTCAGTAATGCCCAAACCTAATAAAGATCCTTCCTGCCTGGTTCCTACCACCCTATTTTAGTCCTTAACAATGATTATAAAATTCTTGCCACAATTCTTGCATGTAGACTAATTTACATAGCCCCAAATATCATACATCTGGACCAAAGTGGCTTTGTTCTGGGACACCAAGCACAAGATAATATTAGGCGTACTGTTTACCTTATAGAACATATAACCAAACAGAAAATCCCCCTCTTTTACTCAGCTTGGATCTGGAAAAAGCATTTGATATGGTTTCATGGCCCTTTTAAGAGAAGTGTTAGCCTCTTTTCATTTCCGGTTCAATTTATAGACCTAGGCCGGATATTCAAACTGCGCCAGGCTGTGGCGCAAGCTTGGCGCAGCTCAACGCTCGCGCGGGGTGGTGGCCTGGCGATATTCAAGGAGCTGCGCCACGGCTCAGCAGCTTTGAATATCACACCTCCACACCCCCACTGCGCCAGCCATGGCAGAGCGGAGCATGGAGATGCGCAGCGCAAGTGCCATTGCGCCATTCACAGCAGTCGCGATATTCAAAAGGTGACATGCAAATGGAGCCATAATTTATGCAAAAGGCGCGCATGGGGCCATTTGCATGTCATTATGGCCCCATTTCCATCCATTGCATGCAGGTGCGCCAATCCCCGACGACTTGTGCCTGGCGCCCTGCCAGGCAGCAGCCATCGGGACCAACGCCCCCTGCAGCCTGATCGCAGGCATCTGTTTAAATAAAAAAAAAACCGTCCAATATCATTAGTGGTCCAGTGGACCGCACTCTGCCGATCACGGGCATCTGTTAAAATAAACCTCCCCATCCAATATCCCTGGTGGTCCAGTGGACGATTGCTGCCAGTCGCGGGCATCTGTTAAAATAACCCCCGTCAATATCCCTGGTGATCCAGTGGACTGAATGCTGCCGATCACGAGCATCTGTTTAAATAAATCCCCCGGCCAATATCCCTGGTGGTCCAGTGGACGATTGCTGCCCTATCATGGGCATCTGTTAGAATAACCCCGTCCAATATCCTGGTGGTCCAGTGGACTGAATGCTGCCCGATTGCGGGCATCTGTTTAAATAACCCCCGCCAATATCCTGGTGGTCCAATGGACCGAATACTGCCCGATCACAGGCATCTGTTTAACAAGCGTCCTATTACCCTGGTGGTCTGGGTACCCCTCCCCACCGCCACTGAGCCCCACCCCTCCCCCGGTCAGCCGGCGGGCAGCAACACCCACCGCCTGCCGCCCGCCCCTGACAGCTGGGTGAGGGCTCACGCCCATTGGTTCACAGCATGAGCCAATGGGCGTACGCTTCGTACTACACATTTCAGATATGTGAATGATTCATTCATATATCTGGAATGTGTAGCAGAGAGCTACTGCAGCCCATTGGCTCACGCTTTGAACCAATGGCATGCAGCCCTACCGAGCTGTCAGTCGGGGCGGTGGGGCAGCAGGTGGGTGGGGAGGGGGTACCCTAGACCACCAGGGTAATAGGACATTTTCTGTTAAACAGATGCCGCGATCGGCAGCATTCGTCCACTGGACCACCAGGGAAATTGGACGAGGAGGGGTTTATTCTAACAGATGCCCAGTTGGCAGCAATCGGTCCACTGGACCACCAGGGATATTGGCCGAAGATGTAGCAGATGCCCGCGATCGGCAGCATTCGTCCACTGGACCACCAGGGATATTGGACGGGGGTTATTTAAATAGATGCCCGCGATCGGCAGAGGCGTCCACCGGACCACCAGGGATATTGACAGGTTTTTTTTTTTTTATTTAAACAGACGCCCGCATCGGCAGCAATTGGTCCACTGACCACCAGGGATATCGGACGGGACTTTATTTTAAACACATGCCCGCGATCGGCAGAGAGTGGTCCACTGGACCACCAGGGATATAGGACGGGATTCTTTATATGCCCGCGATCGGCATGGGGGCCGCCAGGTGCAGCTGGAACTCACAGGTGGCAGCTGCCGTGTTGCGCCCTGCAAGCGGCAGCTCACCTGTGGGTGGCCATCAGTTGTTCCTTTTTGGCTTAACTTTGTGCTGGCGCAAGTAGGGTTGCGCATGCATGGCTCTACATCTCAGGCTGAATATTGGGCTGTGCAGGTTATGCATGGAGATACCCCATACCTGTGCCTGCATACATTACTGATGCGCTCCGCGCATCAGGATTTGTGTGGCGACTTTTCCTTTTCAAATATCACTTGGCGCATCAGTGGCGTTGTGCATGGTGCAACACTGTTGCACCATGCGCAACCCTTTGAATATCTGGGCCCCTATATTTAAATTCTACCAAAATCCACAAGGGTATATTAGATCTAACGCCATATATCCCAAAAATTCTCCTTCATAGAGGAACCAGGCAGGGATGTTCCATCTCTCCTCTGTTCTTTGCTTTTATATTGAACCCTTGCCCAGTCTATTAGACAGGATACCAATCTTCCAGGCATAAAATTTGGCACCACTGAACATAAATTGGCCTTGTTCACAGATGATGTTTGGTTTGTCTCTCTAACCCTGACACCTCCATTCCTTATTTGTTCCAAACACTTAAACTATTTTCTACTTTAGTGGGGTATTCTTTAAATACTACTAAACATAGGTACTTATCTACAATTACAATCCCTCCCACAGATTAGAGCTCTATTTGAGTTTAAATGGGATTTAAGAGACCTAAAATATTTAGGAATTAAAATCCCCAATAATCTGAAATTATTGTTCTCCTAAATACTTAACCCTATTGAAAATCTTAAAACAGACATAAGGAGATGGTCTGTTATCCCCTCCTGTTTTATGCCAGGAATCTGGCAATTAAGATGAATGCCCTTCCAAGGCTACTATATTTATTTCAATGTGTTCCCTGTTTTGTTCCCATTAGTTCACTTACGCAGTGGCAGTCAGTTCTTTCCAAATTTCTATGGCAGGACAGAAGACCTAGGATAAAATCTCTCCTCTTAATGCAACCAAAGGAATGTGGTGGGATAGCCCTTCCGAATTTACAACACTATTGGAACTCATCGCAGATGAGATTGGCTGTTCTCTGGGAAACTCATTCTACACAGCACACTGGCAGCAGATGGACCTAGGGAGACCCCTAGCGACCCCTCATGCAGCAGCCTCTCTCTGCCACCCTTTTAAATAAACAGCTAACAGAACAATCAGATAGCTTTTACGGCTATTTTAGAGGCTGGACAAGAGGGTATTCTCAAAAAGAATATTGCTCATAAGTGGAAATATGCATGGTTTATTACAAACCCAGATTTCCTCCAGCCCAAATATACCCTGGTATACTACACAAGTGTCCCGAAACTTATGGGCCCTTGGCAACTAATTAGGCAAATGCTGTTATCTCATTTACAGAAGCCAAAAAAATTCCTGTGGCACTCTAATGATATAATCTATTGCTTCCAAATTAGAGATTACATTAATAACCAATTTAGGGTACAAGCCTCTAAAACCCTAAGCCCTGAGGATGACTCCCCATTTATTCAAATTTGGACTGCCTCTGAAAGTGACCATGCAATTTCTAAACTGTATAAGTTTCTACTCTACAACAAGCTCACACCTCAGAAGCTCTCAAAAATAGATGGGAGCAGGACTTGGGTACTCCCATCCTGCAGACAAACTGGCCCAAAATATGGCATATGACATGGACCACTACCCGTTCACCAGGATGGCAGGAATATGTCTGGAAGGTCCACTAAATTCTTCTTGACACCCAAGTTCCTTGCCAAACGTTGTCCAGGCACTTCAGCTAGGTGTTGGAGATTGTGTGGAATCACTGAAGCAACTCATGCCCATATTTTCGTACTCTGTCCAAAAATTACGGAATTTTGGCATGCCATCTCTCAGCAAATTATAAAGGTGTGTAATTTACAGGATCAACTTAAACCTGAGAACCTTCTATTAGGTTTACCTCCCAGAGGTCTAAAAGGCAAAGACTTGCAATACTTATGGTCCATCCTTCTGGGAGCCGCTTATAAGGCCATAACCAAGAAATGGCTACAAGCTAACCTCCCTACAATAGAAGATTGGCTTAATATAATCAATTATATACAAGGCATGGAGCAATTAACTCATAATTTACAAAATAAGGCCGAGGCCTTCCAGAATCGATGGACCAGATGGATTCTGAGAGAAACCCCATGACATAAAGAAAATTTGTCTTGTCCTTTTCACCCTCTCCCCACCACACTCTGGGAGTTTCTTTAAATATACATGAGAAGGTCCCTCGTCTTTTACTCTCCAGACCTTGACCTTTCCTTTTGGTGATGAATTAAGTAGATTTCCACAGATATAACATGTATAAAAAAAAGAAAAGGACAGCTGACCCAGTTTGGTTAATTTCGTTATATTTCTAAGGTTAGATTTTTATGGTTTAAATATTTTTGTTAATCTTTATTTTTCTTTACATAATGATAAAGTTACAAAGATTAGTATTATACAAGAATGACTAAGGTGTTGTAAGAATTTAAAATATAAGCATAGGAAAGTTTATTTTAAAAGTAACCTTGATAATTGCTTCTGCCTGGCATAAATAGCTATTTCCTGTGCCTGAAATTCTCAATATCTTATTGCAGAGGCTATTTGTAATGCACTTTTACAGGTTTTGTTTTCAATCCTTTGACATGGAAACAGCAATGTTGTTATCTGGAATGTACTTTTGTGTATCTGTAAAAACAAAACAGTAAGAGTAAAAATGTTTCAATAAAATGAAGTATTAAAAAAGGAAATAAAGGGAGTTAACCACATCATTCACCTCACTGGTCATAAATCTTCTATATCTGTATAGTGCACTAACTTCCTATTTGTGCTTTTCACAAGGAGTCTATATGAGAATCCCAACTCAAACAAAAATCTAACCAAACACCAAGATATTTATATGAATCGACCTGCTTAATATCGATACCATCCATGTTGTTAATTTCCAAATGAAGGTCCGTTTTTTATTACTTTTATTTCTAAATAAAAGTGACTGTGTTTATTAGCATTTAGAATAAGATGATGCATCTTTAGAAAATCCTGTAATTCATCAAAGGCTAATTGCAACTACACATTAATTGAATCTAGGTATCACCCTCAATATACAATATGGTGTCATCTGCATACATATGACACTGGGCAATCGTTGATGCAATCTTAAATTTGTTTATATAGATATTAAATAACAGGGCCCTAGTATCGAACCTTGCGGTATTCCATTATTCATTTCTAGTACACCAGACTTATAGAGATCCACTTCCACAAATTGACTGCGGCCCATCAAATAAGAAGAAAACCATTTAACCGACTGGGAGGACAAGCCTATCTCGCTGAGTCTGGACAGGAGCACCCGACGATTAGGGTGTCAAATGCCTTTGAAAGATAGATAAGGCTCCTATCATTAATCTCCTGTTCAGACTCTTTGAGGCAGTATAGCGCCAGTGGTCTAAGGCTCTGAGCTGCAAATTTGGTGACATCCAGCAGACCAGACCTGGGTTTGAATCCCACAGCTTCCACTTGCATACTGTGTGACCCTGAGCAAGTCACTTAACCTCCTTGTGCTCCCAGGTCGCTCCTGTAAAAAGCTTTCAGCTTAGTGTGCTATACCTGGTTAAACAACTAAATAAAAAAAAAAATAAAGACTCGGCTGAAGATCATTTATAACCCTGGTCAAAAGCTGTTTGGGTGCTATGAAGCACCCTAAAACCTGATTGAAAAGGCAATAGTTTATTATTACCTTCAAGGAATCCCTTCAATTGACAAGAAACAATTCTTTCAAATACTTTGGAGATCTGAAACAAGAGCAAGATGGACCGATAATTGCCCATCTCGCTCTTGTTCCCAGACTTAAATATAGGTCTCACTTTAGCAACCTTCCATCCATCTAGAAATTCCCCACTATCTATTGACAAATTAAATATATAAGCCAAAGCGTATGCTACACAAGGGGCCACATATTTCAACAATCTAGATCGTATCTCGTCAGATCCTTTTGCTTTAAAGATGTTTAGCTTTAAAAGTTCAGTATGTACTTCCTCCAGGGTGATATGAACAAAATCAAAACCCCCTATTTCTCTAGCATCTGTACTGGTTTCCCTTAAGTTAAATTTCAGTGCCTTATCATAATCTAAGTAACTCCATCCATGGAGCCTACCGAACCACCTTAGCAAAATAGTCATTAAAGGCATTAACCATTCCTTCCCCAGAGGCATCGTGATGCCATACACTTCTATTTTATTTACATAAGTCTGTTTATTTTCCCCATTAGATCTGAAATAATTCCCAGAACCTTCTTGGGTTCTTTTTATGATTAACATCTAATTTAGATTGAACAAACTGTTGCTTAGTAGCCCTAATCTTACTAGTATACAAATTTCGAGCTTGCCTGTAGGAAACCTAATCTTGATCTAACATAGTTCTTTTTGCTTTCTTCCATTTTTTATTTCTGTCTTTCCTAATTTTATAGCTCTGAAGAAAACCAAGCATTACCTTTATTTTTGACATTCTTGATTTCAAAGGTGCATGTTTATTGCAAATTTGCATAAACTCACTTAGAAAAAATTCCCAGGCAGCTGATGGTGTAGGACTCAATTCCAGTCTAGCCCAATTAATATTTTCAACATCAATCATAAATTTAATATAATCAAACTGTTTAAAACATCTCCAAAACATTTTTGATTCAATAACAGACTTTACTATATTATTTCTAACCGAGTAGATAACCTGATGGTCTGAAAAGATTCTGGAAGAACTCCTGCCCGTAAATAAAACTGAGGAGAGTTTGTAAACATCATATCCAGTACTGTAGACCTTTAGGATCTTTGTGATTAATTCTAGTTGGTTCCAGAATTAGCTGAGATCAGTGAAAGTGTTCTGAACTCTACTGTCCAACCAAGTTTCTGTTAGTATTAAAACCCCAGGTTTAACCTCTTTTACCCAATCTCTCACTTCATCAAACTTATTTCTCAAACTTCTAATATTGAAATGGCTGATAATCATGCATCCCTATATCATATGTAATCCTTCTTCATCATTTAACATATTCGGAGGGCCTGGATTTGGATGCACATCACCACAAACTAACAAACAATACACAATAAACTTAATAACACCCCCTTTAGATTCACTTCACGTGTTCTTTTGCAAATTGAACCTTTACAAAACTTATTTCTCACTAAAAGAGAAGCTGTGGAACACATTTTGTAAAGTACACCTTAAAAATGCATTAAAGCATTCTTTAGAAACAATTTCAGGTGAAATATTAATAAACTGGAGAGAATCCAATGATCCTAATTCAAGAGGGGTGGGGCTGAAGATTAGTTACTGTTTCTGTAAAGCTTTGTGCAAAATGAATTGTACTAAAAATATTAAATACAAACAGACATATTAGAATATAAACAACAACCAGTTTACAGGAATTCCCCATAGTTATTTTATTGCTCACCCCCACAAACGGCCAGAGCATGCAAGGACCAGGAATGCAAGCACAACCCCAAATCAGATGTTAACAGCAAAGATACTTACAGACCTTTCAAGAAGCTGCAATGCTCGGATCAAGTAAGAGTAAACACCCACTTTTGAATGGAACTTCTCCCAAGAATGACACACAATTCAAGCTTTTATCCCAAATACAAACAGTAACCCCATTCCTGCATTTTCTTTACGAGTGGTGCTCATGCCATTCATGCTCACACTTGTAGGCGCCCATGAATTTAAAAGCTGGCAAAAGCCCTCCTCTATGCTGTGAGTTCAGCTGCTGGTCTGCCTCGAGCTCCTCACCAGCTAATCAAGCCACACACAGCAGTACAGCTTAGGCAGGAAACGCTATCCTCAGTGCAAAATAAGGCAGTCAATACATGAATATACTGGCACAGTTACTTGTTTCAGCTGTTGGAAAATGCTGTACGAGCCCTGACTGTCTGCACCACTCTTCTGCTTGATGTTTCAATTACAGCTTAATTTAAAGGAACCATTAACCCCACAAAATACACTTCTAGGACTCCTCCCACTCTATTAAAAGGATGGGAAGCTATATATATATGTTGCTAATTTTGCTAGTAGCAGCCATGAAATTCATTACTAAAGGTGACTACAGATGGACCCACCAACTGTGCGGAGTGGGTCAGTATAGTGCACCATATCCAAAGATGTGAAAAACTCACCTTTGGGCTACAGTTGAAAACTTCAGTCTTCCAAAATACATGAACCAGATGAGACTTACACCAGGATCTTACTGGTTAACCCACTTATAGCCTATCTTTCTTGGTTTAATTATACTAAGATATATTTCTGCCCTCCCATTCTTGAATATTTATTTTTAATTTATCTGTGTGAAACAGATAAAGAAAACAAAGCGGAGTAAAAAACCACTATGGTTCTCAAAAGAGGTGGCAGGGAAGGTTAAGGAGAAAAGGCTGCATTCAAAAGTATAAGGCATCACAGAAGGAGCACGACAGGGAACTGTATCAATTAAAGCAGAAAGAAGTGGGGAAGGCAGTCAGAATAGCAAAAGCCCAAACGGAGGAAAAATAACCAATTCTGTTAAGAAGGGGATAAAACCTTTATAGGTACGTTAGGAGCATAGAAAGGTTAAGGGAGGAATAGTGAAGATTAATAAGGGAGGGAGGTGGGCAGAGGGAGACAGTGAAAAGGCAGAGATACTGAATGAATACTTTGCTCAGTATTCACAAAAGAAGATGAGGAGGAGTTACCTAAACCAGACAATAGAAGCACTCTGGGTAGAGGGTTGACACCAGTCCATTTACAGAAGAAAGAGTCCTGAAAGAACTCCTAAAACTCAAGGTGGACAAAGCAATGGGGCCTGATGGGATTCACCCAGAATCCTAAAAGAACTAAGGGAGGACCTAGTGACACCACTGACCACACTTTTAACAAATCATGGGAGGATGGGAGTGGCACCTGAGGACTGGAGGAGGGCAGATGTGATTCCCCTTCACAAAAGTGGGAGCAAGGCAGAAGCAGGAAACTATAGACCTGTAAGTTTGACCTCAGTGGTAGGGAAAATGATGGAATCACTTCTGAAAGAAAGAATTGTTGAGTACCTAGAAGGCCAGGGCACAGGGCCCAAAGCAGCATGGATTTACAGCAGGAAGGTCATGTCAGACGAATCTAATAGATTTCTTTGACTGGGTGACCAAAGTAATAGACCAGGGAGGGGCTATGGATATAGCCTACCTAGACTTTAGCAAGGCATTTGACACAGTCCCGACAAAGATTAATAATCAAGTTAGCCAGTCTGGGAATGGGTCCCAGGGTGGTAGCCTGGGTTGCAAACTGGCTGCACAACAGGACACAGAAGGTAATAGTGATGGAACACATTCCAAGAAAGGGGGTCACTAGTGGAGTACCTCAGGGCTCAGTACTGGGTCCAGTCCTATTTAACATCTTTATAGGTGACATTGCAGAGGGTCTGGAGGAAAGGTATGCCTCTTTGCAGATGTACAAAGATCTGTAATAGAGTGGATACACAAGGGGGTAGAAAGGATGAGAGGGACTTGGCAAGGTTGGAGGAATGGTCAGACATATGGCAACTTAGATTCAATGCAAAGAAGTGCAAAGTAATGCACCTGGGAAACAAAACCCAGGAGAAGAGTACACAATAGCAGGGAGGTACTAACAACAACAAAATGGAACAGGAATTGGGGTAGTCATATCAGATGATCTAAAGGTGGGTAAGCAATGTGAGAAGTCAGTAAGGAGAGCCAGGGGATACTGGGATGTATAGGAAGGGGCATCACAAGTAGAAAAAGGAAGTGGTTATCCTCTGTACAGACAGTTGGTGAAACCCCATCTGGAGTACTGTGTGCAGTTTTGGAGACCTCATCTATGCAAGGACATAGACAGGATGGAAGCAGTCCAGAGGAGGGCAACTAAAATGGTGCTGGGTCTGCATCAGAAATCATATGAAGAGAGACTGAGAGAGCTTAATATGAATACCCTTGATGAAAGGAGGACGGGGACATGATAGAAACGCTCAAGTACCTCAAGAGAATCAACAAAGTCCAGGAGGTAGCATCTTTCAGAAAAAGAGATGTGTAAGAACAAGGGGACACAATTTAAAGTAAGAGGGGGACGGCTTAGGGGTAATGTGAAATCTTTTTTCACGGAGAGAGAGTGGTGGATGCATGGAACTGCCTTCCTGGGGAGGCTGTTGGGGCTAAAACAGTGGGGAATTCAAACATGCATGGGACAGACACAAGACAATTGTAGTAGGGGTGGCAGGAAGGAGGCTGTTGGTTAACTAGAATCTGCAGCTTATCCAGTAGGTAGGTAAATGGGCAGACTGGGTGGGCCAAGTGGTCCTTATCTACCGTCAAAGTCTATGTTTCTATGTTTTAAGTGTTTATGCTCCCCAAAGCTGGGGGCTGGAACTCCGTCCTGCACCACGTGTCTGCCAGCACAACTTCCCCGACCATCCCGAGACCCCCATGGATTACCCCCTGTGCTGAGGCCAGAAAGGAGATACCTTCCTCCCCAAGCACAATCCAAATCTGGGACGCCACCACGGCGGACTAGCAGAACAGGGACGGGACCTCATGGAGCCCCAGCTACCACTCTCGCTTTTCTGGTGTCCCTACCTTCCTCCCTCCCAAGGGGCACACACGCAGGGGTGCACACGCACACCACGCATGCCAGTTGTTTGTCTCTCAGTCTGCATCACCCCCAGCCCCCACTAGAGGGTGACTGTCAAGCAGGACAATGCCCCTCCCTATCCCGAGAGAGGAGAGCTTTCCTCTGGATGCTCAATCCTCTCGCCCTGCGACCCCGGCGGCCTGGGGTCGTGCAGGAACAGGTCACGGTGTAGCCGTGAGGTAAGACGTCAGTGCCTCAGCCTCCTTCTTGAATATTTAAATAGTGCTTTTATGGTAGTTGGTCAGTATTAAATAGACAGAGCTGCAGATGACCTATGTCTGCCTGGATTAATTATTGTGTGAAATATTACGGATAGTCTCACTTTTTATCCACCCTCAGAGGAAATATTTACTGTCTGTATATTAGCTATCATTCTTACAGATATTGGATTTTATATTAATTGTACCCTACTTATTAATGTTTTTGAGTTTTTATTTTCTGAAGGCATCTGAATTATTTTACTTTGAGCACTGGTGTTGGCCCATGTATCTTGTTGTTTGTATGTTTTATTTCATGTGGAATTTATTGTTTGAATTGCTGCTCTCATTGAGATATTCAATAAAGCAAGTATAAAAAATTGAATAAGAAAGAGCAATAGCTGCTGAAGAGCGTGGACCTCTGTGCATTGTAGGTTTGAGGACACCCTAAATGTATATGATTTACTTATCAAAAATTAGGCAAAGCATACCAGAACACATAACTTCCATAGTAAGGAAAATGTGAGGGAAGTTAACTATGTAAAAATAGTTTTCTATCACCTTTGAAATCACAGTTCTGCTGCTGTGAACTGGACAGTAAACCAGTGCTTTCTGAATTAATGGTCTCTGCACGACTATCACATGGGATAGGAGGCTTTGTAGGAAAAGGAAAGGCAATCAAATATACAGACATGGCGATCCCAGAGCCATAAAAATCCCTAGGGCCATAAAACAAGTAGGCAAATTTAGAAAAAAGTTACCACAAACAGAAGAAGAAACACACTAGTACTACACACACAAATGGGAACACACTGCACAACATTTGATTGTATAATTTGGGGCTGGCAGTGTAGCCTAAAGGTAGAGTAACATGCTGTGAATGAGCTTGGTACATCAAGCAGACCTGAGTTTGAGTCCCACAACCTCCACTTGCATACATTATGACCCTGAGTAACTTAACCTCCCTAGTACTCCCAGGTCACCCCTGAAAACAGGACTTGTGCCCAGTGGGCCTTACCTGGTTACCAAAGAATAAGAATAAAAAGATTGCTCTAGTTCTTCTCTACTGAAGTGCTGAAAATTCCAGGAGGAAGAGCTATGAAGGTGGGGTGGGAGCTAGAGGGAGAAGGGGAGAGTTTGAAGTAGAAAACCCTTTGAATCTGGCCCAGAGGTGTGGAGGCTGAGCACCTCTGCTCCTGCCATGGAGGCTAGGTGTCTCACTTCCTGCCACGCCAGCAACCTGTGTTCAGAAATGGATGTGGGTCACTCGGGCTGTCCTGTGAGGAGGATTGAACATCCCTAGGATGGTTCTCTTTCCTGGGGGTTGCTGTGACTTGCTGCTTGGCTGCCTGCTAGAGGTGTCCAGGTGGCAGCACATGCAAACTGTGCACGCAAGGCAAGGAACCCCACATTCAGGGTGCCAGAGGGAGTCTCCACAGAGGTGGAACACACACATCATGCCTACAGTATTGCATGCCCGTGGGCAAAGGAGAGAATCAGAGGAAAATGCCCATGGCTGAAGGATGATGACTGACACTTTGCAGGCCCGCACCAGTGACCAGGCACCCCGTGGTCCTGTGGAAGTGGACAACGGAGAAAAGTAAGCCCCGGAAGAGCCATGTGACAGGGCTGGTGGTCGGTTAAAGGAGCAGCCAGGGCAGCACAGGAGTACACAACCTCTACAGAAAAAACTTTGAGACATTAGGTCAAGAAGATGGAGCAAGGATGGACATGGATGTCCATGGACAACAAGAGAGATGGGCAGTGTGGCATACATGAGGCATACTCAAGGGGGATTGCTTAGTAGATTGGGGGCAGGAGGCTGGGGGTTGTAGTGATGGACCTTACTCGAACTGGAGAGGGTACTCGTTGCATTCCTCAGGGATCATGCTGGAGCCATGGCTGTTAAATATTTTCATCAACGATCTGGAAGCTAATGTGTCTAGCAGACATCTTGACTTTGCTGATGATACTAAGCTGGCCAGAGTGGCTGACTCCTTGAGGATAGAGACCAGCTTTATGAAGACTTGAATAGACAGGTGATTGGTTGCTCTCTTGTAGACTGATTTAGTGAAACCAAATGCAAGGTGCTACACTTAAGGCAGAAAAACAAAGGTAGGACCTACACTGTGTGTGGCACTCCTCTTGCTGTGGTGGATAAGAACATTTGTTATAAGGATAGTCAGTGATTCTCTTGGTAAGCAGACATTTGTCCAGTCTTACCTTAAAGGTCTGTACTGTGTTCTTGCCCATTGTCCAGGAGAGTCTTGGTGGTTGAAGATGCAATGATAAGGAAGTGGAGAGGGGCTGGACAAGAGGGGATGATCCGGAGCTTTCCTGGTGCATCAGCCATCAGGGGTTTAAATGGGGTAGGGAGGATGGCAGAGAGGAGCAGGAGGAGGTGGAGGTGTCTCTGTACTAAAGATGTGGTTAACTAGTCGATACAGATGGTGAAGTGGGACTACCGTAGACTGAGGGATATTGACACACTCAGCCTCCCTGACATTTTTCAAAGTCCTTCCTGCTTAAGGCAGGAAGGGATAGCAGTATAGGATAAGGAGTCGTGTAACTGATTAGTTTAAAAGGGTGGCTTAAGAGACGGTGTCAAGAAAAGGGGTACCACTTTGTGGGGATTGGGAGGACTTCTGGGATAGGTGACTCTTCAGAGGTGACAGACTTCATCTTACAAAAGATGGGGCCTGCATGCTGGGCCAAGCAGTTTGACATCTCTGTCAGATGTTTAAACTGACTTTGGGGAGACTGGAACTAGGAACCACGTGGCAGGTTAGAGGAAGGGATCTTACCTAGTACTCCCCACATCTGGGGGCTTGTAGCAGAACAGCAGGTGCAAAGGGGATTGTGCTGCAACTGGACTAGGTGAGGAGACATTTGAGTGGGTAATGCAAAGTGTGCAAACACCAAAAAAATGAGGACAAAGAAAGCACAAGGGTAGTAGCAATGGAGGATCAGGGGTCAGACAGAAGGGGTATGCCTTAATGACAGGAGCCTGGTCAACAAAATCAGTGAGCTCTAGGCATTGATGGCAGTCAGTGAGTTCTAGGCATTGTTGGTGTACAATGAGCTGGAAATAGTGGACATACCCGGTTACCAAAAGCAAATAAATAAATAAAATCACAGAAACGTAAGCTTTGGAATCAGCCTTTGTTTTGCTAAATTCCCAACTGGCACCTTTGACCAGACCTTTCTGCAGGAACCTTTTCTCCCTACTATTTGTACTTACTTCTGCCCTGAGCACTAAATTGCCCAGGGCTCTCCCACCAATTTACTTGACCTTTGTCTTTGACTTTTTAACTAACGGTCCGCCTTTTTTTTCTGATCTATTTTAGCCACAAGCCCAAACCAGGCTCTCCACTTTAGCTGAGTGGCCCTGGCACTGCTACCTGTTGGCGGTCGGACTCTGCATCCAGCCCGCCACCCCTGACCAAGGAAAGCAGGTACATTTGGTCAGCTCCTAGCTCTGTGCTGTAGGCTTCAGTCCCTGTAATTGGATTGGCTCCTGGGGACTGTGGCTGCTTTCCGATTGGATGCTGCAGATCCCCACTGAGAAAGAAAGCATACAAGGCACCTTTTTCAAAACACAGCTCAGCCACTGCCTTGCTGTACTACTCTCGACAATTTTTTTCGCCCACCCGCCTCACCCTCCTCCCTCCTTTATTAAGTACACTTCCACAGTGATCCCGCCCGAGGCCTCACACTAGTCAATTACAGCAACTCCTCAAAGGGCTCTCCTTTCTGTAACTTCTTAAGGGGTGATCCTCTCTCGTGCTCAAATAACTTATTGTCCTCAATGTATCTGGGATCAAGTGCATTGACACTGACTATGGTCCTCCTCCTAATTCCTATAACAGCCCCACCTTATTTAGGACCATCACGCCTACACACAGTACCTCCCTCTTATCTGCAACACCTCTACCAGACCCTCGGCCGATCACCTCCCACCCTCGGTACCCCCCACACTTCCACCTCTGCTACCTCTTACTTCCCACTCATACCTTGGTCTCTTCTCCTCAATGCCTTTCCCACCCTTCAGACTCTACCCACCCCTTGCACCCCAGCACCGGCCCCTGTCCAGTCGCCAAGGGAGATGCCACAATCACTACCACGCTGGTGCGCCTAATCACCCTCCTGTTGCTTCTATCAGGTAACATTCACCCAAACCCTGGCCTCGTGCCCAACCTTATGAACAAGCCTGCCCAGGCTCAAGGACTCTGCATAGCTTCTATGAATATTTGCAGCCTCCTTAAGAAGGTTGCTGCATTCCAATGCTGGGTTACTCAGCACCAACCGGACATTGTCGCACTTGTTGAAACTGGTTATCCAAACCACCCCTGACTCCTTTGTCTCCTCCTGGTTACACCCTTTCAGGAAGATCAGGTGGGTAAGCGTGAGGTGGTTGTGCTATCTATATGTGACCTCCTCGACATGCACTTCCACCACCCAAGCTTGATAACGGGCACAAGCCCTCATACTGAAAATCTCCCTTACCCTGGTAAGGGCCCACCTTTCTCACCATTGCCTATATTCCCCCAGAAAGCAAGACCTCACCATTCAGGCACTTGCTGATTACCTCTCTGGCCTACCGCCCAAAATGGCCCAGATAATTGTTGGTGACCTGAATATCAACTGGCTCTCTGGCATGGCCTCCCAAACCAGAGATATCTTTACTGCCTTGACGTGTCCCAGCTTGTCACCACCCCAACTAGATTCAACCTCTACTGGCCCAGCGCCTCCTGGATATCACTATTACCAACCGCCCCAGAGGGTGCTCGATATCCGTACTTCCCAACTCACTTAGTGACCACTCCCAGTCATATTCTCTTGTCCACTGCCAACAGCAAACCTGCACCACAAACCACCCAGCAATGTCGCTTGACTCCCAGGTGACTCCAAGTCCGTACTCTCCTACAACTGGATTGGTCCTCAATCAGGCTTGCACTGGCCCATAAATGAGGCATTGGATTTTTCACTTGCACTTTTAACACTGCCTGTGACCTCTATGCCCCTTTGCTAGAAATCGCACCAAAAGCAAAACATGCCCTGGGTTACCCTCCTCCTTCACAAACTTAAAATGAGAGACAAGCTATGGCACATTGCCGTGGAATCTGGCAAGCCAGCTGATAGGCAAGCGTGCAACTGAGCGCAATAAGTGTGCTTGGGCCATTCGACAGGCCCAAAGCCCAGTACTACCAATCGCTCTCTTGTCTCCTCCTGGGGTCGGCTTGAAACTTTTGGGATAATGTAAAGGAGCTGAATAGGAAATCACGCCTGCACCCCTCTCAACTCTCCTTTAATGGAACTGTCTGCTCTGACCCCTTGGCATTGCAGACTGCCTAAACCACACTTTCTCAGACCTGAGTTCAGTCCTGCCCAGTAACTTCTTTGACCCCATCCCAGTAGCACCCCTACCCACTCTCCAGAGACCTCCTTATTACCTATGTACCATCTCCCATTGGAGGCTAGACCCTTCTGCAAAAAGCCATTAGTAGTAACAACCCCGCACTGACCTACTGGACACTAGGCTACTTCTGCCTGACATTGGATGCTATCCTGGTCCCACTTACTGAGCTGCTCAACTGCTCTCTGTGCCTGGGGCAGTTCTCCAGCATATGGAAAACCACCATCATCACTCCTATCCTAAAGAGTGGTGATCGAGCGACCCCGGTAACTATCACCCCTATCTCCATCCTTCCCCACTCTCTAAGACCCTTGAAAAGTAGTTGCCAACCAGCTTGCTGAATACCTGGTCATGCATAATATCCTGTGCTCTGAACAGCATAGCTTTCATGTAGGTCACAGCACCACAGCCACGCTACTTGAATTCTCCAACTTCCTGCACTCTGCTCTTGATGCCAGAAGTCCTGCGGTACCATGTTCATAGACCTCTCCAAGGCCTTTGACATGGTTTGCCATCCTGTCCTGCTTGACTCCTCAGATGCCTTGGTTTCTCCCCTGGCCCCTTGCATGGTTCACCATCTACCTCTCTGCCAGAACTCTGTGTGTAAAAATCAATAGCACCCTATCTGACACATGACCTGTCTGCTCTGGGGTTCCCCAGGGCTCGTTTTAGGCCTCTCCTCTTCAGTTTCTACCTCAACTCCCTCCCTTGGCCTGCCCAAGTAAGATTCTCCTCACGCGATGACACTGTGCTCTTCCGCTGACCCCAACTCCAACACACTCCAGGCCACCCTCCAACAAGCTTTTGATAGAGCTGAGCATTGGTTCACATCACGTAAGGCTAGTCCTGAACCTAAAGAGACCAAAGCTATGCTTTCTTTGCATCGCCAAAGCAAAGCCAGTGTTGCCTCCTGTGATACTGCCTAGCACACTAAACCCCATTGAGCAGGTTTCCTCCAAGTATCTGGGCATTACCTTTGATTCGGCGCTCTCTTCCATTCCCATATCAATGCCCTTTCTGCTGCCACCAGTGTCAGGATTGGACTGTTATACTGCCATAGGGACTGCCTATCACAAGAGGCCCTTAGATTGGCAATCACCTCCTCTGTCCTGTTGCTAATCGACTATGGGCTGCCCATCTATGCTGCACCTGACAATACTGCACTTGCAAGAATCCAGCCTCTATAAACAAGGCCTGCAGACTAATGCTGGGAGCCCTAGCTGCACCTACACATGCCTGCTGTACTCCACCACCAACTTGCTCAACCTTGAAGAAAGACTCTGCTTCCAAACCTGCCTTGTAAAAAGACCCCACTAGGGCTCTCCCTGGGGTCACCACCTCCCTGCAGCATGCCTCCCTCAGTCTCCACCTGCAGCACTGTCAAAACCTCCTTATTGTCCCCAGGGTAGGACCCTATGGCCCAGAGACCCTTTGCTATCGGGCTCCCGCCTGGTTCAATTCTCCCAGCCAATATAGCTGACTCCACTAAGTTTGGTCCTTTCAAGGTCTCCTCAGAAGCCATCTGACCAGCACTCGCTGCGACTACCGTACATAACCCCATCTGCCCCTTACCTTCACCCCATGGCTGGGTCTACCCTGTCTGCTTTTGCTGTATATGCCTGGGGTCTCATGCAACATCTGCTGACTAATATAATAAAATATCTCTAGTTGCTACCTGACGTGGTACTCATGTACCTATATTATGACTACTGTGATCTACCTATTACTAGCATGTGCCACCAGTGAATGCCTGTAACACTGGTTGCTTTTTAATCTAAGCGTTATGTACTGTACTGTTTGTGTGCTGCGATGTATTGCTCTTCTGACGAGGTGCCTTTGTAAATGAGTCTATGACTAAAGGTCTGTAAACCGATGGTCTAATAATAAATAAATAAAATAATGACTGGGACCTGATGGTCCCTGGGTGCTCACTGTTTAGGGGAATAGAGGAACAGGTAGATGGGAAGGAGCAGATCTTTTGTCAAGGAGTACTTCGAGGTGATGGAAAATGAGTGCATCATGGGTAGTAATAGAGAGACTGAGTCTCTGTGGGTGCAACTCATGGCCACCTCAGGCAAGAAACTGCATTTAGGGGTAATCTGTATACATCTGGGGAAAGGGGAAGAGAGGTACAGAGAGCTCAGGGAAGAACTTGAAAGGGGTGGTAAAGTGGGGAAGTGGTGGTGGTGATGGTGGGTGATCTGAACACGCCAGACACCAGCTGGGATATTCCAGTGGCCAGGAGCACCAGAGGTCAGGCCTTGCTGGACGCTCTTCTAGGACTGTCTTCTGGTACAGCTAGTCAAGGAACCCACCAGGGAGACTGCATTCTCAATGTGGTGCTCACCAACTCTGAGGTGCTTGGAGCTGTGAGAATAGAGAAGCGACTGGGGAGCAGCGACCATAACTCCATTTGGTTTGTACTTGCCTTTGATACAGAAACCAATCCAGAGCTGAAGTCCTGATTTAGAATGGCAGACTTCACAGGCTGAGGGAGCTGGTTAGGAAAAGTTAGTCGAGGTGGACAACATGGAGGGTAGAAGTGAGATGTGGGACAATTAAGGGAGCTATTCTAGAGGCATCTAAGTTATGCATGAGAACAGTAACCAAAAATAACAGGTTCAAGAGACTGTTATGGTTCTAGGCAAGAGTCAGGAAGCAGTGAGGAAAAGGAAAAGGACTAGAAGTATAAAGAAAAGCAGAGGAAGGAAGAATAGGAGAGTACCTGCTGAGAAACAGGGAGGCAAAGATGGCTTGGGAGGCAAAAGCAGACACAGCTGCATATTGTGGTTGAGTCAAGAGCGAAAAAACAGTTCTTCCAATATATTAGGAAAAGTAAGAAAGAAGGGGAGTCACAAGGTAAGCAGGGGAGGGGCAAAAAGTCTGTCCTTAATGATTTATTTTAGCTCAGTTTCACCAAAGAGAATGGTGGACCCTTGCCAGACAGTGGCCTCAAAGCAGCCATTAGAGGGGTCCTAGAGATGAGGCAGCTAATATTTGCAAGTGAAAGGCTCCAGAAAGGCTAGCAGCACTAAAATAGATAAGGCCCTGGCACCAGATGGGCTGCAGCTGAGTTTACTCAGGGAGCTGGCAGCGGAACTGACAGAACCCCTGGTAGGTCTATTCAACAGCTCTTAAGGACAGGGTGGTTCTGAAGAATTGGACAGTGGCGGATGTAGTTCTGCTCCATAAGGAGGGACAAAGAACATCTGGGAAACTACAGACCTGTCCATCTTAACTGTGTTACAGAGAAGCTGATAGTCACTGGTCAAAGAGGACCTTGTGAACTATTTGGAGAGCAACGGGCTCCTAGATAGTAAACAGCATGGATTTGCATGAGGAGGTCTTGTCAGACTAACCTGATAGTTTTTTTGACTGGTGACAATGGAATTGGACAGGGGCCATGCTATGGATTTGCTCTACTTCAACTTCAGCAAGGCTTTCAATTTAGTGCCTCACCGACACTTGCTAAAGGAGATGGAGGATCTGGTTGCAGCTAAGGTCATAGTAAACTGGGTGGGTAACTGGCAAAGGGAGGCAACAGAGGGTTGTAGTCAACGGTGTCAAGTGAACACAGAGGAGGCTACAAGCTGGGTACCACAGATCTGTTCTGGGACTGGTCCTCTTTAACATGTTCATTAGTGACATTGTTAAAGGTGTCCATGGCAGGCTGTGTCTCTTCAGAGATAACACTCTGCTCTATGGGATGGTGGATAGCAACAAGGGAATCTGGGAAATACAGAGTGATGTACAAAAGCTAGAGGGATGGTCTAAGATCTGGCAGTCGAAATGCAACACCAGAAAGTGTAGCAGTAGTGCACCTAGGAAACAAGAACCCCAGGACAGAGTACTGGATGGATGGGGTAAGACTTAGCACTACAGCTGAGGAATGAGACCTTGGAGTTATCATTAGTGACTCCTCAAACAATCGAGTCAGTGCAACAAGGCAAACTGCAGAGCAAGTAAGATGCTTGAATGTGTCAGGAGGAATATTGATAACAGAAGGGAAAAGCTAATTATTTCTCTGTATATATCCTTAGTGAGGCCGCATACGGAATAATTTTATTTATTGAAATGTTTCACCAGGAGGGCACACTGAACAACAAGTTGCTCATCTCACGGTGTGACCTGGGGAGGGGTTACATAGGTTGTGAAGGATGATCAGTTACAATAGTATGTGGGTAGTACAAACAATACAACATTGTAAGATTGTGCAATAGTTGGAACACAAGGTATTGTACAATAAACAGTAGTGGCACATTGGGTAAATTACAATACATGTCCAAAATCATACAAAGAACATATAAACGTACAAAACAGTAATAATGCCATAGAGACCGTTTATAGTGCATGAGTGTACCAGGAGCAGGCTCGAGGTAGTACGCGAGTGCTGTTGGAGTAAAAAGAATGGGGTTAGGTTGTGCACTCCGGTGACCCAGAAGGGCAGGTGGAGAAGAAAGGGGCGAGGCAAGAACTGAATATGAGGAGAAGGGTAGCCATTTCCTGATTTCCCATCAGGATGTTGAGAACCCTGCTGGGGGCAGGGGTCATGGTATACTCATGGAATACTGTGCCCAGTTCTGGAGTCCTCGCCTCAGGAAGGATAGAGGTAGGCTGGAGACGGTGTAAAAAGAAAACGTCCATCAATGTCTGTTGCTGCTGGCCCACTGCTGCCGCACCCTCCCACTGAGTACCCACCACCCCACACCCCTTAGTTACCTACTGGGGATCCAACACCATAATCCTCCCTGGACCAGAGACACATCTCCACTCTTCAGTGCTGGACTGTACACTGAGAAACAAGTATGCAGTTCAGTGTATTTCAATAGGTTCTGAACTTGCCCTCATAACTCAGTAATTTTAAGATTTCCCCAAAATTTTCAACATGGCCTTTTTGGGACCCCACCTCATGAGCGGTGGTGAAAGTATGCAAATCTATCCCGACAGGTGATTTCATAGCCGCTGTTCAAAAATCACCTTTCAGGCAGGATTTTAAAATTTCTCCACTCTTCTTTATGAGGTGGGGTCATAAGAGTCTATGTTGAAAATGTGGGGTAAAATATTAAAGGGACACTGTCAACCCTTTTGCACTATATTGTTTCTAGTTGAAAACCCACATTTATGATTGCTTACCTTCTCTGAACTACATTGATTCTGCCAGTTGTTTTATTTGCTGCCTTTCTTAGTAGAACTGAAATGCATGATAATGGAGTAATTATATCCAACCTTATTTTTGTTTCAAATCATTGATCTAATCTTATTGCATACTTCCTGTACATTAGGAGCAAACTCAAACACTACAGTCATTAGTGATGCAATAATCTCCTCTCCTCCCACTGCATCATGAGTATCTAGACTGTGTTGAGAGTGTTTCCAGGTCTAGGAGCGATGCAGAGGATTTGATCAAGACTTGTAAACAGCCAGCTCCGTGGTGCCAAAGCGAAGGGTTGCTTCGGCACACTGTGGTGACTCCCAGTTGTGAGCCAGGGTACCAGAGTGAGACCAGCTTGAGAGGGTTTCAAGTGTCCATTGGATGCTTCCCTCTCGGGCGGGGTGGGATGAGTCATGGCTCCTGTGGGCGATTGGCAGATGACCATCGAGACCATGTCTCAACACATTTCCTACATGTCCCCGCCCCAGGATGCCGCCTTTACAGCTACAGCATGGGGTGGGACAAGAACAGTGGAAAACAGCTTCCTGCCAACCATGATGAGCGCCCAGCCTGCACCATCACAAAGGCCCAGACTAGCTCGGACCCACCCTGTGGCAGCTTCCCAGGATATGGAGTTCACCTGACGGAACATCCCTCTGAGGAGAGGGACCCTTCTGACACAGGGATAGGTCAGGTTACTCGAGGTAAGACTGCAAGACAGGGTCAGGAGAATGGTGGTGCGGGATTGAGGTGGAGGTGAGGGCTCTGGTGCTCGAAGGAGTGGCTGGCAGGGGTGCCACGAGGAGGAGGAGAAAACAGATACAGAAAAAAGACTTGTAAACAAACGCGTTTTGTGTGGTAACACTAGTATAGTGGGCAATCTGTTTTCACTTTTAAAAAGAAAAATAAATCGGATTCAAACTACTAGATACATCAGCAGTCTCTACAGAATGAGACTACTCATAACATGTTTTCTCAAACTAAAGACACTTTGAGGCCTAAGGGACTGACAGTGAGTGTCCCTTTAAAAATAACAGTTACAAGCATATGCTGAAATTTTTTAATGTACACTTACAACGCTGGTAATTTTCAATATTTTGACCCCAAATTTTCAACATAATCATTTTTCATACCACTCATGAATGTGATAGCTGTCATTTTTCAAATCCTAGCCAAAATGTATTTTGGTACTTGTGAGTTGCAAAATCACATTTCGGGCAGGATTGAAAATATTCTCCACCCTGTTCATGAAGTGGGGTTATAGAAAAGCTATGTGGGGTCATAAGAAGGCTATGTTGAAAATTTGGGTAAAAATATTAAAAACAATAAAGTTATGAGCACCGTTAACATTTTTCAATGCACACTCAAAACATTGGTAATTTTCAGTATTTTGACACCAGATTTTCAACATAGCCATTTTTTCACACTATCTCATGAACATGACAGTTGTCATTTTTCAAATCCTGGCCAAAATGTGTTTGCACACTTGTGGTGTAAAATGACGTTTCGACCACTGTTTCATAAATAACATCTGTCATGTTCAGAAAAGTGGTTATAAAAACTATGTTGAAAATCTGGGGTCAAAATGTGAAAACTAAATTATGAGGAAACATTGAATTGTTCCAATGTTTACTCGTAACTTTAAATCGATCTTCAAGGAGGAGCTCTTGCGCAGGCTATAACCATTAGGACTTATGCTGCAGATACTAGGACCCACTGGAAAAACTTAGCTAGCAGTACCCAGCAGGGGCCGCCCTGACATCGGCTCTGCCTACGCCGGTCATGCCATAAAGGGGTGGTCCTCAGTTACCTTAGTTCTTTTCCACTGCAGACCCGCCCTTGTTGGGAAAGTCTTAGTGTGCTCTATAGCAGTTCCAGTAAAATTTGTGACAAATTTAGTTTTTCGATTCTTCTCTGCTTTTGAGTCCAGTTCGTTTTTCTCCACAGTTCTGGTTTTCTTCCGTTGTATGTCTTCCCTTCATCGGTCTCTTCCTTCGGTCCCAAGAAGACTAAGAGTGCCTGTGGCTGCCAAATTCCATCCAAGGACAGCCACGGCTCAAGCTTCTGCCTGGGGCCAGACCATGACCTACAATCCTGCAAGATCTGCAAGGGCCTCACCAGCAGGACTCGCATCCGATGCCTGAAGGCCCACCTTTTAGAAAAAGAGATGGATGTCCTGTAGAGCTCTCCAGGGACAAAGGCAAGCACTGGGAAAATCCTGCAAGTCCCAGAGAAGGACAATAGTCAGTCTCACCATCGGTCCAGGTCATGCTCTCCCCACAAGAAGGCCTCCTCCTCTGGCTCAGGCAGGTCCGACTGCTCCAAGCACTCCACACATGAGGAGAAGTCGAGGCCCGACGCCCCTCAAGGCACAGATGTTGGCTCCGTGGGGGCTTCTTCAGGTAAGCCAACCAAAGTGAAGGTTACGCCACTGTGTCTCTTTGACCTCGTCGGATTCTACCAAGGCCTTCACCTCAGCGCAAGCTTCAGCCCTACCAAAAGGCTCTCAGCGACGGCCTTACCCGAAGTCAGGTAAGCCATCGGGCAAGGACTGAGACTCTCAAACCAAGGCCTCAACTGGGTCCTGCCCTTCAAAATTGGCTCAATCGGAGCCAACCACAGCCAAGACACTGGCACGGCTCACCATGTCTAAGGCCGACGTAGCTTCAGGGGAACCGGCGCTGGTCAAGGTGCTGCCACTGGACCTGAAGTCTTCCACTCTAGAGGGCTCTTTCTCAGGATCTTCCCAAAGGTTCTGCTGGCTTCACCCATTCCCCCAAAGGGATGGCTGCCTCCATGTTTAGCAGAAGGAGTTGCAGGAGCTCTTCTCCTTCTGGTGGAGCCAAGTCCAAAAGGACAGGCATCTCGAAGCGGACTCAACACGGTTCCTGACCGACCGACATCCAAGACACCAGGATCTCCCTCAAGTTGCCGGCCAAAACCCCTGATGAGCGGCGTAAGCCTTCCAAGTCCCGCCTCATCAGTGGTTCAATCCTGGTCTTGGTCCAGGACCGCTGATGGCACCATTCACGGTTCACCAGCCATTGTCAGTGCAGGCCCAGGAGCAAGTCTCACAGCCGCCATAGTTCTGTCTCTAGGCAGTCACGCTCTATTAGCCGATGCTGGTCCCCCAACAGGCGCTGGTCCCGCTCTGTCATCGGTCCATGAGCCATCGTCAGTCCCCTGACCGGCATTGGTCTGGGAGTACCTGATGCTCCAAGGAGGGTAGTCCTTATAGGCATGGTTCAGACTCTTCATGGTTCAGGAGCCGGTCTGCCTCTTCCTCCTCATCCCCTTCAGGAACTGGGGGTTCTCCTGGAGGATAAGGAACTACCCGCTCACCACCTGATGATCCAACTTTCATGGACATCATGAGACATATCCAGGCCTCCAATGAATGGGAGCGGAGGACCTGGATCCAGAATGCCGGAGGTTGACACGTTACCTGGAGGCAAAAGGAGCCTAAACTTTGGTGGTGCCTCCTTTAGTGGACACATTCAAGACCTTACCAGGATAACTTGAAACATCCAGCCACAGTCCCGCAGTTCCTAAGAAATCGGACAGGCTGTATTGAGCACCGAGGGATGAGCCCCATCTGGCGGAAAACCTCAGGCTGACTCTATGGTGATAGAGGCTGCTCATGACAAATCTCGACAGCCCAAACACCTCAGCACTCAGCCTCCCAATCAGGAGTCCCACTATTTGGACCAGGTGGGCAGAAAGGTATACTCCATATCCACCTGCTCCATATGTTCCCTGAACTTCCTGATGCATGAAGGTCCAGTACCAGAATGCTCTATGGGAAAAGGGACAAGAGATAGCCAGTGCCTTGCCAGACTCCGCACAAAAGACGGAGCTCCTGGACATTCTAAAATTGGGCTCAAGATGTAGGCACCCATGTTTTGCGTGCCTCGTATGACACTGCAGATCACGGCATCTAGGGCGGCAGCGTCAGGTGTCTGTCTTAGGTGCCATGCCTGGCTTAGGGTCTCGGATTCTCCCAGAATCTTCAGAACAGGATTAAGGACCTTCTGTTCCATGGTTCCATGCTTTTTGGGTCGGAGACCGAGGGCCTTATCTCTCATCTCCAGGAATCGGGCAAATCCATCTGGTCCATCTGACAGATGTATAAGGGGGACCAGAAGCGCTTTTGAAATGGCCTTTTCGTAAGTCCTCAGGCCAGCCTGCCCATGGAAACCAATCTGTGCAGAGAGGCGGCTTCAAAGGAAGGCTGGAAACCAGCAGCCTGGAGGTGCTCCTTTTAAGGCCCAAAGTCTTCCCAAACCTCTCTGCCCACCCCGGCTCTTCCCAATGACTCCCTGCTGCCCCCCTCCTCCTCTGGAGGAGGATACGAGGAGGCTGTAGGGGTCGCCTCGCCCACCTGGAGTAGTGGAGCAGAATCACTTTGGACCATTGGGTCCTAGATATTATAAGGAGGGACATACGCTGGAGTTCACTCGGATCCCCAGAAACTCTACCAAGGTCCTCAAGGTATCCTCCTCACATACCTCTCATAGAAGGAGAAATCCAGGCCCTCTTGCACAAAGGGCAATAGAACCAGTCCCCTGCAGCAGCAGGAAAGGATATTACTCCCATTTCTTCCTGGTTCCAAAGAAAACTCAGGATCTTTGGCCCATCCTGGACCTCAGCTCCCTAAGCGATTATATAGAATACCGAAGGTTCAAGATGGTGACCCTCCCAGGTCTCATTCCTCTGCTGCATCAGGAAACTGGCTCTGTTCCCTGGACATGCAAGATGCGTACATGCATATCAGGGTCTTTCCCCTCACAGGAAGTACTTGAGGTTCCACTTCCAAGGGGACATTACCATTTTCTATCATTCGCCTATCCTCCACTCCTTGAGTCTTCACCAAGTGCCTGTCAGTGGTAGCTGTGGCTCTAAGGCGCAAGAGGCATTATGTCTTCCTTACCTGGATGATTGGCTCTTAGTGGCCCCATCACGAATGCGCCTGATTCAAGCTCTCGGAGACACCTATACTCTATTCCAAGAGGTGGGGATCACCCTAAACCTGCCAAAATCATCCTCCGAGCCCAGCCAAAGACGCGTCTTATAGGTGCAGTCCTGGATATGGTCCAGGGCATGGCCTTCCTCGCTCAGGAATGGGAAGATTGCCTGTGGGAAGTGGCCAGGATGGTCCTCGTAACCCTTAGGTCCAAGCCAGGACCTTCCTCAGACTTCTGAGGCATACAGCTGTAGCCATTCCTGTAACCCCTTTGGCCCGCCTCCATGAGGGTCCCACAGTGGATGCTCAGGTGCAGTGGGACTAAAGCTCCAACGGTTTAGACCATCTGGTCCGGATCTCAGACCCTGCTTTGGCGGTTGGACCCCTAAAGTTGGAAAACGGAGTCCTGTTTAAACAGGAGCCACCAAGTCAGACTCTGACAACAGGCGCCTTTGATTTGGGCTGAGGGCGCACCTAGGGACCACCAGACTCTGGACGTTTGGTCCCCAGAGGCGCGCACACTCCCATCAATGTTCTGGAAATGCGGGTGGTCCTCAGTGCTCTAAGGGCCTTTCAGGAGGACTTGGCGCCAGGCTCTCTTCTTGTTCAGATGGACAACACAGTGGTTGTCTTCTACATCAACAAGCATGGGAGGACTCACTCCTACCCGCTGTGCAGGGAGGCGATGAGAGTCTGGTATTAGACATTGGAACATCAAATATCTCTGTCCGCCGTTCATGCTCCAGGCACCCAAAAGCGTGTGGCGGACAGCTTAAGCAGGTCTCGTCCAAGGCATATGAGTGGGAGCTACTCCAATCAGTAGCGGACCAGCTTTTTGACACATGGGGTCATCCAGAGTTGGACCTCTTTGTGTCTCCATGCAATGTCCAAACTGCTGGCTTTCTGCTCGTGAGAGCACCACGCCTGGTGTTTTTCTGGCCAGACGCATTGTCCCTTTGTTGTGGCAGGAGATTTCTCTATGCCTTCCCTCTCATTCAAGAGTACTGTTGAAGTTACAAGCCCAGGAGGCTTGGATGATCCTAGTCGCCCACTGTGGCCACGGCAGATATGGTTTCCACTACTTCTCAGCGGTTGTCATCGGAGCCTCTGATTCCGCTGCCAATATGCTCACACTTGCTGTCCCAGGATCAGGGCAGGCTGGTTCATCCAGATCTCAAGTCCCTGCACCTTCATGCATGGCTTCTGCAGACGTAGTCAGATCAAGATAGGAGTCTCCCAGGAGGTGACAGACGCCCTCATTTCAGCGAGGAAGCCCTCTACTGCTCCACTTACGCTATGAAGTGGAAGCGTTTCTGTTTATGGGCCTCATCTCATCACATGGACTCCTTACCTGTCCAGTGAACTCAGCACTACAGTATCTCCTCTCCTTATATCAGCAAGGCTTGAGCTACTCCTCCATTAAGGTGCATATGTGGGTCATTTCTACTTATCACGTCCTCTGCGGTGACAACCTTAGCCCAGCTGGACATAGCCTGCACCTTTTAAAGGGCATTCTACATTTGAGACCTCCTATTAGGGATCCAGTTCCCCAGGATCTCCTTTTTGTGTTAGAGAAGCTTACTCTTCCCTTTTGAACCCACAGCAGAGTGTGAGCTGCGTTACCTTTCCTGGAAGGTTTCTTTTTGGTTGCTGTTACCTCAGCTCGAAGGGTTTCCGAGCTTCAGGCCCTGATATGCAAAGAGCCTTATTTCATTTTTATAGAGAAAGAGTTTCCCTCAGAACAAATCCTACATTCTTACCCAAAGTGGTTTCTGAATTAACCCTCGACCAGTCGGTTGACATTCCAGTCTATTATTCAACCCCTTCTAACAAGGGAGAGTCTCTCCTACACATTGGATGTCCACAGGACGCTGAGGTACTACCTCAAATTGTACAATGACACACCGTCATCAGACAACTGTTTGTGGCCTTTGCACCTCAACACCTCGGCAAACTGGTGTCTAAACAGACTATCTCTGGTGGCTAGTCCACTGCATAGTCTTCTGTTACAACAAGCCTCTACTGGGGAGCGTTAGAGGTCATTCCACCAGAGGAGTCTCTACCTCCTTCACCTCCTTAAAGAATGTCTCTATCAGAGACATTTGTGTGGCTGCTACTTGGAATTCAGTACACACCTTAGTCAGGCATTACAGCCTGGACATTGCTTCCAGGCACCAAGCCGGCCAGCCAGGCAGTCCTTCAGGGACTATTGTCATGAAGTGCTGTCTCCCGGCCTTTTAGGCAATGCCATGGTATAGTTCCTGTCATCCTCCTCCGGGGCTAGTCACCTCCTTAGCGTGGGACTGCTTGGGATTCAGTCCTAATGGTTATAGCCTGCTGCAAGAGCTCCCCTCAGTAAGATAGTACAGTTACGTAGAACTTACGTAACAGTAGATTTTCAAGAAGCTCTTACAGCAGGTGCTGCTTCCCTTCTTCCCCTGGAGGTTATCAGCATGACTGAGGCAAGCTTCACTTGGTCACTTGCTGGGGTCCATTCAGCGGGTCCTCAGCGGGTGAACTGAGGTACTGCCAAGGGACTGCCCCCTTTGTGGCATGGCGGCGTCGGAGCAGAGCCGACGGGGTGGTCCCCTGCCGGGTTACTGCTAGCTAAGTTTTTCTGGTGGGTCCTAGTGCCTGCGTTTAAGTCCTAATGGTTATAGCCTGCTGCAAGAGCTCCTCGAAGAGCTACTGTTACAGTAAGTTCTTCACGTAACTGTACTTTTGCAGATTTTGGCCCCTAATGTTCAGCATATCCCTTGTGTTACCCCACCTCCTGAACATGACAGGTGTTATTTTCAAATCCCTATGAAATTTGTTTTCACAGTCGCAGTGCAAAATCACATTTCAGATAGGATTTAAAAACTCCAAGACTGTTGGAAATTTGGGGTCAAAATGTGGGAGCCCACTGAAAATTAGATATTGCCTCTGCTGCCCTATCACGGTAAATACAATCTGAAAATGTGTAAAGGCCAGTAAAATTGACTGTAATTGGTTGGTTGCTACTTCCTTCCACTCTCACCCAGGACACACGTGGAAGCGAGCAATACTGCTCAGTGTGCTTTCCTGGTGAAACTTTTTTTTTTGTATAATCCTTTTTATTGTTTTTCAGTCATAACAGCACATACACAACACATAGACATACAGATACAAATACAAACAGATATAAATACAAAATTCAATTGATTCATATCACTCTCTAACAGTGTTAGGGATAAGATAGGCTAATGTCCATACCATTTCAAGTCAGGTATTGGGTGGGTAACATTACATGGCATAGACCACTGGCGGGGACACCCATCCAGTCAAGTCCCATCTTTCTAGGCCAAGCCCTCACATAGGGTGATCATCTCTTGTCTATTGAGCGAAGAAAGGAAAGGTGCCCACTCTCTGTAGAAGACCTCCGATCTATCCCCCAATACCAATGATAATCTCTAACTTCAAATTCTGCAGTATCAATTGTCGCCATTGCTGATGGTTGGTGCGATGTTGTTGACCAAGTGTTTTGGATACAATGCCTGGCCATTACCATGAGGATTTTAATCAACGTGGCATTGTTTTCCACTCCTCTGTCCCATCCGCAATCATACCAAATAACCCTTTAATAGGGTCCATCGGGATGGGGTCCCTGCCATTAACTCTATTTCTTTAAATATTTTTCCAGAAGGACCGCAGGATACAACAGTTCAAAACAGTGCATATATGTCTGCCTCCTTCTGCATCTCCCATAAGCGGGAAACAGTCGGGGTGGGCCCTATGCACTGCAGCTGGGGATAATATAGCCTGTGCAAGAACTTAAAATAAGCTTCCTTAAATTTATTACAGACTAGCAGGCCTCTATGTCCGAGCAACAGCTTTTGCCAGTTCTCTTCAGAGATCTCCTTCCTAAATCCTTACTCCATTGTTGTCTTACCTTCTGTGTATAATCCGCCACCCCTGCTTTCCAACTTTGCGGCCTTTCAATAAACCCTTTAGGTCACTCTGTATCCCTAATATTGTTATTTCTATCGAACTCCATCCCTGCCCCTCTAGTTTTCTCTCTCTCCATTTTACCTATAAATGTTTTAAGTTGGAGATATCGAAACATCTGTTGCCCCTGCAGATTCAGATTCTTTTTAATATCCTCTAATGGGAGTACGCCCCTACTAATCATGTTACCCACACATTTCGCCCCCTCTTTCCCATTCCTTAAACCCTCCATCTTCTAACCCTGGCAAAAGAAGGGGTTCCTTGCTACTGGCATCAACATAGTTTCTCCTTTAGTTATTCCCTGGCTTTCTAAAGCAACCCCCAGGCTTCCAAGTCATTCTGACCAGAGGATTCCAACCCCCTTGGGTCCTATATGCCTGTGACCCTTTACTGTGCAAGTAGGCAGATAACTGCCCTGCGAGCCTTCTTGCTCCAGCGCCACCCAGCTTGCTACCTCTGGTCGAAACACCAGTCAGCTATATATCTCTGTTGGATGGATAGATAATAATTTAACAAGTCTGGGAAATTAAGACCTCCTTAACTACCTCAGCTTTGAGTCTTTGAAGTCACATTCTTGGCTTCTGTCCCTTCCATATATACTGAGCAAATACTTTTCTAACCTACCGACATCCCCATAATTCGCATAGGGAGCATCTGCATAGGGTACATTATTCTAGGTAGAATGTTCATTTTAATATGTATTTTTAAAACTTTGATTTTTATTTAAGCTTTGCAGAGTAATTGATTACATCTTAGAGAGTCAATATTACAAGTTCAGTACATTATAAAAGAATACAATACACATTCTCTCTGTGCCCAGAGGAAAATTTCTTCAGTCTTAGAGTTAGAGTCAAGAAAAACCTTTAGTCTACAACACATTTCTTCCAGTGTAGTTAAATTATTGAGGCTTTAGTTTACTACGGATTGTCCTCTCCTGGGAGTAGGAGAGAAGCCCTATCCCATTTCCCAGGTCAAGTTCTCCTTCTGATTGTTGCCAGGTTACCCATCTCGACCATCTTCGGACATAAAGTGTGGTCTGGTGGTTTATTTTAAAGATGAGTTCCTCCAATTCAGCTAGGCCCTTGACAATTGAAATCCAGTCCTGTCTCTGAGGCGGTGAGGGACTAAGCCAGGTCCTAGTTATAGCCTTGTGGGCTGCTGTTATCAGGATTGCCCAAAGGTACAGTGGGTCAGACCCTTGATGTCTGATGGTGGCATCCCCAAAATCATTTCCTCCCAATTTAAAGGTTGGGCTATTGTAAAATTTCCTTTATAGCTGAAATAATGTCTGCCCAAAATCCAAACAGCCTTGGGCACGCCCCAAAAATATGAAGGTATCCTGCCCCTCCTCTCCACATCCCTCCAGCAGCTAGCTGGAAAGTTTGAGTTTCTTTTATTTAATATTACAGGGTAAGGAAAAAATGGACCCTTACCTTCCAGGCAAATTCTTGCCAAAGAGGTGATCTAGTCAGCGTTCTAGCAATGTTGAAGATGACTTCCAGTTGTGGGGTGTGGGCTGGGGCCGCCTCCTCCTGCCACTTATTTTGATCCTGGATAGAGGGTCTGCTCTTATGGTTCTGAGAACCTTATAAAGGATGCATATCAGGCCTTTTGGTCCATGGAAGATTTTATCTGTTGGATGGCTGCTAAAAGGGTACAACCCTATCGGATTCACCTCTGTCCTTTGGCTAGATGTAATATATGTTCTTACTAGAAGGAACCTAAAATAATCTGAGTTTTAAGGTTAAACCTATTCTTAAGTGAGTTGAAGTCCTGGATCAGGCCCCCTGAGCAAACTACCCAAAATATGCCAGACCCATCCTACTCCAGTGTTTGTATATGAGATCTAGTCGGTTGGGGAGAGTCCTCGCCCAAGCCAGACTTTTAAAGGCCAAAACCAGGGTAACAACTTATATTTTGCCACAGTCTGTGGACTGAGTGGAGGTCTCCCCATCGAACTGAGCCTAGGCACCGGGTGATTTCAGGTTAAAGGGGAGTCACTATTTGGTCTTCAAGAGGTAACCTACCCCTCCTCCTCCTCCTCTCCCTTTCCATTCCCTCCAACCAAAGGTGGAGCTGGGACCGCCCACTGGAGTACATACTTCCAATTGTACCACAAGGAAATAATCCTCCAAGTCTGGGGAGGATCTACCACCGTCCTCACTGATGAGCCTGTAGTATCTTGAGCCTTATTCTGGGTCTCTTATTGGCCCAAATGAACCTGGAGATCATTTTGTGCCACAGCTGGAAGTTGGATTTGTGATGTGTAGTGGTATACATTGAACAAGTACAAGAATTTAGGTAGGACATTCATTGTTATGGCTTGAATTCTAGCGTGCATGGGCATGCTAGTCAGAGACCATCTTTCCATATCCTTCTTGAGAGAGGCTCAGAAGCGAATAATTTGCTTTAAATAATTTAGAAGGGTGTTTAGTGATATGGATCCCTAGGTATCTCATCCCATCAGCAGACCAGTTTAAGGGGAGAAGTTGGCGTATGCCCTCAGAGGGATTAAAAAGAAGCTTAGAGCTTCCGCTTTTGTTTTATTTAGGGAGTATCCCGAATGTTTCCAAATCTTCCAAAATGGGGCCACACCTGCTCTATAGATTTATGCGGTTGAGCGAGGGTCAAACACATCATCTGCATATAGCAGAATTTTTTTCTGTATACCGCCCACCTCAATCCCTGCTATGTCCTTCGCCATCCTGACAGCCTCCGCCAAAGGCTCAATATACAGGGTGAATAAAAGAGGGGAAGAGGCTGTCAGTGCCCCTACCCAATTGGAATCTATTTGACAGTCCCCATTCACCCTGACATATGCCTGAGGACCCGTGTACAGTGATCTCATGGTGCCTATGAAGGATTCAGGGAATCCCCTGTGTTCAAGCACCAGGAACAGGAAGTCCCAGGAGACCCTGTCAAAGGCCTTTTCGCATCTAGGCTTAACAGGCATGCCAGGGTGCGGTGTTGGATCTTATCTATCATATCTAAGTAGGAACGTATCCGTCAGGGGCTTGTCTGCCCATGACAAAGCCAGATTGGTCTGATTGAATTAAATCTGGTAAAATGGGGTTCAGCCACGAGGCTATTGTAGAAGTAAAGATCTTATAGTCTTGGTTGAGTAAGGATATGGGGTGGTACGATTCACACTTTGAGGATCTTTTCCTTCCTTGTGCAAGATTGTTATAGTCGTGTATTGCCAGGAGGGAGGGGCCCTCTCAGTCCAGATGTTTGAAAAGACTTTAAGAAGTAGGGGGACAGTTTCTGGGGCCAATGTTTTATAAAATTCTGCCCCAAACCCGTCCTCTAACCAGGGCATTTAGCTGGCTTAAGTTTTTAATTGTGGAGATTATTTCTTCTTGGGTGATGGGCCTGGTCAGCAATCTGGCAGTGTCCGGTGGGAGGAGGAGAGGGATGGAGTCAAATAGTTTTGTTTGTCTTGTTGGGAGGTTTTCTCTCTGAGCTATATAATTTGGAGTAGTATTCCACAAAGCGATTCTGCTATCTGTGTGGTTTGTCTGACCATTTGGCCTGTATGAGGAGATATTATTTTAGTTATTGTGGCTTTTGCCACATATTGACGTAGTCTGAAGGCTAGGATTTAGTACCTCGGGCCCGCCTTCGAGTATCTTTGTTTTAAGTAAACAGGGCTTTTTTCACCTCTGCTTTTTGGATGTTTTGTAATAGATTCCTGCACTTTAATAATTCCCTATTCGGGACTCCTCCTCTTGATTTTTTGAGCGTCTTCCAGTTCTTTAATCTGAGACATCAGTTTCTGTTGTTTTGCCTCATTTTTTCGTTTTACGAGATGCTATTGATATAAGTTTACCTCTGAGTGAGGCTTTAATCGTGTCCCATAGTATTTGCTGGTAGTTTCTTGTCTAGTATTGCCCTCAAAGGTTATTTTCAGGTAATCTTTAAGTTCCTTTATAACTCCTTTATCTTGAAGGAGAGAGGTATTTAGTCTCCAGTGTGTGGTACGCCTGGGCAGTCCCAGCTCCACCTCCAGGTAGACAGGGCTATGGTCAGAAAAATGGTCGTACCCACCCAAATGGAAGGAACCTGTTTAGGTCGCCGTGAATGTAAAGAACATGTCAAGACGGAAAGACCTTAAACCTGGGAGAGAGAAGCAAGTATATTCCCTTGCTCTAGGTATTTCTCTCTCCAAATATAAGACAGGCCAGCTGTTCCAGCTGAATTTTAAAAGATCGAGCCTTAGCTGCATCCAGTTTTGGAATCTGGGAGGTTGAATCAAGGGCCCTGTTTAAAACTATATTCCAGTCTCCTGCCATTATTAAGATGCCTTTGGCCTTTTCTGCCACCATGTAGAATGTTTGAGTACACTCTGAGTGGGGACCGGGGGATGTAGATGTTAGCCAGGGTTATTTGAGTGTCCTGTATAGACCCAACCACTATAATATACCTAGCTTTGGGGTCTTCTAACACCTCCTGCTGTTGGAAGTGTAGATTTGCCGATAAAGGATCACCACCCCCTCTTTCTGCCCTTGCCAGGAGGGACAGTGATATACCACAGGAAAGGACTTTGATTTAAGTTTTGGGCCTCCTGGGGAGGGTGGGTCTCCTGCAGGAACACACCTCCACATCCCTGGGATGCTACAATTGCTGGATCCTTTTCCTCTTGACTGGGCTGGATGATCCGTTCACATTTAGAGACAAAAACTTAGTAGTACCATTAGCCATGTTCCATCCAACTAAGGTTAGCTATCCTTCTCTTAAACAAAGACTCTCTAAACCTTATCAGTTTAAATCTGTAATAAGTCTGCAAAGCATCTGACTTTTAATATAAACAGTAACAAGACTTAAAAAACACTTTTTTAACTGTTGTACAACAAAACAATTGCTCTGGCCTCTTCCAATTTCGAGCCATGAGCTGAGTTAGGTATTGGATAACCTCGGCGGGACTCCTCTCAGCCTGGTTGTCCAAAATTCTATAGATTAGACTTCCATGGGAAGGCTGGACCGATGCTTGTCAGCAGAAGGGTGTCTGAATATACAGACCAGAGCAGAGCACTCCAGTAGTGCAATGAGTGTTCTCTGCGGGGCCCTGGGATATCCAGGAGGAAAGCCCCCCTCCAGTTGTCAGTGTAGAACTGCATAGTGCACAGTTCCTGACACTTTCCCATTACCCACCTCTCAGAAAAAGAAAAGACCAAGAAAGACTCAAGGTCTCGTAGTGACCCGCCCTAGTGTTTGTGTTAAAGCATTATGCTTTCAGCAACCCCAGCCTCTTTTACTTTACACATCCACCCAACCCCCTCCCTGTTTTCCTCGAAATTAGGTCACTGTATTATCTATACAAAGGTAAACCCCGCAAGAAGATCCCCACTTTCAGACCCTACTAAATGTTTGGGTACATTTTAATATATTGATCCGTCCCATCCATGATATTGGTAACTGCATCCATCTTCTCAGGTCTGCTTCTATTGTTCTAATTAATGGCGGTAGTTCAGGCCATATAAGGACCCAATTGTTCTCCCACCTTAATACCTAAGTACGTTATGCTTGTAGATTTACACTGTATACCCCATTGCTCGTCTCCTTCTTCTAATTTAGGGAAGCACAACATTTCCGACTTATTCAAATTTATTCTGTAACCAGAGAATTCAGCAAAACCTTTTATCAATTCTAAGAAAGATATCATGGATCCCTTTGGCTCTCTTAGGAACACCAGCATATCATCTGCATATAGTGTGACCTTGTGCTCAGTGTTTCCCACCCTTTAACTCCTCACACACTCTGGCATTGCCTTACTGCTGCTGCTAGTGGTTCCAGCGCCAATGCGAACAGCAGTGGTGAGGCGGGCAACCCTGCCTGGTTCCTCTTTCCAATCTAGAAAGGTTCCGTGGGGACTCCATTAACCAAAACATTGGCTCTGGGAGACTGGTACATTGCCCTAATCCACCGTGCGTGTATGGGTCACCCAGACCAAACCCGGTCCAACACTTCAAAGAGGTATTCCCACTCCACCCTATCAAAGGCCTTTTCAGCATCCATTGATATAACATAGGTCTTTTCTGGGTCTTCGACCCTCCACACCACATTAAGTAACCCACGACATTGTGGTATGACAACCTCCCTTTATGAATCCGGTCTGGTCTGGGTGAACCAACGGCGGCAAATATTCCTCCAGTCTCAAGGCCAACACCTTAGCGAGGATTTTGAGATCAAATTCAACAAGGAGATTGGCCTGTACAAGGCACTTTCAAGAGGGTCCTTGCCCACCTTAGGAACCAAACAGATCGTGGCATCATAACATGTATCTGGTAGACAGGGTTTCTCCTGTCCCTCCTCTACCTGGAACACCTCACTCAATGCCTCAGCCATCTGCCCGCCAGAGCCTTATAAAACTCTACAGGGTAGCCGTCTGGGCACATGCTTTCCCATGTTGAAGCTTCCAATAGCCTTCAATATTTCTCCCTTTGTTATGGGTTGACTTAACCGATTCCTTTGGGCTTCTGTAAGGCTAGGTAGCTTTCACCTTTTCAAAAATCCTGCATCCTCTGCCCACTCCTATTCCTTCCGCATTAAGTATAGAACTCCCGAAAACATGTTTTCATCTGCTCTGTCCCCTTTGCACCTTTCCTTCTTGTCCTTAATCCCAGTTAACCTCACAGGACACTTCCCCTTCATTAACCTGATTAACAGTGGGCCTGGTTTATTAGCCCATTCAAACAGCTGTCTCTTACAATAGAACCAGGATACTCGGGCCTCCCCTCTCACCAGAATTTAATGCTTCCCGTAACCATTAAAAGGCGTTCCACCTGTCCCCTCTCTCCCCATGCTACTCGTTTCTCAGCTTCTTTAATTGCTTTTCCAACCCTTGTCGCTTATCTCTTTTCTCCTTTTAATTTTAGCCATGTATGCTATTATAGAACCTCTAAGGAAAGCTTTACCAGCATCCAAAATAGACTGCTTTAGGGACCCCTGAACCCCATTGGTCTCTTTATATAATTTCCACTGGTTTTCCAAATACTCTCAGAAATCTTTATTTTGAAGCATATATGAGGAAAATTTCCACTCGACATCATGTCCCTCCCTGCCTTCATTTTGATCCTTCCCACTACCATAGCGTGATCCGATACATGAATAGGGCTATGCAAAACATCTTTTACTCGATCATGCCACGCTCTGGGTATCAGGATGTAATCTATCCTCGCCCAGTCCTATGAGGGTTGGAATAGAACGTGTACTCTTTAGCCCTGGGTTCACCATCCTCCAGCTGTCTATTAAGTCCAACTCTGACATACCCACCCTCCATTGGACTACTGCCTCCGGTGCTCGCCTTTGCCTTCTGAATGGTCCAATATAGGATCCAGGGTGCTATTCAGGTCTCCCTCATAACTAGGCCTGGGAATTGTTGTCTGTAATTAAATCCAGTAGCCCGGAAAAACGTGGATCATATTGAGCCGGGCGCATATACATTCCCTAGTGTGATTGTCTCCCCATAAAGCTTCCCTATTAAAAATATATATCTGCCTCCCTGTTATCCTTTACAATTCTTTGCACTTCAAATGGTAGATTCTTATTTATAGGACAGCTACACCTCTCTTACGAGATGAATAAGAGCCGTAAAGCATCTGCCTGCCCATCACGTATCAATTTAGCGTGTTCAATATCCGACAGGTGCGTTTCCTGCAAAAGCGACCTTAGCCCCTTTTCGTAGAGTGCAGTTAGGAGCATCGACGCTTAATCGGTTTGCAATCCCTTCACATTCCAAGAAACTATCACCAATTCCTGTTTGTTAGCCATCTAGTTTGTTATGCATTCCCACTTTCCAATTAACTGATTCTGCCATGAGCCCCTCCGTGTCCCCACACCCTTATCCCGCCACCAGTTCTCCACCTACTCATTTCTTTTAGCCTTGATGACATGAAATGCATTTGCCAATGTACAATAGGAAACACATTTAAACAACCCAACGATTATAGCAGTAACAAGAACCCCTCTCCCAACCCTCCCCTATCCATCCTATAATTGCTCTTCTTCCCTCCATTTCCTTCTCCTTCCCCCACCTCTCCCAGTCCTTGCAACACATTTAACATAGCCTACCCCATGTCTAGTTTTCCTCCCCTCCTTGACATTAGCTGCGATTTAAGCATAAGTGTCTATACCTTACCCTAATGATATCGTGTCCACTGCTCTATCCACGGACAACCCTACTTATTTAACTCACCTTATATAACCATAATGCATAACACATAGCATTTTAACATCACCATTTATATCAATAAATGAACTCATGAAAAGAAGAACAGATAGCTTCCCTTTAAACACCACCTCCCCGACACTGTCGAGCGACTGCCCAAGATCGTTGAGGGAACACCCACCCAAGCCCCCATGACTGTATTACAATGTTATATCATATCCCCCCTCCTTCTACCCTCCAGTTGAAGCTCCAAGCAAGCAAGATTGCAATTTAAACCCCATAAGTGCAGCACAGCCATAACCTAAGGGCTGCAGATTACACCATGAGGAATGCGTTTGAAATTTTCCTCCCTATGCCTCCCATCGCCTCTTCCTCCAAGCGCACAAAGTACTTGCCATCCACTCATATTGTCTGCAACCAGACATCTTCTTTGCTCATTCTAGTTCAGTCCCTTCCTGCAGGGACACGCGGCACCATTCACAGCTTTCCGTCCTTTTCCCATCTGCCGCCTGTCACCTCGTGTTCCTCTATTCGTTCACCATTTCACTGCCTGTCTTGAGAGCTAATTCCCCTCCGCCCTTCCCCATAGTCCCTCATGTCACTGGGAACTTTTGGTGTTAGGAAGACTCGTGTAAACTGTTAACACTTAACTTTTCTGGAACCAACAGCATAACTTTCATCAGTGCTCCCATAAATTCATACAGTCCAGCACTTATTTATTTATTTCCTTTTGCAAGTCGGCCATGAACTGCTCCGCCTTATTCAATTCCCAAAGGAGTATGTCGTCCCTCATATTTTATCTTCAGAATCACGGGTACACCATCAAGTTTTCAACTTTTAAATTTCTCAATTGAGCCATCAGGGCATTGAAAACCCTTCTTTTCTGTAGCAGCCTCATCTGAATAATTCTTGAGATGAACAATCGAGTACTTTGAAATTCAGCATTCCAGCTTCTCTATATGCATACAAGGTTGCCTCTCTATCTTGATATGAGTGATAGCGAATAATAACTTGTCATGGGGTTGATCCCCTGGGGTCTGGGCATCACAGCTGATGGGCCTCTCTAGCTTGAATTTCCCATTTTGTGGCTGCAATCCGAGGAGCTCCGCAAGGTCTTTGCTAAAAGCCCATAATGTCACCCTTCTCCGCCTCCTTCTGGCAACCCCATAAGACGCAGATTTAGCCTTCTATAATAGTTCTCTTGGTAGTCCATCGCGTCTTTTAGCTCCTTCAGATCTTTTGTAGGCGTGTTACTTGACTCGGTAGCTCCCCTTATCATCTTCGAGATGGGAAATTCTCTCCTCGGCCTCAGCAATTCTATTCATATGTGCAGATTGTTGCTCCAATATTTCTTGTAGCTTAAGGTCGATCTTGTCCTCCAGCTTTATCAATCTGGGCTCTAGGGCGCAATTACTTGGCCTGTCACCTCGCAACCCTAGGGCTCCCATTTCGCTGCCAACAGTGAAACTACTCCTGTTGTCTCCTGCAGAGGAGGCCGAGAGGCCACCGCTTTCTTCCCGGCTTTACTAGTCTGTCTTTGGCTTTTCACTCACCGGATACCAGGTATTCCTCCATCATACCTGTAAACACAAACTGTGCTGATCATTTTACCAAAATGTTGATTTTCCTTAATTTATTTTACTTTTGGTTGTCCGTTACTACAGAGCAGCGTGAAGCGCGTCTATTCACCTAGCTGCTCATCAGCACCCCTGAAACTTTTAAATAAATAAAATAAAATAAAACAGGATACCACTGAAAATGAGATGCTGATCTCATCTGATCTGTCCTGGTAAATACATAGTAAACATTTATACAAGCAAGACCCAGTGCAACATAGATACATAGACGCTGTCGGCAGGTATGGGCCTATGGCCCACCCAGTCTGCTCATTTGAGCTTGTAAGTTCACTTTGTGTTTTCTAGAAGTCTGTTGCCCTTACCCCTGACCTCCAGAATTCCTTACGTCTATCCCATGCATTCTGAAATCCCGTGATTGTTTCATCCCCACCACTTCCTCTAGCAGGGTGTTCCACTTGTCCACCACATTTTCTGTGAAGAAATTCTTCCTCACGCTTCCTCTGAAGTGCCTCCCTCCAACTTCATCCCATGCCCTAGTCCTGGAACATCTTTTCACTGGAAAATAGTGTATTCCTGCACCCTGTTCCTCCTCCCTGTAAGGTACTTGTATGTCTCTAAAATATCCCCCTCTCCCTCCTCTCCTCCAGGGAGTACATGTTCAAGTCCTTCAGCCTGTCCTCATAGGACTTGTGATGCAATCCATGTACCATCGTTGTTGCCCTCCTCTGAACCTTCTCTACCCTGTCTGTCCTTATGTAGGTAAGGTCTCCAGAATTGTACACTGTACTCCAGGTGGGGCCTCACTAGTGTCTTGTATAGTGGAATTATGACCTCCTTTTCTTGCTGGTGATGCCCTTGCCTATGCATCCCACCATTATTTGCTTTAACTGCTGCCTTGTCACACTGTTTCCTACCTTGAGGTCATCAGAGATAATAACCCCAAGGTCCCTTTCCTGCTTGGTGCATGCTATATCTATATCCTCACCCCCAACTGATATGTTGTTACAGGGTTTTGTGCCCCATATGCATTATCTTGCTTCTTTGCATTGAATTTAAACTGCCATACCCCTGACCATTCTTCAAGCTTCTGCAGGTCCCTCCTCATTCTGTCTACACCCTCTGAGTGTCCACTCTGTTACAGAGCTTTGTATCATCAGCAAACAGGGAAATTCTGCCTTCTAGGTCCTGCATAATGTCACTGATAAAGACATTGATTAGGACCGTCTCAGCACTGATCCCTGTGGTACCCCACTGGTCACTCTTCCTCTGTGGAGTGACAGCCATTTACCACCACTCTCTGTGTCCTGCTGCCCAGCCAATTACCTACCCACTGCACTACTATCCTGCCCACTCCCATATTCCCCAGTTTGTTTAATAGCCTTCTAAGTGGTACAGTGTCAAAGGCCTTGCTGAAGTTCAGATAGGCCATGTCCACTGCCCTCCCTGGTCCACCTTCCTTGTCACCCAGTCGAAAAATTCAATGAGGTTGGTCTAGCATGACCTTCCCCAGTGAAACCATGCTGCCTTGGGTCCTATAGTCCATTGGCAACCAGATGTTCCACCAATCTCTCCCTTCAGTAATGCTTCCTATGATCTTCCCCACTACTGAGGTCAGGCTGACTGGTCTGTAGTCCCCACTTCCTCTTTGTTCCCACTTTTGTATAAGGGCACTACATCTGCTGTCCTCCAGTCTTTGGGTAGCTCCTGTTTCTAGTAATCAGCTAAACAGGATTGCCAGGGGTTCAGCCACCACTTCTGTTAGTTCCTTTAGGACGTTGGGTGCACCCATCTGGCCCCATTGTTTTCTCGACTCATTTCTTTCAGTTCCTTTAGGACCCTTTCCATGTAAAGGGACTTGTGTCCATTCATCCGCCATTCCCACCCCATGTACTCCCTTCAGGCCATTACCTTCCTCTTGCTCAGTAAAGACTGAGCAGAAATATCTGTTCAGTATGTCAGCTTTACTGTTATCATCCTCCACATGGCCCTCATCCTCTCCCTTCAGTTTCACTATCCTCCCTTTGCCCTCTTTTTCACTTATCTACCTGTAAAAGGTTTTGTCCCCTCTACCCACTGATTTTGTGATGGCTCTTCTATCTGAGCTTTGGCTTGTCTTACTTACCTCCTTGCCTCCCTTTTGCTTCCCCTGGTACTCTCACTATCCCCTTCTGCCTCACATTTTTTGTATTGCCTGAATGCAATCTTTTGGCTTTCACTTTCTCCGCTTCCTCCTTGGAAAACCATAATGGCCTCTTCTTCCTTTCCCCTTGCTAACCTGCTTAATGCATAATTCTGTTGTTCTGTAATCCTCGCTTTAAATATTGCCCTCTGTTCCTCAACCCGATTCCCTCCCCATTCCCATTAATGCCTCTTCAAGCATCTCCCCATTTTCCCAAAGTCTGCCCCCTAAAATCCAGGATACGTGTTTTGTGCAGTTTGGTTCTGCTCCTTCTGAGATTTCAAACCACATAGCTGATCTTGATTCTGCAATATTGTACAACTAAAAACTGTAACCTTTAGCTGCCATTCTGTGTCTATATGTATTAAGTGTTTATGTTTGTTTTTCTGATGCGGAGCCTTTGTAAATGAGTCCCTGACTCAAAGGTTGTAATCCTAAAGTCTGTTAAATAAATAAATAAATAAATACTGCATTGGCTGATTTCACATAAAATAATTTTTTAGTTTTAAGTTAGATTGTTTTGTCACATCTGCCTGCATATAAAATGTATTCCATTACTGTTCTAGCACCCTATGGCAGCTCAGATGAAAGAAATTAGGAATCAACAGCTTGTAATATGACAGGAGGCGGTGGTGACACCCTCCTGAAGAAAGCTGCTCTGGACCCAAGCTGCCTTGCAAACTACAGACCATCTTTAACCTTCCCTTGTTGGGAAGGTGATTGAAAAAGTTGTGGCACTGCAACTGGAGAACCATTTAACCATCCATGACATCTACGAACCTCTCCAGTCCGGTTTTCTAAGAGGCATAGTACTGAAACCACTCTGGTTCTGGTGCTCAATGATCTCCTGACGGCAGAGATCAGAAGCTTCATTCCATCTTGGTACTTTGATCTCTCTTCAGCTTTGACACCCTGGACCATGGGGTACTTCTCGAGTGCCTGAGATTCATCTGTGGCCTGTCTGGTACAGTTCTCAGATGGTTTAAGTCCCACCTCACTGGCAGAACTCATAGGGTGGTCTCAGGTTTTTCCTCTGAGCCATTCTCTGCCATGTAGGGCCCCCTCAGGGCTCGTGTTGTCCCCTATGCTGTTTTGCGGTATATGCTGCCCTTCAGAGACATTGTAAGACAGTATGGGCTGAGGTTTCACTGCTATGCTGATGATACCCAGCTCTACCTGTCTTTTGCACCTGACCATGGCAGTGCATGCTCGGTATTTATTAACTGCCTCGCCAAAATCCAGGAATGGATGAGCTCCAGCTGGTTGAAGTTAAATTCTGGTAAGACTGAGGTGATGGTGGTGGATCCTGGTCGCTGGACAGAGGGATGGGGCTGGTCGATCCACGGACTCTCTCTAGGTGGGTATCCATCTTTTCCTCCGAACAGGTGCGAAACCTGTGGGTGATTCTTGATGATGGGCTGACCCTGTATTCACAGGTGTCGACAGTCATCAAGTCCTTTTACCATCTGAGGAACATCGCCAGTTAAACACCTTGTTCCATCTGGTGACCTTCAATGCTGATCTGCGCCTTCGTGACCTCGCGTCTTGACTACTGCAACTCCCTTTATCTAAGGGCTCCTGGGGTTGATATCCGCCACAGTAGCTAATGCAGAACGCTGCAGCCCGGTTGTTGATGGGGACCCCACATGCGAAGTCACATCACACCAGTGCTGCGCGAACTGCACTGGCTGCCTAGTCAGTGGCAGATCACCTTCAAGGTCGGGCTTCTGACCCACAAGACCCTACATGGACTGGGCCTGGACTATCTGAAACAGCTCCTGGTTCCTTACTCCCCGGACGGCTATTCTGCTCAGCTGATGAGGGGTTGCTAAAGATTCCCAGGGGTAGTCCTTAAGTCATCTGGGGCCTGTGCATTTATGTATGGCCCCAGCTCTGTGCAATTTTTTACCCCATCAGATATGTGAGACAGTATTAACGTGTGAGGGCCTTAAGAAGGCCCTGAAAACACTAATATGGGTATAAAGCATAGTCAGATTAACCTTTCTATTTTATCTATGTTGCTATTCGGATTATTGGGTATTTTATTGTTTTATCTTTTTTATTGTGCAGCTTTGACATTTGAAAGGCACTTTATAAATAAAGATTATTATTATTATAATACTTGCCTTTTTACTGCTTTGTTGAACATTCATTTTTGAAACTTGTGAACATTGCTTTAAGATGTAAATTTCTTTTTTGGATTAAATTGATTAATTGAGTAATAAGCAACACTATTTAAATAGATGTAGCATCTCTGAAAACCACGCCCTGACAAACAGATTGTATCTTACATGGCTTATAACAATATTTGCCACTTTGCTCTTGTCGCCCTCGACTCACCCATCACTGTGAGCTATATGAAAAGCTTCACTGGTTGTCCCTAGGCAACTATCGCTCATTTGTTCTGGGTTGCTTCATTGACAAAACTGTTCAAATGCCTCCCTTCCTGCCCTGTCTCAGCTACTCCTGCCTGCACAACCATCATACCAGCTCAGGTCTACTGACACGCTGTTCCTCCTTGTCCCCAAAACTCATACCCTGTCAGGTGATCGCGCCTTTGCTGTCTGCGCCCCCATCTCTGGAACTCCTTCCCGCATCTACCAGATGCACTCCCTCCCATCGCCTGTTTAAGAACTCCCTGTGGTCTCACTTGAATCCGCCTCTGCCTGTAACTGTCCCTAAACTCCTGGTATCTCTTTAACCACCTTGGTGCACTCTACCCATCTTCCTGTCCATCAGACTCCTAACCCTCTAACCTATGAAAGATCTCCCTTCCACACCCTTTTTTTTCTCCCTGGCACCAAGCACTTCGCTCTAAGTATAGGCTCCTGCACTATGCTCCACCCAAACTAATCCTGCATACATTTCACAACATGTTTACTGTGTTACCTAATGCTCTTGTACCCTTCCATGATATGTATATACCCATTTACTGCTTGCCTGATTTGTATCACTATTGTATATGTTAATTTTTATTGTTGCACTGTTCAAATGCCTGTGCTACACTTCTTTGTTATGCTATTATCCTGTGTGTAAGTTTTGTCTTGTACTCTCCCGGTCACTCCTGAAAATAGGCATTTCTTGTCTAGTGTGCTTACCCAGTAAACAAAAGCTAAATAAATAAATATATCGAAGCCGGGCAAGGAGGGTTCACAGCTTGAGGTGTATCTCTGCATCCAATAAATCGGCTTGGAATTTTATTTGCTGTGGACGCCTTTTGTTGTATCTGTGGATATATGGTCCATGAGTGCAGCACCTACTTCTTGTTTGTTTCAGTTGCACAGGTGGGCTACCTGTAAGATGCTCTCCGACTCTGTTTCCATGTTGCAGTCTCAAGTACTGTTTGATTGTGTAACACAGGCTTGGAAACTGGTAATAAAGAGGAGTTAAACAGTTTCAAGTTATCTTAAGCACTCCCACCCAGTAACGAATACCCCCAAGAAGCCACTGTACTGAGGGTCACTACCACCCTCTTGGATCCAACACAGTCACTGACACACCTGCCCAAACAAGGGACACAAGAAGATGACTTACTCTACACAGGGTGTTATAATTTGTAGTTGATACCAGTGCAAAACTATACTCACAAGTATGAAACAGCAACCAATGACTCTGGGTACCCAGGAACTGCACTAAGTCCCAATGCAGGTTGGCAGCTATGTTCGCCAGGTTCTTTCAGTGGTCCACTTGTAGAACAGTTAGCAAGCTGCATTAAAACCCCCGACAGGCCACAATGTGCTAGCACAATTAAAGAGAACTTGAGGTCCCAAATGGAAATGCTTGAAATCCCATTTTGTAATCCCAGTAAGGTTACTGTAATGCAAATGGGAAAAGTACAAAGACCCCAGTCAGCAAAGCCAGCACTCATGTGACCCATTGAAGCAGCAGCACAGCTGAGGTGGGAACCAACAAACAGCAGCAGATTCAGCAGCATTCAAGATAAGGCCCCAGCGCCTAGAGACGAAGAACTTTGGACTTGCTCTCAGACACTTCGCAGCAGTACAGCCTTCTGGTTCAACTCTCACAGCAGTCACAGGTGCACCACCACTTTCTGATGCCTATTCATTAACGAGTGTCTAACCAACTTCTTAATCAGTCTTCAGTGCGCACCGTGTTGAAGGCTATGTTAAAGTTAGGGACAGTCAGTCAACAGGGGAAGTGTGCACCATTGTGCAGGCATATGAGCAGGGTTTCACCAGTGTTAACCAGTGCTGTGATGGAGGCTATTTAATGCTGCTTATACTGCTGCATGGGGATCCCTCATTTGCATGGGATTGATGGAGGCCACTAGTGAGTGTGCCAAAATCAAAAGTAAGAAAACTAAGGCAAAAAAAACCTAGCTGGTTGAGCAAGGAGGTGGCAAAGCAGTGGAGGAAAAGAGGGCAGACTTTAGAAAGTACAAGTGTAACCCCCCAGCCCCTCGTCTAGGGGCATAAATCATCATCGCAGTTGTTCCAAGGGGCATTGGAGAGGACTAAGTCAAAGCGCAACACCAAGCCAGTGCACCCCAAATAAGATAGGAAAATATCTGTCCTACCTCTCATTGACTTCATTTCCAGGTGCACTCTCGATCTCACCTCCACTTCTGGATCTATTTGTCCCCGAACACTGCCCACCAGACCAGGATCTCCAAACTGCAACCTCCTGTCTCTTTTGAGCCCTGGAGACCCTCGATTCTGATGCAACCTGATGGATACCTTCAGGAATTACAACTTATGAAATAAATTAGACACAAGGGAGGGAGCTTTCCATTTCATTTATCCCCTTCAAAAATTAAAGAATCATTGCAATTTCTTCCCAACTAGCTTCTTTATTTTAACTCCTGCACCCCAAATGATTCCAGGAATGCAAGAGTCACATCTTTCATTGAATAAATAAAGCAGCTCCATGGGGCTATCTGAACTGTTTTACAACATACCCAGGCTGGTCATTCTGAGCAGCAATAATGGTTTACAGGCAGTAAAGCAGGGCTTTTCACTCTAACCTCTTGGATGATTTACCCAAGGAACCTTCCTACTTGAAAAAAAAAACTGTCTCCTGGCTCACTGGCGGGTGCTGGTAAGTCTTTTTTTTTTTCTTTTCTGGGTTACACATTCTTGGCCATCTCTGTCTGGTCTAGCACTGGTCATGGCCCTATCTTTGGCACAGGAAAGCATGCTGCTTCCCCACCTGGCCCCTGGACCTTGGCCCAAATCTCAAGGGGTGCCAGGATTTTTCGTCTGATCCAGGCCCTGTAGCCCACTCTCTCTCACTCTACAGGGAACCTAAACCTGCTGGTGTTCCCAACCTCACGGCATCCGCTCCTTCACTTACAGCTCAGCTCTCTGCGCTGCTTTCCACTGGTGCAACAGCCCTCAAACCCAATCCTGTTCCAGTGCCTGAGCTACCCTGATACAGACTGCCCTCCATGGGAGAACCCTCGTCCCTGCCACTGCCCAGGCCCTCCAAGCAGCCCACCTCTGCAGATTGCACCCCAAATCCTCTTTTCCACTCCCAGATGACCCTTAATGGAGGATCCAGCCCCAGGCCCACATCTCTGTCAACACATCCTGGGCTTGCAGTAAGCTCCAGCCAGAGGCCACCCTACAAGGCCTGTCCTAAGACCTGCAACCCACCCAGCCCTTTAATACCAGTGTCCCAGGACCTCCACCTTCAAGCAGGTCCCTGAAATGGGTGAAGAGCTCCCTGGCTCTCTCTCCCTCAGGTCACCCTGCCACACGGGTATGGGGAGAGTCACTGCCACTGGCCTCCCCTTGAGGGACCCTGCCACTGTCCCCTGCAGCCCTGGTGACCTAGCAGCTACTTCACAGGATCTCTAAGGGCTCCTGCTTATCCTGTTGCCTCACTGCCACCTGCACCTCCCTTACCCTGACGATGCAGGACCTGGCTCACCATCCTCCCCACAGAGCTTCCATCCCAGCTCCTCGACGCCACATCGCCTAGAGGCCATCCCTATTCGCCACTTTTGGGGTGCCCTCCAGAGGCCCACCCAGACCACCAAGCTCCCTCCTGACTGCCTACTCTGCTCCTCCAGCCCCAGGCCTAACGCTCAGGCTGGAAAAGGCCCTGAAACTTCCTATCTCTAGCCTTGTATACCGTCCCTAACCTGCCATCTGCTGCTGCAAGGGGACTTACACTCTTCTACCACCCAGAAAATCATTCCTCCTGGGAGTGATGGAAAGAGTCCACCTTACAAAATGAAATGTATTTTAAAATATATTAATAACAATTTATACAATAGGGGAAGGATAAATGAGTGTGATAAAACATGTATCTTCACCAGAGTGAGATAAATTTAAGGGCTGACATTTATCTCATGGTTCAGAGTGTGATAAATGTAAGAACTGACATTTATCTCATGACTCAGAGTGAGATGACTCACTGCTGCCTGCAGCTAACTTAATTACCATGGCAAAACATCCTCACCTGCTTCCCACACTCTCTCACTCCCAGCTCATTACTGTGATACTCTTAGCTGACTGCAGCCAAAATTCTAAAGCACACAACTTCACAAAACAGTTTCTTTCTCACTGCTGCCTGAATATAACTTACTTAGCATTGCAAAACACACTCAGCTTTTCCCACAGAGTTTGTAACACTGCCAGCCCATTCAGAAAATGACACACGCACAAACAGCAAATACAGAAACAGCAACAGAACACAAAAATCATAACAGTACTTCTGAAACTCATTACCCCTATTGTATAAATCAGACACATGATGTGCAGATCGTGTGTTATGGAAAATATCTTCACTCCTTCGTAGGCTCTGGATGCTCTCACTCATGCCTTTGGCACTTGTGAGTATCCATAGTTACTCTGCAGGAGTGAAGATATTTTCCATATCACACTCCTGCCCATCATATATCCCCTATATATTCACAAATACTGAAATATATTCCAATCTACTTGATTTATAATATATTGTAACATATTAGAAAATCAATATATTTCAATATATTTTAAAATTTGAAAATATATTGCAATGTGCTGTAAATATAATGTTATTGCCACTTTAGTATACTATGTATATTGCACAATATATTGATTAAATTCCAAATATATTGAAATAAAGATGGAATATATGTTATTGGTATACCACCAATATATGTATAAATGTATTTTTTGCATTTCAAATGTTTTCCTATATTTACAAATATATATATATATATATATATATATATATATATATATATATATATATATATATACACACACACATGTGTAATACATATTAATATAACTATTAAATAAAAATCCCACATACCCTCATAATGTAAAGCACCATGGGCTGTATATGCAAATCACCACAGTATATTATGCTGGTTCAACTTTAAGCAGAAATGAATGGTACCAAAGGTCTCACACAGTCTGCATTAGGTGCTAACAGAAGACACATACATGTGTTTCAGTCCTACCAGGACTCATCAGTGTGCCTGCCTGTTTGACACCCCAGTGGAATGAACCAGCTACCCTAAGATGGTCTATCTGGATTATGTTGTGATGAGCCCAATAAAAACAAAAAACAAGCTAAAAGACAAAGAACCTCAAAGAACCCAGATAGACCATCTTAGGGTAGCTGGTTCATTCCACTGGGGTGTCAAACAGATGAGGCACACTGATGAGTCCTGGTATCTTCTGTTAGCACCCTTTGCAGACTGTGTGAGAGACCTTTTGTACCATGCATTTCTGCTTAAAGTTGAACCAGCATAATATACTGTGGTGATTTGCATATACAGCCCATGGTGCTTTGCACTGGGGGGGGTGATTTTGTATTTTTAAACTTGGCTTCCTGCCAGTGCCCTTAGGAGATAGCTATATGCCTCAGTGCTTGCCCGCTGAGGTTCTTTGTCTTTAATATAACTATTAAAGGAAAACACTGAAAGACACAGCTTCCTCAGACACTACAGAAACTCTCAATTAGTGCTGTCAGACAGTAACAACTTTTAATGATTTAAAACAGTTACCCACAGCTTCCACCATACCTCTCAACCTTTTGTCCTCAGATGTAGAATACTGCCTGTCAAAATGGGGAACAAATGGGCAAAATGTGGAACACTTAATCAAATGTTTACCTAAGATGCTCAGAACACTGTTAAAATGTTGCATTTATGTTCAGAAAGTCTGTTATTAATTGAATAATAATATTTTTGCATCATTTATAATGGATTTTGCTTTAAAATGTTGACATTGAATGTGGAACACATACCTCTCAACCTTTGTAACCCAAATGTGGAACACTGCCTGTCAAAATGTGGAACAAATGAGCAAAATGTGGAACACTTAATCAAATCTTTACCTAGGAAGCTCAGAACACTGTTAAAATGTTTGCATTTATGTTCAGAAAGTCTGTTATTAATTGAATAATACATTTTTGCATCATCTACTATAGATTTTTGCTTTAAAATGTTAATACTGAATGTGGGACAAGCCCTCACAATGTGGAACAGGGAGCTTTGTGAAGTAAAATGAAGAATGTTCCTATAATATGGTACAGTTGAGAGGTATGGTGGAACAAATCCTCACAATGTAGAATAAGGAGCTTTTGTGAAGTAAAATGAGGAACTGTTCCTTGTAATGTGGGACAGTTGAGAGGTATGGCTTCCACTTTCTGTTGCTGGCATGACCTCAGCTATTGGTTGACAGGACATATTAGCATAAACTGAGCTCAGGAAGCTCACTGCTATTCATGAAATGGTGGCTGCCAGCAATAGAAAGTGAAAGTTGAAGGCCATTGTTTAAATCACTAAAAAGCAATTAGAGGAAATTTAAAAAATGTTACTGTCTGAACACACTAATCAAGCATTTTTGTAGCACCTGGGTAAAGCTGTGCCTTTTCCAGTGTTTCCTTTAACTTACCCAGACAAAACAAAGGGAATTATTTATATGTACCTCTATCTGTACAACTGGAGTTCATGTGGTTAGTAGTCATAGAGAAAACATTAGAACTATTCTTTATAGTGGAGCTATACCTCAAACGTACATTTTATACTAGACTTACCTCACAATCTCATGTGTGATAAAGGCTCAGATTGGTATTTATACCACCCATTTTCTTTCACCTTTAGGTCAGGGTGAGATCCTACACATACTTGCTTTATAACTTGACCTTTCTTTTCAGTTTGTAAACTAATGTTGTAAATTCAAAATTATTGTAAAAGTAGAAATTATCATGATTTGGGCCGCTAAACTATGTTTTTAAAATATGCAAATTAGTTATGCAAATATACACATGGGATGAAATTAAGCATTTACAAAAATACATGTAATATATATAAAAATATATGTAATATATAAAATATGTGTAATATATATAAAAAATATATGTAAAACATACAAAGAATACAGTATATATTTTGAAATATACTAATAATATATTTCAAACAATGTATTTCTTAATAGATTAACATGCTTTCAAGCAATGCATGAGGCTGCCCTAATCGCCGGGCTAGAACAGGCCCCAAAACTTCCTGTATCCAGCCTACATGCCTTCCCTAACCTGCCATCTGCTGCCAGTGGAGGCATCCAGCAGGTATTGACCCCTGAGCACTAATAAATTCCCTAGCTTGGGAGGGGGGTAGGAGGGAAAGGTTCCAAATGAGAGCATAAGCCCTTCCTGCAAGGGGAGCTGACACAAGTATACTTAGAAGGAGGAGCATAGGATGAACTATACCACTAAGTCAAGAGAGGCAAGCAGGGCAGTAAGGGAGGCAAAGGCCACGAGAGGTACAGCTAACCCAGAGGTAAAACTGAGTGAGAATGCCTTTTTAGGTATATAAGGGAGAAAAGGGAGGGGAGTTCAAGCAAAGGGTAGTAAAGAAAAAATGGAGGTGCTTAATGGGTACTTCTGTTCACTCTTCACCCAGGACAAGGACAGACAAGTACCACAAGGGGAGAAAGGCGCTGGGGACTGGTGCAGGGGTAGGAATCACAGATGGTGAAACTCAAGCTGACAGGATACTCGAGGGTGTAAGGGCCTGTCACAGCGTGTGGAATAAACTTCAGATGAGGCAAATTTATAGGTTTAAAACACACCTGGTGTGATATTTATTTTCAAAAGTTAAAAATAATAAATGAAAACAAAATTGCAAAGAAAATCACTACTTAACATCAGTACTTTCTCACATAATATAGTCCTGGATCTTAATGTTCCTAAGACCCTTCTCATCTGCATTCAACATAGAAACATAGAATTTGATGCAGATAAGGACCATGGCCCACCCAGTCTGCCCATTTCCTACCTAATGGATAAACTGCAGATCCTAGTTAACCAGCAGCCTACTTCTTCCTGCCCCCACCCCTAGAATTGCCTTATGACTGTCCCATGCATGCTTGAATTCCACCACTGTTTTGACTCCACAACCTCCTCAGAAGGCCGTTCCATGCATCCACAACCCTCTCTGTGAAAAAATACTTACTTAAATTACCTCTGAGCCACCCTTTATCTTCAAATTGCCCCTTGTTCTTGCACACCTCTTTTTGAAAGATGCTACCCTCTTGGACTTTGTTGATTCCCTTGAGGTACTTGAAAGTTTCTGTCATGTCCCCCCTCCCTCCTTTCCTCGAGGCTATACATATTAAGCTCCTTTAGTCTCTCTTCATGTAGTCTTCCGGTGCAGACCCTGCACCATTTTAGTTGCCCTCCTCTGGACAGCTTCCATCCTGTCTATGTCTTTATGGAGATTGGATCTCCAGAACTGCATGCAGTACTCCAGATGGGGTCTCACCAGCTGTCTGTACAGAGGATAATAACTTCCTGTTTTTACTGGTGATGCCTCTCCCTATGCATCCCAGTATCCCCCAACCCTCCTTGCTGCCCTCTCACATTGCTTGCCCACCTTTAGGTCATCTGATATGAATATCCCCAGGTCCCTTTCCATTTTTGTTGTTGTTAGTATCTCACCCCCATTGTGTACTCTTCCCCGGTTTTTGTTTCCCAGGTGCATTACCTTGCACTTCTTAGCATTGAATCTAAGCTGCCATACATTTGACCATTCCTCTAACCTTGCCAAGTCCCTTCTCATCCTTTCCACCCCATCTTGTGCATCAACTCTGTTGCAGATCTTTGTGTCATCTGCAAAGAGACATACTTTCCTTCCAGTCCCTCTGCAATGTCACTTATAAAGACATTGAAGAGGACCGAGTCTAATACTGAACCCTGTGGTACCCACTAGTAACCCCTTTCTTCAGAGTGGACTCCATTTACTATTACTCTCTGTGTCCTATTCTCCAGCCAATTCTTTACCCAGGCTGTCATCTTGGGACCCACTCCCAGGCTGGCTAACTTGTATATTAATCTTTTGTGTGGGACTGTGTCAAATGCCTGCTCTAAAGTCTAGGTAGGCCATGTCCATAGCCCTCCCTGATCTACTACTTTGGTCACCCAGTCAAGAAATCTATCAGATTCGTCTGGTATGACCTTCCACTGTGAATCCATGCTGCCTTGGGTCCTGTGCCCTCTGGCCTCTAGATACTCGACAATTCTTTGCTGCAGAAGTGATTCCATCATTTTCCCTATCACTGAGGTTAAACTAACAGGTCTGTAGTTTCCTGCTTCTGCCTTGCTCCCACTTTTGTGAAGGGAATCACATCTGCCCTCCTCCAGTCCTCGGGTACCACCCATCCTCCCATGATTTGTTAAGAGGGTAGTCAGTGGTGTCACTAGTTCTACCTTAGTTCTTTAGAATTCTGGGATGAATCCCATCAGGCCCCATTGCTTTGTCCACCTTCAGTTTTAAGAGTTCTTTCAGAACCCTTTCTTCTGTAAATGGGCTCATATCAACTTCTGTATCCAGAGTGTTTCTATTGTTTGTTTTAGGTACCTCCCCTCTTCATTTGTAAATACTGAGCAAAATATTTGTTTAGTATCTCTTCCTTTCACAGTCACCTCTGCCCAACCCCCTCCCCTTTATTAAGCCTCCTATCCCTCCCTTGGTCTTCCTTCACTCCCTGATGTGCCTATAAAGGTTTTATCCCCTTAACTCAGTTGGCTATCTTTTCCTCGGTTTGGGCCTTTGCTGTTCTGACTGCCTTCCCAGCTCCTTTTGCTTTAACTGATACAGTTCTCTGTCCTGCTCCTTCTGTGATTCCTTGTACTTCCTGAATGCTTTATTTTTCTTGAACCTTCCTGCCACTTCCTTTAAGAACCATAGTGGTTTCTTACATCGTTTTGTTTTGTTTATTTGCTTCACAGAAAGGCTTGTTACCTCTGTGATGGCAGTTTTATTATTCCCATTGTTCTTCCACCTCTTTCCTGCCCATTTGCTAGTGCATTCCTTAGGCACTCACCCATTTGGCAAAGTCAGCCCTCCTAAAGTTCAGTACTTTTGCCTTTGTATGGCTTGACTCTATTGCTGTGTTTATATGAACCATACTGTTCGATGGTCGCTAGTTCCCAGATGGCTACCCACTTCTACATCTGTGATCCTCTCCATCTCCATTTGAGAGAACCAGGTCTAAGATTGCTCCTTCTCGAGTGGGTTCCAACACTAGTTGTCTAAGGCATGCCCTGTAGGGCATCTAGAATAACCCACTCTTCAAAGTGGCTGCTGCAACTGCACTCCAGTTAACATCTGGCATATTCAGATCACCCATCAGCAATATCTCCCTTTTGCCATTCTAAGTATACTTATCATTTCCTTGTCTTTTCCTCCCCTGAGGAGGTCTGTATCAAACCCCTGTTCGGATTGTGGTGCCATTGCCTCTCTCCAAATTTACCCACAGTGCTTCTTCTCCTCCCTGTTTACCCTTTTGTTCTGTTGCCTTGATTTCTTCCCTATGTAAACTGCTCCTCCTCCTCTTTTACCCTCCCTGTCCCTCCTGTAGATAGTGTATCCTGGTATGTTTACGTCCCAGTCATGGTTCTGTGTGTACCATGTTTCTGTGACTGCCATGATATCCAGATGTTCCTCCTCCATCAAGGCCACTAATTCAGGAAGCTTGTTACCCAGACTACAGGCATTGGTACTCATTGCTCTCCATTTTGATGGCTTTACCTTCTGTTGCAGCATCCCCACTGACCTTTCTACCTCGGTCTTTTTCTCATTTAGTACCCTGTTTTGTAGGGATAGGCTGGGATTTTCCTGCTGCTTATCAGTGCCTCCCTTGACTAGTTTAAAAGCTTAATGAAGCATTTATACCGATTGCTCAAAAGACTTGTTCCCTTCCTGGACAGATGCAGACCATCCTGCCAGTATAGGCTGGTGTCCCTCCAGGTGGAACCCCAGTCCCCAATGAAGCCAAACCCCTCGCTCCACACCATTTTGTCAACCATTCATTAAACTGCATGGTGCAAAGTACCCTCGCCTCACCCATGCCATTGACAGGCAGCACCTCTGAGAAGGATACTGTGTGTGCTACTTGTCTTAGGCCCCTCCCCAACTCTACAAAGTCCTCCTGCACTGCTGTAATCTCATGATGAGCCAAGTCATTTGTCCCTAGGTGGACAATGATGTCAGCTCAAACTCCCGTGCAGCTGTTCTTGTGATCCTGAGGATGCACTTCCTGTCCCTCAAGCCATGGCACCAGGCAGGCACCTTACTTCAGTTTTCCCTGCTCCCCAGTTCTATCCCCTAATAACTGAGTCCCCACCAGGGCTGCTTCCTTTTCCTGTGGTGTCCTCTGCCTCCTTCCTGTGGGCCTCCCTTGTGACAGTTGTCCTCAGCCTCCTTAGTCTCCTCTGTGGGTGCATCCATGGGGAACTATGCTCCCCAGAATGGTGTATGGATTGTGGGTGGAACAACTTACTGGAGTGCGCCTCTGTTCCACCATCCTCACCCTCTCTGGCCCACTGTGGTCTAACTGCTGTGCTTTCTTGCAACCTCTGAGGTAGTGGTGGTGGCTCTGGTGCTCCCTGGATGGGGAGGTTTCCTTCCTACTGTCCAGTGTGGCCTGGGGAAGGTTCCCTTACTACTGTCCAGTGTGGCCTGAGGCGGGCAACTTCCTCCCTCAGAGCAGAGTTGTCTGCAAATGGGCAGACATCTCAGCCTCCAGAAAGACTCCTGAAGACTGCTGCCCACAGCCATTACATTGCACTACTCCCCACATGTTTATCTACTTTTGTGTGTGTGTGTGTGTGTGTGTGTGATTGGTTTGTTATATAGAAATATATATATTATACAATGTGTATGCTTATATTGTCAGTGCAGTGTGCTAGAGAGGATATGACAGTGATATGCACCTTGCACTCTTGAGAAATGATGTCAGAACCCCAGGTATAAAGGAACTATTTCCAGGGGTGGGTGGGGTGAGGGGTGGGCAGGGGTTGGGCCTAACTGTGCCCTCACGAAACAATCAGCTAAAAGCTCTGACCCACCACTGCGATGAGTGCCTTCCTGTCAGCAAGATGCCCTACACAACAATTTGACAGAGAAAATACCCTGCTAATCAAACAGAGAAAAATCCAGACATCCAAGTCAGACACAGGTAAACCTCCCCAGCCCCAAAACAGCCTGGTGATTTGTGCTCTGAAAGCAGTCAGCCCCAAAATAAGTCAGCTGTGCACCAGGACAGACACAGTAAACAGTATTCCGTCCCTCAGGGTTTAAACTCTTCCTGCATGAAAATCTTAACACTTGTAACAAAAGTAAAGCAAGATCCACCTCTCTCTGTTGCTTGAAAGACTGTCTTTCCTGATAATTCTAAGTTCCTTATTTCACCTTTCAGTTAGAAGTAGCCTCCACCTGCAGAATATCTGCTACAAACCAAAGACAATTGTAAGGTTCACCTCCCTCTGTTGTGAGCACAACTCGCTTTCTTGCAAATCCTATGTTCAGTATTGCAGCTTTCCAGCCAGAGGTAGCTTCACCTGAAGAATATTAGCTGTTCTGATGAGTTTGCTATAAACACTTGCTTATAATACTGTTGTTCTCAGGTCTGTAAGACTCTTCCAAAGCTATTGGATGATAAGTAGCTATGATGTAAGCACTTCCTGACACAGTCTGGCCTGGCCTTTAAGGCACACACAGATAAACACAAAAACAGTTTCCACCCCTGGGGCACTGTCTGGGTCAAATACATAGCCTGTACCTGCACTTACTTCAGGACTTATGACAAATTCTTAGCCCATGGTTTAAACTCTTCCAGCACTGAAAATCTTAACAATTGTAACAAAAGTAAAGCAAGATCCACCTCCCTCTGTTGCTTGAAAGACTGTATTTCCTGATAATTCTAAGTTCCTTATTTTACCTTTCAGTTAGAAGTAGCCTCCACCTGCAGAATATCTGCTACAAACCAAGACAATTGAGAGTTCACCTCCTCTGTTGTGAGCACAACTCACTTTCTTGCAAATCCTATGTTTAGTATTGTAGCTTCCAGCCAGAGTAGCTTCACCTGAAGAATATTAGCTATCTCGCTAAACAGTAGAACCTCTCTCTCTCTCTCGGGCTGAGCCCCACTGGACTGAAACTGAAGTGAACTCTGAAGAGGTTTTATATCTTTTAGTAGGGTCACCTGACTGAGCCCTTTCTATTTACAGTTCTGGACATGTTTCAAAACCAAGGGGTTTTGTTTCAGGGAACTTCCTGGTTCAGTTAAAAGTACAGTGTATATATCTCCACAGATATTGACTTCTATATTTCTGATCCACTGTGATTAAGCACTTTTATAAAGCATACCACATGGAACCTTGTGGAGTAACAGGTTTATAGTGTGAATTTATGAAAATACCTTAAGGATTTCTTACATCTGTACTAATCATTAAATTATTCTTTTATATGGCTTCTGAATCCTTTTTATTTAAAAAGGCTTTATTAACTGTATGTATTCCTATTTAAAATAGCCTTCATATCTTTTTTACACAATATGCACTTGTGCACTTTACACAACTCCTCTCTGGGTGTTTGGCATCATTCCAGGGACTGGATGGATGGAAATGGAAAAGAATGAAAGAGAGAACTAGTGGAAGTTTAGTAGGGACAGTAAAGTGCTACTATAGGTGGCCAACCTCAGGTGGGGAGGGAAGCTAAGAAAAAAAATAAGGAGATAGAAAAGTGGTCCATCAGTCACAGCTGAGGGTGTAGTCTTACTCTGCCACATGGCCCTAAAGGTGGAAAAATCACCAGGGCCAGCTGGCACACATTCAAAGATCCTTGGGGAACTGGCAGAGGTTCTGGTAAGTTCCCTGGCAGACCTGTTTATCACCTCTTTGGAGTGTGGAAATGTTCCCATAAGACTGGAGAATGGCACATGTGGTACCTCTCCATACAAGTAGGAAGAGGGATGAATTAGGGAAGTACAGACCAATCAGCTTGACCTCAATAGTGGGTAAGCTGATGGAGATCATCCTGGAAGAGACTGATCAGCTTTCTGGAGGAAAATGGGCTCCAGGACAAGAGGCAGCAGGGTTTGTTTTGGGGAGGTCCTACCAAACTAACCTAATTGACTTCTTTGATTAGGTCCCTTGGACAGTGGACAAGGGCCACAAAGTTGATGTCCTCTATCTGGACTTCCAGCAAGTCCTTCAACTCGGTGCCTCATAAGAGACTGGTCAGGAAGCTAGAGGACCTGGGGATGGGGCTAAGCTCTCAGGAGGGTTAGAAGCTGGTTGTAGGATAGAAACCAAAGGGTGGTAGTCAGGAGAATTCTCAGAAGCAAGGCCTGAGATCAGTGGGGTCCCAAATGGCTTGGTGCTTGGTCCGATGTTGTTTAACATCTTCATAAGTACAACAAGGAGCAGAGACTTCATGACCGCCCTGAAAGGGAAACTGAATGCAGCTAGTAGTAAAACCCACCCAGGAGGGGCTATACTGCACTTGGTGCTGACCAATGGGGACAGGATCGCAGATGTTGAGGTGGGTAGTGCCCTTGGTTCAGCGACCACAGGACAGTATGGTTTATTGTAACCACAGTGGTAGAGGAAAGTCATACCGCATTAGGGTTCTGGGTTTCAGGTGGGCCAACTTCAAGGAAATGGAGGAACAACTGAAAAGTGCCTCAGCAGCAGAAGGAACAGGGGAGATGTTGAGGAACAGTGGTCTAGACTCAAAAGAGTCATAACAGAAGTAACAAGACACTGTGTTAGAATGCATAGTAAGAGTAATGGAAAGAACAGCCACTATGGTTCTCAAGGTAGGCCAAGAAAGTAAGGGAAAAAGAAAGGCCTTTAGAAATACAAGGAGACTCAAAAGGATGAGGACAGGAGAAGTATCTGGAGAAACAGAAAGAATCTGGAAAGCAGTCAGAAGGGCTAAGGCACAGAGAGGAAGGTATAGCACAAGCTATTAAGAAAGAGACAAGACCTTCTTCAGATACATTAGTGAGAGGAAAAAAAACAGAAATAGTATTGATTAGGCTGAAGAAGGAAGGAGGGGGGGTGGGAGGATGACTTAGAAAGGCTGAGATACTGAACAAATACTTTTGCTCAGTGTCTTACCAGGAAGGGAGGTGAGGGACCAAACTCATTAGGAGGGGTAGTCAGGGAAGGGAGGTTGACACCAGCCTATACACTGTGGGAAGAGTCCTAGAGGAACTCGGGGAAAATACAAACAGACAAAGTAGTGGGGCCAGATGGATTCACCCCAGAATATTAAAGGAAATCAGGGATGTACTGGCAGGTCCACTGACTGAGCTTTTAACCCATTTCTAGAGACAGAGGAGGTGCCTGAAGACTAGAGGAGGCAGAGGTGGTCCTCCACAAGGGTGATAGTAGGAGGAGACGGGCAATTACAGACCTGCAAGCCTGATGTCAGTAGTGGGGAAGCTAATGGAGTCCCTACTTGAGAGGATTGAGAAGTTTCTGTAGACTAGTGGGGCACAGGATCCAAGGCAACATGGATTCTCAGTGGGAAGGTCCTGTTAGACAAATCTAATTGATTTCTTTGACTGGATGACCAGGATGGTAGATCCAGGAGGGCCGGGGGATGTAACCTACCTGGATTTCAACCCAAGGCCTTAAACACCGTCCCACATAGGAGATGCTAAATTAATTGAGAAACCTGGGAGTGTACCTATGGTAGTAAAATGGGTTGAGAATTTGCTACGGGGCCAGGGACTCAAGACGTGGTAGAAATAGCAGGAAATCTGAAGAGAGGGAAACCAGTGGGGTGCCACAAGGATCGGTGCTGGATCAGTCCTGTTCAATGTCTTCATTAGTGACATACAGAGTGCCTGGGGAAAGATATGCTTGTTCATGGACAACAACCAAGATCTGCAACAGAGTTGAACACGGAAGGGTGGAAAGAATGAGAAAGGATCAAAAGCTACTGGAAGAATGGTCAGGTGTATGGCAGTTGAGTTTCACTGTAAAAGTGCAAAATAATGCACCTGGGTCACAGGAATCCAAGAGAGGAGTACAGAATGGGGGTACAGGATGGGGAAGAGGTTCTGGCCACCACAAGGCAAGAGAGAGACCTGGGGATCATCATATCAGATGGTCTAAAGGCGACCAAGCAATGTGAAAAGTGGTGGGGAAGGCAAACAGAATGCTGGGATGCATAGGTAGGGACAACCAACAGAAAGAAAGAGGTGGTGATGCAACTGTACAGATCACTGGTAGGCCTCACCTGGAGTACTGTGGCCAGTTCTGGAGACCGCATCTCCAGGAAGAACATGGACAGGATGGAGGCAGTCCAGAGAAGGGCAACGAAAATGTTACATGGCTGCACCAGAAGTCGGTATGAGGAAAGACTCAGACCTTAATATCAATTCATTGGAGGAGAGGAGAGGAGAGGCGGGGATATGATAGAGGCATTCAAGTACCTTAGGGGTATAAATAGGGTACAGGAGGAAAGCATATTTCAGAGGAAGCATTGCACAAGGACAAGGACATGATATGAGGCTGGAGGAGGAAGGCTCAGGGTATGTCAGGAGAGTACTTTTCTCAGTGAGGTGGTGGGTCCGTGGAACAGCCTTCCAGCGAGGTGATGGTGGCTAAAATAATACATGGGATAGACATAAGGGTACCCTGGAGATGGGCATGTGTAGGGAAATGGACAGACTAGGGGGTGTATGGTCCTTTTCTGTAGTCAGATTCTATGTTTCTCAGAAATGTTCCAGATAGGTTTTATACTGTATAAATCTGGAAACAGTCGTCACACTAGGTAAACTTTAATTTAAACTCACTTAATGCCATATCTAGAAAATTTCTGTTATATAGTTTTTTAACATAAAATGATATTGCATTTCAACATGTACTTAAGTGAGTATTGAATCAAAGGTCTTGCTTTTCATTAGACTGTATTCACATAACACACTGAGACATTCAGATTTTATGTTAGTGGAACTTTCTGCTCGAAGGATTCTTATCTTATTCTGTTGACATTTGACCTTGGAAAGCTTCTCAGCTAAAGCAAACTGATGAAATCTGGTTCCTCTCATTTAAACGTCAGTTTTGGTTTAAATTAGTATTTTAAATGAATCTGGTTTTTAATGTATGATCTTGGTGTTAGTATGTGATTTTCTAAATAACTGTACATACAAAGGGTCCTGAAGGAACTGGCAGAGTTGTTGGCAGGCCCCTGACAGACCTGTTCAACACCTCCTTGGAAAGCGAGGAATGTACCCAGGGACTGGAGGATGGCTCACGTGATGCCCCTTCACAAGAGTGGACCCAAGGTCCAGCCGGGTAACTACAGACTGGTGAGCTTGACTTCCATAATGGGAACTGGATGGAGACCATTCTAAAGAGGTTGATAACCTTTCTTGATATAATGGCCTGCAGGATGAGGGACAACATGGGTTTCTCACGGAAGATCTTGCCAACTAACCTGATTGACTTCTTCGACTGGGTCACTAGGGCAGTTGTGAAGGCCACACATGAATATCCTGTATCTGGACTTCAGTAAGGCTTTCAACTCTGTGCAGCACAGGAGGTTAATGAGCAAGCTGAGGGACATGGGAGCAGGGAAAAACTGGTGGGGTGGGTTGAGAACTGGCTGTAGGGCAGACAACAGAGGGAGTTATTAGGGGAGACATCCAAGCCATGGCCGGTAATGAATGGAGTACCGCTGGTGCTTGGTGCTAGCCCATTTTGTTCAATGTCTTCATTGGCGACTTGCAGAGGGGTCAAGAGTAAGATCTGCCTGTTTGCAGATGACACCAACTTGATGCAAAAGTGGGCAATGAGGAAGAGAGGCAGGCACTCAAAGAGATCTAGCTAAACTCAAACACTGGTCTAGGGAGTGGCAGTTGGGGTTTAATGCTAAGAAGGGCAAGGTCATGCACCTTGGAGCCAGAAATCCCAAGAACAGCTACTGGCTGGGGGAGTGCAGGTAATGGCTTCAGAGGAGGAAAGGGACCTGGGGGTAATAGTCACAGAGGACAATGAAGGTATCTGCACAGTGTGGAGAGCTGCAGCAAGGGCAAATAGGATACTGGGGTGCATTGCCAGAGGGATCACCTCTCGAAAGGGGAAGTCATCCTGCCATTGTATAGATCACTGGTGAGGCCACACTTGGAATACTGTGTACAGTACTGGTGTCCATACCTCAAAAGGATGTGAGGTTACTGGAGGGTGTAGCGTGGGCTACAGAAATGATCGTGGGACTAGGGGAGTTGCCATAAGAGGAAAGGTTGAAAGAGCTCAACATGTACTCACTGGAAGACAGAAGGGTAAGAGGGACATGATAGAGACCTTTAAGTACTTGAAAGGCATACACAAAGTCAGGGAGGGAGGATTGTTCCCTTAAAGGGGAAGAGGTCACTAGGGGCATAATCAGAAGTTGGAAGGGGAAGGTTTAGGAGGGAGATGAGGAGGCACTACTTCAAAGAGCATGGTGTCAGGTTGGAGCACTGCGGAGGAGTTAATCCGCTCAAAGGACAGTGGATAGCTTTAAGCAGGGATGGAACAAAGCCAAGGGCAGGGTTAGTACAGACAAAAACACAAAGGGGAGGACTGGAAAACAGGAGGAAGAGAGAGGGTTTGGGGTGGTGGTGGGCAGGGTAGTGATTTGAAACTAAGAGCTGCACAACTCAGCAGACTTGATAAATCTGTGGGCCTTTTTCTGCTGGCAATTTTGTATGTTTGTATAACTGCTATAAGCTTCTGAGGAAGGACTTGGTTGGTCCGACAGCTTAGGCACTTTGTTCTTTTGCAACATCTATGTTGGTCCAAGAAAAGGTATTAAACCATTTGCTTCTGGATATGTTTCTGTAAGTGACATCATGGATAGGATCAAGTAAAACCTGCCTGTTCTCAGATGACACCAAGCTCTGTGGGAGGGTGGACATGTCGGAGGAAGGCCAGAACTCAGGAGGACCTGGCTAGGCTAGAAAAGTGGTCTGGCATTTGGCAGCTGGGGTTCAATGCTAAAAAGAGAAAAGTTATGCACTGGGGAGGGGGCGAAGAATCCTGGGACCAAATACTGGCTGGGCAGGTGCAGCTAATGAGGTCAGAAGAAAGGACCTGGGACTAATAATCATCGTGACAGGAAACACTCTGCAAGAGCACAGCAGCCAAAGCGAACTGGATTTTGGGCTGCACAGCCAGAGGAGTTGACACCAGGAAAGCCGGAGGTCATTCTGCCACTGTACAGATCAGGGGTAAGACCACATCTAGAGTACAGTGTGCGTTTTGGTGCTGCTCGTATCTTAAGAAGGATGTCAACTTGCTGGAGACAGTCCAGAGAAGGGCAAAAATGATGATCCAAGGTCAGCAAGGCAACACCTATGAGGAGGGCCCAGGCAGCTCAACATGTACTTTCTCTTGAGGAATGAAGGCAGCGGGAGGCATGACTAGATCTTCAAGTACTTAAAGGTATTAACAGATGGGCATTGAGGGCCTCTTTGGTCTTAGCAGCAACAAGATCACTAGGAGGCACAGCCTAAAGCTGGTGGGGAGAAGGTTTAAGAGGAGATGAGGGCTTTTTTACGAGAGGTGGTTGGCCAAGTGGAATGAGCTGCCAGAGGAGTAATATCCCTAAAAATGGGGACAGCTTTAAGAGGCGTTGGGACAGGGTGAGGGGAAAATGCAGGTAGGAGGGGCGAGTAAGGGGAGATGGGAAACAGAGGGAGGTCAAAGGGAAACGGTGAGGGGTGGTTCCCTTTGTAAATACATAGGGGAGCTGCACAGTCGAGCAAGCTAGATAGACTGTAAGGGTTTTACTGTATCTGCTGCCATGTTCATATGAATATGGCCCTGCCCTGTCAGCTGGCACTTTCGCGTTAGTGCAGCGCTAACTTAGTTACTGATGTACTAGCCATTTTAAATATGGGGGCCATTGAGAATAAATGTAACTAATATCATTAAAACCAAATCATGAAAACCTGTTATCAATCATGGCACTATAAACCATATTTATATACTGGACAATCATGGCTGCTACTGACAACCACAAAACACACCCATGCCTGTTGTTGCCTGCAGGGTGTGGGTAGGGTGTTAGGGTTGGAAACCATAATGCTGCATTTCCATAGTTTTGTTGCTTTAACCCTAACTAGTGCATTAATTAAGTTTTTTTGCAATGGTTTTCCTGACTTTTGATATAGTATAATCGTATCCTTATTTGCCTGTGGGTTCCCAACCATCCATAATTTTGGGCCCTGTACTCCCATCCCTCCTTAGATGCATATATGTATGTCAGATCGCATAACTGAGCCATTTTACATACAGTATTTTGACTCAGATTTTCAACATACCCTTCTTATGACCCCACCTCATAAATAATGCCTGAGCACCTCAGTGCCGACCTACAGTACAGGCGATGGATTGGTCTTCATATTATTCTCTAACCAACATCAATTCAGCTTTAAGCTTTCTCACCTCTGTGTTTTCATCTATCCAAGAAAGGCACTGCCAGATCAAAAAAAGCATGGGTCAGGGCAGTAACTCCAGATGGCTGTCTAGTGAGCTGCTCAGAAAAATGAAACATAGGGACAAAGCCTGGGGTTAGTATAAAGCAAACCCTCTCCAGCTTTGTGGAACTCTAATCAGGCTCTCCGCAATAACTACAAACAAGAGTCCAAAATCCAAAAGGCCTTCTATCTTAAAACCAACAGATAAACTATCTGTGTAATCCTGCAGATTTTGGTCTTCCATCAACTCCCTAATCAAATCAGACAACAAGCAGAGTTCCATTAGTCTGCTCACTGATGCTAGCTTAGTTTCTGAGCCTAACATCGTAACAGACCTACTAAACCGCAGATTCACCAACCTCCAGTCCTACCTTGACAAACTTTTAACAGATAGCACTAGGACCTGAGGTCACCAGTTGTCCCAACCCACTTCATTTGCCACCTTCTATTTTAAGTGTACCACTCAAAGGAGATCTATTGACTCCTTATGAGACTGCCCAAATCACTGTCACATCATGTTGTCCCTCCATGCACTTTAGACCTCTAATCCACCTATGCCATTTCCCACCTCTCCTCCTTCTGTACCCCACCCCATTTACTTTGCGCTTCCTCCTGCCCTCACCCTGCTTGCCAAACCCCAGGTGCTGGGGTTATAATTACTCTCCACTATGCTTTCAACTCATTATCCTCTCATCATTACTCCCTCTCTTCTATCTCCTGGTGCCTGTTACCTCTCTCCTCTATCCAGTTACCATTTGACTTCATCCACCACCACCAGGCACTCTACACTCTGCCTCACTTCCCCCTGCACCCCGGCTGATTACGAATGGCTGCTCACAGAAGCCCCTGTTCCAGGACTCTGGGCTCCCCACCCCATCTCCCACTCTTGGTACACATGACAACACTCTGAGACCAGCACCAGCAGCTCTCTGCCTACCAGCATGGCGCAGTCTCACAAACTCCATCAGGGACCACGCTTGTGTACCCTGAAGCTACTGCTCCTTCTGCTACTGCTGTCTGGTAACATTCACCTAACCATGGCTCCATAACCAAAGGCTCATCCAACCAAGAAAAAAACTCTGGGGCACTCTTGAGGACCCTAAACATCTTAGCCTTCTCTCAAAGCTTAATGCCCTGCAAGTTTAGCTAACCAGCACAAACCTGATGTCATTGCGGTAGTCAAAACCTGATAACACCTAAAGTTCCTGACTTGGCAATTGCCCTACCAGGCTGCACCATCTTTAGGCAGGATCGAAGGCCAAGAGGAGAGGGATGTGCTATATACCTCAAAGAAACTCTCCTGGGCCACCCCAAACCAACCCCACTCTCTGACTCATCTGCACAGATCCTTCCTATCCGTATCATCCTAGGAGCCCACGGCAAAGCCTCACATTTGCAGCAGTGTACATCCCTCCTAAGGAGCAAGTGAAAGGCCTCAGCATTGTCCTGGACTTCACCCGGACCTACCCCTGGTTCTGAGTTAATCATGCTTGTGACTCTAACATAAACTGGCTTGCCTCAGATCCCAGGGGCCTCAAGATGCCATCTCTACTGATCCTCTGACAACCTGGGGGACCTTAGCCTCCTCCAAAGAGGATCTGCTGTCAGTGGAGAACTGGTTAACTGAGAACAAAATGGTTCTAATACCTGCCAAAACCAAGGCCATGTTGTTCGGACCAAGATTCCTGGCCAAGACAGAACACAATACCTCACAACTTACCTCTCCAGATCTGGGAACTGCATAGAAGTGGTGGCCTCCATAAAATATTTAGGCCTCACTCTGGACCAAGGATTAACACTAAAGAACCATGTTGACCGAGTTACCAAAGTCATACTTGGAAAACTTGAGTACCCTCTACGCCTCAAGGATCAGCTGATCCCTGAAGCTAGGATTGCTATTGCCTCTAGCGTCATCCTGCCAACACTGACCTATGCCGCCCTGGTAGTTCAGGGTATGGCAAAGCTCAAGTTCAATAAGTTACAGGTCTTGTACAACAAGGTGGTCCGCTTTGCCACTCAGTCACACTCTAGGGAGCCACTACTGTGTCTCCCTAGCACTAATCAGTTGGTCTTCATTTGAAGCTCGCCTCCGGTACCCGCTGCTCTGCCAGCATACAAGCTAATTAGCTCAACCCCTCCTCCCTAGTCTCTCTGGATTCATTGCTACCAGCAGAAACCCTCACAACCTTCGGACCTCAGGGCAAACTCTTCTAGAAGTTCCAAGGGCAAGAACCAAGGCATGGGGCAAGTCATTTTCCACACTGCCCTTCCTTGTGGAACAAACTTCCACCGGAGGCAAGAAGCACCCTCAATCAAGATCTTCTGTACATGGCTCAAGGCACACATGCTGCTTTATGAGCCAATGTCAATGCCATGTTAACCTGACACCTCCCTCGCCCATCCCACCCATCCAAGTACATGCCTCGCCCTACCTAAAGCTGGGCGCTCATACCCCTTACTTACCTGGGCTCTCCACTTAACAAATGCTTGATGCTGTTAACCTTAACCTATGTGTGATGCTCTGGCTCGTTTTTCCTTTCAATGAGTTAAAATGTTGCTAAATCTGTAACCTGTTATATAATATGTTATTGCTACGAGGTGAATTGAACCTGTTATGACCTATTTATTGTACTACCGCTGTATATCCTACTCTCCTTGTAATTCCCAGGTCGCCCTGAAAAAGGGACCTCCAGGGCCCAGTGGGCCTCACCAGTCACCAAAATTTAATAAATAAATAAATAAATCTCTTCTGTAAACCTTACACAATTGGTCACCTCCCTACCAGACACAACTACAGAATTGGTACTAGCACTCTTCTTTATTGGGTTCTAACCAGCCACCCTGCCCGTATCTCCAACATCTCCATCCTCCCAGATTCACTTAGTGATCAATCTCCTGTCATCTGTGAATGGACTAACAAATTCTGCAAACCTCCACCATCAGTCATCACCAGCAGAATCCTCCCGTGGGAAGCTGAATCTCCTCAAATCCTACCTCAGGCAGCAGGATTGGTCTCCTATTTACAATGTGGCGGAATCAATTCGGCCCTGGATTCCTTCATTTCAACTTCAATGCAGCCTGTGATTCAAATGCTCCCCTCAAAAGCGTAAAAGTCAAAGCACTTTGTAACCCTGGCTCACCGCACAATTAGTAGCACAGCTAATATCTAGGACCACCTATGGTTTCTGGCCCGAGCTTCTGGCTCACAAACTGACATTCAGAACTATAAACGTGCACGGAATGACTGCACTAAAGCTATCAAACTACACAAAAGCACCTACTACAGAGAAGCTTTCACCAATTCATGGGGCAATGGAAGAGCTTTCTGGAACAATATCAAAGTAAACCAGAAAGCAGCCAAAACCTCACCAACTATGCTAGATATTGATGGGACTATTACCCTGACCCTCGACTATCGCTAACACTTTCAATACCACTTTTATAGACCTCAGTGCTGTCCTCCCCTGACTTTTCAATGATGTTGTCCCTCTGCTCACCCTACCAGCACTCCCCTCCTCTTCCCACCCTCCTTTCTACTTTAAAGCAGTCAAGACGCAAGAGGCACACACATACATCAGTAAAGTAATTGCCAAATCCAGAAATAGTGGGGACTCACTGGACCTAAAACTGCTGTCCCTCACCCTTGACAAGTGATATGACCATTAACCAAGATTTTCAACCTCTCCTTAGCCTCAGCCAGTTTCCTGACAGATGGAAATCCATCACCGTCACTCGGTCCATAAAAATGGAGACAAGAGCAATCATGGAAACTACTCCCAATCTCCATATTGCCTCCTCTCCAAGACTCTCGAACAGCTTGTTGCTGACCAACTCACTGACTACCTGGACAAACACAATATCCTCTGAGCACAACAACATGACTTCAGAAAATGACACAGTACCTCTTCTGCACTCATGGAATTTACGGAGCCATCCAAAGTTCCCTGGACAATAGTCATCTAGCCAGGTCAGTCTTTATTGATTTAACTAAGGCATTCGATACCGTCCATCATCGACTGCTACTGGAACAACTCTTAACTGCTGGGCTCTCCCCAGACTCCATGGACTGGTTTAAAAGCTACCTGGAAAATAGATCACAAAGGTAAAAATTGCTGCTGTCCTCTCCAATGTTAGGCCAGTCCACTCTGGAGTCCCCCAGAGTTCCATATTGGACCCACTTCTATTCAGTCTTTTCCTGAATAGACTCTCTCAGTCTTGCCCAGAACAAATTATACTCCATGCTGATGATGCTGTAATTCACACCTCCCATAAGGACCAATAATCTCTGCAAAATAATCTCCAGCTTGGTTTTGCCTCTGTTGAAAACTGGTTCAGCAAACAGAGACTCATTCTCAACTATAAAAACAAAGTCCATGCTTTTTAGTAACTCCCACAGCAAGCACAGGCTGCTTTCTCTGACCATCACAAACCACCTAGGAATGACCCTCGAACAGGTGCAATCCTTTTAAGTATCTGGGGATCACTCTTGACAGTAACCTGTCCTATGGGGCCCACATTGACAGCGTCACCAAGGCTGCCAATAGCGACTTGGTCTCCTCTACAGGCACAGATCATGCTTAACCCCATCAGTGTTAAGTGTGCTGTTCAAAGCTCAGGTTGTCTCCATTATCAGACTATGGTCTCATCATAAATGGCTCGACCCACTTCAACAGCCCTCAGATGCATTTCTACATCACTCAACAAACCCTGTCGAGTTATCACTGGATTTCATCGACTTACCCATACATCGACCTCTATGCCCAAACTGACTGGTTACAACTATCTAACTGCCTAAAATATCAAACCTGCATTATGGCAAAAGATAACCATGGGCCTTGCCCTCCCCAGGGGTCCAAGCCTCCTCTGTCCAAGTAGTAACTCCCACCATACTAGAAGCTCTGAAACTCAACTCCTGATGGTCCTGCACCACAGAAACCTCTCTGGCAATGGCGTCATGCCCATAGGGCCCGAGGGCATGTGCCCCCCAATATTTTGGGTCACTCTAAAAAAATCATGCATTTTGTATTTTTTAAATATGTTGAAGGCCGAAAACAATCCATATTTTTGTTAAAGTCTTTGGGGGTTCCAATCGGTCGGGGTGAGTCGGCAACTGACTTTTAAAAATGCACACTTGCGTTGCTGGCGCCTGGCTGTATGGTGTAAAGACACAGACAGTGAGTGATTGGTAGTACATACTGACAATCGGCATAAACTTACAATCACTCCTCTTTTTCCCCAGCAAGTTTCTGTTGTTTTTGTACAGGCTGAGGCTGCAGCCAATCACTGCGGCATGAAGAAATATCACCTCCAATCGGAAAGTGACAGTTAGCAAGATGACACAACCCGTGTCTGTACCGCATGGCAAACCAGTGCCTTTTCCAGTGCCATCTCATTCGGGACTCTGGTAACTCAGGAAAGGAAGAAACTGGAAGTACAGCTCATCTCTGGAGTTGTGAACTGCATGATTGATGTGACCGTCGGCTGAGCTCAGCTGGCTAGCCTACTGCCTACCCCTCTGGACTGCCTCGCGGTCACGGTTTTACTTGTGGGTGTGCTTGCTGGGCTGGCTCTGGGGGGCTGTTTGCCTGGGACTGGGTGGAGGATCGAGAGTCAGTACATCAAAGCATGGCCCAGCACCGCACAAATCGGAAAACCACTGTGGTGGCGCCCGCAGGAGTCTGGTATGGACGGACATCTCTAATTGTTTTAGCACCACCAGTAATCAAAAGGAGCAATGGATGACAGAGCCACTAGTCTCAGCCACAGATCACCAATCGGGCCTAGTGACTCAGAACCAGGGCCAGGCAGCAGCAGCCTGCAGCAGAGACTATTCAAGCCTGGTAAGATTCTGGACTGGAGTCTAGAGGACTCATAAGAATTCAAGTTTAAAGTTTAAGTAGACATAGTCACACAGTGATTGTGATTTCAGACTGACTCAGGTAGAGAATAGAATAGATAGATATAGACCGATTCATTATTTGTACTGGTGTATATGCGACTCGTTGCAACAGAATAATGACAGATCTATGCCACATGCAGCACCTCAGTGAGTGAGCAGCAGCTGCTGTGCCCTGTTGTGGGCTGTGGCAGTGCTGGCTGTTCACTTATTAACAGTTTTTGTGATCCTCCGCCCATCATTTATTTTCAGGATACCATATCCCAGGCTTTCTGTCCCACGTTGTTCTGCCACCAACCTTCTTTACTGCTAGCTCATTTTCCTGTGACTCATGTTTGTTTTACTGCATAAGTTTAACTTTTATTTATTGTATATCTTGAACTTTATGCAAAACTACTTGCAATGTGGCTGTGCTTCCTGTAGAGCTTGGTATGGTCCTGGACGGTACTGAAGTGATACATCAATTACTGTATTAATGTAGAATTAATACCTCTTCTCTGTTCCCATCTTATAAAGCCTGGATCAGTCAGGAACTCTGGATGTATTGAGGTGGGTGACCCCATAGAGTCTATGGGGTCAAGGTGTGAGCTGGTATGGAGGAGTTCCAGCCCTAACCTGTGAACCCTATGCCAGATAGTTTCAGGCAGCAAATGTATAAGGAATGGGTTTCTTCCACTCCACCCCACAGTTGTGTTCTGTGGATGTATTAAACAGAACTTCAACTGCAGTCTCTGCTTCCCTGTGAATGCTTTCTTCATAAAGTATACCTCTCTATTTATATTTCAACATTACACCAATCCATCAGGGCCACCAGCTGCCCACCCATTAGTACTTTTTAAAGTGGGGACTCCCAACCCCCTTAACATGGACTTGCAATCTGGGTCACATGCACCTGATGAGGCATGATCTCAGGGCAGTCTTTCATCTGCGGAATAGTAACAAAGATCAGACCAGTGATCCTAGGTGAACATTATTGTCTGTCCCCTCTATTCAGCATCGCCAAGAGCCCTTTGCTGGGACTTAAACCAAAACCAGGGACTGTAAGTCAGCACTCAGCAAAGCTCTAACCATTCCACAAAGGTGTATTCCTAGCAGTTGGAAATTTACATGGCTCTCGACTTTCTGTAACTAGAAATGAGCAAAAAGAACTAGTCAGGGCAGTTGGTGGAAAAAATGCTTGTGGGCGCTTCAGGTCATTTTGTCAAGTTGTGGAACTTTATTGTAAAATGAACAACAGCAGTCTCTGTGTCTGTTGTAGTAGCCCAGGAGGCTACACACTAATACCACCGTTTCACGACTCATTACATGCTGAGTGCTTTGTCAAAGCACTTGTAATGAAGTGTGAAACTGGTATTAATGTGTAGCCTCCTGACTTCCCAGACATACTGCTTTTGTTGTTCTTTTCACCATAAATCTCATTTTACACAACTTGGCAAAATGACCTGACGTTCTACAAGCAGCATTTTGATACAGAGTGCTGAGTCCTTTTGCTCATTTCTACATATTGTGGGACTTATGAGCAGCTATCCCCATAGGAGTGACCCTTCTTTGTCTGCTCTTTGTTTTAACCAGGAGAGACACATTAAGGCCCTGTCCACACTACCCCTCTGTAACGTCACAGAGTGCCCAAATCGTTACCACTAGCGGTTTGCGTTTACCTGTAACGTTACAGAAGGCGTTTCGTAACGTTGTTGAAACCACATATGAGGTGGTTTCAACAATGATTATGAAACCGATTACACCTCGATAAGCCGGGCGCGTGTCTGCAGCGTGGCACCGGTCCCCTAGTGCAGCCACGAGCTGCATTGTGGGATTAGGTGCTGCGGTGGCAGTCGCCCAGTTCCCGAGGTGTGGACTGGCGATACCGGTCTTGTACGGTCACTGGTGCAGTGTGGACACACTGCGCACGGCTACAACTTGAGGTTTCTGTCTGTTACAGGGTCTGAGCGGTGCAGTGTGTACGAAACCTAAGCTGAAAGCTTGTTTACAGGTGTGACCTGGGAGCACAAGGAAGTTAAGTGACTTCCTCAGGGTCACTCAGTATGTAAGTGGGGCTGTGGGATTCAAACCTAGGTCTCCAAGTTTGCAGCTCAGTCTTAAACCACTATGCTATACTGCTGAAGCAGAGGTCTCATCGGCACCTCGGTAGCCCCCAAAGTGAACTGAACAACAAACAAAGTCAAAAACACATGGATGGCATGCTTGCTTGCCGATGACAGTCCACACTGGCAAGGTAATGGTTTACCACTGAATACCTAATGCATTGATTGTGTAACTATCAGCCTGTTGGCGCTACATGCAGTGGAAATATTACTGTCCTTGCTCCCTCACCCCAAAAGGCTTTGCGTTTTTAATATATGTAATCCATGCATTAGATGTTCTGTGGTGTGTGTGTGGGGGGCAGTGACCACAGCTCAGCCTTTAGTTTTCAGATTCCTGCCTCAGCTCTGCCGATCAGGTATTGCACCAGTTTTCTCTGCAATCAGCCACTAATGATCTCTGGATCTCTCCTCCTCTAATGTGCCACTTTACCTAAATTGTTAAATTTTGACACCAGCTGTTGCCATCCTAGCTTGCAATGGTCTGAAAAGCGTGCCTGTGGCACTGCTCATATAGACCCTGTTTGTCATTTTTAGCATGCTACACAAAGTGAAATGGAGGCTGTGTCCTATAGCTCCCTTGGATTGGGGGTTACCACCAGAGCCATTTGTCATTGGTGATTGTTGTTAGTAAAGGTACCCCTTTATTTTTACTCTGCTTGTTCTATAGTGACAGACAGCATGATGTGTTGTGCTCTTCAGTGGAGTGTAATTGTTGGGACTTGGAGTGGGTTATGCACCCCAAGGCAGTAGTAGTTGCACTGCAGATCTTTATTATTATGGGATGTATTATGCTTGCTCTGTTTGGAGAGCCTGCAATGGTAGTACTCATGATTTTTTTTTGCTTTGATTGGGTCCCCCTCCCGTCATTGGGGTACTATTAGTAATAATAAGTAGCATGGAGTGGACTGTTATTGGGCTTTACCTTTTGGAGAGCCTGCAGGAGGTGAGTATCACTAAATGGGTAAAACAGCAAGAACAGATGACGTGTCCTTATTTTTCAGGTATAACAGTCATAGTAGATGACTCTAATTATATGAAAGTTCAAAGGGTGCGTTTTGTCAATTAGCAGTTAGTGGATCAGCCAGGGCTGGAGTAAGTAGTTAGCTGATTCTATATATGATAAAAGACTCACGAAATGCACAAGTTCTGACTAATTTTCTAAAAATTTCTTTAACATACAAAAGGTCACACTGTCGTAGACTGAACAATGAGCAAGAGCAGAGTTATCAATGCTCTAGCCTCTATCAGTATTATGGCTTTAGCTTGTTGGGTAACAGCTTTCTGGTCTGTTAAAAGTCACCAAAATGCACCAGTTGACTTCAATTTTTCAAAATTTTCCTGGAGGCGCATGCTCCTGGAACCCCTTAGAGAGGTTGGGATTTTGTGCCCTCCAGAATTTCTGACTGCATGACACCCCTGCTCTCTGGGACAATAGTCATTTGACCACAGGGCCCCTAGCTGGTTAAATAGTTTCAACGCTTGAGATTGCCTCCATTCCCAAGCAAGGCCCATTCAAAACAAGGCTCTGACTCAATTTCTCTACCATCAGCACTTGTGACTGCCTCACTAACCAACCCTCCTTACTACTCCACAGTTCCTGCCTAAGGTCTTCACATGCACTTTCTCTCCCTTATCCTTCCTCTTCCCTCCTCCTCCCCTCATCCCCCTCTCCACCCAGCCCATCACATGCACTTCTCTAGGTGTTGCGACAATTGCTCCTGGCATGCTACTGTGTCTTTTACCCATCCTTGTAACCCTATTGTATTCTCTGCTGCCCTGCCTGTCCTTTTCCGAAATGTATGCATTTATGTACATGTAATTGAGTGTTAATCTGTATAGCATGCCTAAAACTCATCTGCTCAGTTGTACTGAAGTTGTACTGTTCCGAATTGACGTGGAACCTTTGTAAAAGAGCCTGCTCAAAGGTACTTGTAATCCTAGAATCAAATAAATAAATAAAAATAAATAAATAAAAAGGTGCTGAAAATTTTGAAATCCTGACTGAAAGGTCATTTTGCAACCTACTTGCAAAATTGCCTTTCAGGCTAGATTTATAATAGTTCCACCAACATTGTTCATGAGGGTGGGTATCAGAATGGCCATATTGAAAATTTGGTATAAAAACATGCAAAATGGCAAAGCTATGCAGCAAAGTTGAAAACACCATTGAAATATATTGAAACTCACTTACTCCCAAATGAAACCTATAAAAAAAAGTCAAAATCCTTTTCATGGTAGAAATCCTTTTTGTGAGAATGACAAAGCTTACAAAAAGGATCTGTTCTATAAAAAAAGAATCAGAAAAATGAAGTCCAAATGCTCTTTCATGAGTATAAATCCTTTTTGCGTGAGAATGACAAAGCTCACGAAAAGGATCCATTCTCACAAAGAAGAATCAGAAAAAATAAGTCCCAAATCCTTTTACAAGTAGAAATCCTTTTGGAAAAATGACAAAGTCCCAAATCCTGTACAAATCATTGGTGAGATCTCATCTGAGTACTGTGTCCAGTTCTGAAGGCTGCATCTCTGGAAGGACATAGAGTACAGGCAGTTTAGAGAAGGGCAACAAAAATGGTACAGGGTCTGCACCAAAAGTCATATAAGAAGAGACCAGAGGACCTCAATATGTATACTCTGGAAGACAGGAGAGAGGGTGATATGATAGAGGCCTTCAAATACCTCAAGGGCATAAATAAGGCACAAGAGGGTAGTGCATCTGGGGGTCTGATTAATTACATTAAAAGGGTCAAGACAAGAAAAATAAGATAATAAGGAAATACAAGAAAAGAAGACAGAAATATAAACACTAAAGACAGAGAAGAGAAAGAATTAAAGCAAGTTAAGGAGAAACTGAAATTGGGGTTTGGGGTGTGTGTTGAAACTTTAATAGGGAGGATTAGGTTACAAAATATTGTAGCAATGGGGTGTGTACTAGCAAAAGGAAGACTAAGAAAAAGGGCTTGCACCACAAAACATATGAGGAGAGAGACTAAGGACCTTAATATGTACTTACTGGAGGAGAGAGAGAGTGGGGACATAACTGAAACTTTCAAGTACCTCAAGGAATAAACAAGGTGCAGGTGGGAGACCTTTTCCAATGTAGAAAAGTACTAGAATATGGGGCACAATATGAAATTGGAGGGTAGATTAAGAGGTAATGTGAGGACGTTTTCTACATAGAAAGGGTAGTTGATGCTTGGAATAGTCTGCCACAGAAGGTAGTGAGGGCAAGCACAGTGGAGGGTTTAAGCATGCCTGGGACAGGCACAAGAGACTCATGAGAGGGAGGGAGTGATGAAAAGCCATTGATCACTTAGGGTCAGTGGCCACATACAATGCATACGCCTACAGGCAGAATGGATGGGCCTCACGGTCCTTATTTGCCGACAAGTTTCTATATTTCTCTGTTTAAGAAGGAAATCCAAGAAAAGAAGACAGAAAACCATTAGAAAAGCTAAAGAGAGAAGGGAAAGAATTAAAGCAAGCTAAGAAATTGAAATTGGGTTTGCAGAGGTGGACTGTGCAGATTCACCCATGTCAGTGACATGAATCTGATCGCCATATATTAGGACAGCAGAAGCATATTTGCCCACAACTACCATGCCTGCACATTCTGCTGCAGCCCAAGTAGGGGCTAGCGATGCAGGGCAGAACAGTTGCTTTTTATGGGTGCTTTGCAACCCACACCACCCAACACTAAATATAACTGCCTCCGGTCCAGGCATCAGTGGACTGGTGGAGAACAGTGTCTGTGGTGAAAATGGTTGTGAGTGCAGGGCGCTCACGAAATCCATGCGCCCATGTCCTCACGACCTTTCCTCATTGCTCAAACTGCAACATCCACATAATGGTATATGGGGAGGGTGCTGATTTAAAAGTAACACAAAGCAAGAGAAAAATAAGGAAATACAAGAAAGAAGACAGGAAAGCTAAGAAAAGCTAAAAGTAATATAAAATGGGTAGGCAAAATCCTGCATTTTGATTGGTTGCTAACCGTGCATTAGAATTGTCTAATGCATGGCTATAACAAGTTCAGATAACCACAGCCACAGTTAAAAATTAGGTATCAAGTAGACAAACGGAATTTTCATTTTGAATAGCTGCCATTTTTCCACGCTAGCCACAGACTTGGCCAAACCTTGTAAGCCTCATAACCTACGATAATTCCCAAGGTTAAAGCTTCTCCGCCCTGAACATCTGCAGCCTGCTACCCACAACTGATCTCCTTCATACTCTTGTGATAACACACACTCCTGGCATCCTAATTATAACTGAGACCTGGCTCAAAAGCATCCCAGATAATGCCATTGCCATCCCAGGTATTCCCTCACCAGACAGGATCGGATTGGACATGGAGGAGGTAGGCCATGTACATACTATCCACCCTGCAGTTTACAACTACCCTATCCTCCTCCATCCCAGCTACTTACGAATCCCAGGTTATCGCATTACCCTACCTTTCACAGTCCCTATCTTTGTAACTGGCATCTATTGCCGCCCAAGCATCCAACCTTCAATCGCAACTGAACTGTTAGCCTCCATTACCTCTCTCTCTTGCAGTCGGAGGAACTGTTCATACTGGGTGACCTGAACCTAAATTGGTTGTCTGCCAAGTCAAACAAGCTACAGAATGATGTCGCTGCACTAAACCTCACTCAATTTACACTTGAGCCCACGTCCTAATCTCAAAACACAAAACCACACCCTGCTTGACTGGGCACTCACAACTCATCCGCACCGTGTCATCAAATCTGGTATCCTCCCAGATGCCCTTAGTGACCACAACCCCATTTCCATTGTTCGTAAGGTCCATTGACCAAAACCACCCCTAAAATCCATACAGCTTCGCTCCTTTAAATCCTTGGATCTTACCCCTCTCAAATCCAACTTTCCACCTACAGACTGGGCCCCTCTCTCCTCTGCCACTTCAAGTCAACCATTTCAAGGACAAATTCATCTCCACCTGGAATGCTTTTGTTCCCTTCAGGAAAGACTAGAGTCCATGGGATTCACCTCCCTTGGATCACACCAGATATTGGCCTGCTTCAGGGAGCTCGACCAGGCCTGGAAAAACACAAATCTATAAAGCTTCCAAGTGACTATACCAAGTACAGAATGCTTCGCAACTCTTGTACTAAAAGCTACCAGATTGGCAAAGTCTGATCACTTCAATTCCTCATTCCTGACAAACTTAACTCCAAACCAAATTCTGGAGGTTGTCCATGCACTATGTCTCCTCCTTCTCACCCCCCAGTTCTTAAAATAAATAACTCCCTGGTTTCAGACCCTGCCTTAGTGGCCAATGAATTTAATGACTACTACACCTCTTGCCCGTCTCTCCTAAAGTCCCTCCCTCCCATACCCCCTTCCACCTTCAGCTCTTCTCCTCAGCCAGTGCCTACCTTCCCCGTTCTCCTTTCCACTATCTCCCTGACAAAGCTCTAAGCACCCTCCCTCCCCTCAACCCCTCTAAAGACTCCTCCCCAGATGATCTTGATCTTAAACTTCTCTACCTTTCTGCCCGTGCCATTGCTTTATCTAGTTCTATAATCTAAAACCTCTCCTTTAAATCTGCCCAAACCCCTCTCTGGCTGCACATCATCCTTCTTCTCCTAAGGGTGGCAACCAGTCCACACCTGATAACTGTCACCCCATCTCTTTCCTTCCTACCCTTGCTCAACTTCAAGAACAGCTGGTTCTCTCCCAACTTTCATCCTTCCTCTCTGATTCCTCCTTCTTCAACCCTTTCCAGTCTGGTTTTCAGAAGAACCACTCAACAACCACCTCCCTCCTCAGGCTCATCAATTCTGTCCTCACAGGGACCGATGATGGCCTGATTACCTCAAGCCATCTTTGTTGATCTAACCAAAATTTTGACACTGTCTCCCATACACTGCTTCTTAACTCCCTCTCCTCAGCTGGTCTTGCCTTGTCAGCTACAAACTGATTTAAATCCTACCTCACTGGTGGGACTGCAATCAGTAAGAATCGCTGATTCTATCTCCTCTCACTCCCATCAACACTGGTGTCCCCAGGACTCAGTGCTTGGTCTTCTACTTTTCTTCATTTTCCTAATGATATCCCCACAGCCTGCTCTATGTCATCCATCCATATGCACGCCTAATGATACTGTCTTGTACAGTTCTGGCAAAAACCTGCCGCTGTGGAAACCAGCCTACAGCATGATTTCAACCGAGTTCAGCTCTGTTTTGTCTCCCACCAGCTTTTCCTTAACTCCAAGAAGACAGTCTCTATGATCTTTGGCACCAGGCACAGACTCTCTAGGCTCACAGCCCTGCCCTCCTTCTACACCCTTGATGGGACACTCCCTTGAGGACACTTTCTCATTTAGATATCTGGGAGTTTGGCTGGACCAACATCTCAACTTCTCTGTGCATATCAATGCCATCCTGAAGAAACTACCCCCAAGCTTGGTGCTCTGTACAGGAATCATAGTTGCATCCCACTGTCTGCGAGGCATGAACTTGTCCAGAAGATGATACTCCCATCTTTGACTACTGTGACATAGTCTATGATGCTGCTCCCCAAATCTTCCCTGACCAAATTGGACACCCTCTTTAACTCCTTCTGCCACTTTGCCCTGGACTCTCCCTCCTGCTCCCATCACATTGCACTCTGTTGCTCCCTAGCTTTCCTCCACTATCTCACAGGCGCATCTCTCACTGCACCAAATTTACCTCCAAATTCTGGCTTGGTAGAACTTCCTCCCTACCTCTCATCTTCTCTCTCTCCTCCCCCCCACCCATTCTCTCAGATCTACCAACGCATGCTCCCCTAGTGGTCCCTCGCCCTCCCACCCTCATCAGCCAGATTGGGTTCGCCCATTGCTTCCCTAAAATATGGAACTCCCCCTCCAATCGGCACTCCTCTTCCACCTATTCCCTAACCACCGCCCTCCATAATTACCTCTCCCCAGCTGTTCCTGCTTTAACCCTCCTAACCACCTTATTCCTAACTCCAGTCTATCCAACCCCTTTCCCCTGGCAGGGTTCTCGACATCCTGAAGGGGAATCAAGGCTTAACTGCCCCCTTCTTCCTCCTATTCCTTCTTGCCTCCCCTCCTTTCCCTCCCTCCTGCCCTCCTTCTCCTATTACAACACTTATGTACTACCTCGAGCCTGCTCTTGGTACATTATTGCACTATAACTTGTTCTGTCTCATTTTGTTTTATGTTATATTGTACCATATTCTTTGTTATCCTATTTGCTGTATAATCTTACAAGCTGTAACTGTCTGTACTGCTTACATAATTTGTAACTGTGCACCCATCCAATAATTGTATAATCTCTGTTTTCCTAACCCTATGTAACCCCTCCCCCCACAGGTTGCACCGTGGGCGAGCAACTTGTTGTTCAAAGTGCCCTCCTGGTGAAACAGTTCAATAAATAATAACTAAAATTAATAAACATTGGCAATGCCACTACATATCTTACATGTCGATTTAAAGTTTACTGCAGACTAGCTTCTTAAATTTGAGAAATTTAAATCACTTCTCGCGACGCGGGAAGCCGCTTGAGTCAGTAAAATCATGCCAGCCAGTGAGCAAACTTGAGACACTGTAATCCATTCATTGCTCTGCTTCCTTTTTAACTGGTTGTGGTGTTCCTGCCGACACGCAAGTTTGTCTCATAGTTTGTGTTTGAAAGCAGAAGTGCACAGTCAATTGTAGGCTCATCCCTTGCTCCTCTCACAAGTACTAAACATTTACAAGGAGAACAATGAACATTGTAATTGTGAAAAATCTAACTTGCAAATGGGAGGGACAGCAATGTGCTCCTCTCTGTTTCTCTATCGTGTTGTAGTGACAGTAGCCGAGAGCACACTTAATCAGACGCCAGATGAATTCAAACTCATTTAACTAAAATAGTCCAAGAGCCAGTGATTAATGTAGAAATGAAGGGGTCTGAGGTAGTAGTAATTTGTTGAGTGTGTGTGTGTGTGTGGGAGGTGCGCTGAAAGCTAACTATGACAACCAAATGTAAACATTAACCTAATGCAGAGGAGGAACTATTTGATATCAAAATCAAGTAAAGATATTATTTTATAGCATTTAAACTTATAAATGTTGATTTCTACACCCATATAAAATAGCAGCACCCCATTTTATAAGTGCAATAAGACACTGTGAGGGTGTGCATTGTCTGTCGTTAGAAATGTTTAATGCCCACCCCTGAGTCTTATTGCTTACTTGAAGGATATCTATTGTACTGTGATTCTTCTGTTGTTTTGTTATGAGTTTCCTTTCCATTATTAACAAAGTGTTTTAGTCTTGATAATTTCTGGCCCTTCTAGGTCAAGTTCTCGTGGCGTAAGCTGAAATTTTTCTGAGAAGGGCCTTTTATCTACCATATTCTTTTTCCCTTTCTCTCTTTTTCTTTTCTGATTGTTGTTTTGTCATTTTGATGTAGTGTTATTCATTGGGGAGGCAGTATAGCGTAGTGGTTAAGGGCACCAAGCTGCAAACCTGGAGATCTGGTTTGAATCTCATCAGCCCCCACTTGCATACTGTGTGACCCTAGGCAAATTCACTTAACTTCCTTGTGCTCCCAGGTCACACCTGGAAACAAGCTCCAGCTTAGTGTGCCTTTCCTAGTTAAGCAATTTCCCCTTTCCTAGTCCCCTTTTGCTCTTTATCTAATAAACTGCCGATCAAACTATTTTGATCTAAACATTCTACCTTATCTTTTACTCTCTTTTTCCAGTTCATTAGTACAGTCCATTGGGTAATTCTCACTGCCACTGTTAGAAGCTGTTAAATGTTTCACATGAGGTTTAATTATACCTTTCTGATCTCCTATTTTCTTTGTTCTTATTGGGGTAGATGATCTGTAGCAAAATTATATCTAATTACTTGAGCTTTACAACTATGTCTCTACCTGTATCCATAGTAACTTGTAATAACAATACGTGAATGTTGGTTCCTACCCACTGTCCAAATGTTTGTGTGACTACAAAACTCTAAGCATGTGCCTCAAAGTGTAAGTCATCTGGAATTCCTGCGATTCTTCCAAAAGAATTGCTTATGTCATCGTATTATATCGACGTGTCCCTGTATCCTATAGGTTTCTAGTGTAACTAAACCCAGGTTGCACCTCTAAAAGGGACCATTTCGTCCAGTGGTCTTACCCGTCAACAAAATGAAATAAATAAATAAAATATTTTCTTTCCATTGTCATCTATAACCAGTGTTAGGGGGATACTTTCTTCATTTAACAAATCTCTTTCATTCCCCTTATTTTCCTTTTCCCACTTCTAGTTTCCACAATGAAAGGAAAAAATCAATAATTAAATAACACAAAAGCATAGACTTTGTGGCTGATAAGGACCACCTGCCCCTAGTCTGCCCATTTTCCTACCTGCTGGATAAGCTGCAGATCCTAGTTAACTAACAGCCCTATTTCTTCCACTCCACACAAGAATTGCCTGATGTCTGTCCCATGCATTCTTAAATTCCCTCACTGTTTTTGACTCCACAGCCTTATCAGAAGGCCGTTCCATGCATCCACCACCCTCTCTGTGAAAAACACTTCCTCACATTACCCCTGAGCCATCCCCTTTATCTTCAAATTGTGTCCCCTTGTTCTTGCACATCTCTTTTCTGAAAGATGCTACCCTCTTGGACTTTGCTGATTCCCTTGAGGGGTACTTAAAAGTTTCTATCATGCCCCCCCTTTCCTTGAGGGGTGTACATATTAAGCTCCTTTAGTCTCTCTCATATGGATTCTGTTGCAGACCCTGCACCATTTAGTTGTCCTCCTCTGGACTGTCTCCATCCTGTCTATGCCCTTGCAGATGGGTCCTCCACAACTGGACGCAGTACTCAGATGGGGTCTCACCAACTCTGTCTGTACAGAGGGATAACAACTTTATATTTTCTACTGGTGATGCCTCTCCTATACATCCCAGTATCCCCAGCCATCCCTACTGCCTTCTCCACATTGCTTGCTAACCTTTAGGTCATCTGATATGATTACCCTCAGGTCCCTTTCCATTTCTGTTGTTGTTACTAACTCCCTCCCCATTGTGTACTCTTCCCTAGGTTTTGTTTCCCAGGTGCATTACTTTACACTTTGCATTGAATCCAAGCTGCCATACTACTGACCCAGAAACCCAGAATAATTACATTTATTATTTCAAATTAAATCCTAAAGTGAAAATCACTTAAAATCTTCACGGTGTGCAATCTTCCACAAATTCATTGTAGATAGTTTATTTAAAGGGAAGTAAACATCGCATGTGGTCACTCAAATTAGAAAGCCCAAGACAAGACCATTCAAATGAGGTACTAGACTTAGTTGTAGTGTCAGAGTCCTGGAGATATGAATATCAAATTATCTGTAAATCAAAACAAAGTAGCAATCATTTCATGTAATTTTAAAACAGAGTGATGTCACTGAGGAGCAAACTCTGTATTTGTTATTACAACTTGCCCCTCAGTGACATCACTTCTATTTAAGATCCCATGAAATGGCTGCTATTGGTTTGATTTACAGAGTATTTGATATTCTTATCTCAGGACTCTTGATACATACAAGGATCGCTCCATACCTTGTTTGAAATATCTTTTATGGGCTTTCACAATTTGAGAGACCCTGCAATGTTTACTTTCCCTTTAAAAAATCTGCATAGGTAAGCTTCCACAACTTATATACAGGTGCAAAAGTACAGTAATAGAACCAATAGTTTTATACAAGTCATAAACTCAAAAGAGAATGGACTCTGTGGGTAATATAACAACTCAGCCAAATTCTGGAACATCCTCAGAGAAGTTGAAGGATACCCATGGAATCATCTCTACCAGCCAAAATCTTGTCCAATGGGCATACCTCTACAGACAGAGCCGATAGTCTTGGACAGCTAAATGATCACTTTGCCACTGCAGGACTAACTTTGACACCTCACCTATTAGTAAATTAATCTTCTGGGTGACTCTGCTGTCGACCTTATTAACACTTCTAATCCTAGCTTACCTCATCCTCCTGTATTTAGCTTCAATATAGTCACTTTTAAGCAGGTTGAGGACTTACATGTACTACTTTCCCTGGATACCAAAAGAGTGCAGGTGCAGACAACATAGAACCATACTTCCTCAAACTTGGCTAATCCTTACTTGACCGCCCCGCCCCATACACACTTTTTATTCAACTTGTCGTTAACGCAAGGTGAACTTCCCAGCCATGGAAACTGCCCATATCCTACCTTTATTCAAGTCGGGAGACCCAAGTGATCTGAATAATTACCGGCCTATATCTATACTCCTGCATTGTCAAAACTACTCAGAAAATTGTTAATGCCCAAATAAAAGAACATTTGGATACACATGACTTATTAAACCCTGCACAATCTGGCTTCAGAGCAAAACACAGCACGATATCAGCACTTGTGAAAGTAACCACAGATTGACAAACTGCACTGGACACTAAGAAACATGTGGTTGCTCTCTTCCTGGATTTGAACAAAGCCTTTGATACTGTAGAGCACAGTATATTGCTCACAGCTCTGAGCAGCCTCAGACTTAACAACTCTGCAAAATCAAATGGTTTTCCAACTACCTCACCAACAGACTGCAACAAGTCAAAGCTGCAGGTGACCTGTCATCACACAAAAACCCTTCTACGAGGTGTTCCCAAGGCTCCATATTAGGCCCAATCCTATTTGCAATTTATATCAATAACCTGGACACTTATCTACAAACAGCTAATATACACTTATTTGCAGATGATACTGTACTATATACCATTAACTCCCTTAGATGTGGCACAGGAGAAGTTACAACAAGACTTTTATTATGCTCCAACATAATCTCATTAAATATAAACTCTTCAATGCCAAAAGACAAAAGTCATGGTTCTCTCACCAAAAACTGGCTCTCGGATCAACACGCACTCCCGGATTTTAACGCTTGTTGATGAACCTCTTGAAATAGTCAAAACCTTTAAATACCTAGGATTCTGGATGGACAACAAGCTGAACTTCCAATGCCACCTGAATGAAATCAAGAAATTAAACATAGAAACTTAGAATTTGACAGCAGATAAGGACCGCTTTGCTCACCCAGTCTGCCCATTTCCTCACCTACTGGATAAGCTGCAGATCCTAGTTAACCAGCAGCCTACTTCTTCTACTCCCCACCCCCAGAATTGCCTTTATGACTGTCCCATGCATGCTTGAATTCTACCACTGATTTTGACTCCACAACTTCCTCCGAAGGCCGCTCCATGCATCCACAACCCTCTCTGTGAAAAATACTTCCTTAAATTACCTCTGAGCCGCCCCATCTTCAAATTGTACCTCCTGTTCTTGCACACCTCTTTTTGAAAGATGCTACCTTCTTGACTTTGTTGATTCCCTTGAGGTACTTGAAAGTTTCTATCATGTCCCCCTCTCCTCCTCTTTCCTCGAGGCTACAGCATATGCTCCTTAAGACTCTCTTCATATGTCTTCCGGTGCAGACCCTGCACCATTTTAGTTGCCCTCCCTGACAGCTTCCATCCTGCCTATGTCTTTAGTGGAGACTGGGTCTCCAGAACTGCACACAGTACCAGATGGGGTCTCACCAGCTGTCTGTACAGAGGGATAATAACTTCCTGTTTTCTACTGGTGATGCCTCCCCTATGCATCCCAGTTTCCCCAGCCCTCCTTGCTGCCCTCTCACATTGCTTGCCCACCTTTAGGTCATCTGATATGACTACCCCCAGGTCCCTTTCCATTTTGTTGTTGTTAGTATCTCACCCCATTGTGTACTCTTCCCTGGATTTTGTTTCCCAGGTGCAGTACCTTGCACTTCTTAGCATTGAATCTAAGCTGCCATACATTTGACCATTCCTCTAACCTTGCCAAGTCCCTTCTCATCCTTTCCACCCACCCTGTGAATCAACTCTGTTGCAGATCTTAGTGTCATCTGCAAAGAGACATACTTTTCCTTCCAGTCCTTCCCGCAAGTCGCTTATAAAGACATTGAAGAGGACCGTCCTAATACTGAACTCATGGTACCCCACTAGTAACCCTCCTTTCTTCTGAGTGGACTCCATTTACTATTACTCTCTGTGTCCTATTCTCCAGCCACTCTTTACCCAGGCTGTCATCTTGGGACCCACTCCAGGCTGGCTAACTTGTATATTAATCTTTGTGGGACTGTGTCAAATGCCTTACTAAAGTCTAGGTAGGCCATGTCCACAGCCCCTCCCTGATCTACTACTTTGGTCACCCAGTCAAAGAAATCTATCAGATTGTCTCATATGACCTTCCCCTGCAGAATCCATGCTGCCTTGGGTCCTGTGCCCCTCGCCTCTAGATACTCTACAATTCTTTCCTTCAGAAGTGATTCCATCATTTTCCCTATCACTGAGGTTAAACTAACAGGTCTGTAGTTTCCTGCTTCTGCCTTGCTCCACTCTTTTGTGAAGGGAATCACATCTGCCCTCCTCCAGTCCTCGGGTACCACCCCATCCTCCCATGATTTGTTAAAAGGGTAGTCAGTGGTGTCACTTAGTTCACCCTTAGCTTCTTTAGAATTCTGGGATGAATCCCATCAGGCCCCATTGCTTTGTCCACCTTCAGTTTTAAGAGTTCTTTCAGAACCCTTTCTTCTGTAAATGGGCTGGTATCAACTTCTGTATCCAGAGTGTTACTACTGTTTGTTTTATGTACCTCCTCTTCATTTGTAAATACTGAGCAAAATATTTGTTTAGTATCTCTGCCTTTTCACAGTCTCCCTCTGCCCACCCTCCTCCCCTTTATTAAGCCTCACTATCCCTCCCTTGGTCTTCCTTGCTCCTGATGTACCTATAAAATGTTTTATCCCCTTCTTAACTGAGTTGGCTATCTTTCCTCGGTTTGGGCCTTTTGCTGTTCTGACTGCCTTCCCAGCCTCCTTTGCTTTAACTGATACAGTTCTCTGTCCTGCTCCTTCTGTGATTCCTTGTACTTCCTGAATGCTTTCTTTTTCTGAACCTTCACTGCCACTTCCTTTGAGAACCATAGTGGTTTCTTACATCATCTTGTTTTGTTTATTTGCTTCACACAAGGCTCATTACCTCTGTGATGGCAGTTTTATTATTCCCCTGCTGTTCTTCCACCCCTCCTCCCTGCCCATTTGCTAGTGCATTCCTTAGGCACTCACCCATTTTGAAAGTCAGCCCTCCTAAAGTCCAGTACTTTTGTCTTTGTTGGCTTTTGACTCTATTGCTGTGTTTATTGTGAACCATACTGTTCGATGGTCGCTAGTTCCCAGATGGCTACCCTCTTCTACATCTGTGATCCTCTCTCCATCTCCATTTGAGAGAATCAAGTCTAATATTGATCCCTCTCGAGTGGGCTCCAGTACTAGTTGTCCAAGGCATGCCCCTGTAGGGCATCTAGAATAACTGCACTCTTCAGGTGGCAGCTGCAAATGCACTCCAGTTAACATCTGGCATATTCAGATCACCCATCAGCAATATCTCCCTTTTCTGCCATTCTAAGTATACTTTCTATAATTTCCCTGTCCATTTCCTCCCCTGAGAAGTCTGTATATAACCCCTATGCGTAATTGTGGTGCCATTGCGGTCTCCAAATTTACCCATAGTGCTTCTCTCCTCCCTGTTTACCCTTTTGTTCTGTTGCTTTGATTCCTTCCCTATGTAAAGAACTACTCCTCCTCCTCCTCTTTACCCTCCCTGTCCCTCCTGTAGACAGTGTATCCTGGTATGTTTATGTCCCAGTCATGGTTTTGTGTGTACCATGTTTCTGTGACTGCCACGATATCCAGATTTTCCTCCTCCATCAAGGCCACTAATTCAGGAAGCTTGTTACCCAGACTACGGGCATTGGTACTCCTTGCTCTCCATTTTTGATGGCTTTACCTTCTGTTGCAGCATCCCCACTGACCGTTCTACCTGGTCTTTTCTCATTTAGTACCCTGTTTTGGGAGAGGCTGGGATTTTCCTGCTGCTTGTCAGTGCCTCCCCTTTGACTAGTTTAAAAGCTTGCAAATGAAGCATTTAAACTGATTGTTCAAAAGACTTGTTCCCTTCCTGGACAGATGCAGACCATCCTGCCTGTATATAGGCTGGTGTCCCTCCAGGTGGAACCCAGTCCCCAATGAAGCTAAACCCCTGTGCTCCAGCACCATTTTTCAACCATTCATTAAACTGCATAGTGCCAATTACCCTCGCCTCCCCCATGCCTTTGACAGGCAGCACCTCTGAGAAGGATACTGTGTGCTACTTGTCTTAGGTCCTCCCCAACTCTGCAGTGTCCTCCTGCACTGCTCTAATCTCATGACGAGCCAAGTCATTTGTCCCTAGGTGGACAATTATGTCCAGCTCAGAATCCCTTGCAGCTGTTCCGTGATCCTGAGGATGCGCTTCCTGTCCCTCCAGCCATGGCACCAGGCAGGCACTCTACTCAGTTTTCCCAGCTCCCCCAGTTCTATACCTCCCTACATTGAGTCCCCCACCAGGAGCTGCTTCCTTTCCCTGTGGTGTCCTCTGCCTCCTTCCTGTGGGCCTCCCTTGTGACAGTTGTCATCAGTCTTCTCTGGATGGCATCCATAGGGGAGCTATGCTCCCCCAGAATGGTGTATGGATTGTGGAGTGGAACAATTGACTGGGTGTGCCTCTGTTCCACCCTCCTCACAATCTCTGAGCCCACTGTGGTCCAACTGCTGTACTTTCTTCGCAACCTCTGAGGTAGTGGTGGTGGCGTAGTGCTCCCTGGATGGGGAGGTTCCCTTCCTACTGTCCAGTGTGGCCTGGGGAAGGTTTCCTTACTACTGTCCAGTGCGGCCTGAAGGCGGGCAACTTTCTCCCTCAGGGCAGACAGTTGTCTCTAACACGGCAGCATTTCAGCCTCCAGAAAGACTCCCAGAAGACTGCTGCCCCATAGCCATTACATTGCACTACTCCCCACATGTTTATCTAGTTTTTTTTTTGTATTGTGTGTGTGTGTGTGCATGGTGTGATTTGTTATATAGAAGTATATATATTATACAATGTGTATGCTTATATTGTCAGTGCAGTGTGCTAGAGAGGATATGACAGTGAAATGCACCACACTCGAGGAAATGATGTCAGAACCTCAGGTATAAGGAACTATTTCCAGGAGTGGGTGGGGTGAGGGTGGGAAGGGGTTAGGCCTAAACTGAGCCCTCACAAAAACAATCAGCTAAAGCTCTCACCCACCGCCACGATGAGTGCCTTCCTGTCAGCAAGATACCCTACACAACAATTTGATTGAGAAGGTACCCTGCTAATCAAACAGAGAAAATCCAGACATCCAAGTCAGACACAGGTAAACCCTCTCCAGCCCCAAAACATCCTGGTGGTTTGTTAGCCACAAAGGAAAATCAAATATGCAGTTATTTCAGCCCTTCTGAGGATGCTGACAAGATAAGCAGTTTTAAAAACCCCATCCTGAATTAAAAACTAAAACAAACACAAAGCAATACCACTTTAAAAGTGAGGAAAACTTCTCTCAGATGTAAGCAAGAGAGAGAGAGATTAGCTACAGATATTTAGTCCAAAATAGTATATCCCACGCAGCTTCTCAGTTGTTTCCAGCACACCCTGTACACAACTTGGAAGAAGATGGACTTCTGCCTCAAACAGGATCACACCACTAGTTTATAGTAATTGAACGCTGAAATGGTCTAGCTAGACAAATGGCTGTGATTAAGGCAGCGCAGTTAGGCCTATTCTATCGGATTAAACATCTGCTAACCTTAGATGCTAGAAAGAGGCTAGCACAATCTACATTCTTACCCATACTGGATTATGCTGACTTCATGCACTCACATTGTCCCTAACGTTGGTCAGCAAACTTGACACTCTATACCACCGGGCCATAAGATTTATTCTCAACCTACCCTTACGTACCCATCATTGCCTACTATACCAGGAATCGGGTTGGTCTTCTCTATCAACTAGGAGGAAAAGAAATGCTCTTCTCTGGCTCCACAGAGCACTCTCAAATAAGCTCCCAACATACATCTCTAGCTTATTAGAGTGGTACCAAGGAGTTTCCACCGGACTGAGGCGGTTCTCAATACTCTGCTTTCAGATTCCTAGAGTAAATACAACCTGTGGCTCGCCAAAATCAACTTCTCACTTCCATCTCTATGGAACTCCATGCAAAACACACTAAAACTGTCATCACTCCCAGGCCTAGCCACATTCAAAAGATGCTTGCCGCTTTCTTGAGGGAAATTGCAAATGTTTCAGACAAAGATGATCGTCCCTACCTTTTTCACTATTTCTGCAATTAGAACATTTATCAAGGCCCTTCCTCATAGGTGACTTCCAGCACCCATTGCATACTTTTATCTACCCTGGCTCTTCATATCCTCTCCCTTCTCTCCTTTACACAGCTGCTCCTTTGCCTTCCCTTTTCTGATTACAACCAACAGTAGGAGGTTGTTTAGGACTGATGACTTTCCACACCTTCTTATAATATTATTATTCTTGAACTGCATTTGCTTGTAATCCTGACAGGTCAGCTGGTGTTGGCCATTTGTCCATATCCTGTACAATACTGCATTCATCTGTGCCCATGTGCTTATTGTATTGTATGTATTATATTGTTATATGTCCAGGACCATTTTGAAAATGAGCTTGCTCAATGGTGTTTATGTCTGGTAAAATAAAGTAAGTGATTGACTGATTGAGAGTGCTTCAGTCAAATTACTTCTAGGTTTTATTTCAAAATTCGCACCACATGTAGTCTCCAAGGGAAATGTCCTGACAGCAACTTCAATGATAATGGAGAATGAACTGGCCAAATAAATATCCCAGTCCAAAGTCCTCAAAGTGGGCTAATTTTAAATGAGGCCCCATCCTTTTGCAGTATCAACTTTAAAACAGGCTGTGAAATAAAAGTGTCGCATGCAATGGCATCAAGCCCTATACTCTGCTCATTTAGTTTTTCTCTCACGCAGTATACGTTGTACTGTTATACCACTGTCCTTTTACATTCTGTGGTTACTCTTCTCCTGAAAAATGCCTTTCTTCCACCACTTATCATTACAAGTCCAAACTAGGCAAATCCATACTTGCAAAACCAAACTAAATCTTATCCTGGATTTGGCAATCCAAATCCAAAACCAAATCCATATCCACCCTGGCTTTGCCCATCCCTGATCTGACTATATCAGTCTAGCAGCAAACAACAAGAGAATCAGTTACCAGCTTTAGACAAATTAGATACAGCTGAAGCCAATTGGTCCCTTTTTTTGTTAGAAAAGATGAATAGTAAATGACATGTGGCACATAAATGCAAGATTAATGAGAACATTTGAGTGTGGAATGTTATGAATAAGAAACATATACACTGGTTATTATTATATTACTTTATTCAGCAATGCATATGCATATGATATTTTCATCTCTTCATATTTATAAGGGCATGAAAAGAACAGTTATGCAAGAACGACCATAACAGTAGATCTTTGAGAAAATCTCCTCCATTAGGCCACACCTTTGGAACTGTAAGCCGTCAGCATCAGGACCACTTGAAATTAGCTCGGGCCACCCATAATGACGCAGCATTGATGCATATAACATGGATGGCTTCAGCACTCCTCACTTCTCCAGGGATAAGCTCAGAGGGCCTCATACCAGTATCAGGCAAACAAGGATAGGTATGGGACTGGAATTAGGATGCATGGATTAAGGCATTAGGCACAACATCTGACTTATCCCTCAGAAGACAAAAGAAGAAGGAAGGAGATAGGGTAAGGCACAGGCTAACGGAGGAGATTCTCTCGATTATTGATGGATAGGATTATAAAGGCATCTCTGTGGTATTATTTACCTTTATTTCTACACTGTATATATTTTGTTGTATACGTCTTGCTACTGTTTTATGTATATTTTACTTGTACTCTATTCTGTACCCTCGTCCTTGCAAACTGCAGGTCCACCTTGTAAATGAGCTTGCTCAATGGAGATCGCCTGGTAAATAAACATTTTGATTAATTGATTGATTGATTGATTTACTGTTATGTTAAGTTGTTATGCAATTATTCTATCTTCATGGAGAGTATCTCCTAGACTAGGCCACACCTTTGGAACAAGTCCCAAGCAGTACAAAGCAGACTGGCAGGATGGTATAGTCTAATATGTGATCAGGAGCCTCAGAAGAAGGGTGCCACTAAGAAAGAAAATCTGCTACTACTACTACTGCTACAGGGTAGAAGGCCTTGTAGTACAGCAAGACCAAAGCCAGCACGCTTACGAGAGATTATGTCCAGAATGTAGTGTTTGGTGAAAGTGTGGATAGTGCTCCATGTGGCAGCAGCACATATATCAGCAGCAGGGACATTTCTGAAGCAAGCAAGTAAAGTGGCCAGAATTCTTGTAGCGTGACCGCAAACAGCTAGGAAGTTCCTTACCATACTTCCTACCAACAAAACAATGAATACGCCAGCCATTTGACAGGCATTGTTTAGATACAGGTGCCCTTTATCCCAGGGGTGAATGAAACAAAACGCTGAGAAGTCTTCCTCCAGCTCTTAGTGCGAGTAACATAGTATCTTACTGTTCTGTTTACGTCAAGGGTATGGGGCAATGGCTCACCCGGGTTGGCATGCTCAGGGAAACAGGAAGGTGAATTGTTTGGTTTAGGTACATTCAGATACTACCTTCAGTAAAAACTTAGAATTTGTATATAAAGAGACTCTGTCTTTGTGAAAATCAGATAAGGAAGCTCACTCATTAAAGCCTGAAGCTTGGAAATTCTACAAGCGAAGTCACAGCAACTAAAAATAACATTTTTCTTGACAGGAAATGTAAGCCACAAGTCATGGCATGCTCAAAGGAGCCAGTGTCAATTTCTCAAGTATGAACTTCAAGTCCCAAGGCAGGACTGTATTACAGATAGGAAGTTACATATGAAGAATATCTCTCAAAAATATGGACACCTCTAGTTGGGCAACCATGCTAGCAGTAAGGGCATGAAATGCTGATATGGCAGCCACATGTACCTTAATAGAGGAATACTGTAAGCCTGAATCAGATAAGGAGAGCAAATATTCCAGAACAACATTCATGGGACATGAAAATGGTTCATATTCTGAGAAGCAGACTACAAAGTGAAATGCTTCCATTTCAAGGAGTAAGTATGTCTTATAGAATTCTTCCTATCCATAGAAGGACATCAGCAACCTTACAGGATACCACAAAGCAAGCAATGGCCATGTTTTCAGAAGCCATGCATCTGGGTGTAAGGTTGTTGGGTTCAGATGGACTCAAACAGCCCCTGTCCTGAGACAACAGACCCGGACAGAGGGCTAGAGGAATAGGGTGCTTTACCGCTAGATGTTGTAGGAGCAGAAACCACATCTGGTGATGCCATGAAGGAGCAATGAGGATGAGTGTGGCACTCTCCACTGATGCTTAAGCATGACCCTCAGTACTAGAGGAATGGAGGAAATGCCCTAGGAATTTCCTTTCCAAGAGAGGGACAACGATCTTGACGAAAAAATTCCAGACCCTGGATCGAGCGAGCAGAAGCACAGCAGTTTTGCATTGTGTGGGGAAGCAGAAAGGTCCAACTCTGGATGACCTCATCTTGCTAAGAGGTCATTTACCATAGAGGTCAGTATTTCCCATTCATGAACCAGGGACTGAGACTAGCTGAGCCTATCTGCCAGCATGTTTTGGAGACCTAGGAGAAACACGACAGACAGCTGAAGGTCATAATACATTGCCCAGTACCACAGTCTCTCATTGCTTCCCTGAATAGTGGATAGGAATGAGTGCCCCTTATTTGTTTATGTGGTGCATGACACTGACATTGGCAGTGTGGATTAATAGAGGACAGGGCAGGGATGATTTTGAAATGGTTGGAGGCTATATAGTACAGCTCTCATTTCCAAGACATGTTTGTGTAGGGCAGCCTCCACGCTGTTACAGAATCCTTGTGCCTGGAAGGAGCTGAGATGAGCAGACCAACCAGAGCCTGAGGCATCCATGGTAAGGATCTCTGGACAGGAGCTGGTACAAGGAATGAAATGCCCTTGAGTAAGTTACTGTGATACATCCACCATAACAGGGCTCGATGAAGAGGGGACATGACAAGAACCAGTTGTTCCAACTTGCCAATCAACTGATCCCACTGCAACCTGAGTGTCCATTGTAGGATTCGGATATGAAGTCGAACAAATGGCATGGTCACTATGACAGCAGCCATCAAGCCCAGGAGACAGAACATCGACCTGGCAGAGACGTAGTGGCTCTATGAACTAAGTGTGCCTGAGCAATAAGGGTGTTTGCCCTGTTCTGAGGCAGGAATGCACATCTCTTATCCATGTCCAGTATCACCCTAATGTGTTGCAGGAGTTGGCACAGTGTCAGCACAGACTTTGGCACATTCACTGTGACCCCTAAGGCCTCAAACAGTTATCTTGTTTGGGAAAGGGTATGAGGAAGAGCTTTCCTGGAATTGGCCTTCAGGCACCAGTTGTCTAGATAAAGGAAGACATAACCCCTTTCCTGCTAAGAGCTGCTGCAACCACCACTAAGCATTTGGCAAAGACCTGCAGTTGTGAGGATAAGCCAAAGTACAACACTTTGAACTGACAGTGCCTGTCCTCCAGCGTAAAGCAGAGGCATTGTTTTTGGCACTTTCTGATCTTGATGTGAATGTATGCATGTCTAAGGGACAAAGCCAGTACCCTGTTTGCAAAAGGGAATCAGGGCTTGCAGAAACACCATTCAGTACTTATTGTATTCGATGAACAGACTGAGGTCTCTGAGGCCCAATAAAGGACGTAGATCTCCCGTCCATTTTGGGACTAGGAAGTATCTGAAAAGAACCCTATTTTCCTGTCTTGTGGAAGAACTGGTTCTATAGCACATTTTGGAACAGGATCTGGACTTCTCTCTTAGAATGGACAAGTGGCTCAGAGGGTGAGAGGAAGGTGATGGAGGATGATCTGGAGGGGTTTCTGTTAATTCCAGAACATGCCCCTTGCTGTTATTTCCAGACCTACTCATCTGTAGTGATCTCCTTTCACTGCTTTAAATGGAGGGAGATCCTTTACCCTGCCCAACACTTATTCCTGGAGGCAATAGTTAAGGAGGTGGAAAAGAAGGAAGAGAGGCAGGTGGAACTGGGGCAGCAGAACCACTGGAACTGATTCCTTTAGGTGCTTTAGCATGGGCACCAGGGCATGGTACCCAGAAGGTACCTCTACCTCTACCATGGCCTTGCTGACTGTATGTGGTTACCTCTGGCAGCAGACCTATGAAAAGATCCCCTACTATGCCCTCTGGGTGGTGTAGAGTATAGGGACTTCACAGACCTTGAAGTAATTTTGAGGACTGAAGGCCAGGAAGTGAATCTTCAGTGACTTCCAAACAGTTTGGAGCCCCTAAAGGAGCATTCAAAACAGCCTGCTGCACAGCAGTAGCACAACCTGCTACTCTGAGCCAGGCCTAAAGTCTAATGCAGATACCAGAGGCTGCAACCCTAGAAGAGGCATCTGACACATCATATGCTGAATGTAGTAAAGGTTTGCCAACCCCAGAACTGGTTGACAGGATTTTAGGCAAGTTAGTCTTGGAAGGGCCATCAGGTAAAGCCTGAGCTGTAGGTAGAGCCTGGAGCCTTCCAAAGGCTTTTCTGATATTGTATCATATGAGCCTGGTACTCAGCAACCTTAGGCTTAAGGATGTTGAGATATCCCAGTAGTAGGGGCATCTGATTATTTTCGCCATGATGTTTGGGAAGGAATGGTGGTTGCAGGCTTCTTTAGTGACTTTGATTTTTAGCACACTGCATTTTTCAGCGTTACTGCTGTTGCTGGTGTTTTACAGCAGGGTGTGACCTAGAGTTCTTTATGTTAGTAGCTGTGGGGTGCGGGAGGTAAAGCCCCTCACATCGGGGTTGCAGCAAGCAGAGACCCCTGCAATTTGGCACTGGTAGCTGAGCTGTAGTAGTGGCTTTCTCTATATTTAGTTGGTCTGGTATCCATTTTCCCATGTTTTGTGTGGTTTATCAAATTTCGTAGTGATGGAGGTTGCTTTTACTGCCAGAAGGCAAATTGTTGAACGCCGTGGCTGGTGTCGGTAGATTGCGCTCTGGTTTACATCGCCAACTTGATTGTCACTGCGGCATGGGTGAACCGGATGCCAAGGCATAGATGCATGCCCATTACATCCAGCCTCCTAGAGTCTTTATCTGGAGGCGAAGTACTCCTGTGCTTAGGGCTCTAGAATGGTCCTAAGCAACCACAGAACTACGGAGTCTCTTTTCAGTCTGTGCAGCACAGTAATGCTTAGCAGATGGAGCAGGATACTGCTTATCAGCTTTCTTTGGAACTGCAGGAAGGTTACTAGGCCAAAGCCAACAGCAATGGTAGCATCCTCTAATACAGGATAAACAGGAGGAATTATTTACTTATTTATTTGAAAGGTTTCACCAGAAAAGGCAACATGAGCTGTAAACAGCTCATTTCAAAAGCGTCCCGGGGAAGGGTTACAGAGAGGGAGATCACAAAGACATAGCAAAAGAAATGCATGCCATACAATTGAAATACATAGAGTGCAGTAAGTAATACAGTAAATAATACAGTGCAGATTAATCCATAACAACAGACAGTATCCCATTGAAGAAGCAAGTTATATAGGTAGCTCAGCTAAGGTCAGAGACATCGGATGTGTCGAACCAGGGTATACAAAATAATAAACATATTACATATACAGTAATAAACCAGGGACAGGTAGCCCATAGTGAGAGAGACAGAAGATGGAGAATGCCTAGAGATGCAAGAAGAGGTAAGCTAGGCTCAAGGCTACCAAGTGCCAATTTAGTGACAAAAGAAAAGCAACTATAACACAAGGTAGAGGAGGAAAGGAGGGGTAAAGGAGGGAGGGGATGAACGGGGAGGGTAGTCAACGCAAGAACATGTCCCTTCAGGATGCTGAGAACACTGCAAGAGAACTGGACCTGGCAGGTATATAAGGTGGAGGGTAGTAACCCAGGAACTAGGGCCCTTCAGGATGCTGAGAACCCTGCAAGGGAACAGTACCCGGTAGATTAGGTGACAAGAGAAGAGGGAGGGTGGGGAGTAGGGGGGCAGGAGAAAAGCACAAGAACTAGTCCCCTTCAGGATGCTTAGCACCCTGCAAGGAACAGGATCTGGCTGCAAAGAGGAGGGGGCAGGAGGAGAAGAGAGGGGTGGGGAGTGGGGAGGGACAGGAGGAAAAAGAGGGGTGGAGGAATGGAAAGTGTGCCAAAACCTCCCAAAAGTCTTTATTTTTTTTTTTATTCTTTTGGTAAACCGGTAAGGCCCACTAGGCACCAGTGCCTGTTTTCAGGGGCGACCCAGGAGCACTCTAACCACCCCAGTGCTTCAAAATTCCATGATTCCTTTTAGTCGAATGTTCCTCCTCCACAGAAAAACCCATGGCAGGCTGCACCTGATGGAGCAAAGCCTTAAAGAGGGATCTACCAGGGAGACCTGAGTATGTAAACCACAGAGTCCTCACTGCAGGATGAAAGGGTGGAGCTGAAAGGCAGATTCCCTTCTTCAAACTGTCCTCACCTTCATATTCCTCCTTCAATCCCCTCAATGTCCATGAGGTGAGGATTATATTCATCCTCATCATCGCTATCAGGAACAATGACGGAGCCACAGAAGGAACCAATGATGCACATGGTGGCTGAGAAGGAGGAAGGTTCTGGTACAGGAGGCCCTGCCAACAGTAGAACTACTGCCAGTGTCAGCAGCTGCCATAGGTGATGTAGCATATCTGAAAACAATGCCAGCACAGCCTGGGAGTCAAGGGCACCTCAAAGGGTCCAGGTCTAGCTGCATTGAAAGGCTGGATCCCAATGATGGTGGCAACATATTATCCATAGTAGGTAAGGCACTGTCTGAGCCAAGTCCCAGCCTTGCTGTCTCAACAATGGTTGAGGGGCTTTAGTTGATGCCACTGGAGCAGGCTTCAATGGGGACATACCTGTTTTCAATGGTGACCTAGACCTTGCCAGTGAAGCAGTCTTATCTATGTGCTTACGTTCATGGCAGAAGAAGAGGCTCATACTGATGACTAGTCCTTGCCTTTGCCTTTCGACTTTGAAAATCATTTCTTGGTCGACAGTGAGAAAGAAGCAGGCCTGGAATCGACAGCCTTTAAATGACTTTAACATTTTGGAAGAGGAAGTTCCTAAAACCTTCCAACGGTGTCACCTTGTTGCCTGGTTACATAGAAACACAGATAGTGATGGTAGAAAATGACCAAAGGTGCATCCAGTCTGCCCAAAGTTGCTCGAGACCTAGTGTCTATCCAGGGATCAATCCCCATGATAGCCCCTCCTTCCTTATCTCCACACTTGGAGTAGAGCTTGCTGTTTGTGCCCTTACTCTGTCCCACCTATGCTTGAAGCCCTCCATAGTGTGGGCACCCATCACCTCAGCAGGCAGACTGTTCCATGGCTCCACTACCCTTTGGTAAAATAATACTTCCTCAAGTCCCTCCTGAAGATCCCCCCTTCAATTTCCATTCATGCCCACGTGTCACTGAGCTGGTGTTCCTATTAAATAATTCTGTGTGGTTCACTTTATTAATGCCCTTCAGAAACTTGAAAGTCTCTATCACATTCCCCATCGCCCTCCTGGCCTCCAATGAGTATATGTTCAGTGCTCCCAGATGCTTCTCATAGGAGAACCCCGTGAGGCCCTGAATTATCTTAGTTGCCCTACATTGCACCGCCTCTAGCCTGTCCTTATCCTTTCTGAGATGAGGACTCCAGAACTGGACACAGTATTCCTGGTGTGGCCTCACCAAGAATCAATGGGGAGTATTATTGCCTTCCTTCTACTGTCTATACCCTTCCCTATACACCCCAACATTCTATTTGCCTTGCTGTAGGCTCTGTTGCACTAGCTAGACTGCTTTAGGCTGTCACTGATAATGACTCCCAGGTCCTGCTCCTCTGTTGTTGTACTAAGTTTAACCCCATTTAGGCAGTACTCTGTCCCAGGGTTCTTTTCCCTGGGTGCATTACCTTGCACTTCTTGACACTGAATTTCAGTTTCCACACATCTGACCATCTCTCCAGCCTTTGGAGGTCTTGTTGTAACTCTCAAACTCCTTGACGCTATCCACCCTTCAGCAGAGTTTAGTGTCATCTGCAAAGAGGGCAATCTTACCCTGGACTCCTTCACCAATGTCGATAATAAACATATTAAAAGGACCAGGCCTAGGACTGATCCCAGTGGTACACCACTTGTGACCTCCCCTCCTCTGATTTAACTCCATTGACAATGACCCTGTGCTGCCTACCCTTGAGCCACGTTTTCCACCCATCTGACTATATCCCTGCTGCCCCCAGATCATCCATCTTCTTTAGCAGGTGTCTATGCGGCACTGATTCGAATGCCTTGCTGAAATCGAAATATAATAGATCCACTGCATGGTCCCTATCTAGCGGCCTCATTAGTCAATCAAAGAAGACAGTAAGGTTGGTCTGACAGGACCTCTCTGCCATGAACCTGTGCTGTTTGCTATCCTGGAGACCGTTATTTTCCAGGTAGTCAATGAGATCCTGTTTGATTAGAGTCTTCATCAGCTTTTCTACAGTAGATGTGAGAGAAACAGCCTGTAGTTTCCTGCCTGTTACTTATCCCCCATATGTAATTGAACCACATCGCCACTCTCCAATCTCTAGGAACCACCCCTGTCTGCAGTGAGCTATTGAATAGATTTGCCAGAGGATCAGCCAGTTCTTCTGCCAATTCCTTAGCATTCTCTGATGCATCCCAGATTCTCAGATTGGCTATCTTGAGAGCTGCCAGCCCTTTCTGGACCTTGTCTCTAGTAAATACTGGTGTTTCCATCTGTGGGATCCCCCTAGTGGCTGCATGGATGCCACTTTCAGGTAAGGGGCCAGTGAAAACAGAACAGAAGTGTCCGTTAAGGATGGCAGGCTTCTGTCCATCCTCCTCAATTGCTCTACCATCATCTGACAACCAAATGACCCCCTCCTTTTTTCCCCTGATGTAGCAAAATAATTGTTTTTCACCAGATCTGATCCCCTTGGCTATCTGCAACTCTTTGTCTGCCTTTGCTCCCTTACTGCCCTCTCTGCCTTCCTATTTTTCTAAAGGCATTCCTCCCACACTGACTCTTTTAAACCTATAGAAGGCTTTTCTTTTGGCACTGACTGGTTCCCTAACATTTGTTGAGAACCATAAGGGTCTCTTCAGCCCATTTCTTTTTGCTACTGTCTTCCACGCAGTTTTGTTGCTTTGAGGATGGACCTTTTATAAGCCCCCATTTCTTCCTCACCTCCTATATTTCCTGCCTTGGTTAGTTTTTCCCCGCTACCAGCATTCTCATTTTTCAAACTCTGTCCCTTGAAGTACAGGACCTCCATACTTCAGTTCGTTTTTTCAACCCTTAGGGTCAACTCAAAGCAGACAGAACTATGGTCACTATCTGCTAGTGGTTCCCCTACTCTTACTGCCGTTACTGCTTCCAGTTATGAGAACCACATCCAGAATGGATCCCTGTATGGTAGGTTCCTTTACCAGCTGGACCAGTAGGTAGTACTGAAAGGCGTTCAACATGGCTTGATTTCTAGAACTGTTTGCTACTGGAACATCCCAGTCAACATCAAGCAGGCTTAAATCCCGACCACCACCAGATCCCCTTTCTTGCCCCTGTTTATTGTTTCCTCCCTAGCTCTTTGTCCCTCCCTTCTCCTTGTCCTGAAGGTCTGTACCGCACTCTCAGGTGTAGTTTTTGCCCAATGCCACTGTGAGCAGCAACCATGATAATTTGACTTCCTCCAGTCCACACTTGATGTTCCCATCTTCCACTACTTCAATACCCTCTCTGACATAAAGGGCTACCCCCCGCTTCCCTCCTATTTCTCCTGAATAGTGAGAACCCTGGCATTGTCAGGTCCCAGTCATTGCTGTCCGTGGCACAGGTTTGGTGATGGCAACATGGTCCATCTTAGTATCAGTTACCGTTGCCAGTAGCTCACCCATTTTGTTGCCCTGGCTCCTGGCATTGAGGCAGACCCCCTTCTAGGTACCCTGTAAACCAGTACTGCACAACATATGGCCCACGACCTAAACGCCCACACAGAGGCTGTCTGTGGCTCATAAGAAGTAACACACTGACAATGTTCACCATGATTTTGTTGAGCATGTGTTTTAACAATCTCTCTACCTGTGCTGGTGTTTTGATTTAGTGTCTGGTCGGAGAACAGCTGCTGCAGAGACAAACACTGGAGCTCAGATGACATCAACCGGATTTACATCAGTGTTTTGCACTGACTGTCTTGTCAAGTAACATATATAATATGGGACTTACTGCTGCATCTACAGCGGAACAGAGCAGGAAGATCCTCGACTGGCTGTAGCAGTTGGAGTTTGGTGCTGAATTTAAAATCTGACTGAAACAGAACAGAAGCCAGGGCTGGTGTGTTGAGCCTCCGCCCTCCATACCACTAGGCTGGCTGAAACTAGTTTTTAGAAAACATTTTACGTTGCACTGCTGCTTTAAAGTAGCAGTACAGGCCGCCCATCGGGCGTAGTGGTTGGATTTCTGCCTGCAACGCCCGGCGCACCCAGGTTCAGGAATGGACTCGGGTCGCTGGAGGGCCAGCCAGGGGGAGAAGGATGAAGTTTCCAGGTACAGCTCTCCTTCTCCGGGAGGAGGATGGGGATGTGCACCAGCACTTGCTGACCCCTGAGGAGGCTGGGGCACAGCAGAATGTCAGGCTCAGTGCACAAGGGAGTGGCAAACATCGAAAACCAGAGAAAATTCTTCCTGGCTGGCCGGATGACAGTCTCCAGCCCTCCGTTGCTGCCAAGCCCATGACTAGCACACATCAACGACACCCTGGGCCAAGTATAGAGTCGCTGGCGGCCCCACCGGTGCCTTTCCCTCGGAGGAGGGACTTGTCCGGCGAAGGGATACGCCGAGTTACCCAGGGCGCAATATGAGGTAAGTGGCTGGCATGGGGATGGGCAGGCAGTTGGGAAGGACCTAGGGGGCCTGAAGGAGTGGGTGGCCAGGGAGGAGGGAGCATAAAAAAAAAAAAAATAGCAGAACAATTTTGTTTGCAAAATGTCATCTTGCTGTTAGCAGCAGGCACTATTCCTGACACCTATTTAGAAAACCTTTCAATGACAATGATAAACAGTGGCACGGTCAGGACTTTCAAAGCAAATCTGGATAGTTGTACTGTATGAGGGGATAAACCTTCAGTGCTGTAACTGCTGAGAATCAGGGGATGATCCCAAGGGGCTCACACAACAGGATTGTGTCTCAGGATAGTCTGGCAGTAACAGAGTATGTGATCTAATTTATCAACATGCCACCCCTTCTATCCTTAATTCTCAGTGGCTTCACTGCACCCCACTGTAATATGTTATCTCAGCCACATTGGCTCTCCTTGGCAAAACACAAGATCTTAACTGGCACAAATTTATTCTTAAGGCTGTGAATGACTGGTGTCTTCACCATTTTAGCAAATTTCATTTGCATACACAAAAGACATTTTGAGGGCACACAAACAGAAGCTTCTGTTTACAAAAGTTAAAATGAATTACGGTCTTACTTCTTTTCTTTTGCTGCACCTTACTGTTGGAATTCTCTTTCTCCCAACTTGAAGAATTGCAATAATTTGAATTCAATCATAAAATTGCTCAAATATTCATTAACAGTTTTTGCAAATACTCGAATGACTTTTCTGTAAAGTACATTTTCTTTTTGTTGTTCTTATTAATTGTAATGATTCTGTATTCACATAGATATGATATGTGCTATATTTTATTATTCTCCTGCCCTATCAGGACCTCCTTGTGACCAAGTCTTAGGGCAGAATTAACTTTCTGCATTTTTTAATTTTGGGTAACCAGGTAAAGCCCACTAGGCCACAGGCCTGTTTTCAAGGGTGACCTAGGAACACATGGAAGGTTAAATGACTTGCTCAGGGTTACACAGGATACAAGTGGAGGTTGTGGAATTAAACCCAGGTCTGCTGGATGTATCCAGCTCATTACTCTTCTAGGCTGTACTGCCAGCCCACTTGCATTATGAAACTTTTTTATAACCAAATTTTACTGATTCACAACATAAGACAAGACAACACAGCAACCATATACAACAATGCATAATATAAACTTTACTTAAAAATAAATAATAACACACCTGCTTCCATATAGCATGTCTATCTTGCTGTATTCTTGCATTTTCATTGGGGTATTTTAAATTTATTGAGCTATTTTCAATACAGTTTTTTTCTCCATAGAATTTTTTGCTTCCTCCTGCTAGATGGGTAGCTCTTCAGCTCTATCACGTCTCTGCAGCTGGCTTCAACAGCACCTCTGGGTTCCCGTGCTGGTCTCCCATGGAACCCCCATGGTGGCGCTACAGGGGAGGCCATTCTCCCCAAGACAGACAAATCCAGAGGTTCCAGTCCACAGCTTGATGGGAACAGGCCACAGGGGAGCAGGGCAGGCTTAATTTACCCCATCCTCCCATTTTCCATTTCGTCCCCTTCCCGACACTGGGATGCATACATCAGAGCATGTGTGTGGAGACACACACTCTGCACAGAAGTCCTGCAGCACCCACCTTTGTTTGTCACTCTTGGCCATCCTACCAACATTTCCACCTAGTGGCAGTCACATTGTGGAGTCAACAGCCACCCTCCTCACCAGGAGAGGAGAGCAGCCCATGTCGATGCTCAATCTTCTTCCACCCTAGCTGACTCCTGGTGACTTGAGTTCATTCCCAAACCCAGGCTGCCAGTGTGGGAAAAGTTAAGGTGTGCATGCGGCACCTCAGCCCATTTGCCACTGGGCCAGCCAATACAGGTTTTTTTAACCAACCTCCATGCCCCATTTTTCAGGCCCGCACTGTGTCATTCCTCTGCCCACCGAACACGTGCTGATTGGCCCCAGCCATCATCAGATCCCATCACATCCTCTCTGGTGTTCAAGTTGGTTTCTTCCATCCTGAGGGCTTCCTTCCTCATGTGGGTCATGGAGGAGGAAGAAGTATGCCCCGAAGCAATTACTGGGTCTCAGGAGCTGTGTAGTGACTAGCTGCCAATGAGAGTTGGGTGGTGTGAAAGAGCTAGTGAAGTCATCATTCAAGGCTTCCTGGGCCAGCAATTTTGCCTGTTCTCCCACCCATTACCACCTCTCCACTTGGAACATGCATCATGTCAGTGCTCTGGTGGTGGGGCCCACCAATGTGTGGTCACACATGCCAGCAAAGGCTCCACGCAGCTGCTTGGTACTGCTCTCTGAGTGGTGCAAATCTTCCCTTCCCTGGAAGAAGCATGTCCTCACAAATATTCTTTCTCCTTCCCTGCCAGCCTCTGTTCCTGACATCACTGGCTTGGGGTGAGAACCGAGTCATCAGGGCAGTCCCTCACCACTCAGCACCACTGAGCTCACTTGACAATACAATTGTTAACTACAAGTTTGTAATTTGTGTTCATCTACATGTAAGCCACCCCCATTCTTGGGGCTTATTTGTGGGAGTCATGCCCGCAGTGACTGCTTTCTCCTCTCCATCTATTCCCTCTTCTTGCTTTCACCCTCTGGTCCCCAGGACTGTCAAGCAGGGATCGAAAGAGCAGTGGTGCCTGAGTCCAGGAGCCCTGGTGGGTTCCAAGCCAGGGCTCCACTTGCCATCTTTGCAGCTGGAGCTGCTCACCCAGTACCATGGGCTCCACCCCAGGACTGCTGTCTGGGGCTGAGACCATGTGTAAGTGCCATTCAGGCACAGGAAGAGGGTCCCTGACCCCAGTGCCAGCAGCAGTTGGGGATCAGAAATGTCAATGCCGCTGACAGAGGAGGCAAATGACTCGGTGTGTGGTCACTGTACATGGAGCCATTACTCCATTTTCAAAACCAGGCCACACACCTGAGCCAGTTCGGGGTCCAGGGTCCTGAATCCAGAGAAAGCAGCGGAGTCAGGAACAGGATAGCATCATCTGGTGTCTGTAACAGTATTTCTAACCCCAGGTATTTTCTATATTCCTAACTCTCTGCAGTCAGTCTCCTAAGCAGAGCTGCCCAGAGAAAATGAACTATATGCAAATGATAGAACTATCATTGGCTCATGACACATATTCAAACCGCTGCCCTTATCTGCTGTAACGTTCCATCAATGTATCAGATTTCTTTCTCCGCCAGACAAGTTAAGACTCCCAGGAGATTTCCCATATCAGTCATTCTTTGTGGTTCTTCACTGAATATAAGTAGTTCATATATTATTACAAGAAATATAAAATCACACATACCCCATAATGCAAAGCATCATGGCCTGTATATGCAAATCAACACAAAATATTATGCTGGTTCAACTTTAAGCAGAAATGCACAGTGCCGAAAGGCCTCTCACACAGTCTGCAAAGGTGCAAACAGAAGACACAGACATGTGTTTCATCCTACCAGGACTCGTCTGTATGACATCCCAGTGAAATGAACCAGCTACCCTAAGTTGGTCTATTCGGGTTTGGTTGTGGTGAGCCCAATAAAACAAAAAACAAGTTAAAGACAAAAGAACTTGGTGTGGAAGCACTGAGGGTAAGGTTTCATTTTGTTTTATTGGGCTACACAACTAATCTAAAGACCAACTTAAAGTAGCTGGTTCATTCGCTGGGGTGTCATACAGATGAGGCACACTGATGAGTCCTGGTAGGACAAAACACGTGTTCGTGTCGCTCTGTTTGCATCCTTTGCAGACTGTGCAAGAGGCCTTTCAGCACTGCATTTCTGCTTAAAGTTGAACCAGCATAACATTTTGTGGTGATTTGTATATGCATCCCATGATGCTTTGCATTATGGGAGTATGTGATTTTGTACTTCTGAAACATGGCTTCCGGCCAAAGCCATTTGGTAACCCTTACCTCAGTGCTTACGCACTAAGGTTCTTTGTCTTATATTATTATTCTTACTGATGCCTTTATTTTCTAATTTTACCTTAAACGCTAGTTTTATTACTATTTATTTAGTTTTGTTTTAGTTTAATTTCTTGGTTCCTCACGGTTTGGTATAACCGTTGAGGAACTGGGGTTCAGTAACCATTGCGGAAGCTTTATTTACAAATTCTGCTATTTAGTTTAACTGTTTTACTTATTTAATTTGAAATAAATTTTGTATTTGAAACTGCTAACCCTGTTTCTGTGAACTGCTAACCAGTTTCTGTGAACCGCTAACCCGGTTCAGATTCTTAAGTTCTCGGTTCATTATCAGAACTGTCATCGGTTCCTGAACGGACAAAAAAAAAAAAAAGAGTGAAATCTTTTTGCATTTTTATTTTTCTTCATCGGTTAATGATGGCAGAAAACCTAAGAAAAGACTCGAACCCCAGGGTTTAAAAACTGCCTTAAGTGTGGGGATGTTTTGCAAAGCAGACAAGCACAACTTATGTGTAGTCTGCCTGGGGAATGATTATTTTCAGCAGATTGTGATATCTGCAAATCATTCCCACAGAAAATAGTAGAAAAGAGACTGGAAAGACTACAGAAAAGATCAAAGAAGGGTATTACAGGTTCTGACCAGACCACATCCTCCAAGTCTGTGGGTGAAACCGCTGTATCTTCTTTAAACACTCCTGACAAGGGTGAAACAACTACTGGAAAAAGGATGGGTGATCGGCTGATTCTTGGTTCCCACCAAAAACTAAGAAAACAAAGCACATTGAACCCATGGCTGATAAACCAAAGGGGTTTCATCTGTGCCTCAGAGCCTGCCATCATCAGAGGAGATTGCCTAGGCCATGAAGGTCATACAAGCTCTGCAGGGTTTCATACCTACTCCAACCCCTCCCTCCACTGGTTCAAATCCCAGTTGCTCCTTACTCTGAACCAAACCCACCACAGGAGATGGAGTTTGAAGAATATGATTTACCTGAAATTGATGAAGGTGAGCCTATTGAACCAGAGATCTCACCAGAGCAGGAGTTCGGCTCTCCCCAGACCAGAGGTTTTTCCTCTCATTTTTCCTTTGTAAGGAAAATAGTGGATGCCCTTGACCTGGCTACCACAGAGATCATAGAATATGAAGAGGAGGCTGAATATATGGAGATCATAGGTTAACACCCACAAAGAAAATTCTTCTCCCAATAAACAAGTTCTTTTAAAAAGACTTATTTAAAATCCTGCAGACTCCAAATTCCATTCCACCTCTGGTTAAGAAGGCGGATAAAAGTACCAACTGGACAGACAAGGGGCTGAATTCCTCTTCTCTCACCCTGATCATCAGGGGATAGTCCAGCAAGCAACCTGTGAGACGGCGAGGTTCTTTTATCTTCTCACCCACCTGAGAAGGACTCTCGAAAAACAGCATGTCAAAGAAAGGTTATTTGGCTGCTTCCTGGGGGTAAGACAGGCTAACTACCAAGCTTACTCAGCACAGTACCAAAAATCACTGTGGCAGTCCATGTTGGCCATGGCAGAGAAGGCTCCTTCACCTCTCTCTGATGATTTGGCTTAAACAGCCAGGTTCAGACTTGAAGCAGCCAAGTACCAGTTTCGAATGGCAGCAGATGCCAACAACAATGCTGCCAGATGGATGGCTCTTACCATAGCCCTTAGAAGGCTGGCATGGCTCAGGGCTACTAACTTAACACAGGATACCCAGGCTAAAGCCATGGATTTTCCTGTACAGGATCACTCTTTATTTGGTCAACAGACTGAAGCATACATGAAGAAGGTGGATGAATATAAAGCCACCTATAAGAGCAATTCCTCAAAAGAAAGGCCTTCTTCCTCCTATAGGCCATATGGAAGGGAAAGCAGAGGAAGGACAGCTTATAGTAGGCCTTTTTATCAGGTAGAGGCTGTCCCACAGTATCAACAATACCCACGCCAGATTGGGTATTTCAGGGCCAGAGGTAGAAGGGGCTCTAGGAGAGGCTCCCAAACCAACCAAGCTCAGCTCCAGGCAAACATAACCCCTGACTTAATGATCAAGGCCACCTCCCTCTACCAGTAGGGGGCAGACTGGCTTACTATTTCCAGGCTTGGCATTCCATCACCACAGACAAGTGGGTCCTGGAAGTAGTAAGTCAGGGTTTGTCCCTAAGTTCAATTCTTTTCCTCCCTTGAGAACAGGGCATTCAAACCAGCTTCCTCATAGAGAAACACCTCCTGGAGAAGGAGGTTCAAAGCTTACTCCAGCTAAAACAGTGGAGTGTGTCCCAAGTCATCAGAAAAGAAGAGACTTCTATTCAGGATACTTCCTCACCAAAAAGAAAAATGGGAGTGGCAGCTTATTCTAGTCCTCAGACTTTTGAATAGGCATCTAATAAAACCAAAGTTCAAAATAGGTCACACTGACAATGATTTTGCCAGTAATCCAGTAGGAAGATTGGCTGGCATCTCTGGATCTAAAAGATGCTTACTTTCACATCCCAATAAGAGAATCTCACAGGACGTACCTTAGGTTCAGACTTTCATCAGGACACTACCAATTCTCAGCTCTGCTTTTCAGTCTCACTTCAGCACCCAGGTTGTTTACAAAATGTTTGGCAAATGGTAGTGGCATACTCAAGAAGGTTGGGTATATCAGTCTTCCCTTATCTCAACGACTGGCTAGTGGCGGAAATTCACCACAGCAGGTACAAGATCATCTAAAGGTAACACTAAACCTGTTAGTCTCTAGGATTCCTGGTAAATCAGGACAAATCCATTTTCACTCCCGTGTAAGTCCTACAATTCATAGGAGCAGAACTGAACACAATACAGGGAAGAGCTTTCCTCCTCAGGACAGGGTACAAAGCATTCTGCAGTTAGCTGCCTCATTCAAGCTGAGTGAACCACGACCAGCAAGACAGTTTCTGCAAATCCTGGGACATATGGCTGCAGCAACAGGCACAGTCCTGGGAGCCAGGTTCCAAATGAGACATATACTCGTTTGGATTGTTTACCCTAAGTGTGTTGGTACGTATACACTGAAGTGCCTCCTATATCTACCTGGCAGTGCTAAGCGTCAAATCATGCTTTGGTAGGGCGTCCATGAGCCATATGTTACCCATGTGCTGGAACCACTGCAAAAAACTTGAAATTGGCCCACAGCATCAGCATATCAGCATTTAAAACTCTCTATGCTTTCGTTTAAAGAAACCTGCAATTGTTTCTCCTGATCGCTCCCTCCCTGCTTCAGTGACTTGCTGGTCACCTGTCTGATGAAATATTATAGTATATTTACTACCCTGTCTCATTGACCCTTCCTTCCCTCCTCTTTAACCTTTTCATAACATTCCTTATTTGGTTTCCTTGTGTAGCCTGCTCCCTTGCATAGGTTTCAGTTATCTTAAAGTAGCATACCTCTTGTTCACATGTCCCCTACCTCCCTGACCCTGGGCACTCACCTTACCTTCTGCCTCTCCTCACTCCCTTTATCTGGTTTCTGTCCTTACCCATGGCCCTGGTATCACTATTTGATGCTATGACACTTATGGGTTCCACTGCCTACCCTCCCTCCCTCTTTAATCTTCATACCTCCCTTCCTTTTCTTATCAGCTTCTAACTTCCTTGTTGCCCCTCTCACTCGTGTTTGTTCTTCTGCCTTCACCACACCATGGTGTCCAGTCTTGACTATAACCTGTATTTAGCTGCTCATGTATGTATATAGTACTCATGACACTACCACTGTCATTAACCTGTGTATTATATTTAGCCCTATGTTAGTTATTTAAATATTGTGTGATTTTATTGTGTTCAATGTGCTGTGTATTTTTCTTGTATCCTGTCCAGGTCCAGGTCCATCTGCAAATGAGCTTTGCTCAATGATGTTCGCCTGGTTAAATAAAGATTTTGATTGATTGATACTGTTTCATCTCAGAGCACACTGGTGCCAGAGAAAAGACAAACTGACAAAATTGGTTCCAGTAACACAAACCCTGCTTCAAGCACTCCAGTGGTGGAAGGAAGCAGACAACCTCAGGAAGGGTATCCTTCAAAGGAAAACCCCATCAGTTATCCTCTCAACCGACGCCTCTCTGTTAGGATGGGGTGCTCACTTGGGGATCACACCAGTCATGGAACCTGGTCCATCACAGAGTCACTCCTGCACATAAATTTGATGGAGCTAAGGGCAGTGTTTCTGGCCCTGAAAGCATTCACTCATCTAGTAGAAGGAAAGTGGTGCAAGTCAGGACAGACAACACCACAACAATGTACCACATAAACAAGCAAGGGGGAACAAGGTCAGACCCTCTATGCACAGAGGCTATGAAAGTCTGGAGTCTGGTTTACTCACTAAAGGCCTCATTACAGACTATTCACGTACCAGGAAAGGACAATACCCTGGCAGATGCTCTCAGCAGAATCAACCAGGCACATCATGAATGGTCCATCAACAAGCAGGTGCTGGACTCAGTGTTCAGGAGATGGGACACACCAGAGATGGATCTCTTCGCATCCCAAGAAAATCACCTTCTACCCTCTTTGTTGCAGACCACCAGCCAAAGGCACAATCCCACTGGATGCTCTGGCTCTGGACTGGTTAGGGAAAAGTCTGTATGCTTTTCCTCCTTCCTCCTCATCTTCAGAGTCCTGATCAAACTCAGGTCACAACCTGCATCAATGATTCTAAAAGCACCAGACTTGGTACCCTCTACTACTTTCCATGTCAGTATCCAAACCAATACACTTACCCAGGAGGCACAACCTGTTGCCCTCCCACCAGGGGAAAATCTTGTATCCGAATCTCAGGTCTCTCAGACTAAAGGTATGGTGGCTCTTGAGGACTTGGAATATGCAAGCTTAAATCTTTCTCAAGCTGTTCTGGATATCCTGAAAGGATATAGAAAACCTTCTACTAAGAAAACCTATTCATCAAAATGAAAAGGTTCTATATTTGGTGTAATTCCAAGGAGATTTCTCTACTTTGGTAAATCCAGTTATCCTGGAATACCTCACATATCTCACTCCCAGGGTTGAAATATACATCCCTGAAAGTTCATCTGGCATCAATCTCTGCCTACATTTCTGCTGGGAAAGGTATTTCCATAGCAGCCAATCCCATTTTCAAAAAATTATTTAAAGGTTTGTGCCACCTGCATCCACCTATTAGGGAACCAGCTCCAGTATGGGACCTGAACATATGCATTGCTCAGCTCATGAATCCACCTTTGAGCCTATGTCCTCTGCACATTTAAAATATGTTACATGGAAAACTCTGTTTTAGTTGCAGTTACTTTTAGCTAGAAGAATCAGTGAACTACAAGCCTTATGTGTTGAGGACGACTGTCTTTCCTTCCATAATGACAAGGTGGTGCTGAGAACAAATAGGAGATTCCTTCCCAAGGTGGTTTCTGATTTCCATTAAACCAGTCCATTACACTTCCAGTTTTCTTCACTGAACATGCTAGTTTAGGTGAATGCAGACTCCATAGTCTAGATGGGTATCCTGTGATCTTGGCACGCTGCAAGTGGCACCTACTGAAACAGCGACCCACTTGGGTGCATATCCAGACAGCAAGGGAGTAGGGAGGCGACCAGATGGGAGGGTTCGCAGTGGCGACGAGATGTCAGTATACGACACGCGGTGGGATGGGCGGCATGCCTGGGTGGCTGGGATGCAGGGTCCGGGTCCGGCACAGCTATGTTTTGTTGAGCCCGGCCCAAGTAGGTAAATTTTTTTCCACTGTTGCACCCCCAATGCACTCCCCTGGAGTTGAGAATGTAATAGTAGGGAGGTGTGGGGGTGCTGCCCCCTTATAAAAATAAATATTCCTGTTCCCTGTGCTGTTTTCTGTCGCGGGGTGTGCATCGCTGAAATTAATTTTGGCGCTGAACACTTGCCATAATGACGATCGCCCTAATGACATAGAACCATCTAGATGCCAAAAGGGCATTAGTTACTATATGAACTATACCAGGGGTCATAGACATGACAAGCAACAGCTGTTTCATTCCTTTTGGGGATGTAGGTAAAGGCACCGCAGCTTCTAAAAGGTCAGTCTCCCGTTGGATAGTCCAGTTCATTCAGTTTTGCTACTCAAAGTGGGCAAGGAACCCCAGCAGGCCTGAGGGCTCATTCAACAAGGGCACAGCTGCTACTATAGCAGAGTGCAGAGATATTCCTTTAGTGGACATCTGTAAAGCAGCTGCCTGGAGGACAGTACACATTTACTAAACACTACAGTTTGGACACACAGTCCAGGAGTGATGCCAGGTTTAGCACAGCAGTCCTGCAGAGCCTCTTTCCTAATTGGTTCTCTGCCCACCCCAAAGGTACTGCTTTGAAGTCTGTAGAGTTAGAAATACAGAAGAATACCTGAGGTTAGAAGAAAAAATTACTCACCTTAGTAATCTTGTTTCTTCCAAGGTATTCTTCTATATTCATAACTCTCCCTCCTGCCTCCCTTCAAGAACCAGAGCCTCTGCACTCTTGATCGAGTTTTCTAATTAAAGTCCCAAACACTGGCATATATGTTTTCTAACCCTAGTGGAAATATTTAATTCCCTTCTTTCCAGGTGATTCTGGCATTCGGGGGGTAGGATTATATTATGTTAAGGATGTTTCTTGCTGTCATTGACAGCTTAAGTTATGTTATATTAGATAGTATATTTAGATAAGTCTTAGTATAAGTTGCCTTGTAGGTTCCTTAAAAATCTGATACATTGATGGAACATTACAGCAGATGAGGGCTGCAGTTTGAATATGTGTCACGAGACAATGATAGTTCTATCATTTGCATATAGTTCCATTTCTCCCAGCAGCTTTGCTTAGGAGGCTGACTGCAGAGAGTTATGAATATAGAAGAGTACCTTGGAAGAAACAAGATTACTAAGGTAAGTAATTTTTCTTCATGGCCCTAGGGCAGGCAGACAGGGCAGGAAGGAAAAAGTAAAAGTACCCAGGCACACAGGACATGGGATAGTGGCTCAAAGACTGCCTCCCACCACGGAACACCTAACTTCAAAAAGAACTAAGTACCCCAGTCACCAGCCACCTCCCTGTTCTCAGGACTGGCACTGGGGCCAGGGCAAGGGGAAGCAGCTTATCAGGACTCAAAATAAAACTGCAGCAACCTGTTACGGCCAGCATAAATATGTAAACAAAGATTGTAGTCCCATGTCTCCCTAGCCTGCAAAGACTTCTGGGAAGGGTCAGGGGTTAACACAAGATTTGTCTGTGAATTTTTGGCCAGTCTGAAGCCTGCAATGCAATCCAGGGTGTATGCAAGTCTCAGCACAGCTGGTTAATGTTCCAAAGACTGTTTACTTGAGAATAAGCCTGACAATTGGGTTTCGAGTTTCCTACCATATAAAAGGGCTGTTCCTACAGATTGAGGCCAGTTCTGCCAGTGTATAGTGTGAAAAGGAGCTTGAGCCAGTGAGCCACTGTCTGCAAGGCACTGCAGGCCTGGCAGACTAAAGTAAGTCTGGGATCTGAGCAACTACTCTTTGTGAAGAAAAGTAACAGCTTTTTTTTTTAATCAGGACTATCTATTTTAAAGGTGAAGATTGGAGCTAGGTCTTCCTGCCCCACCACTGACTTTTCCTTCTGGAGGATAAGCTTCTTCAAAGATCCATTAACTGAGAAGGCCACTGCCTGCTTCAGGATCCCTGGACCCACTGCACCTGTAGCCCAAAACAGACTGGGGAACCGAGGCTGGTGAGTGTACACCAGATGACAGCTGGGAAAGCCTGCTCTCAGCCAGAGGTACATCCATACATCTTGACTCTTCCAGCTTGAACACTTGCGGTATCTGTGAAGCTGCAAACCATTAGCAACTATTGGGGTTTGGCCCCACAATTGGGAATGTGTTTGTGACAGAGACGGAGGAAAAGCCCTGGGTGGGACTTTGCTATTGTGATAGTGCCAGTCAGAAGACCTGAGGAGGCCAGCTGGCCACAAATAGGGGCCTTTTCCAATCTTTTCAACAGTTCAAATGTTAAATTGTTGCTGGGCTTTCCCACAGTGGTCCAAATGTCTTCAGCTAAATGTAAAATGGCACTGGTATTATTAGCAGTGGCCTTGAAATGTATGCTATGCTCACTGGCTTCAGAAGAGCCCCGCAGGTAACAGAATGGTAAAAAGAATGAGGCAGGTCTATTTATTTTCTCAGAAGGGGAAGGAAGGAAACATATTCAAGTCAGTGCTTTAGAGTAACTGGTAATTGCTATTTTCTTTAAACTTAGATTGTGGGCTTTTAGTGACACTGTACTTTCTTTGTTGTCTTTACTTAGAATTGTTTTTGGGCTGTTGAAAATTTAAACGTAGTGGTGGTGAAATTCTGTGCTGTCTTTAATTGCTGCAAATTTTATCTTGGCTTGTCTGACTGCCCTGTAGTTGGGTGAAGGATGTTAATTGTCTGGCCTCTGACCTCCAGCTACGTGATAACTGGAGGTGGGGCTTAGTCAGAGTTGAGGTAGCAAGCAGAGTTTTATTTTCTCAGAAGAAGCCAGAAGGGGAAGGAAGGAAACATATTCAATTCAGTGCTTTAGAGTAACTGGTAATAGCTATTTTTCTTTAAACTTAGATTGTGGGCTTTTAGTGACACTGTACTTTCTTTGTTGTCTTTACTTAGAATTGTTTTTGGGCTGTTGAAAATTTAAAAGATAGTGGTGGTGTAATTCTGTGCTGTCTTTAATTGCTGCAAATGTTAGCCCCCCCCCTTCCCCAACTCTTAATTATATGCCCTGTTAAATCTGATTGACAGGAGCTAAACACAGGAGTATAGTAAGGGTGTAGTAGGAGGGGTATAAGAGGAAGAAGCCCACCCTCAGCACAAGTGTTTTGACTCATTTATTTTTTTTTAAGAAAATTATCTGAGGATCAGTAGCAGGATTTTAGGACAGTAAATTAATAAAAAGGGAATTAGGAGAACTTCAGTAGCAGATAAATAGTGGAATAACAGTATAATTGCAGTATAATGTGGGGAGTGGTGCAATGCAGTGGTGTGGGGCAGCCATATTCAAGCAGACCTTCGGACACTGAGGTGCTGCCCTATCTGCATGCATCTCTCTCTGGACTGCGGGATGAGGTAGCCAGACTCAGAGCAGAAGTAAACTGGGTCAGGAGTACCATCACCCCTATCCAGAGACCACCCAGTCCAATGCAACTGCCTCAAAGGAAGCCGAGAACGAGAGCACTTGGATGACAGTGGGCTCAGGGAGGTTAGAGCGGTCAGGCAGAGGCACATCCCAGATCCTATTCCACTCAAGAACTCATATGCCACACTGGCAAACGAGGACAACCAAATAGAGGTACCCAGAGAAGTGGAAGGAAAGGATGTGGAGGTTAGCCAAGGAGGTGACCTCAGCAGGGAAAGCAGTGGACCCCAGAGAGGAGGAGGAGGAAGGCAGAATCCTGGTGGGGACTCCATCATAAGAGGGATCCAGCTAGGAACACAGGAGGGGAGGACAGGAGGTGAGGTGCCTACCAGGTGCCACGGCACGGAGGGATGGAAGGAAGATCCTGGGGATCACTGGGAAGGCAAGACGGGAGGGTGAGCTGGATGTCATTATCCACCTAGGTACTAATGACCTGGCAAATGGGGAGCCAAAGGAAGTTCAGGAAGAGTTTAGGAAATGGGGAGGGGTCTCAAGCAAGTAGCTAATTCTGTCACTTTCTCAGAGGTACTACCTCGAGGAGGCAAGGGAGAGCATAGGAGTGCATGCACCAGGAACTTTAACTCATGGTTGAAGAACTGGTGCTGTGAGGAAGGTTTGATTCATTGGTGACTGGGGACCCACCTGGAGGGATGGAGGTTTGTTCAAGCCTGACGGCCTGCATCCATCCTGGAGGAATCAAGCACTCAATGATAACTTTAAATGCTACATTGACAAGCATTTAAACTAGCAAAGGGGTGGCAGGCCAGCAAGGAGGGTACCTACTTGCTCACCCCCTCAGCTAGCAGTGGAACCAGTGAACCAGAGGAGTGGCTAACTCTTCAAAGCAGTGTGCAAAAGATGGAGATTAGTGCCCAAGAGGTGGATAGGCAGAAAAGGGCAAAATTCAGCAGAAGGGCAGACAGCAAGGAGAACCAGGGATAAAGGACAACCAAGAAAGGGGCTGGAGTAGAACAGCGGAAACAGTCTAGGGAGGTCAAATCATGGAAAGCCATGTGTGCAAATGCCAGGAGCCTTAGCAACAAGATGGAAGATCTGGAGGCTGTCATGGTGCAGTCAGACCTGGACATTGTGGCCATCACTGAAACCTGGTGTAATGATAACCACAACTGGGAGATGACCATACCTGGCTACAGCATATTCAGAAGAGACAGAGCAGGCAGGAAGGGAGGAGGTGGCACTGTATGTGAAAATGACATAAGGGCCACAGAGATCCAGGAGGAACAAAATGGGGAGAATACTGTGGGTTAAGCTGGAAAGGAAAATGGGGACAGCCATCTGCACAGGTGTGGTCTATAGACCACCAACCCAGGAGGAAGAAACAGATAGGGAGCTGATGCAAGCCATCCAAAGGATGGCAGACAAGTGTGGTAGTACTGGTTGGAGACTTCAATATTCCAGGCGTGGACTGGAGCATCCCAGCAGCAGCATCAACTAGGAGCAGATTTATCCTGGACTCCTTCAGGTGCCTTCCTCAAGCAACTGGTCATGGAACCAACTCGGCAGAAGGCAATACTGGACCTCTGTGCTCACAAACAGGGACAGTGTGATGGGGTAACAGTGGGGAGCACCTGGGGAACAGTGATCACCAGTCATTGTGGCTTGAAATCACAGAAAGAGCAGAACGAACCACACAAAACACGTATCCTGGATTTTAGGGGCAGACTTTGGGAAAATGGGGAGATACTTGAAAGAGGCATTAAGGGAATGGGACAGGAATCAGGGGTTGAGGAACAGTGGGCAGTATTTAAAATGGGGATTACAAGAACAACAGAAGTATGCATTAAGCAGGTTAGCAAGAGGAAAGGAAGAGGAGACCATTATGGTTTCCAAAGAGGTAGCAAAAAAGTGAAAGCCAAAAGATTGCATTCAGGCAATACAAAAAGACACAGGCAGAAGGGGATGGGAGAAGTACCAGGAGAAGCAAAGGGAGGCAGGGAGGTCAGTAAGGGAAGCCAAAGCTCAGACAGAAGAACACATTGCAAAATCAGTGGGTAGAGGGACAAAACCTTTACAGGTACATAAGTGAAAAAGAAAGACAAAGGGAGGGATAGTGAGACTGAAGGGAGAGGATGGGGCTGCGTGGAGGATGACAACAGTAAAGCTGACATATTGAACAGGTATTTCTGCTCAGTCTTTACTGAGGAAGAGGAGGGTAATGGGTCTGAAGGAGTACAAGGGGTGAGAATGGTGCAGAAATGGACACAAGTCCCTTTACACGAGAAAGGTCCTGAAGGAACTGGAAGTAATAAGAGTTGATAAAGCAATGGGGCCAGATGGGGTGCACCTAGGGTCCTTAAAGAACTAAGAGAGGTGGTGGCTGAACCTCTGGCTATCCTGTTTAGCTGATCACTGGAAACAGGGAGGTACCCAAGACTGGAGGACAGCAGATGTAGTCCCCTTATACAAAAGTGGGAACAAAGAGGAAGCAGGGAACTACAGACCAGTCAGCCTCACCTCGGTAGTGGGGAAGATCATGGAAGCACTACTGAAGGAGAGATTGGTGGAACATCTGGTTGTCAATGGACTACAGGACCCAAGGCAGCATGGTTTCACCAGTGGAGGTCATGTCAGACCAACCTCGTTGAATTTTTTGACTGGGTGACTAGGGAGGTGGATCAGGGGAGGGCAGTGGACATGGCCTATCTGGACTTCAGCAAGGCCTTTGACACTGTGCCACATAGAAGACTATTACACAAACTGGGGAATATGGGTGTGGGCAGGACAGTAGTGTGGTGGGTAGGTAACTGGCTGGGTGGCAGGACACAAGGGTGGTGGTAAATGGCTGTCACTCCACAGAGGGAAGAGTGACCAGTGAGGGTACCACAGGGATCAGTGCTGGGACCGGTCCTATTCAACATCTTCATCAGTGACATTACGCAGGACCTAGAAGGCAGAATTTCACTGTTCGCTGATGACACAAAGCTCTGTAACAGAGTAGACACACCAGAGGGTGTAGACAGAATGAGAAGGGACCTGCAGAAACTTGAAGAATGGTCAGGGTTTGGCAGTTGAAATTCAATGCAAAGAAGTGCAAGATAATGCATATGGGGCACAAAAACCCTGGCACAATATATCAGTTGGGGGGTGAGGATATAGCATGCACCAAACAGGAAAGGGATCTTGGGGTTATCATCTCTGATGACCTCAAGGTAGAAAAACAGTGTGACAAGGCAGCAGGTAAAGCAAATAGGATGCTGGGATGTATAGGCGAGGGCATCACCAGCAGGAAAAGGAGGTCATAATTCCGCTATACAAGACACTAGTGAGGCCCCACCTGGAGTACAGTGTACAGTTCTGGAGACCATACCTATATAAGGACATAGACAGGGTAGAGAAGGTTCAGAGGAGGGCAACAAAGATGGTGCATGGATTGCATCACAAGTCCTATGAAGACAGGTTGAAGGAACTGAACATGTACTCCTGGAGAGAGGAGGAGAGGGATATGATAGAGACATACAAGTATCTCATAGGGAGGAACAGGGTGCAGGATACACTATTTTTAAGCGAAAAAGATGTACCAGGACTAGAGGGCATGGGATGAAGTTGGAGGAGGACAATTCAGAGGAAACATGAGGAAGAATTTCTTCACAGAACGGGTGGTGGACAAAGTGGAACACCCTGCCAGAGGAAGTGGTGGGGCTGAAACAATCATGGGATTTAAGAATGCATGGGATAGACATAAAGGAATTCTGGAGGTCAGGGTAAGGGCAACAGACTTAAGAAAACATAAACTGAACTTACAAGCTCAAATGGGCAGACTGGTGGGCCATAGGTCCTCATCTGCCGACACTGTCTATAAATTCTAGGCATCTATGTATGAGATGGAAACGCCCATGGCTAGACTACAACTTAGGGAGGACAAACATTTGGACAGGTGGCGCCCATGCTCCAGTGGGAGGAGAGACAGCAAGAAAGGGAGACTCTGTTATCCAGGAGGATACCTGAACCATAGGTCCTAAAGAAATATAAGGGTGGGATCATTCAGACCAACATCCTCATAATGATTTTCAGCAGGGTGGTATTGGCGCATGTGGTGCCCCCTCATGAGATCCCACACACAAGCATTTGGTAAGTTCAGCAAGAAATTATAGCTTCAGGGTTCCCTTATGGAGGAGAATACCAAACAAATTTTAGAAGAGGGTCTCATTTAAGTAAAAAAAAAAAAAGAAAGTCACTGTGTGTTTCTCTGAGGAAGGGGCTGTCAGCTTAATTTACTGAGTCAGTGTAGAGGGTGACTCTAATTGGGGTGTGGTTTAGTAGCTTAGCAGTACAAAAGCAGGTGGCAGAAGCAGCAGTCTAGATCTACAGATTTTTACTGATAAATCACATCTATCTCAGCAGAAGTCAGTACCTGTTTGGATAAAGCAAACAGATATTTTATTAGAAGAAAGGGTCTCATTAAAATAGAACAAAAAATAAAAAGAAGAAAGTCACTGTGTGTTTCTCTGAGGAAGGGGTCTGTGTCAGCTAATTTACTGAGTCAGTGCAGAGGGTGAATCTAATTGGGGTGTGGCTTAGCAGCTTAGCAGTAGAGAAGCAGGTGTCTCCAATTACAGCTTCCTGCTGTTTTTAACAGAAGAGAACTTTGGTTTCAGAGCAAGAAGCAGCAGTCTAGATCTACAGATTTTCACTAATTGCCCTCCTTCCCACCCCTCCACCCACCCACCCAAAGCCAGTTCTAGTTTTATAGCCACTGGATTTGACTGACAACAGGAACTTCCTGTTTGGCAGTAGGAAGGGAATGATCAAAATGATATTTAAGGATGTATAAAGATGTGGGGACTTGTTTTAAGTGCTGTAAGCCAATGTCATAAAAGGATGGTTTCCTCCATAAAAATATGTCTGTAATAGGGGAAGATTCAAAACTGTAAGGTCCTGCTTCTGAGTTCTGAATATATTTGAAGAAAGTTTTAATCTGTAAAATGTTTTATCTTGCTGCATAAATAAAATCTGAAGTATAAAAAAAAAAGGCGAAGGATCACTGAGACACATTAGTTTCATCAACCTTGAAGGAACCTAAAAAATAACTCCCCCACCGCTGTTGGAGGTCTGAATCCAAGCACGGAAGAAGGAGACTACTGAAGACTACAGGAAGTTCCTGTCCCAGAACAGGAAGGGCGAGAGTTGTAAGGGCACATAGGCAGTAGGAAAGTAAGTGTAACATACATAGAGGGAGGAGACAGTAAGCATACAAAGCAACAGGAGAGGGACACAAAATAAGTTAAGATGGGAGTGGTGCAGTGCAATGGCTGTGGGGCAACAGTGTTCTGGGAGACATTCTGGAGGCTGTGATGCTGCCCTGTTTGCAGGCACCTCTCTGGTCTGAGGGAGGAGGTTGCCCGTCTCCAGGCTGACCTGGCTAGGATTGTGAAACCTCTTCCCCACCCAGGGATCACCAGGCCACCACCGCTACCTCAGAGGTTGCCAAGAAAGAAGAGCAGTTGGACCAAGGTGGGCTCAGAGAGGAGAGGTGGTGGAACAGAGGTGCATCCCTCCAGTTGTACCTCTCCACAATTCATATGTTGTTCTGGCAAGAGTGGTTCTTCTATGGAGGCACCTGCAGTGGAGACCAAGGAGGATGCTGGGAACCTCCACAAGGATACCCACGGGAGGGTGGCATGAGACCCCACAGGGAAGGAAACAACTCCTGGTGGGGACACGATCATTGGGGGTAGAAGTGGGGAGGAAGGGGATAGGGAGGTAAGGTGCCTGCCTGGCGCCACGGCTCGAGGGACAGGAAGCGAATCCTCAGGATCATGAGAGCAGCTGCACAAGGAGGGAGCTGGATGTCATTGTCCACCTAAGGACAAATGACCTGGCTGTGAATGGGATCATAGCGGTGCAAGAGGAGTTTGTGGAGTTGGGAAGGGGCCTTAGACAAGTAGCATGTATGGTAATCTTCTCGGAGGTGCTGCTTGTCTATGGCAAGGATGATGCTTGGGTATTCCGCACATGGGATTCAATGAATGGTTGAAAACTGGTGTGGAGCTCAGGGTTTTGGCTTCATTGAGGACTGGAGGATGCAGGCTCATACTGGCGCGATGGTCTGCATCTGTCCAGGGGGAACCAGGATCCTAGGTGACAGGATTAAATGCTTCATTGGCAAGCATTTAAACTAGCGAAGGGGAGGCACTGAAAAGAGCAGGAAATCCCAGCCTCCCCACAAAACACAGTAGTTAGAGAGGTAAACACCAAGATAGAGAAAACAGTAGGGAGTAGGACAGAGATAAATACAGAAAAGGCAATAAGGACAAGGATGGGGCTAAAGGGAAAGGCCATTAAAAATAAATGGAAGGTGATGAGTACCAATGCCCACAGTCTGTGCAACAAGCTCCCTGAACTAGTGGCCTTGATGGAAGAGGATGCCTGGATATTGTGGCAGTCACTGAAACATGGTACACAGAGAACCATGACTGGGATGTCAACATACCAGGATACACAGTCTACAGGAGGGACAGGGTGGGTAAAAGAGGAGGAGGAGGAGTTCTATATAAGGGAAGGGATTAAAACAACAGAACTAAAGAGTAAACAGGAAGTTGATGAGTCACTATGGGTCACCCTGCAGACAGGAAATGGCACCACAATCTGCACGGGGTTGTGTACAGACCCCCATCTCAGGGTGAGGAAATAGATAAGGAAATGATAGAAGGCATCCTTAAAATGGCAGAAAAGGGAGATATTGTTGATGGGGGACCAATATGCCAGATGTTAACTGAGTACCTTTGCTGCAAGCACATCCAAGAGCAGAGTCATTCTTGATGCCCTACAGGGGCATGCCTCAGACAGCTAGTGTTGGAACCCACTTGGGAGGGAGCAATCTTAGACCTGGTACTCTCAAATGGGGAAGAAGAAAGGATCTCAGATTTAGAAGTGGGTAGCCATCTGGGAACAAGTGACCACCAAACAGTGTGGTTCACAATAAACACAGCCATAGTCAAGCCATACAAAAACAAGAGTATTGGAACTTTAGGAAGGCTGACTTTGGGAAAATGAGAGAGTGCCTCAGAAAAGCACTAGCAAACAGGCAAGAAGGAGGGTGGAGGAACAATGGGAATAATCAAAACAGCCATCTGAGAAGCAACAAGCCTTTGTATGAAGCAAACCAACAAAACAAAACAAAGGAAAAAACACTATGGTTCTCAAAAAGGTGACAGGGACAGTTAAGGAGAAAAGGATAGCGTTCAGGAAATATAAGGAAACACAGAAGGAGCAGGACAGAGAACTTTATCAGTTAAAGCAGAAGGAGACAGGAAGGCAGTCAGAATAGCAAAGGCACAAACTGAGGAAAAGATAGCCAACTCTGTTAAGAAGGGGATAAAACCTTTTACAGGTACATTAGGGAGCGAAGAAAGACCAAGGGAGGTATACAGAGACTTAATATTTACTTATTTATTTATCTATCTATTTATTTATTTATTTCATGTGCAGATTAACACCTTTGAGCCAACAGGCTCTTTTACAAAGGTTCCATGGCAGGTATAACAAACAGACAAATTATTTCCAAGTTTACATTTCAAAAGAGGAAGAGACAAGAATACAGTGGTAGTTTGATGGACATAGCTGATGCTAATTGCTGATAACAGAATACTGACAAGCTGTACATATAGGCAAGTAGTCCTGGTATTTCTAAGTTGTACAGGTACAAGTAGTGCATTTGGTAAGTGGTTTAACATATATTATTAAGTCTTAAAAGTAGGCCTCAAGTAGTCAAGCCTGAAGTTAGGGAGGAGGGCCTGAGGGGCTTTGTCATATGTTGGAAAGGGGTGAGGGTGGAGCAGGAGAGAGGGGCAGCCACCTAATAAAGGGAGGAGGGACAGAGAGGTGACAGTGAAAAGCAGGGCTACTGAATGAATATTTCTGCTCAGTATTCACAACAGAAGAGGAGGGGAGGTACCTAAACCAAACAAGAGAGAAACTCTGAATAGGGGATCGATACCAGTCCATTCACAGAAGAAAGGGTTTGAAAGAACTCTGAAACTGAGGGTGACAAAACAATTGGGTCTGATGGGATTCACCCAAGAATTCTAAAAGAACTAAGGGTAGAACTAGTAAACACCATTGACTACGCTTTAACAAATCATGGGAGGATGGGGTGGTGCCTGAGGACTGGAGAAGGTAAATGTGATTCCACTCACAAAAGTGTGAGCAGGGCAGAGGCAGGAAACCACAGACCAGTTAGGTTGACTTCAGTGGTAGGGAAATGATGGAGTCACTTCTGAAGGAAAGAACTGTTGAGTGCCTAGAGGCCAGTGGGGCACAGGACCCAAGGCAGCATGGTTTCACAGCAGGAAGGTCATGCGTCAGACGAACCTAATAGATTTCTTTGACTGGGTGACCAAAGTAGTAGACCAGGAGGGGCTGTGATATGGCCTACCTAGATTTTAGCAAGGCATTTGACATAGTCTCACACAAAAGATTAATATACAAGTTAACCAGCCTTGGAGTGGGTCCCAAGGTGATAGCCTGGATAAAAACTGGCTGGACAACAGGACACAAAGGGTAATAGTAAACGGAGTCCACAGGAAGAAAGGAGGGTAACTAGCGGGTACTGCAGGGTTCGGTACTGGGACCGGTCCTCTTTAATGTCTTTATAAGTGACACTGGAGAGCACCTGGAAGGAAAGGTATGTCTCTTTGCAGATAACACAAAGATCAGCAACAGGGTTGATACACAAGTGGGGTGGAAAGAATGAAAAGGGACTTGGCCAGGTTGGAGGAATGGTCAAATAAGTGGCAGCTCAGATTCAATGCAAAGAAGTGTGAGGTAATGCATCTGGGAAACAAAACCCAGGGAACAGTACACAATGGGGGTGAGTTAATAACAACAACAAAATCGAAAGAGACCTAGGAGTAATTATATCAGATGACCTAAAGGTGGGCAAGCAATGTGACAAGGCAGTAAGGAGGGCTGGGGATACTGGGATCCATAGGGAGAGGCATCAACAGTAGAAAACAGGAAGTTGTCATCCTCTGTATAGACAGTTAGTGAGACCCAATCTGAGTACTGCATGCAATTCTGGAGACCCCATCTTCGCAAAGACATAGATAGAGTGGAGGCTGTTCGGAGGAGACACACTAAAATGGTGCAGGGTCTGCACCAGAAGACATACGAGGAGAGACTAAAGCAGCTTATATATGTATACCCTTGAGGAAAGGAGGGGGACATGATAGAAACTTTCAAGTATCTCAAGGAATTAACAAAGTACAAGAGGGTAGTATCTTTCAGAAGAAGAGATGTCAAGAACAAGGGGCGAATTTGAAGATAGAGGGGACGTCTCAGACGTAATGTTATAAATTTTTTTTTCACAGAGAGGGTTGTGGATGCATGGAACAGCTTTCCTGAGGAGGTTGTGGAGTCAGGAACAGTGGAGAATTCAAGAATGCATGGGACAGGCATAAGGCAATCCTAGTTGGGGTAGGAGGAAGTAAGCTGTTGATTAACTAGAATCTGCAGCTTATCCATCAGGTAGGGAAATGGGCAGACTAGGTGGGCCAAACGGTCCTTGTCTGCCATTAAATTCTGTGTTTCTGTAGGGTGCACAACTCTCTTGCTTTATTAAGGTTTTTGCCTTTTGTTTTTAATGTAGGAAGAGTTTTATACTTTTCATTTCCTGTTCTAACATGAAATAAACTATAGGTCTATCATTGTATAGCATATTCCTTTGCTACTCACTTTTTTTAAACGTTATGTTTATTTTTTATACAATACATATAGTACAGTCTTCCAACATTTGATTAAAGAATAATCATTTATCACCAGGAGGGCCATTCTCTTAATATACCAATACTTCACATCAAATGTATTAAGATACGACATTTGGGGTAAGACCTCTTATATATTAACATAGTTTCCCAAGATTAAGGTTGTTTAGGAGCCCATGAGAGGCATTAGGATAATATTAATATGGTCAAAGTTTAGTGTCCATCATGACTATCCTATTTAGGAGTCAAAAATAATTATCCTATATGCAAAAACCTTTGTATGTGCACCAAAGTGCTTATCTTGAATAGATAAGGTACTACAGAGTCAAGTCAAAGTGGCATTAAGATTCAATCCTCAGAACTATTCTTAAAACCTGAATTCAATACTCTGAAGGAGCTTAGTAATACCTAGACAGGTAATATTTAAAACAAGGCGCTTAAACTTCCCTGTCCAACCCTATTATTTTTATCTTAGCTGGCAATTATCATTTACAAACAGCTGCAAGTGAGCATTAAATTAAAACTTTAGAAGGGATTATTACAGAGGATAATCTATTTTAAACTATAAAGATGAAGCCCATTCTCTGCGAATAGAGACACAAATGGGGCTATATGCCCAACATAATGGATACCGACATCAACATACTGTATAACGCCTTTATTTAGCTGTAAATTAATTTCGCTTTATTCGTGGGTCAGATACTTCCGCTGATATAAGTTTACAGCTGATTAAATGTTACAGCTAAAAAAAAAAAAAAGTTCACGCTATTTACAGCGACCATGAGTACAGCTGCTAGTGGGGACACAGACAGGACCATACCGCAGTATTCAGTGCTCGTGATTTGCTTTCACAGCACAGTGTTTGAAATTTAACAAGACGGTGTGAGTTTAATTTGGCTCACTTAACCGTGTGAGGGTTGTGCTTTAGGAATTTGGAACAAAGCCCTATATCCTTCGCTGTGGTTAGTGCTAGGCTATGGATTTGATTTCCAGTCTCCGCTTTGGGTGCCGATTATTAAAAGAATGAACGACTTCTGCTGTTTAGCTGTGCTTGAAACACAGTAAAGCGGTCCAACTCCTGTCCTCACTGTACGCTTTTTGCTTTGCTGAAGAAAAGCCAAGAAAAGCGCTGCATGCAGGAATTTTTTTTCTGTTTTCTAGAAGAGTTACAGCAATGACATAGATGGTTTATTTCTTTCTGTACTATAGAAATACAATGTATTTTAAATGCTTGCTGTACCTTTGTTTTGTTTAAGGGTGAAGTTACGCAAAAGAACTCCTCCTTTCTTAGGATCGCTCCCTATACGACTCAGATGCTGGTCACAGTGCTAATATAAGTTTACACTGAACTGCCCATGGACCGCGCGGAATATAAGGTGCGCTGAAATAAAAGCGTTATACAGTATGTCTCATTAGGGCTCAATTGTGTTTTCATTCAAACACTTTAGGCCTCGTGATACAGTACCTTTTATTCAAAAACACAAATGTCCATGATCCACCCAGGTCGCCCTCAGACTCTGAATCTTCTTCTTGCAAAGGCCGCTGTCTCGATGGAGCGTTTTCTGACACCACCACATGGCGCCTGCTGGATCGGAAAAATAAAGATACGGCATCGGTGCACTATCCAAGCCTGGCTGGAAACACCAAACCTTGTGGGATCCCAGATTCACGCAGGAGCGCTCTGATGCCATCAAACTTCTTGCGCTTCTGTCTGGTGGCATATCCCAGGTCAGAAAACAGACAAATTTGTTGGCCATCACATAGGAGGGTTTTCTTGAGCCTTGCTTGCTAGGAGGCGATCCCAGAGCCTGGCCCATCTGTTACTATTAGGATGGCCCTAGGCATCTCTGAATCTTCCACTCAACCTCGGGAGTAACTCTGTATGCTTTCTGGAAGCGGCGACTGTGGGCTCGATTTCACCAAGTTGTTCAATCAGCCAGTCTTGTAGATAAAGCATGAGGTGATCTCTCTACTCGTAGTCCAATTAAGCGTATATTTTGTGACCGTGCCTGATTCTCCAAAGTCTCCAACCTCATTTTCAGCTTGTTATTTTCTTAACCATAGTTGCGATTGTTCAAAGCAGAGTTGGCTTTCGCAGATTCAACCGAGGCCAACGTGACTGCTTCAATCGATGTTTCCTACTGTGGTTACTCTGTTAGTGAGTGTGTCAAACTTATTTGACAACCCAGCGACTGAGGCAATAAGATGATTTAGTTTGATTCCAACCGCTTTGCAATGTCTCTGTAAGGGGATCCTCTATATTCCGATCCTCTGGTTCTTGAAGTCGGGCCTGGGCTGTTCTGGCAGTCGAAGAGCTCGTAATGTTTTAACTTTAGTTCCTTCTCCTGTGCCCTTATCTCTTTTAGGATTACCCATCTCTTCTCAGCTGATCTTCACACGCCCACTATAGTCCAGAAGATTTGAGTTTTAAGTATTTTCAAGATATTATTTACTTTTGCCAGAGATTAGATGGAGTCTTATCAAAAGCTGCCATTTTCTCGGGCTCAACAGCGCTCCCGGCTACTCACTTTTATCGATATTTTTCTTCACCTGTATATGCTGTACTAAAATTATAACATGAATGAACTGTTTGCATACATGTATGGAACAGATGTTATTAACTGTACACTGCTTTCTCTCACTGAATAAAGATGAGTTTAAAAAATGTTAAATTGTTCAACAGTTTGGATTTTTAGTTTAAAAATGCTAAACTGTTCAACAGTTTGGTTTTGAATTGTGTTTGCCTGCAACAGTACGCCACCCATCTCTTACCTTGTTAGCAGAAACTGCATCCCCAGAGAGGTACCTGCTACCCACTGCAATGTATAGAGAGAGAGAGAGAGAGAGAGAGAGCTCTTGCTGATGACCTTTGAGAGAATTAAGTTGGGTGCACCTGCTTGGGGTTTAGAGACTGCTAAGGGTGTGCAGATTGGGGGCAATATTGTTGTTGTTGTTACTGCACAGAGTATATAGAGTTTATTTGCTACCCCATCGCTCCCATTTTCCCTTCTGTCCCCTTGTTCTGTCCATACCTTCCCTTTTAAATAAATGATTTGTCTGAACTGCATTTCTTGGTTTGTCGGTTGTTATTGCTGTTACAGTGTCACTTGTTCTGGGGTGGGACTGTGTGGGCAGGTTATGTGCTGTTTCCTGGGGGGCAACAGCCTTGAGTGTCAGCATCCAGGTACCCAATATTGCTACCCCAGGTGGAGGCACCACGTCACTTTAGGCCCAAGTACCCAGTATAGCATATACCTTGGTAACTCAGGCTTACATCCCTAGGTAACCCAGGCTGGCCTCCTTAGAGGGTTTGGAGAGGTGAACCCTGATGGTCCTGGATAGTATGCTACATTGTAGGCACTGCTGGGATCTCTGCACCATGCAAATAGTCCCTGAACTGTGACTTTGTGTAAAGGAAAAGCCCCCATTTTTAAAGTTGCCATGGTGCTTCAGGAGTTGAAAGACTGTTGCTGAGGGGAGGATCTGGACCTGTAAAGGTAATTCTGTTCACAAAATCCCTAAGGCTACTGATTGGGCCTGTACTTTGGAGCCACTGGATGCTTTGGAATGTTTGGGTAATTTAAAAGTATACGTTGTGTACCAGCCAAAGCGTGAATGTTTTGTAACTGAGTAGCTGTGGGTGTTGCAGCTACTAAGTGGCTCAGACAAGGTTGAAGGACCTGGTTTTAATTTTTCCTGACTAGGGGCCAAATCTAGATCTTTAAGTTCAGCATTGTGCCTCCACCCAGATAAAATTGTAAATGGATACAGTACCTCCCACCATGTCCTCCTACACATGCAAAATCACAGTGTGACCTTAAATTCAACAATAATGCAGTTCGTGACTTACATGAACAATATGCTCACAAGACAAAATGTTAAATATCAATGAAATATTTATTGGGTGATAATCATGAGGATGGGGAATACATACCCAAACTGGTTTTAAATGATTCTCAAGAATTCTTGTGGCAGGGCTGAAATGAATGCCTGACTAAGCTTGGCCAGTAAACACTTTAAAACAGTAACAGTGCCCACCCCCACCAGGCAAGACAAGGCAGTAGTGCATAACACTGTAACACCTTTTGCTTTATCAGCCCACCTGTACTGGGTGCACTGCCCAGTGGTACCATTTTAAACCCTTAAACCTTAAAGGGAACTCCTGGTTCTTCGCTGGGTATGCAGCTGTAGGAACGTTGCTGGCCTGGTGACGCTGCAGGTGGCTGGTCAGCAGCGTAGTGCTGTTTAGATCTGCCAGAGTGGTTAAACCCGGAACCCCACAGAACACTCTAACTGCTTAAATGGCAGAATCTCCAAATGAGGTACTTTTAACTTGGCTCATTTGGCTAAATCCAGAAATTTGGTGGCAACTTTGTACAAACTTCCCAGTTACTGGACAAGCCCTGAGAGTACTCATGGTACTGCTGTACCACTTCCTATCAACTGGGCTTCTTCTCTCTGCAGATGCAGTTCCTCCCAGGTTGATGGTTGAGTTGTTGCAGTGGGGGCACACAAAGATCCTTTGGCTTCAGGTGCCTCTACATGTAGTTCAGGCTGTCTGCAGCCAGTTTTCTGCATCTCTCGGCTCTTCCTCTCCCTCCTCTGCAGCACATGAAAGTCTAAGGAGCAGGGGCCACACACTTCACACCCGTCCGGGCTCTAACTGGCCAGCTCCCAGCATGTCTGCTGGATCGATGCAGGTTTCTTCTCTCGATGTAGAATTTCTCACAGTCTCTGAAACCTACAGGTTGGCTGCTGTGGCATGCTGTTGTCTCCTTTTCTCTAGGCAGGTTACAGTCTCTCAGGGTAATGTCGTCCTGACACTTTCAGAAGGTGCACAGTTCAGTCTCTATATACAGTACACAGGTTATAGAAACCTTTGGAGTTATTCCCTGAAGACTGGCTGTGGAAGCGCAGGCAGGCTTTCCTAGGTGACTCTGGCTAGCAGCATTCTAGTCCTTTCTCTGAGAGCTTACTAATGACTCTTCTCATGTGGAACTGCCATCAACCTTTTCTTGAGAAAGGCAGCTTGGGATTGGCACACAGGGCTGTCACTCTGCAGAATTAGTGTTCAGAATGCTCACTCAGTGACCTATTGAACAGCAGAAAGGGCACCAAGCATACAGCCCAATTGTTCTCAGCAGGCTTTGCGGTATCAGATGCCAAGATCCCTGACCTTTGATTGGCTTCTGCGAGGTCAGGGTTGGCAAGATGATGGCTGTTCAAATTGGAAAACAGTTGCTCCTCAGTCAAGTCTGTTTTGTAGGATCCTTTCCTTCCTTTTACTGTGGCTGCCCCTGGTTTAGTAGCACACTCTGTGCTCTGTTGTCAGGTGGTGGGTTTTAGTGGCACAGGACTTTCCTCCTCTGTCGGGAGCTGTGTTAGTCCACCTCCCATGCAGGCAGTGTCGCTGTTTAAATGTGGCCGCATATGTGCTGTTTCTAGAGGTGCCCTGAGTACCAAACTCATGTTGTTTTCCTTTTCTCCCCTGCCTCCATGCTCCTGGTGCCCTGCTGGTGACCCTTGGGGACAGAGCACACTAGAGGGTTGTCTCCTTGTGGCAGTGTTTTGTGGTGGTGAACATAGCAAGCGGGTGTCAGGCATGCTTAGCACCAAGCAGCAGTGTGTGAGGAGGTAGTTTGTACATTCAAGCAGGCGGCCACTTCAATGTACACAGGGAACAGCACAATGATCACCGTGAGGCAGCAGATGGCAGGCAGTTATTAGGGCAGAAGGAGTCCAGGTAAGCCTCCCACCATTTGGGGTTACTTCTCTCCTGCCTAAGTACTTGATGTCCACATCAAATCCTTCAACACAGTCCATCTGTAACAATAACCACAGCACGACAAAACATACAAGCAGCATACACAGTCTATCTAGACAAATGTTCCCTGACTGGAGTAGGCATACAATACGTCCCAGTCTAAACAAGTACAAGTATTTAACAACAAAAATGAAAGGCCTTTCATATTTGCAAAACAATTGTCATGACAGTAATCATTAGCTACTGCTAATAAAATATGATATGGGCTAGCTTGTGACTTGGATATTCCCCAGACAACATTTCTTCTGCTAGATGGCTTTCCAAATCTGGCCTGAAAAGATATGCTGTGGGGCTCCATAGCGCATAAAGAGCTTTCTACCAGGACATTTGCAACAGTTGTTGCCTTTTGGTCTCTTCTTGATAGGCTTGGGCATTTGCAATGTTAGAAATCTGGCTCCAGGCACAGAAAGTCTATGCGTATCAATACCATAGGTACACTTGTAACTGTGTTCATTAGAGGGCTGCCCTCTGTGGCAGAGTTTCACATCTCACACATCTGTTGCAGCTTTGCAGCATTGTTCCACGCCACTCTCCATACGTGGCCAACAGAAGCAAGTATGAGCAAGGTTCAAAGTTTGCTCACTTCCAAGATGTCCCATGTCATTGTGCAGGGCACTCAACAATGTTTTAAAACTTTGAAGGCAAGGCTAGTTGCAGTTTTGGGAAGCCTTGTGTTCCTTGGATTCTCTGTACAGCAAGTCACCTTTGATTTTTAATTTAGCCACTCCTGCAGTAGCAACTTTGTGTCAGGATCATTGGTACACACAGTTGCAAGCTACCCATCTGCCAATCATTATTTGCAACATATATATATGTTGGCCCAGATATTCAAAAGAGTTGAGCCATGCACAATAGGGTTGTGCCTGCGCAAGTCCAAAATTGCGCCATTCTGCGATATTTCAGCAGGAGGCAGTTATGCCCCGAAAACATGCTGAGCAACAGCGCAATGATAATGAAGGTACGCGCAACTGAAGGGGAGGAACCATGCATAAATGGCGAGTGTGATATTCAAAGATTTGCGAATGCGCAATAGTGGAGCAAGCGAAGCTGCACAGCGGAAATGAGCCAAAATAAAAGGAGCAAGGAAGAGGCGCAAGAATGCTACAGGGAAGCCACATGAGACACAGGCAGAGGCACAGACAGGGCAAGTGGCAGAAACAGGGCAGGCCAGGAAATGCCACAGCAAAGAACAGGCACAGGGAAAGTGTGGGGAGCCACACAACTCAGAGACTAGCACAGACAGGTGTACCGGTGCAGGGAAGTAGCAGCCAGGACAGCGGGGAATAAAGCAACAGCTGCCGGGGGGACACAAGCCAGGGATATGGCCAGTGCCACCTTCACATGGAGGCTGTAATGGGGGTGAGAAGGTGGGCGGCAGGGGACATGGCCGTGGAAGGGCCCGCGCGGTATGCCCCAACAGGCAGTACCAGCCTGCACCAGCTTTGAGATGTACACAGATACCGAGATTGTGGGCCAGCACCGCCTGAACAGGGCAATACTGAGGTGGCTCAGTGAGCTGTGCAGTGATGTGATGCAGGCACCCACACGACGGAGTCATGCCCTGTCAGTGGAGACCAAGGTAACAGCCTGCATGTGCTTTGCTCACCATGGGGTACCTTCCAGAGACCAACTGAGGACACCACAGGCATAACCCAGTCGGCCACGCCACGCCACCTCAACCAATTCTCAGCAAACTGCTGCCACATGCTAAGGAGTACATCCATTTCCAGCCCAGCAGCGGAGCGCACAGCAAACATACAGAAGTTCCACAGGGTAGCACGATGCCTGGCATGCTAGGAGCAACAGACTGCACCCATGTGGCCATACGGACATCACATGGCCACGAGGGGCCGCATACATGAACTGCAAGGGCTATTCCAGTATCAACTGCCAGGTGGTGTGCGGCGCCAGGGGTGCATAATCAATGTCTGTGCCACGCACCCTGGGGAGCACACGATTACACATCTGGCACCAGTTGGCACTGTGCCACAGATTTGAGAGTGGGGACATCCCCACAGGACATCTAGTGGGTGAGTATGCAAACCAAATGGACATATCGAGGGCCTGGGGAAGCATGGCCAGAGGTGCCATAGGTAGTGGCCTATGGGCTTGGGGCAGGCCAAGCTGATCACTAAACTAACCTCCACCCTCTGCACACAGGTGACAGTGGATACCCACTCCATCCTGGCTGCTCACACCCTACGGTGGCCCACAACCCCATCGCAGCAACGCTCAATGAGGCACACGCCACCACATGCAATGTCATCGAGCGGGTGTTCGGATGCTGAAGGCACATTTCCGCTGCCTGACACCTCTGGCGGTGCCCACAGTACAGCCACCAAAGGCCTGTGGGATATTCCTGGCCTGTTGCATCTGCACAACATGGCCAACGAATGTGGGATAGCCATACAGGTTGAAGAGGGGGACAGCGATGGGGACAATGAGGACGCCGGTGATGATGGTGATGGGCAGCCCCTTGGCTGACGGGACCCAGCTGGCACAGATGCACCAGGACACCATCACAGAGGAGCATTTCAGCCAATCCAGGTAAGTCATGGGGCCATGTGCAACCAACAGTGGCCAAGGCACAACCCACAAACACGCATGGACACACACCAGGGAGCATGCTGTCAAGGGAAGTGGCAGGGCACAGAAGCACACACACAACCAGGGATGGGTGAGGATCAACACGCCACATGGATGGACACACACACATGCACACACAATGCACCCACATGCACAGATGGCAGGAGGGACACCGACCCAGAACGCCAACCCTAGCAACACACATGGCCACAGGCTACCACGCCCACAGCCTGTCTATGTGCATGTGCAGATGCTGGGCACAATTGCACTTTGGTGTACAGCGCAATGCAGGCATCATCATGCACATGTAACCGTGGACAGCAGCTGGGAGGGTGTGCAGGTGGATCAGCGTCTGCGCAGGGCTGGGTACTCACCCGCACTGCCCACTGAAACACACAATGCACACAGGGCAGCACCAGACAGTAGCCATGCTGGGAGACAGGTCAGTCTCGCAACACAGTGCCACAGCCACCACGGATGCGTGGGCGGCCCCACCGAGACCCACCAGCACTGGCAGGCTGACCACTGGCCTCATGGGGTGGCACTGATGGTCCCCAAGGGTTCCACCGCGTGAACGCCGACCGCGTCGCAGCAGGGTCTGCATCACACCGAACTTGCCTGCACCAGGAGTGCCGATGCCCACAGCTGAACCCGCACGACAGGGTGGGAGTTGCATGACACCGGAACGGGAGTGGAGAGTGCACTGCGTGGTGTGAGCAACGATGGGCACCTGACTGTGTGCCCATTGTGGCCATGACAGCAATGAATGCCTGTGCATGCCTGTCAATGGCAGCGGTCACATCCTCCCGCAAACGGTCCAACCGTGCCAGGATCCATTGTGTCCCTGCTGCGACGCCCTCTGCCCGGCCCAGAGCCACACACAGTGCTTCCACGGATGTCGAAGCCACATCTGCTGCTGGACCGGATGCTCGCAGTAGGTGGGTGTGCTTGTCCAAGAGGTCATCAGCCTCCTTGGCATCCTGTCCTCAGGTGTGCAACAGCCTGAAGTTCAGCACCCTTGAGGGTGGGTGCTGTGCACCAGGACCAGGTATGGGCATGTCCACAGGCGGTGCACAGACGCTGCCGCTGAACCCTGTACCCCAGGCCCAGTGGGTGACTGCTGCTGCTGCCCCTCCGGCTGCCGCACCCCAGGGCTCAGTGGTGCTGCCGCAGTGGCCACAACAGTCCCACTGGTGCTGACAGGCACAGCCTGGGACTGTGCTGACATGCTGGCCCCACAGTGGCACCAGCCACAGCCATGGGCACGAATTGCCCTGCTGTGTGTCCATCCTGTGGCACACGTGTCACTGCCTATGACGGTCGTGGTCATCATCACTGGTGCTGGACTGTGCCTCAGCCACAGCGTGGCTTGGCATCCATGGACGCTAGCACGCTGAGACACAGGCAGGGCTTCCCTCACCTGTCTCAACGACATCAGTGTGAACAGCCAGGCGGCCCCACTGTCATACTGATCCACACATACCTGTGGAGGTGGATGGTCCCAACTCAGACTCCGTCCAACTGTCTCCAGTGGACAAGCCCACCACCGCTGACCCATGCAGACGCCAGGATCTGTAAGGAAAGCAAAGTCACGTTATTGCGTGTTACCTACCCGCCCCCAAGGCAGACTATGGCTTACCATGCAGAGATGGGCCACCACCCATCTGGAAGCCACCACCAGAACTCCTCTATGGCACTGTGGTGCATGCTTGCAGCAAGCCTGTCCTCCATTGGGGTGAGCTGTACCACCTCGGTTGTCCCCCACCTGTTGCAGCACGTGTCGCCTGATGGCAGCCACCTCTCTTTACCCCCTCCTGTCTGTACCCATCTTCTCTACACCCTGCATGGAGCACTGGTGGCTGCCATGCAGGTTCACGGCATGTGCCACCTCCCATGCAGCAGCACAGGCCTGAGGGGTGCCTCGCCATCCACTGAGCAGTGGCTCCTGATCCAGGTAGGCCTCGAAAAGGGCCTCGGTCTCGACCTTGTGAGTTCGGCCTCCTCCTCCTCCCACCACTGTTGTCCTCCTCTCCCAGAACGTGCTCGGTCATTATTTAGCCTGTAAGGATGGCAGTTGTTACCTGTGACTGTGCAGTCCCATGCATGTCCCTGAATCCACAGTCCACACCCACACAGCATGCAACTCACTAATAAACTGCAGTAACCAACTATGGCCACTGCAGCATTTGTCGCACCTTTATAGCGCAATCCATGCAAATTAGGTGAGGAGCAACTTTATTAGATGCAATCGCGTGCTGTGCCATTGAATGGCTGATCGGATGATTATATCGGCTGAATATCGTGCTGTTGCGCTTTGCTGAATTGTGTGGAACATGCTGAAACCAATGGCGCAGTTCTGTGGCATGCGTAGTACACTTAACTGTGCATGCCCTGATCAGCTGACGCAGGTGTCTGCCGCTGCTGATGACGCGCTGTGCGCGGTAGGTAATGCAGGGCACGGCCACCATTGTGCCAGTGGCACTATAGCGAAGGTCACTACATGGCGCTGTGACAATTGGCCTTCATAGGCGCAATGGCACGACTGCACGATAGTCCGCTATGGCGCTGGCACACAGGCAGCCAATCACGCCATACGCATTGTCGCCCGGTGGCGCTGTGCATGGCCTGCACCACGGAGCCTTGACCCTGTGCCCGACCTTTGCCCCTTGGCGCCATGTGTCAGGCAAGGTGCACTTTCGCCGCGCTGTTCGGGTAACAGCGTGATAGGAATGGCAGCACTGTACCGCGCAGCATCTGCGCTGCGGGTACAGCGCCGCATAGCACCATATTGCCTACTATAGCATTCGCAATGGTGCATAGAAGGGCTGCTCCATGGTCTGCTGTCGAGCTGGCGAACCTGGTGGCCACAGTGGAGCCACACCATGGGCCTCTGTTTGGGGGGCCTGCTGGATAGGGCTAGGTCACAGGTGTGGCAAGAGGTGGCCACAGCCCTGAAGCGTGACCGCAGGGGCAGGACGGCAGAGCAGTGCAGGCACCGCTATGGTGACCTGCAAAGGAGGGAGCCGGATTTATTGGCCAGACTCAGGTCACGTGCTAGGAGGGCATGGTACCACGACCAGGTAGGGTTCCATCAACACACTGTTATCGGCCATATGAGTCACATTGTTGTTTGTGTCCAGCACAGGGGAGGAACTGTTTGGGTTTGGCCAGAAGCGTGTTCACAGGATGTGTGGTGGGTGGGTCTGGCTGGTTGGCGGGCACACTCTTGAGCAGGAGTGCTTTGCTTCAGGAGTGCACTGATGTTCTTCACCCTTTTATCCCCACAGGCCCGGAAGAGGTACGCCATTTGCGGGCAGCACAGAGGGCGTGGAGGCTACAGCCGGGCAAGCCAAGGGTCCACAATGGCCACCCGACTGTCCCGATGAGGGTGAGTGACAGACATCCTGATTAATATTGCATGCTGTGTGACAGGGTGGGCAGCAGGGCATGGCCACCATTCACTGACATCACTGCCATACACACCACTGGTTACGGTCAACACTGTCCAGTAGCAATGCATGTCTGGGTGTGGTCACTGGTGGTGCATGCATGCACCAGGTGTATGACCGTGCCACTGCCTTTGTACCACATAGCCATGTCACTGGACGGGCACGGTGATGCTGTGCATGACTTAGCTGGTGGGTGTGTGAAGCATCTGCATGGCTGTATGTGCCTGGGTGGGCATGTCCTGTGGACGTGATCACTGCGGCTGGTCACACACCACCACAGTGGTATGTCCCATGGCCATATGCCATGCACAGTGGGCGGCTGTATGGGGCTGTGGAATTCACACTGTTGACTGTGCCCCTTGTCCTAGGTGCGAGACATCTGAGGGAGATACGAGACAACCTGAGGGAGCTAATCGCCTCTGGCCCGGGAGACAGTGGCCATCCTCGGAGGATAGATGAGGTGGGGGTATTGAGGAGGAGACGGCGAGGCAGAGCCAGAGCCTGGACCAGCACGGCAACAGTAGTCCCTTGTCCCTGACCTCCCATCCCCCAGGAACCACCCTCCCACCCTCCTATCCCATACCAGTTGTCCACCCTTCCCTGCCCACCCCACCTTTTTGTGTCCCCTATCACCTGTATATAGTTCTTGTTGATCTTGTAAATAGTTTATATATATTTTATAATACATTTGACTTTTCTATGAATACCATGGTGGTCTCTGATTTGCAGCGGGCTATTGGTGCTCAGCTGCAGTGGTGTGCATGGTATCAGGAGTGAATGCAGTCATGGGTATGTGTCTGTGTCCGTGTGGAGTGTCTATGGTGTGGGGTGGATATCAGTCAGTGTCTGTGTTGTGTGTGTTGTGCCCGTGCACTGGATGACTGTGTGCAGAGGTCCATGGCGCGTGCTCTGTGTCCATGGTGCACCATTGGCCCGTCCATGGCCTGTGCAGCCGATACCCATGCCTGTCTGCGACCTGCATGATCTGCTGGCATGTCAGTGGTGGCATTCCCTGCATGGCGGACACTGTACCCGTCGCTTTGCTGGGTTGCCTATGTCACTGGTGTGGTGCATGCCTGGCTCAGGTGGCACTGTGGGCAACACGGTCATTGTCCCACCTCCATGCTGTGGCTTGTGCGTGTTGCAGGATGTGCCCCACTATCTGTGGCTTGTGCTTCGGTGACTCATGGTGGGGTATTGGTCCATGGTGCCGGCGCAGGGTGGTTGGCACTCCAGTGCCATGGTGGACTGTGGGTTTGTTCAGGTGACGGCTTACATGGGCCCACGATGGGGGCTTGGTTGCCCCACCACTGCGTCCCTGTGTTGTTGTGCCCTTGGGTATGAGTGGGTGTCTGTCCAGACCCTGTGTGCATCTGGTGTGGTGCATGCTTCCACGCACCACTGTAGGTGTCTGTGCTGGCTGTTGTGGCCAGTGGTGGGCGAGGTGTGTTACTGGTATACTGTGCGAGCGCTGTACCACTGGGGGAGGTGTAACTACACCACCATCCGATATGGGGTCACTCTTGTGCCAATGCATGGTCGGTGTCTCAGCAGTACCGTACTGTGCGTGGTGGCACTTTTGTCTGCCGCTGTTGCATTGCTGTGTGCTGCAACCTGCTGATGGGTGCTCATGGTAGGCTGGCTTGCATGGTTCTGTGGTGCACAGGTTGCACTGCCACTGTGGGGTGGTGGCATGCATGAGGATTCCTGTAGTGGTGGTCACTGCTCATGGGGGTTATCTGGGGTCGCTGTGGGAGTGGCGCTGTGTACTGGGGGATGGTGTGCACAGGTGGTCCACCCTCCTTGTGTGCCAGTCACAGCTTGCTGGTAGGTGTGATAGGGCACCATGGCCAGGCTGTGGGTTGGTTGCTTGACTCCATGGACCAGTAGTTATTCCAGCCTCCCTGGTTGTGCAGTGCTTGGGGGTGATGTCTGTTCGCTGTGTGTTCCTGTGCCCATCTGTGGCATGGGTGGTGGGCCCCTACCTCCTGATTGTGCTGTTACATTACTCTGCAGTTGGGGGCTCTTTGGCGCTATGGCACCTCTAGACTGCTCAGCTGAATATCCCTTGTTGCGCCATAGCGCATCATATCTGCTCAGCTTCCTCCCTAGTTGCACTATGGTGCAGCTTATGCGATATTCAGACGCTGGTTGTGAGCGCAATTTGGGCTGCTCTTTTTGAATATTGCGTCTGTTGCACATGGGCGAATAGGCTTGCACTTGCTCCTGCTATTGCACACTTTTTGGGCGAGTTTGATAATCTGGGCCATTATGTATTGTATTATGTGATTTCTGTGTATGCCCATGCCAGTGTTAACCCCTAGGCTGCCAACAGAATTAGAATGTACTGGAATGCTGGACCGATATATCAGTCTGTGGCCCTGAAGAGTTAATTCAAGGCATAGGGAAAGAGTAGATTTTTTTAAAGGGGTGACCTTTTGACTGAAGGCTACCCATTTACTAGGAAGGGGAGATCTTAATTATCAGGTTCTGTTGACAGTGATGTGCCAAAAGCCATTTACCTGCCACAAACATGCACAGCAAACAGAGTGTTTTTGATCTCAGGAACTATGACAGCATGTTATTCCTGATAGTCTGTGTGAGGTAATATAAAAAGGGCACACATGCTTCTATCAGTGCTTTGTGAAAATTTACTTTCAGTATGTTACTGTGGGAACCTAGACTCAAAGCTTAATTTGAACGGTCATATACCATGCTGTGGGTTACTGTTGGGAAGTAAAATAAACTGTTTTCTTTATGTCTGGAAATCTGATGACACTGCAAATTTCAGAAAGCTGAGTGACATCATCAGGTGGACAGGAAATTGAGGGTCACTGACTGGAATATTGCTGACAATGCAGTTCAGAAAAGACAGTTAAACTCTCATCACATTCACTCAGGACCATTCTGGTTTTGGACATTCTCCTGAGCACAACAAAAAACTGCCAAGCTGCTACACAGAAAAATTACTTTGAACATTTTCATCTTTAAGGAAGAGAAGTAGTTAAAATAGTTTTAAGGTGTTTATCCTGTATACTTTCCAATTAGTTTCTAATACTGTAACCTAAATTTGTATATGTTCTCTTATTCTTATTAACTGCATTTATTTATTTTAGTAAAGACACTTGTTTTTCCAAAGAAATCATCCTGTTTGAGATTCCTTATATTGTATGTGTGACAGTAGAAGTTTTATTACAAATCTGTGACAACTATTTATGCTTAGGAGGGTTACCAAATAGCAACCAAATTAAAAAGGATCAGTGAGGACATCTGGACAGATTTAGAGGAGAATACCAGAGTCTCATATGAATCTGCCAGGGTTGTGAACTGGGCTATTGCATGTCCTGTAGGGTGAAGACCAAATTAAGTGTTGCGCTGCTACCTGAAGAGGATGTAACACTTGGGCCTTCCTGTGTAATAGCCATGGAAAAGGGTTCATATTTGGCCACAAGACTTGAAACTGGTATTGTGCCCTGATCCAAAGAATAGTGGGATACTCTGGAACCTGGTGGTGAGTGTTCAGTTGTAAACCCAGCGAGCACTCTGATGCACACGAGAAGGGTATTCTGTTTCCCACCTCCCTGTCATGGATTGCACTTAGAGGTGGGCACTGTGAGCTCAGTGATCTGACCCTCACGATTGGGTTCGTGACAGATCTGGTGTGCAGTGTTAGGATCCGGTAGATTTGGCTGTGTTGTAATTTGAGAGATTGGTGGCCACAGGCATAATAGTTGGGCTCGATTCCAAGTTGTGTATCAGATTGTTAAACTGAAAACAGTCCACACACAACCAAGGCAGAGATTTTAAAATATGTATAATCTGGTTACAGTATCAAGTTCCCTACTTGTTTTTTTTTTTTTTCCTCGGTGTAAGCTAGGGTACTAATAGTTAGGGAAGAAGATGGCTTCCAACTATAACGATACAATGCAGACTACCTAAGGTAGTTGTGTCAGGACAGAGGGGTCCAGTATGAGGGCCTAACCAAAAAGAACCTTGTGGAGGCTCTTGTGTAGCCGATGAGCTAGCAGTTGCTCAGAACCTCGAGTCACTGCCAGTGACTGAAAAGGACCAGAGCCTGGGCATGAGGGTGCCAGGGTCCATCACAGAGTCCAGTCCCAGGAGGAGGACAGCAAGACCAGAGAGAACCCAGAGCCACAGCAGCAGGGAAGGTCACCACAATGCTGGAGCCAGAAGGGATCAGGCTGCAGATAGAGTTGAGGAGAATGGAACTGGAATTTAAGCAGAGGAGGTTTGAAGCCCAGCAGTAGAGGAGTTTGCGAGAGGGAGTTCAAGCTGGAATTGCAGGAAAATAAAACCAAAGTCAGAGAGAGGACGAGGAAAGAGAAAATAGCTTCAGAGAGAGGCAGAGGAAAGAGAAAAACAGTGCCACAGAGAGGCAAGGAAAGAGAAAACAGTGCCAGAGAGAATTCGAGCTGCAGAAGCTAAAACTCCAATGACCAGTGCCAGAGGAGGTAAGTGGTAGGGTGAACCTGGGACTCCAAGACTGGGGTACAAGTTAAATTCTAAATTAATAGCTGAATTTAAAGGGGAATAGGGATGCGTTTTGAATTTGTTTGAAAAGGTCTGTATTCGGGCAAAATACCCAGGGGTCACAGAGCTCGGCTATCCCGCTACTTTACTGGGTGGGGTCATGATTTGAAGCGGGTCAAATGGACAATCAGGACAGTAGTGATTATGGGAAATTAAAGCTGCATTGCTTAAAAGTATGAGTTAACTCCTGAAGCATACAGGGTTAAGTTCCATAAGCTCTGAAGAAGCCCTGACATGAGCCATGAGGAACTCGCCACAAGCAACATCAGTTTTTGAAACATTGGTGGGGGAGGAAGCAAACTCTACTGAGAAAATTGAGGAGGTTGTACTTTGGAGCAGTTCTTTGGGCTTGCCCAGCAGAGCTAAAAACCTGGTTGGAGGACCGAGACCTGAAAACAGCACAGGAGACTGCTGAGATCCGGACCGCTATGCCAGAAGCAGGCCTGCTCTGAAAGAGAGTGGGAAGAACGTGGCAGCGCAGAAGGGGAAAAGCACCATCAGGGCAGCTAAAACCCCTCACTGCCTTCACAGAAAGGGGAAGCCCCAGGTTACAAAAAGGGATTCTCAGACAAAAGAAATGATGATTGTTGGTTCTGCAAACAGGCAGGGCATCTTGCAAGACAGTATCCTAAAAGGCACAGTGCAGACAAAGTGGTGCTAGAACAGAGTTGGGTGCACTGTGTATCCCTAAGCATGCCTACAAACATGAGGGAGCACATACTGTACACCCGGTTATTGTAATGGAGTGCACACCCATGGCTTATGGGACACGGGGGCATCTCTTACTTTAGCAAAAGGGAATTTGGTTGAGCTTGAACAGCTTATACCTAATCAATTCATAACAGTAAGGAGAATCACTGAGGAGGAGAAAACTCTGCCACTTGCTAGTGTTCTCCTGGACTATGGTGAGACAGGAGAGGGTACAAAAGGTAGCAGTTGCAGACAGTCTCGCCTGGATGTGATAATAGGAACAATCTCCAGAAGGGGTGGTATGTGGGTTACCTGCAGTCAGCGGCAAAGGCCAACTGTAGTTCCCTGAACCCCACAGAAGCCCCTGTGGAAAACAATGGGAGGCTGATTCCCCAGCCCGTGTCTCCTGAAATGGAGCATAGTGAAAGAGGGTAGGACTTCCCACATAGCAGTTCACAAAACAGCTACAGAAGGTTACTCTAAGGAGGAGTGCTAACCAATGGTCAAACAGTTAGGGATGGCAGTATGGACCCTAGTTTAGAAACTGAAGGGACATGTCCCATGCCTTGGGACATTGTAATGGATTTTGCAGCTGTTCAGAGGGCTGACCCTAGTTTAGAGAGGCTGAGGGTTCATGCAGAATCTGACGGGACACAGGGAGGTGACAGGAGACATAGGGTATTTTGGGACAATGGACTGTTGTATACACAGGATGTAAGCACAGAGGAGAGGTGATGGGCGGCAGCTTTTCGTTACCCAGGGTATCGTGAGAGGTTGCTCAAGATTGCTCATGATATCCCCATGTCTGGATATCTGGGAATCACGCACTATGCAGCGATTGTCCCAGAATTTTATTAGCCCCGACTTCACCCAGCAGGTGAAGAAATACTGCAGGTCCTGTCACCAGTGCCAACAAATACAGAAGGCGGATAGTAAACCCAAACCACCCTAATTCCCTTGCCCAATGTGGAGGAGCCATTCCAGAGGGTAGGAATGGATATTGTGGGACCTCTGAGTACCCCCAGTTCCACCGGGAAACTGGGAAGAGGTTTATCCTGACGGTGGTGGATTATGCCACCAGATACCCAGAAGCAGTCAACCTTTCCTCACTTAGGACAGACAAAGTGGCAGATGCCTTGCTAGGGATTTTCTCCTATGTTGGGTTTCCGAGGAGGTTATCACCGATTAAGGGGTTCCTTCATGTCAGACCTGATGAAGTGTTTGTGCGAGAAGTGAGGGTAGTGTGCAGAAACACACACCTTACCACCAAGCCAATGGGCTTGTGGAAAGGTTTAATGGTACCCTAAAATCAATGCTCCAAGCATTTGCTGAACAGCATGAGAGGGACTAGAGAAATACCTTCTCCACCTGTTGTTTGCATACACGAAGTGCCCCAAGAGTCAACAGGGTTTTCCTTAGAACTCTTATATGGACGCAGGGTGTGTGGGCCCCAAGACTTGGTCCAGGAAGATTGGGAAAGCAAGCACTAGCCCAGGAACTCCCATAGTGGAATATGTCCTGAAGTTTAGGGAAAAGCTAAAGGAGCTTATTGGAGCCACCCAGAACAACCTGTCAGCCGCCCAGCAGAAGCAAAGGTCTGGTACAACAGTGCCAGAGCTCGCTTGTAAAGTGTAGGTCAGAAGTCATGGTCCTAATCCTGGTCCGAAGGATAATCTGCAGGCCAAGTGGGCAGGGCCATACAAAGTAGTCAGACAAGTGAATGACATAAACTACATTGTAGAACTGCCTGATGGGAGACAGATTCACAGAAATTTGACAGCAGAAAAGGACACCAGCCCATCTAATCTGCCCTTATAGCCACCCCTTCCCCTCCTCCTTTACTGGCTCAGAACTTTCCCTCTCCACCCAACCCCATATGTCTCTCCCATGCCCTCTTGAATCCACCCACTGTTTTGGATCCCACCACCTCCTCCAGTAGCTTGTTCCAGGCCTCCACCACCCTCTTTGTGAAGAACTTCCCTCACTTTGCCTCTGTATTTCCCTCCTCCTCCCTCCTCCTTCCAATCGGAGGCTATGCCCTTGTTCTAGCTCCTCCTTCCTTCCTTTTGAACAAGCTCCCTCCTTCACCTTATTGATCCCCTCAAATACTTAAAGTTTCAATCATGCCCCTCTGTCCCTTCTAGTCTCTAGTGGGCATAGATTCAGCTTCCTCCACCTCTGTTCATATGTGTTTTCCTGCATCCCATGCACCATCTTGGTTGCTCTTCTCTGAACCCTCTCCATCCCCTCAATGTCCCTCTGAGGTGCGGCTCCAGAACTGTACCCCATACTCCAGGTGCGCCTCACTATTGTTTTGTACGGTGGCATAAGTACCTCCTCCTTCTGCTAGTTATGCTGCCCAATACTTTACAACATACCATTTCCTTTCCCACCACCTTGCTGCACTGGTTCCCACCTTAAGATTTCTATAATAATTCCCAGATCCCTCTCCTGCTCTGTTTCCTTGATTTCCTCCCACCAAAGGTATAAGCTGCTCGAATGTTTTTCCAACTCAGGTGCATCACCGCACACATTTTTGCATTGAAGTTTAATTGCCAGGTTTCTAACCACCTCTCCAGCTTCTCCAGGTCTTGTCTCTTCGCCTCCACACCACATTGGGTGTCCACCCTATTGCAGACCTTTGTATCATCCTTGAATAGGCACACCCTACCCTCTAGTCCTTCTGCTAGATCACTGATATAAATGTTAAAAGTAGGGTCCCAGAACGGACCCCTGAGGCACCCCACGCTAAGCACTCCTGAAATGTACCCCACTTACCACCACTGTTTGGCTCCTTCCCATCAACCTGTTTTCCATCCACCTAGATACCTTCTGGCCCACCCCTAAGCTCACCAGCTTATTTACTAGCCTCTGTGCAGGACAGTGTCAAGGCCTTACTGAAGTCCAGATAGGCCACGCCCACTGCCCTCCCTGGTCCACTACCTGTGTCACCCAATCAAAAACTCTATCAGGTTGGTCTGACATGACTTCTCTTCGTGAAGCCATGCTGCTTTTCATCTTGCATTCCACTGGCCACCAGGTAGTCTACCACCCTTTCTTTTATTAACATCTCCATTACCTTTCCACCACCGAGGTGAGACTGACAGGGCGGTAGTTTTGACCACCTCCTTGCTTCCCCTTGTGTAGTGCAACCACCTCCACCTCTTCCAGTCCCTAGGCACCCACCTTTTATCCATGGACAAGTTAAACAGTCTTGTCAAGAGTGCTGCCAGCTCCTCCTCAGCTCACGGAGTACCCTTGGGTGCAAGACGTCCAGCCCCATTGCTTTATCCACCTTTAACCTGCCCAATTCCTCCCTTACACTATCGATTGTGAACATTCTAGAATCTATTCCCCTGCATTCCCTGGCAATGCACACCAACATACCATTTGCCTTTGCCACCACCTTGCTGCACCTATCAATGTCTGTAGCCTCCTCAGTAAATTTGATAACCTCCAAACCTGGGTACAGCAACACAACCTGGACATCCTCTCTGGTGTCGAAACATGGCTAAATCCTAAAATACCTGACACCGCAGTCGCTATCCATGGATGCTCTATCTTCAGGCAGGACAGAATTGCAAAGTGAGGAGGGGGCTGTGCTATCTACCTGAGGGACAGTATTATGGCCCATGCCTCCGACCCTCCGACCATGGAACCTCTTCACAGATCCTCACCATAAAAGTCCTCCTCGGGCACATAATAAAGAGCTTACCATAGCTTCGGTTTACTTACTCCCAAAAGACCAGGCCACTGGCTTCACCAGCATCATGGATTACCTTAGGGACTCTGCCATAACTCGGAAACTATGATACTGGGCAACTTCAATATAAATTGGCTTTCACCCGAGGCCAGCTCCTACAAGGACGCAGTCATGGCTAACACCTCTCACAAATGGTGTCCCACCTACCAGGTGCAACTATAGAACTGGGTCCCAGACACTACTTGACTGCATACTGTCAAACTGCCCAGTGAATCTCTAAGGTCTCAGTTCTCTCTGACACCATAGCGACCACCTCCGTAATCTATACCTGGACTAACAAATTCATCAAGCCCCTCCTAAAATAATCTACTCCAGGGTGTTAAAGCAGGGGCAACTTGAGATGCTCAAAGCACATCTTCACAGTCTGGACTGGTTTACACTTGACTCAGCCAATAATAGTGACCAAGCCCTGAACTTATTCATCAACCACTTTACTGTAGCCTGAGATATCTATGCACCAGTGAAAAGATGAAGGTAAAGGAAAGACCAACCCATGGATAATCACTGAGCTAACTACTGCCTTAAACAAAGGATCATCTCTGGCACTGCGCCGAGCCACTGCTAAACTAGAAGACATTCAAAATTCAAAGCAGCTAGGAATGACTGTGTGACACTTGAACAGCTGGTTCTGATTACTCTATCATTTTTGTAATATAAAAATGTAGTGTGATTGTCTGTCATGAGAAATCCGTGCTCCTGGATGAACCCCCCAAGGTATCACTTCAAATGACAGGATATGTTAAGCAGCAGTTATGTGTGGTTCAGAGCTCAGCGCTTGTGCTACGTACTGTAATTGGATAATGAAGGTTTGTGATTGGACACAGAGGCCAGGTAGGTAAGTAGGACATTGTCGTCAGATATGTAGCAGTTTGAATTGATTAGTGCGTAGGTACTTTGGACATAGTTATACAGTCAGTGATTATAGTACAAGTGCGCTGGATAGTCATTTGCAAAGTGCTTACATGCTTGAGCTGATGAGTAGCGTTGTTATGACATGGTATTGGTTTGGCCTTACCTGTATCCCACCATGAAGAATGCTTATTCCAGTAGTATGAAACCCCTGGTGGGATAAGAGCGCCGGAGAAGGAGGAGGTGTCAGGGGAAGATGGAGGGTGAGTGCGACTCACTCTAAGCAGAGCGTATGGCTTGCTAGTTTAAATAGGATGTGGAGGAGCCTCCTTCACATAACCTCAGGCAATAACCTAACCTTGCGCGTGGTTCAGAGCTCAGTGCTTGTGCTACATACTGTAATTGGATAATGAAGGTTTGTGCTTGGATACAGAGGCCAGATAGGTAAGTAGAACATTGCTCATCAGATATGTAGCAGTTTGAATTGATTAGTGCTTAGGTACTTTAGACATAGTTATACAGTCAGGATTATAGTACAAGTGAGCTGGATAGTCTTATGCAGAGTGTTTAGATGCTTGAGCTGATAAGTGCGTTGTTATGACTTGGTATTGGTTTGGCCTACTCTGTATCCCACCATAAAGAATGCTTATTCCAGCAGTATGAGACCCCAAAAGAATAATAATATCAAACAATTATCTCCTCCAACTCCAGAGAGTATGACCAGTAGCACGAGGAGAGGAAAACCCTTGGGGAAAAACTCTGAGGACCCATTGCTACTGACCTGCCCGTCCTTCTTGGCATACTAAGGGAGAATAGTCCTAAATAACAATATTTAGCTAATTTGAGTTCCAAAGTTTGAGATTCTGATCCAGTAAAGCAAAGCTGATTAAGTACAGAATATTCTGGTTGGTGAATGTAGCAGCATCCTTCTAGCAAATCCTAGTCCGAGAATCCATGTCCGAGCAGAATGGTGGGAGATTGGAATCAGTGGTCATAACGATAATTTGAAGCATCAGTTACATTGGTGGAATGTTCCAAGGTGAGGACGGCTTCTGCAAGGAGAACCAGTAACCAAAAGGCTAAGTGTCCATGTCCAGAATAGGAGGAAGGTAGTTTGTATTCCTCTTGGCAAGCTTTGCAAAAAAGGCCGTGGCGATAGAAGCAGGAACTGGTATGCTGGTCGGAAGGATGGAGCAGTAGGAACCCCCAATCTGGAGAAGGAAGCAAGTAAGTGAAGCAGGTAGATATCTTAGTGCATATGGTAAACAAAGTCAGATGTACTTCCAGCTGGAGAAGCGAAGTAGGCTGTAAAATCAGCAAGTTAGTCGTGATGGCCTCTAGGCCCTGTAAGGGTGAAGCAGGTAATAAGAGCAGTAGGGTAAGAAGTGGACCTGTACATAGGTCAGTAGTAGTAGTAGTAAATGAATCTGCAAGATATAGACGTAGTAGCAGAGGAGTAGTATATCATAATTATACACGGAGTACAGCGGAAGCACGAGGAATTGAAAACAGCACAGAATTAAAGTACTGTCTGTGATCTGAATAGCTGCATCCACGTTTTGAAGCCAGAATGGTACAGTAGCTAGAACTGACTTGGTGAGAATATTCTTACCAGTCCTGAATAGTCGAATGTAAGAGTTATAAACGGTGATAGCTGAAGAGGGTGAGTCAAATGAAGTAGTGTTGTCATGGTCCAAGAAGCCTTGGTGCACAAATCAAGATTTAAAGTCTCCTGGATAAGCTCAACGATGTCCTAGTAGGAGTGTAGCAGTAGTAATTCATGGACTGAAGTGGCAAGACAGAAGCATCCAGGAATAGACAACGCTAGGCTAAAAATCCAGATGTGAGTAAATGGTAAACAGGAGCTCCTAAAGCTGGCAGACTTGGCTGCAGATAGACGTATAGTGGAATATGCGAACTCCAGGCCCCAAGCTGGGCATGGCAAGTGTAGAGCAGAAGTAGGTAAACCCCAGCTTGATGGGTGAGGCAGGTCATGGAAGCAGGCAATATATGTAGTAATATAAGATCAAGGGACCTTTAGCCTGAGGGATCAGGTCTTAGAAGTACGATGTGGTGAACTCCATCCCGCAGGACTAAGCGGGTTGTAGAGCTGTGGTAAATAGAGTAATAGTAATGTTGAACTGCATACAAAGCAGAATTAGTATTGAGTAGTATGGAACAGATTGTAAATGTTATAAATGGTAGCATACTCCTGAACCAATTCAGTGCAGCGTGAAATATTCAAGCATAAATATGAGAGCAGTAGAAGGGGCTGTAAACCATCATTTCCTGATGATCGAAGATGGTAAGGCATGATAAGACTTGGGTGGATGAGTTGGCACCTGGACCTGAAGTAAAGCATCCAAACTGTAGTAGATTTATGTCTTAAGCTTTCATAGATAGTGAAAACTGAAGAGGCAGCTAAAGGAGTGTAGCGTTGTCATAGTCCAAGAAGCCTTAGAGCATATATCAGGGTATTGAAGATCCTATGGATGAACTTAACTAAGTGTCCTGGTGAAAGTGTAGGAGTAGTAAGTTCATATGATGGAAGGTAGGGCAGAAGCATCCAAAGAATAGATGATGAATGTCTAAACAATTCAGATGGTAGTCCATAGTAAAGGAGTTCCTAGGGTTGGATGATGCAGTGGCAGGGAGGCGTATAGTAGAATGTGCAAATCTCCAGGCCCTGAGCTGGCGAGGTAGGTGCAGAGTAGAAGTAGTTAAACCCCCGGCCTGAAGGGGCGAAGGCAGGTCACAGAAGTAGGCGAGTGTGGTGCAGTAATATATAGGAGCAAAGGACCTCCAGGCCCATGGGGCGCAGGTCTGACATACTGCAATGGCAAACCTCCGCCCTGCAGGACGAGGCAGGTTGCAGAGCAGTGGTAGATGACGCAATGGAAATGTTGAACTGCATGCAATGCAGAAAGCAGCGAAATAGTGAGGAATAAATGTAAATGGCATTGTAATGGCGACATATACTGAGCCCATTCAGTGTGGAGTAGTACTGTAGTTTTAAGGCGGACTAATGAGTAGAATAGTGCTGTAGACTGACATACCCTGAAGATCAAGGATGGTAGGGATTGCAGTGAAGAGACCTTGGTGGAAGAGCAGGCAACTTGACGAGAGGCAATAAGCATCCTGAAATCAGTAGTTATTCAATGTTTGAGGCATTAGCTCAACCAAGGAAGACAATACGAATAAGGTCAGCAGGAGTCCTGGTGGAGATGGCAGTAGTAACTCTGGGGAAGTTGGAGTAGCAAGGCGAGGAGCATCCAACAGAACTGAAGCGAACATGCGATGTATTCCAGAAATAATCCAATGTAAGTCGGAAGCTACTGAGCATATTTGGAGGGTAGGTCTGAATGAAAAGCAGCTCTGTAGGAAGCATCCATGGGAACGAAGGGGAGCTAGTGCAAAGAGAAAAGGAAGTGCAGCTAGACCACGGGTAGGACAGCCAATGAACCATAGATGGTATGATTGAATGAGTATGTCAGCGGTGAGTAAATAGAGTAGTAGCTAAACCCAAGAAGGCCAGCATGCAGCAAAACCAAGGGTCAGCTAGTAAGATAAGTAGAGTGGCAAGCTCCGTAGGCTAGCATGTGCAGCTGGACCCCTTGTGTCAGCTGGTAAGGTAAGTAAGAAGAGCAGCCAGCCACACGTAGGTTAGCATGCACAGCCTGCCCACGAGGTTGGCTGGTAGGTGAATGGAGAGTGGTATGGATTTAGGCAAGGCATCCAGTGGAAAGCAGGAAGGACTATAAGGCGTTGAACTCATCGAACTATGGCCAGGATCAAATGGTAGTAGAGCATTGTAGGCAAGCATGGTTCAGGAGCCAAATGGAACAGCCGGAATCACACTTAACTCATTGCCTCCACAGGAGCTCTCTGATGTTGCACCACTTGTCTCCTGTATACTGTTAACAGTAAATCCTGGGCCTTTCTAACCAAAATCAAGCTATAGTCAGCATGCCACAAACAAATCCTAATAGCTCAAGAACCGTAAGTGCTAGACACAAAGTATGAGGGCAAAGTTATTCAGCACAAAATTACCTTTAAAATGGTGGTATGCAAATAATAAACTGTCATTTTGGTTTTTTCTATGTTGGTTGAAACAGCAAAAAATAATTTTTTCACTAAAACAGGCAAATATAAGCGATACACACATACCATAAACAAATGCGAATAACTCCTAAAGTATACATGATATACACAAATATCAGTGGCAAAGTTGTCCAGCATAAAATTACCTTTCCAACGGTGCTATGCAGTCAAATATATATTATATTCTGTTATACTATATATTAAAATATATAAGTGACTTCTCCAGACGTTGCAAGGGCACACTGGGAGTCAGTAGCCACTTCTGCAGGCATCCTCAGGACACACCAGTGTATTTTACTGATGACTACAGGCATCTGCTAGGAAACAATGAGTTAAGAGAATGGCCTGAGGAATCATACATGCCATGCACACAACATCCATATGGGGAATAACCGATGGAGGCTAAGGCAGTTAAGTAGCATTGTAGGAGCCGAGGAATCATAGGGCACTGGAGTAGCCATGAAGGGGATGAATCACACCTCCCGATCCCCAGCATCAAGTCGTAGCATTAACCTGCAATTCATAGGAAGGGCCAGAAGGTGGAACAATGTCCGCTGGGTAAACAGAAACATGTCCACAGAAAGTGGGCCCCATTTAGGTAGAGACAAGGAAAGGGTCTATCAACGGAGTGCAGATTTTAAAGAGTCCGTATCCAGAGAAGCTGCGACATAATGAAGAACCAGTAAACTTGCAGGTGAAGGTAATATCGAAGTTAAATTAAAAGCGCTAGCACAGTTCAGAACAGGCGAGAGGCATTGGATGGATAGTCTAGCACATAAGGTTAGCTGCTGTAAAAACTGTGAAGTAAACGCGGCGGTTCATGCCAACACGCCACGCGCCTGTACTGGTGGCAAACAGTTGTTGTGGAGAAAACAGAAACCGTAGCGGCTGAGCTCCAGTACATGTCCCATTCCACAGAGCAGTTCAACGGGAATGGGTAGAGAAGAGACGTGAAGGTAGCTGAACTGCCAGAGTCCTGGAGCACTAGGGAGGATGCAGCAGAATCTGGGTAGAAAGAAAATGAAGGTCTCAGCACGGAGGGTGGCATGCGCGCATGGAGGTGGAACAGAGCAAGCGGACTGAAATGCAGGATATGGCGGTAGCCAGCAAGGCTGCTTGAAGGAGGTAGGAAACAGAATAAGCAGGAGAGGCAGTCAGGTGAAGAGAATAGAAAACAAAGAAGGTGCAGCAGTGAAGCACCAAAAGAACAGACACAGGCAAAAAGCACAGTAGGACGAACAGCAAGAGATAGAAAGGGAGCAGGAAGGGCACGGGTGGGAGGGGCACAACAACAGAAGAAAAGGAAGAGCAGCCGAGCACTAGCAACACTACTAGTGAGTGCAACTCACCTAAGCAGAGCCGGATGTAGCTTGTTGTTTAAATAGGATGTGGGGGGGAGCTCTTTCCCACATAACCTCAGGCGATAGCCTAATCTATCTCTGTAATGTGATTAACTTCCAAAGACTTGCTTTTATGGTCTTGTTGTTGAGCTGTGCTTCTTTGAAGGCCAGGAACTAAAATATCCATTTTATGATGGCCTCAGAGGAAAGAAACAGTTAATTTCAACTGGTGCCAAAAAGCTATATGTCAGCTAAGTGAGAAACTGCACAGTTGTAAAAGTTTTTGATGTCTTTGAAATGCAGTAAAACGCACTAGAACAAATAGGAGCAGGAAACCACTCCAGATCAAAGAGTCATTTGGAAATGAGTTTTGCTTATGTCATCTTATTTAATTTACCTCTTGAGTGATAAGACATCCTGGTTGTATAATTTTTAATAATACAGAGGAGGAGCTAAGTGACATCATAGAGGAGGCAGGTTCAAAACAGTTTTAATTATGCTGTGGCTGACCTTTAGAGACATTCTTTGTTTGGACTCTCTGAAACAACATCTACTTCAAGCACTGTTAGAAGATATACATTAGATAAACAAGTCTAATTGTCTGGTGGTAGGAATTTGTTTGCACTTTTTTAAACCTTGTTCTTTTAAGTGACTGTATGCGCTGTGATATATTGTTCTGTAGTTACATTTTTATCTATTTTAAAGTAAACTCTATTTTAAAGAGACTGCTTGGTGTGCCTTGAAATTCTTTCTTTGACAAGTGAAGCATATATGGTTAAAGTTGACACTGTGCATAAGCTAATGGTATACCAAACTGGGAAAAGGTAAGAGTTTATCTGAGGTCTTTCATAGAGTTTTTAAGGGTTCATTTTGTAGACCTGGTTAGGTGCCCGTGAGGCTAAAGATATCTGGCATTTCCTAAGAGCAGAATAATCTGAGCTTGTACATTTGGGTATGCTAGCAAGAGGTTCACAGTTTGAATCCTCCTAAACTTGACAGCAAAGGTGATTCAGACCCACAAAACAGACAGGAGGGTTACCCTGTTCTGTTCCTGTTCACAATACTGTGCTCGGAGGTTGGCACTGTGGGAGCAGAGGGCCTGACCTGCTGAGTGGGGTTGTGACAGATTGGTTGACAGCAGTGGGATAATTTTGGTATTACAAGCTTTTATTGTTCAGTGTGTCAGCTTGATACTGTACAGCTCACTTGCAAAAAAAGGCAGTGATTTCTTTTTAAAAGGACACAGAACTATATCACTTGGCTTACAGTCAAGTTCCTACTTGTTTTATTTTTTTAAAGTGCAAGTTAGAGTAGCCGTAGTTAGGGAGGAAGATGGCTTCCAACCACAGCGGCACACAGTAGACTACTTAAAGCAATTGTGCAGGGACAGAGGAGTCCTGTAATGAGGTAAAAGCCACCAAGTAGAACCTCATGGATGCCCTGGTGGTAGCAGATACCCAGAACATCGAGTCACAGACAGTGACTGTAGAAGACCGAACCTTGAGCGTGGAAGTGCTAGCAGCCAGTGCAGTGTCCAGATCCGATGAGAAGAGCAGCTGGGCCAGTGCCAGAAGGGCACAGCAGCAGGTAAATGTCACCAATATTCTGGAGCCAGAAGTACTCAAGCTGCAGATTGAGTCGCACAGAATGGAGCTGGTAGTTGCAGGAGAAAGAGGCATGAACAGCGAGAGGCAGAGTGAGAACAGCGAGAGGCGGAATGAGAGAGACGAGACAGAACGGAACAGCAGGAGGCTGAGAATGAGGAGCGTGAGCGCCAGCGAGCTGCAGAGGAGAAGAGGAGCAAGAACGGCAAGAGGCAGACCATGAACAGTGAGAGGTGGACCGACAGCAGTGAGAGCACCAGAGGCAACATGAACTGGAGAAGCTATGACTCCAACCACCAGCACAAGAGCAGGTAAATGGCTTGGGTTTAACTGGGACTACAGGACTGGGTTACAAATTGAATTCCAAATTGATAGCCGAATTTAAAGAAGGGAGGATATGGATGCCTTTTAAATTCTTTTGAAAAAGCTTGTATTCAGGCTAAAATTCCTAGAGTCCTGAGCTTCCAGCTATCCCTTGCTACTTACCGGAAAGCTCGGATGCACTGGGTCAAATGGACAATGAGGACAGTAATGATTTCAGCAAACTTAAAGCTGCACTGTTAAAAACATTTTAATTAACTGCTGAATCATACAGAGCTAAATTCCATAAGCTCAGGAGAAGCCCTGACATGAGCTACGAGAGCTAGCCACAAACAACGCCAGGTATTAAATCATTGGTGGAAGGAACTGAAGCAAACTCTGTAGATAAAATTGAAAATGTGATTCTGTTATAACAGTTTTTCTGGGCATGCCCAGCAGAGCTGAAAACCTGGCTGGAGGACCGAGATCCCAAAACAGTGCAAGAGGCTGTTGAACTCTTGGACCGCTATGCCAAGAGCAGACCTGCTCTGAGAGTGAATGAGGCGGGCATGGCAGCGCAGAAAGGAAAAGCGCACCTTCAGGGCAGCTAAACTCCTATTGCCGCCACCAAACCAGTTAGCCCCAGGTTTCAGAGAAAATATTTTCTGAGAAAAGAAATGAATGTTGGTTGGGTAAAGAAACTGGGCAAATCGCCAGACAGTGTCCCAAAAGGACAAGCAATCTGCAAGGTGGTGCTAGGAAAGAAGTGGGTCATTTGTGAGTCCCTGGAAGCATGCCTGTGAACATGAGGGAACAAATGCACCCAGTCATGGTGAATGGGTGTACAGACGCAAGGGTTAAAGGACACAGGGGCATCCCTGACATTGGTAAAAGGGGATCTAGAGCCTAGTCAGCTTATACCCAATAAATACGCCACTGTAACGGGACTTACCAGGAGGAGAAAACATTGCCCCCTTGCTAGTGTTCTCCTACACTGGGGTGAAACAGGGGAACTGTGCAACAGGTGGCTGTAGCCAAAATGTTAGCAGTGGGTGTCGTCCTTGGCAACAATCTCAAACAAGGGATGGTGTGCAGTTACCCGTAGCTAAGCTGCAAGGGAAAATTGTAGTTCCCTGAACTCCACAGAAGCCATTGTGAAACCACTGGAAGGCTGGTTCCCAGCCTGTGTCTCCTGATATGGAGACTAATGAAAAGGGGTAGAAATTTCTCCGTAGCAGTTAACCACACAGCTACAGAGAGTTACTCCAAAGAGGGAGGTGTGACCCATTGTCAGAGGGTTAGTAATGACAGTGATCCTGAGTGCCCTGACGCTAGTGCTAGGGACCCTAGTTTAGAGATTGAAGGGACCTGTCCCAAGCCTTGGGAATGTGTGAGGAGTTTGCTGCTGCTCAGAGAAATGACCCTAGTCTAGAGAAACTGAGGGTTTGGGCAGACTTCTGACGGAGCACAAGGAGGTGACGGCAGACATAAGGTTTATTGGGAAAATGGACTAATGTATACTCAGGCTGTGCAGACAGAGGGAGGGGTGCTAGGCAGGCAGCTTGTCGCTTCCCAGGGGTATCGTGAGCAGTTGCTCAAGACTGCACGATATTCCCTTTGTCTGGTCATCTGGGAATCACGCCACCACGCAGCAGTTGGCCCAGAATTTCTATGGCCCAACTTCACCCAGCAGGTGAAGGAGTATTGCAGGTCTTGTCACCGTGCCAAGAAATAGGAAGGCGGGCAAGAAACCCAAGTCACCCTGATTCCATTGCCCATAGAGGAGGAGCCATTCCAGAGGGTGGGAATGGATATTGTGGGGCCTTAAATACCCCCAGCTTCTCAGGAAGAGATTCATCCTGACTGTGGTGGATTATGCCACCCGTACCCAGAGGTAGTCACCCTGTCCTCACTGAGGACAGACAAAGTGGCAGATGCCTTACTTGGGATTTTCTCCGTGTTGGGTTCCCGCGGGAGGTTATCACCGATTGAGGGGTTCCTTCATGTCGGACCTGATGAAATGTTTGTGGGAGAAGTGTGGGGTGGTGCAGAGATGCACGACATATATCACCCACAAGCCAATAGGCTTGTGGAAAGATTCAATGGTACCTTGAAGTCAATGTTCCGGGCATTTGCTGAACAGCATGGGAGGAACTGGAGAAATACCTTCCCATCTGTCGTTTGCATACAGGGAGGTGCCCCAGAGTTGACAGTATTTTTGCCCTTGAACTCTTATATGGATGCTGGATGCGTGGGCCCGGGCTTGATCCGGGAGGACTGGGAAGGCAAGCCGCTACCCAGGGAGCTCCATAGTGGATTACATCCTTAGGTTTAGGGAAAGGCTGAAGGAGCTTATGAGGACAGCCCAGAGCAACCTGGCAGCTGCCCAATAGATCAAAAGTGTGGTACTACAATTGCAGAGCCAGAGCTCGCTTGCATGGTGGGTCAGAAGTCATGGTCTTTATTCTGGTCTGGAAAGATAAGCTGTAGGCTGAGTGGGCAGGACCGTATGCAAAGTAGTTAGGAAGGTAAATGACATGAACTATATTATAGAGTTACCTGACAGAAGACAGACAGAAAGGATGTACCATGTCAACATGATGAAGCCATATGCTAATAGGGCTGACATGGTGTTTGCAGTGTGTAGTCCTGGGAGGGACGGACGAGGACCCTCTTCGACTTTGCTTGAAGAAAGCAAGCGGGAGTCCTCTGTGGAGGCAGTAAAATTGTTTCCCAGCTGGCCCCGGACAAGATCCAGGAAGTAAGGAGGTTTTAGCACACTTAGCCCCATTGTTTAGCACCAAGCCTGGACTAACCCTTAGTAAAGCACAATGTGGAGACAGCGACACAGGCGCCCATCTGACCGACAGCATATCGGGTGTCAGAGGCTGTCAAAGGGCATTAAGAGGAAGTGGAGGAGATGCTGGATTTAGGGTAATCCAGAGATCCCACAGCCCTGGGCTTCACCCGTAGTCCTTGTGCCCAAGCTAGATGGCTCTACTTGTTCTGTGTGGACTATCGTGGACTGAATGCAGTCACAAAATCAGACGCCACCCGATGCCCGGATGGGTGAACTCCTGGACAAGTTGGGAGGGGCCACCATTACGACCATTGACCTGACCAAGGGGTATTAGCAGGTAGAGTTAACGGACAGAGCTAGGGAGAGGTCAGCCTTCGCACTCCGATAGGCTTATTTGAGTTTAAGTAATGTCTTTCGAATGAAGAACGCGCCGCCACTTTCCAAAGGTTGGTGAACCAGGTGTTAAATGGTGCTGAGGAGTGCGCCGTGGCGCATACCTGGATGACACTGCCATCTTTAGTGCCAGCTGGGAGGAACACCTGTCCACCTTAGGGAAGTGCTGGGCAGGATACAGAGGGCTGGACTCACTGTCAAAGAAGTGCCAAGTGGCCATGGGAGAAGCGGCATACCTCGGGCATGTGGTCGGCCGGGGACAGCTCCGTCCTAACCAAATAAAAATAGAGATGATCCAGGTGTGGCCCAGACCAGAAACACAGAAGCAGGTCAGTAGTTTTCTAGGGACAGCAGGGTACTACAGAAAATTTGTACCCAATTACAGTGCCCTGGCTGCTCCCCTATCTGTCCTGGTAAAGAAAAGGATGCCAAAGCAAATTACCTGGGACCCAGCCTGTGAAAAAGCCTTTACCAGACTGAAGGAGGCACTGTGCAGTGCTCCTGTTTTGACAAGTCCTGACTATAGCAAACCCTTTATAGTTCAGACTGACGCCTCAGATGTGGGTATCGGGCAGTACTGAGTCAGACAGCCAACCAAGGAAAAGATCACCCGTAGTGTACCTGAGTAAAAGTTACTTCCCAGGAGCAAGCATACTCTACCTAAGTTGGAGCCATACTTGTAGGCAGCATTTTGTGGTACAGACTGACCACAACCCCTGGTTTGGCTGATGCAAATGGGAAAGACAAATGGTAGATTGTTAAGATGGAGTCTTGTTTTGCAAGGGTATGACATGACTATCTTACATAGGGCTGAGCGAAAAATCAGAACTCAGATGGCTTGTCTTGTGTCAATGAGGACTGGAGTGAACTGATTTGGGAAGCTTATCCCATGCAGGGATAGAGCCCCAAATTCAGTCTAGGTGGGGAGGACTGTGACACTTGGACAGCTGGTTCTGATTACTCTATGATTTTTTGTAATATAAAAATGTAGTGGGACTGTCTGTCTTGAGAAATCCTGTGCTCCTGGGATGACCCCCCAGGTATCACTTCAAAGGACAGGATATGTTAAACAACAGATCTCTGTAATGTGATTAACTTCAAACTCGCATTTATGGTCTTGTTATTGAGCTGTGCTTCTTTGAAGGCCAGGAACTAAAATATCCATTTTATGAAGGCTTCAGAGAAAAGAACAGTTAATTTCAACTGGTGCTAAAAGAAGCTATATGTCAGCTAAGTGAGAAACTGCAGAGTTGTAAAAGTTCTTTGATGTCTTTGAAATGCAATAAAACACACTAGATCAAGAGGAGCAGAAACCACTCCAGATCAGACAGTCATTTGGAAATGCGTTTTGCTTATGTCATCTTATTTAATTTACCTCTTGAGTGATAAGACATCCTGGTTGTATAATTTTTGATAATACAGAGGAGGAGCTAAGTGACATCATAGAGGAGGCAGGTTCAAGACAGTTTTTAATTATGCTGTGGCTGACCTTTAGAGACATTCTTTGTTTGGACTCTCTGAAGAACAACATCTACTTCAAGCACTGTTAGAAGATATACATTAGATAAACAAGTCTAACTGTCGGTTGGTAGGAATTTGTTTGCACTTTTTAAACCTTGTTCTTTTAATGACTGTATGAGCTGTGATATATTGTTCTGTATTTACATTTTATCTATTTTAAAGTAAACCTCTATTTTAAAGAGACTGCTTGGTGTGCCTTTGAAATTCTTTATTTGACAAGTGAAGCATATATGGTTAAAGTTGACACTGTGCATAAGCTAATGGTATACCAAACTGGGAAAAAGTAAGAGTTTATCTGAGGTCTTTCATAGAGTTTTTAAGGGTTTATTTTGTACACCTGGTTAGGTACCCGTAGGCGAAAGATATCTGGCATTTCCCGAAGAGCAGAATTATCTGAGCCTGTACATTTGAGATATGCTAGAGGAGGTTCACAGTTTGAATCCTTAGAACTTGAGACCAAAGGTGATTCGGGCCCACAAAACAGACAGGAGGGTTACCCTGTTCTGTTCCTGTTCACAATACTGTGCTCAGAGGTTGGCACTGTGGGAGCAGAGGCCTGACCTGCTGAGTGGGGTTGTGACAGACTGCACTCGAGCAATACAGAACCCAAAGCAAACACTTCAGGGAGCATTCACCAATACCTGGGGATGGGAAAAAATTTGGAATAACATGAAAACCTCACTGGAAAGGACCCTAAGAATCCACCCACAATGCTCAATATCAACGGTACACCAACGTCTGACCCTGTTACAGTTTCCAACACCTTTAACAATGCGTCCTCTAATCTGGGCAGTGTCCTCCCACGGACTTCTTCGATGCCCCTACCAGAAGTGACCATTCTGACAAGGCACCCCATCTTCACACAGCACTGCAATTCTACTTCAAGGACATCCCAGTGCACCTAGCCAGAAAATACAATTTGGAAAGCCATCAGCAGTACTGGTTACAGCGGTGACTCCTTGATATGAAGCTGATTGCACTGGTCTTAGAAGAAATCTTAGAACCCTTCACAAAGATATTCAACCTATCACTCAGGACTGCCCAATTCCCAACAATATGGAAACAGTACGACTATTACACAGTTCACAAAAGTGGAGATAGGGCACTGCATACTAACTAAAGGCCTATCTCCATCCTCCCTCCTTATCCAAAGCTCTTTAGCGAATAATCTCAGACCAGCTATTCGAGTACCCGAAAATATGAAATCCAATGCCCTGAACAGCATGGCTTTAGAAAAGGGCACAGCACCACTACTGCACTGTTGGAATTTATGGGATTTATCCACGCCACTCTGGACCAAGAAACTGCGTGGGGCTGTGTTCATTGATCTAACTAAAGCCTTTGACACTGTAAATCATCCACTCTTACTTATGGAACTATCAAATATCAGTCTCTCCAAAGATGCATTGCCCTGGTTTGCAAGTTACCTCGGAGGTAGGGTCCAACATGTTAGGATCGCGTTGTCATCTCAATGAAAGTTCAGTCCTCTCAGGAGTCCCTCAGGGGTTCATTCTGGGACCAGTGCTCTTCAGTCTCTTCCTGAAAAGCCTTCTAGTGTCTGCCACCAGAACATACTGCTCTACATGAATGACGCTGTCATATACACAAATCACCATGACACTAGTCTCCTGGAGGGAAAGCTACAGCGTGACTTCAAGCGTGTTCAGGACTGGTTCAGCTCACACAAACTTGTCCTGAACTACAGCAAAACAAAAGTAATGTCTTTCTGCAATACTGAGCTAGCATAACTCTCGACCCCTCACTATCAGGAACTGAGCTGAGACTACCTCGAACCAGTGCCAGAACTTAAGTACTTTGGCATCACCTGGACAGATCCCTTTCCTTTGCATGGCACATCGACAATGTCATAAAAGGCCCGAATGTATGGATAGGCCTTCTCCACAGGCACAAATACTGCATGACAGCTGATGCCCTTAAACTGGCGATTAACAGCTCTGCCACTTCTGTCATTGACTATGGCCTAGCCATCTATGGCTCAGCTTCCCTACTGCCCTTTGCAGGATATTGATGGTGCTTAACAAACATTGCCGACTCCTAATGGACACTGCCCGCCTAACACACACCTGCTATCAGTACGCCCAGGCCAGGCTGGTGGCTACCACTCCTCAGCAGGGTCCAATACCAGCCCTGCCTGGTAGCCAACAAGGTTCTCTTTGGGCTCTTGCCGCCAGGTGTTGAAAGCTTCTTACTGTATACAGCAGCACCCAGTATACCATAAATGCAAACCAAGTCTACCAGGTCCCAGATGCCGGACCACTACTGGTCAGAGGTCTTTCACCTACAGAGCCCCTCTGTGGTATAACTTGCTCAACAAAGAAACACTTACTACTGCTATGCTTGGCACCTTCAAGGCAACTCCGACAACACCTCACTTCAACCAGTCAGTGTGACTGTTTCCACTAAGAGGATCACCTCTCCTCCTTGCTGGCCCAAGCTGTCCCATAACCTCCCTAGGGTTGCAATACTTTGGCTCCTGCTTCCTCCTCTTACATCCTCCCACCCTCCCTCCACCCTGCCTGTGCCTCCTCTCCATGTCCACCCCTCTTCCTTTGGCACTTCTTGGCGTGGATCCCATCCTACTATCAGGCACGCAGCTCTACTCCCTCCCTCCCCTAAGACAACGGCTCCTCAGCCAGCCTACTATTTTCTCTACTCCGCTTACCCCACTGTCACTAACTCCATTGCTCATGTGTTATTTTGCTTGGTAACCTGCATTTATCTTGATGTTGTAGTCTCTCTCCAAGTAGGAATGTATCCTTAGCCTAGCCTTCGCTGTGCTAAAGTCTGTCAACCTTTGTATGTATGTTTACCCTCCATCCTCTGACATGGAACCTTTGTAAATGAGCAGTCCTGCTCAAAGGTATTTGTAATCCTAGTGTTTAATAAATAAAAATAAATTCCTCCCTTCCCCTCCAGCTCTGATCCTCTACCCTCACTCTCTTTCATGAAAATTGAACAGAAGTAGCTTTTTAATACCTCCATTTTTTGAAGTCCCCCTCAGTTTTATTCCTCCCTCCCCCATACTCATAGAATGTACCATGTCAACATGATGCAGCCATATGCAAATAGGGGTGACATGGTATTTGCGGTGTATAGTCCTGGGGAGGACAGATGAAGACCCCTTACTGGACTTGCTGGAGGAAGCAGGAGTCCTCCATGGAGGAAATCAAACTGTCACCCAGTTGACCCTGGAACAGTCCCAGGAAGTGAGGGAGGTTTTAGAGGACTTTGCCCTTTGTTTATGGCCAAGCCAGGATGTACCCTCTTAGCGACACAACGACATACATACAGGAATGCAATCACCATCCAATGGACAGCCTTCCAGGTGTCTGAGGCTGTCCTAAAAGACATTAGGAAGGATGTGAAGGAAATGCTGGATTTGGGGTAATCCAGAAATCCCACAGTCCCTGGGCCTCATCTGCAGTCCTTGTTCCCAAGCCGGATGGCTCTGCTCACTCTGTGTGACTATCGGGGACCAAATACTGTCATGAAGTGTGACACCCACCCAATGCCATGGACAGATGGACTACTGTCACAAGTTGGGAGGGCAAAATATCTCACCACCACTGACCTGACAAAAGGGTCCTGGCAGGTGGAGTTAGCAGACAGAGCTAAGGAGACATCGGCCTTCATCACTCCAATAGGATTATTCGAGTTCAGGGTAATGCCTTTTGAATGAAGAATGCCCTGCCACCTTCAAGGTTGTGAACCAGGTGTTATGTGATGCCGAGGGTATGCCGTGGTGTACCTGGATGATATTGCCATCTTTAGTGCCAGCCAGAAGGAACACCTGTCCCACCTGAGAAGTGTGTTGGGCAGGATATGGAGGGCAAGGCTCACTGTCAAAGCTGAAAAGTGCCAGGTGGCCATGGCAGAGGTGGCATACCTATAAAATGTAGTAGGGTGGGGGCAGCTTGCCCTAATCAAGCCAAGGTTGAGCAATAGAGGTGTGGCCCAGGCCAGAAACCCAGAAGCAGGTTTGGCATTTCCTAGAGACTGCTGGGTACTATCGTAAGTTTATATAAAATTACAGTAACCTGGCAGCTCCCCTATCTGGCCTGCTAAAGAAAAGAATGCCTAAAAGGTAACATAGGAACCAGACTGTGAACAAGCCTTTACACAGCTAAAGGAGGCACTGTGTGGTGCTCCTGTTAGGCTAGTCCAGACTACAGTAAGCCATTTGTAGTACAGACAGATGCCCAAGATGTGGGATTGGAGCAGTCCTAGTCAGACCTCTAAACAAAGAAAAGATCACCCAATAGTACCTTAGTAAAGTTGCTTCCTCAAGAACAGGCCTATTCCACAGTTGAGAAGGGTGCCTTGCGCTGGTATGGGCTCTGAAGAAGTTAGAGCCATATTTCTACGGAAGGTACTTTGAAGTAGAGATGGATCATAACCCTCTGGTATTGCAAACGCAAATGGGGAAGACAAATGGTCATCTTTTGAGATGGAGTATTGCCTTACAGTGCTATGATAAGACCATTTCCACATGGCCAGATCGCGAATACCAATGCAGGAGGCTATCTCGGCAGTCAGAGCAATGAACAGAATTTGTAAAACTCATACCATGCTAGGGATGGATTTCCACAAATTCAGTATAGGAGGAGGAGTGTCTCAGGCTAGCCACCTGCCAGTCGTTATTGTGACATATATTTATGTTATATATAGTATTATATGATTTCTGTGTATGCCCATGCCAGTGTTAATTCAAGGCATAGGGAGAGATTAGAATTTTTTTAAAGGGTGACCTTTTGACTTGAGAGCTACCGTTTACTAGGAAGGAGATCTTAATTCTCAGGTTCTGTTGACTGATGTGCCAAAAGTCATTTACCTATCATAAACATACACTGCAAACACAGTTCTTTTTGATCTCAGGAACTATGACAGCATATTACATTTTATGAGGCCCAGAATGTTTCTAGGAAATACCTTCCTAACAGACCTGTGAGGTAATATAAAAGGACACACATCTTTCTATCAGTGCTGTGTGAAAATATACTTCCAGTATGTTACTGTGGGAACCTAGACTCAAAGCTTAATTCTGAACTGTCATAAACCATGCTGTGGGTTACTGATGGGAAGTAAAATAAACTGTTTTCTTTATATCTGGAAAACTGATGACACTGCAAATTTCAGAAAGCTGAGTGACATCACCAGGTGGACAGGAAATTGTGAGTCACTGACTGGAATATTGCTGACACTGCAATTCAGAAAAGATAGTTAAACTCTCAACACAGTCACTCAGGGTCATTCGGGTTTGGACATTCTCCTGAGCACAACAAAAAAACTGCCAAGCTGCTACATAGAAAAAGGACTTTGAACATTTCATCTTTAAGGTAGAGAAGTAGTTAAAGCAGTTTTAAGGCATGTATCCTGTATACTTTCCACTTGTTTCTAATACTGTGATCTAAATTTGTATATATTCTCTTTTTCCATACATACATGCAAACATCACTGAATCTGCCAGCAGAAACAGACTACCGGTCTATCAATGTCTGACTGAGTGTGCAGCTAGCCCCTAGACTGCAGCTGTCCCAACCCCTCCCATCTGACATTCCCATGCTGGCCTCAGTCCCTCCACCCAGACCCATCCTCGTGCTCTCTCCCACACCCTCTTAAAACTTCCTACTGTCTTACATGATACCACCCCCTCTGGTAGAGCATTCCATTTAGACACCACCCTCTCCGTGAAGTAGTGCCTCATCTCCCTCTTAAATCTTCTGCCCTCCGATCTTAGTCTGTGCCCCTTGTGTCCCCTCCTTCCTCAGTTTAAACATACCTTCAGTGTTAGCTTTGTTTATCCCCTCAAATACTTGAGCGTTTCAATCATATCCCCCACCCTCCTCTCCTCCAGCGTGTACATATTCCATTCATTCAGCCTATCCTCGTAGGCCTTGCCTTCCATCCCTGTAACATTTTGTTGCCCTCCACTGCACACCTTCCAGTAAATTAATATCCCTCTTCAGATATGGTTACCAGCACTGCACACAGTACTCCAAGTGTGGCCTGACAAAGATCTGTAGAGGGGCAGGATCACCTCTCTATGCCTGGACAAGAAACCCCTTGGATACAGCCCGGCATCCTGTTAAGCCTTAGTTGCTGCTTTCCTGCATTGGGCAGAGTTGTTCATGCTCCTGTTAACAACACCCATAGGTCATTCTCTTCCTCAGTGATCCCCAGCCTCACTCCTCCCAACCAATAGTCCCTCCTGGATTCTTTGCCCAGAAGTGCATAACCTTGCACTTTTCACATTGAATCCCAGCTGCCACTTCTCAACCATACCTCCAGTTTGGTTAGGTCCTCTTGTAGTTGTTTTCATCCATCCTCTTCATCCACCACTGCCCCCATTTGGTATCATCTGTGAACAGACTAACCCTGCTCCCCACTCCATGTGCAATATATGAAATAAAGAGCCCTAACAGCACCAAGCCCAGCACTTGAGCCCTAAGGCAGCGCTTGTCACCAACCCTAGGTGTGAGAGCTCCCCTCACTACCACCCATTGTAGCCTCCCTTGCAGCCAGTTCCTTATTCAGTTTGTCAGCTTCATCCCCACCCCTCCAGCAGTCAGCTTCTCCCCAGCCTCCCATGAGGCACTGAATTGAAGAGCCTTGCTGAGGTCCAAGTACAGGACATCTACAACATGACCCATATCCAACTCTCTTGTTACCCAGTCATAATATTCTATTAGATTGGTCTGACAAGACCTCCCGAGCGAACCCATGCTGCCACCATCCTGGAGGTCATTACCCTCAGGAGCGACACCAGCCTCTCCTTCCATATCATTTCCATAAGTTTACCCACTATGGAAGTGAGACTGACAGGCTGATAATTTTCTGGCTCATCCCTAGGGCCACTCTTGTGTATGTGCACCACATGGGCCATCCTCCGGTCCTGAGGCACCCATCCTGTGTCCAGGGAGGTGCTAAACAGATCCACCAGTGGCTCAGCCAACACTTCTGACATCTTCCTCAGCACCTGAGGATGCCATCAGGACCTGTTGCCTTGTCCATCCTTAATACCCTCTAGTACTCTATTATTCCCTCAATCATTCCATCTGTCATCTCCTTCCCCCACCCACATCCTTCCAGTCCATGATGGTAGTGGACCATCCTTCTCCTTTGTGAAAGCAGACAGAAGTATTCATTTAGTACTTCCACTTGTTTCTCTTCCTTTTCCACCCACTGCCCTCCCACTTTATCTTCACTGTATGGTCTCTGCCTTTTCCTGACATATCTAAAAACTGCATTTAATTAGACCAGACCTTGGTTTGAATCCCACAGCTTCCACTTGCATACTGTGTGACCCTGAGCAAGTCCTTAACTTCCTGTGCTCCCAGGTCACTCCTGTAAAAAGCTTTCAGCTTAGTGTGCTACTTCTGGTTAAACAACTAAATACATTATTTTAGTAAAGACTTTTGTTTTCTAAAGAAATCTGCCTCTTGAGATTCCTTATATTGTATGTGTGACTGTAGAAGATTTATTACAAATCTATGACAACTGTTTATGCTTAGGAGGGTTGCAAACAGCAACCAAATTGAAAAGGATCAGTGGGGACATCTGGAAGGATTTGGGGAGAATACCAGAGTCTCATACGAGGGTGTGAACTGAGCTATTGCATGTCCTGTAGGGTGAAGACCAAATCAGGTGTTGCGCTGCTACCCAAAGAGGCGTAACACTTGGGCCTTCCTCCTGTGTGTAACAGCCATGGAAAGGGTTCATATTGGCCACAAGACTTGAGACTAGTGTTGTGCCCTGATCCAAAGTATAGAGGGATACTCTAGGACCTGGTGGTGAGTGTTCAGTTGTAAACCCAGCGAGCACTGTGGGCGCACATGAGGAGGGTATCCCTGTTTTCTCCCCCTCCCTGTTACGGACTGCACTTAGGGTGGCACTGTGAGCTCAGTGATCTGACCCTCACAAGTGAGTTTGTGACATGCACTTGTGTGACATCACCCCTTTCTTCAGGGTGAAGACAACATCTTTCAAACTGGAGTCCATTTTTGCTCTCTTTGTGAATTTTGGGAGGTAACTGCGGAGAGTGGCCAGATATAGTGCAGCAAAGAGGCAGTAGGCATTTGATAAACAGTCACCAGGGGCCAAGACAGTTGATGACATGAGTATTTGCAGTTGTCTGTGCCTCATCTGTGTCAAACTCTTTGCACAGTGCTTTAACTATTTGCTCTGGCATTCATACCCACATCTGATCATCTGTGGAAGATGCATCTGGTCATCTTGACAGAGCATCCATGTCTTTTAGTCAAGCTAAGTCTGTATTCCACACAATAGTTATAGGTGGATAAGGCAGATAACCATCTGGGTCCTGCAGCATCTAACTTTGCAGTGGTCTTTCACACACGTCAAAGGGTCGTTATCTGTTCTGACAGTGATGTGTGCTCTATACAACTATCTGTGAAACTGGTCCACAATGGCCCACTTGAATGCAAGAAATTCAGACACCTACTCACAAAGGTGACTGCCTCAGTCCTTCAGGATAACTTTAATACAAGAGAGAGGCTGGCATCTGTATTCAGAACATAAGGCTTTGCTGGATCAGCATATGCAAAGTACTGGTGCACTTGTCAGATGACAGATGATTTCTTTGAATAGCTCATCACACTGGGCATTCCATTTCTGGCTAAATGGGTCACTTGGCTTGAAATACTTTTGTTTGGATGGATCTGTAACTGCAGAATTCTTTTTGCCTTTGCTTGTTGCAGGTAGCCTTGGGTTAGCTTCAGTAACAATCCACCACTCAGGTGCAGTCTTTGATAAAGCGTCTTAATACCCACAGAAGCCTAGGAAGTGCTCTAGGTCTTTCATGCTTGGCTTGGGCCAGGTGGTCAAAGTTTCAGCTTTACTGGGATCTGTTTTAATTCCTTAGGCTGACACATGTCCAACATGTCTGATGGAACTCTGCAAAAATTGACATTTATCAATAGAGAGTTTAAGCCCAAACTCTTCTAGTTGATCTAACACCTTCATCAGATGAGCCTTGTGCTCCTCAAGAAGTCTTTCAAACACAGTGACACTGTCCAGTTAGACTAGGCTCTCCAGGAGGTTCATGTCTCTGACTATACGTTCCTTTAGGCACTGGAATATGGCTGGGGCACCAGATATGCCTTGGGCCATGCCAATGAATTCACAGATGCCAGAGGACATATGAAAGCAGTTTTCTCTCTGTCCTCAGGAGCCACTGAGGTCTGGTAGTACACTCCTGGAATTCAGAACTGTGAACCATTTATGTCTATTGAGACAGTCTAAAGCATCCTAAATCCTTGGCATTCTATACTGATCTGGGTGGCTCTCTTATTCAGAGTCCGGTAGTTGACACATATGAGAAAGTACGATTCACGTAAGAACTTGCCGTAACAGTAGATGTTCGAGAGGAGCTCTTGCAGCAGGTAATACCATTGTACTAAGGCCACAGGCGTTAGGACTCCTCAGAAAAAAAACTTTCTAGCTTGCAGTCTGTGGTGGGGACCACCCCGGCGTCGAGGCGTGGCGTGGTATAAAGGGGGCGGTCCCCAGTGCCAGCTCAGGATTCCCCTGCGGAGACCTGGTTGGTAAGTAATGGAGAACCGAGAAGGAACTCTCCCTGATAGAGAAAAAATTTGAGGTACAAACTGACCTGGGGGATGGAGGGTGGGAAAGCCACCTGCTGCAAAGCTCCTCTCGAAGATCTGTTACAGTAGTTCTTATGTAACTGTACTATCTGACTTTAGGTGGAGCTCTTGCAGCAGGTAATGCCATTAGGACTGAGTCCCAAGCAGTACCCAAAAATAGGCCCAGGTCAAAGGGAGGAGGAATTTTATTTAGCTTTTGTTAACGGGTAGGTACACTAGACAAGTTGTATGCCTATTTTCAGGAGACGACCGGGACAGTACAATAGGTATTACAGACAACATCATTACAGCGAAGCAGGTAAACAAGTACAATATTGTAATTTAGTACACTGAGTCAACAAAACAAACAGGCAGTATAGGGATCATTATGTATGACAGACAAAGGTAAATTACATAATAAGCAAACATTAAGTAGCATTGAACACACATGTAGCATAGGCAAGTGCATAAGGAAGAGCTGGACCGAAGTCAACAACGGTTCAATATGTGTTCCAAGTAAAAGAGTACCGGCAGTTCACGGTACCTAGGACATAGAGCTAGGGTGGCTATGGGCACTCACAACATGAGGCCAGCTGACTGTGAGGGAACAAAAAGGTTGCTCTCTTATGAGAGCAGTCCCTGAAGAACAGCCAAACCAAAACCTACTCTCCTCCTAGAGGCTATGACCAGACTGTAATGTCGAATAAAGGTATGGACAGTGCTCCAAGTGTCCTGCGGTACAAAAGGTCTGCCACTGACACATTTTTAGAGAGGCAAAAGGCGTGGCAATGGCCTGGTGGAATGGCCCTTAACCGAGTCCGGTAAGAGTTTGCCATGAGGCTGATAACAGAAAGAAATGCAATTCACTAACCACTTGGATAGTGCTTGCTTAGTGACAGGATCCCATCTTATGTTTGGCAAATGCCACAAACTGGTCCATGGTCTGCACAGAACAAGTTCGGTCCAAATAATAACAAATAATTCTATGAACATCCAGAGTATGTAAAGTACAGTTACGTAAGAACTTACGTAACAGTAGACCTTTGAGAGAAGCTCTTGCAGCAGGCTATTACAATAAGGACTATGCACATGAGCACTAGGACCCTCAATGAAACTTCTGCCAGCAGTACACAGCAGGGACCACCCCGACGCGGCCGCCTGACATTGGTCTAGGTGCAAGAGGGTGGACCAACTCCACCTCAGTTCTCCCGCCAAGACCGGAAGAAGGCCTGACAAGAGAAGGAGAGAGCAACTGTAGAAGAGAAATGGAGTTGTAAACAAAATGGATCTGCACACCTCGAGGGAAGGCGGGTGAGAGAAGTGGCCTGCCAGAGCTCCCTCTCAGAAGATCTACTGTTATGGTAAAGTTCTTACATAGCTGTACTTATCTTACTTAGAGTGGGAGCTCTTGCAGCAGGCTATTACAATAAGGACTGAGTCCCAAGCAGTCCCACACCAAAGAGGAAGACGACCCCGGAGGTGGAATATGCTGACTCCAGAGGCCTTAGGACAGAAGCCCTTCTAACACAGCTAGGCCAAAACCAGCTCGGGCGTCTGGAGATGATATCCAAGCTGTAATGCTGAGTATGCACGAGTTCCAGATTATGGCCGCAAAAATGTCCTTTGTGGAGACATTTCGCAGGGCGTAAAGATGCTGGGATACCCTCTGGTGGAGTGACTGAACCGCCCAGTAGGGTTTATTGTGTCTCGTAACAAACGAGATGCATCGAACTATCCATTTTGAGATAATCTGCTTGGTCACCGGTCGACCCAAGCAATGGGTGCAAAGGCCACAAAAAGTTGCTCCGATTGACGGTGCTGAGCCGTCCTCTTGAGGTAGTACCTCAAAGTCCTGTGGACATCCAGTGTGTGAAGGAGAGCTTCCCCTTTGCTAGAGGGAGAAGGAAATAAACTGGAAGGTCAACCGACTGGTTGAGTCAACTCGAGACCAATTTTGGAAGAAACTTGAGGTTCGTTCTCGGAAACCCTTTCCCTGTGGAAATTAAATCTGACTCTTTACACATCAGGCTTGAAGCTCAGAAACTCTTTGAGCTGTCATAATGGCAACTAAAAAGCAAACCTTCCAGGAAAGATATCGCAGCTCACAATCTGCTGCAGGTTCAAACGGGGAAGAGTAAGCTTCTCCAACACAAAAGGAGGTCCCAGGGTGGGATAAGATCCCGAATGGGAGGTCTCATATGAAGAATCCCTAGAAAAAGGTGCGGGCCCATCCAGCTGGGCAAGGCCCTGTCTCCCGAAAGGGCATGATAAGCCGAGATGGCCCACATGTGCACCTTTATGGAGGAGTAGCTCAAGCCTTGCTGATATAAGGAGAGGAGATACTGTAGAGCTGAGTTCACCGGGACAGGTAATGGGATCCAGATGGTGAGGCAGAGGCCCACAAGCAGAACTGCTTCCATTTCATAGCATAAGTGGAGCGTGTGGAGGGCTTTCGCTCGACACAAGAACATCCGCCGCCTCTGGTGATACCCCATACCTGTATTTTGAGCGTCCGAAGGAGCCAAGCATGAAGGTGTAAGGATCGGAGATCGGGATGAACCAGTGAGCCCTGATCCTGGGACAGCAACTGCAAACATATTGGCAGCAGGATTGGAGTTCCATGGAGAGCCGTTGAAGTAGTGGGAACCAAATCTGCTGAGGCCATAGCGGGGCAACCAGAATCATTTGTGCCCCTCGGCCTGTAACTTCAACAGAACCCTCTGGACTAGAGGAAAGGGAGGAAAGCGTGAAACCTCCCTGCCCAACAAAGGGACAACACGTCTGGCCAGAAAACACCAGGCATGGGCTCTTGCGAGCCGAAAACTGGCAGTTTGGTGTTGCGTGGTGATGCAAACAGGTCCACTCTGGGCGACCCCATGTGTCGAACAGCTGGTCCGCTACTGATTGCAGCAGCTCCCACTCGTGCACCTTGGACTGAGATCTGCTGAGATTGTCGCCAAGTTGTTGAGGACACCTGGAACGGCACCACGGAGACAGTGATGTGCCATTCTAGTGCCTAATACCAGACTCTCATCGCCTCCCTGCATAGGGGGTAAGAATGAGTGCCCCTTGCTTGTTGATATAGAAGACAACCGCCATATTGTCCGTCTGAACCAGAAGAGAGCCTGGTATGAGGTCCTCCTGAAAGGCGTGTAGCGCATTGAGGACCGCTCGCATCTCAGGACATTGATGTGAGTTGCGCTACTCGGGGGTCCAAATGCCTTGCATTTGGTGGACCCCCAGTGCGCCCACCCCAAATCCGAGGCATCCGTCGTGAGGGTCTGATTCGGGGCTCCGGATGGAAGGGACCCCTCTTTCCAAATTAGTGGATCCATCTACCAAAGAAGTGTTCTTTTACTGGCTCTGTGACTCTGACCATGTGGTCTAGATCATCAGAGCACTGATCCCACTGCACCCTGAGCATCCATTGTGGGATTCTCATGTGGAGGTGGGCCAGAGGAGGACTGGAATGGCATGCCATGTGCCCCAGAAGTTTGAGGAAGGTCCTTGTTGGGACCTGAGGAATTACTAGAACTGATCCGGCTATCTCCTGCAAGCGATCGCCTCTCTGGGGTAGAAAAACATGCCCTGGACCAAATCCAGGACCGCTCCGATAATAGCGAGTCTTTGGCTCGGTTCTGGAGAAGACTTTGGAAGGTTCAGGGTGATCCCAGGTCTCAGAAGAGTAGTAAGTGTCTCCGAGTTTGAAGCAGGTGTGACCTTGGCCGGGGCCGCAAGCAGTCATCGTCCAGGTAAGGGAAGACATAATGCCCTCGGCGCCTACAGCCACAGCCACTATTGCCAAGCACTTCGTGAAGACTTGAGGAGTGGAGGAGAGGCCAAATGGAAGAACTCAAAACTGATAATGTTCCCCTGGAGGTGGAACCTCAGGAACTTCCTGTGAGGGGAAAGACCTCGATATGCATGTATGCATCTTGCATGCCTAGGGAACAGAGCCAGTCCCTTGGTGCAGCAGAGGAAAAAACCTGGAAGGTTACCATCCGAACCTTTTGTACTCTATATAAAGATTGAGAGAACTTAGGCCCAGAATGGGATGAAGGTCCTGAGTCTTTTGGGACCAGGAAGAAGTAGGAATAATATCCTTTTCCCTGCTGCTGCAGGGACTGGATTCTATCACCCTTTTTGCAAGAGGGCCTGTATCTCTCTTTTTATGAGAGGGATATGAGAAGGAGGATATCTGGAGAACCTTGGTGGAGTGTCTGGAGGAATCTCCGTGAACTCTAAAATGTTTTCTCTCCTTATGACGCCTAGGACCCATTTGTCTGCAGTGATCGAGCTCCATCTCTGAAAGTACAGGGAAGGCGCCCCTACCACCTCCCTGGAACTCCGCTGGAGAAGGGGGTCGGAAGGAGTCACTGGGCAGAGCCAGGGTTGGGCAGAGAGGCCTGGGAGGACTTGGGCCCAAGGGAGGCGCGCCTCAGGCTGCTGGTTGCCAGCTCTCCTCCAGCCTCCTCTCTGGCCCTGTTGATTGCCATGGGCTTGACCACCTGAGGGCTTCCGAAATGGCCGCTTTCACTGTCTCCGCTGGTCTTCACGGTACCTTTGGTGGACTGACCAGATGGATTTGCCCTGACTCTTGGAGGCGAGAGATAAGAGACTCCGTCTCCTGCCCTAACAAAGCGGTACCCTGGAAGGTAAGTCCCGGATGCCGGACTGCAGATCCTGGTGAAAGCCAGAGACCCTCAACCAGGAATGGCGCCTGAGGCAGACACCTGATGCTGCCGCTCTGGTTGCCGTATCCGCAGTGTCATATGAGACACGCAAAACATGGGTGCCTACATCCGACCCTATTTCAGGACATCCAGAATCTCCGTTTTCTTCTCGAGTCTGGCAAGCAATTACCACCTTTGTCCCCGATCCCACAGCACATTCTGGTACTGGACTATATGCGTAAGGAAATTCAGGGACCTAATTGAACAGGTGGAGACAGAATACACCTTCTTGCCCACCTGGTCCAAATAACTGAGACTCTGGTTTGGGCGGCTGCGAGCTGAGGTGTTTGGGCTGCTTAGATTTGTCATGAGCAGCCATAATAACTGAAAGAGTCTGTCTGAGGGTACTCGGCCAAAATGGTTCATCCTCGGGCTCTATACAGCCTGTCCGATTTCTTTGGAACTGTCGGGACTGAAGCTGGACACTTCCAGGTAATCCGGTGAGGTCCTGGAATGTGTCCACCAAAGGAGGCACCACCAAGGGTTTAGCTCCTTCTGCCTCAGGTACTAACCAATCTCCAACGTTCCAGATCCAGGTTCTCTGTATCCCACCCATTGGAGGCCTGGATGTGCCTCATGGCGTCCATGAAGAGTGGGGTCGTCAGGAAGGCGGCCGAGAACTGAGTCCTTCTCTCCTGGGGAACCCGATTCCTGAAAAGAAGAGGTAGAAGAGGAGAGGAAGGGCTACTGGGTGTCCAGAAACGGACGTATCCTGTGGCTAGCCCACTCAAATGGTGACTCACCAACCGGCGGCGGTCCGAAGACCGGCGTCGGTCCCAGACTCGACGGTGGAGGCGGAGATTGGCGTCCGTCAGGGGACCCGGCGTCAGAGCAGTCCTGTCTAACAGAGCAGGAGCGGCTCCTGGTGTGAGACCTGACCCGGCACCGACTACCCGATCTGGTAGGCGCGGTGTCGGTCTACGGACCATGAACAGGAGCGAGCTCTGGGAGGAAGTGTAGGCGGTGGCCTCTCAGGGGTCTTCCTCAGCGAAGAAGCACCTCCTGGCTGTGGTTCACCGAAGGTCAGGACCGGTGCGGGGCTGGCTTTGAAGGTCGCTTCTGGACCTGCCCCACCAGAAGGAAAAAGATCCTGGAGCTCTTCCTTCAAAAAAAACAGAGTCGCTTCCCGGAAATGGAATATCCGCCGTCAACCTTGGAAGGACAGCCTTCTGAGCCGGGAGGAGGACTTAGGGATGGGGATGCAGCCTTCACCAGCTGCATCTGGATCCGTCGCCCCATCACCCGGCATTGGTAAGGAACCGATGGCGGGGTACCGACGGGCACGGAGTGTCCCTTCAACTCCAAGGTGCGCTCTGACGGGCGCGCTGAGGCCTTGGAAGGTGGGGCTGAAGCTTGCGCCCGAGGACTTAACGGGTGACCCTTAGCGGGCTACCTTAGGCTTCGCTGGACTCTCCCTGAAGGCTCAGCCTTAGCCTGATCTTTAGATTTTGGACGCCACCTGAGTCCGCCGAATGACGGGCTTTCTTGAAGAAGGCCACGAGCGGAAGCGTAGACCGACCTGGACCAGTGCCAGGACCGACTCACGGTCTTTTCGTGGGACCGCTGGATTTGTCTTTTTTTTTCAGCTTCTTCCTGAGGTGTGCAGATCCATCTTTTTTAATTCTTTATTTTCCTCCCGAGCTGCCCGGTACTATCTGCTGATCACGGACCCACGAGCTTCCACTTCCTCCAATCGGCGCGAGCCCTCGAGACCCGTGGCTTCCCCCCACGGCGGGGCTTGCGCACTCCCTGCATGCCGCAGACATCGGGATAGGTCGGAGGGCTGGCCTGAGGAGCTAATTGAAGCCGTGGCGGGCTTCATGGGAGGCGGCAGGCAGCTATCTTCTTTTCCATTTTTCTGGGGAGGCGGGGTCGTACAATGATGCCCAGCATCTGCCCCACCTCCTGAAACGTGCCAGCCGGCAGCTGCGCGACTTCCGCCTCTCCGCCGGGTCAGCCACGCTCCGGCACTTTCCCACCTCCCCAGGAGAAGGAGAGCAGTCCATGGGACGCTCTATTCATCTCCCGGCGGCCCTCCAGTGCCCCAAGGTCCGTTCCTGAACCGGGTCACTGGCGTCGCATCTGAAATCTAACACGCTGTGCGATGGGCGGCCAGATCCATCTTCTTTCAAGCCAGGGGCGCCCAGGGCCTTCAGCGATGGATCAAGTCCGGCTGGTGAACTTCTGGCAGGACGAACAGGCCACGGTGTTGTGCCCAGGCCCCAGGCAAAATGCACTTCTTGTGCCGTCTTTAGAGAGGTATCCATGGCCGTGAGTCGCACTTGTTAATGTTGGATCCTGACGAGGACACCGAGGACGGGAAGACATATGTCGGTCAGACTGAAAAAAACGCCGATACTGTGGAGAAAAAGGCTAGGAAAAGCAAAAAACAAGTTTTTTAGCTGGGCTGGCAAGCCAAGAACTGGAACTCTTCACGTGTGCGGGCGCCACAGGAAAAGAACTGGGGTGAGCTGGGTCCCCTTCCTTTTATACCAGGGCTGACGCCGGGTGGAGCTGACATCGGGGCAGTCCCTGCTGGGTATTGCTGGCTGAAAAGTTTTCTCTGGAGGATCCTAGTGCCTGCGGCATAGTCCTTATTGTGATAGCCTGCTGCAAGAGTTCCCACTCAAGTAAGATCAGACCGCTCTATCGTCCAGTCCCAGATTTTCATGACCTCTGCAAAGAGGATACGATCCCATTCCTCCTTCCTTGTTCAGATAAAACAACGGAGTATTGTCTGACTGGATTATCAGAGGACCCAGGGAGAGCTGACCCTGAAAGGCCTGAAGGGCATAAAAACTGCCTTCTCCAACACACTGATGTGGAGAGACCTTTCTGTGGCAGACCACGATCCTCTTGTCTAATGCTGCAAAAGTGGCACCCAGCCCAGTCGAGGCATCCGTTGTGAAAGTCTGTGTTAGACTTTGCCTCTGAAAGGACACCCTGTTCTAGGTGAGCTGGAACTTGCCACCAGTGAAGGGAACATCGGACCGGCGTCTGAGATTCGGATGGGTCAGTTCAATTTGTCCGAACCCTGGTCCCATTGAACCCTGAGGTGCCACTGAAGAATTCTCACGTTGAGACATGAGAAGGGTACTGTGGCTATGGCTGCTGCCATATGACCCAACAGCTGCAAGACTACTCGAGCAGGTACCTGAACTGGCTGACTGGATCCTGTGAGCTACAGCTGAAAGGCGAGGCTCTGTCCACAGGAGAAAGGCTCTGCCTTGCAAAGTGTCAAGCACCGCTCCAATGTATTGAAGCCGTTGGGAGGCCAGGGTTGGGATTCGGCCAGTTCAGGGTGACTCCGAGAGACTGGAAGAGTTGTTCCATTTCCTCAGAGTAACTAGAAGCTGTTGTTCTGTGGGTGTGGAAATCAGCCAATCGTCACGGTAGGGGTGAAAAAGTGGCCCTTCTCCTCAGCGTGGCTGCAACTACATAAGATATTTCGTAAAGACCCTTGGGGCTGACTAAAGGCCGAAGGGCAAGATACTGAATTGGTAATGCTCGTCCCAGAACCGGGCGCAGGAACTTCCTGTGAGAATGCAGGATCTTTATATGCATATAAGTCCTGCATGTCCAGGGAGCATAGCCAGTCCCCTTGGTGGAGGAAGGAAACAGGACCGCCAGAATGAGCATCTGAAATCTGTTGTACAGAATGAATTCGTTCAGGTGGCTGGGAGGTCTAGAATTGGCGAAGGTCTCCCATTTTCTTGTGCACCAAGAAAAGTGGGAGTAAAGCCTTTGCCTTGCTGGGATCTTGGGACTGGCTGGATGGCCTTCTTTTGGAGGAGAGAAAAAATCTCTTGTTCCAGAAGAAGGGCATGTGCTGTTGAGCAGTGGGATGCTACAGGTGGATTGTCTGGGGGGCTGAGGAATTCAGTGGCGTAACCACTTCTTATTGTCTGCAGCGCCACTGGTCAGATGTAATGGTGGACCATTCTTGCAGGTAGAGGAGAACTTTCCCCTACTTGCTCTCACCTCAGAGACTGACGACTGGGGGAGGACACTGGGAGTCATGCAGTCCCTTGTGGGATGGCGGCTGGATGTCTGGGGCTTTAGGCTGTTTTGGGGCCTTGGCCTCCCGATTGAAGTTGGTTATGGTGCTAAAGCATTTTTCCTTGATACGGGCGCCTCCTTGTTGACTCTGTTTATGAAAGGAACACTTATGGCTGCTGAGGCTTGGATTTGTACAGTTTGTGTATGTCCTCGACTTTTGGCCCAAATCCTGGAGGCCTTTATAATTCCTTCACTTCCTGACCAAACAGGACTGGTTCCTGGAAGGGGCATCAGGATAGCGTCTGGATGTCCTGCCTAAGGGCGTCGCTCGTAACCAAGTGTGCCTGTGGAGACAAATGCCTGATGCTGCTGCTCAAGCTGCCATGTCAGCCAAGTCGTGCGTATGAGCATCTCAGGACGTGTTTATCAACATCGAGCATGGATTGGTGTAGGCCAGCAATTCATTCTTGAGTGAGAGTCCAGCTGAGACTCGAGAAGCTCTATGGACTTTTCCCAAAGAGATTTTGATATGTGACCATATGGGCCAAGAAGTTTAACGACCTGATGGCCCCTGTGGCAGAAAGTACACCTTCCATCCCCAGTGGTCTAACTTTTGACTCCGGATCTGGGGCTGTGTACTGAGGTGTCTCAGTTGGGACTGTCTGCTATATGCTGCAGTCAAGACCATAGAGTCTGCCTTGACTATTCCATGAAAAGGTTCCTCTTTGGCGGTTTATAAGCTGATCCGCCTTATGTGGAACAGCTGGTGTGGACAAAGGTCTCTTCCAGACCAGTTTTGTCACGTCCTGGAAGGGCTCCATGAGCATAGGAATGACGAGAGGTTTTGGGTCCTTGCCCCAAGAACTTCACCAGGCGCTTCCTTTCTGGGTTGTGTTCTTCAGTGTCCCATTAATATAAGGTGTGTATGTGCTTCATAATATCAAGGACCTAGGATCGTCCAGAGGTGATCTGGGGGTATCCTGAGAGTCTGGCGATGGTGGCCTCAAGTCCTCGTCATCTGAGGAATCCGGTGTGGACTCTCCTGCCTCGTCCTCAGAAGTGGGGGTGGAGGCGGCCACTGGAGTCGTGGGTTGGGAAGATTTCTCTTCCTTTTGCCTTTGGGTTCCGATGATCCCTCTCCTGCATCTGCATCTGGAGTGGTGGGAGGAGGAGGTGGAGGTGTGGGAACTGTATCAGGAGGCCTGTGCAGGAGGTCACCTTTGATAGTGTTCCACCATGAATTAAATAGTGCTCCGGCGTCCGCTGGGGACGACTGGCAGAGCAGCATCAGAGCTGATGGACCAGGCATCTGGGGGTGTCGGTACTGGAACTCCGTTGGGGAGGCTGTCCCTGCTGCATCTGACGGAGGGTTGGCTCCTAGGAAAGCGGTCGTCCGATCTGGTGTCGGAGTGGCGTTCGCCTGATCCAGCGACTGGTCGTCCTGGCAAGTGTTGGATGGCTGGTGCGTCCTCTGCAGACCACCTGTCAGGTGACTGCTCCTTCTGGGTGAACTCCTGCTGTCTGGCGTGGGCATTTCAGCGAAGGATGTTTGTCCCTTTATAGCGTGATCCCTGTGGCGGTGGGGGCGTCCGCTGGCGAACAACCTCCTGTCACGGTGGGATGTCTGGCATCTTGTGTTTGTCAGAGGATCCCGTGGAGCTGTGGCCTTCTTTGGGCTAACAGCAGGTGACTGTCCTTCCTGGACCAGCCCTGTGAAGACTTATGGGGCTGGTGAGCCAGGGGACTAGAATTTGGCCATGTTCTGAGGCGAAGACTGGTCCCTGGGCTTAGAAGAGGCTAATCTGGGGCATTAGTTCCCTATGAGGAAGGGGAACAGACCTGACCTCCTGCTGGAGGAAGAAGCATGCCTGGAGGAGACTTATGGTGGGATTCTGACCGGGCCTGTCCTTGTCCTTGGAGTGTTTCCCTGGGACTTCTCTCTGTGGGGAGACTCCTGGCGCGAAGATGAACTGGAACCCGACAGGGACTTTTGAATAAGCGGCTACCTTCTGCTCAAGGAGGTAAGCCTTTAAGGCCTTAGCCCTGTGGATCCTGGTCTTGCTGTTGAACTTTTGGCAATGTTGGCAGTCGCCGGGCCTGTGGTCAGGGCCTAGACAGATCAGGCAGGCCTTGTGGCTGTCCTTAGCCAGGATCTGTTTGCCACAACGGCACTTGACTTCCGCTGAGTAGGTGAAGGATAAGACATGCACTGAATCTTTGTCGAAATATTGACAAAAGGCAAAAGAAACTGTATATTTAAAGACTATTTATCTACGGGTCGACTGCTAAGCAGGCATCCAAGGAGCCGAACAACGCAGATCGACAGTGGAAAGTAACTGGGATGTATGCCGGAGACTGCCCCTTTATACCACGCCTGATGTCGGGCATGGTACCCTACTACAGACTGCTAGCTAGAAACATTTTCCGAGGGGTTCTAACGCATGGCCTTAGTCCTAATGGTATTACCTGCTGCAAGAGCTCCACCTCGAAGTCAGATCTGTACAATTTCTACTGTGCACAGCTATGATAGGAGAGGTATAGAGGCTTCTAGATTCTTGGATTATTCCTGCCTCAAATAATTCTTGAAGATGTATTTTCACATCATCAGTGTCTGCTGGGGCCAGGCGTTGGGATCATTCTTGAAAAGGCGATCATCATTCAGTCTGATGTGATGTTCAGTCTGGGGGCACATCTGACATTCCACTTGTGAAGGAAAAGACTTCATTTCAGTCTGCTAACTTCCAGCTCACTCCGGTCTTCCATTTCTTAGGCACTGGGACTCTCCAGTCAAAACTCAGGGTTGAATATAGAATTCTCATTTTGCAGGTTGGATTGAGGCTGTACTGCATTGTCTGCACAGTATAGCTGGGCCAACATTTAACCTTTTCTTACTGTACTGTCTCGATTAGTAATGTTCTTCTCTTGAATGGTGATTCTTCTCCTATAGACATGTACTGTCACAAGCAGCACACTTGGTTTAACCAGCAGTCCTTCTGGCAATCCATGCTCTTCAGGGGCATCTATCATCAGGATCTGCTTCTTCATGTCTTGCTGCAATCTCATAACTCCACTGATACTACACTCTGCATTAGAGTAGAACAAGCTCTTCAGCCTCTTGGTGCCAGACATAAAAACAGAATGTGACAGCAGATAAGGGCCACTGGGCCCAACAGTCTGCCCATTTTTTAACCTTCATTTTTGTTGCAGAACCTACTTGATCTATGGCACCATCCCCCCACTACAATTCCTTGTGCCTGTCCCAGGCATTTTGAACCCACCATTGTTTTTGACCCTACTTCCTCTGCTGAAAGACTGTTCTAGATATCCACCTCCCTTTTGTGGAAATACTTCCTCACATTGTGATTGGTTTAAGCCAAGAGGTAGGAAAGTAGATGAGACTGCCTCAACTCTGGGACTAACCCAGCACATTGAGACACCAACTCGGTACACCAATAACAGGACAGAAGGAACTATACTGGATCTCTAATTTACAAATTATTTAATAGACATTAAGGCATTAGGAACTTTACCACCACAACTAGTGACCATAACCCAATATGGGCTGTGGTGACAAAACAGGCTCGGTTTTGTCAGAATGTTTTAACAACAAGAAAAGGGATATGCAGAATTTCTCTGAACAGAGATTCCTGCAGAGTGTAGCTAATGAAAACTACGAAAGATGTAGATTAGTACCAGAATTGGATCTAGCTGTAGAATACTTTTCCACTGCTTTTAGTATGATTTGCGATTATCATGCACCAAAATTTAGATCTCGTGATAAACATACTCAGTTACCCTGGATTAATGAACGGATTTGAAAAATATTAGAGTAAAAGATAGGTTGTGGAGAAAAGCTTTAAAATCTAAATCACCTTCTGATTGGGAGCTGTTTAAAGTAAAAGCGGAATGCATGTAAATATCTCATAAGAAAAGGCTAGGGCCCATTATTATCGAAATAAGTTGAATTGTAATTCTGACCCTCGTAAATTTTGGCATACCATTAATCATTTAACAAATCCTGGTAAATCTGGAGTACAAACAAATTTAAATTTACAGATTGGGCAAATCTAATTGATAATCCAGAGTACCTCTGAGGCATTGAATACATTTTTGTAGACCTGCCAGGCTGTAATGATTTGGGAGTTTTACATCTGGAGATATGAAGTCTATGCATTCACCTTGTTCACCTTCTTTTAGATTTAGGGCCTTGAAAATATCAAGTATGTAGGAATTGAAGTCTATAAATGCCTATAAATCAGCAGGGCCAGATGAAATTGAGGGTAGATTTCTTAAGTTAGCGGCAGACTATATTGCTCCAATTGTAACTTATATTTTCAATTGGAGCTTACAGTCTGAATGCTTTCCTATGTCTTGGAGAGAAAGTAAGGTCACCCCATACATAAAGGGGTGATACTACAGAACTGAACAATTATCGGCCCATAGTTTTACTTTTCATTTTGTCCAAGTGCTTGGAGAAATGTGTAAATAGGCAGATTTCTGAACACTTGGACAAATATGGACTGTTAACACCCTACCAATCAGGGTTTAGAAAGGGTCACTCCACAATTACAGCACTGTTAGAGTTTAAAGATCTGGTTTGTACTCCTTTGAATTTGGGTTTGGAAACTGCTGTTGTATTTGTGGATTTGTCCAAGGCCTTTGACCTGGTGAGCCACTCCTTTTACTGGACAAAATAAACAATATAGGCATAGTTGATGGGCCCAGAAATTGGATAGAATCCTATCTAACAGGGCGTACCCAGAGGGTGGAGATCTTACAGACTTTATCTACATCTAGAAATGTAAGCAGAGGAGTTCCACGAGGTCCATTTTAGGGCCTTTGTTATTCCTCTTGTTTATTAATGATCTACCCCAGGTGGTGATACATTCAGCCGTGAGGCTTTATGCTGATGATACTGCGATCATCACCACCGTAGTTCTGTTATGGATCTCCAACAGAAGCTTTAAACAGATTTTGCGGGGTGGGGGGTGGCTCACCAGGTCAAGGCTCTTGATGAATGCTAAAAACCTAAACTGGTGCACTTTTCAAAGAAGAAGTCTAAATCACAGATTCATATCGTAACACACAAATAGACTCATAGAACAGGTGGATAGTTACTGCTATTTGGGGTGACTTTTGATTCCATGTTAACTTTTGATATTCATATAAATAATAATATAAAAAGGTGACCAAGAAATTAGGAGCTTTGAGACGAACCACCAAATGTTTACAAATTAAGGATAGGAAAAAAGTGGCCGAACAGCTGATTATGCCAATCCTGGCGTGGGGATTTAATTTATAGAACAGCGAGTAAACATCAGTTGATTAGATTGGATAGGGTGCAATATAGAACAGCTAGATAAGTTTTACAGTGTTCATACAGAACTCATCATTGTAATATGTTTATAAAACTGAATTGGCAGTTTTCAGAAATGATTTTTCAAAAAATTGGTTAATACTGATACATAAATATGAAACACTTTACCCAGAACATTATACTACACAAACACTCTTTTCTAAAGTTAGTAAAGGTAGGCATGAGTTATTAAGATCTGTGCATAGACATAGAGTTTGTCCCATAAGAATTTACAATAAATACGGTAATGGTTCCATTTATGTCAGGCAGCTAAAGTATGGAATATTTACCCCTCCAATAAGATCTTTAGAAGACCACACAATTTTAAAAATGAAATCCTGAAATCTTATAAAATAGAATGCTGCTGCATATGAATATGTATGGGATATATATTTATGTTTTGTATTTTCTTTTCATTTGTATTTGTGTTTTAATGCATTGCTGGATGTTTGAAATGTTGTGTATCGTTTATGCTTTGTCTTTATTTGAGTATTGTTATATATTATATGTTTAGATGTAACTAAGTGAAATTTAAACAGGACTATCTTGTGAACAGGATTGTATAATCCTAATGATTAGAATTTCCTGTATAAAAATAAAGTTTTCATCATCATCATCATCACATCCCTTCTGAATTTACCCCTCCAGCTTGATAGCATGCCCTCTTGTTCTAGAGCACCTTTTCTCTGAATACAACCTCCTGTAGCTTATTTACCCCCATGAGGTATTAAAGGTCTCCATCATATCCCCTTTTCCCTCTCTAAGGTATACACATTTAGCTCTTTTAGCCTCTCCTCATAGGGCTTTTGATGCAGACACTGCACCATTTTGGTAGCCCTCCTCTGGACTGACTCCACTCCATGACCTTCCTGAGATGTGGTCTCCAGAACTGGACACAATACTCAAGATGGGGGTCTTAGCAGCGATTTCTATAGAGGCAGCACCACCTCCCTCTTCCTGCTGGCGATACCCCTTCCTATGCACCCCAGCATCCACTAATCCTTCTGACAGCCTTATCACACTGCCTGGCCCACGTTCAGGGCATCGATATATATGATTACCCCAGGTCTCTTTCATGCTTGGTCTTTGTTAGTATCCATCTGCCCATTCAGTACTCTGCTCCCTGGTTTCTATGGCGCAAGTGCATTATTTTGCCTTTTTGCTTTAAACCCATCTGCCGTGCCCTTGACCACGCTTCCAGTTTTTCACCCCCAAAAGTGTCCACTCTGTTACAGATCTTGGTGTCATTCACAGAGGCAGGCCTTTCCTTCCAGTTCCTCTGCTATAGAAACATAGATTTTGTCAGCAGAAAAGGACCTGTAGGCCCATCCAGTCTTCCCTTGTCCCTGCCTATTCCATCACCATTACCCAACTGGTCATCTTGTCACTCCCTCCCTGTTTCTCTGCCTAATATGCCCCTATGCCTATCCATGCATGCTTGAAGCTCCCACAGTCTTTGCCCCATTACTTCCTCTGGCAGGCTCTTCCAGTCATCCACCACCCTTTCCGTGAAAAGTATTTACACATCTTTCTTAAACTTCCCCTCTTAGCTTCATTGCATGCCCTTGTTCTAGTGCCTTTCTTCTCTGAAATAGACCCTCCACTTGCACGTTGTTCACCCCTGTGAAGTACTTGTAAGCTTCAATCATATCCCTCTCACTCTGCTCTCTTCCAGGGGTAGATATTGAGTTCCTGCAGCCTTTCCTCCTATGACTTGCATGCAACCCCTCACCCTTTTGGTTGCCTCCTCTGTACCGCCTCCACTCTTTCAAAGGCTTTGTGGAGGTGCAGCCTCAGAACTGGAGGCTGGTATCCATCCAGTAGGGGTACCAGCGTTTTCAGTGGATGGTTTAAAATTACTTCGATGAGCGTTTAAACTAACCCGGAGGGTCACTTATAAAGACACTGAAGATGACCAGTCCTAGCACTGATCCCTGTGGTACCCCATTGATCAATCTCCTTGCTCAGCGCGAACCGCTTACCACTACCCTGTGTCCTATCCACTAACCAGTTTCTTACCCAGGTTACCACCATATTCCCACCCCAAGTTACCCTACCAGTCTCCTATGTTGAATGATGTTTGAAAGCCTTGCTGAAATCCACCTGAGCCACATCTACCGCTCCTCCTGATCCAACTCCTTGGTCACCCATCAAAGAAATCTTAACAGATTTGTTTGGCATGATCTTCCCCTATGAAACCATGCTGCCTTGGGTCCTATAATCTGTTGGGTATTAAATATTCCACAATCCTTTCCTTTAATAGTGTTTCCATTAACTTACCACCACCAAAGTCAGGTTGGCAGACCCATAATTGCCAACCTCTTCCCTGATTACCACCTTTGTGAAGTAGGACTACATCTGCCCTTCTGCAGTCCTCCAGGACCTGGTCTCCAGTGATCTGTTAAACAGGTCTGTCAGAGGTGCAACTAGTACCTCCTGAGTTCCCTCAGTGCCCTTGGATGTACCTCATCTGGTCCTATAGCTTTGTCTACCTTCAGGTAAGTGGCGCTTTCGAACTCTCTCCACAGAAAATGTATTAGTGTCCATTTCCCTCCCATCAAAGCTCCTGGTGCCTTTTTCATGGTCCTTCCTCCATTCTACTGTGAACACTGAGCAGAAGTATTTGTTCCAGATGTTTGCTTTTCTTCATCCCCTCTGCACAGCCATCCCTCCATCTGTATCCATACAATCCTCCTTTGTCTTCCTTTTTCAGTAACTCATCTAAAATGCCTTGTCCCCTTTCTCATACTCCTGAGCTATTCTTTCCTCAGTTTGTGCTCCTACTGCTTTGCTCCTCCCTCTGTTTTCCCTGATACACTTCTCTATCCTCCTCCTCTGGGTCTTCTTATACCTTCTGAATGCCACTCTTTAGCCTTTACTTTTCTGCTACTCTTTCAAGAACCATAACGGTCTCCTTTCTTTTTACTTTTGCTTACTTGCTTGACACAGAGGTTTGTTGCTTTACTGTGCCCTTTTAGTTTGGCCCACTTTTCCTCCACCCCCGCTCCCATTCCTGAGGCATTCACCCATCTTAGTAAAATCAGCTGTTCTGAAGTCCAGGATTTCGCCATTGTGTGGCTGAATGCCACAGCTGTTCCTACATTAGAATCATAGAAGAATCATAGCAGTATGTCAGCAGAAAAGGACTCCACTGGCCCATCTAGTCTACCCTCTTCCCTCCCACCAGGTATCCCAGACTCCATCATATTCCACCCCCACTTCCATGTCCTCCCTCTGCCCCGTAGATTCCTGCCCCCTTTCTCATCTGGGTATCTATCCCCCCTCTTTTTAAACCCATGTACTTATCTCATGTACTTTTAAATCCCCCACTGTTGATGCCTCAACCACCCACTCTGTAGCCCATTCCAGGGACCCACCACCCTCTCAGTGAAGTAATGTTCTCTCTATTACCTCTGAATTGACTGCCTCTATTTTCCATCTGTGCCTTTAGTTCTTGGATTGCCCTCACCTTGAATATACTCCCTCTCTCATCCTGTTACTTCCTTTCAGGTATTCAAAAGTTTCAATCATATCTCCCTCTCTCTCCTGGTTTCCAGTGGATACAGGTCAAGTGCCTCCATCCTCTCCTCATACAACCTCTGGATGCATACCATGCACCATTTGGGTCACCTCCCATGTACTCTCTCTACCCTATTAATATTCCTCTGTAGGTCAATCTCCAGAACTGTACCCCACATTCTAGGTGAGGATGGACCATTGACCTGTATAGAGGCACTATCACCTCCCTTCTCCTGCTTGTGATACTCCTCCCTATGTGCCAGCATACCGCTTGCTTTTCCAACCGCTTTGTTGCACTGGTTTGCAACCTTAAGGTTGTCCAAATAATAACCCCAGATCCCACTCCTGTTCCGTAACCACATCATCTCCTCCTAATGTGTATTTAACCCTAGGGTTCTTAAGCCTATGTGCATTATTCTATACTTTTGGCATAAATCTCAGTTGCCAACTCTCCGACCATCCTCCAGCTTTAACAAGGTCTCTCTCATGCTCCCCGAGTGTACTACTCTACTGCAGATCTTTGTATCATCTGAAAAAGACACACTTTTCCTATTCAAACTCTCCGCAATATCCCAAACGTAAATGTTAAAAGTACATTGAACCACACTATAAGATGATCACTAGTTCCCAGATGGCTTCCCAACTTGACTTCTGCAGTACTGTCCCTGTTCATAAGCACCAGGTCCAACACTGACCCATCATGAGTAGGTTCACTGACTGACGCCTGAGAATCCCCTCCCCACAGGAGTCCAGGATCCCCTGCTTCTAGCTGAAGCTGCAGCAGGAGGATCCAATCAACATCTGGCAGATTGAAATCCCCCACCAGCTTACACCTCCCTTTGTCCGCCATTTTGCCAACTGCTTCTGTCATTACCTTATCTAAGTCCTCTCTCTGTGCCAGAGGCCTGTACATCACACCAGTCCTAATAGTGACTCTGCTACCCAACTTGAGGGTGACCCACAGCACCTCTGCCCCACCGAATTCCCTGTATTTCTGTTGCTTTTATGCTTTACTTCACATAAAGCACCACTTGCCTACCTTTTCATCCTGTCCCTTCTGAACAACATGCAGTAGCCCTTTATGATCATGTCCCAGTTATGGCTGTCAATGCACTATGACTCAGAAATGGCCACAATATCAGGTTGGCCTCGCCTTGATGGCCTCCAGGTCTGGGATCTTATTTCCCAGACTTCTAGCGATCACACATGGCCTTCCAGATGTTATCTCTTTGCTGGTCACTTTCCTTTTTCCTTTTGTTCCCACTTCCTCCCTCTTCTCATCTGACTCCTTTGTTTCCCCACTTCTCCCTCTTCTCATCTGACTCCTTTGTTTCCCCCCTTCTTCCTTTGCTAACCCCATCTTCCTGATTAACCTGCTCTGTGGTGGGACTCTGGCCCCTCTGGATCTTCCTACACTCTATCTCAGCCTGTGGAGGGAGTGTTTCTGTTTCCCTTTTCTTCCATCCTCACGGCTAGTTTAAACATTCATCAAAGTAATGTTTAAACCATCCACTGAGAACTGTGATACCCCTCCCAGACAGATGCAGGCCATCACCTCTGTACAGGATCTGATCCTCCCAGGTTGGGGCCCCAGTCCCCAGTGTAGCCATATCCTCCTCTCTGCCATTCCTTCGACCATGAGTTGAAGGTCTTGGTGTAGAGCTACCTCTTCTTCTCCCTATTGTAGACAGGCAGCACCTCCATAAAAAGCTATAGAGCATACTACCTAAGACTCCTGTCCAGCTCCCTAAACTCCTCCTGCACTGTCCCTGCCCATCCCTAGCCAGGTCATTTGTCCCCAGAGGGACAATGACATCCACCTCCCTCCCTTCCTGCTGATCTAGCAATCCACAGGATATGCTTCCCATCTCTCCAGGCCATGGCACCAGGTAGGTACCTGACCTCCCTCTCTGCTGCCTTTCCCATTCCCAACTCTATCCCCTAACAACTGGGTCACCCACTAGAAGTTGCTCCTTTCTTCTCTGGGGTCCTCTTTCACCATTGTTGGGGCCTCCATTCGGGAGGGCCCCCATATCATCCCCAGCCAATACCATGGGTACCTCCTCATTGCAGTTCTGCTCAGCCAGAGTGGTGTAGTAATTCTGTAGTGGTACCGGTTGTAGCTCAAGAATCTGAGTCGACCCCCCAGCCTTCTGGATCCCACCACCTCCCTCCTGGAGCCCACCATAGTCCATCCACTCCTCAAATCTGTCATCTTTGAGGTAACAGTGTTGGACTTGGTAGCCTAGATAGAGAAAGGTCACCCAACTCCTAGTCAACGCAGCCCCAAATCTAGTGACCTCCTCCTGACTAATAACCAGTGCAGCCTTGGTCTAGAGACCTTCTCCGTGATCCCTGAGAGATGACGCAGATGGGGCAGCATCTCAGTCTCCAGAAGGTCTCCCTAAGACTGCTGCCCCACAACCACTGCATTGCACCACTTACCACATTCCCTATTCCTGCTCTCCTTGTGCTTCCTGTCCTCCTTTCCCAGAGCCCAGTATGATTAAGCTGTAATGAGTGCGAGCAAGTAAAATACAATACAGAACCTTGTAATTACACAGATACAGGTATGGTATAACAATTTCTACAGATATACAATCACTACTCATATACAGGTATGCTATAAGTACAATTACGTAAGAACTTACTGTAACAGTAGATCTTTGAGAGGAGCTCTTGCAACAGGCTATAACCATTAGGACTAAGCCACAGGCCTAAGGACCCACAGGAAAAATTCTTAGCTAGCAATACCAGCGGGACTGCCCCTGGCGTGGTCCACCCCAGCGTCGGTCATGTAGTACAAAGGCGGTTGACCCAGCTCCTCAGTTCCCCGCCAAGACCCATGAACGGGCCCTACGAGAGAAAGAAGTAGCCTGTAGATAATGTGCTGAACACCTCATTCCAGGGATGGAGGGCAGGAAAGCAGCGCTTGCTGCAAGAGCTCCTCTTGAAGATCTGCTGTTACAGTAAGTTCTTACATAACTGTACTGTCTTACTTGAGTGGGAGCTCTTGCAGCAGGCTACACTCATAGGACTGAATCTCACGCAGTCCACCCAGGAGGTGCCTAACCCGGGAGGTGGAAGGATGGGATAATGCTGGAAACACAGCAATTCAGGAAAGAAGTTCCTGAAGGACTGCCAAGCCAAACCCAGCATGGTGTCTGGATGCAATGTCCAGGCTATAATGCTTCACAGTGTGCACAGAATTCCAGGTGGCAGCCACACATATGTCTCTTATAGAGACATTCTTCAAAACAGCAAAGGAAGCTGAGACTCCCTTGTGGAGGTGACCCTAATCGGGCCTGGAAGAGGTTTGTTGTGCTTTCATAGCAAAACACAATGCAGTGGACAAACCACTTGAAACAGTCTGTTAGACATCGGGTTGCCTGAGTGTTGTGCACGAAGGCCACGAACAGTTGCTCCGATTTATGGTGTGCAGCTGTGCTTGAGGTAATACCTCAGCGCTCTGTGAATGTCCAGTGTGTGAAGGAGAGCTTCTCCCTATTAGAAAGGAGAAGAAAATAAACTGGAAGGTCAACCGACTGGTTGAGGGTCAACTCGAGACCACTTTAGGAAGGAACTTAGGATTCGTTCTGAGGTAAACCCTTTCCTGTGAAAAACAAATAAGGCTCTTTACACATCAGAGCCTGGAGCTCGAAACTCTTCAAGCTGAGGTAACAGCAACTAAAAACTAACCTTCCAGGAAAGGTAACGCAGCTCACAATCAGCCGCTGGTTCAAAGGGGAAAGTGAGCTTCTCCAACACTAAACAAGAGGTCCCAGGGTGGGAGAGGATCCTAATGGGAGGTTTCATATGCAGAATACCCCATAAAGGTCGCGGGCTATGTCCAGTTGGGCTAAGGTTCTATCCCTCAAGAGGACATGATATGCAGAAATGGCTACATGTGCACCTTTATGAAAGAGTAGCTCAAGCCTTGTTGGTATAAGGAGAGGAGAGGAGATACTGCAATGCTGACTTCACTGGACAGGTAGAGGTTCCAGATGGTGAGACAACGCCCATAAGCAGAAGTGCTTCCACTTCATAGCATAAGTGGAGCAAGTACAGGGCTTCCTCGCCGAGGCAGGGCGTTGCCACCTCCTGGGAGACCCCATACCTAGATTTTGCTACGTCTGCAGGAGCCAAGCATGAGAAGACCTGAGATCTGGATGGACCAGTGAGCCTGATCCTGGGACAACTACGAACATATTGGCAGCAGAATTGGAGGTTCTGAGGACAACCGCTGAAGCAGTGGGAACCAAATCTGCGAGGCCACAATGGGGTGATTAGAATCATCCAAGCCCTTGACCTGTATCTTCAATAGTATCTCTGACTGAGAGGGAAGGGGAAGGCATAGAGAAACCTCCCTGCCCAGCAAAGGGACAATCGTCTGGCTAGAAAGCACCAGGCGTGAGCAGAAAATTGGTAGTTTGCCGTTAAGTGGAGCGCAAAGAGGTCCAGTTCTGGTGACCCATGTGATGAAGAGCTGGTCTGCTACTGACTGCAGTAGCTACCACTCATGCGCCTTGGACTGAGACCTGCTTGGGCTGTCTGCCAGTCATTTAGGACACCTGGAGCGTGCACTGCGGACAGAGAGATGCAACGCTCCAGTGACCAGTACCAGACTCTCATCGCCTCCTGCATAGGGGGTAGGAGTGCATTCCCCTGTTTGTTGATGTAAAAATGACTGCCATGTTGTCCGTCTGAACTACGAGAGACCCTGGGATAAGGTCCTCTTGGAAGGCATGCAGCACATTGAGGACCGCTCACATCTCCAGGACATTGATGTGAAGGTCGCGCTCCTCTGGGGTCCAGACCCCTTGTGTTTGGCAGGCCCCTAGGTGCACCCTGCATCCCAAATCAGATGCATCGGTCATTAGAGTTTGATTTGGGGTTCCTGATGGAAAGGACCACTTTCTCTAAATTGAGAGGGTCCAGCCACCAAAGAAGTGTCCTCTTGACGGCTCTGTGACTCTGACCATGTGGTCTAGGTCAACTGAGCATTGATCCCACTGCACCCTGAGTATCCACTGGGACTCTCGTGTGGCAGCAGGCCAAAGGAGGGACAGGAATGGCCAGCGCCATGTGCCCCAGAAGTCTGAGGAAGGTCCTGGCCTAGATCTGGGGGTTACTAGGACCGATCCGGCTATCTCCCACAGGCGTCGCCCCTCTCTGGAGGTAGAAAAGCCATGCCCTGGACTGAGTCCAGGACCGCCCCTATGAAGGCGAGTCTTTGGCTGGGCTCAGGGGAAGACTTTGGAATGTACAGGGGTGATCCCACCTCTCAGAGACAGGTACAGGTGTCTCTGAGAGCCTGAAAGAGAGCACGTCCTTGGCAGGGGCTGCAAGCAACCAATCGTTGAGGTAAGGGAAGGCGTAATGCCCTTGGCATCTTAGTACCGCAGCTACCACTGCCAAACATTTGGTGAAGACTCAAGGAGTGGAGGAGGGCTGAGCGGAAGAACCCGAAACTGATAATGCTCCCCTGGGCGGAACCTCAGGTACTTCCTGTGAGGGACTCCCTATGTGCGTGTACGCATCTTACATGTCTAGGGCAGAGCCAGTCTCCCTGGTGCAGCAGGAATAAGACCTGGAAGGGTCACCATCTGGAACCTTGATTACTCTGTACAGTTGTTTAAAGAGCTGAGGTCCAGGATAGGCCTAAGATCTTGTGTCTTCTTTGGAACTACAAAAAATGGGAGTAATATCCTTTCCCATTGCTGCAGAGGAACCGGTTCTATTGCCCTTTTTTTACAAGAAGGCCTGAATCTCTCCTTCTACGAGCATGATGTGAGAAGGAGGATATCTTGAGGACCTTGGTGGAGTATCTGGAGAATTTCGGTGAACTCCAGCATATGTCCCTCCTTATAATGTTTAGGACCCACTGGTCCACTGTTATAGACTCAACCCTTAAGGTGAAGGGAAGCGACCCCTACTGCCTCCCTGGTACCTCCTCCGGAGGAAGGGGTCAGGAGAGGAGTCATTAGGCAGAGCCAGGAGTGGGCAGAGAGGCTTGGGAGGACTTGGGGCCATGAAAAGGAGTGCCTCAGGTTGCTGGTTGCCAGCTCTCCTTTGAAACCCACCTCTGGCCCTGTTGGTTACCATGGGCTTGAGCACCTGAGAGCTTCTGAAATGGCCGTGGTCTCGCTCGTTTCTGGTCCCCTCTGTACATTTGCCGGATGGACCAGATAGATTTGCCCGACTCCTGGAGGCGAGACATAAGAGACTCTGTCTCCTGCCCAAACAGGATGGAACCCTGGAATGGGAGGGCCTGGATTCTGGATTGCAGATCCTGGTGAAAACCTGAGACTCTCAGCCAGGCGTGGCGCTGGAGGCAGACACCTGCGCTACCGCTCTGGCCGCCCGTATCTCGTGGTGTCGTACAAGGCATGGAGAACATGCGTGCTCTACGTCCGAGCCATATTTTAAAATGTCCAGGAGCTTTGTCTTTTGTGAGGAGTCTGGCAAGGCAGTAGCTAACTCCTGCCCTCTTTCCCATAATGCATTCTGGTACTGGACCATATGTGTGAGGAAGCTGAGGGACCTAATGGAGCAAGGTGGAGGCAGAGTAGACTTTCTTGCTCACCTGGTCCAAGTAGCAGGATTCTGGGTCAGGAGGCTGGGAGCTTAGGTGCTTAGACTGCTTGGACTTGTCGTGGGCAGCCGTAATTTGAGTCCATCTGAGGGGATCTGCCAGGAAAGGCTCATCCCTCGGGGCTCTATACAGCCTGTCTGACTTTTGAACAGCCAGGACTGAAGCTGGATGCTTCCAAGTTATCTGGTGAGATCCTGGAAGGTATCCACTAAAGGAGGCACCACTAGAGGCTTGGCTCCTTCTGTCTCAGGTATTTGGCCCAGTCAGCGGCGTTCCGGATCCAGATCTTCCGTCTCCCATGCATTGGAGGCCTGGATGTGCCTCATGACATCCATGAAGGTCAGATCATCAGGAGGCAGAGTGGGGTTGGTCCTTCTCTCCCGGAACCCCCGACCCCGAGAGGGATGAGGAAGTAGAAGGGTAGACAATCTGCTACTAGGCCTTGAACAGCCTGAGCTGTGTCTCGACTCCCCGCTCGAACATCAGTAGCTACGGACCGGCGTCGGTCCGAGGACCAAATGCCAGCTGCAGAGACGGCGGAAACAACGACCTCGTTGGCCTGGGGACTGGCGCGTTGGGAGTAGGAGCGAGGCCTGCCTAGGAGAGCAGGAATGGCTCCTGGACTGGGACAGAGACTGATGGACGGCTGCCCGATTGGGAGGGTGCGGCGGCGGTTCTCAGACCGGGACTGGGAACGAATCTTCGAGGGTGGGTGCGGCAACAGGCACTCAGGGGTCTTCCATGGGAAGGAGTGGGGAAGGGCCTCGGGTTCAACGTTGTCTGGCCGGCCAGTATCCAGCGTCCAGTCCAGTTTCGTGAGGCTGATCTTTCTTACTGGACTCCACCAAAGGTAAACAGCTCCTGCAGTTCCCTCCTTATTGAAGGCCATGGCTGCAAAACCAGGAAAGGGCTAGAACCACCTTTGGTTTAGGTTTTTCCCAAGTTCCCCTTGGCTTTTTGGCGGAGGGCCCGGCACTGGAGAGCCATCTGGACACTTGCGATGGTTCCTCGAGCCGAGGCGAAGAAGCCTTCTTGGGGAGAAGCGGGACCGAGACTGAGGCTGAGACTGGGAGTGGTGATGGGACTGGCTACGGTCTTTGTCAGCGGAGCGTTGCTCTTGTCCCTGTGCTTGTCCTTCTCCCTGAGGAGTGCAGGACATCTATCTGTTGCTCCATGAGGTGAGCCTTTAGGGCCTTCAGGCATCATATCCTTGTCCTGCTTGTGGCCCTACCAAATCCTGCAGGTTGCTCTGTCAGTGATCTGGGCCTAGGCAGGAAAAACACTTGGCGTGGCTGTCCTTTAATGGGATCTGGCAGCCACAGTCACATTTATTCCTCTTGGGGTCGGAGGAGACCGACGACGGCACGACATGCGCGCTCGACTGAAGTCGGAGAGGAAAACGAGGAGAAAAACATCGAAAATGACAAAGAAGGAACAATTTCTTCCAAATCTTCTTGTTATTTTGCTGAGATAGCCAAGAACTTCTAACGTGAGCAGGTTCTGGCAGGAAAGAACTGGGTGGAGCTGAGTCTGCCCCATTTTGTACCGTGACATAAAGGGTGCAGCTGACGTCAGGGGTGGTCCATGCTGGGCATTGCTAGCTAAGAATTTTCCAGTGGGTCCTAAGGCCTGTGGTGTTAGTCCTAATGGTTATAGCCTGCTGCAAGAGCTTCCACCGGAGTAAGACCTCCCACTACTTTTACATTTTGTGTGTGTACAGATAAGGCAGTACCCCATACCTAGAAATCAGCCTAGCAGCTAGCCCCAAACCTAGAAGTGTACAGTTCAGCTACAACAAAACCCTCTACCACACACCTAACCAACAGACCCCAAACAATGCAGGTGTACCTGGGTTCTGACAGGCAGGGTTCCTGGCTACTGGCTGTCTCCTGTCACTGTCCTTTGCACTGTTCCTTCATGCAAGGACCGCAAGTAAGAAGGCCACTTGACAGGGAGTACCTTTATAGTGGAAGATGGCTCTCCAACTCTCTGCCCCCCACACTCTTGTGGCCACCTGATTGGCGGACAACCTCATCCGTGCCTGTTTCAGCAAACTGGTTTCAGGCTGCAGCTCTCCATCAGGGTTCCTCAATCTCTTCCTGGTCTGCAGTGTCAGAAACCTCCTCCTTGTGGCTGGGGATGACAGCATGTGGAGAAGCGGAGAGCTGCCTTTTAAATCAGGTGGCTCTCCTAACTTCACCCCTGTAGACTCCCGTGTCCACGGACTTCCTCCTTGTGATCAGGGATGTTCGATGCCAAAAGAATCTTCTGTCCTTTGGGCTCTTCTGCATCTGTTTCTGTAGGCCTTCGTCACCAGTCCATGCACTTGTAATACTCTTCCATTTTGTTGCACCTCTCACTCCTGGCAAAGTTGGGCTAGGCATCTATGCATGTGTGCATGTTGTTCTGATAAGGATGTGCACACTGTGGAACATTCATGACTGTGGGCAGACCAACGACAATTTTGCAACTGCATCACCAACTACAGCCACCTACCTGAGGGGAAATCAAACCAGACTTTCAAGTAACCAAGGTAGGTAGGACTTGTCACTCAGACCCCATATATTCAGCTGTTCAATGGCTGCAGCTGACAGGTCTTAACTAAATGCTTGTCACACCAGTCCTTGAAAATGATGACTTGTAAACCACTGTCGAGACCAGTGTTGAGAACAGCTCGGGCTGATAATCCATTGATTGTAATGGTTGTTTCAGCTGAAGGACCAGCTAGCTTGTCAAGGTGCTCTGGTAAAGTCTCTTGTTGTGGTTTGACTCTGGATTTGGCTACTGAGGGTTTCACAGATGATTTGGAGCTTGTTCTGGATTCTTTGAACAGTTTGTCTGACTGTTCACAGATCTTTCCTGACAGACTCCTTTCTTCACATGCCCACCTTTCTCACAGTTGTAGCATAGGCCTCTTTGTACTGACATTGTCTGGGTGGTGCAGTCTCCAGTCTGTTACTTTGTTTTGAAGGATATGTGTTTGAGCTCTGACAGCGGTGCTGATTGTACTTGTCCTCACTCTGGGGTTCTCTCCCTCTGCTGGGCCACAGACTGTGTGGCGATCTCTTGAGTTCAGTTACCAGACTGCATAATTCAATGACTTGGGTTTGGAGGCCACAGTCTACTGGTGGTGTCTGTGCTTGCACTCCTACACCCATCACAGAAAGGTTCTGGCTAGCTGAAGCAACAGGTTGGCTTTGGTGGGCAGCTTGTCCACTATTTGGAGCTAATTTTGCTTTGACAATCACTTCTTTGTACCTTTCAATAATTCCCTTCAACTCTTGAGTCTCTGTAGAGGTACATTTTCTGTAACTTGCATAACAGCTGGTCAGACTTAGTAGGGTCCCATCGTTCCTCCTCTTGTTCTTCAGCTACCTGGACTTCTCTCAATCGAATGCTATGAGATGGAGGCTGTCCTTTCTCTAAGCTAGGTATAACTTGAGAATCAACAATATGGAATAGCAGGCAGCCTTGAGCTTTATATGTTCTTGTTTCATTCCATTCAAGTCCTAGGAGCCAATATGCCCTTGGGGTAACCCTGCCTCAGTGTTTACGCACAGAGGTTCTTTGTCTTTTAAATAGTTTTTTATTTTAATGGGTTCACCACAATATATCCCAGGTACACTGCCTTAGGGTAGCTGGTCCATTCCACTGGGGTGTCAAACAGACGAGGCATACTGATGAGTCCTGGTAGAGTGAAACAATGTCTATGTCTTCTTTTAGCACCCTTTGCAAACTGTGTGAGAGGCCTTTGGCACCATGCAATTCTGCTTAAGTTGGACCAGCATAACATTCTCTGGTGATTTGCATATGCAGCCCATGATGCTTTGCATTGTAGGGGCATGTGTGATTTGTAGTTTCCTGAAACTTGGCTTCCCAGCCAACTGCCCTTTGGGTAACCCTGCCTCAGTGTTTTACGCACAGAGGTGTTTTGTCTTAAATAGTTTTTATTTTAATGGGTTCACCACAATATCCCAGGCACACTGCCTTAGGGTAGCTGGTCCATTCCACTGGGGTGTCAAACAGACGAGGTATACTGATGAGTCCTGGTAGGACGCAAACACGTGTCTATGTCTTCTTTAGCACCCTTTGCAAACTGTGTAAGAGGCCTTTTGGCACCATGCAATTCTGCTTAAAGTTGGACCAGCATAACATTCTGTGTTGATTTGCATATGCAGCCCATGATGCTTTGCTTGTATAGGGCATGTGTGATTTTGTAGTTTCCTGAAACTTGGCTTCCCAGCCAAATGCCCTTTTGGGTAACCCTTGCCTCAGTGTTTGCGCACAGAGGGTTCTTTTTGTCTTTAAATAGTTTTTATTTTAATGGGTTCACCACAATATATCCCAGGCACACTGCCTTAGGGGTAGCTGGTCCATTCCACTGGGGTGTCAAACAGACGAGGCATACTGATGAGTCCTGGTAGGATGAAACATGTGTCTATGTCTTCTTTTAGCACCCTTTGCAAACTGTGTGAGAGGCCTTTGGCACCATGCAATTCTGCTTAAAGTTGGACTAGCATAACATTCTGTGTGATTTGCATATAGCAGCCATGATGCTTTGCATTGTAGGGGCATGTGTGATTTTGTAGTTTCTAGGATGCCATACCTCCCTTCTGAAATACTCTTTGCAAGGCCCTTTCTAGACAGTTCAAAAGGTTAACAGTGGTTCTCTTCCATCATTTTGTTGTGTTGAAGTTCCTCAGAGATCACTGGATTCCATACTTCTGAAGACATTCTCCAATGCTGTCAGATACTCTTGGGCTGGAGCTTCTGGATCTGAGGACCTCAAGGAATGAATAGTCTCTAAGGCAGGACCTGGAGGCCTCCCCAAGTCGTTTCTCTTCTTGGCGTCTAAGCATTGCCAATCTTGAATTAATGAGCAACATAGTCCACCTAAGTTTCTAGGTCATCTTCTCCTGCAGTGGTGGGTTTAACATTCTTATCCTTCTGTACTGAATCAGATCTGGTCAACACATAGGCGGTCTGGCTCCTACGCCTTGAGATGGTATACCCCTTGGTCACCTAATAGCATTCAAACTTCACTAGCTAACTTCCTTCAGCTTGTAGCCACTTGTGGAACCTTTCTTCAAAACTTTTAGTCAGAAGTTGGACTTCTAGCTTTGGGGTGGTCACACTGGCATGCATCGTTATGGTCCATTTGGCACCGTCTCCATCTGGGATCAGTCCACTGGGCATTTTAGTGTCATCTATGGTATTGTGGTACTCTACTAATACCATCAAACTCTGGGTGTTGCTATCCAGGGAACATCTTTGGCTAGCTACTTTGCTGAGACACTTCACTCTGGACAGGACTCCTCATTTCTACTGATATAAGTCCTCTAGTGGAACTCCAAGAAGCAATGTGGCTTTCATAGGATCTGTCTCCTCACCTGCACACCAACTGATCAACCTTTTACGTACCATGGTGTATGGTAATATTTTGGGGGTAGGGAATCAAAATGTTCTCGGTTGCACTTGACTTCATGCAGGGCTGGATTAGTAAACAGGGTTCCTAGCGGTGCCTCCAAAGTTGTAACGGGTCACTGTGGATGTTGCAGTTACTACCCGCCATGTGGGCTCAAACAATGTTGAGGGGCCTGGGTTCTGATTTTCCTGACTGGGGGTTCAAATCCAGATCTTTTAAGTTTAGCATGGTGCCTCCACCCAGAGCAAAATTTAAGTGGACCTGGTATCAGAGTGGTACAGCCCCCTGGGATGCAGTACCTCCCACAGTGTCCCCTACATGTGCAAAATCACAGTGCAACCTTAAATTCAACAATAATGAAATTAGTGACTTACACTAATAATATGCATACAGGACAACTTTGTACAAACTTCCCCAGCTGCAAGGCAAGCCCTGAGAATACTCACAGTTCTGTATTACCACTTCCTCTCGACTGGGCCCTTCCTCCTCCTCCTCTTTGCAGATGCACTTCCTTGAAGGTTGATGGATCAGTTGCTGTAGTTGGGTGGGGGCAACTCAAGATGTTTCAGGTCTCGGGTGAAAGACTTTGAGAAGAAATTTCAGCTGTTTCTTGTGCAGAAGGAAAGACTGCAAAGGATGTGAGCAACTTGTTATGGAAAGACAGTGTGACACCCACTGGCAGGAAGCCAGTTGTGCAACTGTAGGACCAGGAAGAGCAGCCTTTCCTGTGTCCCATTATGACACCAGTTTCTACAGAAGATTATAGCGTTATTGGGTAACCATCCCCAGACGAAGATGACTTACATCTGGATGAGTCAAGCAACACAGATGCTCCAAGAATGGAAGTGCTCGGAAGAAGAAAAAAGGAAATGAGTGGTGGAAAGTCTTTAGGGCAATGCTTTAGACGTTATCTGGTCTCTTTGCACCAATAAACCAAATGGTACCCTGCAGGACTACCTGGCAATGTTTAAGAGCACCTATGGACCCATCGAGAGTGACACATACCTGCTTTTCCAACTGCAAGCAATCACCCAGAAGAGGAGATAAATTGTGTGATTACCTAATCCGACTGGAGACCATTATCCGCTGAACATTCAAGGGTGGTGGAATCACCCCAACCAAGCTGACAGGATCAGACTAGAACAAGTGCTGAAGGGACCATATGCTCACCGATGACCAACTTTTTCACTTTGGCGGTAGAAAGCCACACTACCCAACGAAACAGCTACTGGAAGAGGTGTGAGAAATCATCCAGGCAGAATTTAGAGGATCTCTGAAGAGGTGTGTATGGGGAAGCCATCTCCTCCCCCACCCCAGCCGCAAGTCACTTCTGAAAACCTAAGATGGATGACACTGAGCTAGGAGTGCAAATGACACAGCTAGTAGAGCAACTGAAAGCATCAGCTACAGCAAATGAACAGTGGACAAGAGTAGCTTCAGGTCTCCAAGTGAAGAAGTGCCCTCAGATTTTCTGCTGCCCTCAGCATGGGCGCAAGCCCATCTCATCCTGGAGACAATGTGTTTTGCTATAGATGTGGGCAGGATGGACACATAGCCTAAGGCTGCATACACCCAGCAAATCCACAGCTGGTGAACCAAGAAGGAAATCCAACCACCCCAGCAGGGAAGCGACATTGGAGCCCAGTGAAGGAGAGACCTGGGTCTGTGACAATGCAATGCTCCATAAAAGTGGACTGACACTGAAATCCCCTGAGGGAGCAAGTTGCCCTCAGGACTACCGGCACAGAGCTGACAAGCTACCATCATCCACCATTCCTTCTAAAACAGACACTTAAAACACCTGCATCCAAGGCCTCAACGACTTGCCCTGTGGGGCTCAAGCACACCAGCTATGCCTATGATGGTTATAGCTTCAACATTGAGTTCCCTGAGTGGCAAGGAGTGCCATACAGGATTGTCACTCCACAGTACTGTTATGTCCTGAATCAAGAACATGGATGACACTCCATCCAGTGTTGATCAGTGCCAATATCAATATGTTTGGGAGGCTGGCCCAAAAGTGTCAAAAGAGGGGAGGAACACTGTGCCTACAGAGTCCACCATTGCAAGTAACTGTATACAGAGTGAGCCTGAAACTTGATGCCTCAAAGTCGGTGGTACAGGAGGAGCCCATTGGAGTGATCTGCCAGGTCGACAGTGGTGAACTGGTCTCACTGCTCGATGCAATGTGCCGAAGCGATCAGGACTGCAGAGTTCAACTGCCAACCAGTGGGACCTACTCTCATCATTGACACACCAGCTGACTACAGCCTCTCAGAAGAACTGATAGTCAAAGGCGAGTGATACTCCCACCTGCCACACCTTGGGAAAGATGAGTCACAGTAAGGATGAAGAGCAAAACCCATCATCCTGTGGACAGGACAAGTTTTGTCAAATATGTTCCATGCTAGCAGTGTAACTGGAGTAGAATCTGAAGTTGCCACCACCACAGAAATCGCTCCTGACCTATTTGAGTTTGGAGACTCACCCATTCCTGACCACTACTATTGAAGCCTAATTAACAAGCTAGCCAGGCACAGAAAAGTGTTCCCCTTGAATGAAGGGACGTAGGATACATCAAGGAAGAAGAACACTACATCTGCCTGCAGGACGATTGACCTTCTGGGAGAAAGCCTAACGACTGGCCCCTGCTGACATACAGGATGTCGGGCACCATTTGCAAGAACTACTGACAGCAGAGATCAAAGAGTCCCAAAGCCCATATGCACTGCTTACTGTGGTAGCCAGGAAGAAGACAGGAGCAATTCATATGATGGTGCTCAACCAATGCACAGTGCCCAGAGTCATAGCCACCCTGGCGAGCTTAACTGGAAACAAGTGGTTCTCAGTACTAGATCTCCACAGCAGCTACAAATCCCCATGGTAAGAAAATAAAGAAAAGACTGCATTTATCTGTTTCCTGGGGTTCTAACAGTTTAGAGGATGCCCAAGGTATATCCAGGGCCTCTGCCACTTTTCAAAGGTTAATGGAGGAGGCGGTGGGAGCTATGCACCTGCTGGAGGTATTGGTGTATCTAGATGACCTAATCGGTTTTCGCCCAACACTGGGGAGCATGAAACCTAACTCATGAAAGTGCTGGATAGATTGGAAGAGTTCATTTTAAGTTTCCATCGACAAGTGCCAGTTTTGTCAGCCATCTGTTTAATATGTAGAACATTGTTTTAACAAAGGAGTACAGATCAGCCCTGCAAAGTAGAGGCACTCACCACTTAGCCTAGACCACACAACCTCAAGTCACTATACTAATTTTTGGATTCTGCGGTTACTACAAGCAGTTTGTGAAAACTATTTCATTGTTGTCTGACATCTGAACAACCTCATCCAGAATACCCGCCTACCCACATAAAAAGCCTGCTCTGGGAGGTCAGTCCCGCCCAGAGTACTGAAAAGATGAGCGAACCATTTGGTGCCAGGTGGACAAAATAATGTGAAGTGGTATTCAAAGAGATAATCAAACATCTGAGCGAGGCGCCTCTGCTGGCATTCACTGATTCTACCAAACCATACATCCTTCACACCAGCCAGTTTAAGTGGCTTAGGAGCTATTCTGTACCAAGAACACCTGAGGGACTTCATCTAGTTGTTTTGCTAGCTGAAGTTTGAACCCATCAGAAAAGCTCTACCCAGTGCACAAACTGGAATTTCCGTCATTGAAGTGGGCTGTCAATGAACAGTTCCATAAACCCGGCCTGCATGCGCAGCTGTGGCGCTATCTCTCGGGACGGCAGCGAGTTCAGTGGCGAGCCATGGTGCGTGGAAGGCCCAGCGGAGAGGGACTGAGTGCCCAATGGGCGCTCTCCTTCTCCAGGAGGGTGGGCAGCTCTCCTCGCTGCAATACCGCCACCACCTGGGTGACCGGTGGTGCCGGTGCAGCAGAGAGGCAGAAAACTAGGGAGGGGCAGGCATTGGCAGAACCGGAGCGGAGGTGCGTCTCTGTGTGTCTCTGACTCTTTGGTCCTCCCCAAGCACTGACACCTGCAGGGGCGGGAACCAGAAAAAGGAAAAAGCCCTATGCTGGCTCCTAGAGATGGGCCTCGGCACTGGCGACCAGAGGTTTGGAGGAACTCTGGTACTGTGTCCGCTCTCATCTGATGTGGGGGGTTAGGGAGACCCTCCTCCCCCACCAGGGGTAATCCAGCGAGTTACATAGAAACATAGAATTTGAGGCAGATAAGGACCACTTGGCCCACTTAGTCTGCCCATTTCCTACCTGATGGATAAGCTGCAGATTCTAGTTAATCAACAGCTTACTTCCTCCTACCCACCACTAGAATTGCCTTATGCCTGTCCCATGCATTCTTGAATTCTCCACTGTTCCTGACTCCACAACCTCCTCAGGAAGGCTGTTCCATGCACCCACAACCCTCTCTGTGAAAAAATACTTTCTAACATTACCTCTGAGCCGTCCCCCTCTATCTTCAAGTTGTGCCCCTTGTTCTTGCACATCTCTTCTTCTGAAAGATACTACCCTCTTGTACTTTGTTAATTCCTTGAGATACTTGAAAGTTTCTATCATGTCCCCCTCTCCCTCCTTTCCTCAAGGGTATGCATATTAAGCTGCTTCCTCTCTCCTCATATCTTCTGGTGGCAGACCCTGCACCATATTGGTTGCCCTCCTCTGAACAGCCTCCACTATGTCTATGCCTTTGCGGAGATGGGGTCTCCAGAATTACCGAGTACTCCAGTTAAAGGGTTCACAGGGTGGAGGCAGGGAGGGCAATATCCTCCACATCCGGTCAGCAGGGCGCCAGGGACCCTGATGATGGGTGTCAATGTGGTGTGGGAGGGGCATAAACAGATAGGAAAAAAATGACTACCTGTATAGGGCCCAGTTCACCATGAGAACAGAAAATAATACTCTCACTTACTTAAAATACAACTGCAAATTGGACATAGCAGGATAGCAGTGGCTTTCAGCTTTATCTACCTACAGTTTGGAATACTGCAGTAGCCAAAGCAACACTGACAGTGACACTTTATCACGATGTCCACACCTGATCAGCCAAATCAAAGTACTTCAATTCCGAGTGTAGCAGTGTAGCTCATGTGTTTGAAATTCAAAACCACAGATTGTACCACTCCTGCCAGTCCACACCAACCAGTTAACATGCTGGGGCCTCTCCAGATGCTAATCTGACTATATATCTCATTTTCACTGGTTTGAACCTTTTGTTTTTGGCTCAGCCTAGCTGTCTCAAACTCAAACTAGCCCAGAAGGAATACTGTATTCGTGCTCTGGAGAAGGGCAGGATGCAAGTCAGGTACAAATGCCTCACCTAGATATCCCGTTACTATGAGAGTGGAACAAACTGTCAAAGATGGACTGCTCATAGAACCAGTCATGACAATGCATACTTTGACTTTCCTAACAACAGTTGCTATTACTGTGGAAGTAACGAGCAGCTGTCATCTGATCCCAGCATGACAACATGGGTCACTTGGGAGATGATCGCATTCTTGACTTGATGGAAGCCAGTTCCTATTGGCCCAAAATGGCAAAAGTGGTGGAAAGCATTGCAAAAACTGTCAGATGCATCAAGTAAAAACTCTTGCCAAAAGAAAACACCCTTAGTCAACATCAAAACCAGCGGACCACTTGAATTAGTTTGTATGGACTTCCTCTTATTGGAGCCTGATCGCTAAAACACTGGCAACATGCTAATTCTGACTGATCAATACACACAATGTGCTGAAGCGTATCCAACGAGAGCTCAAAGACCACCACTGTTGTCAGAGTATTGCAGCAATATGTAAATCATTACAGTATCCCTCAAAAGAATCCACTCTGACCAAGGAGACTTTGAAAGTCGACTTGTAAAAGAGTTTCTGGCAACCTATGGCATCAGGAAATTCAGAACCACTGCTTACCACTCACAGAGGACCCTCAGCCTAAAGCTTTAACAGAACCTTGCTTGATATGTTTGGGACTCTTGAGCCAGCCAGAAACCAAACTGGAGCCAGAAAGTAAGTTTACTGGTACACGCTTACAACTGCACCCATAATGAGCGGCCCGCTGGTGTAGCAGTGTAGAGCTACCGCTGCGGTACCAGTGACCGGGGTGGGGTGCAACCACCAGAGGTGGAGGGCGGCCGGGAGGCGAGGACTAAGCATCCCAAAGACAGCTCTCCTCCTCTGGGGAGGGTGGGGAGAGGACCACAGCAACACTGGCTCCTGGTGGCGGCGGAACCAGTACACAAGCTGACCCTGAATGTGAAGAGGCGGCAGGGCAGGCGTTGGGCGTGTGGTGCGCGGGTGCAAGCACTGCGGCGTCATTGCGTCTGAGCCAGAAGTCACAGAAAAGGGAAGACTATCCTCTGGTGCACATGAGGTCGCTGCCTGCCAGCTCCACCCGGATGCACCCAGGACACTCCCTCCAAGTCCGGCTCACCAGGAACTCCTCAGTGTGCAGGGTAAGTACCTGCTGGGTTAGAGACCTGGGCTGTGTGTAGGAGGAGGAGGCTGTGTGCAGCTGCTGTATCTGGTGGGCGCCAAAGGGCAGGAGGATGAAGATGAACCATAGAACCACCCCAGCCAAGGAGGTAAGAATAAATAAGTTAAAAAAGACTGCACCCATAATGATGCCAACCAAAGGCCCCATTCTACTTAATGTTTTGCAGAAGGTCGTCTCCCAGTTGATCTCTGTGTCAGAGTCTCAGCCAATGTTGCATCAGAAGAGACATACTTAGAATACACCAGGCAATAGCGTCTAGAGTTGCAAAAAGCTACCAACTTGCCTCTGAGGCTGCTGTCAAAAACAGTCTTGCCAACAAAAATCATTATGACAAGCAAGTTCGACACCAGGTGCTGCAGATTGGAGACCATGTGCTACTGAGAAATTTGGGCTTACAGGGAAAGCATAATATTCAAAACTATTAGGTAGGCCAGCCCGTCGGGGCAGTGGTTGGATTTCCGCTACGATGCGGCGACCAGGTTAGGGAGCGGACCTGGGTCACTGAAACTGGCTGGGAGAGAAGGATAGAGTGTCCTATGGACTCTCTCCTTCTCCAGGGGAGGAGTGGGGAAGTGCCCAGCGAGACAGTCCCTGGCGGAGGCCAGGAGTCACGCAGCTACTGACACTCACACGTAATGGAGGCAGGGCAGGCGCTGGATGTCACTGCATGTCCCGCCTCCCGGAGGAAAAATGGAAAAAGGAGGTGGGTGCTCCGTCTACATGAAGCCCTCCCGGGCTAGTGTACTGTCGTCAGCACTCCCAACTAGTTACTGGTTCCAGCGGCACTGGAATTAAGGGAACCAGTGCCACAACCCAGCGCCCTCTGAGGAGTGGGGTAAGCTGGGGTGACCAGGAGATGCAGGCAATTGGCGGTTGGTGGAGCCCGGGGCTGTGATCAGGGCACAGCCTCACGGAGGACCTGCCAGAAAAAAGGGAATAAAAAATTTAAAAAGTACTGGGTGCCAGTATCATAAATCATAGTTGAACAGATGCCTGAGCTTCCGATCTACAAAATTTGGCAAGAACAAGGAAGAGGCCTGGAAAAGACTGTACACAGGAATCACCTCCTACCCAGTGGGGATACTGTGCCTGAGCCTGCACTTGAAACTGAATGCCCAGTGGCCCACAGACCAAAAACTCAAGTCACACAAACCAGCCAAGAACTGGGATGCTGCACCTGAGACAAATATCACAAATGCAGCCCCTGTGCAGAGCCAACTGAAAATAATTCTGGCGATCTTGTGTGCTGCACAAAAGGTGCCTGAGAGAGACCTCAGATCGAACAATTTTGACCAATGGAATGGAGACATTCTGAGCGGTCAACTAGTGAATCTCAATTGGGGAATCATCAAGTAGTGAACTTTCACACAATTTGAACCCAGATGTAGCACCCTTTTGCCAAAGGAATTGGCAGTTGAGCAACCTGAAAATCTAATTATGGACTGTTATGTAGAATTTGCCTTGGAGAAACAAATCCCAGAGACTGATGTAATCCCTGCATTCCGACAATGCCCATGTGCTGGACACAGAGCTGGAAGAGGCATTACATACCATGTTCCTGAGGAAGAATCAGTGTTACTTCACAAGTCTAGGCGTGAGCATAAACCCATCATCAAGCTCTCCTAGGACACCTTTGGTGCCTCCTCTAATAACCCATCCATGCAGTTCATAAGCATACTGCCATTGTGATAGCCCAGGCAGAGACCTGTAGAGCCAGCCAGTCACCCATTCCATGTGGATTACAAATAGGGGCCCTTTTTCAACCTTTTCAACAGGGACCACCAAGTGAGGGTCGACAGTAAAAATGCCGACCTCCCACAGCAGCACAATGTCGGCCTTGAGTATTGGCACCGCCCAATCCCAGTGTTTTTCTGTGGGGCTGTGCCCCACCCCTGGACTTTACAATTCTCAACTCTAGGTCAGAGTTGGTCCAGGAGGGCAGAACACTGGGGAAATCAAAACACGGAAACGGACCATTACAGCTAGTGGTCTTTTCGCTTTCGCTGTCGGGGTGTCGAGCAAAAAGGACCACCCTTCAACAGTTTAAACATTTAAATGTTCAACATCAGTTTGGTTTTGAATTGTGTTTGACGGAAACAGTTTTAAAGTGTGTCACTGAGCTCCTACCCTGCTAGCAGCAACTGCATCCTCATGAGGTACCACTGCAATGTAAAGAGAGCTCTCACCTCGGCCTTGGAGGGAATTAAGCAGGTGCACCACTTGGGGTTGGAAGGACTGCAGGAGGTGGGCAGATTGTGGAGAAAATTGTTGTTGTTGTTACTGCAGAGAGTATGTTGAATATATTGCAACCCTGCTCCCATTTTCCCTATTCTCCCAGTTCTCTCAGTACCCTCCTTTTTAAATAAATGATTTGTTTGTACTGCATTTCTTGGTTTAAGGGTTGTTATTGCTGTTGCAGTGTCACTTGTTCTGGGGGTTGGGACTGCGTGGGCAGGGTATGCACTGTTTCCTGGGGTAACAGTCTTGTGTGTCAGCAGCCAGGTACCCACTATTGCTACTCCAGGTGAAGGCACCATGCCACTTTAGACCCAATTATCCAGTGTCGCATTATCTTTAGACAACCCAGGCTGGTCCCCTCAGAGGCTGGAGGCAGAACCCCAAGGGCCATGGGTGGTCCACTGCATACAATAACTATAGCAGTCTGCTGCAGCTGTTGAAACTCCTCCCTTGAGGTCACCCTTTCACGTATCCACTGTATTTGTGATGCAGGCATATCAAAGTGTTGCTGGCACAGGTTCCTGAGGACCAGCACCACAGACCCACCCTGATGCACTTATATCATGATGGTGGGCCTGGCAAAGGAGTAAGTGCTTTTAAAAACTTCAAAACCATCGATATCACCTCACAAATTATTTTTAATTTAGTCTGCTTTTTCCCTTCTGTGGCCAGCCAACCCCCATTAGTCCAGGCCCCTCACCTGCCTTCTCCGGAACTTACCTCTCCTCCTAGACTCCCTGGCTTAGCCCCAGGAGGCACTACTGCAATAAACTGGGTAGGAGCTTCAGCGGACAAGTGCCACAGTCGGCGGTGGGGGCCTGCGGTTAGGGAGAGATGTTGTCTTCAACACCTGGCTATTTTTCAGATTTTCATTGCCCTGCCCCTGTACATACATACATACTGAACATCTGAAGAAGCCAGCAGAAGAAGGCCATTTGGTCTATCAAGTCTGCTCATTGCAGGGTCCACAGCTTGAGCTAATGTCCCTGCCCTCCCTCCCCTCCACCCATCCTCCCTACCCATGATTCTTACCTTCCCCTGATGCCTATCCAGCCCCTCTTAAAGCTGCTCACTGTCTTCAAGCGAGATTACCTCTTCCGGCAGCGCATTCAAATGTCCACCACCCTCTCTGTGAAGAAGTGCTTCCTGACCTCCCTCCTAAACCTCCCACCTCCAGCTTAAGACTGTGCCCCTTGTGATATGGTTGCCACTCAGCTTAAAAGAGACTCTCCTTATCAACCTTATTTATCCCTTTCAAGTACTTGAACATGCCAATCATGTCTCCTCTCTCTCTCTCTCCTCTCTTCCAGGAGTACATGTTCAGTGCCCTCAACCTCTTCTCGTATGCCTTGCCATACTGAGGCGCCTCCCAATGTGTGTAGTACATCAGAGCATGTTCTGCGTTAGCTGGTATGGCTGTTTTAAAGGAGCTCTCCTTGAAGTTAAAAAAATGTAAATAAAAATGCTAATACATGGATGACAGTATAGCCTAGAGGTTAGAGGAACGAGGTGTGAGAGCAGCTTGGTACATCCAGCAGACCAGACCTGAGTTTGATTCTCACAACCTCCACTTGCATACTGTGTGACTCTGAGCAAGTCCTTAACCACCTAGTGCTCCCAGGTCGCCCCTGAAAACAGGCACTTGTGCCTAGTGGGTCTTACCAGGTTACCAAAGACTAAAATAAAATAAATAAATAAAAAATAAAAACAAATAAAAATGTTGGCATCCTTCCCCATCTAGGGCTTTGCTTGCACTGCATTTGTAGTCACCAGGTGGCAGCAGCAGCAGGGTGTAGTCATCCACCCTCCCTCCACAAGGTGGACAGCATCCTCTGGGATGCCCAGCTCATCTCCCCAACCAGCCCACTGATGACTCTGGCTCGTTTCTGATCCCAGGTCATCTGTTGCAGTCAATGGTAGCGCTGCCACTGTGTCAGTGGGCCAGCTTTAACCTCAACAGTTACATAAAGCAACAAGAAACATGGATATATGAATGTTACTGTTTATTTCAACAGACAGCTGGAGCATGTAAATCTGTGTTTACCTGGTATGGCTGTTTTAAGGAGCTCCCCTTGAAGTTAAAAAAAGTAAATAAAAAATGCTAACACATATTCAAAAGGGGGTGGGAAGGGCAACTTGCCTGGCCCAGTGGGGCTAACGGTAGCACCTGTGCTGCAGCAATGAGGACACTGCAGTTTATGGTTGAGGCCAGCCCTCACGCCAAAAATATCAGAATGGTGCAATAATGGGAGATGCCCACAGCCACCCGGAGGACACGCAAACAAGGAAGTACTTGCAGCACTGCTGTAAAATAAAAAGAGAATGAAAGCACTGCAGCAAGAGCAGCTCACACACACACTAGTATAAATTCCTGTCCTGTTGTTTGGTATCGGTTTAATATTTCCAGTGGCTCTACCAACCTTTCACAACACAGCTGTTTTATCAAGGTGAGTGGTGTTGTACATGGAACAGACAGTCTCTTGATTAGAGAGCAGCTGTGACTGGGCTGCACAATGGCCCAGCTGGAGTTATGCTACGCTACTGCACAGCAACCCGAATTCGGAGCAGATTCAGGAGCTGGGTCAGACAGTCAAAGGGGCAGGGTAGCGGCTGTGTGGCAGCACCTAGCCGGGAGGGATAGCGCAGGGTTCTGCAACTAGCGCCCTGTGGTGAGCTGGGAAGCTTTCCCCCTCTGCAGGAGTATTGCAGTGTGTGTGGGAGGCCTGATGGGGCATTACCCAGTATCAGTAGGAGATAAGTGGGATCAGGGGCAGGGCAAACCCAAAACAACCTTCATGTCCCTGGCCGCCTGTATGACTGCTGTCTGCACTCTGACCACACTACATGTGGATCCCCACTGGTCAGATTGTGTGGGAAGAGAAGCAGCCAATGGGGCTAGAGGGACACCAGACAAGCCTGAAGGTCAAATGGAGATGGTGATCCAGGAGGCAAAAAGCTATAAAAAAAAGAAAGAAAAGACAGCTGCAACCACAGATGTAGTTCACTGTCCAAAGTTCTGTCTCTTCTACATACACAACTGGATTTGGCACTAAGGATGCAATCAGTATGTTGGGTGGCTTCCGCTAGACTTGAGGTATCAATTTCAACTAGGGATGCTTGCAAAAAAGTAATTTCAGACAAGGTTCACTACTTCCTATCATTCCCTCTTTAAAAACACACCATTTCAGTTTCACCCCATTTTTGGTCCATCAATATTTTGTGATTCCCAGAGCGAAAACATTACCTGGTCAAAAACCAATGTTTTACAACTTACCGATATGTTTTAATCCTCTTACAACCACTACCAACTGTGTTAGTGTCTCTGTTTAGAGTTTTAGAAATGCTTTGAAGAAATATTTATTTCCCAAATGTCAATGTAAGCGTTTTACCTAGTACTGTGTTAGTTATTAATTTTGGTTGTAACTTGGTATCGTGTTGTTCTAGTCATCAATCCTCATATGTGAGCATATCCTTTGTACCTTGTTCTGGCTGCCCATGAAAGCGTGTCATTGGCCCATGGATTTACCAGAGTTTAAATAAACAAAACAAACAAATCAGCACAACAATCTTATGATTTCCTTCCCCAGTTTCACAGCATCATTACCAGTCCACAGCAGTGTGGTTCCACCTATCTTACAGGTGTCCTGCGGGCCAGTAAAGATGCCCTGGCATATGAGAAGAAAACATAACATAAAGTCACCTTAAATCAGTTCCGCTGTAATACAGTGGTGGGGACGACGACTATGCAGATGCTAAATTAATACCAAATAAACAGGTTCTGAATTTTTACCACTGTGGTGAGGCATCACTCATTCAGCTGTATTGCTTTGATCTGACTGTTCCATAGAGCATGCACCTCCCCCATACATTACTTTGGTTATCTTAAATGAGATTAATAGATCAATGTCTCACTGGAAAATAGCTTCTGTATAAAATGTGAATTAAAAAATGACCTGGTGGCACCAACAAGAGGACGGGGAAAATTCTTTAACTAAGAAAGGCACACTAAGCCAAAGCTTGTTTCCAGGTGCAACCTGGGAGCACAAGGAATGACCTGCTCAGGGTCATACAGTATGCAAGTGGGGCTGTGGGATTCAAACCAGGTCTCAGGTTTACAGCTCTGTATCCTAAACCACTGTGCTATACTGTCTCCAATAATAATACAAGCAATAATGTGTCATGCTACCATGTAAGGGGCATTGGTTTGTGTAGCAGATCCAACCCCTTGTTTGGGGACGGTGGAGACAGGGACACATTGGGTGATCACAAGCAGCCAGCAAGGCCCTGCCTATATGATGGATATTACCTTGATGTTAGCTGCAGGAGGTAATAGGCTGGGCTGGTTAGGCAAGTGGACGCTGACACTACGCCCGCAAAGGCGTGTTCTAACCTTGCCCCGGAGAACTTGGCCCCAATCAGTCTGCCCATCCCTGGAGGAACAGCTCACCCAGTCCCTTAGGGAGCAGTGAGGGAGAGTAAGTCCTTAAAAGAGATTTGCTCCATGGAGCTTACCTGGCATGTGCTGTGCTGAGAGGAGAAAATATAAGCTGAGGTGGAGCCCCAGACAAATGGATGTGTTGGGGAGTAAGTACTTTCAGTAAGGTGCCTGGTGGAGCAATTACTCAGAGTGGGCATGGCTTGCAGACCATGGAATAAGGTCCCTGCCAAGAGGAAAATGATTTTATATATCTGTGTACAAGAGCAACAGCAAGCGACAAAGGTGTGATCATCTTGGGATGTGGCATTCCTCCGGTGTTTGCTGGCCGCAGATTACAGGCTGGGTGCTCCTCAGTAACCACCAGAGGAGTGATTATTACTCCACATGAATGCAAAGCCCTGGGAGTCTGTCACTGCACTTATAAAATGGCCTGGTATTAGTCATTTAGGCTAAGAAAATGCAGCATTGTGTATCTGTGAATATGTATAGGCATGACAGGTTACCTGGTTCTTTGAGAGACACAGAGAGGAGATGGAAGCATTACATACCTACATACTGAAACAATTTTGTTATTATAAAGGATATCTGTCCAGTCACAGAACAGGTTATACAAAGAGGGCTGTATATTCTACCAGTTTTTGTGTTAAGAATAGACAGACAGAAGACATGTCAGGGCCATATCAGAAGCTCACTGCTAAACCTGTAGAAGCTGTGCTGAAAAAAAACTGGGCTATGAAGATGGCCAAACACACATGAAACTCACAGCCATCCTCAAAGAAACAAAACAAAAAAACACAAAGTGAATGGGAAAACCATGCGAAAGGGTCACTGCTAACAGGGTTATAGAGACAGAAACTAGGAGAATGCAGATAAGCCAGATACTGTAACTGGGGCAGCTGCATAACAGAAGCGGTACAAATGCTGGAGATGGAGCCTGCCTGGTTAAGCTGAAGGCAGAAACTGAAAGGCAAAAGGCAGAGGTGGAACTGCAGAAGATGAAGCTGGAAGCCGAGGAGGAGGGAAAAGCTGAGCAAAGAGCACCAGCATGAGATCCAGCTAGAGGAAAGGCAGCACCAGCACAAGAGCCAGATGAAAGATAGTAAGCATGCAAGAGAGAGGAGCAGCCAAGCCAGACGACTTCACCACTAACTGAATAATGGCATGAGTTTAACCCGGAAGCAAAATTAATTCTAAAATGTTTCCCAGATATCAGGAGGAGGATCTTGATTGGTTTTAAAGATTTTTGAGCTAGCGATCAAACAGTTCAACATGTTTGTAGTTCATTTGCATCACCAGTAAGAAAAAGGTCCAGCTCCCATATGGCCTTTGGAAACACTGGACCTTGCTCAACAACTAACACACGAAATCTGGCCAATGGAAAATCACGTACACAAATGCTCGCAGTCTGGGAAACAAGATCAGAGACTTGCAGGCAACAATAACAGAGGCTAAAGTGGACATAGTAGCCATAGCGAGACATGATTCACCTCACAGTAACCACACTTGGGAGACTTCAGTACCCGGCTATGTACTGTTCAGAAGAGACCGAGGTGCAAAAGAAAGGGGGGTGGAGTGGCCCTTAATGTCCATGAAAATATCAAAGCTACGAAATTCAGAATACACATAAGGAGCCAGAAGAATTGTGAGTCACCCTGCAAACAGGAAATGGGACAGCCATATGAACTGGGTTGTCTACAGGCCTCCAGACCAGGGGAGGACACAGACACATTACTGTTAGAAGATATACAAAACATGACACCTAAAGGGAAGTTCTGATAATGGGAGACTTCAACATGCCAGATACAGACTGGTCAATCCCAACAGAAATATTCGCAGAACTAGACACATAGTGGATTCCCTGCAGGAGGCCTCAAACAACTGGTAGAACAACCCACAAGAGACAGGGCTATCCTAGATCTAGTACTGACTAATGGGCAAAGATCACAGATCTCCAGGTAGGTCACCTGGGGGCCAGTGACCATCACATGGTATGGTTCAATTTGGCCACCAGAACTAAATCATCCCATTCAAGGCAAAAATATGGGACTTCAGAGAGCTGACTTTGATAAGATTGCCAAAGAGTTAAGCTAGCCCTGGCAAGAAGAAATACAGGTAAAGAGGTACAGGCAAAGTGGGCAAGCATTAAGGATGCAATACCTGAAGCAACATCCCATTGTGTTAGAGAGAATAGCAACAGCAAAAGAAGAAGGAAATCACTTTGGTTCTCAAAAACAGTAGCGGAAAAGGTCAGAGCCAAAGGCTGGCCTTCGGAAATATAAGGGAACACAGCAGGACGTAAGATAGGGAGGCATACCAAATTTCCTAAGGGAAGCCGAGAAGGCAGTAAGGCAGGCAAAGGCCCAAACCAAGGAAACACTAGCACGAACAGTAAAGAAGGGTCAAGACTTTCTATAGATACATTAGTGAAAGGAGAAAGTCCAGAGGGGTATTGCTAAGATCAAAGGGATAAGGGGAGTTGAGAGAGGACCAAGGAAAAGCATCTATCCTAAATAGATACTTCTGCTCAGCATTTACTGAGGAGAAGGTAGGGCAGACCCACAGCTCAGCACCATGGACACGGGGAGGAGGTGTGCACCAGTCACTTCACAAAAGAAAAGGTCCTACAAGAGCTCACCAAGCTCAGGTGGACAAGGCAATGGGACCTGATGGCATACATCCCAGGGTATTAAAGGAGCTAAGGTGGAACTAGCAGAGCCACTAGCAGAACTGTTTAGTGAGTCTCTGAGCACAGGAGAGGTCCCAGAAGACTGGAGCAGGGTTCATGTGATCCTGCTCCACAAGAGTGGTAGCAGGGAGGAGGCAGGGAACTACAGACCAGTCAGTCTTACCTCAGTAGTGCAGATTATGGAGGCACTCCTTAAGGAAAGGATAGTGCAACTCCTGGAATCCATAGGAGCACAGGATCCAAGACACCATGGGTTTACAACAGAAGGTCCTGTCAAACAAATCTCATAGATTTCTTTGACTGGGTAACAGAGTGGCGGACCGGGGAGCAGCTGATGTCGCCTACCTTCACTTCAGCAAAGCTTTCGATACTGTTCCACATAGAAGATTGATTAATAAGCTGGGTAGGCTTGGGGTGGGTCAGATGTTGGTCAACTGGGTGGCAAACTGGTTGCCGGGCAGAAAACAGAGAGTGGTGGTAAAGCGGTATACAGTCAGAAGAGATGCAAGTCACAAGTGGGGTACTTCAGGATCAGTCCTGGAGCCAGTCCTCTTCAATATCTTCATCAGTGACATTGCAGATGGACTGGAGGGTAGGGTTTGTCTGTTTGCAGATGACACCAAGATCTGTAACAGAGTAGATGATCCAGATGGGGTGGGCAGGATGAGAAGAGATCTGGATAAACTGGCAAAATGGTAGGAAGAGTGGCAAATGGGGTTTAACGCAAAGAAGTGCAAGATCATGCACATAGGGAAAGAAACCCTGAAGCCACCTATAGGTTGGGAGGAGTTGCTGGCAATCACAAGGGAAGAAAGAGACTTGGCCATCATCATCACAGATGAAATCATCCAAGCAGACCACTAAAGCAGTAGGTAAGGCTAGAGGGATGTTGGGGTGTATCAGTAGGTGGTATCACAAGTCGTAAGATGGAGGTAATAATCCCACTTTACAAGACACTGGTTAGGCTCCATCTGAAGTACTGCGTGCAGTACTGGAAGCCGCACCTGCTCAAGGACATTACCAAAAAGGAGGCAGTCCAGAGAAGGGCAACAAAATGGTGCAGGGACTGCATCAGAAAACATATTATATGAGGACAGATTAACGGAGCTCAATATGTATACCCTAGAGCAAAGGAGGGAGAAAGGTAATATGATCAAACATTCAAACATCTTAAGGGCATTAACAAGGTGAAAGAGTCTAATATGTTTCAATATAAGAAAAATAGCAGGATAAGAGGACACATCATGAGAGTAGAAGGAGGCCAATTAAGGGGAGTGTGATTAAGTTATTTTCACATAAAGGGTGGTGGATGCATGGAACGCCTACCTCAGGAAGTGGTGGATATAAATACAGTGCAGGGCTTCAAACAGGCATGGGATGAGCATAAGGGAGCAATAAAGATGAGTATGAATAGACAGGCCATTGACAGAGTACAGGCCTATGGCACATTGATAAGATAGAAAAATGGGCAGACTGGATGGGCCTTGCAGTCCTTATCTGCGTCAACTTCATGTTTCTATGTAGAATCTGTGGGCAATTTGACTGGGCAAGGATTCTGGGTGACTCACCTGCTACCACGGCTTACATGTAAGGCATTAGAAGCTTTTGTCCGAATGGACAAGGATGACTGCATGGTTTATAATAAAGTGCAAAATGCCTTGCTAAAGCGTTTTAACCCCAAGTGTTATAGGTAAAAATTTAGAGGGTAAAGAAAGGCAATGGGGACAGCTATGCTGAAATGTGTGTGCAGCCAAGTAATTTGTTAGTACACTGGGTACAGGGTGCAAAACTCACTCTGTAGAATAAATTAAAGATTTATTTCTTCTGAAACAGTTCTTGAAAACTGCTTGAGGAATTGAAAATATGACTTTTGGACAGAGCTCCCAGCTGTGCGAGGAGGCAGCCAAGAGGGCTGATCAGTTCATAAGCAGCTGACCATTCTCTCATCCCAAACTTAATAGGGAGGGACATCAGGTGGTTTTAATAGAACCCCGTGGGAGCAACCTGAAGGAATCCAGTTTGTGCCTGAACTAAAAGGAAGCCACTTGGTTTCAAAGGCATGGAGAGGGGTGAACACAGGTGCTATAACTGCCAGAAACTGGGGCATTTGTCTCATGACTGTCCACAAAATGTGAAACAAGAGGCTAGTGCAGCAGGAAGGGAAGCTCAGGAGCTCACGGCATTTAGCAGCCTGCACCCTGAGTGCAGTGCCCTATAACTCCACTGCATATATGCACCAGTGGTGTTGAATGGATTGGGTGCATTCTGTGGAAGGTCGGACATGCAGAATTAGAGACAGCTCACCAAACTGACCCATCCCAGCAAAATTATGGGTGTTAGCCACCAGTGTGGAAAGTGACTCACCTAGTTATGGGAAAAGGGAGGTATACTGGGAGAATGGGCTCCCTGTACCATGAGTGGGTTCCTAAGTGGGGATCAAAGATAGGGTTACTCCGGCAGATAGTGGTTCCTAGGGAGTACAGGAAGCAGGTTCTGGCCTTAGCTCATGACATACCTTTTTGGGACACATGGGTTTTGCCCAAGATTAGTCAAATGGATAGGCTAGCGAACACAGTACAGAAAATAAAAATAAATGATTTTCTATCAGGTGAGGGAATGTGAGTAGTGGAGTTCCTCAGGGGTCGGTGTTGGGCTAATCTTATTTGGCATCTATATCAGTGATATGAATTCAAACATAGTACATTTCCTTGTAAAATTCACCAATTATACCAATCTGGAAGCGAAGTTGACACCATTAGCAAATATCAATCCCTTGTACATGACCTTCAAACTATAGAAACTTGGGCTTCTGCCAATAGCATGCCCTTTAACATCAATAAATGTGCCATCATGCACTTCATGCACTTCTGAAAGAATAACCCAAATCATCAATATTTCTTAAATAATGCACAAGTTCCACTATCAGACACAGAACGTGATCTGGGTATAACAATAAACAATAAACTTACAGCTTCAGATCACTGTATAAAATTACCAGAATAGTCCATGGAATGATCAAGCGAATTCAGAGAACTATCATATGCAAAAGTGAACACTGTCTGGTTCCTCAGTACAGATCATATGTGATGCCCTATTTGGATTATGGCTCCCTTTAGAGTTCTTATCTTTTTTGGTTGGTGTTGTTTTGCTGGAGTCCACCCCTGCCATCAGATGTCTCCCCACCCGTATCACTGGGTATTAGACCCCTCAGCCCCAAGACTTACCCTCGTGGTGGTGGTGGGGGCAACTCAACCCACCGACCAGGATCCAGTTCAGGGAAGGTGCCCCGGCAGTGCGGCGACGGGACAATCTTCATCCTCGGATAGATTCCATTTTGGATAGTTTTCTCCCCTACGGAGAGGGCGTGCAATGGCGCCGGTGGAGAGAGCACATGCAGCCATATGCTCCCCCTGGTGTTTGCCCCTCTCCGCCCCTCTGCTTACAGTGTCGGAGCACTGCTCCACCAGCCTCCGCTAGGGGCCAGAAGCATGCCACCACTGACATCCCCCACCCTGGAGAGGGAGAGCAGTCCTGGACCGATCCTCCACTCCCCTGCCGACACCCACGGTCCGAGTCTGTTCCCAGACCCAGGATCGCAGGCGTGGCGCAGCGTGGCATCCACCACCTCAACCTCAGTGCCACCGGCGCGCTATTGCGCCTTATCTAAAGGTGATATAGAGTTGGTTGAGACAGGGCAGAAGCGAGTGACAAAAACTACTTGTGCTCAGTGTACTTGCTTCAACCCTCTATAGATCTTGATTTACTCTGCCCTGGCTGCCTTGGTATCACCTTCTATGGTGTGAGATGGCACCCTGCTCCTTCAGCCTCCTTAAACCTATCCCACTATTACCTCTCTCCTGCCTCCTTCCAATTAACATCCTTTCACTTTCAGCATGATGTAATGATGCCTCCATTGGTATACTTCTTCTTTCTGTACCTTATATTTGTGATATTACTACGATAATCTACACATGGGCACTTATCTCCACTTGTATAATTTTACACCATTCATGCCTTGTACCTTTATTCGCCTTAATTTTGTCTCATTTTATGTTTGTGATGTACTGCATATCTCCTGACACTGTATTCTATGTAACTGTATCTCTCTGTGTTGTTGACCTCCCGGTGGTGCCTGAAAATAATCACTTTTGTGTCTAGTGCACCTACCTGGTTATCAAAAATAAATAAATAAATTATCAGGGACGCCTTACATAGAAAGATTGAGATACTGGATTATTTACACTCCAGGACAGAAGGCATGGGGATTTATTATTGTTATACAAAATACACCAGTCACCAGAACTAACGACCTAGTGTGGACTGAAATTTAACACCAGAAATGCATCACTGAGATCACATAATAAGCAGATGGTGGTTCCCTGGGCTAACACTGTTAAAGAGACAATTCATATTATATCCGATCGGTTAAAGTTTGAAACAGATTACTTTGGGACCTAGTGAACCAAAACAGTCTATATGGCTTTAAAACAAGCCTTGATTCCTGGACATGCCAGAATGGTTCAGGATGGGTGACACTAGGAGACTGCTGACAATCTGTGTATTGGCAGCAAAGAAGGCATAACAAAAACTGAGCTACCTCCACAACCCCTACAATAGGGATGTGGAACAATGTCATGAGGGATAGCTATACCAGGAGAAAATAACTGCTAGAATATCACAAACAGTACCTAAATTTGAAATACTATGGAGAAGATGGACAATATATGAACTGAACAAATATGAAGACTTTGTACCCTAGATGAAGGAAATGCGTTGGTGTTACCCTTAAAGAATTAATTTGAATTGCAATCAGTAACACATCTGTGTATGTAACTGTGAGCAAATGTACAGCGGCAGTATTATGTGTAATGTATATGTGATGTTATGTATGTCCTTGTGCAAGAAAAATAAAAAGAAATGAAAACTAAAAAAAACAAACAGGCCTTGATAATCTATTTTATTCTAGGTTACAGTTTGTATAATTTGCCCACACGGTGTGGGGACAATCTTGATAGACTAAAATAGCCTTCTCATCTCCAACCTAGTAAACCTAGCTGTTTAAAATGGCAGCTGACTGAGCATTTTTACTGGCCCAGTATATTTTGGTGGTCATAGATTATGCCACAAGGTACCCAGTGGCAGTGCCTTGTCCTCCATCAAACCTGAGAAGCTGGCTGATGAACTGCTGGGGATATTTAGTCAGGTGGGATTCCCCAGGAGTTTCTGTTGGACCAGGGCACCAAACTGCATGTCTGATCTGATGGTTAGAAGTGTGGTGCAAGGCAGCTCAGAGCCTTGCCTACCACCCCAGAATAACGGTCTGGTCGAGTGATTCAATGGGTCCTTCAAGACCATGTTAAGGGCACTGTCTGACCAGCATGTGAAAGGCTGAGAAAAGTACCTACCTATCTCAAATTCACATATAGAATTCCCCAGGAGTCCACGGGTCCTGACCTTTTGAGCTCATGTTTGGCCACAGGATAAGGGGCCCATTGATTTAGTAAGGGCGAATGGGAAGGTGAGCTTGCTCCCCAAAGGAAATCTGTTGTAGAGTATGTCCTTAATTTCAAGTCCTGAATCAAGAAGTTCATGTGATTTGCCCAGGGACACCTAGACCACTGCACAACAGAGGCAGACAACATGATACAACCGTGGCCACAGCCCAGGAGTATGAAGTCAAGCAATGAGCGATGGTGCTCATCCCTGTCTGGCAGAAATTACAGCTGGCCATTACATGATGGAGCTACCAGACAGGAGGCACATGCAGCAAGTCTACCACATAAACATGATGAAACCCTACCATTACAGGGATGAGATGGTCTTGGCTGTGTGCAGTTATCCAGAGGAGGGCGTAGAATCAAACCCACTGGTGGATTTCCTGGGAGATGTTAATGGAGAATCCTCAGTGGATGCTGTCACCCTGTCAGAGAGGCTGACACCAGCCCACACTGCCAAAATGAGTGGGGTGCTGCATACATTTGGTGAAATGTTCACGGGAAACCAGACAGAGCACCACATGAATAAAGGGTCCCAAGTCCCACTGAGACAGCCACCTTACAGAGTCCCAGAAGAAGTAAGACATGCCATAGAGGGGAGATCAATAAGCTGATGGCTTTCTGAGTGATCCAGAAGTCTGTGGGCTGCCCCAATGTTACTAATTCCCAAAAAGAACGGGTCCATGAGGTTCTGCATAGACTACCATAAGCTCAACAGCTGCACAGAGTCGAACACATACTCCATGCTCAGGATGGATGAGGTCCTAAAGAGGTATGAGGAGCCCTTTACCTGTCCATCATAGACCTGACAAAGGGCTATTGGCAGGTATCCCTGACCCTGAAGCCAGAGAAAGGTCAGCCTTCATCACCCCATTTAGACTATTCAAGTTCAGGATAATGCCATTCAGGATGAAGAATGTGCCAACCACCTTTCAGAAGTTCATGGACTGCATTTTGAATGGGGCAGGAGACTTCACTCTGGAGTTCACAGGTTATATCACCATCTATAGCCAGACCTGGGAGGATCACGCAGGCACATTACTGAGGTGTTCCACTGACTGTAGGCTGCTGGGCTGACAGTCAAGGTGGAGGACAGCCAGACAGGAATGGCAGGCATGTCATACCTTGGGCAAAGGGCGGAAGTGGGTACATCCAGCCTGAGCCACTGAAAACTGAGGCCATCCAGGGATGGGCCATGCCCACAACCAAGAGGAAAATACAGGCCTTCCTAGGGACAGCAGGGTACTACTGTAAGTCTGTGCTAAATTGTGGCAGTATGGCCAAATCCCTGTCCGATCTCACCAGGAAAAGAATGCCAGAACTCGTGGATGGAAACCTGTGATACCGCATTCCATCAGCTGAAGGAGGCATTGTGCCACGTACTCGAGAAATGAAAATGCACGTGCCTACGTAATTCTTGATCTTCTTGGACGAGTCTCCACCACTCATTCACACTAGTGGGATTAAGCAGGAGGCACTAGGACCATCGAACAAACTTTTGCTGGATGGTCAGCCTTGAAGATGGTGCGCGAGCAGCGCTCGGCGGCAATAGCTATCCGTGACGACCCTCCAACCCGCCTCAGTACCTTTTTTACCAAGGAGGTGCAGCGCAACTAACGAAAGAGTAAATTCATCACCTTAAAAAACGGACATAAGATAGTCCGCACGACCCATGTAAGAAGGGTCAGCAAAGAAGTCTTCACGGCCAAAAGATCTGAGGGAGAAGACCAACACAGCGATGAGCTCGGGGATGGAGGGTGGGCGGTGAATGAGTGGTGGGACTCGTCCCAGAAGATCAAGAATTACGTAGAAATGCACTTTTCATATCTTCCTGGACATAAGTCTCCACCACTCATTCACACTAGTGGGAGAGTACCATGCTGATAATCCCCCAAAAGGGCGGCAGGAGAGCCAGAGCTCACGCGACTAAGATAGAAGTCCATTAAGGATAGTTCTGCCGACGCGGAATGCCGCCTGGCATGAACATCCAGTGCATAATGCTTAACGAAGGTATGCACTGAGCTCCAGGTGGCGGCTTGCAGATATCTGCAATTGGAACATTGCACTTCCGCTAGGGATGTCAGCGATCGCTCTAGTAGAGTGAGCGTACACTCTACCTTCTAATTTAACTTGAGCCATGGAATAGCAATGTCGAAGGCATGCCACTAACCATGATGAGATGCATCTGATAGCGACAGGTTGACCCAGCCGGTGTCGCTGAAAGAAACAAACAGTTGCTGAGTCTTGCGAAATTCTTGGTTCTATCTAAATAGAACCACAAGGCTCTCTTAACATCCAAGGAATGAAGAGATCGTTCCCTTCATTTTGGAAATTAGCGAAGTAAGAGGAAGTACCAGAGGTTGGTTTAGATGGAATTCTGACACAACTGGGAAGAAATTTAGGATGAGTACGGAGAACTACCTTGTCTTTATGGAATACAGTATACGGAGGGTCCGTAACCAGGGCATGTATCTCAGAGACCCTGCGGGCTGAGGTAATGGCCACCAGGAAGGCAGTCTTCCAGGTAAGAAATTTTAGCTCACAGGTAGCTAGGGTTCAAAGGCTTCCGAGTGAGCATGTCCAGCACCAGGTTAATGTCCCAGGCTGCAACTGGACGCTTAACAGGGGTCTGGTATGAAGAATCCCTTAAGAAATCTCTTCACTATAGGTAACTGAGCCAGAGTCAAGGAAGAAACCGCTCATGGAACGCTGAGATGGCACTAAGGTGAACTTTAACTGTGGAGTACTGGAGACCTGAGTTTGATAGGTCCAAAAGATACTCCAGAACCTTGTCAGGAGGACAGGAAAAGGATTCCAAGAGGACTTTGCACACAGAGAAAAACGTTTCCATTTAGGCGTCGTTTTCGGGTGGCTGGCTTCCGAGCAGCCAGAAGGATGTCTGAGACTCTACGAGAGACGTTGAACCGATTCACTTCTACCTCTTCAGGAGCCAAGCATGAAGGTGAAGTGATTTCAGGTTGGGATGGACCAACGAACCCTGAGTCAAAAGATTGATTTGCAAGGAAGTGGTCTCGGAGAGGCTGCCAACATACTGTTGAGTAGAGGAAACCACAGTTGCGAGGCCAGGAGGAGCAATGAGAATCACTTGGTCCCCTGAGACTCGAACTTGAGGTACTCTCTGGATTAGAGGAAGCGGTGGAAAGGCGTAAAAAGCGTTTTGTCCACCACAGCCTGAACGCATCCTGACAGAAAATGCCAGGCCCTGGATTTCTGGAGCAGAAGAGAGGCAGTTTTGCATTGAGTGGGGATGCAAAAGGTCAGGTCTGAGTCCCCACTCTTGAACAGTGACCGAGCTACGGCTGGATTGAGAGACCACTGTGAGGGTCTGCCTCCGTTCTGCTGAGGTGATCTGCTAGGTCGCTTTGTATACCTGGCAGATAAACCGCTGAATCTAGAGACTTGTGCTCCAAGCACCACTCCCACACCCTCATTGCTTCCCTGCAAAGGGATAAGAATGAGCACCGCTTGCTTGTTGATGTAATACATCACAGCTTTGTTGTCCGCTTGAAGGAGAATGTTCTTGTGACAAAGGATATCCTTCAGAGCTCGGATCGCATAGAGACCACTCTCATCTCCAGGACATTTATGTGGAGATGAGTTTCGAACTGAGTCCATACACCTTGAGTGTGGAGGGAGTGACAGTGATCTCCCCATCCCATTACCGACGCGCCTGTGGTGATGAAGATCTGATGATCCGGGGAGCAAAGGGAACCCTTCCAGGAGATTGCTCTCTTGAGACCACCAGGTGAGAGACCTTCAAGGGCTCCGCACCTTGATGGATAAAACTGGGGTGAGAGGTCGGAGACCACTGAGTGGAGAGCATCCATTGGGTGGTTCTCATGTGCAACCGCCAGGGTACAGTGAACACCGAGGACGCCATGAGACCCAACATGTGTTGCATCGAGAGCTGTAACCGATTGGTTCTCCCGATGTAACGGGCCATCCGAAGGATATCGAGTCTTCTGTCCTCTGGAAGGAAAGCCTTGTGGAAGAGGTGTCTAGAAGCGCCCCTATGAAAAGGAGCCTCTGGGAGGGCTGGAGTTGTGATTTTTCAAATTCAGCAGGACTCCCATGGACGAAGAAGACGAGAAGTCGTTTGCATGGCTTCCAAAGTCCTTTGGCTGGAAGGGCTTGCTAGAAGCCAATCACCAGGTAGGGAAACACCGGAGTCCGGATCTCCTGAGATGCGCAGCAGAACTGCACAACGCTTGTAAAACTCGGGCCGAGGATAGCTCAAAGGGCAGGACTCTGAACTGATAATGCTGACCCAAAGCTACAAACCTGAGGAACTTAGGTGGGTCGGTGGATGGGGATATGCTGGTAAGCGTCCTGCATATCCAGGGAGGCCAGCCAGTCGTGCTGATGCAGCAAGGGTAACAGGGTACCTAGGAAATCATTTTGAATTTCTCCTGGGAGAAATCTGTTTAACTTTCTGAGGTCTAGAATGGGCGCATTCCCCAGATTTCTTTGGAACCAGAAAGTAATGGGAGTAGAACCCTGAGTTTCATGATGCGGGGCACCAGTTCTATTGCCCTGTTGTTTAGAAGGCCCTGGATCTCGCGGTGAGGAGGTCTGACTGAGAGGCCGACAACCTGGGTTGTCGTCTGGGAGGACAATTCGGGGTTTCAAGAAATTGAGAGAATAACCCTCCAATTATCCGAAGGACCCATTTGTCCTAAGTTATGGACTTCCACCGGGTTGTAGAAGTACATCAGACGACCTCCCACCGGAGAGAAAGTTCCACCTCAGGCAATGTGGATGGAACTTGGGCCAGCAATTATAAGGTGGCGCTGGGGGCTTTAGGCCCCTGCGCTCTGCCGCGTCTTCTTTTGAGGTTGGGCAGGATGGCTTTTATGGAGCTTCCTCTGCCTCTGCCTCGAAGGACTGACGACTATGAAACTGACGCCTGTTCACATGCCCCGAGAGGGGTAGGCGGAGGTCTGGCCAACTTAATGGCCGATCTGTCTTCTAAGTGGCCTCTAAGGCTTGCTCCACCTGAGGGCCAAAAGATAGGAGCCATCAAAGGCAGCGCCATTACCTGCTGCTGAGCATCATTCGTGAAGCCAGAAGTATGCAGCCAGGAATGGCGCCGAGTACAAATACTCACGGCTGCTGAGCGAGAAGCAGTGTCGAAGCGCCCATGGCGGCTTTGACCTGTTGATTATTGACCTAATACTCTAATAGCGGTCAGAAGAAGCTCTGACTTGGAGTCCAATCTGGAAGAGCTTCAACCATTCTTTTCATAGAGTGCCACAGGATATACTCATACTGAGAAAATAGCCTTGATAGCTGGAATCGCATACTTAGAGTGGAGGCAGCAAAGACTCTCTTACCTAATGTATCAATCTACGAGACTCTTTGTTAATAGGTCGAGCTGTAGTAGTTTGAGGAAGAACGACCTTGTCATTCTCTGCCAGGACTACAATAGGATCCTAAAGGCTTGGGATGCCAAAATGGGACGATCCTTGGGAGCTAAATACTTCTTATCAATGGATTTAGCCACTGAGGGAATAAGAGCAGGATTATTCCATACCATTTGAGACAGCGCCTCAAGGAAGGCTGGATCGGAGGAGTCAAATGCATAGGGATCTCCGAAGCATGAAGATACAGTAGTCTTAATATCTTCCCAGGATCGATGTCTGTAGTCTGGAGAGAAAGAGGATCTTAGGTTCTTCAACAGAGACTTAAAGGACAGGTCCTCGACCACAGGCTCTGTAGCACAGAAAGATCCTGTTTCTCCACTTCATCACCCAACCGAAGGTCTGGGTCAGGCTCAACATCATCTCCTGATGGTCCAGGAAGGACTGTTTGGACAGGAAAGGAGTGAAAATTAGGAGAGGAGGAAATAGCAGAGAAACAAGGAGAGTCCCGAGGGCCCCGCGCCGAGAAGGCAAAGCGGTTGAAAACGGCACAGCGGAGGGCACGCGCCGAGAGCACGCGGCACGCAGCGGCATGTAAGTGTGGCGGGCGCCATGAGAGCACACGGCACCGGACGATGCGCCTGACGCCTAACGGCGCCGTTAGGTCAGTGGAGCCGCCAACGCGCCACAGACCCACCGGGCCGCAGGCGGTGCTGCAAGACCATCCGGCGCCGCGACAGCACCGCAGGGCCCAACGGCACTGAAAACGGCGCCGACAAGCCAACAGACCCTGCGGAAGGCACCGGTATGCCCAGGAACCTGGAAAGCTAGAGAAGGAAAAAACAGGAGATAAGGGCATCGGTGTGGCCCTCGCGCTGCAGCCATGTGAGGGAACACCTAGCGCTGAGTCGCTGGCACGAAGAAGGCGCCAGCGGACTGGGAAGGTCCAACCGCCCTACCTGATCGCCGAGTCCGAGGGCTCCGTGGCAACGAGCCAGGCAGAAGAACCAACCTCGAGCCCATCGCCCATAAGAGCGCCCACTGATGAAACTGCTCATCTGGAGCCCTACCTATAGGCGGGGAGGGCTCCGATGTCGAGGACGACGGTCACGGAAGTTGGCGACTCGAAGAAGGAGACGGCAACTAGCTACGATAACTGACCGTCGACGGCGCAGACATACCAGAGGCGACCTCGAGTGATGCCTTCTCTTTTGACCTGTGGGCGAAGAAGAGCTCGAGGTCGAACGGTGCCAGAATGCGACCGCTTATTTTTATGCCGACGGACCGCCCATCCCCCGGCATCGGACTGACCGCTGTCGGAACCTCGCTGAGGAGAAGGAGGCTGACCGACCCAGCCCGCTGACTGAACAGCCATACGAAGTCTCCCTACCGCTCACCTGACCTGCTCATAGTCGACTCCGTCCAGTAGGCCGAGACTTCTTCAAGTAAGTTAAATTTAAAATATTAGAAAAATTTAACGAAAATAGAATAAAATTAAGCGATACTACTATCGTGATAATGTTACAAAAAATAAACTGAAAACTATGCACTAGTTTGAAGTTTGACTCCCAACAAGCGGCGCAGCGTTGTCACTGAAGCACACTCGGCAGGCGGGAAAAAGGAACTGAGGCGGTTGGAGAGTCGCCGCGAGATAGCCATTGCCGCCGAGCCGTGCTCACGGCGCCTGCCTCACGGGCGCCATCTCGCACCCCACCTCCAGCAAAAGTTTGCTCCCATGGGTCCTAGTGCTTCGGCGCTAATCCCACTAGTGTGAATGAGTCGTGGAGACTTATGTCCAGGAAGATCCTGTGCTCATTAGACTGGGCTATTCTCTTAGGTTCACTGTGCATGTAGCTGCATCTGATCATGGACTAGGCATGGTTCTGAGTCAGGTTACACACTTGGGAGAGGAGCACCCAGTCATGCACCTAAGCAGGAAGCTGCCACCCGTGGAGGAGACCTACACTACAGTAGAGAAGGAGTGTCTAGGATTGTCTGAACTTTGCATAAGCTACAATCTTATCTGTATGGAAGGAGTTCACCCTGGTTACTGGTCACAACCCCCTTAAGTGGGTGTACAGGATCAGCAGCCAGAACTCAAAATTGCTAAAATGGAGCTTGGTGTTTCAGTCCTATAATATGGGCATTAGGCACCACAGTGGGTCACAGTACGGCAATGTGGACAGGCTGTCAAGACAATAGCTAATGCCATTGCTCTTTTAGTAGGGGAAACGCTAGGAGAAACTAATGTGGAGTTCACCCAGAGAGGGGACTAAGGACATAACAATGGGGTCCAGCTGGCTCAATGAAACACTGTCATTTAGTGGGGCTAAAGATTTATTTTTCCTTTCTCTGGGGAGGAGGATGTGACAATTTGCTATGTATACTGTACATGTCATTGTATTTTTATTTTTATTTTATTTGGTTCTTTCTGTAGGAGTATCATAATTTAGTAGCTAAAGGGACAAAGCTGACATTCCTGGGGGAAAAGTCAAAATTTTTGTCAGAAGACAGACCAACCAGCTCGGAGAGCAATCTACTATCTGTGCTTTTCTGCATCATGACATGACTCCTGGACAATTTATGGGAAAGCTTAAAGTATCTTTCCATCTCAGGAATCTGCTAGCTAAAGCAAACTTTCCTGTTGGGCTAGGTAGGGCTTGGGACAAAAAGCAAATGTCTTTGTATATTATACAATGTCCAAGTCCAGATTAGACTGTTTTTCCCCACTGGATCCAGCTTCACGAGACACAAAGACTGTTGAATCTATAATGTCAGAATGACACAGTGGATGACATATCATGGAGGGGCAGCTGGAAGGTCTTAAGGTCTGGCAGAGCCTGAAAGAGACAGTCAGGTTTGGGGCTATGCACAGCTACTATCCAAAGGTTCAAAGTCTGCCCTGATTCACCAAAGTGCCTTGTGTGTGTAAGGTATTCTACCTTGCTAAATAGAAAGGAAGAGGAGATATTTTTTGTGTGCGTGTAACCTGCTGTTCAATCACTTTCTTTCATTTCTGTAGAATAACGGTTCCCCATACTATTTCTGTAATATCCTGTATCATATGTGTAAATACCTAGAGGCATTAAAGCCTTATTTTTATATACATCATGTTTCTGTGACTGAGTCCTTTGAGGTATAGCTAACTGATTTATACTTGACAAAAAATGTGGTTCTACCTCTGAAGAGATGGCTACCATTACCATACTCTGTTTCTAAAGTAGTTCTCAGCTGTGACAGAGTTAGGTTGTCTGCTCTTGAGCAAGGAGTGCTGCACTGTGTGAGCAGTGGCTCTCAACAGATTCAGACCCATAGATATCCTGACAGAGTGCCTATGCTGACTGGTGGTAGCTACTGAGGATCCTTGCAGGTGTCTGAAGGGTTCAAGAACACTGATAACACTGGCAGTCTGGGATAGACTAGTTTGCCACACATACACACATGCACATACTCTCTCTCTTACAAGACAGGAAAAAATGACAATCTTAAATGGAATGAGTGTACAAAACTTTAACCATAACATGAACTGCTGCTTTAACATCAATTTTGCCCCTTAGCTGTACTCCCTTATCCCCCATCGCTGTATTAGCAAACTGTTTGAAAGCACAAAACCCTCTACCAGTGTGGGGCACAAGCAAATAGTTTCCCCTATGATTTGTGTAAAACCCCACTTATGAATGAGAGGATGTGGGCATAGAGCAATACACAAGCCCACCCCGCCCCAACAAGAGAAATGCACCAACTGTACAGTGGTTCTTTTATGGTTGGCCCAAGAGGAAGAGAACCAAGATATAGCTGGTGCGTTCCAGTGATATAAAGATAGAGGAGACCATATAGTACCACTGAGCTTGGTACAGGAGCACTAGATTCAGGGCAAGGGATCCAGGTAAAATAAAGGGATGAAGTGTCTCAGTACCATTGAGCTGTAGCTGTCAGTGTTGGTACATGAGCACTAAACAGAGTCAAGGGAGTTCAAGGGGTATAAAGGGAGGAGTGTCTCTGTACTGTAACAAGGACCTGTGATTGCTGGTAAGGAGTACCAGATACAGGGAGAGGGTCTGGGCATATAAAGGGAGAAAGTGTGGTACTATTGAGTTGTGAATACTGGTACAAAATGATAAGACACAAAGGAGAGAGTTCATGGGATATACAGGGATGTAGCAACTCTGTATGGTACCAGTGACCTGTAAAAGCTGGTAAAAGAGTAATAGAAAATACAGGGAGAGGGTCTGGGCATATAAGGAAAGAAAGTGCTATGGTACCACTGAATTGTGAGTGCTGCTACAAAAGCAATTTATACAAAGGAAGGGATTCAGGGGATATAATGGGAAGAAGTGGCTATGTACTCTACCAATGAGACGTGAGGGTGGTTACAAAAGCACTAAGTATAGTGGAGATGGGATCTGGGCATATAAAGGGTAGAGGTTTTTCAGTACCATTGAGCTGCAAGTGCTGGTACAAGAGCACTAGATACAAGGGAGGAGGAGGGGGGCAGAGACTACAAAAGGGGATGAGTGTCTCAGTACTATACCATTGTGCTATGACTGCTGGCACAAGAGTACTACTCTTTGGGGAGGTTGTGGATATAATGGGAGAAGATTATCTCAGTTCAGTGAAGCTGAGAGTGCTGGTGCAAGAGGACTAAATACAGCAGAGGTGGTACCCAGGATATAAAGTGGGACTAGTGTCTCAGTACCACTGAGTTGTGAGTGCTGACACGAGGGCACTAGATACAGGAAAGGGTTTAGGGATATAAAGGGTCAGGATTATATGGGAATGATTGAGCTGTGAGTGCTGGTACAAGATACAGAGGAGGGTTCAAGGGATATAAAGAGAGTGTTTTGTACCACTGTGTGCCAAAACAACAGCACTAGATACAGGGGTCAGTTTGAGGAAATAGGAACCACACACAACAAGCACGCGAGAGCAATCTTGTGGGAAGTCAATGGCAAATCACTTTTCAGCTTCCTATCAGTGAGTGTAGCCACATGCATTGGTACAAGAGCACTAGATGAAGGGATGTAAAGGTCAGACATGGGTCAGAGTGCAGTACAAAAGCTGTCTGTAGTTTCTGAGTTGGCTGCTTGGAGACTACATGCCCTGTAGAGGACTCCAACCAAAGGAGAGGACAGACTGACCCACTGACAATAACAGTGTGGACAGGGTCACTTAATGGCTAGTGGGTATGCCTTGCAATCCCACTCTAGTGACCAAGTTCTTTTTTTTTTTAATTACTATGTTTTTGTTCCTGCCAACCGTTGAAGTCTGCTATGGACACGGACCCCTTGCCTCCACCTCGGGATATGCCCACACTCACCTATTGTCTATCCCTTTCCCCAGAGGCGGGGTCGCAGCGACCTCATATCGGGTCACGCTACAAATATCTGCTCGGGGAGACATCTCCGGAGGCTGATCGAGACACCAGGGGCAGAGCTTCATTGAGACAGCCAGACACGGGATGTTTCTTCCCCTGTGAGCAGGGGCAGGGACGTCTGTGTGACCAGTCTGCCCCGCCCCGAGTTCGATTTGATGCCGATAACATGGTGAACCCAGCCTCTGCTAGGTGTCACCGTGGCACGAGTACACAAACCCCCTCCTCCCAGAGAAGGACAGCAGTCCTGTGGACACTCGATCCTTCTCCCCGGCCGCTCTCCGACAACCCAGGGTCTGTTCCCGAACCCAGGTCGGGCGCCGCAAGCTGAAATCCAACTGTTGGCTACCGGCAAGTCGGCTTTAGCTACTGCCAAGTTCAGAGTGGACTTGAGAGTAAGCAAGGCTGGCAAGGGACAGATGCCAGGTCCTGCCACACTAGCTGCCCCTGTAGTGGACCAGCGGGGATTGCCTCCCTTCACTTGAGGGGCATGCCACATATGGAGTGTGACCTGTGAGGGCACTGCCTCAGACTGGATAGGAGATGGGCAGGGAAGGGGAGAAACTAAGACATATCCAGCGCACTCAGCCACCTTTACATGATGGTACCATTACTCTCAGATCCCACGCCATGTGGATCCCTGCTGGGCAATGACAACGCCATGTGGATCCCGCTAGCAATGACAATGCCTATGGACCCCTGCTAGCATGACAACAGGTGGAGTGGCAGATTACACTAGGGGACCAGAAACTGCTTGGAGCAGGCAGAAGTGGGTCGCCAAGGGCCAAACAGCTGCGTAAAAAAAAAATTCAATGGCCTGACAATCTAACTTTATTATTGTCAATGGAACCGAGTGACATCACCATGTCCTGCTGTGTTGAACTGAGTGACAATGGCAAAGCTCAAACAGAGGGTTATATGACCTTTACATTGTTACTGTGTATTTAACCAGTGGAACCCGACAGAGATACATTTCTTTTATGGTTTGTGGGGTGTGGGGGAGGGATCATCTTCTGTACAATTTGTCAGCCGGGAGGACTGATGTATGGGATTTCAAGTGACTTGCTCAAGGTCACAAGGTGAGCCTGTCGCTTAATCAGTGAGCCAGCCTAGGGGTAGGCACTAGATATTGAAACCATTGAGAATAAGTGTTTTGAGACTTCCCTCCATTCCTTTCATTGTAACAGGGGTTCAACAGTCTGCACCTGCATCAGAGTTAGTTCCCTGGTTGAATAAATGCCGTGGATGTCAAGTGCTATGCCATATGATACAGAGGGTAATACATCCTACACCTACTGTCAATCTAAAAGAAAAAAAAAAACAGTAAATCCAAGCTGTATCCAAATTGCAGAAAATGATGACAGTCAGTATAAATGAGTTCCTAGACCCTAAAGTTAGCTGACAAGAGTGGGTCGGAGAGTTCTTTGCTAGCCAGTTGAAGTCAAGTCATGCTGGCTGCAGAATGGAGTCTGCTATATATATAGTCAACCAACTAGGTGCTTTCAAAGACATGTGAGAGGTCACTCAGGCAGGCCCAATAGGAGGCTGCTGTTTGAATGGCTTCTAATGGCAGACAGGAGAGAAGATCTGCTTGAAATACGAGAGGGAAGCATCTCATTTTGAAGCATTTGTCCAGTTCTGAACATGAGAAGGATCTTCTTCCTGCTCTACTCTTGTTCCTCCCCACTTAGGTCTGCCTGGTTGGTGTGGGGGCACCTTCTAACTGGCTCTTAGATCTCCATGATGCGTCATAGTATGCTGGCTTGCGGTCATGTTGCTTCCTCTTGTGCCTGTAGGTGGCTTTTCTGCGTGAACCTCACGAGGCAGATTGGACATTGAAGGCTTTCACCAGTGTGGACCAGGTGGTGCTCTGCAAGTCACACTTGTTGGTAAAGCCCTTCTGACAAATGGCACTTGAAGGGACGTTTGTTGGTATGGACAAGCTTGTGCTGCTCAGAGTAGGAGGACTTCTTGAATGTCTCACCACAAATGAGGCACTTGAATGGCTTGTGCTTTGTGTGCTCAATGTAGTGGACTGCGAGGTTGGAGAAGGTCTTGAAGTGTTTGTCACATGTGGTACACTTGTAGAGCCTCTTCCCAGAGTGCAAGCTGCCTGGTGATCTCTGGTGGAATCCAATGGTGAAGGTCTTCCTTTCCTGAAGGACTGCCCCCATCAAAACTGTGACACACATTTGCCAAAACCTGTGGTCCTTGTTCCTGGTTAAAGACCTGGAGGAAAAGTCCTTGCTCAGTTGGGATTTCCTCAGCATGCATTTCCTGGTGCTTCTGTAGAGATTGCAGCTCTGAGAACCTTTCTTGGCAGATCCCACACTGATAGGGCTGCTCTCGAAGTGAACCTCTGGTGGCTGCCAGTGCTCCTGAGTCCTCAAACATTTTCTGGACAGATGGGGCACAGGAATAACCTACCTTCCAGGTGGTGGGTTTTAAGGTGGAGACTTGCTGGAATCTATTTTGGCATTCTCCACATTGGAAGGCCTCTCTTTCAAGTGAACCTGCTCTAAGTTGGGTGACCACCTAAAGCCATTGCCACAAGTGGAACACTTAAAATGCATGCCCACCTCATTCACTTGGGGTCCCACAAGGCTGGAGGAGCAAGGATTGTCAAGATGGCCATTCCCAAGTGCCTCAGGAGGAATGCACTGATGTATTTGGAACATGCCCACTGTCGCGAACAACTCTCTGCATGACAGACACTGAAATTTTAAATCTTTGGGGGAAGAAATGTCTTAAGTCACATGATTTGTGGAGGACTTCACTGCCTTCTGGGTCCTCTGACTCAAATGTTATGTTAGAAGGAGGCTTCTCCAGAAGACATTGGCCTCGAGACTTCTTTGGCTATAATCTGAAGTACAACTGTTTCTCTGTAAGATGTCACGGAGGGGCTCCTCTTTGATTTTGCAGACCTGGATTGGGCTGTCTTCTTCATCTTCTTCCTCTACCTCCTGCTTGAGCAGTGCAATCATCCTCTTCAGCACTTCCACTTCAGAGACATGTTAAGTAAAACTGACCTTGGAATGTGCTTTCACTGTAACGGCCCTGGGATAGAAGGCAGCCCGTCATGCTTCCGCTGATGCCTCTTCAGGTTCTTCATCTGCGTAACCTCATGCAGCACTCCACATGTGTAGGCTCTGCAGTACATGCTGGTGACGACCAGCTCACCTGTGCTCCCTGAAGCCCTTCTGGCAGAGTGAGCATTTGTATGGTCTCTCACCCGTGGGTCATCCTGTGGCGCATGAGGTTGGAAGAACGGTTGAAGCACTTCCCACAGTAGCCGCACTCATAGGGCTTCTCCTTGATATGCAAGAGGTAGTGTCGCAAGAGTTCGGGGATGTTTCAAAGCAGGCATCACACTCGCTACACTGGTAAAACTTCTCCTTCTCCTGGCTGGTCTTGGGAAGGAATGTTCGTAATTTTGCACTCCTTGCTGGTGTGGTCCTTATCGACTGCCTAGTTGGTTGGGTGGGCTTTTCTAAGTCAACCTCCAGAAAGGTGTATGGCCTGCCTTCCTTGTCGATGAGCAGATACTCAGTGCCCTCCTTCCCGACCGTGCCTTCAGCATCCTCATCAGACTTTTCATGATCCCAGTCGCCTACCAGCCAAGCATACAGAGCACGTTGTCTGCTGTCCCACTTCTCTGTGGGTCTCCAAGATTATTTCTTGCTGTCTTTTGTTTATCAGAAGGAAATACTGTGAGTAGAGACAAAAAAAAACATTAAAACATAACTGCAATGGAGAAGACATGCATTTAAAGGACAACTAAACTGGTTTCTTTTGGGGATAGCTAAGTTAAAAACAGAAATCATGATGAGCTTAAGCTGGGGGTATCATTTTAAAGATGGTGCTGCTACCTCTGCAATTGAGTTTTAACCCATTTTCATTAGCTTTTTAATTTGGTAACAAAGATCCCGACTTTCAAAGTCAGCGCACAATCCTGCCATAAGATGGCGCCGGACGTGAGATGTATTTACATCCGAACGACACAGTTATTGCAGACTAACAGAAGCTATGTGCTAGCATTTGAGTGCTACTGTGAAAATTTGAAGTCACTAACATGTTAATCGAGTCCTCAACACATGCAACAAAGTCTGCTGCATGTGTTAGAGATCCAACATGCTGGTGGGCTTTAGAATTTTTACAGTAGGCACTCAAATGGACTAGCACATAGGGCTTCTATTAGTCTGCAATAACTGTGTCACTCCGATGATGTCATCACGCTCACGCCGGTGCCATATTATGGCAGGATGGAGGTGCCACTTTGAAATTCAGAGATCTTTGTTTACCAGATTTAAAGCTAAAAATGGGTTAAACCTCACCTCAGAGGTAGCAGCACCATCTTTTAAATGCCCCCAGCTCTGGCTCATCATGATTTCTGTTTTTAACTTAGTGACCCCAAAAGAAAGCCAGTTTAGCTGTCCTTTAACAGGTAAATTCAGTAAGGCAAGGCAAAGTTTATTTTCAAGGCACCCAATCCTGGAGGCTCTGGCCATACAAATAAATACACACTATTTATAAAATACAGCACATGCAGACAAAAACTGGTAAATAATCCGAATAATAAAAACAGTTAAAAATAATAGCAGTGGTTAAAGATGCTATCCAGAAACAGATACTAATAGACAGTGTCTAGGAAAGCTTGACTAAACAAGAAGTTCTTGAGGCGGCTCAACACTTCGTCTCAGGGCCTCCCTACAGATGGAGGCAAAATGTAATTCCACAGGACGGGCCAGCAACACTAAACGGCCTGTCGCTGGCGTCTTTAGCCTTGCCCTGGGAATTGCAAGGAGGCCCCTAGAGGAACAACAGAGGGAGCGGACTGAGGCAGCGGGTGTTAGGTCAGACAAATATCCATAGGCCCAGCCCATGGGGCCTTTAAAGGTGAGCAAGCCACCTTGAAGAGCATTCTCCACCTGACCGGCAACCAGTGCAGTTCACACAGCACTGGGGTGATGTGGCACTCATTTAGACTTCCCATCAACAACCTTGCAGCCACGTTCTGCATAGCTGCAGCCTGTGGAGGGTACCTCCTGAGACCCAGTACAGCACATTACAGTAATTAAGCCTAGACGTTAAAGACATGTACCAAAGTGGAGAGGTCCATAGGTGGAACTAGGGGCTTGATCCTGGTGATGTTCCTACGATGGTAAAAGCTGGTCTGGACAACGGATGACACCTGTGCTTTAAATATCAATGAACTGTCGAAGGTCACACCCAGATCACATTACTCAGAGGAGGCTCTTCAATGGCACAGATCCCAGGAATAACCTCGAAGGCGCCAGAGGCCATCCTATCACGCCTTCTGTCTGACTCCACCGCAGTACCTCCATCTTATCGGGGTTCAGTCGCAACCAGCTGGAGGCCATCCAATCACTGATCTCAGCAAGGCATCTGTTCAGCACTACCACTGCATTGGATGTCCCAGGGGCAAGAAAGATACAGTTGGGTATCATCGGCATAGAATGAAAACCAAACTGTATTCCTAATGAGCTCTCTCAGGGCAGCATGTCCACGACAAACAACAATGGTGACAGGACCAACCCTGAGGTACTCTACATGACAGGAGGCTAGGGAGGAGGAGAAATTCCCCATCACCACCCGTTGCTTCCTGTTCGTGAGTTAGGACTGAAACCAACGGATGACAGTGCCAACAAGTCCACAAAATTGCTCAAGTGGTCAAGCAACACACATAGTTTACCGTGTCAAATGCTGAGGAGAGGTGGGAAGAGAGAACTGTCCCTCTCCTCAATCTCAAGCCCTGAGGAGGTCATTGTGCACTCAAACTAACATGGTTTCTGTGCTGTGCCTCGCTCGAAACCCTGACTAGAGGGGCCCGTAAAGTCAAGAGGTGCTCCTCTAGCTAAATGTAAATGTAGAATGACAGACATCAGAAAGCGGTCTACAGCAAATTATACACTTGTCATCAGACTGCATTAATCAGTGAGGTTATTCACTCATAACTATACATAAAAACTATATATTCCTTTCTTAAAGAGCGACTGATGCCAAAATGTTTGGCATCAATAAATTCAGAATTTGATCAGCATATCCTCAATCAGCCTCATGCCAAAAATTAGATCTGTTAGTTACTTTGTTTAAAAGTTACAAGTCATTTGTAACCCTTAATTCACTGCCTGTTCAAAAAGCCAGTTTCAGAGAAGATCTACTGATGATGTCATCTCTGAACTCACAACCTAGTCCTCCCTGCAAGCTATCTTATATGACTTATTCTCCTGTGTTACTTAAAACTGTAGGTGTAGTAAACATCTGAAAAAGAAAAACTGACATGGGGGTGGGGTTGTCAGCACATACACTTCTATAATGTATAGATGAAGGTACAGTACTTCAGAATGTGACTGTGGGTATGGAATGCAGTGGCAAACATGGATTCAGAATGACATAGTTATGCAATTTTAAAATACTGCAGTTATGACATTTTGAATGTCACCAGGTTGCAATTATGGAATGCAGCAATGACACAGTCTCAGAAAGTAGCTGGAACATATAATTTCAGAATGTGGCAGTGACGTGCAATTTCAAAATGTGGCAGTGATGCACAATTTTGAGATGTGGCAGTGACCCACAATTTCAGAATGTGGCAGTGACGTACAATTTTGGAATGTGATGGTGATACACAGTTTCAGAATGTGGCATTAACGCACAATTTGAATGCGGTGGTGACACACAATTTCAGAATGCGGTGGTGACGAGCAATTTTGAAATGCAGCCATAACGCACAATTTCAGAATTTTATTTATTTATTTATGTTTTTGGTAACCGGTAGGCAAACTGATCCAAAGGACAATTTTCAGTTGTGACCCGGGCCACACACAGGGCACAACAATACAGAGCCATACAACAGGCACAGATTACAATAAGGTAGGAGCCACAATTTCGAATGTGGCAGTGGACGCATAATTTGCAACAGTGGTGATGCACAGGTTTGGAATGCAGTGGTGATGTACAGGTTCGAATGCGGCAGTGACGTACAGGTTTGTAATGCAGCGGTGATGCACATTTCAGAATGCAGCAGTGATGCACAATTTCGAATGCAGCGTGACACAATTTCAGAATGTGCTGGTGATGCACAGGTTTGGAATGTGGCAGTGACGCATAAGTTAGGAATGCAGCGGTGATGCACAGTTTTGGAATGCGACGGTAACATAGTTTCAGAATGCGGCAATGACGCACAATTTTGGAATGTGGTGGTGATGCACATTTTCAGAGTGTGGCAGTGAGGAATGTTTTCAGAATGTGCGGTGATGCACAATTTTGAACTGTGGCAGTGATGCACAATTTTGGAATGTGGCGGTGATGCACAATTTAAAATGTGGCGGCGATGTAAAATTTCGAATGTGGCAGCAACGTACAATTTCAGAATAATGGTAGTGATGCACATTTTCAGAGTGGCAGTGAGGAATGTTTTGGAATGTGGCGGTGATGCACAATTTTGGAATGTGGTGATGCACAATTTCAGAATGTGGCGGCGTGTAAATTCGGAATGTGGTGGTACAATTTCAGAATGTGGCGGTGATGTACAATTTCAGATTGTGGCGAAGATGCACAGTTTTGGTGACACATAGTTTCGAATGTGGCGTTGGCGCATATTTTCAGAATGTGGCGGTGATGCTCAATTTCAGAACGTGGCGATGATCCTTAATTTCGAATGTGGTGGTGATACATAATTCCGAATGTGGCGTGATGCACAATTTGGGAACATGACAGTGACAATTTTGGAATGTGGCACTGAAACACAACTTGGAGGGATGTGCCATTTCAGAATGTGGCAGGGATGTGCAATTTGGGAATGAGGAAGGGATGTGCAATTTCAGAATGTAGCAGGAATGCATAATTTTAGAATGTGGCTGGGACACATAATGTTGGAATGTGGAGGATGTGATGCACAATTTTAAAATATGGTGGGTGAATACAATTCTGGAATGTGGCAGGGACAAGCAATTTCAGAATAAATGGTGTGCCAGTCACATTCCGACAGTGTGCATCCCATTATATTCTGAAATTGCCAATTCCCACCAAATTCCTCGATGTGTGTTCTATTGCATTCGAGACTGACTGTCCCACCATATTTCGAGATGGCACATCCCTGTCACATTCGTTTTATCTTATTGCTATTACACCCTACTGTGGTGAAACCGGTGGGTCATCCAGCCACTGGCTCTGCCTGCCCGGAGAGCAGCAGGCTCACTCGTATGATGGGGATCTGGTGCAGCCACACACCTACCTTCCAGAGGGCCTCCCATGCCACTCCGGGCTGAGCCGGCCGGGCCCCAAAGCAATTCCACAACAGTCCTCCGGGCAGGGCAGAGCATGGCCATCAAGCTGCACAGTCGCGCCCAGTCATTTTCCTCCTTAGACCCCTGGAATGCAGGCGTACAATGGCGTCTGAGAGCTGGCGTGCTCAGGTCTACCGCACTCCATCCCCAATGACACCAGCTCTGGTAGTGCCCCGATCATCACGGGGCCACTGCAGAGCAGTGGGAACTCCTAGCCCTCTCTAGGATGGGAAAGCAGTCCTCCGGATGCTCTATCCTATCCCTCCCTGCTGACCTGACAGCCGGGTGTGTTTCGAACCTGGGTTGCCAGCGTGGCACGCAGTGTGGAGCCCAGCGCCTCAACCCTCAGCGCCACTGGGCCAGCCATCCGTGTCACATTCTGAGATTGCCTGTCCCTCCCCCATTTTAAAATTGACATTCTATGCCTTGGTTCAGTGCTGCATTCCAAAACCACCTTCTGACATGTTCAAAGTACAGTGCCATGCATCTGAACAGTCTGGAAACACAAGCACTGCAGCCAACCCTATGTCATTTTTTTTTTTTTTAATACTTTCTATTTTATCGACTTCCTCACCCGGAGATACACTTCTTGGGAGACACTAAGATGCCACCCCGACTTGCCTTACCTGAATCCCCAGGGGTTCCCCTATGGAGCGTGGATATACCCAGGCGGGTGTGGGACGGGACTAACGTCTGATAACTTTCAATGCCTCTTCGGGTCCCCAGTGGTCAGGCAGGCAGCGCATTAGAGACCAGGCCCTATGGGTGCTCTGTCTACCCATGCTCCAGTGGCGTATTTTCCTCTTTTTCTGAGGAAGTGGCCAGCGTCCTGATGTCAGGCGTTCCACCGGCGTCTGCCACTCCCAACCCTCTTTTGCATACTCCTGTGCTTACTCTGCCTCAATAGCGCATGCCCCCCAGGAGAGGAGTGCTGGCCATTGGACACTCAATTCTCTCCCTCCCCTGCCAACCCCCAGCGGTCCAGGCTCGTTCCTGAACTCGGGTCGCTGGTGTGCAAAGGTGTGGCGCCCGGCACCTCAACCCTCAGCGCCACCGGGCTGGCCCCATGTCATTTTTTAAAAGGATTACTATAGCTACAGTTTCTTAAACTTTGGAGAAGCAGGTCCTATAAGGTGACTGACAGGAGGACTAGAGTGTGAGTTCAGGAGATGACATCTTCAGTGGCTCTTTACTGAAACTGGCTTTTGAGCAGATAATGAAATCAGGGTTACAAAATAGCTCATAACTTTAAAACAAAGTAATGTAGAAACCTAATATTTGGAATGAGATTTATTGGGGTTTGCTCATTCTAATTCCATAATGCAGCATTTTTGGGGAGTCCCTCTTTAAGGACCCAACACCTTTTTGATGTTGTTGCAATCCACCACCTGTATTTCCATCGGGTTTCTGTTGTTCACCATCAGACCGCTTTGTGACTCTGCTACCTATGTCAAGGCAAGGCAAATTTTACTTATCTGATGCCCAATCCCTGATGCTCTGGGTGCCTTACAATAAAAGGTAGGGTCAATGCAACACAACACACAGTAAAAGTTAAAAAAAACATAAATCTCAGCATAACTAAATAGTTTCATAAAATTAATACAGGTCCGTCACCTTCGTTGGGAAGACCAAACAGAAAAGGTGGGTCTTTGGCCCCTTACACATGGCTCGACTGTTGAGGGCCTCCCCGGATAACAGCTAGCAAAGTGTTCTGCAGGGTCGGCCCGGCTACACTGAAGCATGGTGCGCCAATGTTTTAGCCTGACCCTGGGAACATCAAGGAGACCCTGGGTTAAGGAGTGGAGGAATGGGCTGAGAAGACAGGTGTTAGGAGATCAGCCAGATAACCAGGGCCCAGCCCACATAGGGCCTTACAGGTGAGCAGGCCCACCTTGAAGAGAATCCTCCACCTGACAGGCAGCCAGGCCCGTCAGCAACCTAGCCGCTGTGTTCTGCACCAGCTGCAGTCAGCGGAGGGTCCTCCAGTGATCCTGAAGAATAGAGCATTGCAGTAATCCAGCCTCAAAATCACAAAGGTGTGCACCAGTGACGGCAGGTCTTGGTCGAAACTAGGGGCTTAATCTGGCAAAGTTCCACAAGTGGTAAAGTCACTTCTGACCACAGATGATACCTGAGATTTAAGTGTCAATCTGCTGTCCAGAACAATGCCAAGATCCACCCTTAGAGGAGGCCATTAATGGTGTGGATCCCAGAAATAATCCTGTACCCACTCCAGAGGCCCTCCCATCACGCGCCACCCAGCTCAATCACCAGTACCTCAGTTCTGCCTGGGTTTAGTCGCAACCAGCTGGAGGACATCCAGTCGTTGATCTTGTCCAGGCAGTTGTTAATCACTTTCATGGCATCATGTGTTCCCTGGGCAAAGACAAATACAGCTGGGTATCATCTGCATAGCAATGAAACCACTGTATTGTCTAATAAGCTCTCCCAGGGAAAACATGTTCTCTATAACTAACTACTGGTGACAAGATGGAACCCTGAGGTACTCCTCATGACAGGGCCTCAGGAGGAGGAGAAATTCCCATCACACCCGCTGATCCCTGCCAGACAGATAGGACTCAAACCAGTTGATGACAGTACCAGCGAGTCCACAATTCTTTCAAGGCAATCAAGAAGCACGATGTGATCCACAGTATCAAAGCTGATGAGAGATCGAGGAGAACAAGAATTAACCTGTCTCCTCTATCTCTTATCCTGAGGAGGTCATTATTCATCCTGACTAATGCCGTGTCAGGGCTATGCTCAGAGCCTGAAACCTGACTGGAATGGCTCATAAATGTCCAAAGGACATGAGGGTGTTCTTGGACTGTTCGCCACTAGTTTCTAAACAACTTGCCCAGAAATGGCAGGTTGGAGACTGGACAATGTTGCCAGAGGCGTCTGGGTTTGAGAGATGGCTTTTTCAAGTGGGGGTCTCACCAGAGCCTCTTTAAGGCGTCCGAAAAGATACCCTAAGACATCGAACACCAGACAATCCCAGCAAACACCGGGCCAACAGTCCCGACACATCTCATCAAGAAACGAGTTGGGCCGGGTCCAGTTCACAGTCAGTGTGCTTTAGCTTCAAGATCAACTCAATGACCTTGGCCACCTCCACCAGTTTAAACTCATCCCAGACTGAAGGAGTACCTCTGCTCCTTCCAAGCTGATCACTTGAGACAAAGCTTGTCTCACTGATGGAATCCCACCGGATGGAGGACACCCTGTCAGAGAAAAATAGAATAAACTCCTCACACAACGTGGTTGAAAAAGCTTTTTCTGGCTATAGACAGACAGTATGTAGCAATCTGTCCACAGTTCAAAAGAGCTGAGATGGTCTGTTTTTCCCTGCAGCAATCTCCTGGACAGGAACTCTGCCTTCTTATGGTTGATTGCCCTTGGTACTTATGGTAATGAGCACGCTAGGCTAGTTTGTCCCCCTGAGAGGTCTTCCACCAACAATGCTCCAACCTCCCACCTTTGATCTTCATCTCCTGAGATCTCCATCAAACCAAGGGATCTCAACTGAGAGGATTTGGGTCACATACAGACTGGTGTGATGGTGTCAAGTGCTTGAGACGACCCTATATAGGCTGCCACCGCCTTGCCTCGCCAACTGCACATACCACGTCTACACTAGATAAGTCAGCTGCCGCCAGGAGTCCCTCTGGGGACAATCACCTCAAAGGGCGGTAGCTGACCATTTCGGCAGGGGAGGGACTTCCTGGGGAGGGGTCCCGAACAGGAACTTCACAGTGCAATGATCAGACCAAACAACCTGATCAGTCCTGGGGTTAGCAACCTCAAGCCCCAGCAAGAAGACCAGGTCGAGCATGTGGCCATGGTGATGGGTTGCCGGTAACAACTTGTGTCAGGCCCAGTGATGACATCAACTGGAGAAGGTCAAACCAATTGCGATTCATTATTCGATCCCTGGCATTGAAGTCCCCAGAATTAAACATCTAGGGTACTCCAACACCTTGCTGCCAATGAAGTCTGTGACCTCCTGCAGGAAATCTCCCCCAATCCCGGAGAGCAGTAAATGAGGAAAATCCTGCAACCAGCACCTGGACCCCATGCAGTGCCACATTCAAAAGATCTGGCCAATCCGACTGGGTGCACCATGAAGCCCAAGTCAGATCTAAAGCAGATGGCCACACCCCACCCTGCATTCCCTCCTCGGGCAGTGCACTACTGAGAACCCAGAAAGGACAGCCGCCTCCAATACTGGCCTGGCATCATCATCCAACCAGGTCTCCATGATGCAAGCCAGGTCAACGAAATTAAGTCTGCCACAATTGCAGACTTGTTCCTCATTGACCTGTCATTGTATAGCATGGCCTGAAGGGGTTGGTAGGTGCTGCCAACTCTCTGGCTACCTGCCCACTTGGTCTGGTGGGAACCCTGGGGATGGAGACCAAATACATCTGGCCTCTCTAGGCTCCACTCAATCCCAGGGCATCTCTACACCCAATCACCTCGATCCCACTCACCTCCACTGCACCCACTGCACCATGCCAGCACTGGCCTGCACGCACTTTGTAACCGATCTCCTGTCGGGCACCCTCCTAGTCTAGCCACCACCATACTCCATGAACATCACATGGTGCCCCATTTCAGAGGCAGGGTCCATTTCCAGTCTTGCCTGTGCATACTCAGGAGACACAGATAGATGGTATTGAAGCAGGAAGGGGCTGAGTGTTTGGCTGACCTTTTGGGCATAGGTGGTGATTGACTGTTGGTCATCATTCAGCAGTCAGTAGGAGATTTAGTTACTACATTTGATCCTGCCCTCTCCATTCTAATTGGGCACGTTCACAAAATACCTGAGGGGTGATAGGCATCACATGGTCATCCACACCACCAGCGAAACTGCCACCAAGCCTCCCTTAGGGGTTCTCTAAAGAGCAATACACTAACTTCATCATCCCCCAGGTGCAGACACATGAACCCCTACCTTCCAGCTTACATTGCTGCTCCAGAACTTGGGATGGAAAGCCGAAAGTTACCAGAATGCCAGGCAGTCCAATCCTGCACTACACTGTCAACTGCCTCATAAGGACTGTATTAGTAATAAACAAGAGCAGGGCAAAAGGAGGTGTACAGGACACAGTAACCTTTTATTTTATTTTCTTCTCTCCTAACCTCACCTACCTCCATGGAACCACTCCTTCTGGCACTTTCAAGCCCCATATTCCTGCCTGGAGGTCATCATTACCCTCTGCACACCAAGAGGGTCTCACTCGAGCATGTGTTCCTCACAGTGGGAGATAAAGCCTAATTTGTGGGCTGGACAGAGGGAGTATCAGGTGGAGGGAAGACAACCCCATCTAATGTTGGGGAGTGGGTTGGTCAACCTGATCCCTGGGGAGCATGTTTTTCCTGTTTTTGGTCCCTGTCCCACAGAGATGCTTGGCAAATGATGTCACGCCTCCTCACATGCCAGACATCCCCTGTATTCCCCTCCCAACTAACCTGGATGCCTCACGGCTACCGCTGCTTAATGCTGGGAGGCTGCCAAGCAGTGAGTGACATGACCACCGCTCTGGACAGTGTCCAAGTGGATAATCAATCCTCCTCTGCCAGCCTCTACTTATGACATGCTGGGTATGGGATGTGAACCCAGCTAGGCAGCCTTATGATGGTTGGTGCTATGGAATCAGCCAATCAGTATCCTTTTCTTATTAATGTGAGAACAGTGCTCTCCTTTTGAGTTGTCTGCTTAGTGAATTGCTTTTATTTTAACCTGGCCCAGTTCTGTGATGCAGGTGGCTGTGCAAATGGGCAGGAAGGAGGGTGGAAGAACAATGGGGAATAATGAAAACTGCCATCACAGAGGCAACAAGCCTTTGTGTGAAGCAAATAAACAAAACAAATGAAGTAAAAACCACTATGGTTTTCAAGGAGGTGGCAGGAAAGGTTAGGAGAAAGAGATAGCATTCAGGAAGTACAAGGAATCACAGAATCAGCAGGACAGAGAACTGTATCAGTTAAAGCAGAAGGAAGCAGGGAAGGCAGTCAGAATAGCGCAGGCCCAAACTGAGGAAAAGATAGCCAACTCAGTTAAGAAGGGGATAAAACCTTTTATAGGTACATCAGGGAGTGAAGGAGGACCAAGGGAGGGACAGTGAGGCTTAAAAAAGGGAGGGGTTGGCAGAGGGTGACTGTGAAAAGGTAGAGATACTGAATGAATACTTTGCTCAGTATTCACACAAGAAAAAGGGGAGTACCCAAACCAAACAATAAAAGCATTCTGGACAGGGGGTGATACCAGTCCATTCACAAAAGAAAGGGTCATGAAGGAACTCCTAAAACTCAAAGTGAACAAAGCAATGGGGCCTGATGGGATTCACCCCAGAATTCTAAAAGAACTAAGGGAGAAACAGTGACACCATTGATTACCCTTTTAACAACTCATGGGAGGATGGTGTGGTACCAGAGGACTGGGGAGGGCGGATGTGATTCCTCTTCACAAATGTGGGAGCAAGGCAGAGGCAGAAAACTACAGACTTGTTAGCTTGACCTCAGTGGTAGGGAAAATGATGGACTCACTTGTGAAAGAAAGAATTGTTGAGTACCTAGAGCCAGCGGGGCACAGGACCCAAGGCAGCATGGATTCACAGCAGGAAGGTCTTGTCAGATGAATCTGATAGAGTTCTTTGACTGGGTAACCAAAGTAATAGACCAGGGAGGGGCTGTGGATATGGCCTACCTAAACTTTGTAGGGCATCTGACACAGTTCCACACAAAGATTAATAAACAAATTAGCAAGCCTGGGGTGGGTTCCAGGGTGGTAGCCTGGGTAACAAGCTGGCTGAACAACAGGACACAGACGGTAATAGTAAATGGAGTACACTCTGAAGAAAGAGGGGGTCACTAGTGGGTACCACAGGGTTCAGTATTGGGACCGGTCCTCTTTAATGTCTTTATAGATGACATTGAGAGAGGCTGGAAGGAAAAGTATGCCTCTTTGCAGATGACACAAAGATTTGCAACAGGGTTAATACACAAGAAGGGGTACAAAGGATGATAAGGGACTTGGCAAGATTGGAGGAATGGTCAAAATATGGCAGCTTAGATTCAATGCAAAAAGTGCAAGTAATGCACCTGGGAAACAAAACCCAGGAGAAGAGTATACAATGAGGGGGGCATACTAACAACAACAACGCAAATGGAAAGGGACCTGGGGTAGTCATATCAGATGACCTTAGGGTCAGTAAGCAATGTAAGAAAGCAGTAAGGAGGGCTAGGAGGATACTCGGATGTATAGGGAGAGGCATCACCAGTAGAAAACAGGAAGTTGTTATCCTCTGTACAGACAGTTGGTGAGACCCCATCTGGAGTACTGTTTGCAGTTCTGGGCCCCATCCCGCAGGGGACATAGGATGGAGGCAGTCCAGAGGACGCAATTAAAATGGTGCAGTTTTCTGCAAAATAGCCATACTTAAGAAAGACTAAGGAGCTTAATATGCATACCCTTGAGGAAAGGAGAGACAGGGGGGACATGATAGAAACTTTCAAGTACCTCAAGGAATCAACAAAGTCCAAGAGGAAGCATCTTTATGAAAAGAGATGTACAAGAACAAGGGGCATAATTTGAAGACAGAGGGGATGGCCTCAGGGGCAATGTGAGGAAATACTTTTCACAGAGAGGGTGGTGGACGCATGGAACTGCCTTCCTGGGAGGTTGTGGGGTCAAAAACAGTGGGGAATTCAAGAATGCATGGGAAAGACATAAGGCAATTTTAATGAGGGGTAGGAGGAAGTAAGGTGTTGGGTAACTGGAAACTGCAGCTTATCAGATAGGTAGGAATTGGCAGACTAGGTGGGCCAAGCGGTCCTTATCTACCATCAAATTCTATGTTTCTATGTGCACTGCGCTGTCACGTGGAGACCCAGGCTGTGTTCTAAATCAAACTTCCACTGGGCAAGCAGAGGTAGTGCATTAAGATTTGCAGGTAGGGATGGGGACATGTATCTCAATGTTTCTGAGAGAGATACACAAAGAAAGGCAGGAACGACCTTGTCGCTGTGGGTGACCCTGTGGCAGCATCCCACAGAAGGTCCTGATGTACAGAGGGTGACACCAATACATGGAAGGTTGGTGGAACTTAAAATGGGAGGAAACAGGTCTACTGGTGGTGGGGTGATGCCCCCTCCCACATGCCAATGGGGCAACTGACGGCGACCACGGAGGAGGGGGGTGCTAGACAACAGTATGTGCCTGGGCCTCCCTCCCAGCACAGCAAGAGAATCACCACTAAAACTCTCTTTTTCTCTTATTCTGTTTTGGCTCCTTACCTGGGCTTCCATCCAGTCCACCACCACATGCCAACAACCCACCCTAAAATCCTGTTATTCACTTTGAGTACCTCCTGGTCCAGATTCACTGCCATCTCAAGGAGGGTTCCTTCCCAGCCCGTATGTACCTAAGAAACTGTATCCAGTGAATGGAGGTGGTGGAGGGGTCTGGTTTTGGCAGCCCTGTTAGGTGTGGATTGGGATTGCCTGGCAGCTGTCACCCTCAGCCACTGGGAAAGTTTATCCTAAAGCACTTAATTAAACAACTCAGACAGAAATCCACCAGTTTATTCCAACACAGTGGCACAGCTGCAACACTCTGTATTACCGCCTTGGAAACCTGGGTTCATGAGCAGCAGGGGTCTGATGTATCAAGAATGTCAGGAGCTCAAGTCCTGGTGGTTTGGAGGTATGGGATGCCAGGCATCTGTGCACCTCCTACTGCCCAACATGAAAGCAGCATTGGCGGTCACTGAGAAAGCAGAGATGTGTCCATGACAACCTCTCAGCTGGCGTGGGGTGGGGTGGAGACTGCAGGGAAACACAGGCATGATGTCGCCAAAAAATTTAGATTTTGAAAATATGCCGAAGTGACTACTGACAAACAGATCTCCAGTGAGCAAGAAGACAACTAGCGCCATGCTGTTCAGTACGTTAATAAAACGTGCTCAGGAACATGGGTAGTTTCTCCATTACAGCACTAGATGGAACTGCATGGGCAATGGCTGGAAGATAGAAGTACCCTGGAGTCCCTTGAGACCCTAACTTTTCTTTTGATGTACACTGGAGCAATGTCACAAACTCTGACCATCAAAATGACTGGCAGATGGCTCTGTGGTGCTAAGTCATGGGGAAAGCTCTGGCATGCTGGTGGCCTGGCTTCATGCTCTGAGCTGGGACACCAGGTGCGGAGGTCGGCAGGAAGGGGTAAAGTGTATCCATACGGATGCTCCCTCCCAGGGAAGAAAATGGCATGCGCCACTTGGAGTGTGGCACCTGGTGGAGGTGTGGTGCTACTATTGGCATGGGTGAGCACACACCGCAGGTCTCACCCTCAAGGCACAACTGTGGGCACACTCTGTGCTTTGCATTGAGGTGGGGATGAGTGAGGAGAACAGGAGAAAATGCCTGACCAAGGTAGTCTCGGGTTAAGGCCTCCCATTGTGCACATCTACACCAAAGACCCTCACTGGCAGTGCACCTACTCTATCCAGCACTTATGGTCTAGTCCTTGGCTTTGACAACATGTACTCCTTTCCTCCTAAACCATGAAGAGAGTCCTCAGGAGGGGTCAAACCAACCCAGGCACCAAAGGGACACACAGGGATCTGTCGGTGCAGGACACCAATGCGACTGAGTCCGGGGGCAAAGGAGGCGATGAGGCACCTTGGGGCACAAAAGGTAGCAAAACAAAAATTAGGGGCAGAAAAAAAAATTAGGGCTTTACACAGGATTAAGGATTACAACTTTGTTATACAGCCCCTAAAGTATGGCATAATCTTAAAGTGATCCTGAGACAAATTGATTCTTTCAGTGCTATAAAACTCATCTGCCTAATTATTTGCATTCTAACTGGAAATGTCAATGTCATGTTTTTTTTAATTACGTTATAATAATTTACGATCTCCTTCATCACACTGATTATTAGTGTGACTAAATGCTATAATCAGGTATGACGCCATACCTGGTTATTATGGCATTCGGAGTGCTTACACTTCACTTTCACTTGCAGTACAACTGTGGAAACACGCCACTCAGTCCCTGAACAAATTATTATAAAAAAAAAAGCAACTGTGTGCTTATGATTTTATACACACCCTGGATGTGTGATGACCACATAAACTTTGAGTGTAAAAAAAGAAATAAAAACTCAAAACACAGTCACCTATGCATTATTCTCCATTTCTTTCTGTTATACAGAACAGGACAGTACAGCAGATACACATACAACAAAAATGACATCTGTGGAAATATAAAAAAATTTGGGGTAGGATATTCAGAAGGGTTACGCATGGCGCAACACAGTTCACCATCGCAACCACTGATGCACCACACGGCACGATATTCAAAAGGGGAATGTGCGTAGACAAATCCTGATGCACCGGAGCGCATCAGTAATGTATGTGGCGAAGTGGGGGCGTGTTTACAATACACCGCACATCCCGATATTCAGCCCGGGATGTGCTGAGCAGATGCAGGCACAACCTGCACTCGCGCCGCGACACAGTTGAGTGAAAAATAAAAGAAGCAACAGCTGGCCACCCACAGGTGAGCTGTCATATTGCAGGGTGCAACACGGCAGTTGCCAGCTGTGGTGGCCACTACTCGGCGGCACCTTCGTGTAGCCCCACGCCTGATCGTGGGCATTAGTAATGTATTAATGGTCCAATAACCCTGGTGGTCCAGTGGACTGCTCACAGCCGATCGTGGGCAAGTATAATTAAATTGCCTCCTATATCTCTGGTGGTCCAGTGGACCGCTCACATGTCCGATCACGGGCGTCAGTTATAAAATATTAAAAACCAATCCATCCCAGGTGGTCAGCGGTAGCCTCCCCGCCCAATGAGCCCCACCACCGCTCCCCATCCGGTCAGCGGCGGGCGGCACTCCCCACCCGCATGCCGCCCCACCACCATGGGCTGACTCCATACAGTAGGGCTGTCGCCCATGGTCACAGTGTGTGGGCAGGCAGTGCTCTATCTGTCTACACAGTCAGGCAATTCTGAGACTGTGTAATGCGAAGAAGGCTTCTGCGCCATTGGCCCATGCTGTCAGACCAATGAAGCGGCCTAACTATCAATGATCGTCGGCGGGTGGCGGCATGCGGGTGGGAGCCGCCTGCCGCTGACCGGTGGGGAGGGGTGGTGGAGCCAGTGGGCGGGTGGGAGGGGGTACTGCTCACCACCAGGGATGGACTGGTTTTAATATTTTATAACTGATGCCCGCGATCGGGCTGCGAGCGTCCACTGGACCACCAGGGATACAGGAGGCAATTAATTATACTTCTGCCCGCGATCGGGCTGGAGCCGTCCACTGACCACCAGGGACATAGGAGGCAATTTAATTATACTTCTGCCCGTGATCGGCTGCGAGCGGTCCACTGGACCACCAGGATATAGGACGCTTTACATCTAGTACATATACCACGATCGGGCAGTGGGGCACTTTGCCGCCAGCAGGGGCGCCAGTCCCACTGGCTGCAACCTGGCAGGGCGCCAGGCGCAAGTCGCCGATGGGAGCACCTGCATGCAATGAAGATAACGACATGCAAATGGCTCCATATGCGCCTTGCATGCATTATGGTCCTATTTGCATGTGCACTTTTGAATATCGTGGTGATGCACCAGCGAACGGCACATGCGCTAGCGCATCCCCCTGCCCTCTCTGCCACTTGCGGCTGGTGCAGTGCCACTGCACCATGCACATTGCACAAAATACAATCCATCTCTGGTGGTCCAGCGGTACCCCTCCCCACCCACCCACTGGCCCCACCACCGCTCCCCACTCGGTCAGCGTGCGCCAGCTCCCCACCCGCATGCCGCCCGCCACCGCCGACTGACTGCATAGTAGTTGCACGCCCATTGGTCCACAAAGGCACATATGGAAGCCCAGCATTGAGATCTGACTACAGTCCAGGCACAAATCTGGACTGTGTAGTATGGGAGGGGCTGCAGGCAATGAGGATGAGGCCTTCACACTATGTGTTCCCAGTCATCCTGATTTAAGGTGGTTTGGAGTAGAGGCAATGAATCACCCTCCTAACGAGAGTGAAAACCTGAACAGCATTTGAGAAGCTGTAGTTTAACACCACATGTCTCACAGAATTACCCTGATATGACAGAAAAGTGCTCCAGATCTTGTTATACATTTTCAAATTGAATCTGTGCCGATAAGTAAGACACTCCATTCTCGCCAAACTGGACATGTTAGGCAATCATTGTTGCAGTGCAGTGGACTGTGTCTTTTCCAGGAGGCTAGTATAAGCTTCTGGCAACTAGAGGGCATGTACCGACCAGATCCCAAAATGGACCACCCAGCAGCTTTCTCCATCTTATCCTGAGAAGGCACAGACCAGGTAAGCACAATAGGACTTCGCCAAATCCTGGTGATCTCTTGCTCAGCTTTGACCCACAAGCTCCTGGACACCCTATGATACCATAACATGTGGGCTAGTACCCACTTCCTTACTGCACTTTCAACAGCTAGCTTCCTCACTGAAAACCGCACGAAAAGGGGACCAGTGCATCGTGTACAATTTTAAATTGGGAGATTTGACTCTGTAGTTCTACAGTGTTCACTGCTTTCTGTTAGTGCCTATTCTTACTGTTCTACAGTCAACTATACTCCTACATCTACCCCACAAAGCCATGACCAGATCCTGCTAACTGCAGAGAAACATGCAGCAGGGAGGTATGGCGGGCCTCCCAAGCCTGATGCAAAATGACAGACTTGTAAGAGCCTGCACTCCTTCTGTCTCAGTGTGGCTGTGACAGCACTCTTTAATTGTACATATCCCCAAACTGGGACTGATCCAGGCCATTTAGTTGTTGCAAATCTATAAGGGATGAAATCCACAGCCCCATAAAATGATCTAGGGTGGTGATACCTTTAGCCATCCACCCCAACCTAGTTCACCAACCATCTCACTATCTTGATCTTGGGGTTAGTCCACAGTGAAGCCATTGTGGAAGGGGAAAGGTGCAAGAAGCCAGCTGCCGGCAAATGTTCGTGCATGTGAGGGCACCCGGTAAGGGTGGCTGAGGGACAGTTCCTGGGCATATGCTGATTTCACAGCCAATGGGACAGCTCAGGGCTGCAGTGGAACAAACAGGGTACTTTCAATATCATACCATTGTGGTGTCAAGGTTGGGGTGGCAAAATCCAGGAGGCATCCTTCTACCATCTGAAAGCCAAGTACTGCCATCACATACGTGGGATCCCTAGCCTACCTCATATGTAGAGGATGGTCATCTTTACCACAGTCAGCTTCCTAGTGCCCCATCATGCAAGGTGGAGCACCTGATCCCATTGCATGGAAATATCCTCAGGGCTGCTTTAGGGATCATCTGTAATAAACAGTGCAATCTACGTGCAGGTTTATTTGCATGGTATATTAGCCCTAACCTATAGGAACAAATTGAACACCTGCCACCTGGCGATGTCTGTTCTCATACTGGTCAGTTGGGGTGAGAGTTACAAGGGATGAGAGTGACCTGATCAGTGGTAACCCATATCCCAGCCACTTATGATCAGTAGGACACCACTTGAACTCCCAATGTGTGAAGAGGGTGCTATGGCAGGATACAGAGAGCGGTGAATCCTTGTACTTTATCCAGTCTAATTTTATAACCTGAGATCTCCGAGAATGAGGCTACTGTATGCATCAGAGCAGGGATCAAGTCTCTGTGTCTGACAGCAGAGTGTAAGATGTCGCTAGTATATAGTATTATGTTATACTCCTCTGCCTCAGCCCAGAGACCTAGGGATGCCAGGTAGCTGCCTAGTATGGGCAAGCAAGGGCTCCAGTATGACCTCAAAAGGAGGGGAGACAGGGGCAACCTGTCTTCGTCCCCATCCCAGGGGAATTCTAAGGCTGTTTGCTGCACCATTATTCTGAGACTACTGTACAACCAACCCAGGACTAAAACCAGCCCAACGAGAAATGGGATATTGAGTGCTAAAAGTGCCTCACGTGAACTGCACACACAGTGAAACAGATGCAATGTCATGGCTAGGCACTAGACAAAATTAACAATGCACATGATTCCTGTTCTGACAGACTCAGACTTCCTATTTTGATTATGCAGTTTCAGCCAGTATGTAAATCAGCATTTAGTTGACTTTATGGGTTTGCAAGGAGTTGAATGTTTACTCCAAGTGGAATTTCAATATACCCTGAGAGTTACTAAATGCAAGAAAACTGCAAAGAGTGGGCCTGACAGCACAGAATGATGCCAGGCATCAGTTTCATCTATCCTGAGTGATATAATCATCCCACTGAAGTACTTAGCTCATTTTTGTAAATGTGCAGAATGGCTGTGTTTACCTTACTGATTTAGCTAAAGAAATTGGTGGCAAAGCAGAACTGCTGTAACTCAGAATTTGGACCTGTAAAGATCCCTGACAAACTTCCCAGTGTGTAGATCACGTAGTTTCCTTCTGAAAATCGTTCTCTGTTTGCAAAGCACACTGGGAAATGCAGTCCTTCATATGCAGCATGCAGGATAGTTGGGTGGCAATAGAAAAGGACACTGCAGTTAAATATAGCCTATGAATGAATGGTGGGACAACCCCTGTGGCCAACGAACGCTAAACAAGTGGAGCCACTATTACCTTCATAGTCTCCTTGAGCATCCTAGGATGCAATCCGGCCAGGTTGCAGAGATTTGCTTACTTTTAGCTCTTCTAATATTTCATTGCCCTGTCCTACAATATATTCCCATGTTGTTAATCCCCTTCCTACTGTTCCATACCCCACATTCAGTAGTGGTCCTTCTTTTCCTTTTAAATACTGAACAAAAAGTACTGGTTTAGTACCTCTGCCTTGCCTTTGTTCCCTCCTCCTAGCCTTCCTCCTCTTGAGCCTCACAGTGCCCCTTTCACCTTGTGCTTCTTCCAAATGTATCTGAAGAAAGCTTCTTCTCCTTGCTTTGTCCTGTTCACTAGACCAAGTTCTGTCTCCGCCTTGGCCTACCTGACCTTCCAGCTAAGTACTCCTCCCTATCCTCCTACCTTTGACTGCCCTTATACCTTATGAACACCCTCCTTTGCTCTAGCCATGTTCTTCACATCTGCCGTGAACCACATTGTCCTCTTGATCTTTTGCCCTTTGAGTCCCTCTCAGTGCAGCCTGGTGCTGCCTCTAGCAGTCAGCTAGTTGTTCTGGGGCCACCACCAACCTAACCCAAAACACTATTCAAACAGACATACTGTGAACTGTAAATGACAGAATCAGCATACAGCATACAGTACCTTATGGAAGCTGCTCTAAGTTCTTATTAAGTCTGTGCAAAACAACAGTGTAGTTCAAAGTTCCTCAGCCCAGGGTATCACAGCTTCAGGGCAGAAGATAACATTTTAAATGGCTACCAGTTGCTTAACGTGTTTCATTCTAGAGCACCTTTCTCAAAGGCTGCTGGGTAGCAGTTGACTTCAACCAACTGAGCCTTGCACAGCCACTATCTGGGTGCAGTGTGAACCCTCCTTGCTTCTAGAAGTCATGTCCTGAATGCTTTCCATTTTTCTCCACCAGTTTTATCTGCTCTACTCTATTCCTCAACAGCCCTCATCTTATGATTACGTGTATTACTTTTGCACTTATAGAATTCATCTAACGTAACTGGACTGTATCCCTTCTTTAGTTTTCTCCTATTAACTAAATATTAAAGTTAAACATCTGTATTACTGAAGAATAAACACTGGACAATGTATTGCTGGCTTTCTTACAATTTTGTGATTTTTTTAATACTAGTACTATGTGCCTATATTTGAGTTTAAGGTTTTGAACTTGCATTTTAGTTTGTGAGGGTCTTCTAGTACAGTACTGACTTTCTTGCCTCTAGTAAATTGACTCACATACTGTATTTAAGAGTTATTCCCAATGCTTAATAAAGTTGCACAAGGGTAGGGTGTCATGTTCAGGGTGTCACGCTCAGCTCCTAAACTGAAGAGTACAATTAACATATAACTGGCAGAGGTTCAACAGTATTTATGCAGCCCCATGTTCTGGTAAATCTCTAGCCCCTGATGAATGGCCAGTGGGCCTCCATAATAGAGTCAATTTTACCTCTGTTTACTCTAAGGCATGGTTCCACTTCACTGGTATGTTGCAATTTTGAAAATAAATTTACGGTTGCAGCTTTTGAGTTTGCACTGCATTTTACTACACTGGAGCCCCTCATCCTGTTGAAGTCAGCCTCCTGAAATCCCATATCTTCACAGAGTTTCCTGAAGGACTCAATTTGGACCACCAACCTCACTGTCTTGTGGTCACTTGATCCTAGTGGTACCTGGATCACCACATTTTGGATACTCTCTCCGTTAGTGAGTACCAGATCCAGCAGGGCCCCTTTCCTGTAGGGTCTTGGACCAAATGTACTAGGAATGCCCTGTGGCATGCTTCCTCTAGGGTTCATTCCTCGCACTTGCTGCAGTGGGACTTTCAGTCCATTCCTGGCACGCTAAAGTCCCTACTATAACCACTTCCCATAATCTGGCCACTCTCCTGAGCATCTCCCCAGTTCCTTACCTGCCCCTGGTCCTACTCCAATCCAATCCTGATTTGTTTCCCATTTCATTTTGCTGCTAGTACCCACAGGGTTTTCACTTTTCCCAAGCCTTCAAGGTTATTTATTTCTGTTACCTGTATTCCCTCCTTGATGCACAATGCCACTCCTCCACCTTTACCCTTTGTCCTTTCCCTGAGCAGTGAGTATCCTGGTATGGACATGTCCCTCATGGTTCAAGGTTGCCCATGTCTCCATGACAAGCACTAGGTCGAGGTTACCTTCTGCAACCAGTGCATATAGTTCTGGCATTTTGCTGCCAAGGCTCCTTGCACTAGTGCACAACAGCCTCCAGCAACTGTTCCTGCCCATCCCTTACTATTCTCCTGGGTTTCCTAACCTCCAGTCCATTGTTTGGTGGGGAGAGGCTGGCAAGGCCCCTGGGTCGTGACATGTGTTATGCTCTTGCTGCTTGACTCTCCCCAACTAGGTTAAACTAGTTGCAATGTGTGTTGTGCCCATCTAGCTCTCAGCACCACTTGCCCTTGCTGGTTACAACATAAGCCATCTTTTCAAACAGTCTCCAATCCCCCAAGTCAGGCCACAGTCCCCTAGGAAATGAAATACTTCCTCGTGCACCACCCTTTAGCCAAGCATTGAACTGGAGCAGTATGGAACTGTTACTCTCATTCAGGCTCGGTCACAGTAGCACCTCAGAGAAGGTTACTACTCCTGCCTCTCCTTCACTACCTTCCCCAGAGCACAGAAGTCTGTCTTAGCTACCCCATGCTCGTCTTTGCTCAGATCGCTTGTGCACACATGCAGAACTGTACAGGTCTAACTGTGCATGCATGCATGCATGAATGATCTGTAGGGGCCTTCTCTATGAGTTCACTATCATGGCTATGAGGCTGTCTGTTGTCACCCACGGAAAGTGGCAGACCACCTCTTTACCATCAGGTATGAGACTTAAGTTCCTCCCGTGCCCCTTACTATTGTGTCCCCACTACATGTACCTTCCTCTTGCCCCTTTGGGGCTCACCTCCTTCTGGCATGCTCTACAGCAATGCTTGCCTGTTAGGTATGCTGATCCCATCATCCCTCATGAGGGTTAATTGGGGTTCCTCCTGTTGTGTAAGATGAACCTATACGTGTGCACAGCCCTGGTTCCATAGGCTTAGCCTTCCTCCCTCATTCTTCACTTAATCCCCTACAACTGTACAGCCTTCTTCCCTAGCTTGTGTGAGCTATAAAGGTAGCTGAGACAGTGGTGTTCTATGTTGCCCGTGGTTGCAGCCCTCAAGCGACATATATTAACACTTGCAGCTCCGCCCTCATGACTGGAACCTCCTACAACTGAGAAAGTGGCCAGTTCCCAAGGCACCCTCTGGTTTACCACTGTCCCACACCCTCTGCACTCCTCCATGTCCCACCAAAGTGCCCCCCATGCCTGTGTGCATGTAGGTTTGTAAGATGCAAGATAAGATTTAATAATCAGTAAACTGTTTGCTCCCATATTACACAATCTACCTATTTACTCTGTTAAGATACCCTAGATAGGGATTTCTAGGAAACCTTCACATGCCCTACCTGTAGTTTACTCTGTTGCGATACCCTTGATAGGTTTTTTTTCCTAGGAAAGCATCATTTTGTCACTGTCTGCTGTACTTCCCTGTTGACTACCTGACGTACCTTTTCATCAGACCGCCATGCTTTCCTCCTCCTTTTCCTTGCTTTGCCCTCTTCCTGCTACATCTGTTATGCCTTCATGCTTCCCTTCTGGGCTCCACCAGAGCCCTGTGGGCGCTGCAGACGCTCCTCAGTTAGACTATGGTGGTAGCCTAGATAAGGTTTTCTATGGTTCCTGAATTTTGCTGCTTAACAAGAGTACACCTTACCCTCACCACCAGTGACCTTACATCAGGTGGTCATCCTTTCCAAGGATTATTTGCCCTGCCTTCACTTTGCTCCTTGCCCCTCAAGCTTTCTTCCTACCTTGGTGCTGTAGCCACCGTGCTCTGGCTCTGTCTCCCTCCTGGTGCCTCTACTTTATACACAGCCCCTGCCCCTGCTCCTCTTCCTTCAAGCCCCTATTCTGTTAAGTTTCTCTATGGCACGTAAAAGCTGCTGACACAAAGAAAACTTTAAAAACATAATAATTAGGTACAATTCTGCCTGCATTCCATTTATATTTTGTATATTTCTCCTCCCATTATTTATTACTGATTATAAAATGGCAGGGTAAAATCATGTAATCTGATGGGCTCTTATTTATGTGTAAAATATGGTTTACACATGGTTAAAAGGACTACTCTACAGTGAAGAGTCTGCAACACAGATCAATGGGCATTAGGAACACAGGCATTTCAGTTAGCCCCCTGCAGCCAGAAATGATCTTCCACCACAAACATGGCTGGTACCTTTACACTGTAAAAAAAACCTTCAACTGGGCCCTAAAATAAAACTACCTTAAATAAAAAATAAAACAAATTAATTAAATGCTGTTTCCTGATTATCACAATCTCCTTGCATATGTAAACAAATCAGAAACAATAAGTATTGTTTATAGTTTTCACTACAACTGTTTCTTTGCTGACAGTGAAAATCCCCTTCTATCTTTAGCTGCTTATCAGGGAACTCTTTTCTTCTTGCCCTGACAGTTACCTCAGTTTCATCTGCGGTCAACCCAGTTCAAACAGTGAAAAAGCGGGATCGAGGAAAAATCGTGGTTTACAGACACATGTAAACCCGACTAGTCCCCTAGCCTGGTTGCTTTTGAAATCGGGTCGAAAGCATTGGGTTCACAGGAATTGATACCTGTTGAACCTAATCGTGTCTACATGTAAACGGCATCAGCTGCCAGATCGCTCTCGGAGGCATTCGCTTAATACATCCTTTCTTGTCAACCTAAAACTGCATGTACTGAGCATGCTCACCTTAAGTTTGCATCCATTGCTGGTATTCTAGTGACGCATACATTAAACTCAATCACGCCTCTGGAACCGGAATGAACTGATCATGCATACTGAACAGCGCTGAAACCGGAATTACCAGCACCAATCCCCATTCCCCGTCTCATGGTACAAGTAAACCAGGTAAGTGAGATAACTGAGTTTCTGGCTGTAACAAAGGCCTTTGTTGTCTGTGTGTACAGTGTGATGGGAGATTATAAAAGGGTCTGAGAAATAGAGCTTTCTGATTGGGTGTAAACATTCTATCAGCCCTATGTTAATCTTTGATTAACATACATGAACTGCCTAATGATATGCTGAACAAGGTTTAACACTATTTAAAAACATATTTATTATAATAGCAATAAGGCACTCCAAGGAGTTAGGTTAATGGTCAGTTAATCATCCTCTAGGGGCATGCAGCACTCGGCTATGCCTTGTGTGGCATTACACCCATAGAAGGTGATTAAGTAAACAATAAGACACAATGGGGTGTGCATTAGTCAGTTCTAATGCTGCGGCTAAGGGGCGTGGTGAGGCACAAGGCCACAGGCGAGTAGGCCCAGTTTCTAGCCGTGCATTAGAACTGTTCAATGTACATCCCTGAGTGTCCTATTGCACTTATAAATGGGCCTGTGTATTCTAAATGGGGTTTCTAATTTTAGCTGTGCATTAGACACTTCTAATGCATGGCTAACAACCAATCAGATTGCTTGAAACTTTTGCCCATTTTATAACAGACCATTAACATAACCTTTGGTCATGCCTTATTGTTAAAGAAACATTCTGCCAGTGGAACTGAGCAGAATTTTGAACCCAGGTATTCCGTGGTAAACACTCCACGATAAACATTCCATATCTTGAATGTGGAGAACAACAGAGAGTAAAAACACAGGAAGAAGAAGAAAGTAGGCAATAATACAATGACATAATCAATGACATCACTTGCAGTGGGTGGAAGGACTATTTTATCACAAATGCACACAAGTAAATCTATTTTTCCTACATATTAACATGCTTTTCCCAATAGTCAAAGTAAAAAAAATAAGAGCCAATTTTATAAGTGCAATAAGGCACTCAGGGTGTATGTAAACCATATTTTACAGCGGCCAGCAGCTGAAGTCACTTGGCCTTTGGCCTGCGTGCTTCTACACCCCCTTCGTGCCTTTATTGCTTATGTGTAAATGTGTATGACTAGATGATCGTTATCCTAGAGTTCCTTTAGAATCCATCTGCCTCTATAGTTTACTCCCTTCAACTCATATCCTCTATTGTGACATCACAATTTGTTGCCATGGGAGTAACTGTGATATCACAAGGGTTCAGTGTCAAAATCGCAGTGAATCAGCAATAGCGCTAGACATTTAAGTACTTACATTTTAGTGATTGCTCTAAACAGCGCTGTAACAAACATCGACTGCACCAAATAGCGCAGTCTCAAATCAGGTCCATGTGTTTACTCACTTCCTGGCACAAATAGGGTTACAGCTCTCAACAACTATGCAGGTTTTTGTTTACTGATTAACTTTTTACTTACTACTGTACCTGACGTTCAGGGCTCAAATCTAGTTCCGCATGTGTTTACTCAGTTCCGGGCAAAAGTAGGGTTAGAAACTCTCAGCAACTATGCATGTTTTTATTTGTTTACTGATTAACTTTTTTACTAACTACCTGGGAACTTGATAGCAGTTGTGGTTTGCAGACAGTCCTGTGCTGCAGTAAATCAGCTCTGTTGGTTTTACGCCGCTAACCTGATCGGATGATCTGTAAACTAAGAGGGCAATCCTTTGTTACACATTGCTAGTCCGTGTCAAACATCTGCCAGCACAGCTTGTAAAGACAGACATATAGGCATGTTTCAATCTTCGCCGACAGGTATTATTTATTCAACAACTCAGCCACTTTACTGAATTAAAAAGTTATGTATGTGCTTAGCATGCCTGGGGTGTGGGGTTTACACTTACACTTGTTGCAGGTAATAAAATGATCACTGCAAGATTATTTTTTAAGATTGTTGAGTAAGTGCTATATTAACTATGGCAGATGCGCTCTTCTAATAAGCTCTTTTGCACTAAGCTGTTTGTGGTTAGCGCTATTATGGCAGCGCTGTTCTGACTCGCTATTGAGGATGTGCTGATTTAACCGGATACCTATCACAAGCAGTGCTCTGTGACTTCAGGTAGGAAAAAGCAGCAGGAACAGATAAACTCTTCAGAAGCAAAGATCCTGTTTTCATACAAACAATTTCGCAATAAATAATGGGGAGAAGGAATACAGCACTAATGGGAAATACAAGCTGGACTGTGTCTAGATATGAGGTTTTTTTTAAAGTTCTCTTGAATGTGTCACCAGTTCTTTAATTCCAATGCACTTCAATGAGTGGCACAACACACAGCCACTCAACTCACTGCCTCTAATGTAGACTTCATTTTTATACAGTACTCTTGAACCAAGAAGTAATAGCACCACTTCGTGTCCTGGTTTATTTATTTATTTAAAAGTTTCACCAGGAAGACATACCGAGCAATTGCTAGTTTCCAGATGTGTCCTAGGGGAAGGGTACAGAGGATACAGTGCAACAAACAAGGGTGATACAGAAAGCAATAAGTGCAATAGCAACATAACATTGGCACAAGGAATAATTTGCAATAGCACCAGTTACAGAGGAGATATATGATGAAATATAGCAGTAATGCAATGATTGGAATGACAACATAGACAACCGCATGCAGTACACTATAAGTGCTTAACAGGACTATAACACCTAGTAATGTTGGTGGGGGTACCATTTGGTCCACTACGGCAACTGGGTGCCTGGGGCTTAGGGATAGTTGCATATAGGGGAGTTGAAGAAGCACATGAGAGAGAAAGAGAGTGGGACGAGGAGCATTATGAATGTTTGCAGGAAGTGAGTTCCAGAGTTTGGGAGATGTGTGAGAAGGAAGCCTGACCAGCAGATGTGGACCTGTAAGGGATGACGAGAGTGCATGCAGTGCTACTCCTGAGGGAGTGGGGAGTAGGAGAGGAGGTGGAAGGTAGTACACTGAACCAGAACTTGCCAGTGAAGTTAGTACAGTGAAGCAAGTGACAGTCGGGGAGGTGAGAGCAAGAGACTGATATAAGGTGCAGTGGTGAGTGCGGTGGGCAGTTCAGGGAAAAGAGACAGAAGGAGTGGAAGATGATGTCCAGTCTGGGAGGGTCTTTTAGGGACAGCACTGTAGACTATTTTGTCACCATAGTCAAAGTTGGAAGAATCATTTTCAGCAGAATTCCTCTACAGGCTGGCTCAAGGGATGCATTAATTCGGTACAAGGCACCAAGTTTGGGTAGCAGTTTGTTATGGAATAGCATCTCGTGACCAGAGAGAGTCAAGGTGTTTATCAAGCTAGACCCCAAGGTACCTAAAGGAGGTAGTCTTCCAAGCTAGACCCATCTAGAGTGTGGAAGGAGGGTGGAGGGGAGCCTAGAGAGTCTCTGCCTAGTGCCAAAAGTCATGGAGACAGTCATCTTGGCATTTAGAAACAACTGGTTGGCTCGTAACCACAGCTGGACATTATTGCAGTCCTGCTGCAAGATGGACATCACCAAGAGGGATGGAAGGACCGGATACATACAGGACGGTGTTATCCACATACATGTAAATGGATGCAGTTGTACAGACAAAGGGAGATCATTTAGGAAAATAGAGAGAGAATCGGGCCAAGGACTGAGCCTTGTGGGACTCGGTGTGGATGGGAAGGGGTGAGGAAGAGAGTTCCTGATTCTGACTGATTGCGATCTGCCCATTAAGTAGGATTTGAACCAGTTAGTGGCAATAGTGGACATCCCAGTGGATGAGAGTTTGCCAGTAGGAGGCGTGGGAGACAGTGTTGAACGCTTTGCCTGGTCAACAAAAAACAGCGAATGTGATATGCCCCTGGTCCATACCTCAGAGGATGGTGTCAGTAAGCTGGAGCAGTGAGGTGGAGGTGGAGTGTTTTTGGAAGCCAGACTGGAAAGGGGTGAAGAAGGAGGAGGAGGAGGACAAGATGAGGAGTGAGCTGGTCAGTGCAGAAATGTTCTTGTAGTTTGGCGAGAATAGGAAGGAGGAGATGGGGTGATAGTTACCTGGTGAGGTGGGGTTACCACCTTTATGGAAGGGTGACTGAAGCATGCTACCAGGCCTCAGGGACAGGCTAGTTTAAATGAGAGATTTAACAGTGCAGCAATAGAGTATAAGCGTGGCAGGGGCAGACAGATAGATCAATTTAGAATCAAAGGCCATCGAACTTTGCCTTTAGCTGGGTTACAAAGTAGTAGTGCCTTGAGCACTGTAGTGGGAGATTGGGGAGAAACAAAGGGTGGAACAAAGGGGCAGAGGGTAGGGAAGGTGGAGGTGTGGGTGATAGAGAGAGAGAAGGGAAGGCAGAGGATGTAATGTAGATGTTGAACTCTGTGGCAACAGGGGGGTCTTGATAGGGTGGAGTCTGCTACCCAGGGCAGGGGCAGGGGACTATTTTGTGGGGGAATAGTGTGGTGACCATCTTCCAGAATTTGGAAGGGTGGTTAATGTTTGCTTGGAAGGTGTTTGAAAAGTACTCTGCTTTAGCTTGCCTAACTAACCTTGTACAGATATTTCGGAGATAGCGATAACTTGGGTAGGCTACTGTGGAGGGTAGCGTCTGTGGTCTTTCCACGCTTGGTTCCAGGTCCTTCGACAATCCAGGAGGTCCGATGTAATCCAGGGAGGTGGGAGCCACAGACCCTCATGCACGAGTGGGGTATGAGATTCCAAATTCTGAGGAAGGATGTTTTGAAAAAATCGAGAGCTGAGCTGAGTGAGGTGGCAGTGTCGATGGGGGCCCAACCTGTGCTGGATAGGTCTTGGAGTAGAGGAGAGAGGTTTAGTGATTTAAAGACATGGATTTGAAGGAATTTTAGTGGGGCTAGAGGAGTCAAATTTTTTGTACATAGTATGTGATATGATGGTCGCTTAGTGCATCTGGCAGGACTCCTGCATTAATAATGAGGTGTGGTGTGTAGCCAGGACTCAGCCAATGAGTGAATGGTTATGAGTTTTATTGTTGAGGCGTGTGGGTTCAGTAATAAGCTGTGATAGATTCAGGGCAGTGATTTCAGCGCAGGCAGGGAGTGGTGAGCCAGTTCAGGTTAGAATCCCAGGAACAGCAGTTCATCTGTGATGGCATGGGACAAGAGGAACCCAGTAGGTCCGCGATGGAGGTAGGGGTAATGCAGGGCAGCAATAAATACCTGCAATAAAGATTGGGAGGGAGGAGAAATTTAACTAATAACTGTTCATACATGGAAAGGGTTGAGGAAGCCAGGACAGTGGTAAATTGAATGGAGGACTTGAGGTACATGGCTACATCTCCGTCCCTCTTGGCTCAGTCTGACGAATGAGGGAGAAGCCAAGGATGGAGACCCAATCATTTGGGATCTTGGGGCTGAGCCAGGATTCAGACAATATGAGAATGTCCGGCTGGAGAGAGAGGACCATGGTTTGAATTTGGTCAAATCTGGGTAGAGGCGCCTGATATTAAAGTGGCAATTTTTAGACCATGGGGTAGTTGGGGGGTGGGTGGGTGAGGCAGGGCTGGGTTAGTTCGATGTGCCTGCAAGGAGCAGGAGGAAGGCACCAAGTAATGTGTGAGTATGTAGAGAAATTTCTTTGGCAGCCTGGGAGTTGATCGTGGGAATTACTGTTCAGGGGGTGGGGAGGCATAGAGGTTGGTTAGGGCTATTAGGGGCAGCAGTGGGGTAAGGTAGAGGCACCAAGGGACCAGAGGTATGGGGAGTAGTAGTAGAATAGAGGTGGGTGAAACAGGTAGAGGGTGTGGTGATTCGGTTAACTCCGAGGCAAGTTAGGATAGGGAGAGAAGGACATATAGAGGCGGGTTAGGAGGTTAATGTAACGAAGAGGGGAGGAGGTAGTTGTGGTATGGAGTCATGGTGGGTGGGGAACAGTGCTAAAATGATCTACGGTGGATTATTACAACTTGACTGCAGCAGCAGAAAGGCAGTTATTTAGAAGGTTTGGGGTTTAAAGGATGCACTGTGTCAGGTTGTATTTGTCTTGGGGAAAAGGGGATAAGTGGGAGGGTTCAATTACAACTGAACGGGAAGGGTAGTAAAGCTAAACCACCTTCTTTAGGTAGTGAGGGTGGGGGAAGTGAGCAAATTGTTATTTTCCGCTGTCCATAACCCTGAAATCATGATGGAAATATGAAAGAAATAGTGTGACTCCATTGGGACCTTTCACATTTCCATCATGATTTAAAATCAATATTAATACCAACTAGGAGTAGGCACTAGGACAGTGGTGCTACCATACTCAAAACTCGAAACAAAAAAACGAAAAGTAGAGCACACATAAACCTGAAATTATGCAAGGGCACCAGCTATACAATATAACACAATAAATGTGCATATTTTCATTATTCAATTTAGCCTTTGAAAAGACTGCGTAGACATCCGAAACACGTCAGGCTGAATATGCCTCTTTCGCCATTATTAATAAATTTAAAGACTGGTGCCCTTGCACAATTTCAGGTTTGTGTGTGCTCTGTACTCTTCAGTTTTTTATAAAACATTTCCGCGAGGGCTTTTACTGTATTTTTCGAGAAGTTATCTGGTGTCTCTCTGACATGCCTAGTTGTTGGTTACACAACACATAGAAAGGACTGTGTATGCCTGAGAGGAAAGCCCAGAAGCCTGCTAATCACTGAGCCCCATAGCCTCAGTGGTTAGAGCACTGGTACGGTATGCCAGGGACCTGGTTCAAGTCCCAGTGTGGTCACACTTTTCTTTCACATTTCCACCATGATTTAAAGTCCTGTTAATCACCCAAATTCTGATTAGACCTATGGAATTGCTAGACACACTTACCCAGTAAACAAATACTAATAGAATATGATCAGACTTACATAATTCAAATGCTAAATAAATAAATATGACATGTGATGCAAACATGATAATTGCTTGGGCCATACCATTACCCACCCTTGAATATGGTTTTCTGATCTGGAATAAGGCCAATGACAAAGTGCAGCACCAAAAGTGGAATTGTATAAGGCAGTCGATGTGACAGTAAGACCGTCAAGTTCCTGAAAGGAATGAACAAGGTAAACAGGGGACTATTCAACAGAAACAGCAAAACCAGAACACAGGGACATGAATCGAAATCAGCGGAGGTGGGAGATTGAGGAGGATATGAGGAAGTTATATTTTACAGAGAGTGGCTGTGCCATGGAGCAGCTTGCTGGCTGAGGTAGTGGGCACTAAAACCATTAACACTTCAAGCACGGTTGGGACAGAGACAGAGGGCTTAATAGTGACTAGTGGGTATCAGTAAGGTCTTGAGTGGGATGTAAGGATTAACCCATGAGGGAGCCATGGGTTACTGGGGATTAATCACGGCTGGAGGGGCGGGGTTGTTGCACAAGGCCACAGGCTGAGTGCCACAACCACCCAGCCGTGGATTAATTTCCCCAGTAACCCATGACTCCGAGTGGGTTAATCCACTAGAACATAGCCAGGAAAATGGGGACTGTGCAAACCCATTGTCCCTGGCCATGTTCTAACTCACAATAAGATTCAGTTTGCCGCTGGAGGACATACACTGCTGCGGGAGATAATCGCAGCCCAGTAAGTGGAGCCAATAAGCAGGGACTGCTACAGGATGGATCAAAATGTGCATTAATGCCCCACTTCTCTCATACAGAAAGATTTAGTTTGCTGTTGTCAGATAAATACACAACCATGATGTTTTCTGTCGGATGATCGAACACAGCAGGGGCATCGGACACAAGTTTCTGTTTGTAATATTCAGGCACTTCGAACATCAAAATATTGTTCTGCAAGCACCAACATGTGGCAGTGATGCAGTACAGCAATGACTGGAGGAGCAAAACAGCAAGGAGAATGGGGTAGCAAGTGGACTTGTGGAGGTAGGAGTAAGGAGGATGGGTGGGATCTAGCAGTATGGAGGAGAGTAGCAGGAATGGGCACACAGGACCTGTTTGCGATGTGCAGCGATGCGTTACACTAACAATTTGGAGAGCAAAAACATTAAGGAGGAGGGGTAGCCACTTACTAGGACTTGGGACAGAAGACTTGGGTAGCTACACACGAGGGATGGGTAGCAGGAGTCGAGGAGAGACCATGGTGAGGAACAATGGACGAGGACAAAATAACAACTTTCCTGGGCGCAGGGAGGGCTACAGGGGTCGGGTACCTACACTACAGAGCGATGGGTAGCAGCAGTTGGGAGATAGCGTGTCAAGGAAATGTTGGAAGGGACACAGAAGAGGCTCAGGGAAGCTGAAAGGGAGAGGAGGACTTGTCAGGAGGCCGTGCTGACAGGACTCTGTGAGCGCTAAGCTGGAAGGAACACAGAAGAGCATCGGGGAGCTGCAAGGGACAGGGAAGTCTTCTCAGGAGGCTGTGGCTGACAGGATGGGGTTAATGCCTTTTTGCACTGCTTGCGATCGCCAACCTGGCCATGTGAACAAATGTGCGTGCACAGGCAAAGAAGAAAGAAAGCAGTGAGCAGGAGAGCTGGTTCACGGGCTTTGGGCTGTGGCACTCGCAAGGGAGAGCAGTCGGCTTAGTGTCCGAGATCCACGGGCAGGTGGGTGGGGAAGGAACACATTCTCCCCATTCGCAGTTGGCTCAGTACCCTGAGTTCCACAGGCGGGTGGGTAGGGATTGGGAACAAACTGTCCCCTTCACTATCAGGTCGGTGCCCCGAGATCCGTGGGGCGGTGGGTGGGGAAGGAACAGAATGAACAGAGACACAGCAACACACAATCTTATGACACAGAACAATCTGTGACTGCTCATGGTACTGCTAGAGCAACCATGGATTGAGAATTAACCACGTCACCTGATGCCGCCTAACAAATGAGAGTGCTCCATTCTCTGCTGTTCCCTGGCCATGTTATAAAGGGTATTAAGGGTAGACTAGATGGGCAAATAGTCTTTGCTGTCATAATGTTCTATGTGTCTTTTCTTTTTTCATTATTTAGAGCATTTTCTATTTCTGGTCTTGTCTGGTGGCACCAGCCTTCTCATGGACATTCGAAATGTGGATCACTGGTATAGCAAGTGGAAGCACTTACTGTGCTCCCAGGCAGGCCTCATTTTCTATGTTTGCAAATCTGCTCTGTGAGCATGACACAGGGAGCCCCACTGCCACCTCTAGCTTAAACTGGACTAGCTGATACCGAATGCAAAAATAAATCCTAAACTCAGGGTCACTGTGCACGATCCCATTAAACAATACAACTCACTCCTTGGTTGACTTACTGCCTTTATAAGAATCTAAAGCTAATCTGCGGTCAGCAAATAAAACTCCTGTAAAACTCCACTCATGAAATTGAAAAATTATTGTGCAGTGGAAATTTGGAATGAGCCTCCTGTAATATGAGCCAAATCTCATTCTTGCCTGTATTCAAATAAACTGAAAAAGTATTTAGAAGTTCCGCTCAGAATGTGCATGCTAAGATTAATTGTTCATATGCTGTTAATTATTATCTGTCTGTCCTTTATGTACACTTTTGGCTGTACAAACCCTATTAATGTTTACATTTGCTGTCAGGGAACAGATAAGGGTAGTAAGGAGTATTTCATCCCATTTTGCTCGATTTGCTTCCACTTTCTAATTTTAGGAATTTGTTTCCCACCTTCTGCATTTAAAATTATATTTGTTACACATGCACAGAACTGGCAGTACCATGTCATGCAAGTGGACATAGTATTACACAGAGTGGAAGTGGTTTTAGTGGGATAGAAAAGGGGCATCAGTAGTATCGGCTGTGAACACTCAGTACAAGAGACAGTGTCAGGACGTGTTCACTGGCTGGCCAGAAGGTTGTTTTGATATAACTTTAACCTGGCAAATACTTGATAGCAGTGGTGAAGTATCTGTGACCCAATGGCAGTATCAGAGAGCCAGTAGCTGGCTGCAAGACCTTGGTGCCCAGTGGGTTTGAGACTTGGTTGGAGGGGTAAGAATGGTCTGTGGATGGCATTACAACCATTCCGAGAAAAATACTACCTGGTTGAGAAGGCTAGCAGTAAATACTTCACAGTCCTAAAATTATTTGAATCGTTTGCGGTGTCAGATTGCTCTTGTAAAGAGAATCTTTCTCCAATATAACATGGGTAACAAATAATACATATAAAAAATAAAATAATCAACCAATTAAGTAATTTCATTAGTGCCATGAACCCGGCCAATGCCAAACCATGAGAGGCAACTACTTGATAAAAATAAAACATTAAAGTGCTCACCTTGCATGACCTGACTGATATGTGACCCTTCAGCCACAGCAACACCCTGACTCCCTAAATGAATACCCAGCGTAGAAAAGCCTTGTGTTACAGGGATAGGAAAAGCCAGGTACTGATAAATCATCCATCCCATATTTCCTGAGCTGCCCTCATCCTATCCCTCAGAACTGCTCTATCCCACATGGAAAAGGTCCTGCTTACACAAAGGGATGCTGTCAATTCAAACTTTAAAGCAGAAATTCACAATACTTATGATGCTAAATCAAAACTAAACTATGCTCAAATAAAGGTATTAGCTTCCATGGTGTCCTGAGCTTGTATCTCCAGGTCTGACAGCGTGGCCCTTAGTCTGAGGGTCAGAGTGCATATTGTATTTATTTATTTGGGTGTTTCTGATCATTAGGTAAGCCTCTGGGGATGTGTCCATTCTATTTATTCATTTAGTTTTTGTTTACCAGGTAGATGCACTAGATGACTAGACATACAAATGCCTATTTTCAATCACGACCTGAGAGGTTACAACAGATTTAAGAGCAATCATTACTACAGGGATGACCCAGATTAGTTACAAGAAGAAGAAATTACAGATACAACAATGCTACAGATACGTTACAGAAGCAACAATATTAGACATAGAAATATAGAAGTTGAGGCAGATAAGGATCATAGAGCCCATCCAGTCTGCCCATTTTCTACCTTGTAGAATGTGCCATAGGCCTTTACTCTGTCACATTACATATTACGGAGAGACAACAACAAAACAGACAGAACATCACAGACACAACTCTAGACACAACATTACATATGCAGCAATATTGCAGACAAAACAATGTTAGACACAATATTATAGAGAGACACAACAACAAAACACTAGACATAAGCTCATAAGACACATGACATAAGGCATATGTTCACAAGTAACACAGGAGAAGGAATACAGGACAAGATGCATCTCTTGACAGGCGACACTAAGGTCTGTGGCAGGACAGACAGCGAGGAGGGTAAGGGAGTAGCAGATGTAGCAGCAAAGTTTAGAGAGGTGGTCCACGTCTGGCTGTTGAAATTCAACAGCCAAAAGTGCAAGGAGCTGCAAATAGGACACAAGAACATCAAGGAGGAATATTGGATGGGAGGTTAAGCTGGCCACTACTTTAGAGGAAAGGGACCTCGGGAGGGTCATCATAAGCAGCTCCCTAAAACAAACTAGCCAATATAACAAGGTCTACAGCAAGGCAACAGAATACTGGGTGTATTGGAAGGAGTTTTGATAGCAGGAGGAAAGATGAAATACTACCTCTCTATAGATCACTGGTGAGACCCCATCTGAGTACGTGCTGTTCCCAGTTCTGGAGTCCTCACCCGAGGAAAGACAGAGACAGGTTGGTGCAGCATGGAGTAACTAAAACAATTCAGGGCCCACAGGGCAGATCCTATGAGGATCAGTTCAGGGCACTGAACATGCACTTGCTGGAGGCCAGAAGGGAGGAGGGGACATGACAGAGACCTTCAAGTTCCTAAAAGGAATTTACAAGGTAACCAAGTAGGAACTATTTAGCAGGAGTGGTGGGTCAAAACAGGGGACATGAATATAAGCTAGCAGGGTGGGGGATTCAGGAGGATACAAGATGTTTTGCTTTATAGAGAGAGTGGCTGAGCTGTGGAACAACCTACCAGCACTGGTGGTGGGTGGAAAAACCATTAATGGGTTCAGGCACAGCTATGACAGAGTAAGAGGCTTACTTATTATTCAGGGCATAGCAGGAAGTGAAGAGGGTAGAAAATCCCATCAGGACAACAGGTCACGGGCAGAGTAGAGTAAAACTGGGCAGACTGGCAGAACCAATGTTTTTTCTGCTGACATTGTCAACTTTTCTATAGAACTACGGGCACATAACAGACATTTGACATTTTGCTCTTGCTATCACCCAGCTAGCAGAAAATTGTTTTCTCTACTTGGGACTAGGTTGTCTCTCCCTGCTGCACTGTGCACCTTTAATCTTGGATGTCTTATTTATTAAAGTTCTTCACCATCGGATCTCCTTCTACTTAGCCATACTCCTTACAAAACTGTCATGTGCTTACACTCCTGGGTCCTTTGATCAGGCTGTATTGTCACTGTCCTGTGCCTGTGCTCTTAGGTCCTTAAATCGGGCTGTGTTGTCAACCTCAAAATCCCATACAAAAATAGAACTTGCTTTTCCTTCTTTGCACCTAAGCTTTGGAACTCACTTTAACTCAGAATTTCCGGTGCCCCTACCTATCATTAAACCGAACTTTGAGAAACAAATTATCACTGAAAAGTCCTACCTGTGCCTAGTCATACATACCGCCTGATCTTTTGTCATGCTCAAATTTGTAAGCAATGTATTCCGGTATACCCTTATTTTATTGTTGCCTTATTTAAACATATATTTACCAAACCAGTGATGAATAAATTGGGTCAATAAATCATGTTATTTTAGGATAAATATTATGTTTCATGAAACACCATATAGTGTATGGTGGAGCGTTGTTCTTGATTGTTTTTTATCTGTGCTGAAAAGCTGTTCAGCACAGATAAAACGTTATAGAATGCTGTTCTGCCTGTATGTGCAGAACAGCTGCTCTACTATTTAAAAAGCTCAAGGTACCACGGACCCGGCGCTTAAACATAAAAGAACTGAGGCAACAGTCCGTCATCAGGCACCGCAGGATCAACTAGATAGTGTGTCCTGATGCGGTAGATAAATTCAACAAAATGCAGGGTCAACCAGAAATATACAAGAATGCAGTACGACACTTAATTTTATCCCTGCAGTTTTGTTTTTTTCCTCTCGCTCAGCAAGATGTTTGGCCCATGTTTTTAATTGAAATTCCTCCCACACTAGAGTGGTGACCAATCGGAGGTGTGCTGCTGATGTAAGGACGTCTAGTCCCTAGCAACCACACAACTCACAACAAGCAGCAGCTCCAGAGACTACAGTTTCTTTTTGAGTGAAAAGAACACTTACAATTTAAAAAAACAATATTTAAATAATTCATGGGGCACCATACACTATAAAAATATTAGATGGCACCATGTAGAATCAGTTTTTTTCAGCACTGTCTGATTCTCGGTGGACCTCTCGAGTCAGCTTCAAGGAGGTCACAGGAATCAGACCCTCTGTGGCAGAACTCACTGATTCTGCATGGTTGCCCATCCAGTATCTCCATTTATTTCACTTAGCACACAATTTATTTACCTTAGAATGTGTTTTATTATTCACTACTTGTGAGTTATAGATAGACAGACAGACAGATAGATAGAAACTTTATATATATAGCCCCTTTCTGGAGACTCGGAGCACTTCAAATTGACAATGTAAAACAGCATAAAAACACACACAATATAATAATCAAAATTAGGTGAAGCAGGCAACGACAGACTTAAAATCTATCATTATAAAATAAACATAATTAATAAATTCCATATTTATAAATGAAAAGCCTGGTTAAACAGAAATGTCTTTAAACCTCTTTTAAAGGTTTCCACCAAAGGTGCCTCCGAAGATGATTAGGCAGTGAGTTCCACAGGTAGGCACGGCAACAGAAAATGCATGATCACCCGAAGCCGCAACCTAACTCTGGGAACACCAAGGAGGCAACCTCGAGGAACGGAAAACTAGGGACGGATGATGGGGCACAAGGAGATCTTGCAGATAGACTGGTCCCCTTCATGGTGGGTCTTAGGTCAGTAACCCAACCTGAAGACAATTCTCCACCTAACTGGCAGCCAGTGCAGTTCGGGAGGACAAGCGTAATCAATCAATCAATCAAATCAAAATCTTTATTTATTCAGGCGAACATCATTGAGCAAAGCTCATTTACAAGATGGACCTGAGTGGTCATACAAATGAGGATACAAGTATTATTACATAGACAAGAATAGAATAAATAGCAATACAATGGCATGAAATGATTATATACAACAATTTACATATATACAAGTAACAATAGAACCATTTAGCCTGTAGGAAAAAAGAGGACAAAGGTATAGCAGTCCTAAAATATAAGTTATATGGTCTAAAACTAGTTTTAAGTGAATATAATAGGTGATTGAAGAAAGAAATTGAGTTAATATAATGGATAGAAAAGGGAGGTTTAGTTGGGTCAGATTGGTGGGGATTATGCTTTATAAAAGCAATTGCAGAGCTCTGGAAAAAGGCGGAGAACAATCTTTTGAAGGATGCCAGAGGTAGTAGGCTATCTAGCTTCATGGATTTTTGGAGAGAGTTCCATGCAGCTGCTAAGGAATAGCTGAAAGCAGCCCTCCCATACGGGTGCAGGCATTGGGGACCTTTAATGTGATGAGTTTACTGATCCTTAAGGTGTATGGCCTGGTTGTAATTTGGGTAAAGCAATCAGTGATATAGGTCGGTAGTTTGCCTGTTAACGCTTTGAGTATCCAGATAACAGCATTCCTATTTCTTCTGTGTTGCAATGATGTCCAGTTGACTGCCATATAAAGGGAGCAATGATGGGTGTTGGAGGAAGGTCAGTAATAAATCTTATGGACCTGTGATACAGGGTGTCCAGCTTATGTAAGAGATGACTTGAACAATGGCAGTAGAAAAATCAGCATAATCAATGAGGGATAGGAATGAGGCCTGAATTAACCTTTTTGGAATCACTGTTTAGGTAATGTTTTATTCTAAAAATAGTCGAGCCTCTGTCTTAGCTTTTAAGTAACTCTTCAATATGGACAGAATAGTCAAGCCTGTTATCTATCCAGACTCCAAGGTATTTGAAGTTATCAACAAATTCAAGTTTCTCTCAAGTAAGGTGGATATATGTAGGGTGTTGGATGCTGGGGTAGTGGTAGTACAGCTCTTTGTGGTAAGAACATAGCTTTTGTTTTTTGCATTTAGAAGTAGTTTTTGTCAAGTAGATTGTGCTGCAGAATGGAGAATTAGGATTCTTAGAAGTTCACAGGCTTTGAAAGGTGAGGGATTGCTGACATACAATACAGTATCATCAGCAAACAGATGAATGTTAGATTGAGTGAGGTTGGCATCAATAATATGTAATAATTATAATAATATCAGTAATATGATCAAACCCTGATGGCTTGTTAATAATCTTGCCGCTGCATTCTGCACCAGCTGCAGCCAGTGGAGGTTGCCTCAGATAGTCCTAGGTACAGGGCATTGCAGTAGTCCAACCTGGATGTGACAAAAGCATGTACCAGTGTGGTCAGGTCCTCAGTTGGTATAAGGGCCTGGATCCAGGCGATATTCATCAGATGGTAAAATCCACTTTTGATGATGGCTGACACCTGAGCATCAAGTGTCAAGCCATTGTCAGAGATCTCCTTGAATCCTTGACCCGTGTGGAGGGTCAGTGGGACCCCACCCAGTACTAGACAAGGGGAATCTCCCTCCCTCCCTCCCTCCACCACAACGATGACCTGGGTCTACACAAGCACCTCAGTCTTGTCAGGGTTGAGTCATAGCCAGTTTTGAGTCATCCAAGTCTGGATCTCCTCATGGTAGTTGTTAAAAATGGAGCCGCCATCTGGTTACCAGGTACACAGGACAAGTACAGCTAGGTATCATCAGCATAGCAATGAAAACCCAGTCCATACCGCCTGATAATGTCTCCCAATGGCAGTATGTACACCGTGAACAAGGGAGACAGGACCGACTCTATGGAACTCCACAGAGCAGAGGCTTGGGTTAGATGAGGCTAACCCCGCCGTCACCCTCTGCACTCTGCCTGTCAAGTATGACCTGAATTAGTTGATGATATTACCACAGGCCACATCAGTCACAGGAGGCGGTCAAGCAGCACCTCATGGTACATGGTGTCAAATGCTGCAGAGATCCAGGAGGACTAAGATGGTACACTCTCTCTCTCTCGCCATTAGAAGATCATTAAGCATCTTCACCAAGGTGGTCTCCATACCATGCTCAACTCTAAATCCAGACTGGAAAGGCTCATAAGTGGAAGAGGAGGTAAGATGTGTCTCAAGCTGGATTGCCACCATTTTTCTATAACCTTCCTAAAATGGAAGGTTAGAGATCGGTCTGTAGTTGCTGAGACAATCTGAGTCTAATGAGGGTTTCTTCAGCAGGGGTCTAACCAATACCTCTTTCAAGGCAAATGGAAGACCCCACTCCTCAAGGAACTCTGGACAATCTCAGACACCACAGATCCAGTCAGGTCAAACATCCAAACAAAAGTTGGGCTGGACCTGGGTTGAGATCACAGTGTGTTGGTCGCAGCCTCGGGCGATCTCCACCACCTCCTCCACTACAACCAGATTGAACTCAGCCCATACAGGAGGACTGTTCTGACATGCCTCAGAGTGAGACCCCGCAGTCCCCTTGGTGGTGCTGGAGGAGATCTCTGCTCTGATAGAGGACACTTTGTCAGCAAAGACAGAGCAAACTCTTGCACCTCGTGCTCGAACCTGCTCCTCCCACTCAGAGACAGGCAGGGTGTAATATCCCGTCTACCATGCAGAACAGCTGAGCTAGTATGTTCCTTGCCGCAGCAATCTCCCTTGACAAAAATCTGTCTTCTATCGAGATTGCCCCTGACAGACACTATAATGTGACCAGAGCCAATTTGTCCTCCATCAGGCCACATCTCCTCCAACATCTCTCCAACCTCTGGCCCTTAATCTTAACTACCTGAGTTCCCCATCAAACTAGGGAGGTCTTCGGAGAGTAGATAAGGGTCTGACATGAATGGGTGCGACTGAGTCAAAGGTGTCAGTAACAGCCACATTATAGGCCACCACTACTTCCTCTGTTCCAATCGCACACACAGCCTCCACATTCAATAGGTCCAGCACCGCCTGTAGTCCTACTGGGGACAATCCCCATAAAGGGCAGTACCGACCATCTCCACAGAGGATGGACCTCGGGGGCCCCAAACATGAACCCCATGGTGCTATGATCCGACCAAACTACAGGATCTACACTGAGGTCATCGACCTCAAGGCCCAAAGCAAACACTAGGTCCAGTGTGTGGTCTGTGGAGTGGGTCACTGAAGTGACATTCTGCGCCAGGCTCAGTGCCTCCATACTCAGCAGGATGGGACTTCCCAATGGCGAGTTTGTCGTCAACCTGGGCAGTGAAGTCCCCCACCGAATTAACAATCTGGGGACTCCAACACCATGCCGCGAAGTCTCAATCTTCCATGAAATTCTCTCTCCCCTGGTGGGCAGTAGAGCAGGAGGATCCTGTAACCTGCAGGACCCCCGCAACACACTCAAATGTCCCAGTAGGGCCCACAGGCAGCATCGTGAGGCCCAGACAGGATTTAAAACAATAGCCACTCCCCGCCTCTGCGATCCTTCCTTGGGGGTGTATCACGAGTACCCAGCGGCACCGCTGCCTCTGAAATGGGGTAGAAATCTTATCCAGCCAGGTCTCCGTGATGTAAGCCAGGTCTACCGAGGATATCAAGACCGCCATTATGGCATTGCATAACACAGCCGAGTAGGATGAGAGGAGACTACTGGATCAGCTATTTGCCCACTTCCAACATGAAGCCCTTGGGCATGGGAATATGACAGGGTGAACCCTCTCCAATACCCATTTCTACGCCCAGGGCATCTCCTTGGCCTCATCACCTGAATCTATGACTCCCGGCAGACACTCGAGCAACCCCCAAAGCAAAAGTTATGGGTCATGCCACTCACTAGTAGAGATAAATGTGTTATTCCACTGCAACCCACCATGTATTCCCTATGTATGTAACTGTTGCTCTTATGTGTAAGTTTATTGAACTTTGCAATCGTTGTGATATTTCTCCACTTGCTTGGTTATACTGTTGTTTATACTGCAACTCATTCACTCCTTTTACCATATTCTACCTTCCAGGCCATGCCTAAAAGTAGACAATAATATGTCTAGTGCCCTTACCTGGTAACAAAAAAAAAACCAGACACACACTGAATATCAAAGCATTATATAAAACATTTACAATTCTATACTGTTCAATTATTTTTTTAAATGAACTTTAAAAGTCCCAAATATCCTTATTAAACTCAATTGCATGGGAAGAGAGTTCCATCAGTTGTGGGCCACATATAGGAAGAATACCGTCCCACTGCAGTCTGTCGTCTATACCTGGTCTCGGTGTAGCACCAAGACATGTATATTCCACGCCAGAGCTATTACTAGCTCCGACTATACAGTAACCCTATGCAGACCTCGCGGCTGCTCACATCTTACATCATTCTCTGGACAGCTGCAGGAAGTTGTGGGTGCACTGTTAGGGGCCTGTATTCAAAATGCTGGCAGGAGGCATGCAGGATCAACCAGATACATTCTAAATAACTGAAAGCACTGTAAATGAAAATAAATAAATATATATATATATATATATATATATATATATATATTTGTAAAATTTCTAATCGTTTCCCTCACACTGAGGTGGCACCCAATTTTAGGCTGACATTACCCTTTAAGAGGACACAAAGCAGGTTACCTGAAATGGACCAAACTCAGATGTGTATTTAGTATATGCAATCATCAGTCAGGCTAGAAGGGAACCAGAATGTGGATTTTAAGAACTGTGTTCCCTAACTGTCACTGTCTCTTCATATTTCATGGTACTGATAGGCAAACTAAACAGCTAGTTGAACTTCTGAATGAAAAAACATCTCATGGGCGTTGCCTGAAGCTGTTGCACAGCGTGCAGCACCTCTCAATGATCCTTGTGTTAAGGGTGGCCAGAATTTCCAGATGAAAACTGGGACATACACATACACGAGCCCCAGCAGCTGGCTGGTATGTTTGCTACTACTTTACTTGCTAATAAATGCATGTGTTTGGGGCTGTCTGAAAGCCATGACAAATGAAACATTCCTCAAAATGACTGTGACAGCCCATTAAAAAGCTAGGACACCTTGTCACCTGAGACCTGCAGAAGAAAGAATTATGGTATGAATATTGCCCTGTGCAGCCATGGTATCGATAGGCAAACTAAAAGCTCTGTGGGGCCTACGGAGTTACTCACCCCTACACTCACACCTCTCACTCTCCCCCAACACACACACACACACACACACATTCCAAACTAGCAAATATAAAAGCTGCAAGAAAAATCTACAATTCTGTTACAACAGTTATTCCCAAACAACAAAAAAAAAAAAAAAAAAAGATCAATTTAGGATTAAAAGCTAGGGATAAGGTAATGGTCATAGTAGGTTGTTACCTCTGTTGCAGGTTTCTGTGCTCCTGTTTGCAATACCACGGAGACAGAGAGAAGGCGGAGAAACAGAGGAAGAGAGAGAGAGAGAGACAGAAACAGCTGGGACTCCCAGTGATTCAGGGCCGAAGAGAAACATGAGGCCTCCCTGCTCAGTTCCTCCAGCAGCCCAGCCCACTGGTGTTGTAACAGTTTAACTTGACCCTCCCTACTGCTGGAATCCAGGGTAGAAATGATGTGGGTCACAGTGAGGAAGGAAAAGGGCATTCTAGGAAATGTAGTTTCTTTTGTCTATGACTTGCTCCAGGAAAGGGGAGGGAGCATCCTTGAGGACAGCCTGTTGCATGTTGTTTTCAAACCTGAAAGCCTTTATTTTCTGCAGGAACTGTGTTTCAAATACTGGTTCACATTCTGTTATTTTTCCATCTTTACCAGCCTTTATGTAGTACCCTTTGTTGTGGTAATACCTTTTACTAGATTTACTGAATAATTTTGACATCAGCTTTGAGAACTCCAAGGTCTCTTCTGCACCGCTGGGTCACTGTGTCGGGCTCTCATCCCTGCCTGGTGGTGACTGTACAGGGCCCACCTGGTTGAGGAGGTTGGGTTTGTTCTTTCTCCTGCAGTAGAAAGGTTTGCCCCAGAGCAAATAATAAACAGCACAGACAAGTGCCTCCACCCAGAGAGAATAAGGGGGCTAGATGTTGTGTGTAGTACCACCACCTGGTATGCAGTACCTATCCACCTCCCTACACTGGTCTGGACCACCCCTGGGGACCAATAAGACAGTTGTTACCTTCACCAATAAACAGTTCAATCAATTATACAAACTGGGTGCACACACAGAAATAAGATTCAACAAATTAATAGTACTTTTATTTATGTTTTGTCAGCTCATCAGCAGGTTGCACACTCGCCCTGTAGCCAAAAGATCGGAGGCTGTGGGTTCAATTCCCATAACAGAAACTTGGTTATATCAATACTGACACTGCAGTGCAGCATGGGGTAACTGCACTTAGCCTCCACCTGCAAAGCTGTAAATATAAAGCTGGGACTGGCTAACGCGGCAGCTAAACTGGCTACCGCACAGGGAATTCTTAGACCCAGCCTCAACTATGGCATAGCGACCTTCCATGATGCAAACAAAGGGGTACTACAAAGGTGGGACACCTGCTACAATAACATCTGCCGCTTTGCCTTATCGGTCCCCAGGCAGACCCACAGGTGTATACTGTACTCAGGTCTAGGCTGACCTCCCCACCTCTATCGTGCTTACACCGCAGGATGTACAACTGAGTCCATCATTAGATCTGGCACACCAGAGGTGCTGGCCTGCCTGTTATATCAAGCAAAACAAGCTTATCCACTTAGGCCGGCAGAAAGGTCTTGCCTGAGTATACCTAAATGTGCCATGAAAATAGGTGAACAAGCCTTTTCAGCATCGGCCCCAAGCTTTGGAACACCCTGCCCTCATCTATTAGGCTCTCCAAATCGCACCAGGTGTTCAGAGATGAGCTACGTGCCTACCTCTTGGGCACTGATAGATGCACATGCACCCTAATCACTGGAGCACCCGCCTAGTATAGCTCTCCAAATCTAAGGCACGTTCCTCATCTGTATGCCACGTTCTGATGTGAGAAGGCTTATTCTCTCTGGTTGTGACCACCTGTTTCTCGGTGGGACCTGCACTACCTCATCTGTTGCCATATTGATCTCATATGCTGCTAACCCCTGCACTAGAACACGCTTTGTATGATTTCTTCCTGTTATTGTTTCCCTGTCTGCAACTGCCTCGCCAACTGTGATGAAGCAAAACCTGAGATATCTATTATAGTAGAAACATAGACTTTGACAGCAGATAAGGACCGCTTGGTCCATCTAGTCTGCCCATTCCCTACCACAGGAAAGGCTGTAGATCCTAGTTAACCAACAGCCTATATCTTCCTACCCCCACAAGAATTGCCTTATGTCTGTCCCATGCATTCTTGAATTCTCCCACAGTTTTAGACCCCACAACCTCCTCAGGAAGGCTGTTCAAAGATGAGCTACGTACCTAGTAACGCTTCCTTGCACTAAATCATGTGATGTTATTTGTCTCCTGACTTGCTATTGCCTCTGTATGTAACTCTGTATAAAACTGCATCTATGTATGTAACTCTCCGGTCGAGCTGGAAAACAGGCAAAGTTTCTTGTCTAGTGCACTTACCCGTGAACAAAAACTAAATAAATAAATCATACTCCCATTAGATAACCTTCAACTAAACATTTACATAATAAGACAAATCTATAACTATGCAATACCCCTTCCCCACAAAGAAAAAGGTAGTTAATGGATACAGTAAAATCACATAGTTACTACACGTGTAACCCCCTTGCAAATGGGGTTCCAAGAAATAGCTGCTTGGGCTTACTTTAGCCCATTGGTTCTATCCTTCTCCCGCTGTCTTTCCGGTTTCTCCCAACTTGGCCCCTAATTTTTCTGGCTTCCTAGGTGCTGCTTTGCCCTCGTGGTGGCCCAGCCTAAAGCCAGTGAAAATATAGCCCCTCGGGGCTTAAAATGAGACCATGACTTCCGCTGCAAAAGGGCTGCCTCCAGAGTAGCTATGTTGGGCTCCGGATGAAAAGTACAGAGTTTAAATGTTTTTAAATAATGGAACTGTTGCTGCTTGTTGGGAATATACTGTACATGTGGAGAAAAAGTTTAAAGTTAAAATGAGTACTGTTTCCTTGCAATTCCAGTATCTGGGACTCTATGTGTCAGCCTGTCAGCTGCTGGGGAGCTTGCATAAATGCAATAGCGACAGAAAAGTAAAGAGCCACATTCTTTATCTGTGCAGCGACTACAAGTGCAGCCTTTAAGCTACACAACTGAGGGGCAAATAATGGGATTTACTCACCTGGTAAAAGTGATTATCTGACTAATCTTTATAGTACTCCGCAGTCAGAAACCAGTGGATATTCCTCGCCCATCCTATAGGTTGATGCACGATCCAATCAAAATGAAAGGCGAGACATACCTCTGTGATCATCAGATCTTCTCCTGTGTGATTCTTCCATAGCTAAAACATGGTAAAATAGATAGAGACATACAGGCCAGAGAGAGAGAGAGAGAGAGAGAGAGAGATGGAAGAGTGTAGCCACTATAGGCACGAAGATGGCCTCCCCTTATGTGGCGTCCGCTTCGGCTATTGCCTGGTAGCCCATCTAGTAAGGTAGAGTAGAACAGACAAATAGTCAGCGGTTACTTTGTAACTGTCTGTCCTGTATTGAGGAATAATCCCGAGTATAGTAACATTCATATGTCCATTCTCATACTGTAACATCAAAAACATATGGTCTGTCCTTTCATATGAAACATTTAGAGACTGGGATTCATTCCCATGTTGCTTCTTGATACCATTCTGTAAGCATGCCTTTGTCAACCCGTCCGTGGAACAATCTGCCGTCCTTGGGTGGGGCTGGAGTACTATAAAGGGTACTCAGATAATCACCTTTACCAGGGAGTAAATCCCATTATATTTCGTACCCTTTATAGTACTCCATGGTCAGAAACCAGTGGGACCTTAGTAGCAGTGCAAATTACTAGTGATTACTCTTGGGAGGGTAAAGAAGAGGCAGATTGTTTAGTAGTTGTGTGTGGTCCAGCACTGCCGAGCACTGACCTTGTAAAGGTTATCCTTTTCTTGTGATGCTATGTCTAGCCTATAGTGCATGGTGAATGTATGTATGAAAAACCAGGTTGTTGCTGAACTAATGTATGCAATTAATACATTCCCACACTCTGTCCCTATGCTGCCCCTGCCCTGGTGGAGCGATCTTTGATTTCCTCAGGAGGGATCAGGCCTGCTGCCCAGTAAGCCTCGTAAATGGTCTGTCTGACCCTGTGGCGCTGGTGTCTTATGAGGTTGCCTGCCATACCCTCGGCCCGTTGAGTAATACTAACAGTCTGTTTTACGGATGTCACTCATTATGTTGAGGGGTTGTCGTAGCAGATGACAGAAGTCTAGCAGGTGGAGCAGAGATGTGTCTGTGGGATCACCTGCTATGTAAGACCGAAGGATATTGTGTTTCCTGTGGAATGTGGAGGAAAAAGAGGGTGTTGTTCAGAGGACAATGCTAGCACTGTGAAGTGGAAAGAACGGTACCCTGCATGACTGTTCCTGAAGTCTCTGCAATCAATATCATGAGTAGATTTGCAACCAGGAATGCTGTCTTGAACGCGCACCAGTGCAGGCTGTCGTGTCGCAGTGGATGATTGTAGGGCAGCTAGTACTGTTTTGAAGTGCCACGGAGGGCATCTTGACCTTACCTTAGGGGTGCTAGTGACACTGTCTTGAGTAATTTATCTGAGTCTGGGTGTGAACCAAGGTGGCCTATTCTAGCATTTGTCCTCTAATGGCAGATACTGCTGATGCTTGGAATCTGAGGGATGTGGCTTGCCCTTGTTTGCCCTTCATTTAGAAGTCTAAAATCTGTGGAGACCTTCCCATGATGGTGAAGTGCCCATTTCCTTCATCCTACGTGGAAAACTCTGCCATTGTCTATGGTAAATCTTATTTGTTGAATGTTCCTGGACTGTAACATTTGAATCACCCTTAAGGTGTGACTTTAACTTATCAGTCTGTTGCTTTCAAGAGACCTGCAGCCAGCTTCAGGCTGGATGGGATTGGATAAAAATCGGTCCCTGTGGCAGAAGGTGCAGTCGGTGAGTAGAGTCATGGGCTGGTCGACTGTCATTGCTTGGATGAGGGAATATTATGTCCTCAATCCAATGGGTGTCCCGTCCATCGAACCTTGTTTAAAGGTACTCCACATTTGTGTGGGGGCTGTGGGATTCAAACTTAGATCTCCAGATCTAAGTGAAGAGCCTTAAACCACAGTGCTATACTGCCTCCTGGAGTAGTTTGTGCAGTATTGGAAAGGGGAGGCGTAAGCCCATTTGAGAATTCCATGGGACAGAGAGAGAGAGAGAGAGGTCCACCTCGCTCGCTAGGGTCCAAGAGCCTGGAGTGGTAGATAGTGAATTACGTGTATTGCGAGATGCCGTGGGGGTCCCCTTGGAGGGGGCCCATTTGGATAGAAAGTTCTGGAAGGCTTGACAGTTGATTGTTCCTCCTCCTGGTAGATGTTGGTTCCTCAGCCCATCCGCCTCAGTGTTGGCTGTCCCAGTTAAAGATGTGGCTGTGACGGACTGTAGGCGTCTCTCTACCCAGTGGAGTAGCTGTAGTGATTCTTTGGTCATATGTCTACTTTCATTGCCCTGGGATCCAGAAATGCGGAATGGTCACTGGCAGTTGCATGTCACTGCGTGATGCCCCATAGGTGAGAATGCCTACTTCTAGCCATCTTTGTTGCTGCTCGTTGCTGGTGATCATTGTAACATCTGCAACCAGGTTCCCTAATACTCCTGAGTTACAGTCTGCACTGAGGCTACTGGGGTGCTTATGTCAAGCTTGTGGTGATGGAGTGCCCAAGCATCCTTGGGTTTAGCTCCTATGGCCATTGGCTACTGAAGGGACCACAGCCCGTATGAGCTACCCTGTAGGACAAACATGCAATGCTGTTGGTTCAGGACCTGCTACTGGAGGAGTGCCTTTGCCGTACAGTATAGTCCGATACACTGTAACCCTGCTGTTGCAGTCTAAATTTAGAAATGCCATGTTGCAGAATTAGTAGGTGCACATGCACTAATGTTGTATGGTAGTGCAACTACCTGGAGCACCTGTGGGTGCTGCTGTTGCAAGTTTGCTTGGATGCAGTTGGTGATTCTGGGGAACCATTTTTTTTCTCTCTCTCATCTTCTTCTTCTTCTTTCACCAGATCAAGGTTGTCACGGTATGGAATGACTTGATCCCCTTGTTTCTATAGGAATGTCGCTCGGATCCCGTACTCATGTGGATAGAAGGATGCCACTGCTGGACAGGGCGTCAGGCAGTCATTAATGATGGTATACCATGGGGGCTTTCTGCCATCCGAGGGTTTCATTATCACTAGAGAGTTGTGCCATAGAGTGAGTGGCCATTTTCCAAGTGGCAGGAGCATCCCAACCCATCTAGGGTACCTGTGGACACAAGTCCCGCCGCTGGTGAGAGGAAAAAATGTGTCTGAGATGGGGTGATGAAAGAATGGAATGCCGCACCCTTGGCTCATATATTGAGGTGGTGTGGGGTGGCGGGGCACATAAACCCCGGTAATGTTAAGGATTTGCACTATGGTCTCTGATGGAGGACTGACGGCGGTGCCTCAGGCGCATCATATCCTGAAGTGGGCCTATCTGCTGTCTGGCTATATAGTGCGCCGCTGAGTGTCGGGGCTGAAGAAGGCATGTAAGGACAGTTCATACACACACAGTGGAATGGCCCCAGGGGTCGGATGTGCGAAGAGGTGAAAGTTGGAGTGGTCAGGAATGGTGAAGGTCACCCGTGAGTGAGCGGTCCTGCCTCTTGCGATGTCCCCATGTGTCAAGGGTGTAGGTTATATCCTGACTGAAGTGCAGCCTTCAGTATGTCACTTGTTTATCCCATTGGCCCTGCTAACTTCCTGGGCTGATGCCCGTTATTCGTAAGGGGTGAGCTGTCTCCCTTCGGGAGTCAGGGTTACTCCACCTGGGAGGATATCTCGCGCAGAACCCGTTCGGCCTGAGGTGCAGCTGAATAGCCATCTGAGATGCAGAGAATTATCACAGGGTATAAGCCAAAGAAGCAAAATATGTAGCCCACTAAGAACGAAATAAGCCCTGCGGTTGTGGAGGAGAAAGGATACTGTTTAGCCATGAGTAAAATGGGGAATGGAGAAAGAATCTCAGATTTAGAAGTGGGTAGCCATCTGAGAACAAGCGACCACCAAACAGTGTGGTTCACGATAAACACACCCATACAATCAAGCCATACAAAAGCAAGAGTACTGGACTTTAGGAGGGCTGACTTTGGGAAAATGAGAGAGTGCCTCAGGAAAGCACTAGCAAACAGAACGAAGGAGGGTGGAGGAACAATGGGAGTGATCAAAACAGCCATCACAGAGGCAACAAGCCTTTGTGTAAAGCAAATCAATAAAACACAACGAAGGAAAACGCTATAGTTCTCAAAAGAGGTGGCAGGAAGGTTAAGGAAAAAGGACAGCATTCAGGAAATATAAGGAAACACAGAAGGAGCAGGACAGAGAACTTTATCAGTTAAAGCAGAAAGAGGCTGGGAAGGCAGTCAGAATAGCAAAGGCCCAAACCGAGAAAGGATAGCCAATTCTGTTAAGAGGATAAGACCTTTATAGGTACATTAGGGCGAAGACAGACCAAAGGAGGGATACTGAAGCTTAATAAAGGGAGGGAATGTGGGTAGAGGTGACAGTGAAAAGCAGGGATACTGAACGAATATTTCTGCTCAGTATTCACAAAGGAAGTGGGGGGTTTCCTAAACCAAACAAGAGAAACACTCTGAAGATGGGGTTGATACCAGTCCATTTACAGAAGAAAGGTTCTGAAAGAACTAATAAAATTGAAGGTGGACAAAGCAATGGGGTCTGATGGGATTCACCCAAGAATTCTAAAAGAACTAAGGTAGAACTAGTGACACCACTGACTACCCTCTTTAACAAATCATGGGAGGATGGGGTGGTACCGAGGACTGGAGAAGGGCAGATGTGATTCCCTTCACAAAAGTGGGAGCAAGGCAGAAGCAGAAAACTATAGACCTGTTAGTTTAACCTCAGTGGTAGGGAAAATGATGGAATCACTTCTGAAGGAAAGAATTGTTGAGTATCTAGAGGCCAGAGGGCTCAGGACCCAAAGCAGCATGGATTCCAGCGGAAGGTCATGCCAGACAAATCTGATAGATTTCTTTGACTGGGTGACCAAAGTAGTAGATCAGGAAGGGCTGTGGACATGGCCTACCTAGACTTTAGAAGGCATTTGACACAGTCCCACAAAGATTAATATACAAGTTAGCCAGCCTGGGAGTGGGTCCCAAGATGACAGCCTGGGTAAAGAACTGGCTGGAGAATAGGACACAGAGAGTAATAGTAAATGGAGTCCAGTCTGAAGAAAGGGGGGTTACTAATTGGGGTATAAGGGTTCAATAGGACCAGTCTCTTCAATGTCTTTATAGCGACATTGCAGAGGACTGGAAGGAAAAGATGTCTCTTTGCAGATGACACAAAGATCTGCAACAGAGTTGATGCACAAGTGGGGTGGAAAGGATGAGAAGGGACTTGGCAAGGTTAGAGGAATGGTCAAATGTATGGCAGCTTAGATTCAATGCTAAGAAATGCAAGTAATGCACCTGGGAAACAAAACCCAGGGGAACATTACACAATGGGGTGAGATACTAACAACAACAAAAATGGAAAGGGACCTGGAGGTAGTCATATCAGATGACCTAAGGTGGGCAAGCAATGTGAGAGGGCAGCAAGGAGGCTGGGGGATACTGGGATGCATAGGAGGCATCACCAGTAGAAAACAGGAAGTTATTATCCCCCATTACAGACAGTCGGTGAGACCCCATCTGATTACTGCATGCAGTTCTGGAGACCCAATCTCCGCAAGGACATAGACAGGATGGAGCTGTCCAGAGGACGGCAACTAAAATGGTGCAGGGTCTGCACTGGAAGACATATGAAGAGAGACTTAAGGAGCTTAATATGTATAGCCTCGAGGAAAGGAGGGAGAGGGGACATGATAGAAACTTTCAAGTATCTCAAGGGAATCAACAAAGTCCATGAGGGTAGCATCTTTCAAAAAGAGGTGTGCAAGAACAAGGGGCACAATTTGAAGATAGAAGGGTGGCGGCTCAGAGGTAATTTAAGGAAGTATTTTTCACAGAGAGGTTGTGGATGCATGGAGCGGCCTCCCGGAGGAGGTTGTGGAGTCAAAAACAGTGATGGAATACAAGCATGCATGGGACAGTCATAAGGCAATTCTAGGGAGTGGGGTAGGAAGAAGTAGGCTGCTGGTTAACTAGGATCTGCAGCTTATCCATTAGGTAGGAAATGGGCAGACTGGGTGGGCCAAGCGGTCCTTATCTGCCGTCAAAATCTATGTTTCTATGTTCCTCATCTTGCATAACATACCTCCACCACCAGCCCTGCGATCTTGTGCCTGGGCCTCCCCCATTCACCTGGCTAGCTTCTGCCCTTAGGACCGTACCTATCCCTACTGAACAACAATACCTGCCTCCACCCAGTCTTAGCCACTGTAGGCTGAAACTCCCAAAATATGCCGCTCTATGGTATACGTCTTTCTACTCTCTGCCAATGTCCACCCCAACCCAGGCCCCCTTCTTGCCTCAACCCTTGGTGCTAAACATAATGGGCTCCAAACAACTTCTCTCAATATCTGCAGCCTGCAAAAATTCTCCTCCCTCCATGGCTGGCTTGCACAGCACTCCTGATATCCTGGCCTAACAGAAACCAGGCTTACCAGCCGTACCCTGACTCTGCAAGTAGCCTTAGATGGCTACTTATTTTTCCGATGCTGACCCGTTCACTAAAAGAGGTGGTGGTTGCACCTTTTACATAAAAAAATACACTGCAAGCCACCCAAGTTAACCTCCTCCCTCCCTGATCCGGAAGCTCACATTCTTACAGTCAAATTGCTCCTTGGAGCCCAGGAAAACCTATTCCTCCTGTGGCCTATATCCTCCCCTGCAACCAAAAGCTCACGATCAAAACCATCCTAGACTACATTGCACAACTCCCCCTAAAATGAAGTCTTCCTCGTTAGCGACTTCAACATCAACTGGCTCTTACTCTCCTCCTCTCACTTCCATGACTCTGTCTTAGCTCTTGATCTCACCCAAGTCATTCAATCCCTACCAGGCTGGATGACAAAATAGGCAACGCAACCCTTCTTGACCTCTTCTTTACCAACAGACCCAATAATATCTCTCAAGTCAAGGTTCTTTCTAACGCCATTAGTGACCACTCTCCAGTTGCCTGCTGGTAGTCGAATAAAATCCTCACCTGTGCCCCTCCTTCCAGTGACAATTAAAACAGGGCTCCCTCTTCCGTCTCAGGCTCCTCTCCCAAGTCCCATCTTGAGCATGTAATTGGTTCCCTATTGACAGGGGTGGTGTGTTGATGCTGCACTATCACACTTCATTGCCACTTTCAATGCTGCCTCGACCATTACACCCCCTCACTAAGCTCTTCACTAAAAATTGAGACACCCCTGGATCTCCAGGCCCTCCTGGATATGATGCGGCACCATGACAATCTCTGGTACAAAGCCATTGACTCTCGTATCCCGAGGGATAGGCAGCTCTACAGAGAGAGCCAGAAATGCGTACCTGGGCCATTCACCAGGCCAAGGCATCTCACTACAAAGCAGCCCTTACTTCCTCTTGGGGCTCTGGTCATGATTTCTGGAAAACATTAGAGAACTTAGCAGAAATACCACTTCACCACCCCACTCAACTATTCACTGATGGGACTAGTACCCAAGACCCCATGGTGATAGTTAACATACTAAACACCACCTTCTCTGACCTCAATGAAGTCCTGCCCCCAACTCTTTGACCCCTCCCAGGCTCAGCCCCCACCAAATATACCCCCTTTTGTCTCTGTACCTTGTCACCCAATCAAGCCAAGAAATACTTATCCAAAGTTCTGGCCAAGTCCGGTATAATAATGACTCCTGGTTTAAAACTCCTACATCTTACTCTTGATGAAGTTCTTCTCCCCAACTAAAATTCTTAATAAATCTCTCTGCATCAGCCAATTCCCATCACCATGGAAGCAAGCTGTCATAACCCCTGTCCTAAAGAGTGGTGACAAATCCTCCCCAATAACTATAGACCCATATCCATACTGCTCCCTCTCGAAGGCATTAGAAAGCTGTAGCCATCCAACTCATGCACTACCTATCTGATCACGATCTCTTCTGCCCAGAGCAACATGGCTCGAAGGGGCCACAGTATAACCACCGCCTCATTGAATACACCGCCTACATCCATCAAGCCCTTGACCGTGGACTTACAGTCGGCTCTATTTATACTGACCTCACAAGGCCTTTGATATGCTCAATCATGCCTTGCTCCTTCACTATCTACCTGCCCTTGGACTCTCCCAGAAACCATACCCTGGTTCGCAGACTACCTAGCTAGTAGGACTCAATGTGTCAAAATTGGCTCCACTCTCTCCAATTGCCACCCTATCTTATCTGGTGTCCCACAGGCTCCATACTTGGCCCTTCCTCTTTAGCATTTTCTGAACTCACTACCTAAGGCCTGCTCAGGCAGACTTCTCTTATACGCTGATGATGCTGTCATTTTCAGCAGTCGCCAGCACCCCCCTCCCTCCAAAACTCACTCCAAATCATTTCTCTGAAGCTGAAACCTGGTTTGGGACCACAGGCTTATACTTAATCACAAAAACACAAACAATGATTTTCACCCACCGCCAGAGTTCTCACTCTGGATCAACCCTACCACTGTCAATTCACTGGGTGACACGTTAGAACAGGTGAACACCTTTAAATACCTGGGCATAATTTTAGACACATCACTCTCCTTTCATAAACATATCCAGCTCTTATCCACCTTTCTAAACACTCGACTAGGTCTCCTCTACTGCCTGAAGCATGATCGCCCCCTGAAGCCATCTTTTCGCTGTGTCTTCCTCTGTACTCTCTGTCACAACCCACCCAGCAGGTCAGCCCTCTACTCCCAAAGTGCCAACCTCTGAGCATATTCTTGTGAACAGTTAACAGAACAAGGTAACCCTCTTTGTCTGTTTTTGTGGATTCGAATCAACCTTTGGTCTCAAGTCTTGGAGGATTCAAACTCTGAACCTCTTGTTAGTGTACCCAATGTACAGACTCAGATAATTCTGTCTTCGGGAGGGAGGGGCAGATATCTTTGCCTCACGGGCACCTAACCAGGTGTACAGAAATGAACCCTTAAAACTGTAATGAAAGACCTCAGATTTAAAACGCTTTACCTTTTTCCAGTTTGGTATCACCATTCAAGCTTATGTACAGTGTCTGCTTTAACCATATATACCCCACTTGTAAAAGAAAATAAATCAAAGACAGACCACATAGGCTCTAAAATAGAGTTTTACTAAAATAGATAAAAAATATGTAACACATAAAATACAGAACTATTATATCACAAGACATACAAATCTATTAAAAGAACAATGCTTTAACAGTACAATTCCACTACAGTACTTAGATTTTGTTTCTCTCTCTCTCTCTCTCTAAATACCTGCTAAAGAGTGCTCACAGATGTTTCTTTGTCAGAGTCTAGATAAAAGTGTCTCTGAAGGAAAACAGAATAATGTTTAAAAGCTGGTTTTCCCCACCTCGTTGCATAGGGTCACCAAGCTCCTCCCTGTCAGAATATATAAAAAGATATCTATATAAAAACAGGATGTCTTTTCCAAGTATTAAATTCTGTAACCTCAGCATAACTCATTTTCTCCATGTGACTTCCCAAGCAAGGTTGTACATTTCCAAGATACTCCTTTCATCTTTACCTGCATCCTCTCTCACACAGGCATCAAAGGAACATTTACAACTTTGCACCCATGTAATAACCTGAGTTTTCCTCCAAACATCATAAAATGGATATGATTTATCTTGGCATCTAGCAAACTACAATTAGCCACCTAAACAGAATATCCTCAACTCAAGCCTCTTCCAGTCTGTAATTATCTCATGGCTATCATCTTCAGCTGAGACCTGGGGAGGGGGGTGAGCAAGGTCCTCCAAGAGCACCAGATTTCCAGCATCTCTCATGACAGACAGTCCATAACACATTTTATATTACAAAATTGATACAGTGATCAGAACCAGCTGTCCGAGTGTCACACTTCCATTATGGACTACAGCATTGTTATATACAGTATGGCTCTGTTAATCAGACTGCCTTAAGCAACAAAACTGTCGTCTTATCACAGGCTGTGACAGATTTACCCATACCCGTGACCTATATAGATGGTCCCAGTGGTTAAATTTCGATTCGAGACTTAAATATCACACCTGTCTCTAGCCAAGAAAATCCTTCTCAACCTCTCCACATCTGGGGCTTCTACCTCTACTCAAACCAAACCCCTTAAACAGACCCACCAGAAGTACTGCCAAGTCTCATAGCAGTCCCCACTGTAGGACCTCCCTTGGCCAAAGGGCCTTTCTGTGTTGGGCCCCTAAATGGCTCAATGAGCTCCCCACCCATCATTCATGAACCAAAACTAGGCACTTTCAAGACTCACCTCAAAAACCTGCTCCTTTCCTGTCAAACTGTGACTGTCCCTAGTCCCTCCTCTTCCCTACACTCGCCTCCTCTCTTAGTCCCTGTGTCCTCCTGCACTTCACTACTTGGACTAACTTGCACCTCATCTAATGCTGGGTCTGGCAAATGTCCCTGAGTTCTCTGCTTATCTAACATTTTTTTTTAGCGGTACTGTTTCTCCTGGGCTTCCAGTCGTCCAGTCTGTCCTCACATCCTTTCTCTGGCCGTCCTGACTCGTAGTGGTCTCCAAGGAGGGCGCCCACCCACTGCTCCCATGGCTTACCCCTGTGGTGGGGAGGTAGGGGTAGCCAACCCCCACCTAACATGGATCCACACTGGCAATCCCTCCCAGAGCTGGCACAGATGCTCAAAGACAGCCATCAAGCCGCTTCACTGGATATTCCCTTTTTTCCGCTTTTCTCCCCTGTGGGACTATGCGTGCAATGACCAGTGACTGGGTGCCCGTGACGCTCCCGCGCGCCCAGTCAAGCCGCTTGCCACGTCCTGCCACTCATGGTGTGGCTACATGCCACCGAGCCCCAGCCTCCGCCAGGGTCAGCGAGCACCGCGTAGGAAACCCCTCCCTGGAGATGGAGAGCAGTCCATCGACGCTCAATCCATCTCCTCCTGCCACCCACGGCAACCTGTGATTGTTCCCGAACATAGGTCACCGGCTTGGTAAGAGATGTGGCATCCAGCGCTCAACCTCAGCGCCACCGGCCGGCTTGTTTATCTAACATTTGATGACAGGCCTGTGCTGCCCTAGATCTTATTTTACTACTTACTGTATGACTAATTCCTATGTACTTATGTTTTCATCTGTAACTTCCTATGTATCTATGACGTGGAAACTTTGCAAAGGAGTCTATGACTCAAAGGTGTATTTCCGATTATTGTAATAAATTTATAAATACAAATCATACTGGTAGAAACCCTTTCTATGGTGTGTCACAAACCTTTTCTATCTTTGCGATGGATTAATAAATCAGTAATTAAGTCATGTCAAGCACTCACTGTTTTGTCAAGGCAAAAAAAAAAACAGCTGCTGCAGCTTCCGGAAAAGAACACTTTTAAGGAATCCAGGAGATTGCTCCTCACCACCGTTGATGTATCTGGGCAGAAAACAAAGAAGCTTCAAATGTTAGATAAGCAAGCCGGCCGGTGGCACTGAGGGTTGAGGCACTGGACTCTCAAATGGGGATGGCAAGAGGATCACAGATTTAGAAGTGGGTAGCCGTCTGGGAAATAGTGACCATCGAACAGTATGGTTCACAATAAACACAGCAGTAGAGTCAAGCCATACAAAGGCAAAGGTACTGGACTTCAGGAGGGCTGACTTTGCCAAAATGGGTGAGTGCCTAAGGAATGCACTAGCAAATGGACAGGAAGGAGGGGTGGAAGAACAATGGGGAATAATCAAAACTGACATCACAGAGGAAACGAGCCTTTGATTGAAACAAATAAACAAAACAAAATGATGTAAGAAACCACTATGGTTCTCAAAGGAGATCTCAGGAAAGGTTAGGGAGAAAAAGAAAGCATTCAGGAAGTACAAGGAATCACAGAAGGCACAGGACAAGAATTGTATCAGTTAAAGCAAAAGGAAGCTGGGAAGGCAGTCAGAATAGCAAAGCCGAACAGAACCATCAGGAACTTTGGACTCAAGCGACCAAAAGAATTAGAAACAAAAAAAAAATTGAATACAATATAAGATGCACAAGTGGAAGGCCAACCAAGGTACTGTAAACAAAGGTATTACGAACAAGGGAACATGGCAGGTAAAGTACTGCCTGGCAAATCCGGAAAGAAGAGCATCTAGAGCAGTCCCAAGTTACGATCACGGAAACTCAGAATTTGATCACAGCCCCAAATTTAATAGCTGCTCAATTTCAAATTTTATGAGACCTTGTACCAAGAGGATAGAGTCAGGTCACCTAGATAATACACTTAAGTATCTAGAAGGTATAGTACTCCTAAACTGTCAGATTCTAGCAGTTAAATTGGAATCATCCATTACTACAGAGGAAATATTACAGAGAATCAAGCAGTTAAAAATGGTAAGCCCCTGGATTGGATGGATATGTGGCGGAATTCCCAGTAGATTCAAAAATCTTCACTGGAATAATAGCAGCCCGTTTACAGAAAGAAATACAGACCCTGGTTCATTGAGACTAGACTGGCTTCATATCGGGCGATATCTGCAAGACAATATGTGTTGATTCTTAAACATAATTTCAGCCCAAAATATAAGAAACAGTTCCAAATAGCCATTAGCATGGACGCCAAAAGACATTTGATAGAGTAGATTGGGTATTTCTAAAGGAAACACTTAGGAAATTTGGCTTGAGGACAAATTTGTAGCTCTGATCAGAGCATTATATCAGGCACCAAAAGCTAGAATTAAAGTGAATGGCTATCTCATGAATAGCTTCTCATTGGGGCAGGGGACAAAGGCAGGTTGCCCCTCTCTCCACTGCTCTTCGCGTTATCTCTGGAGCCTTTAGCAGTGGCCATCAGGTCAAATCCCTAATAGAGGAGTGCAGGTCGAGGTCACCCTCAAAAGTGGCCCTCTATGAGACGACTCCTTGTTTTTTATCTCGAAATCTGAAAGGTCTTTACCAGCTCTAATGGAAGAGTTAGTGGAATACAGGAAATTAGCAGGCTATAAAATCAATCATTCCAAATACCTGGGGATCAAGATATCAGTCAATCTGACCTTACTTTATAAGAACAACTATGCTCATCTGTTCCAACAGATACACGTGAATCTGGACCGTTGGCAACTTTTGCCATTAACCTTATACGGCAGGTCCAAACTATAAAATGAACGTCTACCCAGGTTCCTTTTCCTTTTCAGACCTTGCCCTTGGGAATACCTACAGATTTTGGACTAACACAAAAGCAACACAGCAGTTCATATGGAATGGCAAGCGCCCTAGAATAGCACTGACCACATTGCAGGCCCCGAGAGCGGGAGGCCTGGCCTACCTTCATTTTTATTTCTATTTTTGGCAGCTAGGGGTCCCAATTGTGCACCTGGCGAAACATAGAATAGATTCAGGATGGTATCTCCTAGAGCAGGGGTTCTCAAATGAGGAGGCCAGCCTCCTGGGAGGCCCCAACATGTTCCAGGGAGGCTCAAGCAAGCCTGAAAAGTAATATATTTAAATTTTGAGTTTATATATTGTGTGTGAAGAGATGATACAAACTGAAAGAGGATAATAGTAGGTGAATTTAATGTATTTATTTACTAATAGGTGACAAGGGAAGGTGAATGAAAGGTTCATTTCAGGTGTACCCAGGGAAGGGCAGGAGTGAATACATTTCAAAAGGCAACTGCAAAACAATCAAGAAATACACAGTGAACAATAGTGCAAACAAATATGAACAATAAACTAAAAATGAGTGGTGGTAATTGATCAATTTGTAGCCTGATGGCAGAACAACCCAAATACAAGGTTGAGCACTGAAGTGCTAAGAGCAATAGCAGGAAGGAGCAAAGTCATCCCTGAGAAGTTGGTTAGAATCAGGGAAGGATGGGGAGAGGCAAAATATGTAGGAAGGTAATTTCACATAGAGAGGAAACAGGAAAGTAGTCTGACCCATGAAGGTACTGCAACAAGGGGTAACAATGGTTCAAAATTAAAATAGCACTGTCGTAGGTTGGCCTGGGGGTTACAATAAGCTGAAAAATAATATTTATTTATTCTGTTTGTTATTCAGATAACACCTTTGAGCACAGGAGCTCTTTTCAAAGGTTCCACGTCAGTATAAGACAAAGAACTGAATGTGAGCCAAGTACTCAAAGGGGTTTCAATTTATTCATGGTGTACTATGAAAGTACAGTATGTTATTTTTCTTTGGGAGGCCCAAGATTATTTCAATTTTGGGGAGGCTCAAAATCTTTCCATGGATTTGGGAGGCTCACTGTGACAAAGTCTGAGAACTACTGTCCTAGAGGAAGACTCACTAAAAGGATGGGCACTTTGGGTCTTACCCACTAACACATTGCCCCATAAAACACAGGGTCTCGAATTAAACCATGGGTCTCCAATGGTTGAAAATATTACAAACTAGAAAACTCACATATACTCCTGAAGGGTTGAGACCACTCTCCTGATATGGTTTGAACCCACCTTTGTGCTCTCCAGGTCGGACGCCGATATAAGGTCTGGGCTGCAAACGCGTAACCACTTTTTGCCCAGAAAAGGAACAATTCTCCTGCACAAATGAGTGAAAATTTCACTTACAGAAACAAGACCATTTTAGATTCTTACAGGTACGCCACTACATATCCACAGCAAACAGAATACAAAAAATAACTAGAGAGGACAAAGCTGGAAAACTTTTTATGGGATTATAATGATCAAAGGAATACACACCCATTATCACAGTTATACAAGATAATACTACACACTCCCCTCAGGACTAGATGAACTTAAAAGTAAATGGGAAAGTGAGTTGAAAGTTAACATAACAGAGAATGTCTGGACTAAAAGATTTAGTCGGGGCTGGCAAGTCACAAGCTCCCCACATGGTGGGAGTTCCATTGGAAGGTTATATGGCGATATTTTCTCACCTCTACCAAATTGAGACATTTGGTCATTCTGGGTCTGTAATGTGCTGGAGGGGCTGCGGAGACCAGAACACAAATTCATATTTTTGGGATTGCCCTCAGATCGTCTGTTCTGGAGGAAGGTGCACACTTAATAACCAGGCTTACGGGCCTGCAGATACCCTTTTCAGGGAGGAGTTAGTGCTGGGACTTCTACACTAATCAGTGGATCTAGACAATCCACGAAATTAGCTCAAATCATAAGGCTGGTGGCAGTTAAATGTATTACTGCCAGGTGATTATCTCTGCTCCCCCTTGATTGCAAGAGTGGCGGTCCAGAATGACTCCAAGTAGAAACTATGGAATGGATTACAGCAACGTTGAGGCTACAAAGCGAAAGGTTTGCCCAACTTTATTCCCCATGGTACCAACACAAGTGAAGAGAAAGATGTTCCACAAAAGTTTGTGTCAGGACAGTGGGAAGAGAACTAGGTCTCAGGGATAGAACAGTAATCATTGGTGTTGTAGAAAATGGATGCAATTTAGTGCCCGCCTTTAAGTTTAAGTTTAAATTCAATTGTTGTCTTTAATTTGACTACAACTCTAATCTCAACCAGAACATATAGGCTGGAAACTAGAAGCTATAGTAAAGAAGAATAAGCTTTTAAGCTGTTAACTGAATAGTTATGTTCAGAAGGACAGAGCACAGTCGACTACACAAGTGGATTGAAAGCTGATGGATAAGAGCTAAACTTGTGAGATGAACCCTATTGTTTAGTAATGCAATCAATTAAAGCTAAAAATAAGATGCAGAGATATGATCTTAGTATCTGAAATGAAGTGGATAAACATAATCAAATCTAAATAAAAGAAAGAATAGAAAGGGAAACTAGAATAAGTTGTAAAACAATGGATTTGGAAAGATAATGTATATGGCTGTACAATGATCTATGTGATGTCCTAAGTAACAACTAATAAAACTAAGTTAAAAAAAGAACAGCAAAAGCCCAAACCGAGGAAAAGATAGCCAACACAGATAGGAAGGAGATAAACCTTTATAGGTACATCAGGGAGCACAAGGAAGACCAAGGGAGGATAGTGAGGCTTAATAAAGAGGAGGGTGGGCAGAGGGAGACTGCGAAAAGGCAGAGATACTAAACAAATATTTTGCTCAGTATTCACAAATGAAGAGGAGGAGGTACCTAAAACAAACAATAGAAACACTCTGGATACAGAAGTTGATACCAGCCCATTTAAAGAAGAAAGGTTCTGAAAGAACTCTGTTTTACTTTATTTCTTTATCCACCTTCCTGCTCTGGAGCCCTCTCCTTCCTTCCTCTCAACCTCGATTCCATCTCAGGGATCTGCCCTAGAGTGCCTCCTTCTCCCCTGCACAGTGGGGTCTGTCCCTCTTCTGGTGGTCCTGGATGGTACTGAGAGGCTATCAGCTAGGGCTTACCGAGAGGTGTTTCCTTTTTCCCCTGGTTTCCCCCTCTGGGACGCCAAGTGCTAGGACATACATCCCAAGTGGTGGCGTGCTGACACACACTAGACCACTCATGCGCCGGTGGCGTCCCCCTCCCGACTCCACTGAGCGGGCCACCTCCATCCCTTCAATTGTCCGTGCTTCTACCGACTACGAAGGTGATGTAGAACGCAGATCGTTCTTGGTTCCCACCCTGAGGGAGGACAGCATCCGTTGGGGCGCTCGATCCTCCCTCCCCCTGCCGTCCCCTGGCCACCGAGTCCGTTCCGAACCGGGTCACGGTGCAGCGGTGTGGCGTCTAGCGCCTCAGCCCTCAGCGCCACCGGGCGGTGTGAAAGAACTCTTAAAACTGAAGGTGGACAAAGCAATGGGGCCTGATGGATTCATCCCAAATTCTAAAGAACTAAGGTGGAGAACTAGTGACACCACTAACTACCCTCTTTAATCATGGGAGGATGGGGTGGTACCTGAGGACTGAAGGAGGGCAGATGTGATTCTATTTCACAAAAGTGGGAGCAGGGCAGAAGCAGGCAACTACAGACCTGTTAGTTTAACATCAGCTATAGGAAAATGATGGAATCACTTCTGAAGGAAAGAACTGTCAGTACCTAGAGGCCAGAGGGGCACAGGACCCAAGGCACCATGGATTCATAGTGGGAAGGTCATGACAGATGAATCTAATTGATTTCTTTGACTGGGTGACCAAAGTAGTAGATCAGGAGGGGTGTGGACATGGCCAACCTAGACTTTAGCAAGGCATTTGACACAGTCCCACACAAAAGATTAATATACAAGTTAGCCAGTCTGGGAGTGGTTCCCAAGATGGTAGCCTGGGTAAGGTGGCTGGAGAACAGGACACAGAGGGTAATAGTAAATGGAGTCAACTCTGAAGAAAGGGGGGTTACTAATTAGAGATGTGAGGGTTCAGTACTAGGACCGGTCCTCTTCAATGTCTTTATAAGCGACACTGCAGAGGGACTGGAAGCAAAAGTATGTTTCTTTGCAGATGACACAAAGATCTGCAACAGAGCTGATACACAAGGTGGGGTGGAAAGGATGAGAAGGGATTTGGCAAGGTTGGAGGAATGGTCAAATGTATGGCAGGTTAGATCCAATGCTAAGAAGTGCAAGTAATGCACCGGAAACAAAACCCAGGGAAGAGTACACAATGGGGGTGAGATACTAACAACAACAAAAATGGAAAGGGATCTGGGGGTAGTCATATCAGATGACCTAAAGGTGGGCAAGCAATGTGAGAGGGCAGCAAGGAGGGCTGGGGGGATACTGGGATGCATAGGGAGAGGCATCACCAGTAGAAAACAGGAAGTTGTTATCCCTCTGTACAGACAGCTGGTGAGACCCCATCTGGAGTACTGCGTGCAGTTCTGAAGACCCAATCTCTGCAAAGACATAAACAGGATGGAGGCAGTCCAGAAGAGGGCACTAAAATGGTGCAGGGTCTGCACCGAACACACATGAAGAGAGACTTAAGGAGTTTAATATGAATAGCCTCAAGGAAAGGAGGGAGAGGGGGACATGATAGAAACTTTCAAGTACCTCAACGGAATAAACAAAGTCCAAGAGGGTAGCATCTTTCAGAAAAAGAGGTGTGCGAGAACAAGGGGCACAATTTGAAGATGGGGGTGGCTGAGAGTTAATGTAAGGAGTATTTTTTCACAGAGAGTTGTGGATGCATGGAACAGCGGAGGTTGTGGAGTCAAAAACAGTGGTGGAATTCAAGCATGCCTGGGAAGTCATAAGGCAATTCTATGTGTTGGGGAAGAAAGAAGTATGCTGTTGGTTAACTAGGATCTGCAGCTTATCCATTAGGTAGGGAAATGGGTGGACTGGGTTGTGGCGGTCCTTAACCGCCTTCAAATTCTATATTTCTTGAGTTTATAATGGCATTCTCTTTCATATAAAACAACTGATTTTCAGAAATCACCATTTGTTGCAACGTCAAACGGCATCTTCCGTGCCATATGTAAAATTTACAAAAGCTAAGATGGTGATATGGTGTGTTTATCATATTTAGCCAATTCTCTTGGTAATATTCCGAACCACAGAATAGCTGAAGAAATGCTAGAAAATGGAGAGTTTGGCCAATTCTGTTCCACTATCTCCCAAAATCTATTTATATATGGGCAATCAAAGCATAGGTGGTGCATAGTTTCTGTTTGTAGTGTGCACATTGGTCTGGGACAGTATCTTTCCTCAATTCGTTTATGTTTTATATTCCCTCTCACATTTAACCTGCCATGTAGGGAAAGTCAATTCACATGCCACATCTGTTTGAGTTCTAGGTGACTTGAGCATCTGTCCTATTAATAATTTATCCTGCTGCGACCTAACCGAAAAAGGCTGCTCTAACAAACAACTTAACACAATATATTAAGTATCTGACCTTTCTTTGGAGAGTCATAATTTGATATTTGGAAAACACCCAAAGTTTTAGTTTCCCAAAACAGGCTTGGAAATGGGCTGGGAGTCCCGTCTTGGACCTTTGTTTAGGTAAGGGACCATATAATAGCCATACTTTTGAATCGCTCTAAGTAGTCCCTAACCCAAGGAATGCAGAACTTGTCTTTGCTGCTGAGTAGCAGGGTTTCAAGTTAAAAGTTAGGTACATTGAGAAAAAAAAGGAATAGGGTTAACCATTTTAAACCACCCTGGGCCTTCTCTATGAATAAGATCCTCTCTTGATAGGGTTAAGACGACTAACCCAGTTACATTTAAAGAAACAAGCGTACATCTTTGTTTCTAACTGTTCTGGAAGGAGACATATGGGGCTAAGATGTAGGAAGGATGCCAATAAGTATGTTTTACCATATAAACTCTTTTGAGTTTGACATCCTCCATCTATTCCATACTTCAACTTTTCTTGGGCAAGATCTAACTGTTGTTGCCAATTTGTAAGGCCATATCACCACCACCAAACATAATACCTAAAATTGTGCACGGTTCTCTGGCTACTGGAGCTTCAGGACAGACTCAGTTGTATAGCCTGCGTGACCAATCAAAAGAGTAGGGGATTTTATTGTTATACAAAATATTCATATACTGGTACATTATATATTTCACATTTCTGTACAATACAATTTACACATTCATACATGACCAGTTAAGTAAGTTGTTCTTACATGTCTATCCATTTACTAGGCTTATGTTTTCCTGAAAGACTGTTACAGTATTTTATTCACTATTTCTCTACAATCCTTAATCTCCTTTCTCTTTCTCGTACTGTATTATTCCATGAGGAGCTATTGTCCTTCTTTTAAACATTCAGGTACATCCTTCCATCTCTTTTCCACTGTTCCCATGACATTTTTGCTTTATCATATTGTGCTTGCAATTTTATCTCCTTTTCTATGAGAAGTACTACTGCTACTGGTGGAAAAATTCTCTGTTGTAATATATGTATCTGACCTGCCATAATACATATTTTATCGTGTGAACATTAATCTCAAAGTGCCTTCTTCTATTCCTTCTACACCTTGTGAATATACTATTATTATGTTTTCATAGTCATCCGACTCCACTGTACATTTTCCCATTTAGTTACTTCAGCCACACATCCTCGGTGAACTTACAGTCAACATAAAAGTGTTCAGGCTTTCTTCTATCTGACCACATTGTAATCTGGGACAGTATCTTTCAGTGACACTTTTGTGTTTACATTGCCCTTCACCCCAATCTGCCATGCATACTCAACCATATAACATCCCACATTAGGGGTGTTCTTTATCCACAAGGTATTTTTCTATCTTATTATGCATTCCTGTTGATATACTTTTCTACATAATAGGGGTCTTGTATCCATTTTCCTGCATATCATGATATATAGAGAATAATGGATAGGCAAGTGTTGTTATGCATATTTTATCATACCCAAGTTCTTTGATGAACAATAAACCTCGAGAGCAAAGCTCGAGGTTTATTGTTCATCAAATAATGTATGATAAAAATATGCATAACTAACTACTGCCTATATTTATTTTATATAATAACAGGTGACCCCTTTAATACCCTGTATGTTATGCATATTTTTATCATACCAAGTTCTTTGATGAACAATAAACCTCGAGAGCAAAGCTCGAGAGGTTTATTGTTCATCAAAGAATGAGGGTATGATAAAATATGCATAACTTAACACTTGCCTATATTTTATTTTTTATAATAACAGGTGACCCCTTTAATACCCTGCAAAGTGATAAAGAAAAACATTTAGAGACATTTTAACATTTTATTTCAACTCATTCAACGGTCTATCTATGAAACCAAGGTTTCTCAAGCTATACTAGAAGTGCAAAAAATGCAAAGCGTTTTAAAATATTATGATTACCAGTTCAAAACATCGTCAGGAAATTCATCTTGAGCTAGGCTGAATGTTTTATCATTTTAAAACTATTAATAAATACTGTTAAAACAAGCAAAACATTTTCTTTTAAACATTTTTAAAAGAGTATATTCTATGAAGCGTTTGTTGTTGTCTGTAAAATCTTCCGGTTGCTGTGGTGAACCTAGGGACATAAAAAAGATCTCTGTTAGGGACCAGGTTCAAGTACTTACACTGGTAACATTTTTTTTTAGAGTGACGGCTGGAAATTAACTGTTTTATGGGTTATTTATGTGTGCTATGTAATACTGAAATTGTGGTACTCACATGCTGCAGTTTAGTCGGAATCAGTGTCAAAGATGATGCGATGCTTGGTTTTTAATAACAGGAGCTTGATTTGTAATATTTATCGTCACTCCTGATGGAAGACACAGTTGGGACCGAACATACTGTGGAGGCTTTGGTGTTGTCGTCCATAGAGAGCCTCGTGGGTGCTAGTCTTGTTGGCGATGGTGATCTCTGGGGCACTGGGTCTGGACACAAGAAATTTCTTGAGGTGCTTGGTATGCCGTCTGGAATCTGAACTTTATTTAGGATATTCGAGATGTGTCTTTGCTTTTTCACTTAGCACAGAGTAGTTGTTGATGCTCTGTAGCTTTATGTCCTGAGACCTGCTGGACATCTGAGGGTGGCACATTGGCGTCTAAGAGATGCTGAATTGATGTTTCAGAGTGCTGTGATTAGTTATTCGTTTTTCACCTGGTATTCCTGCAGAGAGCTTCATTTTAAGCATCATTTTACGTAATTTGTTCATTCCTATTTTCATGGAGCGGAACCACAGTGATTTACCAGGGACATAATTTATGTTTGGTGCCAGATAAAAGGTGACTCTGCTAATAGTGTTGATTTTGGTCGGTTGGATTTATAGATGTCATAGGCAGTAAGTGGGTCTCTGCTTGGATTGCGGGGGTTCTCATATGAGTCGAAGAGCCACAGGTCGGACATCACGGGGTTTTCCCCGTTCTTGTTTGTCTGCCTTTCGGTATATTGTAAATAGCGATGCCCATCTGGAGTCTTTCTTCACTTATGTCTCCTCATCGCGTTAAATCGTATTGTTCCTTTGTTCGCAAAGCTAAATGCAGTCCAATGTAGAAAATAATAAATTCAGTAGTGCTGTTGGAGTTAGCATGGATATGGTGCCAGAGGTATGTAGGAGGTTTATGTCTTCCTCTGAGAGAGCTTGCGCTTTCAGTGGTCGGTTTCCCTTTCCTTTTTTTTTTTTAGGAACTTTTGTTTTGCTCTTAATGTTTCTTTTGTCTGTATGAAATCAGATTCAGTACTTTGGAATATGGATGTGGGGTATTTCTCATTTCTGAGGTGCCTGTCGATGTCGCTAATATCCCTCGTAATGTGTTGGGCTCATATTCGGAACCATCTACTTTTTACACAAAAATAAACTCTGCCAACAGGAGATCTAACTCTGTGGCACTTGTAGATTTGAGCTCTCTTGTTTCGTTTTCTGTTCCATGAATGCTTTTAACAACTTTAAGTCGCTGCCTGTCTTTCGTGCTGTGTTTTGATTCTCTTGATCAAGAATGAAGATTTCTCTCTCATTTACTAAAGGTAGCTGAAATCTTTGTGCCATTTCTTTTTCAGGAGATGTGATGAGCAGGACACTTTATAGGTAGGAAGGATGATGTCTGAATGTAGCGACCGTAACTTAAACTGATTTGCGGTTTAAATTTATTGATTCCGCCCTCTGAATATCTTGAGCTCTCACGCTCGAGAACTGTGAATGAAGAATGTTTTGAAAATGCCGTATACTTCGATTTGGAGGTTATTCGACATTCTGGTCATCTGAAAAAGGGTATTAAAAGGGGTCGCCAGTAATTATAACATTTTTTATTCAGTACCGTAGATTGTATTAGTGTTAATTTCCATTTTCTAATTTTTCAGTCTATAGCTTGCATAGTGTAGTGTCTGTGACTATTTTTAATGCCAGTGGAGTCCTTGTATAATTTTCACCAGTGGATTAATCAATATGCTACTTTTTTTCCATTCCGCCATCCCTAGCTTCACATAGGCTGCTATGGTACTGTACATGAAGATGCTAGAAAAATAACTTATGGGATTAATCAAATCTAGTCCGCCATACTTATACTGTCTATATAATGTTTCTCTCTTTATGGGGTTCAATCTACTTCCCAGACTATCTGGAATGTCTGTCTTAGTATTAGTTACATCCAAGCTCCCTGGTGGGGAAAATGTTACATAAGTGTATAAACACACAGAAAACAAAAATGTTTTAATAATCGCAACCATTTTCTTTTTGTTTGTTGCCATTGCTTCAAATTTAGACCTTTTTATTGCTGTCATCTAATTTTTCCTTCCATTTTAATAGAACAGTATCCATTCTTCCAAATGTTATTCCTAGAATTTTAATGATAGTGTTTGACATAGCTGTATTCTGTATGTTTTGTACTGGTTCACACCTTCACTTAATCTATATCCTGAACATTTTCTATATTAACTTTAGCTCCCATATTAGCTGAGTAATGCTGTAGGCTATTCAGAGCTTCTTCTACCAATCTTTTGTCTGCTCAGACAAGACACAAATCATCTCGTAGGCTGCTGCTTTTGCTACAACTTGTGTCCCTAGCAATCTTATTTCATTTATGTAAGCAATAAGGCACAAAGGGGTATGTAAACCACATTTTACAGCACAACCAGGGGGCATAGTAAGACACGGAGCAATGGCGAGTGACTTCAACTACTGGCGTGCTGTAAAATATGGTTTACACACCCAGGTGCCTTATTGCGCTTATAAAATTGACTCTTTTTTTTTTTTTTTTTTTTACTTTTGACTATTGGGAAAAGCATGTTTATGTGTAGAAAAATAGATTTACTTTGTGCATTTATGATAAAATATTCCTTCTGCCCACTGCAAGTACGTCATTGATATTGTCATTGTATTATTGCATACTTTCTTCTTCCTGTTTTATTTCTCTGTTGTTCCCACATTCTAGATACGGAATCTTTATTATGGAATGTTTACCACGGAATATACTGATTCAAAATTCTGCTCAGTTCCACTGGCAGAATGTTTCTCTACTAACACACTATACACTTAGACAACATTTAGAATAGTGGATGGTTGACCATACAACAGACATATTTTCCATCGAGGAGTCGATGGTGTCACAGAAACCTCGAGAGTGAAGCTCGAGAGGTTTCTATGATGCCATCAACTCCCTCGATGGAAACATGCTCATTGTGGGATGGTTAACCATCCACTATTTTATATAGTATATGGTTCCTCAACATTTAACAAGGTTCATACCTTGTGTTCACATTCCCGCATTATAACTCGGCATTTTGTCATTCTTGCAGTTCCTAACTTGGGCACGGAGCTGACAATATAGTCAGTTTCAAACTGTACTTGTGAGCTGCTTGCCTGACAGCTCGCTAAGTGATGCCACCATTTTCTCCAGCGTTTTTGAATCCCCAGTGTAAAATCAACAATCAGGTGGCAGGGCATGTCAGAAAAGTTGTTGTACTATCCGATGTGACATCAGAACGATAGTACAACTTTTTGACCTTCTAACTGTCCTACAACAAAAATTTGAACGCCACTGCTTTCTAGTCACAATAAGCCATAACCATATACTATCAAGGCCTTTGTCACAGTCAGAGACTCAGTTATCTCACTGTCAGGGTGAGAAGAAGAGAGTTTCCTGTTAAACAGTTAAAGATAGAAGGGATATTATTTATTTATTTATTAGCTTTTGGTAACCGGGTATTGCACTAGGCAACAGACCTGCCTATTTTCAGGCACGACCGGAGAGCACAGGACATTAGTTACAATATGCAGAAATGCACAGACATAATATAGATGTACAGGAGCAAAACAAGATATACACTGAGTAGCACAGTAATAGTTACATAAGGGTACATTTTAGGCATAGATCATAATAAGGATGTAAAATAAAGCAATTAGGGTAACCATAAGACAGCTGAGGACAGTAAAGACATCAAGGTTCATAGCCACCTAGACAAGCATATTGCATGGGAGAACATTAGTGTAGTACTCAGGGTCAGACCCGACAGCCTGCAGTGGGACAAAGCAAATTAAGAGCATTTGCATTGGCCAGAGGCTAGAAGGTGGGTGAACAGCGAGTTTTTGAATTCTCGATGGGAGGCTGAAGTTTTCACCATAAGGAAGTGAGTTCCAGAATTTGGGAGCAAAATGGGCAAATGCCTGTTCACCCATTTTGTCATGCAAGGTCTGGTGGAGAGCATGGGGACAGAGGAAGACCTGAGGGTACGGGTATGTGAGGCAGGAGCAGGAGGTTGGCAAGATAGACAGGGCAGGAGGTCTAGACAGGGAGTTGTTAAAGCAGCCCAGGAGTAGGCTTGAATATCCTTAAGTGACAGCCAATTTAAGCCAGCGTAAAGGAGACAATGATGGGTAAGAGCGTGGGGCAGTTAAGGCAAATCTACAGATGTTGTTGTAGACAGTGTCCCATTTGTGGAGTGTAGCAGAGTTTGCAGCAAGAGAGGGGCAGAGCATATTGGAGTTGGGTAAGAGAATACCTCTCGCAACAGAAAGTCTAGCGGAAGGAGTGAGGGAGTGGCGATACGATAAGCTCCGCCTAATTTAGCATTGACGCACGGCACACCATATTGACATGTTGAGACAGGTCAAGTGTGGGATCCAAAGTGACCCCAAGGTACTTGAAGGATTCAGTGTTTAAGATGAGGGAGCCATCAAGGCATTGAACCGGAGCCTGTTCACAGGGGCAGACAGTTTCTTAGAGGATCCGAATAGCATAGCACAGGTTTTCTAGGTTCAGGACTTGGTGGTTGCTAGAGAACCAGGTCTGCAGGAATTGGAAGTCATTAGTGAGGTGGAGTTGATGGCAGCAACCGATTTTGACCCAGAGTAGAGAACAAGGTCATCTGCGTACATAAGAGTTCAGCTATGCGGGACATGGTGGGAATATCATTTAGGAAGAGGGAGAAGAGTAGAGGTCTAAGAGTGGATCCTCTGGGGAACTCCACGGGAGATGTTTGGGGGAGGAAAGGGCCTTGTGAAATGCTACTGCCTGAGTCCGATTGTCAAGATAGCTATGGAACCAGGAGAGGGCTTGGTCAGATGCTCCAATGGATTGGAGTTTCTTTAGCATGAGAGGATGGTGTACCATGTCGAAGGCTTTAGACAGGTCGATAAAGACGCCCCAGTGGTAAGGCCACGGTCCATATTATTTCTGATGTCATTTGTAAGTTGTGTAAGTGCAGAGGTGGTACTGTGACCGGGCCGGAAACCATGTTGTACAGGGTTTGAAGATTAAACATGTCAAGGTGAGCAGCAAGCTGGCGGTGGACTATTTTTTCAAGCAGCTTACTGAGTGGGCAGAAGAGATATGAGCGGTAGTTGACTGTCAGCAAAGAAACAGTTGTAGTGAAAACAATAAACAAAACTTAATGTTTCTAATTTGTTTTCATTATGTTTGTTTACTTAAAACTTTGAAATTGGTTCACCCCATCAGTCTATCAGCATTCAGATCACATTATGATCGTTCATTCAAGGAATCCTGTAACTGTTTCCCATGAATTTTACCTTACCTTAAACTTTAGAGTCTGTTCCCCTGAATTTTGCCATATCTATAGCATTGGCCTTCTCTTAGATACTCCTGCCCTGATATGCTTCTACTCTGCTAACTCCCTCCCGCTACTGAAATCTTCCCTCTGTTTTCCCACCTTATCTAACACTTATGGATCTTGACAGGTTCTTGTATATTTTGTATAATTTAAATAGGTTCTGATGTCTTAACATTTGACAGTCTTGTATGTTTCTTATATTGCACATTGCCATGCACTCTTTATAACCTTTGTCATGGTATTGCCGTAATCTTTGTATATGTAATCCGTTTGTATGCTTTGCTTTTGTATGCAACCCTTTTTTTATGTTGATAAGCACCCCAGGTCCATCATGAAATGAGCTTTGCTCAATGGTGTTCGCCTGGTTAAATAAAGATGATGATTGATTGATTGATTGTATGTAAGAGAGTGATAATCAGGAAATAACATTTAATTAATTTGTTTTATTTTTTATTTAAGGTAGTTCTATTTTAGGGCCCAGTTGAAGTTTTTACAGTGTAAAGGGAGCAGCCATGTTTGCGGTGGAAGATCATCTCTGGCAGTAGAGGCTAACTGAAATGCCTGTGTTCCAAATGCCCATTGATCTGTGTTGCAGACTCCTCACTGCTGAGCAGTCCTTTTTACCCATGTGTAAACCGTATTTTACACATAAATAAGAGCCAATCAGATTACATGATTTTACCCTGCCATTTTATAAAGATTGGTTTTGTTGTACAATTTTTAGTAAGGGATCAAACAGAAGGCATATAGTATCGGGCTCATGGGATATCCCTGTCTCACTCCTCTGTTTATGTTTACCATTTTCCTTTATGTCCTTGACCAAAGGTATTGTAGCTGCTATTCTATATAATTTCTAATCCATGATATGAACATGTCTGGTACACCATACTTTGTAAGTACAACCCTTAAATATGTGTGTGATACCTTGTCGAAAGCCTGTTTTGGTCCAGACTTGTTATGTAGCCATGTATTTTGTTCTGCTTCCCCATCTCTACCAGTTCTCTAATTAGTAGCAAGTTATCTTGTACCTTTTGCCGGTATCGTACATGTCTGGCTTTGTTCAATCAGAACCGGTGCAGCTTGGCTCAATCTATTGGTTAATATTTTCATTAGAATTTTATATCCACATTTATGATATTTAGAGGTCTCCAGTTTTTAATATCCTGCCTGTCCTTTTTTATGAATGAAAAGTTGAATCGGCGATACCTAATTATGAGGCAATACAGTCATTTTCCAACCCGCATTAAAACCACTGTCAGTACCTCAACCATTTCCTTACTAAATATTTTATAAAATTCTGGTATTAAACCATCTGGTCCTGGTGTTGTATTTATCTTCAATACTTTAATTACTTCTTCTATTTCTGATGCTGTTATTTGGAGCTACAGTAGGGACTACATCTATCTAATGTTTCTTGTATTTCTTCTTCTCAAGGTCTGGATCAGCATTATTTATTTATTTATTTTATGCTGACCAGGTAAGTGCATAGACAAATCCTGCCTATTTTCAGGCATGACCCAGGGAGGTGGTTACAGATGAATGCCAACTGACCTTGAACCAGATGAAACTGTTGGTGGTATTTTAGTGAATGAGAGAAATTTGGCCAGGACAGGGAAATTCCCTACTCTTTTCGATAAGTGCCATGGGATCTTTAACATCCACCTGGACTACTACCAATCCAGGCAGATGGGACCTGGGTTTAACGTCTCATACAAAGACACCACCTCAGAAGTGCAGCACCATGGTGTCAGCACTGGGATATTAACCCAAGTGCAAGATGTGGAACTGAACCCATAGCCCTCTGATCTCCCGGCCTCAGAGGCAAGTGTGCTATCTACTGAGCCACAGATACTAGTAACACATATACCTCCTCCATGTGTCTTAGGAATTTCCCCAGTGTTCTAGCCAATTCCCCATTCAGTAAAATATCACCAACAGTTTAATCTGGTTCAGTGTCAGTTGATTTCCATCTGTATCCTTCTCTCTCCCTGGCATAAGGCTGGAAACAGGCCAAATTGCCTTTACCAGTCAAAAAAGACTACATTTAAGAACCAAGTCCTGAAAGCTGGAAGAAAAGGAAGGTTTAGGCAGCTGCAGGTCACCTTGAGCACTTCCACTCTATGACAATGCCTGCAGAGAGCCACTGTACTGTGGGTCACTACCGCCTCTCTGATTCCACAACATTTATAAAGCACCCTCCCAATCAAGGGCACAAAAGGAAGTTTTTCTACATAGAGTGCAGTAACTCTTCAGTTGGTATCAGTAATAAAGCTACAGTTTCAGCCAGCTCGGTGGCTCTGAGGGTTGAGCGCTGGGCGCCACACCTCATGCTGCCGCAACCCAGTTCGGGGGCGGACTTGGGCTGTTGGGGTCGGCAGGGAGAGGAAGGCTTGGCGTCCCATGACTGCTCTCCTTCCTCTGGGATGGGTGGGGGGTTGCATCACTCTTCAGCAGCAACTGGCGGAGGCATGGGGCACTGCAAGGGTGTGCACAATTGAGGGCTGGAGCACAGCGGGTGGTGGCACATAAAGTGTGCTGACACTATTGCACAACCAGCTCCAAGGAAGAAAAATGGCGGAAAAATTGCAGGGCGATCATGGTGGCTGATGGCCATGCCCTGTGCCCCGGACACAAGAGGTGCACCCCTCAAGTATCAGGATCCAGGTCCCCGAGTTGGTGGTGGACTCTGTGTGCCAGCCTGTGTGGAGGACAGCGTGTCGCTGGCCAGACTAGGTCAGGGGTGCGGGTGCTGGTGGCGGACGACTTGCCACCCACTCCATAGTAGGGGTGAGAAAAAAAAAAAACCTACAGTCTCAAGTATGACAAAATAACCAATGATTCTGAGTACCCAGGAATTTCAGTGGAATTCTCAAGAGGCCTGGAAGCTATGTTGCCTAGGTTGCTGGTGGTACACTTGAGAAAAATTAGCAAACTTGCAGTTTAACGTCTCAACAGGCCATAGTGTGCTAGTACAATTTAAAGAACTTGAAATTCAAAGGAAAATGCTCGAAAACCAACTTAATCCAAATGTAGTAAGTGTATTGTTAACAGTGTTTGGGCTGCAGTTTGTGCTGAATTGTTACTTAGGGGACTGTGTGGATTTTGGTAGGAGGAGGGAGGCCTGAGGGAGGGAGGGAGGTCAGCAGCCAAATTCTGGTGCCACTGGTGGTCCCAGCGGACCATGTGACTACAAGCCATGTCTGGCAGCATTGGTTCTGTTTATTTTATTTAAACTTTGGTAACTGGGAAAGGCACACTGAGCCAAGGCTCATTTCCAGGTATGACCTGGGAGGTAGGATACAGAAGAACATATGCAACAGGAAAGTGATATAGAGGTAAAAATAAAAATGCATTTAAATACAGTCAGTTTCATTGCTCACAGTGCAGTTATACAAACACACTAAGGTAATTACACTACATCAGAAGTGCATTAAAATGAAAGACATGAGCACAGGTGAGTCAGAGCTAAGTCAGGGAGATAGTTGGGGCAGGTGCAAAAGTAGTAGGAGCACTTCTAAGCAGGTGCTTGAACACGGGGTGAAGTGGCTTGCTGGAGGATAGAAGAAAGTTGGTTCCAGAGGAAGGTAGATGGAAAGAGAAGGCAGACTGGCGGCTGTGGAGTGAGGGTGGGAGAGAAAAAGAGCAGGATACCCTCAAGCAGAGGGCAGGGGACAGGCTTGCTGATGATAGGAGGGAGGAGAGATAGGAGGGACAAGTACAAACCAGAATTTGGCGATAAAAACTAAGGAATGGACCTGGCGGACGGTGGAGAGGGAAGAATGAAAGAGAAGAATAGAGAGAGCAGTGGTAGTGCAGAAAGGGGAGTTCGTTGCAAAGCAGCAAAAGGCATTTAGGAGGTGTCTAGTGTGGTGATTGAAGCAGCGGAGCAGTGCTGTAGACAATGTCTGCGTAATCGAGCATGGGAGGATAGTTTTAGTGACCAGCTCCCAGTGTATGGCCAGAGAGAGAGAGAGAGAGGCTTTCTTTATTGTGTGCATAACCCAAGTTTGGGGCGGAGTTTTGAGTGCAAGGTGTCAGTATGTACCGAGAAATCCAGCTTGTTATCTAGCCATACTGTAAGGTATTTGAAAGCAGAGATAACTTCAAGGGGAAACCATCTGGAGTGGAGAAGACTGTGGATGACGACTGTGTAGCGAGTTTCTGTCTTGACCCAAAGGTCATAGAGACATTTCTTTGTGTTTACCCTTAGTTTATTTGCCTGGAACCAGTTTAGTACTCTGTCAAATCATGCTGAAGAGGGCCTCAACATCTGGGTTGAGGGACCAGAAATATAGATGACCATCATCAAGCGTACATGCAGATTTGTGCGTGCAAGCAAACTGATGGGAGGTCATTTATGAAGAGGAAGAACAGAACGCGCCTAGGATGGACCTGCTGGGGACCCCTACAAGGATTGGGAGGGAGATAATTGGACAGAGCCCACCTGAACTGACTTACTCCTGTTCGTGAGGTATGAGCAGAACCAGTTTACTGTTGGTGCCACTAGGCCAACTGAGTGCAGTTTGCTTAGCAGGAGTGAGTGGGACACTGCATCGAATGCCTTTGCCAGGCCCATGAAAATAGTAGCAGTGATGTAACCCAGATCCATACCTGAGAGAATAATATCTGTGACCCTCAGTAAGGAGGAAGTAGTAGAGTGGTTCTTCCTACAGCCAGCTTGGAACAGGCAGAGTGTGTTGGAGATGGTGAGGAAATCAGCAATTCTGGTGTAGATTAGGGCCCCTTATGGAGTTTAGCAAAAGAAGGAGATAGGGTGGTAATTTTCAGGGCAGGAAGGGTTACTGCCTTTGTGGAGTGGAAGGACCTTTTCCGTTTTCCAGGTCAAAGGGACTATGCCTGAGGAAAGGAGAGACTGGGGTGGTGTGTAAGGGTGAGGGACAATGGCAGGAGTGGAATGCCTAGGAACTTGTGATCTCTGCTGTCCAGGCTACTTTTAGCTGGGTTATAGACAACAGAGCCCAGTACACCTCTTGTTGGAAGATGAAGGAAATGGTGGCCGCTCTGGAAGTGCAGAGTGGGAAGGTCAGGAGGCCACTGTAAGGAGATCCGGAAGCACACAAGAGATACAGTACTTGTTTAGGGAGTTGGCTACTGAAGAAGGGTCTGAGACAGGAAACCATCTATAGAGAGGACAGGGGTGGTTGACTGGGAGGGGATCAATGAGAGAGTGGATGGTTTCCAGAAATCTGAGGGACAGCTGTGGCTAGAGTGGAGGAGATTCTTGAAATAGTCTGCCTTGGCTGACCGGACTGACTTCATGCATGGTTTCTTAGTCCTGTATGCTTGGCAGTTGGCGAGGTCGGAGGACTTACAGATGGCCCAAGCACAATCTTGCAGCTGGCACTGATCCAGGTGCGGTGGATTTTTTACTTGAGCCTTTTTGGGTGCATGAGTAGCCCAGACTCTAGTGAAATTGCTGATGAACGAGCTGAGGGCTGAGTCTATGCTGGTGTCAGAAAACACAGGTGACCAGTTAGTGTTGAAAAGGTCTTGTAGAAGGATATTGGTGTCAAGCACCTTGTGGGGCGGTGCCATATAAATTTAGGGACTGAGTTGGGGGTGCATTTTCCTGATGAAATAGGTCACACAATTATCACTAAAATATCTGGGAGGATGCCTGCTTCAATAATGTGGTGAAAGTGGGAAGAGGGCACCCAGTCCAGCAGGGAGTGGTTTAGAGCAAGGGTTTAGACATGTTGGTTCCTTTGTGAACTGGGTAAGATTCAGCAGTTTGATGTTGTGTAATGTGGGCTTTGAGGCTACAGACAGCCAGTTTAAATTGATGTCACAAAGTAGAATAAGCTCCCCAGAGGTAGTGTGCAAGGTGATTGAGGAGATATAGGTAACCAGCAAGGCTGGTGAGAGTCTGGGGAGGCATATAAAGCCCCAATGTACAAAGGGAGAGTGGCTGGGATATTCAGCTTGGCCATAACTAGCTGGTGAGAGGAGGAGAGAGTTCGCTTAGCGAGATGGAGGAGCAGGGAGGGATTGGTGAATATAGAGTGCAACACTGCCTCCATGTTTTCCCGTCTTGGTGGAAAAGGTTGTAATCTGTTAGAGCAAGGTGGGAATTGGGTACCTTGGAGGATAGCCAGGTTTCAGAGACACAGAGTATGTTGGGGAATGCTGAGTAGTCCAGACTTTAAAGTCATCTAGTCTGGGGAAGGTTCCTGGCATTAAAGTGGACTATTTTGAGACCTTTCAGTACAGCAGGAAAGGTGGACGGAGAAGGTGGACCAGGGTTGGGTTTACGTCTCCTGAGAGGAGCAGTAGGAGTATTAGTAAGGGAGTTGTATAACACAGGTAATTTTTTGTAGTCTGCTCTCTCAGAACAGGAAGACGCATCTGGAAGGGAGGAGAGAGCAGAGGCCTGCACTAAGATAAGGGAGTGTTTTCATTGTATGGGGCTGAGTCCTGTATTGTTAACAGTGTTTGGTCTGCAGTTATGTGCTGAACTGTTACTTTGGGGACTGTGTGTGGGATTCAGGAGGAGGGGGAGGCACCAGAAGGTGGGCTGAGGGAGTTAGTTTGGCGGCCAAATTCTGGTCCAATTGGCAGTCCCAGCAGACCATATGACTACAGCCAGCCAACAGGCGGCTGCAGTTCCTCTATAATTCCCAAGGTTCCAAGTGACTACCTGTGGTGACCCTGAGGCATAAATGCCATGAAGCAGGAGTATGGCATCTTACTCAAGAGAGGACTGCAGGGCGCTGAGCCATGCTGGTTGGTGGAAGGTAGGTAAGTGTACAAGGAGAGCAGCAATACACTATCGGGTGTTGCCAAGGGTTTGCAACTGATCTCTATCTAGGGTCAGCTTGTAAATATATAACAGACTAAGGGAGTGCTGCAGAGGGCAGCCGGATACTGTCTAGGACTAGGCTACAAGGGTATCATAGGCAAAGGAGTGCGGCTGGTCCCTATCTAGGGTCAGCTCACATTCATACTGAAGTTCAAGGATGAGGGTAACAATAATAAATAATAATAATAATTTTATTTGTATAGCACCTTTCAATGTATCAAGGTGCTGAACAGTTTAAAACAATTCAAAGCTCTAAATGAAAATCATAAAACATCCATAAAAATCAGCATATCATCAAAATAGCATATTTATAATAAATCCAAACATTAATAAAATGACTTAGTTATCTGAGAAGGCCATATTCCATAAATACGTTTTCAAATCTTTCTTGAATAACTCACGGAGGTGCACTGTCATAACCGGCATGGTACAGAGTTCCAAAGAGTGGGTGCAGCATGCGAAGACGCTCTGCTGCCAGAGGATTTTAGACTCACTCTTGGGATCTCTAACAACCCCATGTCGGCCGAGCGGAGTGATCGGTCAGGGCAGTGAGAACCAGGAGGTCTTTCAGACAGGCTGGACCCTGATCGTGAAGGGCTTTGAAAGTCAATAAAATGACTTTAAAGGTGATCCGCCACCGCACAGGAAGCCAGTGCAGTTAAGCGCAGCACAGGAGTGATAGGACAGACCTACATGTCCCAGTCAATACCTGGGCTGCAGCGTTTCACTGCTTTCCAGCTGTGGGCGACAATTTCAACCCCAGAAAGCCCAAAGTAAAGGGGGCGTTGCAGTAGTCCAGACGTGAAGATACAAAAGCTGGACCAAAGTAGGCAGGGAGTCGGACGGAACAAGGTGCCTAACCTGGCAATATTCCTAAGATGATAAAGGAAGTCTTGACAATGGCTGACACCTGAGATTTAAGTCAGCCTGTCGTCAAGAATAAACCCAAGGTTACGCACCCGTTCTGAGGATGGGAGAATACTCCACCAAGGAAAATTCCAGATGGTGCACCAATACACGGCCTCTCAATCCGACCACCTGAGTCCACTACCAGAACCTCTGTTTTCTCAGAGTTCAACTTTAGTCAACTAGAATCCATCCAGTCTTGGATCTCCCCAGACAGTTGTTAAACACCGAGAGAGCTCCATCCTGGTCGGTGCAAAGACAGATAGAGCTGGGTATCATCTGCATAGCAGTGAAACCTCAGCCCATATCGTCTTATGATACCTCGAGGGCAGCATATACACTGCAAACAACATGGGTGACAGCACAGATCCCTGAGGCACTCCACACAACAAAGAAATTGGGTCAGAGGAAAAAATCCCGACACAACTCTTTGTGATCTCCCAGTGAGGAATGCGTGAACCATTGCAAAGCGTTCCAGACATTCCACAAATTTCCCCAGGCGAGTTAATAACACCATGTGGTCCACAGTGTGAAGGCTACAGAAGATCAAGAAGAACCAGGATGGAGCGTCTCTTCTGATCCCTCGTCATCAGAAGATCATTTAACACCCAAACCAAGCGCAGTCTCGGTGCTGTGTCTTTTAGGAAGCCAGACTGGAAGGATTCGTAGACATTATGGATGGTTAAATGGTCATCCAATTGAACTGCTCGACCTTCTCAATAACCTTCCAATAAAGGGTAGGTTAGAGATAGGCGTAGTTTGAAAAACAGTCTGGGTCCAAGGAAGCGTTCTTCAAAGAGAGTCACCACTGCCTCTTTCAGGGAGCAGGGAAACTCACCTGACTCAAGGAGCACCAGACTATTTGCGCCAGGACGGACCGATGATATCAAAACAACCCAGAATGAGGGAGTCAGTCCGGGATCCAAACCACAACTTGTGGCGCACAGTATGGACGATCCTCATAATGTCCACGGACTCAGGTCGGCAGAAAGGAACTCCAGGAGAAATGGGGCACTGTGATCACGCTGTCCAAGAGCATCACCCTTAGAGGTTGCGGACCCAGGTTAGCCCTGATGTCGCCACTTTAGTTGCAAAGTATAGAGCGAGCTCATCGCACTCTACTTGCGAAAAAGCTTTCTGAACTTGCAGGCAGGCTGGGTTGCACAGTCTGTCTACAGTTCGAAACAGCTGAGCCAGTCGATTCTGAGCAACTGCAATCTTCCTGGACAGGAATTCTGCCTTCTTATGGGTGATTGCAGATTGATAGCTAACATAATGTTCTATCAGGTAGGATAATCAGGTAGGAGAATCGAGGGTCAGCTGCCTCAGATAACAGGGATTAGGGGACTTTTGTAGACATCCCCAACCGGTTTATATATGGAGTGCCTATCTGGAAGGTGACTGGTCCAGGGGTGGGAGGATGTGGGAGAATAGAACAAGTACAGGCATCAGGATAGTGGGAAGAGGGTAGTGTGCTGTAATGGTTATGGGACGGCAGTATTCCTGGGGATGATGTTGGTAACAGAAGGCTGTACTCTGTACAGAAGCCTGTAGTATCTAAGGACAGAAATAAGGCAGCTCTGAGGGAGCTGGGGAGGTTGGCATGAAGTGTAGGAGGGCAGGGGAGAATAAAAGATGGGGGATGCCCAACAGACAGGGAATAGGTGTAAGAGATCACCTAGCTTGGACGTATCCCTACCTTTGAAGGTGCTGAGTCGGGGCGGGGGATGGCAAGTGATAGGGTGAAGAGGTGGGACTGTGAGAGATGCGACAGGAGTGGAACATTCATGGGGTGCCTTTAAGAATAGATTTTACCCACTGTCTGGAAGTGAGGCGGGGAATAGGAGGGTGGGAGAGAGGTCAGGTTAAGACAATGGGGTTGGGGAAGTAGGACAGCAGAGGGGGTAGGACAGTACAAAATAGTCATGGTGGGAGGAAGAGAGAACATGAAGAGTGGAGTAGAAAGTGGGGGAGGCGGGAGGGTGACAGGAGGAGGAGGAAGGTGAGGAGGTGTGTGGGTGGCAGAAAGAAAAGGACATGGACGGGAGTGGGAAGACAGATAGGCGGGTGAGTAGAGGTTATAGGGGTGTCAGGCAAGCAGGGCTTGGGGAGAATAAAGGTGGGTGGTAACTGGGATGGGGAGCAGTTATGTAGGGGAGAAGCTCATATGGCAGTCAAAGAAGGAAAGGATGGAGGCAGGAATGGAAAGGGAGGAAGGGTGGTAATCCTAGGGGACTCCATAATTAAGGGTAGTCACTGGAGAAAGAAGGGGCCCCAAATACAGGTAGAAAGGTAGTCAGTGTGCCAGGGATGACAGGGAGAGGGTGTGCCCAAAATTGGGGAGTTGGTAGGAACCAATCATAGTTACACACCTAGGTACTAACAACCTAGCTGGGGAGGTGGGGTAGTACAGGAAAGATTTGGGGTGGTAGGAAGGGTTTGCAGAGAGGTAACCAGATCGCTGGCATTCACGGAGGTGTTGTCAGTACTGAGGGCCAGCACAGTCAGAAAGGAAAGAATAGAAAGTTCAGTGACTGGCGATAAGAGTGGTGCAAAGCGGAAGAGTATGACTGTATTGGGGGCTGGGGTCAGATAAAACACTGTTTGTACCGACAGACTGCACCTCAGTAGTTGGGGGTTCAGGGTCCTCAGGGACAAGCTGCAGGTTACATAAACCAAAAACTTAATACAAAATACTGAGCAGGCCTGCAGACAGTCAGCAAACCTCTCCCCATACCAGTACAGGGGACTGAAGGGTGGAGATTGCAGTGGAGCAAGGAGTTAGTAACAGGCCTCCTTCCAGGCTACTTGTGGAGCACTTACCCTGTCCACACAGACTGCCCACCCAGCCACTCTCCATTTATTGCTGCTTGCAGGTCACATGACATGCCCACTTTCCATTTACAGCTTATACACTCTGACCACCAGGGGTTGCTGCACTATCAGCACCCAACCACTCCCCATCTCCACTACTAATATCAACCCCTGTCCACTAGATGTCACTATAGTTATCTCCTAATCCTTTCTACTGCCTTTTTCTCTTCTCTAATCCCTCCTTTCTATCCCCTGCCCATTGTCCCACCATAGTTCCCTTACAAGCCTCCAACCCTGTACCCACACCTCCAAAGTCTCTAGCCCATGCACTAAACCAATGACCCCAGCCAATATTTACCTCTATTTCAAAGCTTTAACCATTCCTTCTCCCTACTTAGAAAAATACTTAGCCTCTGAACCATTGCAGGTCACAAATCCAGTGCCCTTGCGGTCAGAGTCAGCAGCTCTACCACTTAACCATCATATCTGGCTATTTTATGCTTACTTTCTAAGGCTCTCATAGTTTCAGACCCCATAGTCTGCTAAAATAACATTCTTAGTACCACTGCAGGCTTCAAACCCTGCACCCTTGCTATCAGAATCAGCAGCTCTACCACTCAGCCATCATTTCAGATTATTTTTAGCTTTAGTTTTAAGGCCCTCAAAGCTTCTGACCCCATAGTCTGCTAAAATAATATTCTTAGTATTGTTGCAGGCTTCAAACCCTGCAGTTTGCTACCACAGTCAGCAGCTCTGCCACTCAGCCATCATATCAGACTATTATTAGCTATAGTCTTTAAGGCTCTCAAAGCCTCTGACCATAGTCTGCTAAAATAATACTCTTGGTACTACTGCAGGCTTCAAACCCTGCACCCTTATTACTAGAATCAGCAGCTCTACCACTCAGCCATCATATCAGACTATTATTAGCTATATTTTTAAGGCTCTCAAAGCTTCTGACCCCATGCTCTGCTAAAATAATATGCTTGGTACCACTGCAGGCTTCAAATCCTCACCCTTATTACCGGAATCAGCAGCTCAGCCACTCAGCCATCATATCTGGCAATTTTTCCCTTTGTTCTGCCCCAAAAGCTATCTAAGTACTATGTCTACTCACTCCACCTTATGTGCCTCATTCTCATAACCACACTGGGGTTCATCTCCCATCAGCCAGACCTCACCCTATGCCCTCTGTGGCCTGCACCATTGCATCTCTCAGAATTGGCCATCCCCCCCACCTTGTCATCACACACACTGGACCCTTATCCACCTCCCACCAGCGCCCTAACCCCAGCACCCACCGGCTTCACCCCTTCTGCATCCGCCCATCCCTCCAAACCCTGCCCATCCCCTGCTCCACTACATCCTCCCGCCCACTAAGCGTACTCCCAAAATATAATGACCTGCCGCCCCTATGGTTAGAGCCTTAGTCATCCTACTACTCCTCTCTGGTAATATCCACCCTAATCCAGGCCCTGCCCCACCACTCCACCTACCAGATCCTCTGACTCCGCATTGTCTCTCTGAATAAGCGCAGCCTGCCAAAGAAATCTGGGCCACGCTTCCAACCAGATGTCACTGCACTAGTGGCGACCTGGCTCTCCAAATCTACTCCTGGCGCCTTTGTCTCACTCCCGGATACACACATATCGGAAGACAGGGTAGGAAAGCGTGGGGGTGGCTGTGCATTCTACATCAATAATAACATTATTGGTCACATGCTCCCACCCCCAAACTCACAAAGCGGAGCACAAGCCCTCACCTAAAAATCACCCTGACCCCTCAGGGGCCCACTATACCTCACAGTCGCCTACATACCCCTAGAGACCAAAAGCCTGCCGTCACATCCCTCACCGAATACCTCTACCCTGCTACACAGTGCAGAGCAGACACTAGTAGGGGACCTCAATATCAACTGGCTTGACCCTCGGCCGCACCAACAAAGGACTCGTTCTCAGCCCTTGACATGGTCCAATTAGTTACCCAACCCACTAGACTTCACCCATCTACTGGTACCGCACCCTCCTGGATATCATTATCTCCAACCACCCCAACAAAATCCAGGATATAAAGTACTCCCCGACTAGCTAAGTGACCACCCATCCTATTCCAATGGATCTCTTCCACACCCAAACCCATAGCCCAAACAACTTTCAGAAGGTGTCTCGCCCAGGAGGTTAATAAAACTTAGCAGCTGCTCACACAAATAGATTGATCCCCATATATAGCCCCCAGCATCGACACTGCACTCAACTGGTTTAAAGCCTTCCCAAGGCCTGTGACCTCTAGCTCCACTCACCAAACTCCGCACGAAAGGCAACATGCTCCTTGGATAACTCCTCCCTACTCCAAATGTTGAGAGACAGGGATAATCTCTGGCACAAGCCACAGATTCTGGCAGGTTGGCAGAAAGACAATCCTATAATGCGCTTGCAATAGATGCTCCCGAGCTATCGTGAGGCCAAAGCAGACCACTATCAATTCACTCTCACAACCACGTGAGGGGCCTGAGGACCTTCTGGAGTAATATCAAAGAACTCAATGGAAATCACGCTCCTACCTCCCTCCCAACTCACCATAAATGGCATTGCCTCTACAGACACACTCACCATAGCAAACTGTCTAAACACCACCTTCTGGATCTCAGCACTGTTCTCCCCAGTTGTTTCTTCGACCCTGTGCCCCAATCCCAACCCTGCAGCATCCTTGTTTCCTCCTCACAAAAATATCCACCCACAAGCTTGTCTTTACCTATAAAAGCACTAAACAGCAATAACCCGATAAATGACCCCTAGATGCCAGGCTCCTTGACTAGTCCTCGACAAGGTCCTAGTCCCCTAACGGACCTGCTCAACAAATCCTTATACCTAGGACAATTCCCTAGTGCCTGGAAAACAGCTGTCATTACCCCATCCACAAAAGTGGTGACAAAGCCTCCCAAATAACTATCGACCCATCTCCATTCTTCCCTCCCTCTCTAAAGCGTTAGAAGACGTGGTTGCCACCCAACTTACAGAATACCTAACCAAGTATGACATTCTATGCCCAGAGCAGCATGGCTTCCGTTCGGCCATAGCACCACCACAGCCCTCCTAGAATTCACCAACTTCTGCACACCTCCCTAGTCTCTGGTAACATTGCAGGAGCTGTGTTCATAGACCTATCCAAGGCCTTCAACACGGTCTACCCTCTCCTCCTCAACTCACTCCACCAACTTGGCTTCTCCACAGGCCCCCTAGCCTGGTGCTCCAGTGCCTTTTCACCCAGATCCCAATGCGTCAAAGTCACGGAACCCTATCCAACACACTATCCGTCTGCTCCAGGGTGCCCCAGGGCTCTATCCTGGGGCCACTTCTTCTCCCTCTACCTAAACTCCTTACCAAAGGCCTGCTCCACAAAAATCTTACTATATGCAGATAATGCAGTGCTCTTTGCTTGCATCACAAACCGCCCCTTCAGTACTCCCTCCAGCATGCCTTCACCCAGGCCGAAACATGGTTTAAGGACCAGACTGGTCATAAACTTCAAAGACTAAATCAATGATCTTCTCTCACTGCCAAAACAAAGCAAAAGTGTACCTCCCATCCTCCCAGCACCCAGCACCCCTTGAACAGGTATCCAACTACAGATATCTTGGGCGTACCCTCAGCTCGGCCCTTACAGCTGCCTGACCACACTCGCGCCCTTGCTGTTGCAACAAACACCCGGATTGGACTCCTTTACCGACATAGGGATTGCCCCCCACACCCTTAGGCTTGCCATCACCTCATCAATACTGTCCCTAGTGGACTGGGCTCCCTGTATATGGGCAGCAGATAACTCCGTACTCCAGAAAATCCAGGTCTCCCTAAACAAAGCCTGCAGGCTCCTAACTGGCGCACCTAGGCTCCTCACACCTGCTCCCTCTATACCTCTGCCAATCTTCTCAACCTCGAAAAAGGCTCCTCTACCAGACCTGCATACTGCCCAAGAAAATACTGCTCGGACTCTCCCCCCCAGGTCACCTCCTCTCTTCATCCTGCCACCCCACTATCTCCACCGCAACTCAGAAAGCACCACTGGTTGTGCCCAGGGGTAAAACCTCCCTTGCCCAGAGATCTTTCCATTACAGGGCCCCTACATGGTTTAATGCACTCCCGACCACCATCACTAGTGCACCCAAGATCGCCCACTTCAAAACCACTCTTCGCAACCACCTCTTCAATATCAGCTCCTGTAACTGCTACTAACATTTCACTCTCACCACTCTGATCCAAATTCTCTGACAAAGTCCATTATGGATTGCAACCTCCGTCAACAATACCAAACCGATGAATAGGACTGACAACTCTGCTTAGATGCTTTCTCAAGCTAATGTCTCTCTACTGTGATGATGTAAATATCATGTTCCCAATACTGTAAATATGTCTGAAAATATCTGCATCCAAATGCTGTAATTAATGTCAGTGACAAATGTCTGTAACACATGCTTAATGTAATTGTTGTTATACCCTGTCTGTATCAGTTTCTGTATTACATGTGACAAAGGTACCTTTGTAAATGAGCCTCTGGCTCAAGGTTTATAAATCAATATATCAAATAAATAAGTAAATAAATAGTAGCTGGGGGTGGGAGGCATATCTGATGGAGAGAAATGAGAAAGGCACAGGGAGGAAAGGAAGAGCTTAGACTCTAGGTGGAAGGTGGTGTCCCAGAATGCACAATGTCCTAGAAACAAAATAGATGGCCTGCAGGCATTGTTGGTAGAGATGGGAGTGGACATTGGTGGTCACAGAGACCTGGGCTACGTAGCCAGGACTGGAACCAATCGATCACTGGATGTAATTATACAGAAGGGACAGGGAGGTAGAAGGGGTGGTTTATGACAGTGAGGGCATAACTTGTATGAAGGAGGAGTCAGAGAGGGAGGTTGGAAGCAGCATGGTTTCAGTACTGTCTGAAAGAGGAGGAAGGTGCAGCTGAGGGTGGTCTCAGACTGCCTAACTAGGAGGATGTAAGAGACTGGGAATTGAACTCTCAAATATTGACTGCAGAAAGAGAGAGGTGGTAATAGTGGGAGACTTCAACCCTAGGATGGATTGCAGGGTACTGACCACAACCTGCGCCAGGAGTCAGATGATCCTAGATGCACTGCAAAGTGGGTTTCTGGCTCAGTGCATCACAGACACCACCAGGGAGGGAGCAATCCATGATCTAATGCTAACAAACAGGGACCACATCCAGGAAATAAAAATCAAGGAGCCCTGGGTGGAAGTGCCCATTGCACAGTGTGGTTCCGTTGGACATGTGCAGAAAAAGGCTCCATTAAGACCAAAATCCTGGATTTTAGAAAGACAGACTTAAAAAGATGGGTGAGCTGCTAAGGAGTCACCTGGCAAATATCTTGAGTGGATATGGGGTTGGACCAATGGTAGTCCAACATCAAGGAGGAAACAGTGGCCACACAGGGAGTACATTAGCCTCAAGGGAAGAACCTGAAGGCTAAAAGCATCCAGCTGGTTTAGCACTGAGGTGCATCAGGCAGTAAGGGACAAGAAGTCAGCTTACAACAAATTCAGGGAACCGAAAGAAGGAAGACAGCGAGGACTACCTGAAGATAGTTAGCATAGCAGGTAAGGCTAAAGCTCAGAAGGAACTGCAGCTACCTAAAAAGAATTAAAAAGGGGGCTTTTATATTAGCGAGAAAAGGACAAGGAAGATGGGATTATTAGGCTCAGAAAAAGGACAGGTGGGTGAAGGAGAATGGGGGCACAGCAGAAAGTACAGAACAGGTACTTCTGTTCCGTCTTCACCAGGAAGAAAGAAAGACCAGTGCCACTGGGAGGAGGTAGAGGAGAAGGGGTGAGGCACAGATGTTTTGATAAGGGTGGAGAGGGTGAGGACAGGACTGCTAGCATTGAGGTAAATAAATCCCCAGGCACAGATGGCATGCACACAAGGATGCTGAGAGGGCCTGCAGATCCCTTAACTGGCCTGTTCAATAGTTTACTGGAATCAGGTGTAGTACCACAGGACTGGAGAATGGCACATGTAGTGCTCCTCCATAACAGCGGTCCCAAGGATGACCCAGGGAATTACAGACTGGTCAGTCTGACCCTCAATCGTGCAAGCTCATGGAGACCATATTTAAGAAAAGGTTAGCAGAGTACCTGGATGAGAATGGTCTCCAGGATGACTGGCAATACATGTTTATGGAGGTAGGTCATGTTAAACAGATCTGATTGACTTATTTGACTGGATCACTAAAACAGTGGACAGGGACCAAGCAGTGGACATCCTTAACATGGATTTCAGCCAGACCTTTGACTCTGTACCCCACAAGAGGGTGATCAGGAAGTTGGCGGATCTAGAGGTTGGCAGAAGTTGGCCAGATGGATGCAAAACTGGTTGAGGTGCAGGACCCAGAGCTTGCTGGTGGGAGATGAGCTATCTAGTACCAGGGAGGTCACCAGTGGAGTCCTAGCGTTCGGATCAGTGCTGTTCAATGTCTTTATCAACGATACTGGGGATGGCATTAAGGGCAACATTTTTTTATTCACAGATGACACCAAGCTCTCTGGGAGGGTGGACACAGCAGAAGGGATACAAGACCTAGAGGAAGATCTGGGAGCAATGCTTATTTTCGGTAACCTCCTGATAACAAATGATTAAAAGGTAAGCATAGGTACAGCATAAATTAATTGCAGAGTCACTAAAAGACAACATAAATACAACATCTTACACTTCAGAGCAGCAGCTAATAACACAACCACAGCTACAAATTCACACAAGAGTTGCACTGTACTGAGCAATTTGATTTGAACCATTGCCATATAATATACAAAGGCGGTAAATCATTAATGTTAGTCTACAATAATATTTACAGATTTGTTCTCATGATCCCAGTTCATTATCACACCACTGTGGTCCATATTCATCATTGGGTTGGATGTCCCTCTTTCTAGGATAGAGTGTTCATTGGGCTGTAACATATTTAAATGCCTTTTTATAAATCTTTGTTTCCTTTGTCAGGTTTAGTTTTGATCAGATCTATGCTGCCTAGCCTTAGATTAGCAAATGGCATTTCATTGAATGTAGTTAAATCACGCATTTTCGATTGCAGCCCCAATCTATTGGAATGTGCTGCCAATTCACATATGTCAGGCCTCTTCTCTTGTAACTTTTAAGATGATGTTAAAACAATATTTATTTCAGATTTCTGTATGTAATTGTTACATGTGAAGTATTTGTTATGTTCACTGTATGTATTTTGTTGATTCGGTCTTATTTTTGATGTATTTTTGCCAGGTCGGGCCTGAAAAGGGACCTTTGGTCCAGTGTCCCTTTTTTATTTATTTATTTAGTGTTTGGAAAAAGACCTTTGGCGCAAGCTCTTTACAAAGGTTCCGTGTCATAGATGCAAAACAAAGAACAACAGGAGAAAGCAAAGGTATATTACAATGAACGATACAGCTTGGATTCGAACTTAAAAGAATAACTCAAAACATAGGTACAAGTTAAAATAACAAGAAAAACACTTTATGGGGGATAAGCAGCTAGAGTGTTGTGTCAGTAGTTCAGATGGATGGGGATAGCTGACAGTAAGGTGAGAAAAGGAGGTACGAGAGAGAGGTGTGTAATGTGGAGGTGAAGAGTGGGGAAGAAGAAGGCGATAAGGTATAGGGATAAATGGTGGGGTGAGGGGAGGCTGAGTGAGAAGACATGCTAGAGTAAATGGTGGGGTGCGAGGGGGCATGGTCAGGCAGCCTGTATTAGTAGTGACTGTTAAGAGAAACTCACAGGACTGTGAGTTGGGGAGGAGTAGTGTGGCGGGTGCCCGAAGGAGCATGCGCAGACTGATTGCTGAGGCAAGTCATAAGAAGGGACAGAGGGAGGGAAGGGGTACCTGAGGCCTGCCTAGTGCTTACTGGGGGCAGAGAGAGCAGGTGTGGCTGAACTCAGGGCAGGTGCACTTAGAGAGTATTATTAGGTGCTGTTTGAGGTCAGTTTTGAATTGTGCCAGACAATTGGTGGACAAGAGGTGCCCAGGGAGTTCATTCATCCACAGTGGGGCCCGGCAGGCAAATGCACGTTGCCCAAGTGAGGTGCGATGGAAGGGATAGCCAAGGCCCCTCTAGTGCTCCTTCTAGTGACCTGTAATGAGTTGGCCTTGATCAAACTGCCTACATAAGGTGGTGTTTTACCCAATAGAGCCTTCTTCCCTAGGATGCAAGTCTGGAATTTGACCCTGTTTCTTAATGACAGCCAATTTGCGTATTTGTACAGAGTACAGGTGTGAGCAGGGCTCCAGATAAGGTGTGTTCTGGCCTATTTTACTCCCTCATTTTAAGAAATACTCTTCAGAAATTTTTTGATGAGTACCAGTACTCACCCAACATTTGTAAATACTCCACACACCCAAAGAGCAGTACTTCATAATATAACTGGTGATTCAAAGGAACAGGTTTTTTGCCAGATTTACAGCACTTGTATGCATCCCACTTTTGTTTTACTCACTTATTTTAAAACTGGTGAGTAAATTCCTACCTACCAACATTATTTGGAGCATTGTTGGCACCTGAAATTCTTATCTAGAAAAAAACTATATTTTTTAATAAATGTACTTCTCAGTCCACTCTAGCAAGATATTTGTACACAACTGCATTTCGTTTTACTCACCTCACTTTCAAAATGAGGAGTACAGGTACTCATCCCAAAAATGTTATCTAGAGCCCTGGGTGTGAGAGCCATGCTCAGCATCCAGGGTGAGTCTGCAAGCTTTGTTGAGCGCAGTCTGAACCCTCTTGAGTGCTGTATCATTAGTCCATAATCAACAGTAGATATAATTGAACTGTGGACTGAGAGGTGGAGGGCCCCCAGCGAGAGGTGTTGCTTGTGCCTGTACAGGACATCAATCTTGGTATTGACTGTCTTGACCAAAGAGTCAATATAGTGCGCAAATGTGAGGGTATCATCTGTTATGACCCCCAGATACTGGAACAAGTGAACTTGTTCCAGCAGCTCACGATGATGAGGAGGTGGTGCTTATTTTTTGTTGTGAGGCTGGACATAAGCATGTCCTTGGTCTTCTTGTAGTTTAGTAGCAACTTATGACTACAGAACCAGTCCTCGAGTTTGGAGAAGGGGTTCTGCAGCTCAGATTGTAGGGCAGCCTGAGACTTGCTGCTGCTCAGGAGCACAGCATCATCTGCATATAGTA